>CM019064.1:274958714-277369964 GCA_009667805.1 Leptobrachium leishanense | reverse complement strand
CCCACACTAAGGCTGGGGTCAGACGAGCGTGATTTCTACGGACTGTACGTCCGTGCAGTACGGACATCGTCAGTACGGAAGACGCAGTAGTGGTCACACAGTCCGTGATCACGTCAGTGATCACGTCCGTGATTAGTGACGGATCAATATAAAAAGTGAAATGTGAGAAACCAAATTTATTGCAGATGAAAAAACCAAGGGAAGGGGTATAAAAAGCCATTTTGGGGAAGGTGGAATTTTCCAAAGATGGATGCAGTGCAAGTATTCGTCTTTGCTGCAACGGGGTACCTGTACCTGAAGAACAAGCGTAAACGGCGATTATGGGTTCATCCCATAAACGCTGCCAGACCCACGCATGGCCACTTTGTCACGCTCTACAGGCCACTGCGAGAGAGGGACCCGACGAAGTCCTACAACTACCTGCGGATGTCCATCCCCTCCTTTGACGAATTGTTGTCGAAGGTACGTGAGCCGTTGATGAAGAGGGACACCAATATGAGGGACCCCATTCCACCCGAGGAGATGCTGGTCATCACGTTGCGGTAAGTAACAGCAAACACCAGCATTCATATTGTCGGTGCCAGCCAGCAGAGATGTGCTCGAAGTCCAGAGCCCCCATTTTCGGTATCTTGTGATATGCCCACCAGCCCATTTGCACAAGCATACCCACACACATTGCATAATATCACACATACTCAATAATGAATGACACAGACAACAGTGACAGCAACTTAAATCTTTTATCCATAAGAAATGGTAATAAAATAAAATAACATTAACATACCATGTGTTGCTGAACATCACATAAATCAAACATAAAATAAAGAGTCCACGAACATGTGGCAAACAACAATGCAGAGCATAAAACAAGTGCATGAGCACGAAACAAACTACAAATCCTCGTAATGAGGAGCATCCTCATAATAGGGATCGGGCATGTAACCTTGGTATGCAGGCTGATAGGGTGGTTGTGACCTGGCACCAGGGGACATGGGTTGGTGTGGAGGCTCCGGACGCCGGTAATGATCACCAGCATATTGTGCCCTGGGAGGCACAGGTGGTACTGCAGGCTGGGTCAGGATGCTGTGTATGGTGTCCAATGTTCTTCTGCGGTACTCCAGCTTCTGAGCCAGGGTCATCTGGTGCAACATGGGGAGACACGAATGATGGAATGTCATGTCATCGTCATCCCAGAACCTGCAGCGTGGAGGTGTTGGTGTTGGTGGTGGTGGTGGTGGTGGTGGATGGTTAGCATCCATGAATGTCACCATGGCACGCTCAAATGCACCAGCCGGTGCCCTTCTCCTTTTCTGCGCCGGCCTGGTGGTGTCAGCCCTTGCAGTAGGCAGCTCCTCGGCAGCGGTCTCCTCCTCCTCCTGCGAGTCTGCTCCGGCCTCTTCCGTCTCTTGTGAGCAGGTGGCAGTGGCACATGGCTGCACGTGTTGCTGTGCCCTGGATGTGGATGGTAGATCCATGCTGCCCACCATAGGTCTTGGTTCCAGGGTTCGTTGCAGGAATGAAAGCTGCTCAGCATAGATGTAACTGCTGCCCCTCCTCGCCGCTGACCCAGAGCGTGCCGCTTCCGCATCCTTTTTGAGGACCCTTGTATAGTTGTCCCTGACTGTCCTCCATTTTGCGATGACTTCATGTGCTGCAAAACAGAAGAATGATATTAGGTGCGACTCACGGAATCTGATCATAACACACATTTATTTCTCCTTTTTTGATAGGTATCTTGCCAGTGGATGCAGTCTGCAGGACCTGCATTATAATTTCCGCGTTGGCAGATCTACAGCTGGGGAGATCGTCCGCAAGGTGTGCCAGACAATTTGGGACACGATGAGGGAAGAATGTTTGCCAACACCCACAGATGCGGCATGGGCGCAAATTGCTGCAACATTTTTGGAGCGAGCAAACTTTCCAAATTGCCTGGGAGCCATGGATGGCAAACATGTGCGCATAGTGAAGCCACTGCAGAGTGGCTCACTGTATCACAATTATAAACATTATTTTTCCATTGGCATAATGGCAGTGGCAGATGCCAACTATAATTTTGTTTGTGTGGATGTGGGGTCATACGGGAAAGATTCAGACTCCACAATCTTCAAGAACTCCACACTGTGGAATGCAATAGGAAGTGGGACACTGCACATCCCCGGACCCGCACCTTTGCCTGGCACAGATGTCCGCGTCCCCTACGCCTTTGTAGGGGATGAGGCTTTCGGACTTTCCACCCATCTCCTGCGGCCATACTCTGGGACACACCTGACTGTCAAAAAGCGCGTGTTCAACTATAGGCTGTCGCGTGCGAGACGGTATGTCGAGTGTACGTTCGGCATACTGAGCAACAAGTGGAGGATTTTCCATAGGCCGCTAGATGTGCACATAGATTTTTCGGTCGATATAGTCAAGTGTTGTTGTGTGTTGCATAATTTTGTTCGTGCGCGGGATGGTGTTAATTTTGATGACTCCTTGTCTGTTTGTGGTTTGGAGGAATTTATTAATGATGACGTTATGCCTGTGAATCGACACAGCAACAGGCATCGTGATGCACTGGCAAACTTTTTCAGTAGCGAAGCAGGACAGGTGCCCTGGCAGATGGGTCGCATTTGACATGTCAGCTTCATGAATTTGTTTGACATTTACTTTTTGTTTGGATTAATAATGTGCATTTGATTATGAATAAAATAATCATGTACTCACTCTGTATCTTCTGTTCTTGCGCAGACCATGTGTCGTATGCAGGGTACACCGCTCTTGTGACAACTGCCCATGCGTTGGCCTTGCTTATTTTGTCCTTGTACAGGTTGCTCGCAGTGTCCCACAATTCGGGGTGCTCCCCCACCTCGGTTATCAGCCTCTCCACGTCCATTTCAGTGGCAGCGTAGAGTGTCCAGGATCAATTCTCCGGTCCCTAGAAAGTACTCCAGCCACGCCAGGAATGTTCTGGAGTCTGGACGTGATGTAGGCCGCAGAACAGGTGCGTCTGACGTCTCCACCTCACGTACACATGCCGCTAGCCGGCCGTAGTGCATTCTGTGCGGCCGTTGTAGGGGTTCTACGTTCTTGCCTGCCTTGCGTCCGTGGGCCACGGCCGTTGTGCGTCCGCAGTACAGTGCGGACGTACTTCGTGTATCGGGCTCCGATGGGCTTCCTGTCATGCTATCACGGACGTACTTTTAGGCGCAATCACGGACGTGAACACTACGCTCGTCTGACCGCAGCCTAAATAGTAATACAATTACAAAGTAACAATGAAATACCTGAAAATGCAAACAAAAAGTTTGCAAGAAAGACTGTTTATCTTTTAAAAATAGTAAACGCATTTGTTTTATGGTTGTATGTATATCATTACATCTTACATTAACATACCTCAATACGGAATGCACCTGTAAACATGTAACATACTATTTTCTGTTAATCTGTATATTTGTGCTGTTTTTTAATATTTTGCATTGTATTACTTTGTATTTCTGTAACAACTGTAACATTTTAATGTTCTTGAACCCAGGGTACTTGAAAAGGAGAGAAATCTCAATGTATCCTTCCTGGTAAAATCCTTTATAAATAAATAAATACATGTAGGATCAACTGAGAGTTTATAATGATATATGGTTATTAAAATAAGACTGCCAACCAAGGCTTCCAAAGAAGAAGTTAGTAATGAAATCAAGCAAGAAAATTAAATATAACTCAGTGATCTTTGAATGTACCATTGTTTCTAGCGCATTGAAGGGTTTTTGCAACAAATAAAACAGATTAGCTGCTCTACTCTATGATAGTTTTAAACATATGCAAATTCTGTGGTTTTTATTTTAAGAGGTCTTTATTATATTTAGCGTGGCTACTTTAGAGAATCTAATTTAAAAACGGCATTAAATGTACTAATGAAATTATTCTGTATGGAGTCTCCGCATGGTTCAATATCAAACACAGTACCTGACCAGATTTTGGCCCATGTATTTGCCAGGACTCCATCCAATTATACCACACATACAGTATATGCTACCAAGTACAGCAAAATGCCCGGAAATTACAGCTTCTGACACCGATGCTGCAGCAGTCGAACCTTAGTTGAAAACAATGCACCCCATTGCATCCAGCGTAATCTCTGCAACCTGGATATATACTGCTAAATTGTTAATTTGAATTTTGGGTTGTCAACCTGATGCATTTTACTTGATTTAATGTTGTACTTTCCCAGTGTTGTGTACCAGGGGTTGTAGACTTGAGTCACATGGCTTGGACTTAAGTCACTAATTTGACTTGTGATTGGACTTAACATATTCAAAGAAGACTGGTTACCTGATTTAGACAGTAGTGACTTGGGAATTGACTTGAACGTGAACCCTATGATTTGGAAAGTATAGGGAGCACAGAAGTACAGTAACCTCGCGCTGAAAAGCGCAAGGTACCAAACGCTAACGGGTTTCTTAACCCATTAGCGTTTGGATTGTAATATGCGGTGGCTACTAGGGATGAGCTGTTCGGGTTCGGACGGTTCGGGGTTCGACCCGAACTTAGCCTGTTCGAGCAGATCGCGAACCCGGAACATTTCCGGGTGTTCGCCGCATGTTCGACCACAATGGACCACAATGCATTTTCCCACTGCCTGAAGCTCGTAATTGGCTACAGCCTTGCACCTGACCACAGGTCTGGTGCAAGACTGGTTGAACACTATGCCAATCACCGCTCAGAGTCCTGATTGGGCAAATTTTGCCCAATCATGGGCTCACAGAGCTAAGTCCCGCAGCACACTATATAAGGTTTCAATGCAGCGCTTCTGCACGCATTTCAGAGGAGATTTCAAAGAAGATAGTTGTGTGTGTTGTTACTGCCGGTCTGCCACGCTACTGGGGGGGTCTGGGGGGGGTCTAATTTCGACCAAATATCAGGGAATTTAGGTGAAGTGTGTCTTGTCACTGTGCCAGCTAGTTTTTTGGGGGTTTACAACTTTATTTAAAACATTTGTGTATTGAGGTGATTTTCTGGGTCTTGTCACACTGTGCCAGCAAGTCTTTTTGGTTCTCATTTATACCAAATATCATTGAATTTAGGTGATGTGTGTCTTGTCATTGTGCCAGCAAGTTTTTTTGGGGTTTACAACTTTATTTAAAACATTTGTGAATTGAGGTGATTTTCTGGGTCTTGTCACTGTGCCAGCAAATCTTTTTGGGGCTCACTAATTTCTTTAAAACACTTGGGAATTAAGGTGATCTGTGTCTCGTCATACAAAAAGTACCACGCTGTATTTTGGGGCTCACTAATTTCATTAAAACACTTGGGAATTAAGGTGATCTGTGTCTCGTCATACAAAAAGTACCATGCTGTATTTTGGGGCTCACTAATTTCTTTAAAACACTTGGGAATTAAGGTGATCTTCTGTGTCTCGTCACACAGCCAACAATTTTTTTTGGGGCTCACTAATTTCTTTAAAACACTTGGGAATTAAGGTGATCTGTGTCTCGTCATACAAAAAGTACCACACTGTATTTTGGGGCCAATTTCTTTAACACACTTGGGAATTAAGGTGATCTGTGTCTCGTCACTGGCTGCCAGCTATCAGTGTGTCTCACTGAGTTATACCAGAGTTATTTAAATCTTTATACCAGAGTTGAATCAGAGTTCTGTATATATTAATCTATATATCACTCACCATGTCTGAAAGAACAAAAAGGACTGGCAGACGCTCCCAGACACAGATAAGAGGGCGAGCAGCCCCTGTGTCGGGAGGCTGTGCCTCTGGTCGTGGTGGACGTAGTGCATCCTCTGCAGGGGCATGCTTGTCCTTTCTAACTGGTGCTGGCCATCTTAAGCAGCAGCAGCAACATACAGAGGACTTGGAGGATGAGTATGGCCTTGTTAGCCAATCCACCGAGTCCTCTGCCAGCCAGGCTTCTAGTGCTTTACAGTCCACCTCAGCTGCCAAAGCATCTAATGCAGCCTCCATGTCCACAGCTACTCCTGCCATAGCCTCGCTATCACACATGGAGGAGTCAGCTTAATTGTTTGACTACAATGAGAGTGACATGCTGCTTGAGGATGTGCAGCAAGTACAGTGCTCTGATTCAATCTCTGAGGTTGAGCAAGGGAGTATAATCAACCTAGAGGAAGGGGGTGCCAGTGATGACAAACAAATAACTGGCACTCATGTTGCTCCAGCAGCTGCAGCATACTGCCAAGTTGGCTCCAGTGACGAGGAGATAGGGGGTGAAGATGACATTGATGATGATGAGGTCACTGACTCCACCTGGGTGCCAGATCGAACTGAGGAATCAAGTGAGGAGGAGGAGGCACAGCAAACACGAGGCACAACATCCTCTGTGACCAACCGTAGCACTAGCCAGTCCAAGGCATCACATGTCAGAGCTGCTCCGGTGCAGAGCGCTGTTGTCTCAAAGAACACATGCAGGAACTCTGCTGTCTGGGAGTTCTTTAAGAAATGTGCAGCAGACCCCACCATTGCTATTTGTAATCTATGTCAGAGGAGGCTGAAACGTGGGATAAACACCGGACACTTGGGTACCACGTGCTTGAGGCGACATATGAACAAGTGCCACACATCCCGTTGGGGCAAAGCTTTGCATAGGTCCTCCTCCTCCTCATCTGTCTCTACCCACACTGTATGTCCTGCCATGCAATTGCCTACAACCTCCACTGACAGGGATGATGCTACAGTAATGGATGTACCAGCAGGTCCTTCCTCACAATGTGACATCATCCCAGTAGCTGAAGATTTACGCAGTCAGATTACGTTGCCGCAGCTGCTGCAGCGAAAGAAACATATAGTCCCAACCATCCCCAAGCACAGCGTCTAAATGCCAGCTTAGCAAAATTACTCGTATTGCAGCTGCTGCCTTTCCAGCTGGTGGACTCTGCTCCCTTCCGTGAATTTGCTGAATGCGCTGTACCACAGTGGCAGGTTCCAAAACGCCATTACTTTTCACGCAAGGCCATTCCAGCACTATACCAGCACGTGAAAGACCATGTTATCCAGTCATTGGGAAAGGCAGTCAGCAGCAAGGTGCATGTCACTTTAGACACGTGGTCCAGCAAGCATGGACAGGGTCGTTACATTTCCTTCACGGCACACTGGGTAACTCTGATTGCAGTGGGAGGGATCCAAGACGGGGCTCTGTGCTGGAGCTTGTTCATCCACCACGCCTCCAGAAAGCTGCTTGTATGAGGTCTGTCTGCTCCACCACCACCACCTCTTCCTCCTCCTCCTCCTCTTCCTCCTTCTCGGTCTCTGGCGAAGTGGCAGTTAAACCCACGCCTGACATGGTCTACGCGATGGCTCAAGCAAAAAGATGCCATACTGTGCTGGAGCTGGTTTGTTAAGGGGACAGGAGCCACACCGGGTCAGAAATTTTGTCAGCTCTGCAGGGGCAGGTGCAGAGATGGTTTACACCACGCCAGCTGAGCTGGGAATGATCGTCTGCGAGAATGGCAGCAACCTTCTCTCCGCCCTACGCAAGGGTAAATTGACGCATGTACCATGCCTAGCACACGTCCTAAATCTGGTGGTACAGCATTTCCTAACCAAGTACCCAGGGCTGCCAGAGCTTCTCATCCAGGCCAGAAAAGTCTGCAGCCACTTCAGACGGTCATTCCCAGCAAGCGTTCGCCTGGCAGAAATTCAAAGAGAATTCCACCTTCCCACAAACCGTCTGATCTGTGACATTCCCACCAGGTGGAACTCGACATTAGCAATGCTGCAGCATCTGCACAAGCAGCAGAGGGCCATCGACGAGTACCTGTGTGAGTATGGCACAAGGACAGGTTCAGGTCAACTTGTTTTTTTTTCCCCGAGCAGTGGCTGATGATCAAGGATGCATGCACTGTACTGTCACCATTTGAGGAGGCAAAGAGGTTGGTGAGCAGGGACAGTGCATGCATCAGTGACACAATTCCTTTAGTGTTCCTGCTGGAGCACACTCTGCGGGGAATTATAGATGTGGCTCTAGAGGCAGTGCAGCAGGAGGAAGAGGAGGCCTTTCCTAGCTCTCAAGGCCCCAGTCTTTCCGCAGACAGCATTCCAGCGGGTCCTACTCAGATAAGACAGGAGGAGGATGAGGAGGAGGAAGAGGACTATTTAAGTAGTGGGGGCATTGAAGGTGGGGATTCCTCAAGGGAGGGTATTGTGTGCCCAGAAACAGAAGGGCTTGTGCGTGGCTGGGAGGAGGAAGTGCACGATACGGTCATCCTCATTGACCAGGAAGACTCGGCAGCAAATGCCACCTCCAACCTACGCTGCATGGGCTCCCTAATGATGCAAAGCCTGCTAAAGGACCCCAGTATTCGTGCTATCAAGGAGAGGGATCATTACTGGTTGGCAAGCCTTCTTGATCCATGATACAAGGGGAAAGTTGCAGAGCTCATCCTGCCCGCACATAGGGAGCACAGGATGACAAAACTTGAGGACGCTCTAAAGCGACAATTGTGTAACACCTTTCCAGGCACTGGTAGATTACCAAGTGCTGACACACGTGCTTCTGAGGCTGCAGGTGATCAGAGGAATAGCGGTGAAGTCCAGGGCCGCTTGACTGATGCATTTTTAAATTTTTTTAGTCCTCGACACCCAAGGACGTCAAATGTAGGCACCCATTGCCAGCGTCTTCACCATATGGTGCAGGACTACCTAGGGGCAAGGGCACACCTGGATACCTTTCCAACAGATGATCCACTGGCTTACTGGGTGTTGAGATTGGATCACTGGCCAGAATTTAGCCAATATGCTATGCAGCTACTAGGTTGCCCTTCATCTAGCGTGCTTTCCGAAAGGACGTTCAGTGCCGCTGGAGGTTTTGACACAGACAAAAGAGTGCGTCTGTCCACCGACTTTGTATACCGGCTGACATTTAAAAAAATGAATCAGTCCTGGATCAGCAGCTATCAATCCCCTGATGCCGAAGTAACGGAATAGATCGGGTATGTGTTCTGCATGCACAAAACCTCCAGCACTGAACTCTTCCACAATACCACAAAAGGGTTACGGTGTGAATGCACTTGCTGCCATGAAAGGCACAATATTTGGCTGCACTGACGCCTGTGCCAGATTTATATCATTTTAATTTTTTGAACAGCAGAGTCCAACCCTGCACTCATCCACCATAACACAGAGGGGTTACTGTATGATGATACTTGATGGCCTGCCATTAAAGGCACAATATCTGGGTGCACTGACGCCCATTAACAGATAAAAAAAAAAATTCAATATAAGACCAACCACATGGTCCACCCCTGAACTCTTCCACAATACTACAGAGGGGTTACTGTATGATGATTCTTGGTGGCCTGCCATTAAAGGCACAATATCTGGGTGCACTGACGCCCATTACCAGATCAAAAACTTTTCAATATAGAACCACATGGTCCACCCCTGCACTCTTCCACCATACCACAGGGGGTTACTGTATGATGATACTTGCTGGCCTGGCAGTCTTGCACCAAAGGCAGAATATCTGGGTGCACTGACGCCCATTCCCAGATTCATATCTTTTTAATATAGGACCGCATGGTCCACCCCTGCACTCTTCCATAATACCACAGAGGGGTTACTGTATAATAGTACTTGCATGCCTGGCACTAAAGGCACAATATCAGGGTGCACTGCCATTGACGCCTGTATCAGATTCATATCCTCAGAGGGGTTACGGTGTGACAGCACTGTTGCCGAGACTAAAAGCCCAATTTCAAAGCACCTATTGTTACTTTCATCCAAAGCCTGCATAAGTTTCACAATAATTTAGCCAAAAAAAAACTAAACTTTTTCTGCGCGTCCTAAAATGTCTTTTCATACAGGCTGCCGCCCCAAGCAGTTGTTTATGGATAGATTAAAGGAAAAGCATTTACCGTCATATGAAACATCATTTTTTTGTTTTTAAGTGTTTCTATACATCCTAGAAATCCGCCACTTCACGGGCAGGTTATGGGGACCTCCTAGGCACGATATTTGAAGGAATTTTTGGTTTTTATTTTTAACCCTTATTTCATGGAAAACTCACTGTCCCTTTAAAAACGTTTTTTTAAAAACTTTTTGTCCTTGTTTCCTGTCCCCCAGGGCACTACCCGGACCCCCATACACCTTTTATGGCAAATATGTAGCATATATGCCCTCTTGGAGGGCACTCTAAAAAACCGAATTTTCAGCCCTATTGACTTGCATGGGGGTTCGGGTTCGGTCCCGAACAAATGGGAAGTTCAGGTTCGGGCTCGAACCGAACTCGGGGAGTGTTTGGCTCATCCCTAGTGGCTACCAGGGCTAATGTTAACACTCACTTAGGTGAGCGCTAACGTTAGCACCAAGATTGCAATGTAGCCCATTATACTTTCTAAAACCAGAGGTCAGAGTTGTGATCAATCTTGACTGGACCCTGGTATATGCCAAAAAAATAGTATTTTTTAAATACCCAATTCATTATTTTTTTAATTAACCTAGGAAATGAAAAATAAGAGAAGGCATTTAAAGCTTTTAAATCTGATAAATCTGAGGCATCTTATAAAGCATTTAAGGCAGCCAATAGAGAATGGGAAAAAGCAATTAGATGGGCTAAACTAGAAAATGAAAACAGACAGTCAAAGAGAGCAAGGCGGACCCTAAAATATTCTTTAAGTCCATATGTTCAAAAAAATAACAAGAATGAAAGTGCAGTTTCCCTGAAATCGGAGACAGAGGTGGTATTAACTGAAGAGCGAGATAAGGGACAAACGTTGAATGATAAATACTGAAGAAAAATAACCAAAAAGAAACCTGTGACAAGAGACATGCAAATCATCGACAAAAATGTACAAATAAAATGTAATTGGTTAACTCAAGAAAAGCTGTTGCAGCTGCTAAACAAAGTGAATGAGGAACAAAGCGGATGGAATTCACATGTGAGTACTGAGGGAGCTAAGTGTGAGAAATAAACAAACCACTGATTTTAATCTTTCAAGATTCTTTTCTTTCAGGAATTGTACCAGAGGATTGGAGAAAAGCGGATATCCCTATATTCAAAAAAGGTTCAAAATGTCTGCCTGGGAATTATAGAACTGTGAGTTTAACATCTGTGGCTAGGAAAGTATTTGAGGGGTTATTAAGGGATAATATTCAGAAATTCATTGAGAGGCATATTGTCATTAGCAGGAATCAACACGGATTTATGAACCACAGATAATGTCAGAATAACCCATTTGTATTTTATGGGGAAGTAGGTAGAAATCTAGATTAGGGGGCCACAGTGGATGTGATTTACTTGGATTTTGCCAAAGCTTTCGAAACAGTTCCACACAAAAGGTTATTATTCAAATTAATAAAAATTGGTCTAGATGAACATTCTTATTCTTGGATAGAACACTAGCCAAAAGATACAGGGTTATTCAGAGAGAGGTGAAAAGCAGGAGAATGGCTGGAGAATGGAAAATTCTAGGTCAAAATAGCCAAACCAGGGGGCGTGGCCGGATGTTGCAGCGCGCGGTCGCATGTGAGGAGAGCTCCTGTGACCGGCGCTAAACTTTTAACTCCTGTGGCTAATTTACAGCAACCCCGGGGCTGAAACTTCACCCAGAGCTGGGTGACATCTCCTAGCCTCCAGATGGTGCCCCCTAAGGCGCAACGAGCGTTGGAACCGGCAAAATCGGCAAAAAAAGACCGAGTTCGTGAGGCCCAAGATGGCGGATCTCCTTCCTCTGTTTCCTCCTTCACCATGGAAGCGGCCGTAGCAGGCCCACCCTGCATGTCTGACATCTTACCACCTTCAGAAAGCAGACTCCATGCCATGCTGCAAGAACTTAGAGCTACTATTCAAACGGATCTTAAAGAGGCGCTGCAGGAGCTGAGGCGCGATGTACAAGATCTGGGTGAGAGGACAGACTCTTTGGAGGCTAAGACAGACGACCTATGTTTGGTCCATAACGATCTAGTGGACAGTCATATTGCTTTGCAGACTGCACATGACGCCATGGCAACAAAAATGGCCGATTTGGAGGATCGTACGCGGCGTAACAATGTAAGGATCCGGGGTATTCCAGAAGCAGTAAACCCTGCTGACCTTCAGCCCTATATATTGGAACTTTTCCAGATCCTAGTCCCAACGTACTCGTCACAGGATTTCCTGATGGATCGGGCACACAGATTACCACGCGCTAAGAACCTGCCGCCCTCAGCTAGTTTAGGATTATATCTGTTTGTGGAAAATGGAGACCGCACTAATGACCTTATATCAGATAACACTGATGCTTCATTTGCATTGCCTATTGTCAATGATAGGAATCTATGTTTTTGATCTCCGAAGTTTCATCATTTCTGCAATGCTGTATCATTATATGTGTGAACTCCAATAAAAAACTTTTACATTAAAAAAAAAAAAAAAAATAGCCAAACCAGAAAAATTCTCCCAATTTATCTCACTTTCGAAATCGGCTATTTTGACCTAGAATGTTCACTTCTCCAGTCATTCTCCTGGTTTTCACCTCTCTCTGAATAACCCTGATAGAGTACAGCGAGTGGTCATAAATGGTAAATTGTCAAGATGGACACCAATGGTACCGCACGTTCGGTGACTTTTCGTTCTCTTCAATTCTGTTTGATTTGGCGATCCCATTTCGGCGACCCTGTGGTGTATTCAGCAAGCACCACAGGACTGCCAAAATGCAGGGAAAGACCGCCGCAAACCGGCCGAAAACTCGCCGCAAAACGAGGGCGAACGCACACTGAAACCCGCAAAAACATCTGGATACACCCACCGAAAACGCCGGAAAAAAATGAGCAGGAGCCGATCATACGCAGCGCAGCCATAAACAAAAATAAAAAATAAAAAATATATAAAAAAATGTCTCACTGACGACCAGGAAAAGGAATCACGTTCAATCCGTATGGTTGTAGTGAATTCATCAAATAGATCCATTTCATCTCTTCTTTACCTAATCTCTGCTCCAAACTACCGCCTCTCCAGAAAGGTTCCAGTTTCTTGACCGCTCTAAAAACGAGGCCCTCCGAATTCTGATTATGCTTAAGTTTGAAATGTAATGACACACTATGCTTCTCGAAACCATACCGAATATTCCGTACGTGTTCTTGTATTCGTTTATTCAAATGCCTTGTGGTGCGACCCACATAGTTCAGTCCACAAGGACAAGTTAGAACATATATTACGTTTCTAGAGAAGCAAGTCATCACTTCTCTCAGTTTGATGGTCTCACCATTTCTTTCTATCTCTGTTATCGTATTCTTCTTCCCTCTAGTATTTCTGCAATTCAAGCAATTACCACATTGATGGAATCCTGCTCTTATGCCAAAATGATTAGTGGGTTTCTTTTTCTTTAATTTGTGTGTGAGTTCCATCTTTAAATTGCTTGTTCCTCTACAAATAATCCGGGGTATTATTGGTAAATTATCTTTCAGCATAGGGTCTTTACATAGGATAGGCCAGTGTCTCTTAATACTCCTTCTAATCTCTTTATTAACAGGGTTAAATGAAAAAACAAAGGGTACATCTTCACTGAACTTCTTTTTCCCAATCATATCCTTTTTCTTCAATAAGGCTGATCTTTCCATTGTCCTAACTTCCATCCTTCTTTCATCCAGAGTATGTGTCCTGTAACCCTTATCAGCAAATTCTGAATGTAGTTTAAGGGATTGCATGTCATAATCCAAAATGTCCGTGCAATTCCTCCTGATAAACTGTCCCTTCAGTATAGCTTCCAACCACTGGGGCAAATGGCAGCTTGTATGTTCGATGTAACTGTTACAGTCTACATCTTTAAAGTGAGATTTCGTTTTTATGGTGCTGTTTTCTATATAGATCTTAAGATCCAGAAAAATAGCCTCTGAATCATTTATAACAGTAGTTAGAATAATTCCTCTGTCGTTATTCCCCCCAAAAAATCGAGGAATTGTTGGAGGCTTCCTTCATCTCCCCTCCAGATAAAGAATATATCGTCAATATATCTCCGATAAGTAATTAGAGGTGTCTTCCAGGTGGTTAAAAAGGTATTCTCCCAATATGCCATGAATAAATTTGCCAAACTAGGGGCAAATCTTGTCCCCATAGCCATACCTGATATTTGAAGATAGAAATCTTCTTGGAACCAAAAGTAATTGTGCTCCAAGATAAATTTGATTGCATTCAAAATAAAGTCTATCTGCTCTGGGTGTAACACATTACCTTCTCTCAGAAAAAAACTCTATGGCTTCAACGCCCTTGTCATGTTGTATAATGGTATACAGCGACTGTACGTCACTCGTAACCAATATGTCTCCTGCCTTCCATTCCATCTCAGCCAATAAATTTATAATCTCAATAGTATCTTTCAAATAGGCTTCTGTGGTTACAACATAGGGTTGTAATTGTTTATCAAGATACTCTGAAAGCCTACTGGACACCTCTGGGTAATGAACCGGATATGAAATCACAGAGGTCACACAACAGGATGCAGGAAGTCTTATGTTGTTCATGTGGTTCACATAATCCCATGAAAGGACTATAAAAGAGGACTTTTTTACTTTTGCTCCTGTTTGGAGATTTTTTGGACAATAGTGCACCTAAATATACCGACTGAGGAAGGCTGTTAATGCCGAAACGCGTCACGGTAACGCATCTGTCCATTTTTTAATATGCAATTAATTTTTTAATACACAATAAATTTTATATGGTTTATATTCTATTGACTACTCTCCTTGGATATATACTTGCCACCGCTTGGAAGCTCCTGATATCTGGCCCTCAGACGATTGGGAAGAGGTTCTGGGTATACACCATAGTGTACCTGACGCTGTATTGAGTGAGCCTGTGTGGAAGAGGCTCCATATCTGGTGAGTTCAATACAGTATCACCTCTTTTTATCATAATACGGTAATATACTATGGGAGCGCTGTCTATTATCTTATTGTAGCCATCGCAACCAGAGTTGAAGATTTAAGAAGGGATATGCCACCCTCTATATGGCTGGAAGCTCCTAAACCTAGAGCCAGGGATTTTTTGGGCTCTTATAAATGTGAGTTTCCATATTCCTACGAGTGATTTATTTGCCATATTTAATTGGGATTTTCTGCACGATTATTTCTTCATTTTTTCTCTCGCCTCAAATTCTTTTTTTTTCTCTTTCTCTCACTTTTTTCTCCTTTCTGGCTATCCTCTCCATTATTGAAAGACGGCAAGAGATACACAGACCAAGAAAGGAGGACTATATTTGTGCATCGCTTGAACATAAAGAAAAGTAAATTTTAAGGAATTTTTCCCACTGGTATTCATACTGTTGTATTGGATATCATTGAATTTGCACATTTTGCACATTTGGACACTGTTGCACTTTATAGACTCTCTTATACCCATCGCACTGCTGGAATTTTATATATTGTTGCACTTTACTGTGTTCTATGGCACATTGCACTGTTATATGTGTACATTGATTGAATATTTGTCACCTTAAGATTGAAGCACTTTAAGACTGAAGCACTCTATGTTTGATATACCTCTTTGTTGAGGTCTACCTTTAAATCTATTTTTGATGCACTACAAAGGTTCTATCTATAATTTCATTTTTGGTTAATGCAGATTTTGGTTGTTTTTTCTGTATATTGCGCTTACCCCTTTGGGCAGCATCTCACTACTTATTAGTTATAATTTAACTACTTCATAACACTATAGTAATCTGGTTTATAAATAGGCGCCTACGCTGTATGATATATATATATATATATATATATAACTTTCTTCTTTAATGGTTTATTAGATATTGAATTAAAACGGTAATATTTTTAACATTGAAGCCTATGGGATTCGCCTGAATAAACCTGCCGAATTAAACCACCGACTGACGGGGCATTTCGGGAACCTTTCACTTCTGTTTTTTGTTCTCTGAATAGCCTCTATGCTTCTCTATGGGGATTTCACTGCCCTCGAACAGGCAACGTATGTGCAGGCAATTCGCCAAGATTTGGCAAATTGCCTGCTCTCTGGATAGCCGAATGGCCTAGAAATGTAACCGAACGCTGATTTTCAGCGTTTGGTTCCCTTTCAGCAGCCATTCGGATCTCTTTGAATAACCCTGTAAGTTATAACCAGATGATATAAACCTTAGAGTCTATTTTAGCATGTGTTGTCTTGCTGGTGCACAGGGAATATTTAAAATACGCTTTTGAAACATACATGTTAAAAAATACTTGCTTATCACGAATAAGTTTCTATTCGATGATGTGATTCACCTATGTACATTTATGTTTTGACTGCAAACTAAATTTCAGTCTGCTCCTTCCTCAATTTAGTCAGTATGGTCTATAGTAATATTGTGTGTAGTGCACTACTCCTACCACAGAGGTTGCTGTGACTTTTAATTTTACTCTGGTGGTCTTCTGTTACATTGAAGGTTAGCAGCGTGTAGTAAGGTATAAGGTTAAAAAAAACATGAGGAGTGATATATATTTAAGTAAGGGAATTCTGCAAAGAATGATGTTATTTACCAATAAATACAGTTTGTCCATGGATTGTCCTTATCAAGTGTATGTCACAATTTAGCATTTTTAATCTCACATGAAATTGAACTGGTAAAGATAAAGATATTTTAAAGGCCTGTCTGGACCGCCGGCACCGAGCATGGCCAGTCCACCCCCTCACCCACCCAGAGTTCCGGTGAGGGCTGTGGTGATGCAGCCGACCTGGCTACCCGGCAGTACCTTGCGACCAGTAGGTGCCGGCTCACCTCCTCGATGTGGCTGTGGTCCTTGGGGAGGAGTGGTGCCGGCCCCTCTGCCACCAGCCGGCAGTCCCCGGCAGAGATCCAGGATTCAGGCCTTGTCTAGGCCTCTGACTAAGGACACGCACGATGCCGGCCTCCACCAATATTGCGGCCGGGTCGCGTCGCGCACCAATGATGTCACAGGCCTCTTAACCAATCAGGAGGGTGCTGCAGACTATAGAAGAAGAGAAGGCCCATTCCTTCCTTGCTCCAATATCATAGCAGTTCCCCTGTATCCTAGTGCCTGAGTTTCCTATCTTGCTAACCTTGTGTATGACCCGGATTGAAATTGACAACACATTGTGCCTTAAACCCAGCCTTTCCTTATTATCTGGTGTGTCCCTTGAGCTCTTCACCTACCCCCAGCAGGGAAAACCCTGACAAGTATACAGAGTTTTTGACTTAGACTTTCTTGTCTTGACTCGGGACTTGAATACAAAGACTTGAGACTTACTTTTTACTAGCAAAACAATGCCATGGTCCCACCTCTGTTGTGGACAGTATTTTGCCTTTGCTTCCTGGACTTTGTTTAATTTCTTTTTCCTCAAAATGTAATGCTTCTGTTGTCTCTGGGAAATGACCCTCACATACCTGACTCTTTGCATAGAATGTGTAACGGGCACTATAGCGCTCACACTGTAGTAGTGTAGTTGGGATCGTAATGGACAGATTTTTCTGATAAACGTTCACTAAACAATCGGTATGGTGAGACCAGGTCTCCCAAGCCAGGGAGCAGGTAGACAATCCTGAGTAGTACTTAAGCTCAATTGGTTTCGAGACTGAAAGACTACTTAGTGTAGATACATAAACTCTATATGCAGAGAAACAAAACTTGGAGACATGAACAGGACTAAAGGTCAGATAAGCATAAACATTTTTACATTTGTTTTCAAGCAATGGTTTGTCGCGGTAGATGAATTGTGCAGGCTGCAGGGCAGTCACATCTTAGGTAAACTTGGCATATGCGTAGAAACCAAACCGTGCTGATAGCAGATTGTTGTTACAATAAACAGGGATCACGGCTTGGCAGATAGACCCACAATCATGTGCCTTGTGATTAGGACTTAAATCGGATTGGGCAGCTACCAAAGACCAAGACCGTGAGATGGAATGACCAAGGAGACGGGCAGACCTCCTATCCGCACACATGCGGCGCAACAAAAATCCGCACAGACAAACACCAAAGGGAGAAACCAGAGAATCATCAAATAGTAAAGCCGGGTCAGATACGTAAGCAGTCCTCAGACAGAAACAGGTTGGCAGCAGAATATCAATGAAGGTAATAGTAATCAGGTGATGCGGGAACTAGACACCACGTCAGGGCGATGAGCAACTACTCGCACCCTGCTTTAAACCCGGCGGCTCCTCGTGACCACACCAGGCCCCTCAGACGCCGATCAGCCATCATTAAGTGTTGGCATCTGACCAGCCAGCAACACAGAACCATGCCCAGACCCCCCAGGCAACGCTGCAGGGGCTGAGGACGTAACAGAACGCCTCCACAGAATTTATTGCTTGGAAAAACTTTAAATATTATATAAATAAATAATAACAAATACATTCTGAGGTTTTAGGTGACAGTATTAAGCAAATAATAGTTAAGAGAATGAGAAGCGAAAGGTGAGAAAAGTTATATCAAATATATATTATATATGAAATTGAGAAAAATGCAGATAACATCTTAGTTGATCAATCATGTTGCTTCAATAACTTTATTACTTTTTATTATTAACAATTAGGGATGAGCCGAACACCCCCCGAGTTCGGTTCGGGCCCGAACCCGAACTTCCCATTTGTTCGGGTCCGAACCCGAACCCGAACCCCCATGCAAGTCAATGGGGCTGAAAATTCGTTTTTTTAGAGTGCCCTCCAAGAGGGCATATATGCTACAGATTTGCCATAAAAGGTGTATGGGTGTCCGGGTAGTGCCCTGGGGGACATGAAACAAGGACAAAAAGTAAAAAAAAAAATTTTTTAAAGGGACAGTGAGTTTTCCATGAAATAAGGGTTAAAAATAAAAACAAAAAATTCCTTCAAATATCGTGCCTAGGAGGTCCCCATAACCTGCCCGTGAAGTGGCGGATTTCTAGGATGTATAGAAATATGTAAAAACCAAAAAATGACAATTCAAATGACGGTAAATACTTTTCCTTTAATCTATCCATAAACAACTGCTTGGGGCGGCAGTCTGTAAGAAAAGAGGAGACATTTTCGGACACGCAGAAAAAGTTTACTGATTTTTTGGCGGTGAAAAGCTGGAGAATGACTGGAGAATGGAAAATTCTAGACCAAATAGCCGATTTGGAAAGTGAGATAAATGGGAGAATTTTTCTGGTTTGGCTATTTTGACCTAGAATTTTCCATTCTCCAGTCATTCTCCTGAGTTTCACCTTTCTCTGAATAAGCCTGTCAGGGTTATTCAGAGAGCGGTGAAGAGCAGGAGAAGGACTGGAGAATGGAAAATTCTAGGTCAAAATAGCCAAACCAGAAAAATTCTCCCATTTAGGCTAGGGTCAGACTAGCAAATTTTTAACGTGCGTTTAGGCGCACTTAATCACGGCCGCACTAGCAGCAAATGACGGGCAATGACGGCCAATATACAAAGTACGGTCGCACGAAAGTCCGGCTGCGCAACGCAAGTGGAAAATGAAAGCATTTTTTCGCGAACGCAGAACCGCTAGTACAGACGTACAGAGTGCGCTGCGTCCACTAGCAGCGTGTGTGCGTGATTTGGAGACGTCAGACCCTGCTCATGTCCGGCCAACATAACGTCCAGACACCCAAAGTTTCCTGGTTGGGATCCGTAAAAAATCACTCACAAAAATGCACATCGTATGACCGTTTTCGCGCAATCCGTGAAAGAGTACGGCAATGCTTCGGACGTACTGTTTGACGGTCGCTGCGAAAAATGCTTTAGTCTGACCCTAGTCTTATCTCACTTTCCAAATCGGCTATTTGGTCCAGATTGTTCTCTTTTCCTGCCATTCTCCTGGTTTTCACCTTTCTCTGAACAACCCTGAGAGAGAGGTGAAAGCCAGGAGAACTGGCAGGAGAAGAGAACAATCTAGACCAAATAGCCAATTTGGAAAATGAGTTAAATGGGAGAATTTTTCTGGTTTGGCTATTTTAACCTAGAATTTTAACTTCTCCAGTTATTCTCCTGCTTTTCACCGCTCTCTGAATAACCCTGTGAATGTTTAATCCCGAGGTGAAAAATAACATTGCTTTAGATTTTTTTCAAACACCAGTTAATGCAGCATATTAGGATGTTTTAGGAGGGAAATTAATTCTCAAATCTCAATCAGAAACAGACACCACCCCACCCCCTCACTATATTGTACAATGTATCAAATTGATTACCAGACTGAAAACACCTGGTGTTATGCCCGTTTGTGAACAGAGGTCATTTAGAGTTGATAATCTTTCCACGTACACATTAGTTTTTAATTCAATATTTAATAAACCGTTGCTTATAATATTCTGCAGTAAAGAGTCTCTTTATTTCTAGATTTTTTAGTATTTTTTTAAGCATTTTCTATACTTTTTTCAAAATTTCTTTTTTTTTTTCGAACCCGAACAAAACACACCCAAAAAGTTCGAAATTCGCGAACTTTCGAACTGCCAAAGTTCGGGTCAAACTCAGAACCGTCCGAACCTGAACAGCTCATCCCTTTTAACAATGTCTCACTTGTGACAGTTCTATTTTTGCAACAGTAAGCTCCTACATATTGATAAAACAAATATCAATTAATGCACATATTACCATTTTAAGATGAAATAAAAAGCCCTGTCCATTGATACATCCCTTAACAGATAATCTATATACAGTATAAACAAACGTAGGTAACACTATTTCTATCATCCTAATGCTCCCTCTTACAACAATGGCTTTTGAATAAAAATGGATTTTTTCTACCTTTTTAAACCCTTTTTCTGCGGACGACATGTGATGATGTCCCATGGAGTGTCCCCACTGTATGCAGAGGACTTCCCCCAGATGCCATCCGGTCAGCGGAGTTGTTCTCCCATTAGCTATCACTGTGTCTGGGGTCCCAAGGTGGTTTGACTTCCTTTAAGTCAGACCCCGCTTTTATACCTCCTCCCTGCTCACTGACATCATCGCAAAGGGCACAGTGAAGTCATTTTCAGGTGCCCCCTCCCGGCAGAGCCGGAAGAGTGCCTGAATTGGGGTGGGGTCCAACTGGGCAAACAGAAAAAAAGAGAGGCATCACTGGAAAGGTCAAAGTCTGATCTTTCAAGCAATGCTGCTCTTTAACCCTTTAGGTGCCAGTCCGTAATCTGGCGCTAGATTGCAGACTTCTCTGAGGTTGCTGAAACCTTGGATGTCAGCCAAGCCTCTGGAGCCTCCCCTTGCTCACTGACTCCATTGCGCATGGGCGTGGTGATTTCAGTTGGGGATTTAACCCCTAGCTGTCCAGGGATATCCTATGGAAATCACTATGGTGGGGATAGGGGTTCCTGTTTGGTATCATTGGAAAGGCCTTTCCAATTAATCCAAAATGACCAGGTTAAGTGTAACAAAAAGTAAAAATAAATAAATAATTAAATAAGAAATACTAGAATTTTTTTTTTATTAATGCAGCACTGTTGTAATCGTGGCCTCTGACTATTCAACTGGAATGTGAGTTATTCTTCCATTTGTGTTTTACTGACATTACAAGGTTAGTGAGCATCAATCACCTTTTGTTATAACTGTTCCTTTGAGACAAGTTATATATGCATCTATTTTATTAGTCTGTTGCAACATGTAATTAACAGACTTTTTGAAAACCATGGACAGCTGAGTTATGAACTATTAAGGATTGTGCTTCCCTGATTAGAGTGTCGCTTTATTGGGTTTTGTCGTTAAAGATGTGGTGAGCTTTGCTAAGCTTTCTCTTTCCATTTTGCCCCTTCCATCTCTTATCCATTGTAGAATTATCCTATCCTCTCTCACTCCTCATTCTACCATTAATCTATACTCCAGCTCCCCGTATGCTTTTCTCTAGGGAAATTTTGAGACATGGAACTGGAGGTGCGACTCCAATTGCCTTTACATTAATCCGAACCTGGTTACAAGCCAGTTAACTAAATCATTTAAAAGTAAAGTGTGACAAAGGCTAATTGTCAAATTGATTAACTGTCGACTCACACAAAGTGTAACGAGAAATTGCAAACATAATTTAATGCTTCCTACTCAGACGATTACTATTTAATTTGAAGTTCATTTTACAATCTTAAATTGACTAAATATACCAGGAGAGCATACTGTAAAATCAGTCAATCATGTTCTGCAGAGTGTCTGAACAGTTTATATTTCATGGGAAGGGAGAAAGGAATTTTGTAGGTTTTAGTTCTACTTTAAAATTTAGTGGATGTCTACATGAGAGAACGTTAAAATTTCCTTTGACCTGCACATGATCCATTTATAAACATAAAAAAAAAGACCTTCTTAGGCAGTTATTTTTTTTTCCCCTTGTCCAGGATGGGTGGTCATTTGTAATATTCAGGCCTTGATACTTCTACAATTTAACATGAATCATTATGTTTGATCACATTAAAGATAAGAAAGTCAATGAAATATGCATCATAAATCATGCCTTAAAGTAGCACAGATGTTATGTAACATCTAATTAAAATTTTTGTAAACAAAGAAATTATAACACAGCATGAACTTTGTTTCCATAAAACGATATGACTCGGGCAATTAGATATATGTGTCAGACAGACAAACAAATTAGCTAATAATAATAAAAATGATAGAACATGTAAACATTTCCAGAAACTAATTTGTTGGGGGTTGTATCACAACTTTTTATTCATAATAATAATCTGTGGCATGAACATTTAGGGAAAGAATCATGAATATTAAACATAATATTACATATATTGAATATGGTCATGGGGGCACCCGGGTGTGAGCCAAGGTGGGGCCCATATTTGGAATTGATAGTCTAGAAGGCATGAGTGCCGCTGGCGGCATAACAGTCAGACTGGAGATGAAGCACCATACAACTGCACAATGAAAGCAGTAGAAAGGACACACTACTGAACAGCAGGAAGGGCAATGGTTAAGGGAGACCCAAACACACGGCAGCATACAAGGAAACCCTAATCTTAGGTGTCCATCTCTATACCAAGGGTGGGTACAGTACTGCTGGGTGAAGCACATAGAATAAAAAACAGCATAAAACAAGTTGGGCAAATCCAGAGACGTAGTCAAAGAACAATAGACGAAGATAGACGCAAGAACGGATAGTCACACAATGCCAGAAGTCAGAACCAGAACAGATAGTCAGACAAAGCCAGGATGGGTTCACAATAATGTCACACAGCAAGGGTAAAACAGAAAATGAAACCCGGAGTATTAAGGAAGGGAAAAGGCAAAAGGAAGAACCAAAAATTAACAAATAGCAAGGACAAGGCAAACGGAGGGACAAACAGATAAGGGAAACAGGGAAACAAAAATAAACTGAACCTAATAAAGGGCAAACAACAAAGAGAACTACTAGCAGCAGGAACAAAATAGCAGGCAGAAGAATGAACCTTAGGACAGATCTTTTGCTGAATGGGTGAAGCTGCCCTATATTAGGAGAAGGGAAATGCTCTATGGGACAGATGGTCAGGAACCTGGCAGGCCACAGGAAAATCTAGGCATGGAAGGTAGAGAGGGGTGGATCATACAGGTGTAAGAGCCAACCAGGATCAGCTCTCCTATAGGGCTCAGGGCTGGAAATGTGACCAATATAAACATACAGGTGCTATGAGATCAGGTTTTACTACAGGAAACGGTGATGTAGAGGGATAGGAGTAACACCAGCAATGTCAAAGAGAAAGGTAAACGGTCAAAACCATGGTGTGTATTGGAATCTCTTCAAGGTATTTTGCTTCACAAGAATTCCAATAAATTGCCAAGAGCAACTGTCAACTTTAAAGTGAATTGAGTAGCACTATGGCTGTCATAAAAATGCTCAGTGATGGTGGTGGAGTGTAAGTAAGATATTGTGGGGTACCAGAATATTTATATGAGAAATGATTTGAGTAATGTATGCAGCTGCCCCGCGAACACACATTCAGAAACGTACTACATTGTATAACTCATTCTGCCGCTTTGTGCTACACTGTAACTACATGACTCACCATTGTGACATGTTAAAAGAGCTAAACTGGCCGTCACTGGAATCTAGACGCACTCTTCACCTTTCCAACCTGGTGTTTAAGAGATTTTCTGGGAAGCTACCACCCTACCTGAATAGGCTGCTTCCCTCAGCAGTTCCCTCCTCCAATAACCTCAGATCCAGCACCTTACTTGCAATACCACAATACAAAAAGAACGTGGCTCGATGCTCATTTTCCTACAGAGCACTGCAGTTATGGAATAACCTCCCAGACGCCATCAAATCTTCCCCCCAGTCTTAAGTCACTCAAGAGCTCCTTATTAACATACCTCAATACCTGCACCTGTAAACATGTAACATAGTGACTATATTACTTACATATTTATTTTCTGTGTTAATTTGTAGATTTGTGTTTTGTTTCTAATATCTTGCATTTATTACTTTGTGTTTCTATAACAACTGTAAAATTTCAATGTTCTTGAACCCAGGACATTCTTGAAAATGAGAGAAATCTCAATGTATCCTTCCTGGTAAAATACTTTGCATATAAATAAATACATAAATAAATATGGAAAAAGTCTTAAAAAGACATTCCACAGAGTGTGGTTCAAATGCTACATTATGAATAGGGATGAGCGTTCGGTTCGATTCGAACGTAAGTTCGAATTGAACATCGGCCGTTCGAGTGTTCGGCGAACATTATGGGATGTTCGCGGTTTGTTCGACCGCAGACATTCCATAATAAAAAATGCGTCCACAGGTCTCTTAAATGTACCGTCGGCTGCCGGTACATTTAGGAGACCTGTGGCTGCAGCCCCCGTATCTCACCTGTCCTGCAGCTGTCCCGGCCTTGTGTTCCCCGGTCCATCAGCTCCTCCGGTCCATCTGGCCGTGGCTCCTCTCTGCCCCACGACTTCATGCTGAATGATCAGATTGGGCAAAGTCCTGCGCCTGACCTGGACTTTGCCCAATCAGGGCTCAATATTGAATTAGAGTCCTGATTGGGCAAAGTCCAGGTCAGGTGCAGGACTTTGCCCAATCAGAGCTCAGCATGAAGATGAGCTTTAACCAAGCTCTGATTGGTTAAAGTCTTCCACTGACTTTAACCAATCAGAGCTTGGTTAAAGCTCTGCACCATGCTTCGTCTTCATGCTGAGCTCTGATTGGGCAAAGTCCTGCACCTGACCTGGAGTTTGCCCAATCAGGGCTCAATATTGAATTAGAGCCCTGATTGGGCAAAGTCCAGGTCAGGCGCAGAACTTTGCCCAATCAGATCATTCAGCATGAAGACGTGGGCCAGAGAGGAGCCACGGCCAGACGGACCGGAGGAGCTGATAGACCGGGGAACACGAGGCCGGGACAGCTGCAGGACAGGTGAGTTACGGGGACCGGGGACCGCAGCCACAGGTCTCCTAAAATTTAGGAGAACTGTGAACACATTTTGCGTGTTCGGCCCCCATTGATTAACATGGTGTTCAAGTTCGTATTCGAACATTTCGGCCGTTCGGATACGAACCGAACACAGGGGTGTTCGGCTCATCCCTAATTGTGAACTCCAGAGTGGCTTTGATTCCCTGTTCCAAGGAATGATTTAAAGGCTTCATGTAAGGTTCCCAGGTGCTGATGAATCTATGAGAATATGAGTATAAATGAAAGTATTAGGGGAAACTAACAGGGTTATTCAAAGAGAGGTGAAAACCAGGAGAATGACTGGAGAAGCGAAAATTTTAGGTCAAAATAGCCAAACCAGAAAAATTCTCCCATTTATTGCACTTTCCAAATCGGCTATTTGGTCTAGATTGTTCCCTTCTCCTGCCATTCTCCTGGTTTTCACCTTTCTCTGAAAAACCCTGTAAGTTGCGGAAAATTACAACCTTTCACATGATTGGTTGGCTTCTGTGAAATGATTGTTAAATGGAGACCTTTAAAAAATTATTTGCTTATATAACAGTTCATAATCTAAATTCAAATGTTGCTGAACTACAACCCCGTGATTCTCTGGTCATCTATTGCATTCAAAGATTTATGAATTTGTAAGCCACCCTGACCTATAGAGGAAAATTAAGTAAAATATCAGAGTAGTATCTGTCAGATCATTGAACCATTCACCAGCAAAACCATATACATGATTTTGCATTGAAATACAAATAAAATTACCATATAAAACCCATTTTACTTACATTTTTAATGCAAGATTAGTGTCCACTTGAGAACCTGTATTGTACAAGTAAAGGGGCATACCAGGGGAAATATGAAAGAAGTAAGAATGGAAAGGAGTAAGGCTGACAATGAGCGATCCATTACACTGCGGCCATGGTCGATGAGTCCTCTAGGGATGAGTATTTTCAGAGGCAACAAACCCTTCCCACAACTCTTGGCCTGCAGCCTTAGACTATATCATATTCTAATACAGGTTACCTACTTGGCAATTTAAATTTTTGTTCTTTGGGTGCTTTTCCAAGTCATATGGTATAGTTAAATTAAAAGAGGTGATTTTTTGCTCAGGCCTCTCCAATGGAATTGGTTTCCACAGCCTCTCTCACTACCTTTAAACACCTTTGTATGGGAGGGGTTCCCAAAAAGGTCTCATCTCCCAATTATATTTGACTCTCTGCTCTTGTCCCGGGGAATGGGGACCGCTTATGTATTGCAACAGGTGGGAAACTGACATCCTGGACCCCCTACTGAGGGAGGAGAGGGAGGATATTTGGGAACAGACTGACAGGTCCTCTATCTGCATTACGCATCAAGAGCAATCTTACAAAACCCTTCTGCATTGGTATAAGACACTGGTATCCCTTTATCACATGGGGATCACTTCTAATGATTTTTGCTGGAGGAATTGTGGTGCTAAGGGCACTTACATACATATGTGGTGGGATTGTCCTATTCTTCAGCTTTTTTTCCAGAGGGTGCATGTCTATTTTTCAGCTATCTTTCAACGCCCTCTTATTCTAGACCCATGGACTTATTTGCTATCCCGTGCTACACAAACCCTCTTTGATCGTATGGCCCTGGCCACTAGACGAGCTTTGGCGGCAGTATGGCATCAAAGTAGCCCTCCGTCCTTTCAAATAGTGTCGGAAAAGATTGCTGATGCTTACCTTATGGATGAGCTCACAGCTAAGGTCCGGGACACCTTGCCCTCTTTTGTGAAAACGTGGTCCCTTTGGGAGGAATATGTGGATTCACCATCGAGACTCGGTTTTACCCTACCCTCTCTGCCTTGCCCCACTACCCCCTTTACCATGCCTCATTTCTGAACACAGATATTTATGTACCCCCTATGTTGACCCCCACGTGGCGGATGGATTTTGATTTTTTATATATGTATTTTTCTTTTTTCTCCTTTTCCCATGTTTTATGGGGTTGTTGTTCATTATAATTTAAAACTCTTTGGTGCTGCATGTCTATCACTGATAATCGCTGCAGTTTGTCAACCTGTATTTTTTCTCAAAGATAATGCAATACCTTACATAAAGAATTTGAGAAGAAAAAAAAAATGTGTTTTTTTTTTTAATAGTAACTGTTTAAATTCTGCATAGTAATGAAATGTAGCCGGTATTTCAGTCCCTCTGAGGAACTTTCATCAGGACAAAAAAATAATGAAAATTGTAATATCAGCGGTCTTCTTTCAGTACTAAATATAGCAATTTATAAAATTAAAATAATCAAAACAAATAGCAATATTTTGTTTGGGTTTGATTGACAGTATAACTGAAACCTGTAACTTTTACTAAGCACCTGACAAATTCTAATAGAACACTTTCAAAAGAGAAATTTTAATGAATGTAATGTATCTTAATAAAACTATTTGATTGAATAAAAAGGTGAATTAATTTGCTTAAAACATCGGTATTTTTTCCTACTGTATATTAATTTAAAGGGACACTCTACTCAAAAAATCACCCCCGTTTTTTTATCCTAACCTATCCCTATTTCCTTAATAAATCTTTCGTTATTATTTTTTTTCTTGTAACTGTAATACTTACCCTAAAATCCTCTTGTTTCCAGCGGCGTTTTTTTTTTATTTTTATATATACTCACCTCCCTCCTCTTCCGCTCCCGTCCTTCTTCTTGCTTCTTGGCTTCTGGTTTACGTGAGAAGCGCGCATGCGCGCCTCTCACATAAGCCAGCCAATCAGCAGTCTTCCTCCCGGCTCCCTCTGAGGACTAGTGTTGCGTGCAAGAGGATGCTCGCAACACTAACCCACAGAGGGAGCCGCCAGCTTCTGCGGTGAGTTGGAGACGTCATCACGCTGAAAGCGCAATGACGTCTCCTACTCGGCAAAAGTCGGCAGAAGCGGGAAATATGATTCCCGCTCTGCTGACAGCTGGGAGGGCGGAGTAAACTTCTCCGCCTCTCTCAGCTGTTTTCAGCATTTTCAGCTGATCGGCTGAGCGGAGGGAGGGGGGACAGAGGGCAGGATACTCCGGGCATCATGACCACCTAAAATAGCTTAGGTGGTCATGTTGCCTAGTGTCCCTTTAATTTTATTTATTTATAAAGGATTTTACCAGGAAGGATACATTGAGATTTCTCTCATTTTCAAGTATGTCCTGTATGTAAGTTAATTCACAGAAAATACAAATGGAACTATAACTGAAGTTGTAATAACTGTTTTGTTGTACAATTTGATGTCAATGTTGAGACGCAACCTTCCTGAAAAATGGATCTCTGTTAGCTTCTGTATACTTCATAGTAGTTTATAAATTAGATATAATAATGAAAACTTGAATGCAGAACTGCATTCATACTGGACGAATATATTCATAAAGCATTTTGATATTAAAATAATTGTTCTGATGTTTATTTCTATATAATTAGCTAAACGACTGAACATACAGAAAAAATGGCATTACGCCTATACTCAGAGCAGCTGCAACAACCAAGAGTAACAACCCAGTTCATGCATAAAATAGAACAGGAAAAAAAGGTGTCATCTGCGCTCGTTTCTATATAGTTCCATGTGCAACAAAACATGAGAGATTTTAGTTTGCTCGAATGGCCATTGAAGCGTAAGCTCACTTCTCCCCATCAAGGCACCGCTTTGTCGAGTGAGTCCCTGACCAATGACCAAAGCTGCTCCTCTGAGCAGCTGCATGCCCTCTCGCTGCTTTTCAGCTAAGGAGAGGCAGATGCGCACAGACGACACCTTTTTTTTCCTGTTAAACGACTGAACAAGTTAAAGCAAAACCACCAACAAAAGATTGTTGTTTTATTCCACCATTCACAGAAAACCTCTTCAAATGTACAGTTTTGTACAATTATAGGTGATATATTAAAAGTAACACAACATTCCTTAAAGATTTAAAATGAACAGTTGGCATCACCACTGTGATATAACTACTGCAGAGACCATTTCCAAATGTTTGAAGGAATGTTTATCGTTCCCAACATCAACAGCTTAAACGTATAGTTTCTCTTTAAATCCCAAAGAGAAAATAACAACACAAATAAAAACCTTCTCCTTTCTAGGAGACTAACTAAACATAAGTGGGTTTTATCTCTCTACTTGCTATGGGGAGCTAGGCTGCTTACCAGTCCAAACAATAATTTCAAAGAAAATGTACATATCCCGCGGGGACATGACTGAATTACGGGATCTTGGCATCATCAGTCAGACTGGACGTTGCACTATCATGGTGCCAGTTATCCTTGGACTCAGAACGGAGTGTGGCATCCTTGGACCCAGAACAAAGCGTGGCATCCTTGGATCCAGAATGGAGCGTGGCATCATTGGAACCAGATTGACTAAGGTTAGTCACCTTTTTACGTCCTCTCCTAGACCGAGATCTGGAAAAGGCGACCACCCCACACGACATGGCAATGGTGGAGACAGACTTGGCTATCTGCGTATTACCACAAGATTTAGACTTCTCAATCCCAAAACTGGGTTTGGCATCAATGGACCTACTGAGAGACATGGGCACAGTGGTCTCCGTAACTTGACATGAACACAGCTTCATCGAAGCTCAACGTGGACACAGCAGCCTCGCAGCTCAAGATGGGTACGGCTGCCTCACAGCTCAACAGGAGTACTGCTGCCTCGCAGCTCAACATGGGTACTGCTCTGCCTCGCAGCTCAACATGGGTACGGCTGCCTCGCAGCTCAACATGGGTACAGCTGCCTCGCAGCTCAACATGGGTACAGCTGCCTCGCAGCTCAACATGGGTACGGCTGCCTCGCAGCTCAACATGGGTACGGCTGTCTTGCAGCTCAACATGGGTACGGCTGCCTTGCAGCAGAACATGGGCACAGCTGTCTCGCAGCAGAACATGGGCTTAACCAACATCTCGCCAGCATCTGGCATGACTGGCAGGTCGCCACCATCTGGCATGACTGGCAGCTCGCCACCAGAAACAGACATGAAGGACTCATTGTCCAAACCAGACATGAAGGGCTCATTTCCCAAACCAGACATGAGAGTGTCACTGCTAGGTGGAGACGTGACCCACTGGGGAACCCCTGGCTTACAGCCACATTGGGGAAAACTTGGCACATTGCCAGACTCATGAACCTCTGGCATACAGCCACAACATGACAGATCTGGCATTTTACCAGGACTAGATTTCCCTGGCATGCTGCCAGAACTAGAAGCTCCACTGTGGGACATAGGCACAGTTGCTTCGCTGCCTGAAAAAGACAGAGCAGACTTAATGCTTAGAGCAGACTTAATGCTTAGAACAGAGCAGACTTACTGCTTAGAACAGAGCAAACTTACTGCTAGGCATGGACAGAGCAGACTTCCTACTAGACCTGGACAGAGCAGTGAATACTCGGGGTTGCACTTCAGTGGCTCCACTGTGGGACATGGGCACAATGAGCACACTACAATTTTCAGAACAGACCGTTTCACAGTTACAGTGTGTACCTGTGGCAACAGCACCACCCTGGCCACTTGACCCATTACATGGTCTGAGAAACAGTGAAACACTGTGTAACATGGAAGCAAGGGGTTTGTCATGAGGTTGAACAACTTTGGCTTTACTGACACACATGGAACTTGCAACCCCCCTGCATAGCATAGAAACAGAGGGCCCAGCATTAAATTCAGCACTTCGGCTGCAAGACGTGGATACCAGGGTCTCACCCTCCTGATGACAGGACATGCTGGGTCTGGGTTTTTGTGGACAAATATACTTTGTGGTTTGCTGCACCACGGAAATAACAGAGGTTAAATAACCTGTGCCTCTCCCTTTCAGACATGGGAGGTCTCCCAGAGACTCTGCTGGGAGGAACCGCATAATTATGCACACTGAGGGAAACCATTAACCTCTTCAGCTTCAAAAGTAAATCAAGTACTATTTTGAGCACACAATTAAATACAGTAAGCTCAACTGCAGGCAGACATGGCCTGGTTGTACTGTCACGGTTGGGGCCCATTTGGGCCATCGTGGGGGCTCAGAACAAGGAGAATAGCCCTTTAGGCAGGTGAGCCGCTTGCTAGGTACAGGACTTATAGAAAAAAGAAGAAATGGTGCAGCGCTTCCCAGTGATAAAAATAGAAATAATCAATGTTATTTACCCAATGAATTATCTCTTCATAAATTGATAGAGGATCAGTACCTCAAGAATAAACAAAACAGAAAAATAGTACAATACAGTAGATACATGTATGTGAGCGACAAAAAATTTGGCGATTTTTCACTCACACTTTAGAGAGCCTCATCTGGCTCTAGCACTATTCAGGACTTATACTGAATACAGATTACAGACAAGAGGCGAACCAGACTGAAACCGGAGGGACAGGAGGGCATGGAAGAAAGCTAAAGGAATACTAAGCTGGGGTAGGTCCTTTAGTTGGCCTCTAACTAGGGAGAACACCTCACAAAGTATGACACAGCAGGGGGAGCAACTGACAGAGGCAAGGCCTCCTTCCTTGTTCCACTGGTGAAAAAAATAGTGGATATAGCCAAAGAATAAAATAAAACTTAGCTTTTAATTAGAAATGCAGTAAAAGAATGCTTTCAAAGCTGTATAGCGATAGGCAGACAGACACAGTCACAGTGCTTACCTAGGACAAACACAACATATACATGTCTCAGCGGAGACGAGAACATAAGTAAAAGTAGGTCACTACAAAAAAAGAGGCCATAAAGCAAGTTTGGGAGTGTGCTAGATTGGAAATACTAACACAATGCTGGACTCTCCCTGGAAACTGATATAGGGAATAAAAGGCAGTGTGGAAACATTGCAAGTATCAAATATAATAGATGGAAACAGGCCTTTGAGGGTCTGTGGGTATAGGAAAGGCTAAGAAAACACACAGCCTTTATGAAGAGCCTCATCAAGAAAAAACAATACAGGCTTGGAAGAAAAAAAAAACACAAAAAAAACCAAACACAAACAAACAGCCCGGCCTCAGTGCATTGAAACTGAGCTAGTTGCCTAAATTGGGAGCGCTCCCAGTAGGTAAGGAATATTCCTATTAAGCCAGAAAAAAACAGTTTCCAGAGCAAGAATTAAAGGGTCCCTGAAACAAAATGAACATCTCTATTGGCTCAACGCATTTCCCTGGTATAAACCAGCGTCATCAGGAGCAGAGAGTGCAGCCTACTTGTTGCATAGGCTTGAGTGTAAGAAGTGAGCCTATGCAACGAGTAGGCTGCTTTGAGACTGAAGTGCATATATAGACTGCCATTTAAAAAAGATAATGTGGCATTGTTGCAGAAATGGATACCAAACAATAATTAGTGCCTTCTAACCACCTGTGTTTTGGGTATATATGCATGTTAATCTTCAAATTGTTTGCACACTGATGTGTTATGGTTGGCCTGGCCATATATCGAATAAGATGAAAGTAAATGTGTTCTATGCCGCATGTTTTATAAAGTTATAAACCTAACTACTGAAAAACTTGTGCTCTAATACAACTTTGTTATTCTGAGACACAAAATTTATAGTTTTGCATAAACATGTGTTATTTATCAATTTAACGTATTGGTGTTCATAATTAGGGTACAGGTATATTGCTGAACAAAAGCTGTAATAAATGGATCATGGTGAGTAATTCAGTCCTAATTATTTTATAAAAAATGTTCTGGATTAAATTTTTTATTGTATTTTCTATGCCTCTTTTGTGTTTTGTTTATATTAATTATGAAACCAATTACTGTAGATCTTATCTTTGCTCTACTACACTCTTGATTCTATTTAGAAGGTAATCTTGGTTTTCATGACGCTCATGTGTAACTTTGAATATATTAGTTTTATATGATCGTGTAGTGATATTACTGCTATTTATTAAGGATATTAAGACATTTAGATAAGGCTTGCATAGTTTGGCCATATCATGTAATGAATCTCCCTCAAGGAGGTTATTCTGTTCGGAATGCTTAGTGGAAAGAGCTAACCTGGCCAACAAAAGAACGCATTGGTTGGGCACCATCAACGTTTATACCAGCCAGAACATTGACCACGTAAAAGAATCAGTACAGGACCCCGAAAGTGTGCGAAAGTTGACATGGAAAAAACAAGATTTGGACACGACTGAATGGATAGAAGGAAAGAGTAGATATATTGTGTAGAGCAGTGTTTCTCAAACCTCTCCTCAGGACCCCCAACCAGGACAAATTTAGAAGATCATCTTGGGGAAATGCAGACTGAATCCTGCAATCACTGAGTAGCAAATCATATCACCTGTGCTGTGCTTCAGATATCTGGAAAACCTGGCCTGGCTGGGGGTCCTGAGGAGAGGTTTGAGAAACACATATGTAGAGAAGGGAAGGATGTAAAAATAACGGAAGTAGGGGATCTGATACAGAGTTAGTAGGCCCTGAAGGAGCATGGTTGGGGTTATTAATCTCCTAGGGTTTAGGGGGTAGGTTCTTTCATGATATTCTTGCTATCTGCTCCAGTGTTTATTCAGTGTCTTTGATTCTTTCTGCACCTTCTCAGTTGGGTTGTCCCAAAGATCAGTACACCGACCGACCGTTTCCCTTTTTAGCTGTCCTTTTCGCCACATTATTTCCTTTTCTTTCATTTTCTCCTCCGTCATGTTTTTGTTTGCTCCCTTAGGCTGGGGTCAGACTAACGCATTTTTAACGTGCGTTCTGGCGCACTTAATCACGGCCGCAGTAGCAGCAAATGACGGGCAATGACGGACAATATACGAAGTACGGCCACACGAAAGTCCGGCCGCGTGACGCAAGTGGAAAATGAACGCATTTTTTCGAGAACGCAGAGCCGCTAGTAATGACGTACAGAGTGTGCAGCGGTGGCATAGCGGCGTGTGTGCGTGCGTGATTAGGAGATGTCAGATGCTGCTAATGTCCAGCCTACATAACGTCCAGATGCAAAAAGTGTTTTATTGATGATCCGTTAAAAAATCACGCACGAAAAAGCGCGTCGTCTGACAGTTTTTGCGCATTCCGTGAAAAAACACATCAATGCGTTAGGACGCATTTTTGACGGTCGCTGCGAATAATGCGTTCGATTGACCCTCACCTTAATCTTCCATCACTCTGTCTCAGCTCACATAAAAGAACATTGGTTGTATTATAATGCAAGCTTGGTGCTTGGCAGTTGGGCTTACATTTTATTGGTTTAATGCTATGGAGATGACTGCACTGTATTCAACGGTAATTTTCACTAGTGTTGCCAGAACAAATAAACCAAATTACAAACCCATGACTCTAGAGAGATTTTCATGTACCTTTGAATTAGATTGTTGGAATGCATACCTGCAATTGCTCTTCTAGTGCAGCTGTAGCTTTGTCTCCACTGGATTCATCCACAACAACTACCATATGAGTCAGGGAATTCACACGTACTTGTTCCTGTTCTAGGTCATCTTGCAATTGCTAAAAAAAAAGTTCAGATCGTTTACATACATATATTTATTAAATTTAAAAAAACTCTAACAAACACTTAATAAAAATGATCAAAATGTGGAATGTGAGTTCAATTTAGAGTCAATAAAAAAGGAAATAAATTAAAATATGCAACATGCTGAAAAACAAACCTTTTATTTTTAAAGCTCACACCAACATAAATGATTAAATACATTTCCTTTGATGCAAATAGGGCTTTGGGCATCCTCTCTGCCAGCTGCATACTGGAAAATAGTGTGCACCTGTACACCTGCTGTAGATGAGAGTTGGACAAGAGCCATCCAGCAATTCATATTGATTGGTCCAAACAGCACAATGATTTGCGATCCAACAATTTTCAGTAACACCGACATTGGTGTTTAAGTGTTCAAATTCGTTATAATTTCTAAGAACTAGACATTCTGCTATGGTGAGGACATGTAAAAAAATGTCTAAGTTACCAAGATTCACTATGTTACTTTATGTTATCATGTATTGCCAACCTATGATATTGTGTTTGATCAGTTTTGTGTTCTGATCAGCATTTTTAGAGTCCCATTGTTAATAGAGGTTTACGTTTCTTTTCATTCCGAATTGCAATTCGTCCGAAATTCCGTTGAATTGTACTTGATTAGTACATTCGAAATGAAAAGGCATATGACGATTTGGATCAAATCGTCCTAACAAAATCGTTTCATGATAGTGTTACACACAGGTAACACCATATAATATTTCTCTGTCATTTGGCCAGTGCGGTGCCGATTTATTGGACTTAGGGTGAATGTTCAGAGGCCCTGCAATTCTGAAAATACACTCAGAGACCCTGAGACTCTGAAAATTTAGCCTGAGAATCTGAACATTCTGCCTGAGACTCTGCACATTCTGCCTGAGACTCTGCACATTCTGCCTGAGACTCTGCACATTCTGCCTGAGACTCTGCACCTACACTTAAAGACCCTGAGAATGTTTAGTCTCTCTCTCCGCCATCACTCATGGTGGCTCAGAAGCACTACCGCGAGTATCCCAATGGCTAGCACGGTGTTCCAGGGCAAGGTGCCGAGGTAGTATTGTTGACCTTTTTTTCTATACAAAATGCTTTATAGTACTACACAACATACTGAAACCATATAATTAAGTATAGACAAACATGGAGTTTACTTTGTATTGTAAGCTAAGCTGAAAAGAGTTTCCACTTTTGTTTCATATGATTTTTTTGTTATATTAATGTAAAAAATGTATTAATACTTTTTTTCAAGACATACAGGGTTATTCAGAGAGAGGTGAAAAGCAGGAGAATGACTGGAGAATGGAAAATTCTAGGTCAAAATAGCCAAACCAGAAAAATTCTCCCATTTATCTCACTTTCCAAATCGGCTATTTTGACCTAGAATTTTCACTTCTCCAGTCATTCTCCTGCGTTTCACCTCTAGCTGAATAACCCTGCTAGTGAATATTTTGTGTTGCACAGGGATTTATTTTGTAAATGTAGCATCATCTTAACTTTAAAAAAAGCATAACTATAAAATGTGCCAGTTATAGATCTTCAATAAACATTTTAAGATTAAAGTAATATAGAACACACAAAAATCTATGTCCACAGTCACAATATATCCGATATCGTTGCTCCTTGTAATGTCCAAAATTTTGGAAAAATGCGTCTACACACAATTACGTGATTATTATCAATATTGGAACTACTTAACCCAAGATCAATCCGGCTTTCGTCCAAATCACTCAACTACAACCGCCCTTTTAAAAGTCTGTAATGATATCCAGGCTGGGATGGAACAAGGAAGCCTAACTGGAGCCATCTTCCTTGATTTTGCCAAGGCCTTTGACACAGTAGACCATGGCATCTTGTTAGAAAAACTAAAAAACTCTGGCATGGGTGATCGCACGTTAACCTGGTTTCAATCATATGTATCTGACCGATCACAATATGTGTCAATTTCTGGCAGCTCCTCCCTCCCCCTCCCTGTCACTTGCGGTGTACCCCAAGGCTCAATACTCGGCCCCTACTATTCACAATATTCATAAATGATCTGCCCAACGTCTGTAAAGCCTCAACTGTACACATGTACGCAGACGACACCGTAATCTATACCAGCAAACCAACTCTCCGGCAGCTGGAAGACGTGCTGCAAGAACAATTCACAGAGGTAGAAAAGTGGATCAAACACAACAAACTTTTTTTAAATAATGACAAAACTGTAACGATGCTCTTTGGAACAAAATCTAAACTACACAAATTGCAAAATCCCCATCTATGTGTTGGGACAAAATCAAATGGCACGCTGACCACAGTCACTTCTCTCAAATATCTAGGTATGTGGTTGGACCCTAATCTATCCTTTGGCCCTCACATCGAAAAACTCTCATCTAAACTTTACCCCAAACTAGGCGCCCTGTACAGAAACAAATCCTGCCTGAGTCCGCGGTAAGAAAGCAGATTGTACAACAAATGCTTATGCCGGCTATTGATTACGGAGATGTAGTGTACGCAGCTGCCCACAACACATCTTCAGAAACTTACTACATTATATAACTCATTCTGTCACTTTGCATTACAATGTAACTACATGACCCACCATTGTGACATGTTAAAAGAGCTAAACTGGCCATCGCTGGAATCTAGACGCACCCTTCACCTTTCCAGCCTGGTGTTTAAGAGCTTTTCTGGGAAGTTGCCACCCTATCTGAATAGACTGCTTCCCCCAGCAGCTCCCTCATCCTATAACCTCCAATCCAGGACCAGCACTTTACTTGCAATACCACAATACAAAAAGACAGTGGCTCGGTCCTCAATTTCCTACAGAGCACCACAATTATGGAATAACCTCCCAGACACCATCAAATCTTCCAGTCTTATGTCACTCAAGAGCTCCTTACTAACATACCTCAATACAGAATGCACCTGTATACATGTAACATAATGACTATTTTTCTACATATTTATTTTCTGTTAATCTGTATATGTGTTGTTTTCTTAATATCTTGCATTGTATTACTTTGTATTTCTGTAACTGTAACACTTCAATGTTCTTGAACCCAGGACATACTTGAAAACGAGAGAAATCTCAATGTATCCTTCCTGGTAAAATCCTTTATAAATAAATAAATAAATAAATGATATGATCTGAGTTGCACGCTGCAAGTTAAATGTAAATGCAGAGAGTATTCCTGTGCATATCAGAAATACGGTGATAAATATTTCTGGGCAAAGTTCATTTTGATTGCAAATAGTTTTAGGAAAGTAGCTGCTATAAATAGTATATGGCCAGCAGCATTTTAAAGATTGCGACAGAATTCTTAATAGAGAAAAAGGAATGGCTGATGATAGATAACATATTAAAAATCCGTCTAAAACATGGAACTATGAAATCATTACATTTATCATGTTCTACTTGAACTAGAGAAAATATAATGCATGTATAAGTATTAATTTCAAAGGTTTCACCAAAATATGCATATACATTCTCATTTGGAATTTTCTAATTATATTTCAATAATAAACACTGAGAAAGCATTTTCTTATCATGGTGGTATATTTTCAGTAGGGCTGCTATTTAACAGTACAAATGCATACCTTGCAAATCCATCTTATATAGAAAGTGGACTCATTTCATAAGGCATGTGTGCAGCTCTAATCCATGATCCATCTGCAGACTTGGTTACGTAAAGTGCGCAAGCCCCATTGCAGTGTGCAATTTGCGGTCCCTGCGCTGCACAAGTAGCTCAGGAGCGGAAATTGCATGGAAAAGTTTGAGGGACTTACGGGTTTAGAAGCTGAAGAGGAGGAGCTGTGCGCAGCAAGGGAGAAAAGGTGAGTAAATTCATCCGAAAACAAAAACATTTAAAAAATAATTGGGCAGAGACTGTCAAAACCCTATTCCAAGGTAGTTTGTGATTCTATTCTGGAGCCAGTACAGCCATGACCACAAGTTTTGATAATGACACAAATATTAATTTTCCCAAAGTCTGCTGCTTCACTGTTTTTAGATCTTTTTGTCAGATATTACTTTGTTATACTGAATATAAATACAAGCATTTCATAAGTGTCAAAAGTAGACATGTGCACAGCACAAAATTTCGTTTTCAACTAATGCATTAGTACTAAAATGCAATTTATTTAGTTGCTAAAGAAATTCGTTTTCAGTTCTTTAGTATGAAAACTAATTTCATTCATCCGAAAACCAGTGGATACAATTACTATTGTAGTGGCTTCTCAGAGGGCTGAGATCGCTGCTTGTTACAGTATCTCTCACTCTCAGCACAATGTGGGCCATATTATATAGCTGGTGCTAACATAACCAGAGCTGTTGTAAACTTCCCAGAGCTATTGTAACTGAAAACCTCCAAGGCTTATAACAGCTCTGGTTAAGTTAGCACCAACATTGCAATACTGCCCCGTGTCAGGCAAAGCTGTTACAGTAACTGACTGCTGCTCATCACAGCGCTCAGAGTTTCAGTAAAACTAGTAAATAATATTTTTATATATAAGACGTTAGAACAATATTATTTTCTTGTTTTACTGAAACTCTGAGCGCTGTGATGAGCAGCAGTCAGTTACTGTAACAGCTGAGCCTGATACATTGTACTGAGAGATAATGTAAAAGCAGCCGATCTCCGCGCTCACAGCCACTGGATTTAAAGGGCTAAAAAAAAAAAAGGCTCCTCTCTGTATAATGTTTAGAAATCCTCCTGCATTAATTAATACCCCTCTTGTATAATGTATACAACATCCACCTGCATTAATTAATACCCCTCTCTGTATAATATATAGAACATCCTCCTGAATTAATGTCCCTCTCTGTATAGAACATCTTCCTGCATTGGCATGTGGAGGGTGCAGAACTTCGGATGTTGCGATGTTGCGCTCTTCATTGCTGGTCTCCTTCACTCATCAATATAATATCACAAAGAGGACTGAAACTAAAATGTAGTGCATTTTATTTTAGTTTCTTTCGTTTTTTGTACTGAGCAGTTTCGTTTCTCTTGAGTCATACTAAAACTAAATTATCCCAAAATTCGGACTAAATCGCTTTAGTACTAAAACGAATGCACATGTCTAGTCAAAAGCCTTTATTGACAATTACATTAAGTTTATGCAAAGAGTCAATATCTGCAGTGGTGTTGACCCTTTTTTTTTTCAAGACCTCTGTAATTCACCCTGACATGCTGTGAATCAATTTCTGGGTCACATCCTGACTGATGGCAGCCCATTCTTGCATAACCAATGCTTGGAGTATGTCAGAATTTGTGGGTTTTTGTTTGTCCACCCGCCTCTTGAGGATTGACACAAGTTGGATTGAGGTTTGTCTAGTTTTCTGGCCAAGGACCCAAAATTTAAATGTTTTGTTCCCCAAGTCACTTAGTTATCACTTTGCCTTATGGCAAGGTCGATCCATCATGCTGGAACAGGCAATGTTTGTCACCAGTAGAAAAAAAAAAGAATATATATATATATAATATATATATATATATATAGATTAGGTCGGCCGTGTTAGTCCAGATGCCAAAATCACGAGTATAGCAGTCTGGACTGTACCATATCAGCTGCCAATGGCACGCTGCACTCATCTGTGTACAGGAAACCCACAGACAGGCCCAGCTACCTCCACAACACCAGCTTTCATCCCAACCACACCAAACAAGGCATCATCTATAGCCAGGCCATCAGGTACCACCGAATCTGCTCGGACACTGGGGACAGGGATAAACACCTGAGCAAACTGTCTGCATCATTCCAGCGGAAGGGCTACAAGGAAAGGACAATCTCTGAAAAAATCAAATCTGCCTGAAAACACCGCGCGAACAGCTGTTGCGCTACAAAGAAAAGAAAAACACCACACGGATCCCTCTAGTTGTTTCCTACAACCCAACTCTAGAGGGAATTCGCAAAATCATCAAAGATCTGCAGCCACTGGTCACAGAGGACCCTGCGCTCAAAGAAATATTCCCACAGCCCCCCTTACTGGCATTCAAGCAACCCCCAAACCTGAGGCGAAAACTGGTCCGCAGCAAACTCGCTCAGGAACAGGATGACATACAGAATGGGACCAAACGCTGTAACAAACCCCGCTGCAAACTGTGCCAACATATAGGTGACAGCAGCACTGCGCAGCACAACAACGCCACTCACAACATCAAGGGATCATTCCTATGCACGTCAGAAAATGTGGTGTATATGATCCAGTGCACGGCGTGTGATAAGGGCTGCTATATTGGTGAAACCAGCCTTAAACTAAATCTCAGGATGAACCAGCACAGACACTCCATCAGGAACCACCAGGAAAATACATATTGTACTCCAGTGGGACATCACTTCAATCTAGCAGGCCACTCCATCCAAAACCTCAGAATCAAAATCCTCAAAGGACATTTTAAAGATCACCGGGAACGCAAAACATATGAAATGAAAATGATCACATATTTCAACAATATAAAACAAGGACTTAATATAGATTCGGGTTTTTTAACCCATTATAATAACGTCACGTAATATTCATCATTCCTATTTTTGTGTCTTCCCCATACTCACTGTGTTGTGTTTTTTTTTTTTTGTGTGTGTTTTGTTTTTCTTTTTTTTCTTTTTTTCTTATTTCTTTTGTTCTGTCCTTTCACATTCCCTTTGAAGTGGACATGATTGCATCTTGCCTGAGACAATTAAGGTTTCCTTTTTTTTTATTCCCCCTCTGACCATGCCATTTGGCAATGTACTACATCTAACACCCCCAACTGTGAGCCCTATGACTGTCCCTATGTTTTATTCTATTATTCTGATCAGTTAGCTTCTATACCTGAGGAAGGGAGGAATCCTCTCGAAAGCTTGTACTTTAAATGTAACGTTAGTCCAATAAAAAAGGTATCACTACAGACTGCTATACTCGTGATTTATATATATATATATATACACAACTGGGATCATGTCTAGACAAATGATTATAAATAAGAGCATCATAGCATAAAATATCTTAGACAATGTACCACATGGTTGGTGACCCCCCCCATAAATCGCACTCACTGGAATTCAAGAACTAACCTTGCATATCAGAATCAAATATCGTAGAGGTTACCATTCCTGGGATGCACCTCCCATATTCGGTGGGCAGATCCTCCCCAGACATGGCCGACACTCTCAGCAACTCACAGATCACATTGGTTCCAACTTTACAAGGCATGTGAGTCACCGATCACGTTGATTCTGGTATTGCGTAGCGTGCAAATCACCACACTTCTCCAGAATGCAGTAGTGGAAAAAATAGGGGTTTATTACAAATAACGCGGAAAATCAGCTGACGCTTTTCGTTGCAAACACAACTTTCTCAAGGATCCCATGATGCTCTTATTTATATCATTTGTCTAGACACGCTCCCAGTTACATATATATATATATAATTGCAGAAGCCACTTGCACATCATGGCAATTCTTTGAATTGCCATGATGTGCAAGTGGCTTCTGCAATAATAAACAAACTAACTATAGCGTGGAGGCTTTTTATCCTCCACCACAACCCTTATATATATATATATTTTTATTTTTTTTCTACTTGCATTCGGTTGTCCCAAGGAGGACACCACATATCCAGAGTTGTCTAGATACGTATTTTGCTCTACACTATCACCAATGTATTTGCAAGCTCTTTGTTTCCAATTTTTTGTCACAAAACTGTTCTCGGATGGTTGAGAGACGCTGCTCCCGGAGGATCTTTTTGTACCATTTTTTGTTCATGGCTTTGTTCTTAGGCAAAATTTGTGAGTGAGCCCATTCCCTTGGCTGAGAAGCAATCCCACACATGAATGGTCTCAGGATGCTTTCCTGTTGGCATGACACAGGACTGATGGTAGGTATCTCACTTTTCCAAATCAGCTATTTGGTCTAGATTGTTCATTCTCCTGGCAATTCTGCTGGTTTTCACCTCTCTCTGAATAACCTCTTTTTTTTAAAAAAACAGAAAAATTTAATTACTACATGTATTATATGTAATGTAATACACAGAACTAACCTTCCTCATAATTCTGCATAATATATGGTCAAGGGTATATTCACTAAAGCCAGAAAGAGATGGCTTACCAAAGAAGTATGGGAGGCAGCACTATTCACTAAAGGGGTAATTCATTAACCTCTGAATTGGCCCTGAATTGCATCGAACAGTGAATTTCACTGTTCAGTGCAAATTTGAGGCAATCCATCTATTTAGAAAGCTGTCAATTCTCCCAAATACAGGTAAATTGATGGGGAAACATGGTGAAATTTGCCACAATTTGGGAGCACCAAAATTGTCCCATAGAAGACTATCACATCTATTGAAAGAACGAATTGCAACGAAATTGTGATAAAATGCCCCAATTTTAGGGGTTTCAATTCAACTTGTTTAAAACAGGCAAATTCCATAGCTTTCAATGTAAAAAGTTGAATATATTTCTTAATTGTTTTATAAAAGCGTTTATTAAATTTTATTGTTTGCAAAAAACATTAATTTTTTTTAAAAACCTTTTGTGTTTTTGTATTCTTTAGAGAACATTTTTGTTTTTAATTTTTAAAAGACTTTTAATTTTGTAACATAGCTTTTTATTATTTTTAAAGGGCTTTTATATTATTTGGACACATTTTTACTACATCTTTATTGATTAGGACAATAGGAGACCTTCTTTTTACTTTTTCTGTTTGGTAAAATTTGCTGATGCTAATTTGATGCAATTCGGCAGTTATCAGCGCAATTTGACACTCTTTGCTAACGTCCAAGAACTTATTTGAACGCCCTGCAAACACAGTGTTAATACATCATAAATGCAGATCTGTCTAGCTATAGGGGTTAACCCTTAAATTGACAAAAAATTCAATCACACATCTTTGTCCGTGGTGCCATGATATCGATACCGACCGTTTCTTTGATACAGCATCAAAGAAATGGTCGGTATCGACATTACGGCACCAGGGACAAAGAATTGAATATCTGTTTTTTAAATGGGCAATAGTCCTGCCATTTAATAAAGTGTGGTTTTATTAATTTCTGAATTTCCCAGGACTTTGGGAACCCATCTGGATTATATTCAACATGAACTAATTGTTAATAGATCCATTCAAAGCAAACCTAGGACCAGCACGGACTAGGATTTCCCCCCCATGGTGGTCCAAAAGCTTTAACGTCCAATATCTGCTTCAACGACTCCAATTTCGGCAAAATATAGTGTCAAGCTTTTTGTTTTTTTGCACAATTTTCCCGCTTGAAAGGAAATTCAAACATCGACACTGGAAATAATAACTGGATTCCACTCTTCATTCGCTTGTATTTAAGTTTAATTTCAGTAAGTTGTGGGGTAAATTAAGTTGATGTAGATTGATTAGGTGAATAGGTGAATAGTTGAGTAGATGAATAGTTGAATATGATGAATAGATAGCTGAATTAAAGTGATGAGTAGCTTAGCGATTAGAATTAGAATTAGCGATGGGATTAGCGTTGAATTAAAGCGATGACTTAAAGGTGAAAAACCTTTAGGCTAGGGTCAGACGAATTTTCGCGTTGTCTGTGAAAAAGTGCGTTCGAACGAATGGACGCATTTTTTCACGGAGTACGCGATAGCGGTCATACGATGCGCATTTGCATTCGTGATTTTGTACGGATCATCAATAAAACACTTTTGCATCTGGACGTTATGTTGGCCGGTCATTAGCAGTGTCTGACATCTCCAAATCACGCAAATACACCGCTAGCGGACGCAGCGCACTCTGTACGACCGTACTAGTGGTTTCACGTTCTCGACAAAATGCGTTCGTTTGCCACTTGCGTTGCACGGCCGGACTTTCGTGCGACCGTACTTCGTATATTGGCCGTCATTTGCTGCTAGTGCGGCCGTAATTAAGTGCGCCAGAACGCACGTTTAAAGTGCGCTAGTCTGACCCTAGCCTTAAAAGAAAGAAACAGAAATTGTATAAATACATTGCACATAACGCTTGTTAATCAATAACTTCGGTGTCAGCATCATATTCACTAGCAAGCACTTCTAGAATATCATTACTGCCAAAATATGTTTTAACTTAAAGAAAACAAGACATGAAATGAGCTAATATAAAGACTGCATGTGGAATCTCCTCACACTGAGCATGAAATAGATCTAAAAAGTTAACTGACTGCATTTATCACTAAACTGGCTCAATTCATTTTCTGTACATGACTGTGACACAATCCTTTCCTACATATGACTGTGAAAATAGTCTTTTAGCTCACCGGCTCCACTCCAGGATTTGAAGAGGCTTGTAAACCTGTGCACTTTGTTATGTCCAGGTTGCCACATGGCATGCATGGAGCTCTAAGATGACCCCTCCCTTCCTCTACAGCTCTGTCTCTGAGGCTGCTGGGAAGCCTGACCTCTGCTCTGACTGGCTGACCCTAACTGGAGCTGAATTGCATGCAGGGACAAGTAGTTCTCACAGACTCTTGCAGATTTCAATTACATATGGTGAATTAGTCATTTTATTATCCCACTTGCTTGTACATTAGCTGACTATTCTGTACCACTGCAGTTTGACTTGACATATAGTGAAAATTAGCTAAATAGTGAATTCACACTTTTACGGTGCAATAAAACCACCAAAGTGGCCAAAAAAACAAGGCACCAAAATTGCGTGTAATTTTGGTACTTTGTGAATAGACCCTTAAATCTCTCCTCTCACCTGGTTTAGAGGGCCTTTTCAACTGGATTACATAATCTTTACTTTTGTATGGTACAGGCTGATATATACTTAGATTGGGTACATAATGATTAGGAAACCCATTAATATAACTTATGCATTTATTATGGTTTTATTTTTCATGTAATATCTATGTTTTTAACAGAATTGATTAACAGCATTTATTTAAAAAGCATTAATAGAATGGATAACACCATCAAAATGGTTCTTCCTGTTCATCTAATCAAGGATCTTGCAAGAAATTTAAGTAAACCAATCTTCACACTAATATGTAAGTTTTGCAATCTATACTTGTTACTGGGAGACTGAGCATCCTGCCTCTTGCTCTTTGCAGTGAGTCATTGTAAATCTCTTATTTTTCAAGCTGCAAAATGTGAGATCTCATAATTTGATTCTGTATCTAGCATGGTGTTTTAGAGAAACTAGTCCATTGTTCAGTTCTGTAATGTTTAAACCTCCCGTTAACTATGTAAAGCATTGCAGCAGGGACCTGGAGGATACACAATATCTTATGTGTTGATAAGCAATGAAAAAAAATGTCACATTTCGGCTGAGGGAAATTTTCTCATTTATTACTTTCAATAGCTAATACCATCAAAAATACAAATAATGATTTCTCCCTTCTATTGCCTCGAGCAATATGTTATTCAAGGGTTATTATTAACAGCAAGGCTGCATTTGGCTCTTCAGTTTGATAAATACATGTGTTATACATAATCTCAGCATTTCAGAAATAAAGCAAATAAGCTATATTCAAGTATTTTACAAATATACAATTTCTAACAGTGAAAGACATTCACCTCAAATTGTAATACAAATAGAATACCTAACAAAACTAATGCCTTTAATCATTTCCACTTATTTACACCTTATTTCTAAAAAAAAATGCTATTCTATTTATATAAAAAGATTATTGTACAGTCTTATAGTTCGTTTTGACAATATACTTTTTACAACAAGTGTCCATACATACCTCCAATATTAATCACATTAAAAAAAGGTTTCAAAAGTAGTGGTGCGGGTCTGGCTGGGCTGGTAAAATGCAGTGGGAGTCAATAACCATTACTGTCTCCCTATCACCAGTTTTGTTAGACGGCGTGATCTACCATAATAGCAGCTGATAAATATTAGCAGCTCCGATTTAATTATCGACAAATGGCTTTAAATGCCACTGCTGTTAAAGTCTCCTGAGTCCATAGGATTCAATTGTGAGCAGAGAGAGCTCTCCATGAGATATCATGTACATAATCTCACAGGACCAGTAGAAAAGATGTTGTATAGTAATTGTTTCCAGTGTCCTTCTGCTTGCAAATGCTAAATCATTTGATTTTCAGAGCCAGTGGGCTAGATTGCATGCGAGGTGTAATCTTAGGCCGGGGTCCAGACGAGCGCACTATGTGCGCCCGTACGGACGTGCCTCCTGGTGTACGTCACAGTGTTGTGATGCTTTGACGGGGCCAGCCACACGCTGCAGCATGTGCGCGAACTGCGCCCACACAAATTGCGTACCTAACAGCGGAGGTGCTACAGCCATCCTGAAAGCCTCCCCTTCAAAGCGCTACGACGTGCGTTTGATGGGGCTGCAAAGCGCGATGCTCCATAGGAGGATCGAGCCTTTCAGCGCTGAGCGCACTAACTGTGCTCAGCGAGGTGGCCAGACGGGCATCAGACGGGAGTCAGAGTGGAAGGAACGTTCACTCACGGACGTTCCTTCCGCTCTGCAAAACTCTCGTCTGACCCCGGCCTTAAACAGAGCCATTGAATTTCTCTTAAATACTGGCTCAAGACACTGCAAGTAGAGGCATGACTACCAGGGTTGAGTGCCATTGCACCCAGGCCCTTGAGTCTGGGGGGCCCACAAATGGCCACCTGGGCCCTGACTTGGCCTCTCGGTCATTGAGGCCTCGGCTAGACTCTTCCACTAGATGAAGAGGAATTCAGCCCCCTCCCTGCAAAAAGAGTTAGGAAAGGTAACAAGTATATATTTTGTAGTATAAATTATATTAATATAATCATTTTTATATTTAAATATAAATATATTATTTATTTTAATAATATTTTATACTTATTTGTGAGATTTACTGCGGAGCTCTATGATACGCTCATAAGCACAACACATTATTGTGAATTTTATTGCTGTGGAGATCAGTGATACCCTCATACACATTACTGTGAGTTTTATTGAGGTGGACTTAAAATAAATAGGACACTGATTGTCTTGAGTCGACATTGTGGACGTGGAGGAACTAAGTGCTTGGGAGGGTTCCGCACAATATGTTTTTGGCAAGGGTGGGGGGTCCCTTCATAGATTCCCGCACCTAGGCCCTGAGGTTTTTAATTATGCCTCTGACTGCAAGCATGGAATCAGTAATTATTCTCAGGCTACCTGCAAATCGGCATTTTTACAATGTGTAGGAAGTGTTAATGCACAGTGTCAGGATCCAAAGCCGTGCCCTGAAACTCTGGCAGCCCCTTTTCTGCTATGCTCTCAGGATGTTCCAGACCAGGTTTTCCAAATGTCCTGTACTATGTTCAGGCTCCTAGTAATAATGCCTGGCTGTTCTCGATGCTCCTAGGAGCCTCACGTGCACCCCAACTGCCCTGACAAGGTCTCTTCAAGAACAGGTCACACCTTTTCTCTAGTGCTTCAGCATTGAAGTTCATCAGTTACCTGTGATCCCACCGTACTTCCCTCTGTGTATACTACCTTGCTAACCACGTGCCTCCAAAGTACCCCACCGTGCCTCCAGAGTACTCAACTTTGCCAAGGGCTAAAGCAAGGGAAGAGAATAAACAAAAATAAATACAAAGGCAAGGGCAACAGGGGAACCAAATAAATAATAAACCAGAGGGCAGGACAACAGCAGGACCAGCAGAGAAACACACAGCATAAAACTCAAACGAGGAAAGCACCATGGGAGCAGCACCCTTAAATAGGGAGTTCGTTAAGTGCTAAGACAGATGATACTGAGGAGAGCTGATGGTAACAAGAAACTCCTGGTCTGGATGCATTAATGGCAGGGCCCAACTTGGACATTAGAGGTAAGACGCAAATGGAACACATCTGCCGTTATTCATTTGCAACTTGCCTTTATCATCTGTATTATGACCAAACCACTTTTCAAGCAGCTTGGGTCATAATACTTGAGCCACAGGGCGATAACACCAGCAGTGCTAAGCATTGTGCTATTGTCTGCTCCAGAAGTCCAGAGGACTCAACGGATATGGACAAGATTGCAAAGTTTTCGCCACCGAGGGATCTCAGGTGAGTATGGGATTTTTAGGTGGGTTTAGTTTTGTGTGTTATACAGTATCATTCTGCAGAAGTGCAATCACTTAACACCAGGGTTTGAAAGAGGTTATTCAAACCGGAATAACGTCAGAAGCAGGTGGAGAGTGAGTTGGTTAGAATAGCCTGTTCTCCATCTGCTCGGGGCACATTCGCATCTCCCATACAAAATATAGGGGACTTTAACCTTCCTGGTGGTTTTCCCGAGTATGGCTCGGGGTTAACTTTTATTACCGAAAGCGGTAATCCCGAGCCACACTCGGGCTGTATACATACCTATCCATGCACCCCCTCACGGACCTCCGCGATTGCATTCTCCTCCGGCGATCGCGGTGTTCTGCTTCCTGGTTCCTTTCTCACGAGAAGGGAACCAGGAAGTAGAATGTTGCGATAGCCGGAGGAGACTGCAGGGGACAGCGAGGGAGCACTGGGACAGGTTATGTATACAGCGGCAGCCCGAGTGTGACTTGAGGTTACCGCTTTCAGCAATGCATTTAACCACGACCCACACTCTAATACCGCTAGGGGGCTAGATAAAATGTTCTGATTCTGATATATAAAATATGTCAGAATTGGAACACTAGGGAGGTTAATGTACAGTAACCTGGTGCTGCATCCGAGATGAAAGCAGACCATGTGCCTCGGATGGAATCTGATAAGTTAACAATAAGCACAGCGTTTGAACACTATGAATAGCCTCCAGGTTGTGATCCGTCCCCTTTATTATAAAAAGGTAGGACTATATACCAATTCACGGGATCACATGCCTTGGAATATAGCCTGTGGTTTCTGCCACAAATTTTATTTTGACTGGTAACTCTTCTCTCAAGGAATCTGGGAAAAAAAATATGGAATTTTTTCTTAAGCATTTAATATAGAGTGTATGGAGGAAACCTCATAAGAGGGGGGTAAGAATAATACTTATTAGCCAGACAAGACCAATAGGAAGGACGGGTTGTGGTTTCCAATTTGCTATATCTATTATTTTTTTAAGTGATCATCTACACTCAATAGGATTAATATTTGTTAAAACTTGATTCTGGAGATGGTGCAAACTGTGCTCTGCATTGCATATTTTCTATCTTTGAACAATTGATTAGTATGAAATGCCACATGCTGCTTAAAATATACATTTTGAAACACAAAAAAAATGTTTTATATGTGGTATTGTCAGGCCTTACCCTTCGGGCTGGGGGTCTCTGGTGCGCCGGGCTTCGTGGCGGCGGGCCGGTGGTGCGGGGGCCTCGGCCAGCAGCGCCGGGTGGTCTGCCGCGCGGTGCTCATGGCACTCCGGCGTTGGTGGGGGGTCTGGTCTGGGTTCTTCCCCTGGCTGGCTCTGGTGAGTGGAAGCGGTGCCTGGTGGAGATGCCGAACATGGCCGCCGCCGCCATGCGTTCTCGGCGTGGGGGCGTGACCTCCCGCAGGAGCCTGATGGTTGTTAGGGGAAGGCGTGGTATCCCCAGGGGGCGTGTCCCTTACTGGGATTGGCAGGGGAGGGCCAAGGTATCCAGGCTATCCCTTGATCCAGGAAGGGGCGTGGCTGGAGGCTGGAGACCTCCCTGCAGGAGGTGTGTGCTGGCCAGGGGTTCCTATTTAAACCCACAAGTCCAAGGGAAAGACATCTGATTGGTTTCTCCTGGTTTCCAGTTTCCTCCTTGTTTTTGTTTGCTATATTTCAATGTGGTATCCTGAAATTGCTGCTCTATCCATCTTTGTGTATCTGACGGTCTGCACAGTAAAAGGCTATCAAGCATTTTGGTCTCCTCATTCGTGGATCATGACAGAACAATCAGATCAGGCATTGGAGACCGTGGACATGGCTGCTTCCATTATTGCTTTGTCTCATCAAATGGGGGCTCTGGCACAAACCGTTCAAGATCTTCAAGCCAGCAACGCTATGCTATTGACACAACTTCGGCCTCCCAGTATTCAACCTGTTGTGGGTTCAGTTCCTGCTCCACATCCTTTACTGCCTTTGAATCCAGGGGGCCAAGACGGAGCAGTCGCCCCTGATGCTATGATGTCACTACCTGACAAATTTACTGGTGATAAAAAGAAATATCGTGCTTTCATAATTAACTGCCAAATCCTTTTTTTCCCTGAAACCACATTTGTATGGCACGGTGTTCACCAAAGTACATACTGCCATTTCCTTGCTATCTGATGAACCACAGGAATGGGCCCACCATCTTATAAGAACCAACAATCCAGCCCTTGCTTCTTGGGGATCATTCGTTTCTGCAATGGACTCTTTGTACGAAGACCCCTTTTGTCAAGAAGCATCTCAGCGTGATTTGCATCTACTACGCCAAGGTAAAAGACCAGTGGAGGAATATATCTTGGAATTCAAACGAATTGCAGTAGAGACTGGATGGAACGAACAGGCTCTTATTAGTCAATTTTGCTGGGGCCTGGCTGAATCATTAAAAGATGAACTGGCACGTGTGGGAGTTCCCCCATCACTGGAACAACTAATGAGATTCTGTACTTCGGTGGATCGCAGACATCGGGATAGACGTCAAGAGAGGGGAGCTCTAGTACAACCACCCCGACTTCTTTCGTTGTTACCCGCTCCTAACAATCAATCTACTGCTGTGGTGCCCTATACGCCATCAGCAACAAGTGACGAGCCCATGCAGATAGGAGTTGCGAACCGCCGGTTGTCACCGGAAGAAATGACACGAAGAAGTAATCATCTGTGCCTCTATTGTGGTTTTCCAGATCATCAAGTGAGATCCTGCCCAGAGAAAAAATCATAGAAGAGGTAAGATATGCCTTACTGCTATTGAAGATGTATCCAGTGATTCTAGTATACCTTCTTCTCATTTGTCGATCCCTGTTTCTCTGCAGTGGAGTGAAAAAAGCGTCCCTGTGTTGACAATGATTGACTCCGGGGCAAGTGGTTGCTTTATTGATGCAGAATATGTTGCTGCTTTATGTATACCCAAAATAAAGAAAGATATACCAGTGAGCATACAATTACTTGATGGATCTCCGTTATGTTCTGGGCCAGTGATCTATGAAACAAAACCTATTAGTATCCTGATCGGTTCTCATCATTCTGAAACTTTGAAGTTTGATATCATGTCCTCTCCTGTGTTTCCCTTGGTGTTAGGGATACCCTGGTTGAAATTGCATGATCCAGTAATTCGGTGGCAGGCTGGTACTATCTCCTTTCTCTCTTCCATGTGTACACAGAAATGCTTACAATCCTTCCCTCCTGTGGTGAAAACTCTGAATTCCTTCTTGATATTCATATGAAGAAAACGAAGGTTGTCATACCAGAGGCCTATCACCAGTTCTTGGATGTCTTTGATAAAAGAGGCGTAGAAACGCTTCCTCCAAACTGCTCTTATGATTGCCCTATTGAGCTCTTGTCTGGTTCTCCGATTCCTTTTGGACATATCTATCCCCTTTCAGAGCCAGAGTTGAAAATATTGAAGGAATATATACATGAAAATTTGGAAAAAGGTTTCATTAGACCCTCTACTTCTCCAGCAGGGGCAGGTATATTTTTTGTCAGGAAAAAAGGATGGAGGCTTAAGACCGTGTGTTGATTACCGTGAATTGAATGCCATCACTATAAAGAATAAATATCCCTTACCGCTAATACCCGAGTTGATGGAGCATCTGAAATCTGCTACTGTATATTCTAAGATAGATCTCCGAGGGGCTTACAACTTATTGCGAATTCGATCAGGCGATGAATGGAAAACCGCATTTAGGACAAGGTATGGGCATTTTGAATATCTTGTGATGCCCTATGGCTTATGCAATTCACCTGCACCCTTTCAGCATCTGGTGAATGACATCTTTCGGGATATCTTGGATCACTATGTTATCATATATTTGGATGATTTTCTCGTTTATTCTGATTCAATCACAGACCATAGAACCCATATGAAAGAAGTGTTAACACGGTTACGAAAAAAACATCTGTATGCCAAAGCAGAAAAATGCGTTTTTGACTCTTCATCGGTAGCTTTTCTTGGTTTTATTTTATCTCCAGGACACATCAAAATGGACCCGGAGAAAGTTGATGCCATAACCTCATGGCCTCTTCCGACAACACGGAAAGAAGTCCAACGGTCTATTGGGTTTGCAAATTTCTATCGTAAGTTTATACGATCCTTTTCTAAAGTAATACAGCCTCTCACAGAGTTTACTCGGTCAAAGTATCCCTTTCGTTGGACAGAAAAAGCATTTTTGGATTTAAAGAACCGTTTCAGTACTGCCCCTATTTTATCGTTACCTGATCCTGAGAAACCGTACTTCTTGGAAGTCGATGCATCTGATGTCGCCACTGGAGCCGTGCTTTCACAGCGGGACACCGTAGACAACCAGTTACATCCTGTGGCATTTTATTCAAAACGTCTTTCTTCTGCCTTAGTGAATTACGACGTGGGAGAAAAAGAACTCCTGGCAATAAAAAAAGCTCTGGATGAGTGGAGACATCTCTTGGAGGGAACATGTTATCCGTTTACGGTCTATATCGATCATAAAAATCTTGCCTACCTTCAAACAGCCAAGAGATTGCGCCCACGTCAGGCTAGATGGGCCATGTTTTTTTCACGTTTTTGGTTTCATGTCACATATCGACCTGGTCAAAAGAATGGTAAGGCAGATGCCTTGTCACGCCTTTTTTCAACTGAGCGGTCTTTGAAGGAAACCCAACATACCATTCTACAGGAGAAGCATTTCATACTAGCTACATGTTCATCACTAATGACTAGTATTAAGGATCATACTCCCGCCTCTTGTGCAGGGGTCTCGTCAGATGGTCTACTTTGGCAACAGGGAAAAATCTATGTACCCAAGAAAGCCCGCTGTGAAGTGCTCACGATGTGTCGGGATTCTAGGATTGCCGGTCATGGAGGAATAAAACAAACTCTTACGTTGACATCTCAGTATTTTACATGGCCTTCAATGAGAAAAGACATCAATCACTATGTGAGAGCCTGCCCTATTTGTTGTGCTTCCAAAATTTCTACTCAAAAAGCTGCCGGGTTACTTCAGCCACTTCCAATACCAGAACAGCCATGGTCTCATGTGGCGGTGGACTTTATAGTTGATCTTCCTCCATCTAATCATCATACCGCCATTATGGTGGTGGTAGACCGTTTCACCAAAATGGCGCATTTTTTACCACTACGTAAAGTACCCACAGCAAAAGAAACTGCGAATCTGTTCTATAAAGAAATTTTTCGTTTACATGGAATACCATCTTCTATAGTATCTGATAGAGGTACGCCATTTACATCTAGGTTCTGGACTGCTTTTTGTCATACACTCCATATCACTCCGAAATTGTCTTCTGCATACCATCCACAGTCTAACAGACAAACGGAGCTAGTAAATCAAACCCTAGAGCAGTACTTGAGATGTTTCACTTGCTATCCTCAAGACGATTGGGTAACTCTATTACCCGCTGCAGAATTTGCTTATAACTCAGCGCATCACTCTACTCTTCGTCATACTCCATTTCTTGTTTCCTATGGGTACCATCCTTCCCTTCTCCCTGATCTTCCTTGGACAAGTACAGTTCCTGATGTTGACACTCATATCCGTAATTTGCAAGTACGTTTTCGTCTTATTCAAGAATTAAAGGTAAAGGCTCAGGACGATCAGAAACGTTTTGCCGACACCAAACGTCGTCCTTCACATGTATATCAAGTGGGACAGAAAGTTTGGTTATCAACAAAAAATATACGTCTGTCGTGTCCAACCAAGAAATTGGGGCCCAAGTAATTTGGGCCCCAATTTCGCCAGCTGCTGTACGCCTCAGATTGCCGGTGTCTACTCGTCTCCATCCTGTTTTTCATGTGTCATTGGTTAAAAATTGGACAGCTCCTAGACATCGGGTGTTGAATCCTATACCTCCTCCGCCAATTGACGTTGATGGTGATGGTGATTTAGAGTATGAAGTAGAACGTATCCTTGATTCTCGTTATCGTGGTAGGAGACTGGAATACCTTATTCATTGGAAAGGCTATGGCCCCGAGGAGAGGTCCTGGGAACCAGCTTCCAATGTGCTCGCTCCACGTGTGGTTCGTTCTTTTCATGCTGCTCATCGGTTAAAGCCGGGTCCCGGGCTCTCCAGGAGATTTCGCCTTGGGAGGGGGTTCTGTCAGGCCTTACCCTTCAGGCTGGGGGTCTCCGGCGCGCCGGGCTTCGTGGTGGCGGGCCGGTGGTACGGGGCCTCGGCCGGCGGCGCTGGGTGGTCCGCCGCACGGTGCTCATGGCGCTCCGGCGTTGGTGGGGGGCCTGGTCTGGGTTCTTTCCCTGGCTGGCTCTGGTGAGTGGAAGCAGTGCCTGGTGGAGACGCCGAACATGGCCGCCACCATGCGTTCTCGGCGTGGGGGCGTGGCCTCCCGCAGGAGCCTGGTGGTTGTTAGGGGAAGGCGTGGTATCCCCAGGGGGCATGTCCCTTACTGGGGTTAGCAGGGGAGGGCCAAGGTATCCAGGCTATCCCTTGATCCAGGAGGGGGCGTGGCTGGAGGCTGGAGACCTCCCTGCAGGAGGTGTGTGCTGGCCAGGGGTTCCTATTTAAACCCACAAGTCCAAGGGAAAGACATCTGATTGGCTTCTCCTGGTTTTTGCTTGCTATATTTCAATGTGGTATCCTGAAATTGCTGCTCTATCCATCTTTGTGTATCTGATGGTCTGCACAGTAAAAGGCTATCAAACATTTTGGTCTCCTCATTCGTGGATCATGACAGGTATGTTGTACATTAATAAAACGGAATATTTTCCAATGAAATACATTTTTATTATTTTATATGGAGTTTAGTTTTTGTTACCATGCTTCTTTAAAACTACCACTTTCATAATTTTACAAATCTAAGATAATAATTATTTCCCATCTTGAATAAATATTTTCCAAATTTTGATTTATACTACAAAACAAAAACCTTCCCATTGTCATTTACTCAAGAAGGTGGAAAAGTCACCAAAATAATTTTTTTATACATTCATATTTAATGGCTTGGATCATTGAAAAGCATTCTATACCCAAAATGTCTGACCATCATCTTCTGACTTGTGAACTCAGCTCTCCCCTCCTTCTTCCATCTGAACCCAAACTTTATCAGACCCGCAGAAATCTCCACTCTCTGGATCCACAGCAATTCTCTGCCAACCTATCCATACTGCTCTTATCCTAGCGCTCTCCTGTCCTAATGAAGCCATCACCCGCTACAACTCTATTCTTTCCTCCACCCTTGATAAGTTGGCGCCGTCAAAACCCTGGTCAATGAGGCGACAAAACTTGCAACCCTGGCACAACAAATTGACCCGGCATCTCCAAAAATGTTCTAGAACTGCTGAACGCTATTGGAAAAAGACCCGCTCCCACTCCGACTTTCTTCACTATAAATTTATGCTCCAGTCCTACAGCTCTGCACTTTTCCTAGCCAAGCAGTCATATTTTACAGCCCTCATACACACCCACTCCCGGACCCCAAAATGCCTGTTCACCACCTTCAACTCCCTTCTCCGTCCTGCGGTGGCTGTTCCTCACACTGACCTCAAAGCTGAAGACCTAGCATGCTTTTTCACAGCAAAAATTGAACAGATAAGAACTGAAATCTCCACAATGCCATCTTCACCCATGCAGGAAGATGCTAACCATGTCCATCCTCACATGTTTAACTCATTCCCTTCAGCTACTGAACAATAGGTCCTTAAACTACTACAATCCTCTCATCCCAATACCTGCCCCCTCGACCCCGTTCCCTCACATCTTGCCAAAACACTTTGTTTCTCTTGTACCATCCTTGACCCACACCTTTAATCTGTCTTTAACCTCTGGGGTCTTTCCTGCTCCCCTCAAACATGCCACAGTAGTCCCAATCCTAAAAAAACATCTCTGGATCCGACTGCTCCCTCCAACTACCGCCCTGTTTCCCTGCTCCCTTTTGCCTCCAAACTCCTCGAAAAGCTTGTGTATGCCCGTCGGATTGACTACCTCAACACCTACTCTCTCCTTGACCCTCTGCAATCTGGCTTTCGCTCACTGCACTCAACAGAAACAGCTCTTGCGAAACTGACCAATGACCTTGAAACTGCTAAATCCAATGGGTGCTACTCACTGCTGATCCTTCTTGACCACTCTGCTGCCTTTGATACAGTTGACCACTCAATCCTCCTTCAAACTCTTAGTGATATAGGCCTTCAAGGTTCTGTTCTTTCATGGTTCGCTTCCTACCTGTTCAGTACTGGGCCCTTTACTTTTTTCAGTCTACACTGCCTTTCTAGGAAAACTGATCAGCTCCTTTGGATTCCAGTACCACCTATACGCTGATGACACTCAAATTTACCTGTCCTCCCCTGATCTCTCTCCAGGTCTTCTGGATCGAGTCACTGTCTCTCCGCTGTCTCAATTGGATGGCTTCCCGCTTCCTTAAACTCAATCTTGCCAAAACTGAAATTCTCGTCATTCCTCCCTCCAAGAAGAACCCAATATCCCCTATCTCTCTATGAGTAAATGGAACACCCATTAGCCCAACACGCCAAGCTCGCTGCCTTGGAGTCACTTTTGACTCGGACCTAACATTCTCTTCCCAAATCCAGACAGTGACCAAATCCTGTTATTTTCAACTCAAAAACATTGCCCGTGTCTGCCCCTTTCTAACACAAGATACCACAAAAGTGCTGGTTCATGCTCTTGTCATTTCATGACTTGACTACTGCAACTCGCTCCTTATTGGCCTCCCCAACTCCCTTATCGACCCTTTGTAATCTGTAATGAATGCAGGGGCCAGGCTTATTTTTCTCACCAGATGCACCTTGCGTACCTCCCCCTCTGCCGGTCCCTCCATTGGCTTCCTGTACCTTTCAGGATACAGTTTAAAATACGAATGCTCGCGTTCAAATCACTCAATAACTCAACCCCTCTCTGTAGGTCTTCGTTACTCAGCAAGCACGTCCCATCTAGATAACTCCGATCTGCAGGTGATCTCCACCTGTCATCGGACTACACACGCACAGCCAACTCTCGCCTCCAAGAATTTTCAAGGGCAGCACCAGTCTTGTGGAATGACTTGCCTCGTCCTATTAAACTCTCCCCTGACCTTCAGGCCTTCAAGAAATCCCTCAAACCCCATCTCTTCAGATTAGCGTATCACATCATTGATGCAACTCATCCCTCTGCTCACCTACTCACACTTGATTGAAGCCGCTTGTATGGCCCCACCATTCCCAAACCACTGGCGCTAATGATCCTACTTCTAGTGCAATTCCTCTTGTCTTCCTCAACCCCAATCCCTCTAGACTGTAAACTCCTATGAGCAGGGCCCTCTACACCTCTTGTTTCCATCCTATGTCCTTTTATATGTATTTCGTTCCCTTTGGTTATTGTAAAGCGCTGCGGAAACTGTTGTGCTATATAAATGATGACAATAATAATAATAATAGTCCATAATCTGACCCAGTTGTTAAACCTATCTGGTTAGCCATTAAGTTTAACTGTTCCACTCGTTAATTTAACAGCTGGAACAGCTATTCTGACTTTAATGGCTGCTTACTGTAAGCTAATGCTTCCTCTACTTTGTATAGGAAATGATAGTTATTGACTTACCAAAAATTAATGAGCGGTTCCATGGAGGCTCCTCATTCTTCAAAAATGAATACCAGCTCAAGGAAACTGGTGGTAAGTTAATTTATTTTTGCAAAATCACTTAACATGTTAAAATAATTATGCCAAAATAATCTTACTTTTGGTCCCATGATGCAGAGGTTATGTAGAATAATACTGGAATCAACTACCTTCCAGTGTTTGTCCACAGACCAGTGTAACCCAGCTTACTTGAGCCCACATTTGTCTCAGAGTCCTTTTGACTCCATGAGATGATACCAATGGCATTAGATGTGACTGCTGCCAGTATCATTTACAGGTCTATTCAAATAACGTTGAACCTCAGGAGAATGACTGAAGAAATGATAATTCTAGGTCAAAATAGCCAAACCAGAAAAATTCGCCCATTTATCTCACTTTCCAAATCAGCGATTTGGTCTAGATTGTTCTCTTCTCCTGCCAGTTCTCCTGGTTTTCACCTTTCTCTGAATAACCCTGATAGTGTCTCCCTGCTATTAAACGTTGAGCCACTAACACAGAAGCACAGTCATAAGAGACCCTGTATCAGGGAGTTGCAATGGGTTATCAGCTACTGACGATATTTTCCATCAGTTGCTCGCTGTTACAAGTTACATCAGAATGGGGTCCACTTTATGTGCTAGCTATTTATCCCAGGTTTTCCAAAGAGTTCGTATTTCCAGTTGAATTATGATACATTGAGTGATCAGGCTGTAAAGACTTTCCGAGTGCTTTGCTTTCAAGATGAAAGAACTGCTTTTCTGAATTTCTTTAAATCACAATGTTATCTTTATCCCACTTTAAAACCACAATTAACTTATTACACAGGATTAGGTTTGTTGTGTGATCATATTACATTTATATGTAGTAGTGAAAAACAGCTTGATAAAATCACCAAAACATAAAATGTAGGAAAATGTAACTTACCGACTACTTGTATATTCTGTTAGTTTACCAAAAACATCTTCAAAAAACTAGTTCAAAGACCTACACTCTTAATACCAATTTACTTGCCGACAACTAGGTGAGGATACCTTCTCTGAAATGCCTGAGAACAGACTTGTGTTGGCTTTCAGATTTTTGAATATTTGCATATAATAATGAGATATTTTGCACATAGGCCCCCAATCTAAACATGAAATTCAATTGTATTTCATGTGCATTTTATTCACATAGCATAAAGGTGATTCTGTACAATGTTATACAATATTTTGTTTCTTGTCATATAAGATCCAGTATAGAACATTCTACTTTTGGTGTCATACTGGCTCTTACAAAAAAAGAAAAAAATCAGATTTTGGAAGAAATACACAATTTGTATATACTACCATACCCAAAGGGTCATATCATTCATTATGGAATGAAAGTACTTGTTAAAAGCAGTGATTGTTTTGTGATGTAGACTGTAAATTGACAATTACCTATAAAGAATATATAACAAGATTGTTGGTAATATAATCCGTATGAGGTATTCTTATGAGATTGATAAAATATCTCAAAGACAAATAGCAATGTAGACAAGACTGATAAATCTGCTGTAATTTACACAGAGAATCTCAATTTTTAAACTTCTAAGAATTAACAAAAAATAATAAATCAAAGTGTGGAAATGTGTGCGTCGTAGCTACACGAAGTCTATAATACTAAATGAACAACATACCCTATGATCTTCTAGCTGCCGTTTTATATCTTCCAAGTCAGGACCCAGAAGCTCAGCTTCCATTTTTTTAGTTCGATCCTCTGTTTGAGAGAGCCAGTCACTTAGTTGTTTCAACTGTTGATTTTGAAGATCCATCAGTGTTCTGTGCAGGCTGAAAACAAAAATAAAAAAAACACATACACTTACAAGGAATTTTTACTGACTTCGTTTACAGAAATGTATTGTGTTTTCTTTGTGTAACCCTTTTGCTGCTGAGCCATGTCACACCTCTGTGCTGAGCTCAGTTTTACCGGTTTCAGCTCATCATGTTTAAGCGAGATTTGAAGTCACATTTTATTATAAAACCCAGACATATTATATCTCGTGCTTTCCGGCAGACTCATAATATATCATTATTGTATGTATACATCATGCCCTGCCTGAATATTATAAACAAAAAAATTTCAATCATCTACATTGTGTAAAGTGTTTATTTTCTTCACATTTTATCATGCAAGCCTTTGTGGTTATATTTTCTATGGGGTGTGCTTGTTAAAAAAATTAGAAATAGGGACTCGATACATTTTTTTGGGGGGAAATTACGTGGTTTTTAGCAAATGCCCCCATAGAAAAAATCGTTAGTGCAGCATCATTGCTCACATTATAATTGAAATGAGAACAATATTGCTGCATTCATAAAACAAAACAAAAAAATTAAAAACTATTTTTAATTTTTTTTTTTTTTACATTTTACATGGTCACGTTTGGCATCATTGGAAAGATAGAAATGATACCAAACATTAACCCCTAGCTGCCACGAATCGGGAGGTAGGGGGTTCATTGGAATCCCCTATCTCCATCATAGGTGGCAGCTAGGGGTTAATTCCAGAACTGACGTCATCACGCTATGCGCAATGACACCAGTTGTCAGGGGGATATCCCGGAAGCTTGGCCAACATTCAAAATGTTGGCCAGCTCTGGGAGGGGACCACGATCCGGTGCCTGCTGGCACCGAATCGCGATCCAGCCCCCTAGGGGTTAAAGACAGGCAGGCTGTGCCCTTCCAAGTGGTGCCTGCCTTTTTTTGGAGCCCCGCACAGATGGGGAGGGAGAAAGGTCCAAAGGACCTCCCCTTCATGTGCCTTCCCCGCACTGGCAGGGGATGTGTGCCTATAATAGAAGTTATCGCGCTGGTGCGATGATGTCTATCCCATAGGCTGGGCTGACATGAAGGATGTCAGCCCGCACCGGGGGGCTGCCGCGATTGGCCGGAATTCCGGCCGATCGCCGCTGCAAAGGGAGGACGCATCCTCCGCATGGAAGGGGTTAAACAGATCAAAATGTGCCTGAAATGTAAACTGAAACTCAGTGAACGGGGACATTTCATGGCCATTCGGCTATTCAGAGAGCAGGCAATTTGCCAAATTCTGGTGAATTGCCTGCACATATGGTGCCTGTTTGAAGGAAGTGAAATCCCCCATAGAGAAGCAATGGTTTGGCTATTCAGAGAGCACCTAGCAGCTGAGAAAATTTGCCGAAATTCCCTGCCGTTCGGTGATTTCCTTCGACAGGTTTATTCAGGCGAATCCCATAGGCTTCAATGTTAAAAATATTCCTGTTTTAATTCAATATCTAATAAACAGTTTATTATTTTATTCTGCTGTAAAAAGTTTCTTCATTTATAGATTCGTTAGCATCTTTTAGGCCAATTTTTTTTTTAAATCGTTTTTTCTATTTTCCTTTACAGTCCTTTTTATTATCATTTATTGGATCTTAAATGAAAATTCCAGACATTTTCGTTTAGTAGTTTTTTTTGCAAACAGCGTTTCAATTTTGAAACTTTCAAGCGTACGGTTTTGTTTCGGTTATTTACCACGTTCGTCTGCCTGTCGAGTTTTTCCGGCGGCTGCTCTGCGCTGTGATCAGCTGCTAGTCGGGTTTTTCCGGCATGTTCGGAGGCGTTTTTGCGGTGGTTTCTGCAGTTTTTCGGTGAGTGTTCGGTGAGTGGTCTGCGGGTTTGTGGCGAGTATTCCCTGCACTACGGGGGCCCTGAGGTGCTTGCTGAATACAATGCAGAGTAAGCGAACTAGGCATCGCCGAATCGCCCCGAAGTGCGGAGAACGAAAGGTCACTGAATGTATGGTGACTTTTCGAATCTCTCTGTAACAGTGGCGACTCTAGGAACAATATTTAGGGGGGGCACAGAAGATACCGCAGTCAAAACTGGGGGGGGCACTAATAATTTTCAAGGGCCCTATCACCAGGTGTGAGCTAAAAGACCATTGCTAAAGGAGAAGTTTAGCGCGAGTCGCTAAAACTTAGTGCCTGACGACCTACTAACAGATCACCTTGTCCACGGTAGTCCATGAACAAGGTCGTTTGGCGCACGCTAGGAAAACTCTAAGACCCGGGCTGAGACCCAGCGCTAATGCGGTTGTGTACAGGATAGAACTGTTTTTTTTTTCCAGTGAAGAGTGCCGGGCCATACCTATCCCCTGCCCTCACAAGCTTGAATATGAACACATCCAGTGAATAACCTCACATCCCTGCATTATTAAAATCCTCCAAAGTGGCCGCATCATCCATGTTTTGATGCACATATATATTAAGGCTCAAGGGCATTGCATGATAAATGCCTCCCGACAGCAGCATGTAGAATCATTACAATGCATTTAATAGATCCAAAAGGAAGACCAGGTGAGCTACATTAACTTCCCTGCTGCAGCATATAAATAATACATGTTTCAGGGCAAGACTTATTCACGTGTCCCTTTAAACATGGTCCACACGGTCACCCTAAGGCTAGGGTCAGACTGAGGCAGTGCGAACGCGCGTTCTGGCGCACTTAATCACGGCCGTGCTAGCAGCAGATGCCGGGCAATGACGGCCAATATACGAAGTACGGTCGCACAAAAGTCCGGCTGCGCAACGCAAGTGGAAAATGAACGCATTTTTTCGAGAACGTGAAACCGCTAGTACTGACGTACAGAGTGCGCTGCGTCCGCTAGCGGTGTGTGTGCGTGAATTGGAGACATCAGACGCTGCTAATGTCCGGCCAACATAACGTCCAGATGCACAAAGTGTTTTATTGATGATCCGTACAAAATCACGGATGAAACTGCGCATAGTATGACCGCTATTGCGTATTCCGTGAAAAAATACGTCCATTCTTCGAACGCACATTTTCACGGACAACGTGAAAAATGCGTTAGTCTGACCCTAGCCTTATAGTCAACCGCTTCCATACTATGAATAACCCCCAGCATATAATGTCTAACATTAGGCAATATATTAGAATTAGGATATATATGGATAAAGGATACATCTATATCATAATAGAGATCACTGCAACAGCAACGACAATGCGGACCAGATCCATTGCTATGGTGTATGGGGCCAAGAGAACACCTGTGTTCAATCCCCTGTTAATTTTGGGCAAGGATCTCTTCTTTCAGTTTTTTTAGAGTTGACACCAGGGTTGAGCAGTAGGTAAAATGTTGCAGTTAGTTTCCCTCAAAAAATTAGCGCTGGCACCAAGTGATCTGTTAGCTGCAAAAGCGCGAGAGATCTCTAGCACTCCCTGTGTTAAATATAGGACGCGGAAAGTACATTAAGCTCGAGGTACAAATCGCTAATAGCAACGCACTAAGTGATTTTTCTCGTTTGTAGTGGGAGGCAAACGATCTGTTGGTCCGGCGCTAGACTCGATTAACCCGGCACTAACGCAAAACCATGCCGACGCAAGGGTTAACTCACACCAGGTAATAGTGCCCTAAATAAGTATATATATATATAAATAAGATTCCAAAACCCCAGAGTAATGTGATGCAATGATACCTTTTTATAGTACTAACCTCATACATAAATTTAATATTTTAGTTGCTGCAATTCGGCAGTTTTCGCTGAATGTCTGATAGCTGCTTCAGCGACTCCACTTTTAACAAATTACAGTGACCATTCACTAAATAGGGAATTCACTATTTTTGGCGAAATTAATTCCCCGAAATGTGACGAAAAGCAGAGGATCTAAAGATAAATAGACCCTTTAGATTCTAACTTCCATAGTAACCCCTAAAATGCCATAAACCCAGCGAAATACAATAAAATAATAAACAATGTGGCATTTAGCCTGCCCCTTAATGACTAAAATGCCATTAATCAAGGTAAAACATGAAATGAATACACTGTGAGGCATGTAGCCTACCCAATAACCCCTACAATGCCATTAATCAAGGAAAAAATAAAATGTATACTGTGAGGGATGAAGCCTACCCATTAACCCTTAATATACAACTAAACCAAGGCAAAAACTAACATAATACACAATGTAATGTATAGTCTGAACATTAACCTCATCACTGCCAAGCCATTTCAACCCTGTGAAAATTTTTACTTTAAGTGCCCGTTATTATTTAATGTTTTATGACTTTTACTTCAAACTGAATATGGTCATGTTGGGTATCATTGGAAAGGCCAGAATCTGCCCTAACCAATGACACCTAGATCGTCCATATACGATGCACAGGGACGGAGATACAGCGGTCCGAATACGTGGAAGAAGCTGGATGCTGATTTTTGGTGGGGGGGCACATGGGGGGGCAAGGAATAACCTAGGGGGGGCAATTGCCCCCCTTGCCCCCCTGTAGAGTCGCCTATGCTCTGTAACACTTATATCATCTGAGAAACTATCAATCCGATAATGGCTCTTTTGAAAAATCAATGATATTTTTTGGTTCCAAATTATTTAAATTCGATGTTGATTTGTACATTAGAAGCTTGAGGGAATACTTGACTCACCATTTAAACATCTCCTAATGTCCACAAGTACACTTACTCATAGACAAACACACAAAGACACAATAGTGAAGCCACTAACAAAAAAATGGGGATTATTTATAATAGAGTACCCCTGTATTGTTCATTGCACCCATCTTTATATTAAAAATATCTGCCTATGTGTTGTCAATTTTATATATGTTGTTGCAGGACTCACACATAAGTTGCTATTTTGGTGATTCATCGGGATTGCTTAAATTGTAAACAATAAATATGAAGAGTTTGACTCTATATTTCCAGCTCTCTCTCTCTGAAAATAAATGGACTAAACATTGCAAATAAGCTCTAGTTTTATTTGTTTTAATAAAGAATTATCAGGAACCAAAATTGCTTTTAAAAAATAAAAATGTATGCACTTTTCTGTTTTTTCCCACAAAAAAAACATTTTTATACGCATGGAATTTATTGCCCTTTTGATCAGTATTTTTTAATTAGGGACATCTGTCCAAATTGCTGATTGTGAAATGGAGAAGTGGGACAAAATATGGCTTAGGGCAGTCAAACAGTTAATTTATCATTTACCTAGATTCAACACTCATAAAGAAAATGGATTTGCTGAGCACACATGTACTAAATGCAAATTATGGAAACTTCTTTCCCTTTGAAATTATCTTCCAATTATACATAATTGCACTTTTTGTTACAATGGCTGGAAATCAGCAAAGTAAAAAGCAAGCAAATCCATTAGTCAATTCGATATAAAAGCCAAATAAATCATTTTAACAAGATGTGCATAGTTACATTCAAAAGGATAATAAACATGACACATCAAATGTCCACTATATCTATTAATTAACCATTATTTACAGTGATTAAATTAACTAACTTGAAATAAAGTGTCACCAGCTATCGTCTAGAGGAAAATTATTACTCCCGCCATTATATTGTGTGTTTGAATAAAAAGCCTCATATATAAACATAAGTACTGAATAACAGAATAAATGAATTTCAGATGTGAAATAATTAACTGTATAGTTTGGTAAAATGATGCAAGTGACATACAATTTACCGTGAAGTTAACAGGACACTCCCGAGATAAAGTTCCACCCAAATATTCCTTACAGGTTGTTGAAAAGAAATCTATTCCATTGTGCCACTGTTGTTGACTAAATGTTATGCCTTACAATTAGGGATGAGCTGTTCGGTTCGATCAGTTCGGAGTTCGATTCGAACATTGGCAGTTCGAAAGTTCGCGAACTTCGAACTTTTTGCTGTGTTCGGTTCGAGTTCGAAATCTTTTTTTTTTTTAAAAAAGTATAAAATATGCTTAAAAATACAAAACAAATCGAGAAATAAAGAGACTCTTTACTGCAGAATATTATAAGCAACGGTTTATTAGATATTGAATTAAAAACTAATGTCTAGGTGCAAAGATTCTCACCTCTAAGTGACCTGTGCTCTCAAACGGCGTAAACAACAGGTGTTTAATTAGTGTTTGGAAATAACATGTGCTTCTAATTAGTCCGGTCTCATGAATTTGATACATTGTATGCAGACTGGGAGTGCTAGGTGTCGTGTGTGGGTCTGTGATGGTGATGTTTCCATACATCCTACAAATCCGCCACTTCACGGGCAGGTTATGGGGACCTCATAGGCACGATATTTGAAGGATTTTTTTGTTTTTATTTTTTAACCCTTATTTTATGGAAACTCACTGTTCCTTTAACCCTTTCACTGCTGAGGCATTTCACTGCTGTGTGCTGAGCTAATTTTTACCGCTTTCGCTCATCATGTTTAAAGGCGATTTGAAGCCACATTTTACTATACGACCCAGACATATTATATATATCGTTCTTTCCGGCAGACTCGGCAGATTCATAATATATCATTTTTATATGTATACGTCATGTTCTGCCTGTATATTATAACAAAAAATGCAATAAAACTTGAATTTTTAATCATCTGCATCGTGTAAAGTGGTTTTTTTCACCTTCTATAACATGAACATTTGCGGTTATATTTTCTATGGGGTGCGCTTGTACAAAAATTTGAAATGGGGACTTATTAAATTTTTGAGGGGGAATTATGTGATTTTTAGCAAACACACACCATAGAAAAAAAATCATTAATGCAGCATCATTGTTCACATTATAATTGAAATGTGAACAATATTGCTGCATTAATAACAAAAAAAAACAATATAAGGTTCATGCTCAGGCCTTTCAATGGACACCCTCCATGACCCCCTAGCTGCCACGGTTCTGGAGATATCGGGGTTCAAATGAAGCCCCTATCTCCACCAGGGGATTCCGGGCAGCTAGGGGTTCCCCGGCTATCTGACGTCATCACACTATGCATGAGGACGTCAGGCAGTGAGGGGGGACCCGGGGGTGGAGCCGCCATCCAAGATGGCAGCCCCCATCGGAACTAGGCCACACTTCGGCGTCGCAAGGGGCCGAAGTGCGACCCGGTGCCTAAGGGGTTAAAGCCAGGCACCGCTTAAAAGGGGAGACTCTCCCCTTTTAAGCGGTGCCTGGCTTTTTTTTGTGGCACCTCCCGATTGGGAGGGAGAGGGATCTGAATGGATCCCCCCTCCCTTCCAGTCAATCTCCCGGCATTGCCGGGGGTCGCCTGGAAATGACGTCATCGCGCATGGCGTGATGATGTCATTTACGTCGGGAGGAGTCAGAACGAGCGGGACCCCGGACAGAGAGGTGAGTATCTCCACCGGGGGTCCCGCAAAGCTGATGACGTGTGGGACACGTCCTCCTCAGCATACAGCGGGAGTAACCGAGGATGTGTCCCACACGTCGTCAGCAGTGAAGGGGTTAAAAACATCTGTTTTTAAACTTTTTGTCCTTGTTTCCTGTCCCCCAGGGCACTACCCGGACCCGGACATTGTTTTTAAATGTTTCTATACATCCTACAAATCCACCACTTCACGGGCAGGTTATGGGGACCTCCTCGGCACGATATTTGAAGGAATTTTTCATATTTTTTTTTAACCCTTATTTCATGGAAAACTCACTGTCCCTTTAAAAACTTTTTTTTTACTTTTTGTCCTTGTTTCCTGTCCCCCAGGGCACTACCCGGACCCCCATACACCTTTTATGGCAAATATCTAGCATATATGCTCTCTTGGAGGGCACTCTAAAAAGCGAAATTTGAGTCCCATTAACTTGTATTGAGTTTGTGTTCAAGTTCGAATTTGAACTTTTGAAAAGTTCGAGTTCGAATGCGAACCGAACTCGGGGGTGTTCGGCTCATCCCTACTTACAATGCTTTCCCTGACCTAGGGCTGCATGTGCCACCCTAACCCAACTGGAGTAATCCTCAACTCCAGCACCAGATTGTGTTGTATCTCCTCGGTAGCTGTAGGTGCCTTTGCAGCAGCAATGGCTGTGTGGTCCCTGGGCTGGTGGACTGGTTGCATTGCATGGCACTCTGCTGTTTCCCCCAGTAAAATATGGCCCAGATGGTGCCCCGGGGAGGGGACTCCCTACGAGGTGTTAGGGGCATGGCAAGGGCTTAACAAGACAGCTGCAGAGACCTTATCAGAAAGGCTTACATTCCCAAGTAGTCATCAATAGGAGGGATGGTGTTACCTTCTAGCAGGCAGGAACATCTCACCAGCCCATGAAATATTATCAGTGTCATTTGTAACTCCTGACAGAGTTGTATACTTTGGCACTGTAGAACTTGCTTCCTATTCTGTGTATCCGTTCCCGATTCTTCCTGATTGCCACCTGTATTGATATTTGACTGGCATTGACTGCCCTTTTTTGCAGCTGCCTCTTCAGTGCTGAGAAATTGTATTTACCCTTAGCCTGTGCTTAGTGGTTTTGCCCCCCCCCCTCCCTCAAATCACTACACCAAGTTAATATTCTCTACTATTCTGGTGATATTGTATCCTTCCTGGTAAAATACTTTATAAATAAATAAATATTGTTTGTTTAGACTGATAAATTGAATAAAGTTCAAACAATATATGATATGATAGAGGTGAATATGATTTAGGTATAGTATGTCAGCAACATCAACAAGAAAATCTGTCAGTGGGATTAAAGTTCTGCTATATGTGCAAGAATAGAAGTTGGCCATCAATCTTCCAGAGAATTTTCTTCTACTGAGAATAGGTTTTAGAGTGATTTCTTATGTTCTCTTTTAGTATGGACAATCTCTTCAAAGGCGATCTTATTGCATCAAAAGATCTACTGACGTTATGGTATTCTTAAATACAGTACCTCCGCTATATTATCAATGACTGTGTGATTAGTAATGCATTGGTCAGCAATCTTGGTTCTCCATAGGATTTGGAATTACATCTCCCATGACACTCATCAGGTTAATGCAGCAATAAGGGAAATGTAGTTCCAAAACATTATATACTCAGATCAATCAAGGACCATAATTTTCGTCTGTAAGTATGTATGATTGTAGGTTGGCAGAAATTAGATATTATGCGGCATCACCTGTTTTTATGATACATATGGTAGGTTAATGTTGGCCTTCATTTTGAAAATAAAGTATGTATATTCCACTAGGGATATATGTTTTGTGTCATATCGATTCGTTTTTCTCATGAAACGGGCCGAGTTGGTGCTTCGGATTAGTCCAACGTTCCGAACCGAACCGGCAACGAAATACAAAAACGAGAAAATTTTGTTATTTCAAATGGACATGAAATTTGTAAAATCGCATGTCATTTTCGTTCTATTCGCGTTTTCGGTTCCGTTTAATTTCAGACAACGTATTTTCGTATTGTTTCGAGTCCGTTTCGGTTCTGTTGCTGATTTCTTAATTTAGTATTGTCAGTCACTTTTTTCACTTGTTCCAGTGCTTTCTTTCTGCATCAATAATATATTTATTTTAAATATTTAATTAGACTGGGGATTTAGGGAAAAGCTAACAGTACAAGATATTGATATTTTATATGATTAAATAAAGTTGTGCAATGCAGATTCATAAGAAAAAAAGGATCTTTCATAAGAAACAATACTTCCGAAGGAACGAATCAGCAGAATTACTGTATCGACCGAAATATCGAAGCATCCGAAATACCATACGTCTAAAGTAAAACGAAATGGACCCTTTGAAACGAAGAGAACAGACGATCTGAAAGACCGAAATTCCCCGAATTCACTAAACAAAAATCAATACGAAACAACAAAACGATACAAAAATGGGCCGAAACGATCCAAAATTAAACTTTTAAAAAACCGAATGAGCAAAAACGAAATGAAATGAAAAAAAATGCATTCACATCTCTATATTCCACAGCCACATCAACTGAACAGTTTTGAAAACCTGATTTATATAGAATTGTAAATTGAAGATCCTTTAATAGTCATACTGTGTTTGTAAGGGAGTTTTTCTTAGTCTTGTTTGAGCCCAATTATATTGCACATACAACATAAGTTTTACTGCCATAGGGATGTGTACATTACTGAGTCTGCTGCTCAACAGGACAGAAAAAAATAGAGGCAAAATTAACATTGTCAAATCAATATTTTGTTTTCTTCAGAAAACATTCTCCTTGATTGCTGTTCAAGTAAATCATAATGATTAATAAACCCATATTCTACTGCTGACCAATATACAAATAATAGTGGTGTGATCAACCTCTTCAAGCATTTGATTTTTTTTTTAATGGACAACGGGTTATTTCAATGAAGATACTATTGGAAGGAAAATCTGTCATCGGTACAGACAAAATTTCTATTGCACCAAAGTTAGAGATAGAGATGTGCGAGATATGAAATTAGAGGGTGGTCACTAGAGGTACGGTACAAGAAATAACTTTAACTGTTCTTACCAGATTTAGGGGGTTATTCAGAGTGCACAGAAATGTCAGCAACATTTCGGTGCTCTCTGAATAACCCCCTAAATTCTCTCATTCCCCGCACTTCGGGGAATAAAAGTTCCCCACCCTGTGGTGAATTCAGCATCAACTGCAGGGTCCCCGGAGTGCAGGGAAAACCAGACGCAATCCCGTCGTAAACCTGCCGAAATCCCACCTAAAACCTGCCGGAACGCGCAAAAAGCACACTGAACATGTCAGATAAAGCTGACGAGCCGCCGATCACCGCGAAGACCAGCCAACGGAAAAAGCCCAAGCTGGCGAATGGGGTAAAAAATAACAAAAAACAATACTCTTGAAAGTGTCAAAATTTAAATGCTGTTTGCCAAAAAACTACTAAACGAAAATGCCTCAAATTAACACATAAGATCCTATGAATGATAATAAAAAGGTCTGTTACAGAAAAAAAATCCTTTAAAAAAAAAATATATATATATTTTGCCAAAAAAATTCCAAAAAATGTCTAAAAGATCTTGAAGACAAATCAATAAAAGACTTTTTACTGCAGATTAAAATAATAAACTATTAGATATGGGATAAAAAAAAGGGAATATTTTTAACATTGAAGCCTATGGGATTCACCTGAATAAACCTGTCGTATGAAAACACCGAACAGCAGGGCACTTCGGCAACTTTTCACTGCTGTTTGGTGTTCTCTGAATAGATTAACCATTGCTTCTCTATGGGGAATTTCACTGCCCTCGAACAGGCACCAAACTTGCAAACAGTTCGCCAAAATTTGACAAACTGCCGGCTCTCTGAATAGACGAATGGCTCCGAAATGTCACCGTAAGGGTAAATTTCCTGTTCGGTGACAGTTCGGTGCCAGATCGGCTCTCTGAATAACTCCTTTAGTTTTACTCTATAAATCCATAGTTCTTTAATGTTAGTTATTGTGTTCATTGATTTCAGATAGACACAATATTGTGTATACGCTGTTATTGTTATAGGTCATTAAAGTGAGTGGTGTCGTGTATAAGGATGTCAGTTAAATAGTTTCAGTTAATATTTTTTTTTCAGTTCACCATAAAAAAACAAACCTAAAGTCTCTAAATTTAAATATTCACATGTTTTGTGCAGCTTTCTCAAATTCTAATTACTCCCTTTACTTGATACCTTCTTAGAAAGTCAGTCTGTTCTGAAGCAGAAGCTTCTGTTAAATTGCTCGAAAGACAAAAGCCCTTCAAATGGCCATGATTAACTCACTTAGCGTTCTTCATTGAGGTTGTTTAAAATAGACTCATTTGAATAAAGGAATTGCAATGGTTCCAACAAGCTGACATATACATTGGATCAACAGACTGCTGTAAACAATTACTGTAGACATTTGAGATGTATCGCAAAGGAGCTAAGCCGCAACTAAAATAGAAAGATTATTCGAAGAGGTTTGTTCCCAAAATTGCAGCGAACGGAAATGAGGAAAACACATACATATGCTTTCAAGAGGTATGTTGTCATGGTGCATTCTAGAAATCTATACAATTAAAAAATTGTTTGAGAACTTTAGAAGTTTTCCTGATTCCTACTTGATAATTAAAATGTGTCTGCAACTGTGTGAAAATCAGACCAAACACAACATAATTAAAACACAAACATTGCAATTCTTATTAAAAGGCATTGAGCAATCATTCGCAGTACAGAGACTGGAATAGGTGAGTGAACTTTTCAAATTAGATTCTCCTTCGGCAATAACAGCCTCCACCAAATCTTTCCTGAACCACTGCAAGACTCGCAGGCCCTGAATCAGCAAAGCAGCCACATGCTATGATACGCGCTTGTCACAGAGCGGCGTGAATATGAACCCATGATGCAGTGATACACACGAGGAAGCCAAGATATGGTGCATAAACAGGGGGTTTAATGTATACATATACACAGGAATGACTTAACGAGAAGCGATGCAGGAACAGGGCTGACTTAGGATACTGTGAGCTGGAGAACTGACAGAGGCAGAACACAGTACAGAAACACAGGGAAAATGCTGGAGGAATACTAGACACAGATACAAGAGGAACACTTACACAAGACACCAGACAGATGGGACAGGAAGGTAAGTCTATGGCAATTGGAGTCATGGTACAGCTGGAGTCTTGGCACAGCAGGAGTCTTGGCACAGCAGGAGTCTTGGCACAGCAGGAGCCTTTGGGCAGAACAGGAGTCTGTGGTAAAGCCAATGGAGTCTGTGGCAAAGCAAAAGTATCCAAGTATCCTCTCAGTCAGAAAATCCAAAGACACATTGCTACCTCCCAAGGATCAACATTCCATCAACAAAAGGAGGACAGTTTACCCTTTATTTTCTTAAAGGCTTTGGTTTTCAATCTTTTAGGTAAGTAGAGATTAACTAGTGTGACCATTGTGTGTCCAGTTTTACCCTTCACCATAACATAACGACCCCGAGGGTCCTCACTGACCCTCCGGGTCATTATGTTATGGTGAAGGGTAAGATTGGACGCACAATGGTCACACTAGTTAATCTCTTCCTAAAAAGGAGACATGGCGTACCGACAAACTAGCCACTCATCTAGCTTTAGTTTCCCCAAAATTACTGAAGTACCCATGAGGGAATTTATGATTTGAAAAGCTGGAGCATAACCGTTCTTAAAATAAGTCTCCTGGACAAAGACAATATCCCCACCCAATAACCCTGCACATTATAAGTGATCAAATGGAGATCAGCCATTGGGAGTACTGAGAAGAGCGAATTGGGCTGGAGAGGGATCTGATCCATACACCTCATGCATGGGAAGCCAGCACCCAGTAAAAGAAAGCCATACACTGTTTAAAAAACAAACAAACCATAACAAATGCTAACAGTATATACATAATAAAATAGTGTAAACCTCGGACAGAAAGAACCAATCAACAGAGGTTAATAACAAAAGCAAGTTACACCATTCTGGAGACATAGCCATGGGACCATGGAAGGGATATTGAGTCCTAGGGGTCATCCAGGCTAACCTAACCAAGATCCAGAAGACGGCCAAGAAAAAGGAATGGGTAGCAGGTCAAGGCGAGAACCCAAATTCCCAGCAGTATTGCTCATCCGAGGCACCTTTGAAGCCGATGTAGCAGTGGGGCAAAACATAAATGGAGTCCTAGAAAATCCTGCGAAGCTGGATAGATATGGAAGTGAGCAAAAGAGAAAAGGACCTCTGGGTCTTAGGGCAGTCTTGAGTGGTCCACGCCGTCGGCCTGACCGAAAAGGATGAGCGGCATAACATGGGAATGAAGGAAAGGGTGGCACCAGAGGTTTTGCTCTCTGTTTCCGAGCAATCTGGTTCTACTGCTGTCGCTGGGGTTAAGGGATGGGGCATCATGGACGAAAGAGCCATACCAGTCTAAAACGACCACCACTTGCAGGTCGAGAGCAGACAGGATCCCAGGGACATCAGCCAATGTCAGGATGGGATGTATGAGGTTGCCCTTCTGTAAGTGGAGCGCCAACAGGAAGCCCCATCTGTATTTTATGTTGCGACTGTTACTGGCTTTAAAAATCACCGTGCTTGCAATGTAATCCACAACACATCCTGGTAAATCGCAAAGTGGTGTCCATCCATATTAATCGTCGCAGTCAGTCGTGCGGCACATAAAGTCCCCTCCTTCAAAGTGAAGTCATGGATCCGGTAAATAATGTGGTATGGTTGAGCAGACACGTGCCGCTTGAATTCAGAGCTCTATTGGCCCTGTCAAGTTTAATCCTTTCGTCCTCTTGCCAGTTAGGAATACCTTTGAAGAGCTGACGGAGAAAATAAGGCAAATTTTCAGGGCCTTCATCAGATTCAAGGTACCCCTTTACTCGTATGTTATTGTGTCTGCCTCTATTGTCAATATCATCTGTAGCGCTGGTTTTAATTCACTGTCGTGGTAGTACTTGTTTTTGGCCACCAGAGGGAGACAAGCGCAATGTAAGACATTGGGACTACATTTTCCAGCATGCTTTGCGGGCGGGAAAGAGACACTTTCCATCCGCAGCCTCGTGGAGAGAGCCGTCAGAGCGCGCAGAGGAGTGAGAGGAGCAAGACGCAAGTGCAGGAGATAGTGATCGCGACCAGGCCAGAGCGCAGGTGCGGCCTAGCAGAGCTGGAGATCGGGTTTCCCTTCTTATTGAACGAAGACCCCGTGATCCACCGTTAGTAACCCTACACGATACAGAGTATGCTGAAGGACCCCGAGTTAGGAGACCGCAGACGATCTAACAGGGAGTGCAGGCGGTGAGCTGGACATCTTGTGGCAGATACAGACAAGCAAGACAACGGATCCGGTGACACAGAGAATCCCAGTCAAAATCGAGCGGAGAGACGTCCTGGGTCGAGCGGAGCGCAGAGTATCTGGCGGATGGGTCAGAGGCCTTCCCGGCCACTGTAAAGTACTAAACCACTCTGCAGTTGTCTCAAAACCTACAGGGCCCCAACGTGACTAGTCGAAGATACCTCATAAATAATTCACTGGCCAGTTGAATATTGTACCCGGGTACCAATACACACCTACACTTACATTTCTTGGGACATAGCCTGTATGGGACTCACACTCCAACCACGATGGGGTTAAAATTATTTTTTCCTTTTCCGGTACGCGTTTCTCGTATTACGAACTACTGTAAATATATATACGTATACCGTGTTACTCTTTATATGCCAGTTTATTCAGTAAACTATATAATTTATAAAATCCACAACGGTGCTGGAGCATATTTATTCCCTAGTGCGGGGAGACTGACCCGAGGTTCAAATTCAGCGGCTCCTCCGGGAGTGAGCGCTACACATCCAAATGGCGCTGAAGTACAATAAGATGTTTGGCCTATTCAGCAATTTGTACATGACGGCATTCCACATGAGTAAAGACAAAGTTCCGGTCTTCCTCTAAGTCCAGAATACGGCCCCCAAATGCTTCAAATCCATATCCAGGGCCTCAGTTTTGCTATTCGTATTCCTCTCCATTAAAGTCAGTTTGGAGGATAGATCTTGTTTGGTGGGAGTGCTTTTTCAGTAGGTCTCTCACCTCCAAATTGGCTTGGGAAGAATGGCTGCCCGGAGAGGTCTGGTCGCAGCCTGTTCATCCGCTGAGTCGGCTGCCTGCACTGCAGGTGCTGCCGCCGTCTTGGATTTTGGCGGCGTAGGCCGCGGCTGCAGGTCGCTCAAAAACAGAAAAAGAGTGGCTGTTCTCAATGGAGCCAGAAGCCAGCGTAAATGTCCCAGAAATGCCAGCGATGGCGCCTGGAAGACACAACTTGGCTCCCATGCATTCAGCTCTGTCTGTGGTCAGGCCACGCCCCCTCATGCATCTTCTGACAGTTATAATTATTTATAAAGTGTCCGCAGTGCTGTGCTATTATCTTGTGAAGGTTATTGGGATTGAGACATGATTTATACTAACCAATCTTTACGGAGAAGAACAGATCTGTTAGTGACTTTATATTGCCTCTGATTAAAGGGCAGGGTACCTGTGTAACCCACACTTATAATCTATATTTCTATATTGCCATAACAGATTCTAAATAGCTTTGGGAAAAGTTAACACAGATGAACACTAACATTTTCAGCCTGCAATGTGACTGATTACTCAATGCCTTCATTGACATTTCAGTTTAGCCAGGTTGTGTTTGCCTATTCTAACTTTAAAAGAAGTCAGCCCACACACATTAAGAAAATACAAAAATTCAGTTAGTTCAAAAGGATGCACAAGCTGTTTTCTTTTCAACCGGATAGATAGATATTATGCATGTCTATGGGGGGGCTTTATACATTTGTATCTTTTACATGTCACTTGTTATTCAAATTAAAGAGATTGGTTCTGTGTGAATAAGAAATAAACCAAGACAGAAAGAATTTTGGCACAGTAACCTCTGTACTACACTTTGCGTAGCTTAGGCATTTTAAAGCTTTGAATGTTCATTTAATGCACAAAATACTTCTTACTTCAGGATTTTTGAAGCACAAATATAATTTAACTAATCCTCTTCATACTTAAGCTCCTAAATATGAACTCTGCCAAGCATTAAGAATCCCTTTCCAGATAATTCATAGTGGAATATGCATTCTACCCTATTTATAATTTTTAGACCTATTTACTGAGTGTCTTGTAATTCTCAAATTAAAAGTGGGGAAAAAAGACAGTTCAGCAGTTTTCTATGAAAATAAACAAAGGAATTCTAATTCAGTCATTGATGAAACTATTAAATTTATCTGACTGTGACTTTTAATCTTTTGTAGCTAAAATACTATAAAAAATAAGATACTTTCCTATTGTTTTCTTTTGAAAAGCAGTCAAAGCAAAACTCAGCAGTTTAATCAAATTATTACTCACTTGCTTTGTCTTTCCATGCTTGCCAATCTGAGACTTTCCCACCGGGAATTAAGAAGATTCAATTGTTCTTGGATTTCATTTTCTTCATCATCGGAAAGTTTTCCAACAGTTAATAGTTGACTTCCAGCTTGCAAGACATTGCCAACATTTCCCTGATGAGATGTTAATTCCATCATAAAGCCCTAAAAAGATGCAGTAGGTTTTATAGCTACGATTTATAAAAGATAAAATTTAACACCGATATAATATTTAGTAAGAAACAATAATGCTTTTCAGCAAAAATGATCTGGTAAAAAGTTTCCTATAATGCTTTCCTGTAAAAGCTAGTTGTGTAATATTAAACTGCAAAACTTTGAAGCGTCTGTTGTATCTAAATTTTTCACAAGGTAACCTGTACCCTATGTACAATACTTCTGTTTATAAACAAACCCAGCTATTAAAGAGGAACTTGGAGTCTACAGATGAAGAATCAATTCTTTGTCTTTTTATTACTTTGCTTGCTCCACCGGTGGAATCTGATCGACAGAGGCTGATTGTTCGAGTCACACAGTGGGACCCCAAAAGAATTACCCCTAGCACTCCTTTAAAATTATGTTCATACAAGTGATTATTTTGGAGCAAATTACATATCTGTCACCATTGTTAAGCTGTGTGGTATTGATCAAGAATATGAAATAACTAGATAACAGAATAAATGACAAAGCCGTAAAAATTTGTAACGTTTAAAATAGTTTGTGACTAATCTTTATTTGTCCTTATAATTAGAAAACTCCACTTACAGTGCCAGTGTATTAAAAATTGTCCCCTTCCCTTTTTTCCCTTAAATAATTTTCAGAGCCTGCTGACAGCATCTGATCAATAATTATTTTCTTATATATTTTTTAGTTTAGACGTAAATCCTCAGCTTTTCTCCCACGGCGCATGTCACTGCTCCTCTTGTTTTTGTGAGGAAATAAACATTCCTAACAGATTTGTGTGAATGATTGAGAATGCCTTTGTATCCATGGAAGTGACTGTATGTGACTAGGTGTCTGTGGTAGTGTGACTGACTGAAAATGCCAAAGTGTACCTTGTGACAGTTGGAAAATCTTCTGGTACTGTAACACACATGGAGTTGGCCCACAAAGGAGTGGAGAACTGGGGTGTGGGTGCATAAATCTGTCTCACTCTTGCCCTATTGCTAAGATCCATGACTTGAGAACTGCAATCTTCTTCCCAATGAATAACCAAACACTGAGACATCTCATACTCAAAGCTGCAGAGCTGACCTGACCATCAAGCGATTTGGATCGGTTGCGGTAAAGTTTTGGGGTGGCAATTTTCAGGGCCCCAAAACCTAGACCCTACCCCACAGGGGAGACCCCAAAACGGAGACCCTCTGAAGGGAGACCCTCCCATCCTACCCCACAAGGAGACCCCAAAACCGAGACCCTCACAGGGGATACCATTCCATCCTACCCCACAGTGGAGGCCCCAAAACTGAGACCCCCCCATCCTACCAATCCAGGCAGCTCAGTGGCTTATACTTGATTTTGTCTCTGAGCAGTGTACAGAAAATTTTAAATTGTATTCCATTTTCATCAGCAAAATAGTAACATACCTCATGAGTGTGAAACTGCTCTTTTACTTCTTCAACATTACTAGATATAATTCCTTGACTTTGCAAAGCATCCTCAGCAGAAAGAAGCCACGTAAGTACTTCTTCCAGAGAAGATTGATAACCTTCTAAATCCACTTCAGGCTCCATCACTATTCTCCCAAATGGTCTGTCGTCTAGACCTTCCATCCGCTGCAGAATAAAAATTAATAAAACAAATATGACAAATACATTTATTATATTATACAAATTACAAAACTGACATTGCTTTATAACCTGTCAATACCGGTTACTTGACAGTATCTTTAGATTTAAAAAATAAGAAAACCAGAAGACTGGCATTTTTCCAAAACATATTTACTTCTGCATGTTAAGAGAACAGGCTTTGGATTTAAGAGATGTCATGCAAACATAATAAGCACTGGTGGCTCAAACACATTCATATATTTGAATCCCTCATTTATGAACAATTGAAATATAGGGGTCCAAATGACTCCCACTTTCTTTGCAGCTGTGCGGCGGCTTGTGTATTAGATGAACCAATGTGTAACAACTCCATCACCTCCGCCTTTGGTCTAGTCGTGGTAAATGAGAAGGGGAATTAGAGCAGTGACATTGTTTACTTTAAAAATAAAACCTCATAATGCCACCATCATTAAAGGTTTTTCTTTTTTCTATTTTTACACATTACGTTGTCATATTTGGTTTCATTGGAAAGGCAAGACTCTGATCTCTCCAATGATTTCTCCCTTGACCTTGTGTGTTGCAAAAACCAGGGACTCAGGGTTCCAAAATACCCCCAGCATTACACACAGAAGTGTGGTGGTTTAGAATTTCGGGGAAACGATGCGTAATAATTATTATGCCTTGTGCAATCATCTCCACAGTTGCTGGCATCATGGGATTTAAGAAAGTGAGTTAGTGCAGCATCACCGTTCAATTTATAATTGAAAAGTGAACAATAGTGCTGGATTATAAAAAAAAGGAAAAAAAATATATACATTTTCTTAAACTTAAATATAATCTGGTAATGTTTGGTATCTTTGGAAAGGACATGCTCTGTCCTTTCCAATAATACCATGCATGATCTTCTATCTTTTATTTTTGCAGAGATAGAGGGGTCTAAATCTCCCAATTACTTGCATAGGGGGTAATCCCATTTCTGACGTTATCGCCCTCAAGCACAATTATGCCAGTGAATGGGAGGAGGAAGTCAGACCACTACAGGATCCCCCCCCCCCGGACCAGCAGAGATCTCCCCTGGAGCTGTGGGTAATTAATGACGTGTGGGGGACATCCTCTGCATTTTGTGGTGAAACACAAGGACATCCCCACACATCTTCTGCAGTGATGGGGCTAAATATACTTTTTACATTATATTAACTCCAATATAATTACATTTTCTGCTAATGGCAAAAATGCAGTTCAATTAAAAATCAAAATTGTCTTTAAGAAAGATTATACAATGGTTTTACTATATCTTTTACTAGTTTCGGGGAGATTCTAATTAATCCTACTAGCTCTGTTTCATATGTAAAGGCCTTGGTTATGCTTTGCTTAACTCTTAATTAAGCCACATATCAACTATCAAAGTCTAATTCCCATTACAGAACTTATGCCTGTGAAGCCAAAGCAAGGAGCTTATAAAAGGAATCAGATACACTTCACAGAGCATTTATAATTGTGATGGAAGAGAAAAGGGACAGTCTGTATTTTGCCATGTAAATGTTTATATTTGCAAAGCAGGACTTAACAGAATTTATCTGTCATGCAGTAATTAGGCAAAACATAACTATGCTCTGTGTCATCTAAAACATAAACACTGTGCGGCTGGATTTTACACTGCAGAGAAGTGGCCTGCCATTTGGAGAATAAAACAAACATTAAATAAACAAAAAGGATATAATTATGTTGGCCACATTTAGCTTAGGATGCAGGACCACTTCTTACCTTTCCATTTCCTATGCCACGCCCAGTCTCCCACCCTAGCGAAACGTCTTGTAATATACTAAAGATAGTGCGGAGCCTAATGTCATCCTGCCCAATATACTCATAAGTGGGAAAGGGCATATAGATTCCCCCATCTCTACCACCATTAGTGGAGAGGGGCATTTAGATCCCCCCATCTTTACCACCATTAGCTCAATGGAACCCCAAAGCACATAAATGAAAAGACAATAGCATGAAATGCTCTATATATTTGTAATAATTGAATAAATGATAACTAAAGTAACTACATAATGATCCTGGGCAGTTTCTGTTAGAAAACAGATACTGACATTATGCTTTCCTTTCCTGTGACGATCCACTACTTTACACCCCAGCAATACAGCCAGTACATTATGGCCCTGAGTAATTGTAGGAATGTGATGATATTTAGATCACCAGCCTTCTATAACAAAATAAAAACTGGGTTTGTTATTGCAGTGGATTGGGGAGGAGGTTTTTTTAGATCCCTTCTATCCATTGCTATACCCACAACACAGGAATGAATATTGGGCAATATTCCAAAGTTAGTGCTAAGTTAACCAGAGTTGTTGTAAATTTAACAACTCCATAGACTATAAGGGTACTGGTAAATTTACAACAGCTCTGATTAAGTTAGCACCAACTGTAGGATAGGGCCCATTGTTTTTACTTTCCAATGATATTTGGTTTTGGGGTATTCTATGTTTTCGGTTAGTCTAAAACTTAGACTCTAAATAAAGGGTTCTCATGGTGTCCTCAGTTGACTATCACCTTTCAAGCTGCACTGGCCTAAACAATAGTCCATAGCAGTCGGAACAACATATATTAATTAAAACAGATGAGAATCTCAAGAACAGAGTAAAAATAAAAGAAAAAATAAAAGGCCACACACTAATAGTTAAACATGAAGGGCACTATCATGTGTCGCAAATTTCCCCTTAGTGTCCTTGTTGTCAGACCTCAGTGAGACATCACGGGTGCATGCAGACCCCAGCGCTCCATCCTTCCTGTCCAGAAGCCGGTGTGTAGTTCCTTGCCGATCTCTCACCGTGTACGTGTGAGCCGCCAGCTGCCCATCACGTACTTGATGGAAGGGCGTCTGATGTCATCGTTCCGGCACCTGCACCCGCCGGCGCTCCCTGGTGACGCCAATCAATCAGAACAAAAACTCCTAAAACCCTCATCTCATTGCCCTTTTATGGTTCCAGTATATTCTTACCCTTAAGTGCTATATAATTACTTTTGACTGCTCTATTGTATTTTGACCCGGATTTGGAATTTGAATCATATACCTCTATACCCCCTTGACTTGGCTTGTTTAAACGGATAAACCATTCTCGCCTTAGGCTAGGGTCAGACGAAAGCATTTTTCCCCGCGAACGTGAAAAAGTGCGTCCGAACGCATTGACGTATTTTTTCACGGAATGCGCAAAAACGGTCAGACGACGCGCATTTTCAGGCGTGATTTTGTACGGATCATCAATAAAACTCTTTTTGCGTCTGGACGTTATGTAGGCTGGACATCAGCAGCGTCTGACATCTCCTAATAACGCAAACATGCCGCTATGCCGCAGCTGCGCACTCAGTACGTCAGTACTAGCGGTTCAGCGTTCTCAAAAAAATGCGTTCAAATTCCACTTGCGTTGCACGGCCGGACTTTTGTGCGGCCGTACATCGTATATTGGCCGTCATTGCCCGTCATCTGCTGCTAGTGCGGCCATAATTATGTGCACCAGAACGCACGTTAAAAGTGCGCTGGTCTGACCCCAGCCTTAGTGACTCCTTTTCCCTTTGTCCGACTTGATGCTTGGGTCAAGTATCTTCGCTCATTATTATTTTCATTGTACTATCCTGTCTGCCACTGCCAGCCTAAGGACTGGTGTTTCCCTTCCATATTTAGTATCCCTGTCTTATAGGTTCACTACTATCCACCATTGCTAAACCCAGCCACTTCAAGGATTGGTACCAGACCTGGGTAAAGGGCTTCTTCTTAGTCCTACGTATTGGGCTTACCCGAAACACACCCCAGATTTCTCCCTTGCCAGTCTTGCAGCCTTTTTATAAGTAGATTATGAGGCAGTCGCTGAAACCAGCAGCCTCCCCGTAACAGTCACTAGCCTCTAGGACACTCGTGACAGCACTAACGCACCATTGCGAGCATCCCCTCCTGGAGTCCATAGGATCTAATTTTTGGGGGGGTTCCAGCTGCTGCAGATTCCACAGAAGCGGAATCTGTTAGCTACAGCATAGAGCTGTGGCTAACGTCTCAGCTAGCCGCAGCAGTGAGTAATTAGGTCTATCACTTTAAGTATACAGGGTAATCCAGACATGGACCCCTTGCTCGAGGTGCCTAGAGAGGTGTCAACTATACCCTCCCGACGAGGCCTAACAAGGCCAAAACATTCATCAGGGGTTGCTGCACCTCTCGTGCAGGGATGACATCATTGGCATTTCAGTACTGGCCACCCTTTCTGGGTGTAGCAGTCTGATTTGCATATGGAGCTGTTGTCCCTGTAATGGCACAATCGAGCTAAAACCTTGTGAGACCTGAGCGGGCCCCACCGTAGAACAGGCCACTAGTGCCGTTGTTCGTTCTCAGGGCCCTCACAAACCCCTTTTTGCTCACTATGTGATCCTAACGCTAATTACTCTTTGCTTACACCTTGAGCTCCCCATGTTAATTATAGGGAGAGCAAAGTACAGTAAGTTCACGCTAAAAAGCACGAATACTGATGCGCTAACAATTTTTTTTAACATGTTAGCGTTACTCCCAGATCACCTCCTGACCGCTATCACCTCAATTAACCTAACGCTAAAGCTCACTTATGGGAGTGCTAGCGCTAGTGTTAGGGCTCAAAGCGTCATGTCGGGTATATTACAGAAAGGAAAAATTAAAATGGATGCCTGTAGCCATTTCGTTTTTAAAGACAGTTTTTTTCTTTCAATTTTCTCTAGGTTTAGAAATGAATGATATTTTTTTTTTTACAGAGTTCATTCCTGGATGAAGTCTTTTATATTTTTTTAAGAAGTGCCAGACATGAAGGAACCTAGAATGTTTTTGTGTGATAATGCTAGAGTTAAGTGCTAAGACGTGTCATAATTAAATTTATTGGTCTAGTTTTTAAAACAAAAGATATTTTGTCTTTTGGGTATAGGAATAAGAGTTAATATCTCTGTAATATAGATTTATATTCACAAAATATATGTTTATAATCAAGGTATATTTTATTATATTTACAGTAGGAAATATATACTCCAATAAATATTGTAGAAAGTATATAATTGGTAAATAATAAAAATTACTAAAGAATAGATTCTGTTGAGTTAACCAGAAAAGAATTCAGCTCATAGTAAGTAATTTTAAAAGGGAGTAGGGATATAAATTAGGTATGACAGATAGAGACACAGTGTCTAGTGACAGAGAGAGGTTCTTTGTTACGTCAGATGGAACTTTGAACTGAGATAAGAATATTAAAAAGAAATGGTGGAATTAATTAAGTGCAATACTGCCCTCTAGAGGATAGTAAATATTAGATTTGATGTATTAATAATATTACCAGTGACGTCAAATTGACTATAATAAGTGGCAATGTTGGTTGCAAGTCAGTCCGAGATTCCAGCATTCAGACGTCCAGTACACATGACACTCTGAGAGTCCAAGATTCCAACACTCAGACTCACACCACGATGCAGGCAGATCCCAGGACATGAGGCAATCAAGATTCTCACCAAATCTCTAACTCACATGCATTGATTATCTGATAGATAATCTTCACATATTCCAAAACAAAGCATCACATAGAAAATTCCAAGACTTATTAAAATCCAGATTGGACAGGTAATGTATGAAATTAAGGAATTAATGTAATTATATATATTTGTAGATATTCTTGCATCGTACTAAGAAAGTACGTCAGATACTGGCTAACTACAAAAATTCTAAGTATTTCTATTCTGCAGATAGAAATATGAAGAAGTGGACATAAGGATTTATTCCTAAAAAGAAATCTTGTAAGATTGATACCAATATATATATTGAATTTGGAAATTACTGTGAATAAAATTAATAAAGCAAGGAATTATATAACTACAAAATAAAAAGCAAAAGATTAGAAGTTTAATTCTCGAGATTAGGGGAGGATTCACTAAATAAGTTTTTATTACTTATCATTAAATTAGCTCATCTTTTGTTGATCCATGTAGCATAGAGATCTATATATATATATCTATAAGAGCTGGCTGGTTAAACATTGTTTGCTGGGAAATGCATGTTGTATTAAGCAGAAATGTTTATTAACCATTTGTGTATTAGTTACTAACTGATAAGGTAAATGATATTAATCATATATGCAGTTACTAACCGGAGATACATATATTGTGAAGCTAGTTTTTATATACTGATGCATTGTGGTTTATAAATTTTTGTTTATGATATGAGATTTGAAACTTTTTTGTATACGTAATAAATATATATATATATTTTTATCCGATTATTGATTATTGTATTCTTCAAGCAAAACACAGACAATTAAAAGAATTTAGGAGAATTTCTAAGAAATATAAACGATTGATATTTGTGTCTCGTGTAGATTTCTTATGTAATAATAATCCCTGACATATTGGAGGCTTGGCTGATAAGTCCAAAATATATAACGTGTTGTATTCACGTGCAGAGATTATATCCGACAGTCATAAGAATTATAATGTCTCTGTCTTGATCCACCTTGATCCACAGCAGGTTTAGACTAGCTATCGGGTACATTGGGCAAATACTCTGTTGGCTGTGATGATCATGGACAGGATTAGTCACAATCCCCATCCATGTATCACCCAAACTCTTAAATCAACCTAAAACTCTTCAAACTATAATTCAAATAGGTATTCCCAAACATCCGCTTTTAAGGTGTCTGAGTCCATAGGACGTTAGAAAACCAGAGAGCACTTTTTCCGAGTTTGTATGTACAGGCATACCCCTCTTTACGGTGCTTAGCTTGGTTTTCTAATACGGCACCATGTAGCCGTAGTCCAGCATCTGGAGCAAAAGTAATCAATATAGCACATGCGATATTGTACTACATCTACTACTATACAGCACTGTACCCACTTAATGTACAGTACTGTAAGCAACTCCTGCATGTATAGGTCATGTTTTTATGTTTTCATTGAAACTGAATGAAAATGGAAAAAAAAAACTGTCTTTTTCTGCTTTATGGAGGTTTTCACTTTACTCTGGCACTCTGGTCCCTAACCTTCTATGTTAGCGGGGTATGCCTGTTAATGATATCAGAGAGCTGGCGGAGGGGCACACTATTTGTATAATATGTTGTAATTTCTGGTGACTACTCACAGATTAGTGTGTCATACAATGTGTGGAATTGCTAATTTACAGTACTCAGACTCAACAGTCAAGTCGCAAATGACAAGTGCAGCTCAGCTGGAATACAATAAGAGCTGTTAGGACGTGTGGCCATTATTCTGAACAACTCATTCATTAATCAAATACCTTGGCTGCAATAGAACCTAGTGTGTTTATTAATAAAGTATCCTAAGTATGTAATAGTGCTTAATTCTTGTATAAAAATGTAGAGGGTGTGAGGCAATTATGTATATTAATCATAGAAAATGCAGGCAATACCATTGTTCTGCATTAGACTGAAAAAGGTATTAATGCGTTGAGCCCTCTGTGTCCTGTTAATAACAGGTTTTCTCTTGAATTGTGTTTTCAATTTGACAGAAATGGCTTCGATATCTCCAATCAAACATCCTACTGGCAAAATATACAGAAGGAGATCATTTCAGATCCTATCTATCCTTATGCATTTCTTGTGGGAGAAACGGATTACGTCAGATGAGAGTGGAAAGGTTTGGAACAAAATATGTTCAGCTGGATCATTAAGTATAAACCAGCAATGTTTTTGTGTTCCTGTCAATGGCAAAGTTTTTCTTTGCACTAAATAAATCATCTTATTCTTTGTAATGTGATCTAAATGTTCAAATTTAAGATAGAATTATTTTCGCAGGAGTAAGGAGAAAAAGACCACAAAGATGGATATGGAAACAAGATTCAGTCAGCAGTAAATGCATTTCCACATCAATTCATATGATTAAGAATCTCAGGACATCCTTTTAAAATCTGCCACGACTTTAAAGACGCATTGCGCGGATAATAAGAAAGCACTACGGAGGACGTTAACCTCTCTTTTTCTTTGATTACTCTTCATGAAATTAAACATCTATTAAAGAGAATGATGAATGTATATAGTGACATCTAGCATAGGGAAAGATTCCGAAGTATAAAAAAAAACACCAAACAATTAATTTGATATGACCTGCTGTACTTTGTTAAAACTATGGTCATTTATTTGATAATTACAAGAGATATTCATGTACTCAAGCTAAAAAGAAAAATTCATTTCAAAGAAGTGACAATAAATAAAGGACAATACATAAATATGCAATGTTCTCGTAACCCTTTCACCACCAAGCACTTTTTTTTGGAAAAATATCATAGCATTTATTTGAAACATGTGATGCATAGTTAACGCTTGAATATAGAAAAGTTGTTTTGCATAAAGATTGTTATATATTCACAAAACACCATAGTTTACCATTCTTGCAACGATAATTACCTTTGGCAATCCCAGGAGGGAAAATCAAAGAGTGGCCGGAGAAGCTGTATTTATGCTGTTTGAATTTCCCTGCATGACGTTTATCAACAAGGGCAATATTCACTCTTTGAAACAATGGTAAACTATGGTGTTTTGAACATAACATCCATTTTTTCTTTCCATGATGTACTGGTATTTACAGCAATTATTCTGCCTCCCTAGCAAAGCTGTGAGGCGTGGGTGATGGAAACTAAGTTTGTATTGGCCAGTACTCACACAATGAAAATTCAGCAGACAGCGTCAACGCAGCAAAACTGACACGTAGAAAGATGAATCCAGTTGAAAACGTTAATGATCAGACTGACAATCTTTGTAATCGTGTACAGCAATGCAGGTGAAAAGACATCAGTTCTGTCCAGCATTGAGCAAAGATGGCTGCTAGGTGACCAGTAAGTACCACAGAACTTGACTGAACAAAAAGGGGTGGAGCTAGCTGGATACAGCAAGGATAAGGATACCCAGCAGGAACAAAATAGCTATGAAATAATAGCTGTAAGCAGCAAAAGGCAGATTCAACACATAACATTAAAATATACAAATAAACCCTGAGTCATGGGGCATGACAGCAATTATAGCAACCTAACTCTTACCCTTGTACAGTATTGAGTTGATCTGGTTGTACTAATGCAAAAGTAAATTTTGCTGAGCGTGTTGATTCCAATGAGGGTGGGTCTACTCCTTGTAGCTTCTTTGTCATAATACAGGATGACAGGAGTGAGACCTCACTGAGAATTTAATTTCTCCCCAGGAAGATTACTAATCTTGCATTAAAAAGGGATAGTTTAATGATATCAACAGCAAGGTAAATTATTCACAGTTTATTCAATCCACTTTCTCAAACAAGTCTAAAGTTTCCTCACAATGACACTTCAGGCACAGCTTCAATGGAGGAGGAGTGAAGAGACTGTCCAGAGCTGGAGATAAGGGGAGTATGTAGCAATAATTTAGTGTAATAACAGGTGCAGGAACCTGAAGGGAATTAGAAGATTTTCATATTTAGCACTTTCTTCTCTCCTCCACTCCAATTACACTAGATTATTATCCATTTTATAACACACATGTTGAAATATGACATAATAAATGAGTTCCCTAGTTACACGACTCACAACATCATCTTGAACAGAAGTAGAGGGAAAAAATACATTACTATGGTGTCTGAGATTACTTTGCATATAACATCACTTAACAGGGTTCAAAATTTCAGGTTCTATGAACTAGCTAGGCAAAAAGTTACTTGCCACTTCTGATCCCAGGTACCACATCCCCAAGCCACACTCACAACTGTGCCCCATCATCATACTATATAGGTTTAGGCTGCATGACTAAATTTAAAAGGGTCAGATGCCAAATTCAAGCTGGTGCGTATTTAAAGGGCCACATTTACACTCACCCTGCTTAAATTTCACCTTGTGTGGCAGACTAGATCTATATTTCTATCTCTATATAAAGGTCTGCCTGTATATAGGTGTCTATCTCCTCCATATAGAGTTATGTTCATATTTGTGTCTGACCATTTGGTAAGTGTATCCCTGGGTTTTCAGCTGAAATGTAATCAAAAGGTTTAGCTTTCTCCCTTGGGGGGAGGATGTAACACGTAGCTGTAAAAAGGGAATTTCTTTTGTACACTGCCATAGCAAATCACACCTTAGCAGACAAATCGGCACCAAGAGAGCTGAACACGATCTTCAAAGAAAGGAAGCACATCCTTGATCTCGAAGGGGGGTCTGGAGGCAAGAGGGACACCTTTAGGCAATTAAAGATTAATTGACAAGCTTACTGAGCGCGACTGAGAATTGCACGCTGGGAAATGAAGTCCAGGACACTGGGCCACTTATGGGTGGGGGCTGGAAAGATCAGGAAGTTTATAAATTCGGAACACTGGCCATGTGCTTTGGCTGATCACTTGGGGTGCCTTCTAAAGAGGATTGATCGGTCCATGTTCCTATCTCTAGACTCCAGGAGGCCATGGAGGAATAGTTCTTCGTAAGTAACGCTCTATGGTTAAACCTTTTTAAGTTAAGTTTTTTTTTATTTAACCAAGCACTGTGATTCTTTTTCTATCATAAATAAACCCAAAAATATTTAAGTTTTGACTCTGGCTGATGAAATCCTCGCTAACTAATAGATTGGGGGTATTGCTATTTGCCTTAAGCTCGGTTATATATAAGAAATTGCGTGTTGCGGTCGTCAGGAAACGGCAGGGAATTGTGGGAATTGTAGTCACTGTCCGAGTCTAGGATAGTGTGGCTGCTAAGCCCTGCGTCTCCTGTTGCGACGCGCATCGTGTCCGTGAGGACTGGTGGCAGCGTTACTAATAGAATAAGAAAGTGAGTTCCAGGATTGTGGGAGACGTAGTTATTTGGCGCTTCAGGAGAAGGCTTGTGCTGCGTTGCAATCCTGGGATCAGTATATCGCGCTCTACGTGCCTGTTGGGAGAGAAAGTGTGGCCGGGACGGGTAGAGAAGTGCGCGTAATTATCTGGGTCTAGTATAGACAGATAGTGCGCGGCTAACCCGGCGTCTCTGCGCAGCAGCGCGCGTAGTTAAGTCGTGACAACTGGTGGCAAGCGGTGGGATATCAGGTTAGCATTTGGATCTGTGAAGCAACATAGATCCAGATACTAAATAAATTGGTTTTCCAATTTCCAGAGCAGAACTCAGTGCATTTATTAGAATTTACACAATACACAGCAGTTCCCTTCCCCTTCTTTGTTTTTCTTTTCTATCTTTTATTTGGCTGGAGTGAGAATGTCGCAACAATCATCGAAAAAGACTTTGGAGCAATTATGTCGAGACAAAAATATCTCGACGAAGGATAAAAAGAAAGATGAACTTTTTCAAGCCCTCGAGGATTATGAGGCGAGGCAAGCAGTCCAGGACGCAGCAGAGCAGGGTACCATGCTTGACCCAGTCGAAGGGAGCGCAAGTCCAGTGGAAAGGACAGTGTCAAGTGCTTCGCCCAAGGGTGATACTGCACTGGATGTTTACTTGCAGACTGTTTTAAAACATGTGGACTCTGCGGACTCGCAGACGCGGCTTCAGCTCATCCTGAAGTACCAAGAGCGAGAGGAGCGCAGAGCCGAGCAGGACCAAGAGCGAGAGGAGCGCAGAGCTGAACGCGAAGCTGCGGAGCGCAGAGCTGAGCAAGAGGCGGCAGTGCGCCAAGCGGACCGAGAAGCTGTGGAGCGCAGAGCTGAGGCTGAACGAGAAACTGCGGAGCGCAGAGCCGCGCAAGAGACAGCAGCGCGCCAAGCGGACTGAGAAGCGGCGGAGCGCCAAGCCGAACGGGCACATCAGCTCGCTCTGGCACAGGCAAGCAGAACGCAATTATCTCCTGCCCCTGCGGGCGCTGCAGAGCTCTCTACGCCCAGACCTCGTGCAGAGAACTTTCCCACTCTTGACAAAGATGGGGACCTGGATGTGTTCCTGCGAAGTTTTGAAAAGACTTGTCGACAGTACCAGCTGCCCAAGGAGCAATGGGCCAGGTACCTCACTCCTGGACTAAAAGGTCCAGCGCTTGAAGCCTTTGCAGAATTACCGGCTGAGAGTGACCAGGACTATGAGGCGATTAAAGCCGCGTTGCAGAGACGTTATAACCTCACGCCAGAGGTATATCGCAAAAAGTTCAGGTCCTTGCAGAAGCGGGCCGCGGAGAGCTACTCTGCAGTCGTGAGCCACCTGACCACCCTATTTCGACAATGGGTCAGGGGGCTGAAGATTGATACCTTGGAAGCCCTGGAAGACCTGCTAATCAAAGAACAGTTCGTGCAGCTGTGCCCACCTGAGATCCAGGAATGACTTCTGGATCGCAAACCCGAGACGGCCCTGGAAGCTGGTGAGCTGGCCGATTTCCATGCGGCCAACAGAGCGTCTGTGGACCAGAGCAGAGGTTCCCCCAAAGGATCATCAGGGTGGAAGCCCAACTCAGCACGTCCCCCCGACATCACGGCGGCAGCACCCCCCCTCTGTGCCAGTCTCTGCTGGGGAGGGGGGAGCGAATCCTTCTTCGCCTGGAAGAAGTGTGCGCCGTCGCTGTTTTATTTGCGACAGTACCAATCATCTCCTGGCAGCGTGCCCGCAGAGGAAGAAACCTGCATCCACAGCTGGGGGAGGATACCCCTCAACATCACCCTCTGTCCTGTTTGTGACCAGATCGGAGGGCAGTGTCAACGTGAACCAGCAAGCAGTCATTGTCGGGACTCAGGTATCTGTGGGTTTACGAGATACGGCGGCTGAAGTAACTTTGGTGCGTCCAGGGTTAGTCAGCCCTGCAGACTTTATTCCTGGCAGGACTCTAGCAGTAAAGGTTTTGGTGGGGTACGACCTGCGGTGCCAATGGCCGGGTTTATTTGGACTGGGGAGCGGGAGAGGTCTGAGGGAGGTGGGAGTGTCTGAAAATATTCCTACAGATGTGTTGCTGGGCACGGATTTGGGTAAATTGGTGTCACAGTATGTGCTGGAAAGGGATGCTGGGGATTTACCCAGGCCCACTAGTGGCTCTACAGTGGGGAGGGCTGTGGGTGGGGGTGCACAACAGGATTCCTGGACGGGAGGGCAGGGGATGGCAGTGAGTCAGTCTGCGCCTGCGCCAGGTGTGCCTGAGGTGTTGTGTGGTAGCATGAGGGGGCAGTGTGACTGGGAAGAAAGGCAGGGGGTGAGTGAATGCCCACCTGCACCCGAGTCAGCTGGTTCCCCGGACCCCATGCGTGGGGAGGCCGCGGTGCCCATGGTGGAAGTGGGTACCCGCTGGCAGTCCGTGGGGAGTAGGGCACCAGGCCCGTCTCTGCCGTGTGATGGTGTGGATCAGAATGCCTGGGAAGGGTGGCAGGATACTGTGGTGTGCCTGCCTAGACCAGACTCAGGTGTGTCTGTGACGCCATATGGTTGGGAGCAAGGGCAAGGGATGACTGCGGGTCTGCTTGCGCCTAAACCAACCAGGACTCTAGTGCCCTGTGAGAATGGTGTGGGTCAGAATGCCTGGGAGGGGTGGCAGGATACCGTGGGGTGCCTGCCTAGACCAGACTCAGGTGTGTCTGTGACGCCACGTGGTTGGGAGGGAGAACAAAGGATCAAGGCAGGTTCCTTTAGGGCTGAACCAACTGGGTCGGTGGTGCTGGAGGAAAGGAGTGGAGGGCAGAAGATCCTGGATGGGCAGGATACTGTGGTGTGCCAGCCTGTGTCGCGGTTGTCTGAGACTGTGCGTGGCGCAGAGGGCATACGGGGTGGTCGGAAGGAGAGGCCTAGGGTGGCAGAGGGTTATCCAGGGCCTGAACCATCCAGGTTGGGGTGCCAGGTGAAAGGAGTGGAGGGCAGAGCATCCTGGATGGGCAGGATACTGCGGTGTGCCCATCTGTGTCACATGTGTCTGAGGCTGCGGGTGGCACCGAGCGCATGCTGCGTGATCAGGAGGAAGGGCCTGGGGTGGACGAGTGTTACCCTGGGGGAAAGCCAACCAGATTCCCAGTACCACAGGAATCTGGTACTGAGCAACCTCCCTGTAGAGGAGGGTGGCATACGGCTGTATGCTCATCGGTTACGAAGCAAGGCGTGCTTGATAAACTGTGTGATAAAGTGGGGAAACTGTGTGCAATGGGGGCAAGGTGAGTGTGGAGAATCTTGTGCCCCATCTGTATGGTTCCCCAATTCTGAATGTGCGGTGACAGTGAGAGACGGGGAGGCAGCGGGTCCTGGTGTGGCTCCGGTGACCTCCCAGCCATCTGCCCAGGGGCAGGTACGATGCCTGACTCCGTTGGCAGATGCAGGGGGAATGTTTACTGGGGAGCGGGGCGCTTCACCCTGTTTCTCCATACCCCCTGCTGTAAGAATGGCTCCAGAGCAGGCTACGGGTACGAGGATTCTGCTGCCTGCAAGACTGAGATGCGAGTGAGAGTGAGCCACACGTGCTGCACCCGGAGGGGCTGCAGGAGCACAGGGGCTTCTGAGTCTGTGCCATGTTGTGAGTGCAGTATGAGTGACCCCCTCCCCCCGGTTTGGGAGAGGTGGGGAAGAATGGTGGAGTCGCCAAAGGTCTACATGGGGCAATGTGTGATGCGGTTGCGAGAGGGAATGCATGCTTTAGTGGGCAAAGTGCACGGACACCTGTGCGTCCCCCACTCTGTCATAGCGCCGGCGACTGGTGCAGGTGCCAGATACCCGTTGGCAAACCCGTGTTAAGACGCACGTGGGAGGCATGTTAGTTAGCCTCCCTTTCTGCGTCTTCATTTGTATGGGAGATGTGTCAGACTAGATCTATATTTCTATCTCTATATAAAGGTCTGCCTGTAATATGTGTTTATCTCCTCCATATAGAGTTATGTTCATATTTGTGTCTGACCATTTGGTAAGTGTATCCCTGGGTTTTCAGCTGAAATGTAATCAAAAGGTTTAGCTTTCTCCCTTGGGGGGAGGATGTAACACGTAGCTGTAAAAAGGGAATTTCTTTTGTACACTGCCATAGCAAATCACACCTTAGCAGACAAATCGGCACCAAGAGAGCTGAACACGATCTTCAAAGAAAGGAAGCACATCCTTGATCTCGAAGGGGGGTCTGGAGGCAAGAGGGACACCTTTAGGCAATTAAAGATTAATTGACAAGCTTACTGAGCGCGACCGAGAATTGCACGCTGGGAAATGAAGTCCAGGACACTGGGCCACTTATGGGTGGGGGCTGGAAAGATCAGGAAGTTTATAAATTCGGAACACTGGCCATGTGCTTTGGCTGATCACTTGGGGTGCCTTCTAAAGAGGATTGATCGGTCCATGTTCCTATCTCTAGACTCCAGGAGGCCATGGAGGAATAGTTCTTCGTAAGTAACGCTCTATGGTTAAACCTTTTTCTTTTTATTGCTGTGTAGTGTGTATTGTATAAGTAATTGATTTATTCTAGTTCTAAGTTTTTTTTTATTTAACCAAGCACTGTGATTCTTTTTCTATCATAAATAAACCCAAAAATATTTAAGTTTTGACTCTGGCTGATGAAATCCTCGCTAACTAAGAGATTGGGAGTATTGCTATTTGCCTTAAGCTCGGTTATATATAAGAAATTGCGTGTTGCGGTCGTCAGGAAACGGCAGGGAATTGTGGGAATTGTAGTCACTGTCCGAGTCTAGGATAGTGTGGCTGCTAAGCCCTGCGTCTCCTGTTGCGACGCGCATCGTGTCCGTGAGGACTGGTCGCAGCGTTACTAATACGATAAGAAAGTGAGTTCCAGGATTGTGGGAGACGTAGTTATTTGGCGCTTCAGGAGAAGGCTTGTGCTGCGTTGCAATCCTGGGATCAGTATATCGCGCTCTACGTGCCTGTTGGGAGAGAAAGTGTGGCCGGGACGGGTAGAGAAGTGCGTGTAATTATCTGGGTCTAGTATAGACAGATAGTGCGCGGCTAACCCGGCGTCTCTGTGCAGCAGCGCGCGTAGTTAAGTCGTGACACCTTGGTCTGAGCAACTGTAAATTTTGAGCCTTGCTTATTACAGAACTAAAACGTTGATATAGTGATATCACTCTATATGTAAGATAAATCCTAGTTAAAGTGATAAAAATTAATAGTATATGCAGAACTCTAGGACTTAGTCTATTGTCTTTGCATATACATATAGCTGGATCTGAATGCTTACATCTGAAAAATAACTCCACTGTCAATTTATTTGCTATTGACATCATTAGACTATTATTTATTATTTGTCAAGCGTCAACACATTCCACAGCGCTGTACAAAAGGTGCAATGGGTAAAGACAGGACAATTCTACAATACATACAGGAGGCAGGTCAGTGTTCCTGCCAGCAGATACAGTTAGCCATGAAGGCCCTATTCTCATGGGAATTTACAATCTCGGGGGGTGAGGGGATTAGAAACAGGAGGGGGGACTGCAGTGATGAGATGTTAATGAGGTGAGGACCATTTTTGGGTCGGTCGGATGTCTTGTTACGGAGTCGGGTGGTAGGCTTCCCTAAACAAAAAGTTCTTTAGGGAGCGTTTCAATGAAGCCAGATTTGGGGACAGTCTGATATTGCGAGGAAGCGCATTCTATAGGGTCGACTCCGAACGAGAAAAGTCCTGCAGTCTGGCATGTGAAGAGGTAACGCTGGAGGATGCCAAGAGCAGGTCATTGTTGGATCTTAGGGAGCGGGCTGGGGTGTATCTGGCGACTAGTGAGGACAGGTAGTGAGGGTTTTGTAGGACAGGATGAGTAGAATGGATAAAGGTAAATGGTTAATGGTAAAGTATTATAATTTTAAAAAAGCATAGGTATAATCAAACCCATGAAACCAGAACATACATGTAGTAAACATTAACCCCTTCACTGCTGAGCCATTTCACCCCTGTGTGCTGAGCTCATTTTGCGCTCATCATGTTTAACCCCTTCACACCCAAAATTGAGTTATCTTGATTTTGCATTGTAAAGCATTGAAAAGCACTCATTAACATATCAAAAAAATATTTTCACACATTTCTAATGCAGGATTAGTGTGTCCCCTGTGGAGAAAAAAGTAATTTGCTTTATGGCTCTCCAATCGCCTTGGAGAGACATAAAACCATCTGCAAATAGTGCCCCAGTCCTCACTGTAACAAAGCGTTTAAATAGATTACTGCTGCATTACAGCAGTCAGGGAGAGTACAGAACACAGAGAGAGCTCTGGGGTCACTCACTGCCATACAGGGATACGATTCAGGGGGTTATGATGAGTATAAATCCCTGTACAGTACAGATGCAATGTGTTGCTGTAATCCACATATACAGGCATTAAGCCACATACAGATATTAATTTTATATTATATTGGTAGTTTTGTGGAAGCTGCGTTGCTAATAATCTCATTATGATCGTTACAAATTACTATAAGCAGGAGATTTGAACATGTTTATTATTTTTATTTATCTTAGTTACGGTATCTAACACAAAGGCCTTTTCTGTCTGTATGATAATAATGCAGATCCTGTTTGAAATAGTGTAAGATTAGACTCTTATATTTCAACAATATTTCTGTAAAGGATAAATGAATACATGAAAAATTATAAATGAGCAAATTAACATTATTTACATTTTTTTAACTATCTGAAAATAAAAATTTCTGTGCAAAACTTCGATTTCACCCTATATTTAATTATTACCTTCACATCCCATGTTTCAAATGTTTTGCTAAAAAAAAAAATCAACAAAAATCGCTTGGTAGTGAAGGGGTTAAATGCGATTTGAAGTCATTTTTTATTGTAGGACCCAGACAAATTATATATCTTTTTTTTCAGTGGACTCTGCAGATTCATAAAATGTCATTATTATATATGTATGGGTCATGCCAGAATGCTATAACAAAAAGTTTAAAACATGTGAATTTCCATTCAGATTTCATCATTTACAGCCTGTAAAAAACAAATTCACGTTTTATCATCCAAATATTTGTGGTAATATATCCTATGAGGCACTATTGTTAAAAAAAATAGAAATGGGAACCTGTTTCTGTATTTTTCTGAGAAAATACACAATTTTAACTAAAACTGAAAAAACTAACAGGGTTATTCAGAGAGAGGTGAAAACCAGGAGAATGAATGGAGAAGTGAAAATTCTAGGTCAAAATAGCCAAAGCAGAATAATTCTCCCATTTATCTCACTTTCCAAACCGGCAATTTGGTCTAGATTGTTCTCTTCTTCTGCCATTCTCCTGGTTTTCACCTGTCGCTGAATAACCCTGTAAATTTCTTGCTTGTATTTCGGTGCATTGTGTTTTATGAATAAAATTACTATATATAAAACAATGAACTTCCTCGCAGTGTAGGAAATGAAATGGTGAGTAATGGCAGTAGTATTGCTAATTTTTTACTTTACAAATGGACAATGCCATTGCTTTGGAACAAGAAAGAAAGACATTTTTATATTTTATTTTAGTTTTAAACATAATCTGGTCATGGTTGGTATCATTGAAAAAGCCATGCTCTGGCTCATGATCATTAAGGCTAGGGTCAGACGAAAGCATTTTTCCCCGCGAAAGTGAAAAAGTGCGTCCGAACGCATTGACGTATTTTTTCACGGAATGCGCAAAAACGGTCAGACGACACGCATTTTCGGGCGTGATTTTGTATGGATCGTCAATAAAACTCTTTTTGCGTCTGGACGTTATGTAGGCTGGACATTAGCAGTGTCTGACATCTCCTAATCACGCAAACACGCCGCTATGCCGCAGCTGCGCACTCAGTACGTCAGTACTAGCGGTTCAGCGTTATCAGAAAAATGCGTTCAAATCCCACTTGCGTTGCACGGCCGGACTTTTGTGCGGCCGTACATCGTATATTGTCCGTCATTGCCCGTCATCTGCTGCTAGTGCGGCCGTAATTATGTGCGCCAGAATGCACGTTAAAAGTGCGCTGGTCTGACCCCAGCCTTAGCTACCATGGATTAGGAGATACAGGGATCCAAAGGACCCCCATATCTCTACCATAGGGATTGCTAGGTGAAGACCCTTTGTGAGGTCATTGCACACATGCGCGATGATATCAGTGGGTGGGGGGAGTCCTCAGAGGCAGCTGACATCTAAGATGTCAGCCCCCTCCAGGAGAGGTCCGCTATCAGCGCTGGTCCCTGTTACTGGGTAATGCCTCTTTTTTTTGTAGCCCCTGTGGATGAGAAGATAATGGGGTCCAAAAGACACCCCTCCCCTTAAGGCAGCCACCCGGCTCTGTGCCGGTGCGATGACATAAGTACACCTGTAGGGGTCACACAGAACAGCCTGACTTCAAGGAAGTCAGACCACCACGGGACTCCCACCAAAGTGGTCAAGGTTTCCCCCTTGGCTGCAGAATCCCCGTGACTTGTGGGGGACGCCCTCCACATGTCTTCCGCAGCCAGGGGGTTAATGTTCATACAGCATGCTGTTATACATTTAGATAATTTCATTTATTCAAGCATCTTTGCATTGGCTTATACAGAAACATAGGTTACAATTAATCCCTTTTATAAGGGCAAATAAATTAGGAAACCTAATAAATATACATTATGGAAAACATTCAGGAAGATGAACTCTTAATAAAATGTTTAAAACTGTATTATTTCTGGATACTTTGGTTCCATAGTGTACTTTAACAATTATATTGTCTCTGAGTTCTACAGGATTTGATTCAGTCAGTGCAGTAAGAGGGCTGTGAGCTTTTATTAACCCGCTAGAAAGTTGCGGACAGATTGCCCTCGGGTGTTGAAAATAGGTTCTCAACCAAAAAATAAAGGAAAAAAAAGAGACGACATATCTGGAGTGAAGGGAAAGAGAGTACAGTCAATTTAATGAGGTTATTTTTATGTATAACTTTAGGAAAGAAGAAGGGAGTTAGTGAAGATCAAATGAAGACCAATTTAGAAGTGCTGGCCGTTTCATTTCAAGATTGTGAAGATCTGTGCATGTGTTTCGACTAGAAATTCCTAAAGTTATATAATTAAAAATGGCACGTATTAGACTAAAGAAGACAATAGCATTTTTTTAAAAGTGATGTCAAGACAAGCAGCAAGCGTACAGAAAACAAGACATGTGGATCTATTCCATAAACAACATACAGATACGATAAACAACTTTAGGCACAGTAAGGAGCTTGGAAAACAAATCTCCAATTTTGAAATGCAATTGTGTCTCAGTTTTCCAAGTTATTGTTCAAATCAACATATTTGCTGATTTAGTGAATAGATCCTCAAAACAGTGGACGAAATTAGCATTACCGTAAGACTTGCATGCATTATGAACAAGTTAGATTTTTTAAATTCAATATTAATTGAAATACATGACAGACCTGTGGAGGGAAGTGCCTCCGTTTTTGGTCAGGGTACATGACATAAGCAGCTTGTGTGTAGGCATAGCTTTTGAAGCGAGGTTTAGGTGGAGGAGAAGGGGTGTGCACTCGTCCCTGTGCTAAACTGACAGTGATCTGAGAAGGAGAGATGAGAGGAACAAAGGCACACATTGATTGGTAAGTGTATAGAAAAAAAGAAACGTTCAGTTTGCTGTTTGTAAGCCAAAGACATGTCGATATCTTGAGTTCAATATTTTAAACATAAATTCCAGAATATTTACCTCATATACTTGGCTCAAAAAAAATAATCTGCAGACAGCAATTGCATCTGGTGAACTGGTATTTGATATAAACATGATACCCCATTGGAACAATTTTTAAGAGTGCATTTGATAGGAATCTTATCACAAAATATGCACATATTACTTATATATTTTTATCAAATGCATTTTATAAATTTGTTCCAATAAACCCCTTAAATTAACATTATTAGTTAGCCAGTTAGAAGCACTTTAGTCCTTTAGTCTCCAGGTGTGTTTGAATTTGTGCAAGTAATATTTTTGATAACTAAGAATAACATAGGAATAGGTTGCATCAGATTAACTTAAAGGGACACTCTAGTCACCAGGCCAATAGTCTTCTTTCTTCCTCTATTGTTACTAGTATGCTAATAAAGATTCTGTCTGAAAGATATTTTAATTGTTTGTTATTATGTATATATTTGTTTCTCTTTTAGGTGGAGTGGTCGAGGATCTTGGCTGAGAAGAACAAGAGTTTTGGTGTTGTGGGAATTTTCCATAGTTATTGATATGCATAAATGTGATTCAAAACAACAAGTGTAGGCGCTCTAGACAAACTCTGTGTTTACATACAGGTATAGCAATAATACATAAAAAAAATATATAAATTAATTATAAACGTTAACTGGAAACACTAGTGATTTTTGCTGCCTCATTGGAAAAAGCACAAAGAACACTCATAAAATTGTGCCAACAAAACATGCAAGAAAACGTTAGCTCCATACACGCAAGAATGGACAAATCAAATGCCCCCTGGAATGTATAAAATCACTGATCTTACACTTAGATGACTGTGTACACCTTTAATTACAATGGTTGTGGTGGAGGACAAAAAGTGAGCTAAAAAGCCTCCATGCTATAATGGTTATTTTTATTATTGCAGAAGCCACTTGCACATCACAGCAATTCAAAGAACTGCATTCCAAAGCCCCTGTGCTGCATTCCCCATATGCAGCAAGGAACTCTGGGTAGGATATGCAAATGACCTCTGTCTCACTTTTATTGCATCCTGTGTCTGTTTTTACACAGAACCCTTAAATCAATGCTATGCCACACTGGCTTTTTTTTTTAGCAGAGATCAGGTTTATGCAACTGGTCAAAGCCACTCCTAGGACAGCGCTGTTTCGGGTTTATTGGACCCTCATCAGCTAGGAGCTAGGCATTACTAGTTGCAGTGGATGCTTGGATCCATAGGGCAAATCAGTACTTACAACGGTTGTGGTTGAGGACAAAAAGTGAGATAAAAAGCCTCCAGCTTTATTGAAGACATATGGGAGCACTGACTCCCCTTCAAGCTACCTACTTGTGAGCTACTGCTACCAGGATCAAAGAAGAATTGTGCTACCCTTAGATGGCTGGATGCGAGAGTACCTAGAGCCAGATTGTTTTTGGCTCTGTAATATGTGATACATATACACACAGAATAATATTATTCGCTGTTACCGGAGGATCTTCACCATTGTGTTTTTTATATATTTGGTTTTTTTTCAGATTATGTCAAGACCAATTGGGACACTGGAAAGTGGATCTTTTCCGTAAAGCACATTGAGGTTTCACACAAGTGTGTTTTGCATGTGAAATCTCCATTTTTTTATTCCTGATCTATTTTATTGCAGATAGGAAAGTTAAAAAACTAATTCTACAGACACCTCAGTGTGCTGGTCTTAAATATAGGGTATTTAAGACCAGCGCACCAAGGTCTGTGTTCGCTACCATTTACCTTTGCACACTGTACTCCATACTGCTCCTGATGAGGCTGCATTATGCATTGAAATGCGTAGATCTTTATAGTTTTTTCTATATGTATTCTCCTCAGCGACAGGCTACTAACCCTAACTTTATCAATCAGTATTCCACAACTATGGTCCGAGTGAGAGCTCACAGACAAGTGGTAACATCTGATTCAAAACGCACCAGCTTCTAGCAGGCGTTTTTCTCTTTTCTTGGTCAAGAATTACCTCAGTTTAGGATTTGTTTTTGTACAGAAGATGCACTCACAAACTCGATTAGGTCCACAGCTGGAGGAGATCTTCACTCTAAGGCCTCAAGACAGCAGAAATATTGAAGAAATCCAGCACAATGTGGTATATTAGAAATAAAGGTTTATTCCACCACCAAACAGAACAGACATTTCAACCTCACATAGGTCTTTGTCAAGGATTTGTTTTTGAACTTTCTTATCTGTTCTATTGACGCAGACCCTGGAAGGTCTGGTTCCTCCTTTGATTTCCCTGCTATACAAACTGTTTAGTAAACATCTAGTTAGGACACTCATCAACTATGCCGCTACAATACCCTCCAGGAGCCATAGGGCATGCTCCTTTTACTAGTGTGTTTTTAGTTTTAGCACACCCTACTAATTGCTTGTTTCAAGACTTGTTCCTGAGTCATGGTGTGTTTGGCATTTATTGCTCACACTTGCTTGTCTGCCTATAGTTTTAGCACACCTTGCCAATTACTTATTTCAAGACTTGTTCCTAAGTCACAGTGTGCTTGGCACCTATTGATCACTTTTGTTTCTCTTTTCTGTGTTTTACTTTTTTAGTGTATACTTGCTGTAATTATTATTTGAATTGTGCCTTTTTGAAAGCACTTTTTGTCATAAACCTTTGAAGTACCTGTAAATGCAAAGTTTTATGTTTTTTTTTACTCCCTCTCCGCCCTCCATCTCTTTTTCGCATTTCTAGATCTTGCATGGTTTATAATAGCGGTTCCTAACCCTGTCCTCAGGTACCCCTAACAGGCCAGCTTGGGGAAATGCAGACTGAATACTGCAATCACTGAGCAGCAAATCATAATAATAGGGCAGGCTGTGCCCTTCCAAGCGGTGCTTGCCTTTTGTGCGTGCCCCAAGCAGATCGGGAGGGAGCGAGGACCTCCCCTTCAGGCACCTTCCCCACACTGGGAGGAGGGGTGCCTGGAATAGATGTCATGGTGCCCAGCGCGAGGACGCTATTCCCGCCCGCCGGGGTCCCAGAGGCTGGGCTGACATCCAAGATGTCAGCCCGCACCGGCGGGGACGCAGCCGATCACGGCTGCAAAGGGAGGATGAGCTGAGCGCGTCCTCCGCAGCCAAGTGTACATGCGGCAGGACGTGCTGAGCGTGTCCTCCGCATGGAAGGGGTTATGGAGTTTTTAGCCAATTCAAACAGAACCCTCATTTGGGGATCTCTCAGCGTTTATAAACCCCTGGTCCGGTTTCCACTACAAAACTGGTTGCCTTATTTCACAAACGTTTATGCGGTTGCGCTCATCTGTCACATACTTCTTTTTATGTGCTTATTACATTATAATTATATACTCTGCTCCTATTAAAAGATTCACTTGATCTTTGTACTACCAAAGGATACACAAGGAGGCTGTTGCTGTAATGCATATGTTTTTTTCTTATCTGTCTACTTTGTAAGATTTTCTGATGTATACATTTTTAACTTTTCTTTGACACTCTAATGCATATTTTGAATTGGTGGTATCAGTAAACACAGTGAAAAAGATATGCAAATGTCCTGATCTGCTAAAATTTATTTTTTTTACTGTAAAATTGTCAATACACATTTTGGTCACAATTCTCAAAAACAGTCCAATCTTTGAAAAAAATGTCATTGCCCTCAATGCTATATTTTCTTTCTCCAAAATCACTATGATAAATCATTGCTTTTGTTATTATACCTTATTATTATCTTATTCTCATATTATCTTCATTTTGAGCATTTTCTTGAATCCATGATAGAATGAGTAAGTCCAACTTATAATATTACATAAGCTGAAAAAAGACATGTGTCCATCAAGTTCAGCCTTTCACACATCACCTACTGCTGTTAATCAAAAAGAAGGCAAAAAGCCCTGTCTGAAGCGCTCGCTAATATGCAACATGCTGGGAGAAAATGCCTTCTTGACCCCAGAATGGCAGTCAGATTTCTCTTTGTTTCAAGAAGCTTTTACCCACACATTAAATATTATGACCCCTAATATTATGTTTTTGCAGGAAGTCAGTCTTCGTTAACAAGTCTGTACAGTCTCTGATCCAACCACCTCAACAGGCAGAGAATTCCACAGCTCTAGTGTTCTCGCTAAAATAACACTTTCTATGCTTTAGGCTGAATTTCCTCTCATCCAGCCTAAATGGGTGATCTCCGGAAGTATTACAATCTGCCCGCTAAAATGGGGATGCTAAAGGAGGAAAACCTACGCCTGCAGATTCCTCCTTAGCGCCTGCCTGCCTGTAATATGCAGCTAAAACAGAGATGCTGATTCTGCACCCTGCCCCGTAATACAACACTAAGCCAGAAGATACTCGAGGCAGCGCTATTGCGTCACCCCAAGCATCCCCTGCTGGAGTCCATAGGACTGCTCACATTGTGTTACTTTTTCTCATTTTATGCCATCTGCAAACACTGATACTTGACTTTCAATGCCTATTTCAAGGTCATTTATAAATAAATTTAACAGAATTGGTCCAATAACAGACCCCTGAAGGACACCACTTACCACTGGTGTCCATCTTGAAAATGTGCTATTTATGACCACTCTCTGTACTCTTTTAGCCAGTTTTCTATCCAAGAAGAATAATTTTCATCTAGACCATTTTTTTAAATTTAAACAGCAACCTCTTGTGTGGAACTGTGTAGAAAGCTTTAGCAAAATCCAAGTAAATCACCTCGACTCGACTCCCCGATCTATATGTACAGTCACTTCTTCATAGAATGCAATTAGGTTAGTCATCCAGTCGTTTTTTAGAGTCTGTACAGTCTGAACCACCTCAACAGGCAGAGAATTCCACAGCTTTATTGTTCTCACCGTAATAGAACCCTTCCTAAGCTTTAGGCTGAATTTCCTTTCCTCCAGTCTAAATGGGTGACCTCGTGTCCTGTGTATGGTCCTGTTAATGAATAGGTTTCCAGACAATGGTTTATAAATGGCCTGGCATATATTTATATAAAGTTATCAGATCCCCTCTAAGGCGCCGTTTCTCTTAACTAAACAGGTTTAAACTGGTTAGCCTTTTCTCATAACTTAAATACATTCCCATTATTAAATTTAGTTTCCCATCTCTTTACTAGTTCTAGTACTATATATAGTATCTGTATCCGTATATAGAAGATATTATAATATCCTTTTCTTTCATTCATGTATTCATTCTGAATATAATATAAAAATAAGAACTATCAATGTAAGCCATAAGCTATATAAAATTCAGTAGAACTGAACTTTATGTAGATTTCAGAAAATAAATCAAACTGCAAATTATGGTCATATCTCAAAACAATAATTTAAATGTGCACGAAACAATTTTAAATTGGTTTTAAAATATATATATATATTCTTATTTTTTATTTAAAACTTTAAAGTGAATAATTTGAATGTTATGTGCATAAATGAAAAAAAAAAAAGTAAACCCATGATCTTAGAAAATCACTATAGTTGTTACAAATGCTACATGATTTCTTCATACCAACTAGATGGTTTTATTCTGGTTTTAACCTGAAGTATTGTGCAGATGGAAATCATACATCTTTCTGTTCACTATACCTGATGATAGCTATTATTTACACATGAAGAAATCAATTGCATGAAATGTGAGGTCTGACAGCTGATGTGTCAATGTATTACAAAGCAAACAATTGTAGGCAGCAGTTCAATGATGTATTTGTGCCAGTAATCTAAAGTTGGGATAAATGAAAACTCATGTCTGGATGGATTACAGTCCCAAACTAGCCTAAGACATAAAGAGATTTATAGTATATATATATTTTTTTTTAAAGGTTGCCCTTTAAATGGATGTGATATCAATACCATGAAAAATAAAATCACATATAAGGTAATATGGTATGTTAAAACAAGCATGCATTTTATTTTTTATCATTTGCACACAATATCAAAATAAGATAATTCTGGAAGACATTGTGCTAGGAGATGTAAAAACAAAATGTCCCATTCCAATCTGTAGAACTTTAATGTTTTATCTATATAAAAAATTATTCATTTCAGCCATATATTCTCCCTTGAATAAGATATTACTAAAAAGATTATATAGAGTTTAAATATGTAATCCTGAAATCGGAAATTTGAAGCTGCACATAAAATATCCTGTATATGTATCTGTGAAGCAATTTTAGCATATTTATATTTATACTAAGTATAGGAAAAGGGTTATGGCTAGAGGCAGTGGCAAAACTGGGACGCCTGAGGGCAGGCAGGGGAGAGAACTATGGAATTGTACCATATAAATGTACCCTGTGTGTGTCCAAAATAAACCAATGGATCTGCTTAACCTGTACTACACCTCGACGAGTATTTGGGAAAGGTACTATCCGTTGGGGACTAAAAAGCAAGGCTTTACGGCTGCTGACCACTATGCTTCCAGCAGGGGACCTGAAGCTGGCTCGTTACCACAGCTCACTCCACAGCAACCTCGGGACCTACGGCAGATCTACTCCCTCAGAGTAGTGGCTTCCATCACTATCCGGTGGGGACCAAAAAGCGGGCTTTGCTACTGCTGACCATTACACTTCCAGCAGGGGACCTGAAGCCGGCTACATATATATTTTCTGTGTTAATCTGTATATTTCTGATGTTTTTTTTAATATCTTGCATTTTATTAGATTGCATTTCTGTAACGACTGTAACAATTCAATGTTTTTGAACCCAGGACATACTTGACAACAAGAGAAATCTCAATGTATCCTTCCAGGTAAAATACTTTATAAATACATGAATCCTTTTTTGTACAGAGCCACGCTGATGTCTTAAGATGTGCGCTACAGATAGTGGACACAAGCATGGAATGCGATGGAGGCATGCACTCATTTAATTACTTAATTTATGTGCTTGTCGAGCAGTTTTTTGGATGCGCAGGGGAGAAAGAGTTCCTGCACAAGGCAGGGATACAGTGTACAGATGCTTTGCTTTTTTTTGTCGGCAAGCAGTGTACCCTATACTACAGCATCTGTTCACGGTAATGAAGTGTGAACTTGGTTTAGAACGCAGAAAAAAGAATGATTGTGTATGAGGTTGGCTTACCTGTTGCCAGCAAAGTTTACATTTTATCAACAATTATTGTGGCATTTTAACCCCTTCACTGCAGAGCCATTTTACCTCTGAGTGCTGAGCTCATTTTGACAGTTTTGTGCTCATGATGTTTAAATGCAATTTGAAGTCATATTTTATTGTAGGACCCAGACAAATGATATATCCTTTTTTTGGCAGACTTGGCAGATTCAGAATATATTATTTTTATATGTATACATCATGTCCTGCCAGAATGCTATAACAAAAATATTTAAAAAAATTTGAATTTCCATTCAGATTTCAATAATTTACAGCATGTAATTATTTTATTTATTTTTTAACATTTTATCATCTAAACCTTTATGGTTATATATTCTATGGGGCTCTCTTGTTAAAAAAAAATAAAAAATACAGTAACCGGTTCCCATTTTTATGAAAAAATACATGATTTTAGCAAAAACTGAAAAATTAATTTTTCATCGTACAGCATCATTGTTCACACTATAATTGAAAAGTGAACAATAGTGCTCTATTATAAATAAAAAGGATATTTTTATTTATATTTATTTATTGATTTTAATTTTTCACATATTCTGGCCATGTTTGGTTTCATTGGAAAGGCCTCTGGCACTACTTTTATGAAGCATGCTATATGATAGTAGTGCGAGTTTGCCTGAAGTTGCAATGAGGTTATCAAAAGTCCAAATTAGTGTTGGGCTAATAAATATGCAAAGGAAGCATGTTTGATGTCGTACAGTTAGGCAATGGCAGGATGGGTAGATTGAGTACGTGTGGGAAGTTGTACTGAGGAATTGCATAGAAGTAGCTACTATGGAAGTTGGGAGCAACCATGTATTTTTCGTTTTTTTTCTCACTTGTTATCTCGAGATAATACCTTTCAACTTTTCTTGTAGATGCCTCCCTTCATTTTTCGATGCATTTTCAGGAACAAAATTTGGCTTGTCATATTTTTTCCTTCAAGTTCAGCTCCATCCAAAAATTTTACATAACCCCAGAATTAGTGTTTTTTAAGATTAGGGTTAATTTTAGAGCTAGGGTTAGGGCAACAAATTAGGGTTAGGGCTATGGTTAGAGTTAAGACTAGGGTTAGGACTTGGGTCATACATTTCCACACCTAACCCTAGTTTCTAGGTCTAGCCCTAATTAATAACCCTAGCCCTTAACAGCTCTGCAATTCAGAAAATTGCTGTTTCGAGAAAATAAATTTGTTACCTCCAGATAATAAGTGACAGAAAAATAAAAAAAACATGGCAGCTCCAGAATTTTGTAGGCTACAACATAATAGTTTTACAGGTGTCAAAACAAAACTTTAATTGTCATATGCTAAAAGTTTTATACTGTAATAATGCCTCTTATTGTGATTTAAATATAAATAATTGTATTCACAGTGATATTGCTACAGGGTTTATTATGTTATCTCTGACAGAGTATAACTTTTAGACAGTATTAAAATAGAAAAATCTCCAGACTGATACTATTTTAACCAGATAAACACCCCAGTGGAAATAAGGAGTACCAAAATCACACTGATCGCTAGTGCACTTATATTAAAGTGGTTATTCCCCAAAACCACTAAGAAATCTGAAACAAGAAAGGAAAAGTGCAGTGCTCTATTATAAGCACACCAAATTTTGTGAACTGCCACACACAACAACTTACATTTAAATTAAAGCATATAGGACCCCTTGTATGACAAAGGAAGTAATAATACGTACAGGTATCCAAATCCTCAATGTTATATGCAAATAGAAGATAAACAGTACATAGCGTGACTCTGTATATATTCATGTATATATTAATACTATCATGCAGTTGAACCACTCACTCGGGCCCAGGCGAAACGCGTTTGGACATTGCTTTTATTTCTACTATTGATTTTATGTTGCAATTATCTGGAGTATACCAGGTTAATAAACCTTTTATTACACAATATATATTAATGTTATTATGCAGTTGAACCACTCATTTTTTTGAGCCTTGCACGTATTTCTTTGGAGCATACCGCCAGCCCCGACTTGATCGATGGTCAGATGTTTCCTCGAAAATAAAAAGGGGGTACAAGATAGTGCAGATGGTATAAATTATATACCGTATTTTTCGCTCCATAAGACGCACCTGACCATAAGACGCACCTAGTTTTTAGAGGAGGAAAACAGGAAAATAAATATTCTGAAATCAAATAGTGTAATAATGGATATACTGCCCCAGCTCATGGATACTGCCCCCAGCTCATGGATACTGTCCCCCAGCTCATGGATACTGTCCCCCAGCTCATGGATATGCCCCCCAGCTTATGGATATGCCCCAGCACATGGATACTGTCCCCCAGCTCATGGATATGCCCCAGCTTATGGATATGCCCCAGCACATGGATACTGTCCCCCAGCTCATGGATATGCCCCCCAGCTCATGGATATGCCCCAGCACATGGATACTGTCCCCCAGCTCATGGATATGCCCCAGCTCATGATATTATTATTATTATTATTATTCTTTATTTATAAAGCGCCAGCATATTCCGCAGCGCTGTACAATAAGCACAGTATAGACAGGGTTACAATACATTGAACAACATTTGACAAACAGTACAGGAGGAGATGAGGGCCCTATTCCCGTAGGAACTCACAATCTAGGAGATTGCCCCCCAGCTCATGGATTTGCCCCAGCACATGGATACTGTCCCCCAGCTCATGGATTTGCCCCAGCTCGCTCATAGATGTGCCCCAGCTCGCTCATGGATTTGCCCCAGCTCGCTCATGGATTTGCCCCAGCTCGCTCATGGATGTGCCCCAGCAGCTCATGGATATGCCTCCGCTCACCTGTCGCCGCCGCGTTAGGCTCCCTCTGAGCGTGCGTCCGGCAGCAGGAAGCTTGGGCACTCACCTGGGGGAGCCACGTGACCGCGATCTCGCGAGATCGCGGTCACGTGGCTCCCCCAGGCGAGTGCCCAAGCTTCCTGCCGTCGGACACACGCTCAGAGGGAGCCTAACGCGGCGGCGACAGGTGAGCTGAGGCATATCATGGGGCATTCGCTCCATAAGACGCACCCACTTTTCCCCACACTTTTTGGGGGGAGAAAAGTGCGTCTTATGGAGAGAAAAATACGGTAATTATAAAAATAATGTGAGAATGCACTCACCTCTCTGGAGCCTCAAGACCAGCTTCAGGTGCTATGGTCTCCGGGTTTAATTCACCAGCCAAATCCTTTCAAATACACACTGCAATAAGTCACTTTTCTCCCCGTATGACAAGGCAGGACCAATATTGTGTAATAAAAGGTTTATTAACCTGGTATACTCCCGATAAAAGCAGCATAAAATCAATAGCAGAAATAAAAGCAATGTCCAAATGCATTTCGCCCCTTAAATCAGCTCGGGCCCAAGTGAGTGGTTCAACTGCATAATAGTATTAATATATACGTGAATATATACAGAGTCACGCTATATACTGTATGTTTTCTATTTGCACATACCATTGAGGATTTGGATACCTGTACGGATTATTACTTCCTCTGTCATATAAGGGGTCCCATATGCTTTAATTTAAATGTAAGTTGTTGTGTGTGGCGGTTCACAAAATTTATATTATAGCACTGCACTTTTCCTTTTTCTGTTTCTAATACTATTTTTAATAACCTTGTCAGGCAAAAAGAAAAACAGAAAAAGTTGAAAATATTTGCTATAGCTTCCATCATGGGATGTCTAATTGATAATATAAGGTGATATAATTTTGCAAAGTAGCCATAACAGATTATTATTTACAGTACTCAATCATAAACTACTTATACCATGATATTACATTTCTCTTCTGTCTGCTGCATACATTTGAAATGCAAAGGGTATATTTTATTTTTAAGACTAGTCTATTCCTGTATGCGTTTACATTCTTTATTTATAGAAGATTGTTTTAAGAAATGCAAATTTATTTCACACATAATTGCAATGATGCAAACGGTATATAAACTACTTATAAAAGAACAAACTTCAAGTTCCCAAGACAACATGAAAGAAAATGATTTAATCCCCAACTTTCAAACACCTTAACAAATATGGATATACTATACTGTAATTTTCCACAGGGCAGCATTCCGATTGATAGCTGAAAGAAATAATTAATCTTACTTGCTGAGAATAATGACGCTGATCGATTGATTTGACTTTTTCCTCTGCTGTGATCATGTGACGTGGCAACGTGTCTAATTCGCGAATGGATTCAATGGATACTTGTTGTGGCAGAACTTGGAACAGTGACGTGACGTACATTAAAATGGATTTCTTATCGGGATGAGCAGTTGCAATATCTGGAAGGAAAAAGAATGGTATTTGCTAGAAATGTATCCCAAACGCAAGTCCTAAGTATGTAGTTAAATTAATGATTTAAAGATTTCCTTGATAGCTCACTCTAGAGACTAATCGTAGCTCTGTTATCATCTGTAAACGTTTCAGTGGAACTAAAGAAGAAATAAAAACTGAGATTTAAAACAATAGCCATTTGTCATTTAAGCAATTGTCAATCCATTATCCCGCTTATTGCACTGGAGTAAGGCTTAAGCTTTTTTTAAATATACCTCACAGTAACCAATAAAGCATAAATGTGTATTTCATATTTAAGATTTCTTAGCGCTTATAGAGGGAGAATAGAATCAATATTTCAAACGTATTTGTGATTTAAATAGATTTATGAGCATTTTGTTCTCAAACTCAACATTTTAAATTAATAGTGAAAGCCAAGATGTTCACATAAAATTACAATGTAAACACATCATAAAATTAGACGAGGCCACTACTGAGCATAATATGAAAAGAGAAATTAAGACAATTATTAAAACATAACCTACACAAAACAGTGAATGAATAATCATACTGGAGAGTAAAATAATTTAAGCCAATACCATTTTTCATAGGTTTACAGTTTAAGTGCAATGCTTGATATGATGTATTATAATATCATCTTTACACCTAAGGGCAACAATATATTTATAGAAACATTTTAAAGAATGAATATATCATTTCAACCAATATTACCAAAACACCTCTGTATACAAAACTACAACAGGGATCAGTTATTAATCACATTAATTACATTCAACATGTTTTTGAGAGGATTGTAGGAATACCTTTGTACATAGTGACTAATGTAAAATTTAAGACTTCAATAAAATGCAAATAGCAGAATTTTTCTTCCTTGCCCAGAGTTCTAAAACACTTAGAGAAAGTTAAGTTTTTTCCACCATAAAAGTGTTAGATGCTGATGAGTGGCATAGTGCAGATTATTTGCACTGCTGTCATTAACTCCTTCAGTATCATGATTAAGATACGTTGATCTTCAGCAGCATCATCAGATACCCATGCGAATATGATCTGGACATATTCTGCAGCATTTTGTGTAAAAATGGTCTCCAGAACAAGTTCCTAAACATTCAGTAGATTGGAACTAGCAACTGATAAACTGTAACTGTACTGAGATTGCCAATTAAGTCGCCTTTGTCAAGTGACTCGTGGACGTTTCAATGCTATGTAGTGACCAGTAGAGGTCTGTGCATATAGCCCATGCACTTTAATAAATGTGAAGAGGGAGATGTAGAGTTGTGTGTTTGTTGTCATTAAAGGGTTAAGAGTTAATTTAAAGGATTAAAAAAAAATTACGAACTCCAGTGTCTGTAAGTGATATTCTGAAAATCCCATTGGTACTGAAAGAGTTAAAAATAATGCTTTATGCAGCTTCTGACTTTCAGAAAATGGAATAAGCTGCTATAATGATAAGTGGCCTCTGTTATCCCATAAAGAGTTAAAATCAAATAATAGTGCCCTGGATTATCCTTAACCCCTTCAGTACTGTGATTGTGTATACATGATCAGTGGTAGCAGACACAGCATCCCGAGTTCAAGTTAAAATGATCTGGGGTGGTGCTGTGTGATTGCAAATGAAATGTGGTTGTTGCAAATGAATTTAGTTTGCTTTTGTGCTCCAGAAGGTGCCCCCAAGGTTTTTGCCCTGTGGGCATAATGCCCACGGTTCTTAAACTGGCTAACATTGGCTAAGGAATGCCCACTGACACATGGCGCATTCCCCAGCCAAAAAGAAGACACACAGGGTTATTCAGAGAAAGGTGAAAACCAAGAGAACTGGCAGGAGAAGAGAACAATCTAGACCAGTTAGCCAATTTCGAAAGTTAGCTAAATTAGATAATTTTTCTGGTTTGGCTATTTTGACCTAGAATTTTCCCCTCTACAGTCATTCTCTTTAGTTTCACCTTTCTTTGAATAGACCTGACGGACTACAGTTACCAGCAGCTCTAACTGCAGGAATGCTATTTGGCCAGTAAATGGTGGCATCTGTGTGACAAATAGTTTATTATAGTAAGAAAAACATGGGGAATATTCCTATTTCTTTCTGTATAATGAATTACAATTATCTTCCAAAAATCCACTGGTTCTTAGCAGTGGAGTTTTGGAAAATCACTTGGTATTGAAGGGGTTAAGAATCATCAAATTTACACTTCTTAGCATCTGGCTTCTAGTACTATTTTGGAAGTATTGTAAGTGGCCAAGACTTTACTAATCTTAATAAAAGCAAGAAAATCAATATCTAATAGTGACACAAAATTCATCTATATTTTGTTGTCATATATGCGAAGCATTAATTAATTGATTGAGAAAATTAGATGAGCTTAAATGCATACATCTCTGTGCGTTGAACATTTTTGTCTGAAATATGTACAGCAAATCTGTCAAGCAATTTAACTTTGTATCAAATAGCTCATTAAGCCAAGAAAATACAATTACTCATAAGGAAGAATTAGATGTAATTGCATAATGTGACTTCCTCTGCTCAGAGCTGAAGGTATTGCTGTCATTCCATGTTAATGAGCACCTCAGATATGTAAACGCTGCTTCCTTATAACTACTCTCCCCTTCTACGAAAGTGACTATATTTGAGGGCAGAAGGGCCTGCTAGTCCAGTGAGGCTAACGTGCTGGCTTCATTATCAAAATATAAACATTTGCAAAGTAAAGACAGAACAGGATAAACACCTTTAGGAGGATCCCACTGCTCTGCATCAGTCAATTTTAAGTTTAACAAGACCTCTTTCAACAAAGAAATGGATATATCCAATTCGCAAAGATTTTTTTTTCGTAAAATCTTAATTATAAATGCATTTAATTTATGCTTGACAAATTAAAATTAAACCTGGGAAAAAGTCGAAAAGAAATGTGTTGAAAAGAAAACTATATTCTGGATGAGCAAATAATACAAAAATACTGTGATAAAGGATAGTCACGGTCTATCAGATTTTTTCCATTCTAACAGTTAAGAAACAGCCACCTCTGACACTATTGGCTGACTCGCCTTGACAAGATTCTTAGCAACAAGGTTCATTGCTTTGAGACAGTATTCACACCCAAGCATTCTACCGTTAAAGTATGCTTTATCTGTACTTTGCAAGATACAAGTCTCCTGCTGCCTTGTATTTTAAAGCAATGTTTTACATCAATCTTTGGCAACATCAAGACAAGCAATAGTAATTATGTGATATTCTGTAACAAGAAGCCTTAAAGACTACTTTATGTGGAACAATTGTTGTGTACATAAACATTCCAAGGGGTTCTCAATTTCAGCAGCAGCTAATGAAAATGCTGGAGATGTCTGGTTATTTATTAAAATTCTGCATTGGAGAAAAGAGAGGGTGGTTGGATTTTAATATGAAGCAGTTATCCCACTTCACTGCTGAGCCATTTCACCGCTGTGTGCGGAGATCATTTTTACCGCTTTTGCGCATTATGTTTAACCTCCCTGGCGGTCTAATTTTTTCAAAATTTTGTTTCAAAAAGCGTCTCAATTTTTTTTTAAAGGAAACGTGTTTTTGTACATAGCCTGTAATAATTAGGAATCACGCACTGAAATCCGTGCAAGCAAGAGTCCTTATTGGTAAAATCCTTTATAAATAAACAAATAAATAGTAAATACACTGAGTCAGTTAAAGTTTGAAACACGACATAACAATTTATTATCCCAAAAATAATTATGATATTCAATAAAATAAAACAAAAACACTGAAATCTGTCTGAAAACAAGGGTGAAACTATGTATGGTCTATTTCTTATCATGTAGTGCCACCTAGTGGCCGTTCCTAAACATTGGATTACAGTGTATTATAATTTTTTTTGCTGCCTGGTCCCGCCCCCCTGCATCGTGTGACTCGCAGGGAGCCTTACCAGGAAGCAACTCGCTGTGATCACACTGCGGAGGACAGCCAGGGAGCGCAGGAGGAGGGGAGTATGCATCCAGCCCAAGTGTGGCTCGGGGTTACCGTTTGCGGTAGTGAAATTTAACCCCGAATCACACTCCGGAATACCACCAGGGAGGTTAAAAGCAATTTGCCACGTTTTATTATATGACCCAGACATATTATATATCGTTCTTTCTGGCAGATTCATAATATATCATTATTACATGTATACGTCATGCTCTGCCTGTGTATTAGAACAAAAAATTCAATAAAATTAGAATTTTTAATCATCTACAGCATGTAAAAGTGCTTTTGTTTTACATTTTATTATCCGAGCCTTTGCGTTTATATTTTCTATGGGGTGCACTTGTTAAAAAAAATAGAAATAGGGACTCACGTGATTTTTAGCAAACGCACTCCATAGAAAAAAATCATTAGTGCAGCATCATTTTTCACATTATAATTGAAATGGGAACTATATTGCTGCATTAATAAAAACAAGACAGAAAAAAAACACGTTTGTACTTTAAATTTAATTTTATTTTTAATTTAATTTTTTTTTAACTTAACAAAAGTTCCTTGGTAAATCCCCAGGCAGCTAGGGGTTCCTCGGCTAACTAACATCATCGCTCCATGCGAAGACGTTTGGAAAGCGAGGGGGTCCTGGAGGTGGAGCCGCCATCCAAGATGGTGGCCCCCACCGGAGCTAGGCCGCAATGCGGCGCAGGATGGCGCTGCATAGTGGCCCGGTGCCTGAAGGGTAAGCCAGGCACCGCTTAAAAGTGGAGACTCTCCCCTTTTAAGCGGTGCCTGGCTTTTAGTGGTGGTACCTCCAGATTGGGAGGGAGAGGGATCCGAAAGTATCCACCCTCCCTTTCAGGCGATCTCCCGGCATTGCTGGGGGTCGCCTGTAAATTACATCATTACGCATGGCGCAATGACGTCATTGACGTCGGGAGGGGCTTAAATTCGGCATCTGACTTCCCTGAAGTCAGAACGCCGTGGGACCCCGGAGAGAGAGGTGAGTATCTCTCCCAGGGCTCCCGCTTGCGGGTGACATGTGGGGAACGTCCTCCACATATAGCAGGAGTCAATGAGGACGTTCCCCACACGTCACCCGCAGTGAAAGGGATAAAGGGACATGCATGCTTTGCTAGTGTGCTTTTAAAAATGTTCAATGCCTTTTGAATAAGTCAGTAGTGTCATTCAGCAGGCGTAAAAAGCTAATAAATATGATATTTTACCTTAGCTCGGGGGCATCAGAGAAGATGAAATGACAAAGTTTAAAGCAAAAAAATAAAAAGATACACATTTTTAAAATTTATAGATTTTTATCTAGTTTGTCTATACGTATACAAATGTTTAAATGTTAATTTAAATTTTATTCTAGACATGCAAATCCCTTTAAATATAGGAATAAACAGCAAGATCTGGAAATACATATCTGGGTGCAGAAAAGAGGATGAGTAACTTTCTATCTCAAGTGTCATTATGACTACTTACAAAGATTGGTTTTATTTTTATTGTATTTTTAGAAGCAACCAATGCATCATGGTTTTACATCTGTCTCTGTTGTTTTCGCTCTATAGATTGGCAGACTGATAGATATGCAAGGACCTCTCTGAGCAACACATATAATTATATTGATTTTATGCCTCTTAATTACATTTCTCTCTCCAAATTATACACACACCACACACATACAAGAAAGAAAGCTTATTCTAAGAGAGATTATTGCTGCAGTATCACACACATTTAAGTTTTAATTATGCAGCATTACTTAAATCAAATGTAGTATTAACAGTACTATTGTTAAATTGCACTCTCTTGACGGCAAAGGGGTTAATTCCACAGGGAAAGTCATTTTTCTGCAGATGGAAAATGCCACCTACATAGTTCTTTAAGCAAATCAAAACAGCTGCAAAAGGCAAGACCTAATATACAGGATGACTCATCTTAAGAACTTAACTGTGAAATCAAAAATAAATGAAAATGCCACAAAAACCTACAATGTTACATATACCACAGCAAGAAAACGTTGAAATTTATATTGTATAACGGTTTTAATAATTCTCTCAGTAGATGTCCCACAAACACCTATATTTATTTTTACTACAGTTGGCTTATAAAATTAATTTTGCATAAGATCAAGATGTTGAATTCGGGATTAAAAGAAAACTATTTTCATATAAACAGGCGCACGCACTACAAAGTATATTTTGTAGTTTCATTATAAGTTTCACAGTTGATAGTCTAGTACCACTGTGAAGGTTATAACACAGGGAGGGACTTGGGATGAAAAAGAAGCCAAGGAGGGGGTTGTAGCCAGTGGTAGAAGTGGAAAGACCCAGAAGGCAAGGTTTAACCCCATCACTGCTAAGCCATTTCACCTCTGGGGTCTGCAATAAAAGATTAATTCAAATCAAGTTAAAACATGATGAGCACAAAATGAGCCAAGACCAATTATAGATCCTTATTTTAAGCAGATTTGGTAAATTCATAAAATATCATTATTATATGTAATCTACATGTCCAGTTCTGATGGGGAGATAGTGTGGTCCAAAGGACCCCACCTCCCCTTCAGGCACTCACCCGGCTCTGCTGAAAATGAGGTCATTACACGCCAGTGTGATTTATTTCCGCCGGAAGGGGTCCCGCAGAAGGGACGGACGCAGGCTCCCCCTAAGCTGCACAAACCCAACAGCGTAATGGGGAAATCCTCTGCAGGTTGCGGGGAAACCACATGTAGTCCCCCACACGACGTCCACAGTGAAGGGATTAAGTAGAAGGGGAGTCGTATGTGGAGTTTTGGTTTTGACCAGCACCTGCAGCCCTCTCAACTGCAGTAGTCTAGACATTTTCCCAATCGCAAAATTGCAAATCGCAAAAAAAAAGGGTACCGCAATGCGCGACATGGGACGTAGCGCGGCAAGATGCGATCAGCTCCATTGAAATGCACTGGAGAAGCCACATAGTGCGACGTCGTGCAGATTTTGCTCTGACACCGCGGCAAAATCCACACGATAAAATCACAGTGTGAACGGGGCCTTAGGGGTCCTTGAGGACTGCGGTTGGGAACCTCTGAAATAGAACATAGAGATTAGATATTGATGATCTTAACTTTTTAATCTTAATGCTTTATAGAAAGAATAAGAAGAGGATTCATGAACATTCTCCTATAATAACATACATATCTCAGACATGACTGCCAAATATTGAAGTATAATTTATGAAATTTTTGAAAATCACATTTGAACCTAACCCCTAAAATATTTCTCTAATTTTTTCCATCATGGTTTTTATGTTGTTTAACACTGTATTTCCATTTACAGTCATATATTTATTTATAGCTATGGCTTTGAAAAAGATTCTGATGATGATATATAGTTTAATTAAATTGAAAATATCTATATTTGCATTAATACTTTCACAGAATTAGGTATTAATTAATTTCCAATTTGAATACTGCTATTCAAAGATTACTTGATTTGGCAATAGTTGAGATAAAATGATTGTGGCCTAGAGCAGTGATCCTCACGGTTTTTGTTCCAGAGCCACAGCAGCAAGAGATCAGCCAAGAGGAGGACCGCGTTAATGAAATACCTGTGGCCTAACAATTTGGCTTCCCCCCCCAGAATACTGTATATTTTAAGCCTATAATACAGACAATCGTAACACTTCTATATCTTTTTAAATGGAACTAAGAATAAAAAATCCTAGCTTTAATCAATACGGAGATGAGGGGAAAAGTGCATTAATTACCTTAACCGTAATTTTGTCTCAGCTTTTGACTTCCCAGATTTCACTTTTAATACCTCAGTCTCTGACAGTCTCGGCGTCTGTGTTTGCAAACTCTGATCTCTGTCCGTCTTTCTTTCCTCTGCTTTCTGTGCCTCTTTCTTTCTTTCCTCTGGGCCTCTTTATTTCCTCTGTGCCCAGGGCCAAAGTCCTGCATGAACGCTTGGGAATGGCGTTCTCGCATGTCTCCCGCAGTGGGAACGTAGCAAGAACAAAGCTTGCGGTGTGTTCGCCGTCCTCCATGAGATCAGAATCCCCGGTGGCAGACCAAGGATTCAGATCTCTGCCTGTGCACTCACTATGTGAGCAAACAGGAGCCTGATAGGCCGGCCGTCTTTACTGCCAATCATCTGGCTGCAGAGGAGCCAGGCTGCTCCTTCCCCTGGTGCTACATGTGACCAGATGCTGCTGGGCACACTGGGAGAGATACGACATATGGAGACAGTGTGAGTGTTTTGCATGGGGAGGGGCGGGAGGGGGGCTGGCAGTGGGTATATGGGGAGGGGCTTTTAGTGTGAGTGTTTTGTATGGGGAAGGTGCTGGCAGCATTTGTATGGGGGACTGACAGTGTGTGTGTGTGTATGGAGGGACTGGCAGTGTGTATGTGTGTGGTATGGGAGATGTGCTGGCAGTGTGCATCTGTATGGGAGGGGGCTGGCAGAATGTGTGTATGTATGGGAGGGGGCTTGCAGTGTCCATGTGTGTGTAAGGGAGGGGGGCTGGCAGTATATGTTTCTATGTGTCTGTATGGGGCAGTATGTGAGTTTCAGTGCTGTGGAGATCTGTCATACACTCAAACACAACACAAGTTTTATTGCTGTGCAGCTCTGTGATACGCTTATACACATCACACATTACTCGGAGTTTTATTGCTGTGGAGCTCTGAGCGTATCACAGCTCCACAGCAGTAAAACTCACAGTAATGTGCAGTGTGTATGAGCGTATCACAGTAATGTGCGTTCTCTAGGGACGCAAAAAAAAGTGATGAGGTAGATGAAATTTTGGGTGAGTTCCCTTACTTTTTTTCCCAGGACTTGACCCCTCTTTCCTCTGTACTTCCTGCTTTCCTCTGCCCTCTGTGCCCCTTTGTTTCTTCTGCCTATTTCATTCTTTGTGCCTCTGTCCTCTGCGCCTTTCTTTCCTCTGCGTCTTATTACTTCCCTCTGAGCCTCATTCTTTCTTTCCTCTGCCGCTTTCCTTTGTGCCTCTTATTACTTCCCTCTTGCATCTGCGCCTCTTTCTTTCCTCTGCCCTCTATACCTCTTTCTTTCACCTGACAATTTTTTTCTTTCCTCTGCCTCTTTCTTTTGTGCCTCTTCTCTCTGCACCCTCAGACAACACCTGTGCATCATCAGAAGACACTCACCTTCTGCACCGCTAGCAGGGCTCCCCGAGACCACACTGTCGGATTTGTGGTCCACGAGCCGCCACTGCCGACTACCTGAGCTGCACAATAAGGAGGAGTGGCCTAGAGAAATAATGAGGGTTGTATATTACAGATTTAGCTGTTGGGAGACAGTAAGGGCACAATCATGTGCCCTGAGCTAAAACTGGGACGCTAAGGGGAAATATTAGTGATTGCTAAATTCCCCTTTTGCATCCCAGTTTCACCAGCGGATTACAGGGCAGGCTCGAAGCCCAGCAGCCTTTTCCCGTAGCGGCCGCTAAGCTCGTGGATGCTCGGATTGGCGCTATAGCGCCATCCTGGGCAACCCCTCCATGACTCCATGGTGGCTTCTGCTGCTGGTTCACATGACTGGAAGGATCTCACCTCTACCAAGATCCTGCTGGTCGGCGGAGTGATCGTGGAGGGAGACTAGGGTCTACCCCCCCGCCTTCACTCTGCACCAGAAGCAGTGAATCGGGCTGCGGGATGAGAGGTGAGTATTTGTTTTCTTAAGGGGCTTTTCAGCTGCTGCTAACTGATTCTGCAGAAGTGGAATATTATATTAATCCTCATATATTTGGAGGACATCTATTTTTTTAGTCCTTGTATACATCAGTGATGAGCTCTACAATGATCTTCTTTTTAATATTATTACACTCCCATACCTTAATACAGGAACAGGCCTCATATCCTCTATTTTTGAGCCCCATCACAATAATTGCAACAGTAAAATTCAATATATATATTTATATATTCGCTTTAATTAGGATCGGTCTTGTGTCTTTCATGCGTTAGGTAGGATATTTTGACATGCCTGATATGAAAAATAGTAATAACGTTATCAGGTGTCTGCTGTATCTTAGTCATTACTAGCAAATACATCACACGTTAGAATATATAAATAAAGCCACATCAGCCCTTCCTGAGAGAATATACTTCATTACTATTAGGTTGGTAGAAGAGTTTCAGAGGGGACAAATTCCCTTTCATTTGCACGAAGCAAGAAATAATTGTTATGAGCAGGATTGTTCAGTATTCAGTCTTGTTATTGTCCTGAATCCCTAAGCAACAGACCTGTTTCCTTGTTAATGGTCCATGAAATCTTACTGAACTTTAACCCTCCGCTAGCAGATCACTGCTGGTAATGTTATTTGTAAAAGTATGGTGTTAAAATTTTTGCTTAACACGAGCTGAATTGACTGTCATAACCAGATTGGATGAAAGCAGTTAACTTGCTCCCAGCCATGTATTATAAAAATGCACAGCATGTCATGGGTAATGTTCAGTTTTTACTTTTCACTCCTAATTGAAATTGTACATTTTAGAGATCCTTTAAACAGAAAAAGCTCAATTTCCAATTTACTGTTTTGCAGGTAATGGTCTGTGCTGCATGTATCATAGACACTTTTGTAAATCAAATCAGCCGGCTCACATAATGCAGTGCCCAGTCTACAGCTTATTTATCCTCAGCATGTCCATTTTGTGATTAGAACCGAGAGTCATTTTCACAACTCTTAATTGAACCAAGCTTCCCTGATCCTCCTCTGAAACTGAATGTAGCGTACGGATAATGAAATCACAGGCACAAAGCAACCAAAAATTATAGGTAGCTGAGCACCATAACAAACACTTTTTACAGATAAATTAATTCCAACTTTTTTTCGCTGGTTCCTTTGCAGTATCGGACATAAGGCTAACATTTTATAATGTTATTGTTGGACTTGTGGGGCAAGGGTCTTTGTACCGAGACCACTTTGTAAAGCTGAAGTTGCTATGCTACCTAGAGCAGGGCTTGAAAAATTCAGTACGAAACCTACTATCCTAAAATGTAACTCATGCTTCCCAAGATGTTTAGTTTACAGAAATAGAAGATCAAAACTTTCCCTGACTACTAAAAATGTGCTTTTGGCTCTTAAGATGTCACGCTGGGGGCAACTGGCACACGCTAAGGTGAAGCCCTGGTTCATGGGAAAGCCCCTATATGGAGACAACAGATACAGTACAACACTGAGTACCACAGTATAAACTAGAGACCGCTGCACAGCAAATACTAAAGCGGCCCTGACCTGATAGCCAAATCTGCTCTATAGAAGAAATATACCACAGCACCTTGCAGAGTCTAGGAAATACAGGGGAGGCAGGATATCAGTAACAACAGTACAGACTAGGATAAAGCAGGAACGTGGTCAAGAGGAAAAGCCAGGAATTAGAACAAGAACGAGAATGTAATACATAGGCCAGGGATCCAGAACCGGGAGGAAAGTCATACAAGCCAAGAGGTCAGAACCAGGGAATCAGTATAACATATAACATTAACAGGAAACCAATAACAGCGAGGGAAAACAACTATGAACTGAATACAAAAGGAGAACTAGACATGAACCAGAAAACACAACGGCAAGAGATACAGAGAAACAGGGGAAAACAAAACCTAAAGCATAAACCACAAATATACAAACTGGGCAGGAACCAATATACAGGCAGCTCACAGGACATACCAGGCTGCAGACTCAGGCAAAGTGAACCAAATGACAGAGCAATGGGCTCATTGCATTAAATAGGGAAGAGATCAACACACATCACAGGCAGGTGAGCTGATCAGATGAGAAGCAATTAACCCATGGGCTGCCACCCACGCAATAGCAGCATAGGTCCAGGCCTGCACAGGCATACATGACTACAAAGGGCAGGGGGACAGGGCTGGAATGAGGAAACGGAACATAAGATACATATAAATTTGTCAAGCTTTAGTTTGGAACAGGTGTGAGCAACCTTGTCCCTACAGATGTTTTAGAACTACATCTCCCATGAGGTTCAGCCAATCTAATGAGGACCTGAGCATCACGGGAGATGTTTCAAAACATCTGGAGGGCCAAGGTTGCCGACTCCTGGCTTAGAGTGTCCTTTTAACCTCTTCACTACCAAGTTGTTTTCATATATGCAATGCCAGGACCCAGTGGATTTATGAAAAACAACTTTCCACTGCAGACCGTTATGTAAAAGTAATTATACCCTTCATACAATGCATTTAAGATACACTTTAGAGACAGTGGGCACGATTCCAACTTAGTCATTATGCTACTAGCTCCAGACGTTAAGGTAACAGCTGGAGCCATCATGTCTAACAGCTCCAGCAGCTATTATAATGGAGCCGCAAACTTTGCTTGCGTCTCCAGAGGTTGCGGCTGCTTACTGTAAAGTAACAGCTTCTGGTTCAGGACTGTTCACCAATAACTGAATTTAGTAACAAAATATCCCCTAACGCCGACTTGAAAAGGTTGGCTTAAGTTCTGTTGAAATGACTTTGAAAGTCTGCTTGATGATAGCTGTCTATAATGTAATACTCTTTTTGACAGATGATTTGAAAAAAGTCAATTGTACCAGGCGTCCACTGAATACTGAAAGCGTTTCGACAGGAAAGATACAATCTCTGAGTATATGATGTTTCATGTATAAACTTTTTTCACTGCAATCATATTATAACCATTCTTTAAAATTCAGGCATGGTTTATGTTGCTTATTGCAAAATTTGGGTGTTTGGTGTAGATTCATTTTAACAGATATTTTTGGTAAACAATAAAGTAACTCATCCACCTGTGATCCTGTATGTTTAATGGTAAGAACACTTCACTTTTACGTCTAATCCATGAATCTTGGTGAATGTTATCTCGTTTTTGACCTGTGATTTCCTTGAAGGAATTTGCAGCTTAAATCTAGATCTACTGCTGAATAACAGTAAATTTAGACCTTTGTGTAAATTTTTCACCTTAGCTACTGTTTTTGATTAATCTGGAAAACACAAAGTAAATTCCCAAATGTTGAAGTCCCATTATGAAGACATGTTTTCCCTCTCTAGAGAGTCAATAAACCATCAAATGCTCATCATAGTCCCCAGTAAATCTGTCATGCAGCATATGGTTGCTCCTTATTTGGTTACTTTTTCCTCCTTTTGCTTTTACAATTAATATACATTAACCAAATTTGGAAGGTATGTTGTAGACAAAACAGTTCTAATGCAAGGTGGCAGTTTTCACATTTCTTCTAATGAAGTTAGATGACTTAATTTCAGAGAGAAAAAATTAGATTTTCAAATATTTGGTGCCGTGGTTTTCATTTTTACATTTTTGATTTGGGGAAAAATAGTTCTCTCGTACGTTGCGGTGTATGCACCACTTATATGTCCAGTGAAACTGCTTTTTTCATCTATAAATCTTAAACGCATAACACTAAAAACACTATGTTCTTTAACCCTTAAAGGGGTGGCTTTCGCCAGCAAGGCATACAGGTACGCCTCGCCGACAGCTGCCACACAGGCCGCTGTTTTCAAAGCTTCCCCACCGCCAGGACAGTATAGAACATCCTGTGTTGGGAAAGGGTTAAATGCTCATGGTCAGCTGAGTGCCTCCAACCAATGTGTCCTGGAAGGATGATGAATTAATTCCTCACATCTGGAGAGATGCGTTGATGGGACTATGGGTGTCCACCGCTGTTGGCGCAAAAAATTCTAAACTGGTGCGGTCCCGCCCCGATTTCTGTGGCAGCACCTTTCCTACATTGCTCTGCAATACTCTGGTCTTCTTGCAGGCACCACAGGTGTTCCCTTTCATGTAAATATGTCCATTTTGTTTCATTCCGAATCGCAAATCTGACGAAATTTATGGATTTCTATTTCGGAAGCACTTCCGAAATGACTAACCGGTTCCGTCCGGAACAGAACGAAAACAAAACGAAATGAAATGGGATATAACAAATTGATACAGTTTTTACAAATTAGATTCATTATTCCGTTTCAATTGTTTCACAGCTTCAGCACCGCGTCCTTGTCCATTGCCAGTGTTGCTGAATCTTATGTATGCAGCACCACAGGCCATGGACATCGACATGGTGCCGTTCAGTGCGATTCGGCAGCAGTGAAATTCCCCATAGAGAAGTAATGATTAATCCATTCAGAGAACGCCGAACAGCACCGAAATGTCAGTGAAATGCCTGATTGCTGGTGGTTTGTTCGACAGGTTTAAACAGGCGATTCCCATAAGCTACTTGGTAATTGATGCTTGAAAACTAGGAGAACTCATTGCTTTTATTTTATATAGACGTGCTTATCTATATCAAGTACGCCGAAAAATATGTTTTGCAAGGTATAATTATATATATCATTCCATTTTTAGCTGTAACCTTTGGGATGATTTTCGTTTATTTTTTTTTGGAATCTTGTTTTATTATATCTTTAGCAATTGTCACACAGGCAATAAAGTAAAGCCAGGACAGGTAGCAGGTGAATTATACTTCACATGTAATTTTATTTATTATAAATGTTCTAGACAAAAGCATCTCCAAATAGCTTAGAACATCACAATCGTATTGGCTCAATAAAAGAGATATTGCAAGCCACTGCAATTATTTTTGCTTTTTCGTTTTTGGATTAATACTGCTGCTCACAAAATTTCAGTGCTTTTGACTTTTTTTTTAAAGGAATGCTTTGGTGATGGGATCATTATTAATAACAAAGCAAAATGAATGTTCAGCAGCCATTGTGGTATTCTGAGAAAACGGCTGCTAAAAAGAATGATTTTACAGTATTTTTAATTACTACTTATAAAGTCCGATGAAATAAAGTAACATCTGTTGCAATGAAAAGAAATTCTGCCGAAAGACTTGGAAATGTATTATTAATAAAATAAATAAATGCATACACAAAAAAATTACATTTTCCTTCCTTCAGGCAAGGACACTTCAGTTGAAATAACTGAGTGACAGATGCAAAATTGTAACCGTTGCCTTAACCATCTACACTGCATATGTGATACAACAGTCATATGTTTTGCTCTTGGAACAAGAGCATTGGGTTATGAAATATGCATTAAATTCTTTCCAATGGAACAAATTGTACATCTTGGCACAGATGACTTATTTTTATAACAGGGGTCATTTTTGAATATACAAGATACCAAGCATTCTTAATCCTTCCAGTACAAACAGGGTTTTATTCGCTAAACGTTGGAAAATTATTTCCAACAAAGATGTGTTGGAAATATTTTTCTAGCTCATTTATGCCACTCTGAATTTTGCACATTGGGTGTCCACAAACGAGGACTCAACGTTTAGCGAACCGACCATGACATCCCATACGCGCCAGTATATTTTGTCTCTTCTTACATTGTTTAAAGAGCCTATGAATGTGCAACTGATTACAATATGTACTTCCTTAATTCTTGTTAAGCTCTGCTTAAATGGCTTAATTCAATTTTAAATTCATTATTTTGCAGCAGGAGAATTAAAATAAATAGCTTGCTACAGATAATCAGGAGCCTTATTAAGCAGCTGTGTGGGACACCTCTAGGCAAACTAATCACAAAAAAATTCCCTAAATGGAGACTGGAACGAAGTGTTTTACTGAAATCACAAGCAGAACAGGTTCAGCGGCAAAATTTATTATGGAAATGACTGCTTTTAAAACGGTATCATTATATGCTTTCGTAAGATCATTTGCAAAATAGAGAAATAAAGACAAAAAGCAAACTAGAAACGTAATTAATTTTCCAAAATGAGTTTATATGATGCCAATATAAATCTCAAATGGGAACTTTACCATCGCCATTAGGTTTTTAATTAGGCTTAGTGCTGCCTTAGGTACTCCAAATTCTTTTGTTCCCTCCACCACTACCTCCAGATGTCATACACAGGTTGACCACCTTTTATCCGGAAAGATCAGCACTTTGAGCATTCCCAGATTTTGGATTCTTCTGGATTTCAGAATCCAGGAGAATATAATGTTTTAGAAGAAGGAGATTGATATGGGAGAGCCGCGATCTCCATCCTTCTGCAGCTTCCCGCATCTAAACAGGAGCATTTCTTCGTGGGCATACTTCAGCGTTTCTTAGTGGACATGCTGCACGGAAACAGCATGACTCTGAGCAGATGTCACATGCTGGGGCAGCCCATAGCATTGTTAATTTCGTCAGCTAAATTTTTTTGAGACTAAAACTAAATAAAAAATTGATAATGACTAAAACTAGGATTCAATTCCATAGACATTTTAGTCAAAAACTAGACTGAAATGTTAGGGAGGCACTATTTGGGAGGAGATTCAGCTAGAACTATACACACCGGCTGGGTGGAGTAGAGGTAAAATCACTGCTCTATGACTGTGGAGACTGGAGACACAGGTTCAAATCCCGACAAGAGCACCTCTTCAGTAAGTGTCCTTAGGCAAGACACCTAACGGTACATACTCGCTACCCAGGACATACTTGAAAATTAGAGAAATCTCAATGTATCCTTCCTGGTAAAATACTTTCTCAAAAAAATAAGTAATAATCTCAAGCAAAAGGAAACTGATGACTTTTCTATATTCAGATAAGAGGTTTACTACAGGAGTATATAATGAATCCAGATAGTCAAGAGAAATGTTTAAACAATGCATTATACACTTTAAATACGTTAGATTTTAGTTGACTAAATCTATTCTAGACGTAGTCGACTACAATGTTGTGACATTTGACTAAAACTAGACTAAAACAATTCAGACGACTAACATATAACTAAAACTAAATGGTGTTTAAGTCAAAGATTAAAATTTTGGTTCTGTGGGTTTTTCCCTTTAGGCAGCATATTTTTAGAGATAATTGTTATAGCGCATTATTGTATAAAAATTAAGCGCCCTTCAGTATTCATACATCTACACAATCATGAGTACCCAATAAAGTGGACGGTGGGTGTATATTTGATGTTGTCAATATCATGTTGAGTATTATTACAGTTATTACTTAAATCATCAGAAATTGTTGGATAGGTTATGGTTATAGAAGGTCTGCTGTTCATTTAGGCAGCATTTTTTAAATTCTTATTGTTGTCAGTGTCAAGCAGGTTTGTTAAGTTTATGCTTGTTTTGTCCTTCCCATTGTACAGCACACTAATTGTTCTTTATAAATAACTGATATGGTAATTATAAGTGTCAGATCCTACTACTCTATACAGGCATGTAGCCTGTACTTTGGTCCATAACATCATCATCATATTTAACCCCTTCACTAGCATGATCAAGTATACTTGATCTTCAAATGCTCCTACTGGAGCCCAATATTTATTTATTTGCAAAGTATTTTTACCAGGAAGGATACATTGAGATTTCTCTTGTTTTCAAGCATGTCCTGGGTATATCAGGTATACTTGATCTGGTCTTTTTTATGGGGCAATGTATAGAAATGTAATTAATTGCAAATGAATTTTACTTGCACATAGTCTTTTGAATATATACCTAAAGTTGCTGCATACTAGACATTACAGCAGCTCATAGAACTGCTCTCTGTGCCCATAATCGAGTCTTTCTGCACATGTGTCACAGACACATTCTGCATTAGCGAAATTAGAGACTTCGGTCTGTCAAATGAGCTTACTGCAGTGTATTGTATTTTAAGAATGGATGTATTCAAATACATATGTTTTTACTGTTTGGGTAACAACAAGTGATTTCCAAAAAAATCAATAGGTCCTTCCAGTAGGTTTATGGAAAATCACTTTGTAGTAAAGAGGTTAAGTGTTATTGCTGTCCTCAATAACATAAACTCAATCAACAAAAAATTATTTCATAAAGTTCCAATAAATACATTTCCATATTGTTTCAGAAACTTGTACCGAGAAGAACTAAAGTATAATGCAAAATGTCTTATTATTGTGCAAGTACAGCAGCATCTTAAGTCTTAGCATAAGAAATAACACACTGTACTATAAAAAATATTCCTTTAAACAGCTGTGGGTGATAAATGTGTTACATTAGATATCAAAATGGCAAAAGATGGGAATAATGTACTGCTCATCTGGGGGAAGAGACGTCTTGTAACATACTATTCTGGCTAAGTAAGATTCAAAAGGAACCATAAGTTACGGCTTAGTAAATACACTTTTTGGCTTCAAAAGGAGATTTATGAGGCTCTGAATCTCTATCCAGTATTATACAATATACCCTGCAGGGTATGCTAAGTAATAATAAAAAAAAACGTCATTCTCTTCTCTTTTATTTTGTACAGCATACCAACATTTTTGGCAACAAGAGATGTGATTCTCTTGAAAACAGTGAGATCCTAGGGGCTTTAAACCAATACAGAAAATGGCAGAGAGACTGTAAAGCTTATTGTGTGGAAGTGGTTTAATTGGCAGAGCTACAATAAATTATTCGGAACCCTTCGTAGTACAATTTTTTTAGCAAGAGCAACAATATGCTGCCGTACGTCAAACATTCAAAACACAGGATGGAGAAATAAAAGTTTGGGAGAGGGAGAAAGCAGTGAAATGCGAGTGAATATAACAGACAGATATATTAAACACAAAGGGCCCTAATTCCCTTCTTCGCGCTAACATGGGGATGCTAACGGGGAAAATCAGTGCTTGCAGATTTCCCTGTAGCATCCCCATGTTAACGCAATATTCTGGAGCAGGTGTTACCTCACACCTCGCCCCGCAGCGCAGTGCAGCGTTAACGTCCCGACATTAATTAGTGCTAGCACTTTGTAATACCTAACTTATCGAAACGCTAATTAATGATTGCACATCCTATACTTAACATAGAGCGCAATGTACAGTAACCTCACAGAAGCTAGCGCAATAATCAATGGATTACTAACAGGGGTAGCGTCAGGAATGGAATATGGATGGCATGAGTTCAAACACACTTATCAAGGCACTAACGCTTACATAACCAGACGTTAGTGTTAGCTAGGGAATAGTGCTCAAACGGTCTAATCTTAGGCAGCCACAATACATGTTGAAGATAAACCCATCATAGATTCGAACAATGCTTTTAAAGTTCTTTCTATAAATGGAACCACAGTAATACAATTGCAACTAAATATTTAAAATTACTTTAAAAAGCTCCCATGCTCATTTGTCATTCATGCTTTTAGCATAGAGTTCTATGCAAACACAAATCTACAATTGTAGAAAAAGCATTATCATTAGGAGCTATTTTTATTTAATAAAAAAATAAAATCAACTCATGTTTTGCAAACCACAACAAAAATATCTAAAATCGCATACACGGTTTATTAAATAGACACTCTAGCCACCAGGACCACTTTAACTTAATTGGTGATGGTGAGCTCCGTGTCTATGTCCTACAGCTGTCACTATGGCTGTACAATCTTTCCAAAGCATAGAGATTCCCTTCACCCCCGAAGGCAGTCAATCACCTGTCACAGAGCAGTCTTCCGGGGTTCCTATTAGGTTTTCACAGGTTGTACATAGCAGATCACCAATGTATATCAATGCCCATGTATTGAGGGGCACCTGTTTGGTTGTGTTCACCATAGATTTGCAGAGTGACCATGTCTGCTGCAGCAGAAGCGGATTTCCTTGTAATGTATGGGATATGCTTTGTAATGTATGGGTTAAGAGGTGTTTTTATCACACATAGCAATGGAAATAGGGTGAGCTTTTAACACTAAGCTAGGGAAAGAAGGAGTGAATGAGTGGTTAATAAATAACCTCTCTGCCACCTCACTCCTTTTATATTAGCTGTACATGTACCTCTCAAAAAATCAGTACAAGTAAATCTGAAATTTTGTAAAATAGTACAGATGTATTCACATTCTCCAGCTGAATACCTGATAATGGATCAAAGGATAATGCATGAAATGTAGCTTGCATAATTTAGCAAAGCCAATTAAAATTTAGTCCATGTGTTTATAGATGTTGAAGGAGGTGGTTAACCCAGCTAGATTTAAGCAATGTAATGGAACTCCGTATTTTCTGTTATGAATCTCTACTGGAACTGTCTCCCTCTGTAGCTGCTGGCATCTTGCAATGTGGTTACAAATGTTGTAGCAGACCTTTCTTCCATTCACAAAAAAAGTCGTGGCGTACGGGGGGAAAAATAACAAATTTTTACAGAACTCAAAACAGCTTATAACATTTCCAAAACATGACCCCACAGTACAATATAATGTCTTCTCTGCTGGGACCTGTGTATTGGAAGGTCAGCCATCACCCTTGGTCCCAAGTGGTGCTTAGGGAAATTTGAGCAAATAAAAACCAAACCAAAGAGAAACATAGCTTCTGTACAGACACATTATATGGAGGTTCAGAACTTTGTGTTGTCCATATAAAACTAGTAAATTTTAAATAACTCAAACAGCAGTTATAAGTGTCCGTCACAAGTAATCTGTAAAGATAAAAATCTAAAATAAAAAGGGTAGAAGGGGAATGTTCCCTTTATAGCTACTGTATACGTTATTGTATAATTATGCTAGCCTCTGGGAAAGACTAGGTGACCACATTGTAGAATAATAACTAAACCAAGGCAATTACTTGTGTCAGTAAATTTCCTTTAAATCTCAAAACCAACAATAAGACAATTTTTTTCTGACTTCAGTATGCAGGGTCATAATGAAGTGCCCATCTATTTTTATCAGAAACTGGTATTCTTTTGTGTTTCTGTGAAATATTTACATTTGTATCGGCGATAGTTCAATATATAGTTCGATAGTTTCAAGGTAGATCATAATGGAGCTACACACTAAAACCGCTTAGGAAACATATATTCTGACTTGATCAAGCTTAAATAATTTTCAATTATATGTTAAATGGCCACTACCACCAAAAAATTAAATGTCCTTATGGTTTTTATTTTATATTGCTGATATCTTACATGTGCTTTGTTTTTCTTCTGTATGTTTAGTTAAGAAAATATTTTACTCTATATATGTCACTGGGGGCATCTAATTTGTTATCTTTTGTGTTGTAAACTGGGCCCACCCACAGTATCTTTACACCACTTGCTCTTCACTGTGTGGCAATGACCATAGAATGGAGTAAATAGGTTGATTACTGACTCAATATCATTGTATTGTGAGGGATGTATTCAAACAACATCACCAGGGGGTAGATTAGAGGTCTTTTAGGCTCCCTGTTTTATCTCCTTTAGCTGCCATCGTTTATATTTTAGCCTGGAGAACAATAGCTTATTTCTGCCTTATCTAAACATTCCCTCCTCCACCTCATTAATTGTTAAATATTGTAGATGAAATAAACAACTGACACAAAGTAAAACATTTGCACAGATTTTAGTAAATGTTGCATAATTGGAAAAATCCACAAAATGGAAGCATTTACATGCAATTAGTTCAAGCAAAAGAAAACCTGCAGCATCTGTTTTGTAAGTGGTAGTGTACCTTTAACCCTTTTGGTGTCAGCAGACGGTTTTTGTCCACTCGAGGCCAGTGTAGTTTTTGCAAACATGCATCTTCCTATAAACAATTCCTCAAAAAACACAGCACGTGTATTTAACTGCATGAACATACAGTACATGACATATTTGTATGTTTTTGGATTTATTTCATACTATTATTGTTTTAGTAACTCAGAATTTATATTGAAGACTTGGAAATATTAAATTATATGTTAATTTTCATTTGAAGATTAGGTCTACAACATGACAAAGATATCCAAAGGCTGGGATGCAATTATCCCAGGTCTGCACTGTGAGAAGAACCTGTAAGATAAGGAACTACTGTCCATAAATATCCAGATCGTATGTGATCACCAAGTGCGCATACAAAAGCATGTGGATGTGAGTAGTGGTATCATACGGAAAAGACACCATAAAAAAGTCACGCTAAAAAAGATGCTTCTTCAAAAAAGTCACATTAAAAAATGACAACTCTTCAAAAAGGGCATATATTAAAAAGACAATTCTTTTAAAAAGATTCTTTAAGAAAATGATGTGAGGTACCCGCTATCGATGCAAGCTGTCCCGCCGGAGTCACTAAAAGCTGTTTGATCCTGCCTGAACTGCCAGTGGGAATCCTGAGTAGCTCCCCCTACTCCTCAGATTAATTTTCTTGGTCCTTGCCCTGACTATCTGATATGATAGGTTTTGGACCCATCTGTTCCTCCCCCTCTTCTCTCTCCTCTGTAGGTAATATGCCTCTCATACTCCTCATACGGCTTTAACCCTCTCCAGCCTCAAACGTCTCTCTAGACTCGCTTTTCTTATGCTTTGACTATCTCTAATTCCAAGCCCTATGTTCTTGATGATTGCAGGTGAAGTCATAAAATCAGCTGTTAATAGCTTTATCTCTATCCGTAGAAAGAGCCTTTATATGAGTTTATGCTGTCATTAAATAAAATATTCAATTAGCAAATCAACTAAAATTTTACGAACATTTTTATGCTATGTTTTCAGTTGTAATTATTTGAGCCATGAGGCATTGTATTTTCCATTTTACTGTAAGTGGTGAAGAGCGTAAGTGTGAAGTAGTAAGTAACCAGTTTTGTGTTCTTCTTACGCATATTATAATTGCTCTTGGAATGGAAATTGACTGGAAATATTGTTTGCTCCCATTAACAGACAAGTAACAATGACGCACAGAGGCAAGTGAGTCTGTATGGTTAGTGACCATTTATTTTTGTGTCATGGAAAAAAAGTTCTCATTATCATTATAAACACTGTTTAACCCCTTCCCAACCGCTGACGTACCATGTACATCCAATCGGGATGTCTCCCTTAGACCCGCGGACGTACATGGTACGTCAGGGTCCCCTATCCTCCCTCCTGATACTCCCCTTCCTCGCTGGGATCCCACAGCGGACTGGCAGCCTGGAAGCCTGCCCTGCCTTTTTAGGGGGCCCAGCAGGTGTGATGATGTCATCACGGTGCATTATGACGTCATCGCCAGGCACCACCCTGTGCTTGCAGTAAAAATGAGGAAGGGGAGAGGGTGGGCTCCTTTGGAGCCCTCTATCTCCCCAACCGTTAAAGGTAGAAAGACACAAATTGCTCTGCTGGGAAGGTGAGAGTCTCCCCTTTTCAGCAGTGCATAGTTTTAACCATTTTGCTGCTGGATCTTCATCACTGGATCTTCTCCTGCCTATGTTTTATTTTTCCCTCTTCACACTGCGGAAGTTTATTGTTGTTGCAACAACAGTGATATTCGCCATTGTTTGCAATACCTGTAAACAATGGTGGTTAGTAACTAACCCTGTTAGTAATTTAAATTCCAAACACAAATATCTGTTTTAACCCAAAATGAAAATAGAATAGTACAAATTGTAAATAAACATATTATTGTAAGAAATTATATCCCAGAGAAAATCGTAGAGTAGCATTATATGCTACTCTAACTGGCAAACTTCAAGAATTAATTTCCTAGTGCTCTTTGGAGCCCGTACTGTTGCTCCATACACTAGAAGAAATAGTGTATTTATTAACTTGTAACTATAATTTACAGAATATAGAGCTTACTACACAACATCCAAAAGGAGGATTGGATAGAACGTTTATAATAAAGAAACAGGAAGTCTTAACCCTAGTTGTCAGGGTGGCACCAGGCGTGAGCCGAGGTGGGACCCGAAGTTCAGTTTTATCCCAAGCGCTGGGGTAGTACAGGTTAATAAAAGACACTGAAGACAATGATGCAGGTAAAGGCGTATATTACTGCAGATAAACACAGTCTCTGATAACAACGGTGGGAAATGTTGCACCGCAGTGATCCAGCAATCTCTCCAGGTAATGCAGAAAGTAGTTAGCAGTGAGATACAGGTACAACTGAATGAGGACAGTCTCAGGAACCAGCAGACAAAGTACCTGGAACCACAGCGGTGGTTATAGCAGAGACTCGGTACCCAGGAGATGTTATACAGGCTCAGCAGCAAGCAAAACAGGAATAATACTTGCAGATTAGAACAGGAGCTTTGGAGGGAGACCCTCTTCATGGCAAAGTAATAGAACAATGCCACAGCGGAGGAAAGGGCATGACCTGGTTTTATGCAAACCACACAGGTATCTAGAACAGGAATTAACCCTTGAGTGGAAGCAGACAGGGAGTAAACAGTAACCCAGACTGGCCACAAGCAGGCTCCAAGGGCTGAGGCATGACACTAGTATCTCTGTCCATTTTAAAGAAATCCATTATGACAAATACAAAGATTTATATTTCACGTCTATAACTGGTAAAAGATAAACACACTGGAGACGGGGTGATTTTTTTTTATAAAACAGATGTCAAGAAAAGCTGCATGATGCATGAATTAAAATCATTAACTCCAGAAAGTTTGAATATGGATTTTTATTTGTTTAACTTTGATTACATATTTAGGTCTTCCATTTACCTGGGATTTTTGTTTGGTGGGGTTTCTAATATTAGGCCCTTTAAACTTTTATGATAATATGTGTTTTCTTACACTCCACTAGTTTGAAAATCTCTGGTGTTTAATGTTGAATCCTGTTCCATTGATCTTATGATATTGATTTTTCTAATACTGTTCCATATTGTCACATAGGATTTGTTTTTACCTATATTCCTCTGTTTTTTCTTCTAAAATTATATGAGGATGTAAGGTTAAGCAGAAGCATTTTTGAATCTTGACTGAAAGAGGAAGCTTGAGAAAAGCCAATCTGTATCCAAAATGTGTACAGTGGCTTGAAAGAGATTATTGCCATATAACATCACCATAGCAAGCTTACGTGAAGAGATCAGAAAATATCCGAAGCGGATGGAGTAAGGTGAAAGGAGTGAGAGTTTCGTCAACCAAACGTTTCCTAAATGCCTTCAGTACAGAAGCCAATGACCGGTAAAGTTTAAATCCTGTGCTATTTTGTGCCTGTGGTGGCTGGCTTATATTATCATATTTTTCATACTGAAAACACAGCAGAGAGCAGTGCTTTGAAGATCCAGCACAGATACTGAAGCAACTAAAGGATACATACCTATAAAAGGGATAGCTATTAGAACAACGTTATATTAAATGAAACATTCCGTTGTTTGCTTGGTACTTACAAGCATCCTCCCAAACACCATTTAGACTTTTAAAATATGATTTTATGGCAGAAATATGACACACATGACCTTTTATGAAAATCACATCTTCTAGAGATACAGTAGTTCTTATAAATTATGGAATAACAGCGCGGGATCCAAAGAACACTAGGGAATTGAACCTCCCTGAGGCTTGACAAGTAAGAATAGCACTTGATGCTTCTCTGTATGAGTTGCTTCACTGGGGTTTTTGTTATACAATATTCAGTTTATTTACGATCTGCAGTATTATTTTAGTTTTTACAGATACTTACATTTGGAGTTTGGATCACGTAGTGAACTGTTAAGTACCAGATTGTGCATTTATATTTGCTTTTTAATATGTAATTGTATATAGGAAGTGCAACATGTGTTTAGGCACTGTGTTAATTAGACTAGCTGTTATATATTTTTTTCCCCATTTGTTTATGCTGGATTGATCACCTGTCACATTTATTTGTTTATGTATTCGTACTAGAACTGCACTAGAATATATAGTACCCAAAAATATTATTTTGATAGTTTAATATTTTTATATTTTCCAAGACAATACATTTTAAAAGGGATTAACTTAATTTTAAATATCAACTTTCCCAACTAATCGAATTTACTACGGTTTTTCACATTAGGCTCCATTCATTGCCTTTATGGGGCACTATTCCATAGTGGATGCTAAAATGTAGATGGTAAGCAAGTTCCTTAATGTCTCCACGTCAACATCCTATTCTGGGGAAGAGGTTATCGCAGTACCTCGCCCCGGAACACAGCGCTAACCTCCCTGAAGATGGCTTCCCTTGACTGTGCATTGAAGAGAATGTGAGGAGAGGAGGATTTATTACAGTTCTAGGTGCAATGATCCTTTGGAGTGGTGATATTTTTATAACACATCTTGTACGACGTATGCTTTTTTTAGGCCCTCTTGTTCTGTGAGTTCCCACTATTGTGATTTATTCCTATCAGTTCAGGACTTCCCTATATATTTTTGTTTTAACAGTAACAACTGTGCTACAAAGGAAATTGGAAAGTCAACTTTAAGAGAAGGGGAGCCATTATGATTTACCTAGGGGGCATTATACTTAACTGCTCACTTGTTAATCATAACACTGGTTCAAAATGGGGCCCAATAATTTATTAGCAGGGATCTGGAGTGTTCTAAAGTTTAATTAAGTTTATATTGCTACTACAGTTTTCACTTTAGTTCATTTTTAAATTTTTGAAGACAGAAAGAATATAACAAACTTTTGCTCTCCGGTGCCAGACTTTTTTGCCATCTGCTTAATTTTCACAGGTCATTGAACATAGTTATAAAGGAGTTTCAATCTTTTATTGTTCAAATCCGTTTACTACAACTGTAAGGCAAGTATCTTGTAAATCAAATTAAATTGTGACCTTTTTCAAAGTAACATGGGGAATTAATATATAATATAAGTATATAATTATCAGTCTTCAACCTTTAACATGAAAGTCAAAGTGTTACTTCTAAAGTTTGTTTTTCTTCTAACATAACACCTCTAGCTTGTATAAAGCATTTCATTAAGCATTTTTATTATTTATTTTGAAGATCAACAAAGCATTATTCTTTTCATGAAGTATTTGTAGCTTTACTAAGAAATGGCAAGATCACCTTGAAAATAGAATTTACGCTGCACCTCAAACGGATCATAAACATGATTTATTATAAATTATGTAAATAAAACATGTATTTTAATAAACCAGACATATAGTGTTACGGAATATACCCTGTAAAGGTGTCCTTTTGCCTATGTGTATACAATTGACCAGAGAGAAGTCTTCATTGATTGGAATAATTGACTATACATGGCCAAACTATGTCAGCCAATGAGAGAAGCTCCACAGATAGAGCCCTATATTGATCTAATATTTTTTTTTTATAATGTGTTTTTTTTTTCCTGTGTGGAAATTTATTTTTGTTCGGACTAACTTTGCATTTTATTATTGGTTCCAGTCTTAAGCCATGACTGATGTTTGGAAAATTGTGCTTTACTACATATTTAGAAGTTTCATGGGAGTACTGCCAAGTTAAAAACATACTATTGTATGATAGTTTTATGTTATTTCATTTCATGCACTTTACTCAGTGAAGAATGTACATTCTATATTGTGATTTCTGGACTACAGCATGCTGTCAATCATAATTGCCATATAATAGAAATCAAACTATGTTTTGTACTCAATTAATTTATTTTTATCTGGAAATTTCTAAGACTTTTGTAGCAAACAGACATTAAATATACAAAACCCTCACTAACTCAGCTCCCCACTACCTGTCCTCACTAATCACCAAATACACCCCAGCCCGCTCCCTAAGGTCAAACAGTGACCTGCGCCTAGCTTCTCCCCGCATCACCTCTTCCCATGATAGACTGCAGGATTTCTCACGTGCAGCCCCCACTCTCTGGAACACTCTCCCTCGTACTGTCAGACTTTCCCCTAACTTCTCTTCCTTCAAACGTTCCCTTAAAACATTCCTATTTAGGGAAGCCTACCACCCAACTCACTGACGCAACCATCAATCACTCTCACCTTACAGTCCTCTCCTCCTGTTTCCAACCCCAACCCTCCCAGATTGTGAGTTCCTACGGGAATAGGGCCCTCATCTCCTCCTGTACTGTTTGTCAAATGTTGTTCAATGTATTGTAACCCTGTCTATACTGTGCTTACTGTACAGCGCTGCGGAATATGCTGGCGCTTTATAAATAAAGAATAATAATAATAAAAATTGACAATGAAAGTCTTGCATTAATCAGTTACTACATTCTTTTTTAGGTCTGAAAGATTTATAATATTGAGGAAAGAAACTACATAAGTCGCCCACTGATGACCTGTCGTCCGCAAGGAGATAAAGACTCAACACAATAATGACTCCAATTACTTTGTACTGTGAAATAATATATATTTATTATCAGCCACAGCTACAACCCCACCAAATATAAAATAATATATAAACATGTATTAACATATAAACCGTAAAACAACAGACAGTGCTGAAAGGGTACTCCACACTTCCACCATAGCTCACCTAAACCATAACCAACTTAACTCCAACTTAACTCTGTTCCCATCTCCCACACTTCTAATCTGCCAAATTCCACCTTATATCAAGAAACCCTACCTCAGCACTGCCTACCAACCCCCGCTGTGACAAAGGCGAAAATAAAAAACCTAGTATCCTAACACAACTCCAACATAAACCCTATCTAAAGGGAGGGAGGGGATCGCTCTTTCCCGGTTACCTCAGGAAAAGGCACGCAGAGCCACTGAGCACCTGCCTTTTATCTGCCCCTGTAACCCCGCCCCTATTCTTCCCACTCTATCGCCTTCCCTAGCTGAAAATCCTCCTTGCGTCCTGGCATCAGGGGCAACTAAGGCCCCGTTCACACTGTGCGATTTATCGCGCTGATTTTGCCGCAAAATCGCGGCAAAATCCGCGCTATGTAGCATCTCCAATGCATTTCAATGGAGCTGTTCACATCTTGCCGCGTGACGTCGTGCAATGTCGCATGTCGCTGGTACATGACCCTTTTTTTGTGATTTGCATTTTACGATTTCCATTGGTGGTGTTTTGCAAAATCGCGACGTCGCGCAACGACGCAAATTTGAAAATCGCACAGTGTGAACAGGGCCTTAAGGGCCCTCCACCTGAGTTGTTCCAGGCCTTCAATAATTTGAATAATCTATTCCCTTGTCAATTTATTTAAGAAAAACAAAGTGCATTTGTTTAATTCAAATAATCTTTAGCACGCAGATTTTTATCTCCATGTTACGCAGGACTGGCCCACCAAAACACAATAAATTTCCCAGAGGGCCATAGCATCTAGGGCTGGTAAAAGCACTCTGATTTGTCACTGAGGGAATGACTAGTTTGTTCTGATACTTTACCAGGTAGAGGTGCGCAGTGAATGCTTTCCCACTGGCGTGTATGTTTTTATCCCCTTGCTGCTTCACCAGGGATTTAGCCCATTCCCTGTAAATTAGGTAGGCAGAAGAGGAGGCAGCATTTTTATTTTTAATTAATTTACTGAAATGGACAGCTGAGGGATGGAAACCTCAACCAGTAATTCAGTTAGGGGCACCAAGATTGCTAGTGGCGGCCATGGATGTCCTTACAAAAGACACTCGGATTCAACTATGGCCTAATTGGATGCCTGATATAATTCAGACACGGACGAATTTGGATGCTCCACTTTGGCTGTGGCCAAATTTGATGCTATACTGGAACGTCATTTTCCATAGCTAGGGTAGAAATTTGAGTTATAAAATAGGATTAGGTTTAGGGTGAGAATTTATGGATATTATTAAAAACTCTATTTTCTAATCATAACCAAACTAGTAATGGGAAGCCCCTACGGGTTTTCAGTTATTGCTAACTATTTTCTTTTGCAGCTCCCTATTACAGACTTATCCAGAATATGGGCCCCTAGTAAGTTACAAAATTTCTACTCTTGACATTTGTGGATGAGAGTATCTGCTCAGTAGCTCGTAAACATTTTCAATGATTGCAAAATGTCCCAACATACAAAAATACAATTTTTCATTTAAATTAAATTATTTTGTAAAGGAACAGGTGGTTTTGTAATTTACCAGCTTATTTCACCATAATAAAAAATCTATTTCATAATTAACATACTAAAAGTAGGAAAAAAAAGTGAGTTATTCCTATTTAACAATGTTCTTTGTAGAATTCTCTGACCAAGATGCCTGCATTTTAATTACAGCTAAATCTGTGTGCTGACTCCTGCCTCTACAATGGATGGTACCACAGTAGCAGGAGCTAGTGAAGGGTCGTTGTTCCTGTGATGATTTAAAACTGGAAAGTATAAATAAAGAGGCAAAAAGGTCACCCAGAAGAGAACTAAGTGTAGTGTTTATTTACAGTTTTTTTCTTGCTGATTCCATCAAGGCATTTTACATTTCAGAGAATGTTATGCACCATCATGTCTGAAACAAACTAGAATTAAATTTGTCCTGTACAAGATAGACTACAAACAAGTTGGAATGTACCTTACGTCTCTTGTACAGTTTCTTTATAAACTGATTTGACACAAGGTAGTTGAACTGCACCTATTGTAAAGTCCTACAAAATTTGTTGGCTGGATGCATATACAGTATACATCAAAATAATGGTCATATTAGATGTCAGATAGGGAATGCAACCGTGAAAATGCTCTAAATATAAGCGTTCTGTAAACCTGTTAATATATTTTGAGAATATGGTGCATTTACAGCATAATTTTCATTTATATCAATTTAAAAAACCTGTGCACATCGCTTTGGTACCTTTGTCAATGTTCTCTTAGTAAGAGCAATCAGACCCTGTGATAAATACTACTTATACTACAAATAATGCTCAGGTTACTGCCATTTCCCATAATGGCAAATTGTGTATGTGATTAAAAAATACATAATATAAATTGATCTAGATTCTAACGGTTTTAACGGATGAAACATTATACGCTACAGTATGTGTTTCTCAGTATACAGTAATAATAAAACACTAAGATTACCAGTTTGAGGTTTTATTGTCATCGAGAAACACATAGATGTCACTCTAATAGTTTCACCAACATTAGGAAACTGCTGATTCAATCTATGGGCTTTATATTATGTGACAGCAATTCTAGTAATAAAGCTTGAAAATCAAATATCAAGTCAGAGTTTCCGTCAAACCAATGCACTATTTTGAAGGAGCGTTGACATTTATAGCAGTTTTACTGCCCACAGAAAAAAAAATAGTGTAAAAACAGGTGCTGCTTTTTTTTTTCTAACGTCAACTACACTTTCTTGAGAATGATCAAATATGAATTAGAAAAAAATATTTTGAAATCCATTAGTAAATAGGAAAACAAAAATATATTTTTATTAAAATATATTTTACAAAAATGTTTCAAAATATTTTGACTTATTAAAATCAATAACAATATATCTGCTCTTCACTGGTCACTATCAGATTTTCTTTATCACAAAATGTATTGCCCACATAACCTTTTCCCCTAGAAGCTTCCTGTTTATGACAAGGTCAGAATGGGGTCCCTTGGTGTGTGAATATAGAATTAGTTCCATCCCATGACTTTTCTCTCCAAGGCCTGTGTCAGATGAACGCAGTGATCACGACCGTGTTGCCGCACATTTTAACGTCCGTCGTAGCATAAAATTGTGATCAGTAGAGACCCACCCACGAAGTACGTCTGAACAGAAGTGCGGATGCACAACGCACATGGCACCGGACGCAATTTAGGCAACAACGTCAAACCGCTAGGATGGACGCACAGAATGCGCCACGTCCGTGTAGCTTTGTGTGTGAGTGATGAAACGTAGTCAGACGGACTGCATTTTTGACGTCCAGCATTTTTGACCGACAAAATGTTTTTTCATATCATGTATCAATTTTTTTCATTTTACATATAAATTTTATTTCCCATCTACATCAGTCAAAAAAAGTCAGTCAAAAAAAAACCGGTGTGGTGTCTACAGTATCATCAGTCTGAAAGTGCATCAGTTGTGCACGGACGCACAGTGTGCTCAGAATGCATTCGTCTGACATTAGCCTAAGAGTGTACAAAAATACATTAAACAACATTTTTTAATAACATATCCAAAATACTGGGACCACTCTGATCTGCTCAGAACGAGAGTGAAGAGAGGTCTACTCATCATGTGCCATCCCATAGAAAAGGTAATGAAGTCATGTAACTTCTTGAACTGGATTCACTAATCTTTTCTGAAATGCTCAAGCCGTGATCTCTGTGTGCCTATTGTGTTTTGTGTTACAAAATAATTTAATTCAATTGTAGGTTTTAATAAACATACAAGTTTGTTGAAAAAAAAAATATATATTTATATTAGTGAGAAAAAGAGAGGTTTGTGACCTCATCGTAGAACAGGCTACTAGTGCCGGTGCTCGTTCAAGACTCTCACAAACCTCTCTTCTTCTAACTTTAAGTTCACAGGGTAATCCAGACGTTGCCCCCTTGCTTGATTGTGCCAAGGTGGTGTCAGCTATAACCTCCTGATGAGGCCTAACAAGACCGAAAAAATCGTCGGGGGTTGCTGCACCGCTCATGCAGGGATGTCGTCCTTGGCATTTCAGTATTGGCCACCCTTTCAGGGTGAAGCAGTCTGATTTCCATATGGAGCAGTTGTTCCTGTAATGGCACACTCAAGATAAAACCTTGTGATACCTGAGCAGGCTCCCACCATAGAGCAGGCCACTAGTGCCGTTGCTTGTTCTCAGTACGTAATGTCCATGGGTAGTTATATTTAATAAATGGGTACATACCAATATGTAGTGTGCATGGTCCACCATAACCGCCCTCCTCATATTTAAACACGTACTGTACATAAAATCACACTGATAGGTTTCCAACATAAATATAGTGAACTACTGTACTGTATAATAAAATCCCACTGGCAGGTCCCCAATCTAAATATAGTGAACTGCAGTACCATTTACCGTATAATAGAATGCCACTGGCAACTCCTAAATATCAATATCATGTACATTAGGGATTCCTGAATTAATGGTGTACTCCAAGTAATGGCAGAGCTGCAAGTTTTTGTTTAACTCATGGACACCTTTTTTCTAGCTGCTCCACACAGTGATCTTATTTTGCAATTGCAAAACATGATGTATAATGATTTGGCTACATCTGCTCACAAGAGACTTCACCCCCATCACAGCCACATCGGCCTTTAGAGAATCCTGACTCATGGATAGAAAATCAAAGTGATGCCAAATTTGGGTGAAGATAATCAAGAATTCAAGGTACAGCAATCTAAAGTTGACTTGCTGTATGACACCAAAGGAACTTTGTAAATTATCTTTTTAGATTGCCAAAAATTTAATCATATTACTTTTTTGTAAGCATCCCTGTATATTTTATGGCCTGCCTGCAAGTGGCATTAAACCTTGCAAACTATATTTCTCATTTTAGCATAACACTTATATATGTGATTTATAATCAAAGATTGGTTTGGAACATTCAGTTCAGCATTGACTTCTTAATTATGTTTTTTACTTTCTTGTTTAAGTTTGATAGTAAATATTTGACAGTTCCATTATCAGATAAAACGTTAGTTATGCTTAGAATGATAATGTCTTATGAAAGTCACTGATGTTATAGATAAATGGAATTTGAAAATAATGAACACAACTCTGGTATTCTATCTGGCTTGATAAAAATGTACCCCCTTAAATTATTTTGTTATAAAAACACCATAAAAAGTAACCCCTTCACTACCAAGTGGATTTCCATAATTTCACTGCCAGGAACAGGCTGGGTGGGAACACAGAGTGGCAGTAGAGTCGAGAAATAAATAGGTTACAGGTGAAGAGCAGATCAGGACAAAGTTAGATGTAAGTCGGTTCAAGGGAAACGAGCAAATATGGGCAAAATTAAGTGCAAGCTGAATCGGTTCAGAGAGAGTCAGGTAAAAAAAAGTATGTTTAAAAATATATATATATTATATATACACTGTATAATATAAGTTCTATTGGGAGACCAGGCAACCACAATAGGGCAGTGAGTCAGACTTGAGTGTGGGTTTATATAGTCAAGCTCCAATCTACCTCTCTGATATAGGTGTACGCAGGGAGTGTGCCTAGTGTGCAAGATTTTCAATGCTGTTTGCAAAAAAACTACTGGACAAATATGTCTGGAATGAACATATAAGGTCCTAGGAATAATAATAAAATGGTCTGTTACAGAAAAAAAACACACGCTATTTAACCCCTTCACTGCTGAGCCATTTCACCTCTGCATACGGAGCTGATTTTTACTGTTTGTGCTTATCATGTTTAAACGCGATTTGAAGTCATGTTTTATTATACGACTCAGAGAAATTATATATCTTTTATTTCGTCAGATTCATAATATATCTTTATTATATGTATACGTTATGCCCTGCCAGAATGCTACAATAAAAAAGTGTGGTTTTTTTATACCTTCACTGGCTCCACCTGTTCCCTAGGGATGGGCTGCCGGTTCGAATCAGTTTGAAGTTCAATTTGAACATCGGCTGTTCAAAAGTTCGCAAACTTCGAACTTTTCGGGATGTTGGCGGAAAGTTAGAGGGGAAAAAAAAAAGTTTTCAAAAAAATTCCAAAAAATGCTTAAAAGATCCTAAAAAAATCTGAAAATAAAGATACTCTTTACTGCAGAATATAATAATAAACGGTTTATTAGATATTGAATTTAAATGGGAATATATTTTAACATTGAAGCCTATGGGATTCATAAACATTTCCCACTCCTTCTTGGTCAAACATTTCCCACTCCTTCTTGGTCAAATATGTCCCACTCCTTGTTGCTCAAACATTTCCCATGACTTCAAATCGCATTTAAACATGAGCAAAAGCGGTAAAAATGAGCTCAGCGCACAGCAGTGAAAGGGTTAAAAACATTTTTTCCCCATTGTTTCCTGTCCCCCAGGGCAGTACCCGGACCCCCATACTCCTTTTATGGCCAATATCTTGCATATATGCCCTCTTGGAGGGGACCTTAATTTTCGAACGTTCGAGCCCCATTGACTTGCATGGTGTTCAAATTGTGTTCGAGTTCGCGGTCAAACTTTTTCAGGTGTTCGAGTTCGAATGTGAACTGAACACGGGGGTGTTCCGCCCATCACTACTGTTCCCCACACAAAGTAAGCGATTTCTTATCTTTATAATCCCTACTAAATAAACACAATGTAGTAGGCTGTTTTGGGAGTGCAGTTGTTGGTTACTCTGCTGTGTTTTCATCTTCCAATGTATTTGAAGATGCAAAAAAAATTGAAATTTAGAGAATGACGATCCAGGTTTAAAAATCATTGGTATCATAGATTAAGCACATACGAATGTAAAAAAACCTTTTCACTTGAGATGCCAGTTGAAATCTATGTTAAACAGAAAGTATAATTAAATTAGCTCAATATGACTTTATTGGTACTCAAGAACAGAGTTGTTTGCTCATGCACGAAATACAAATTTAACATATATATAATTAACATAATAATAATAATTAAGTCATAGATTTAATTAAACTGCTTATTAATTCAAGGGACATTAAATGAACAAAGCAGAATTTGTATAAAGCGTTAGGATGACTTGCTGGATTATAGTCAATTACATTGAGTCATTGAGTATTTTCTAATATACACACACATCTTTTATCCACTCACCACTCAAAACCTTTCATACTCTAATTTGTAACTAATGACAGAGAAATGAAAAGGACAGGAAAGGATCTGACTAGACTACACAGAACTAGGATAGAAACAGAGGGACACTACAAGATTGACTATAGATACTGTGGATAAACAAGAAGGGGTTAACTAAGGAAACCCTCACAAAACACAGCAGACAGATGGAACAGAAATCGGGTTTAAATCTGGAGCACTGGTGCGCAGGGATACGGTGAGAGTCCAGGGGTGCTGAGTGTTGGAATCCAGGGAAAGTTGGTTGCTGAGGTTCCAGGAGGTCACATAGGATGTTGGGAATAACTGCAGGGTTTGGTAAAGCAAAGGCAAGGTCCTTGTAAAAAAAGGTAGTGTAGCAGAAGCAAAGCAGGCATACTCAGGTGCGGTGGCAAATCCATCTGGCAAGTCCAGGTTCCATTCCAAGGTCGAGGGTCAGTAGCAGGCAAACATGGTCCGTAGAAACAATGCCAAAAAAAGGTCTGGTACACAGGTTTCTTGACAACAGGCTGCTCTGGGATTATGATGCACACTGAAGGCCATTGCAATGCAGAAGCACTGCATTGTGGGTGCTCTACCCTTAAATAGTGAAGAGCCAGGGTCACTAATTAGGAGCACTTGCATCAGCTATAGTACTATAAGGAAAGTCCATTCTTAGCAGGGCAGGGCAGGACATGAAGGATGCTGCCAAGGCAGAGAGCATGATGAAGCAACACCGGTGGCAGGGTGATACAGATACAGTAGGTGAACAGAAATCCCTGAACAAATCCTGTCCATGAGTCATAGTGGGGAAAGAATTGGTCCAGATAAAGGCAAATACTGGAATAAGTGGCCCTCCAGCAGGCACCTGAGCCGAACGCATTACATTGAGCCCTGCAGGCAGTTCCTTTGCCCTCATGGCTTGGTTTTTACTCTGACAGTCATCTATAGTTGTGATATATAATAGATCACACATAGGGTGATACCCCTAACAAAATAATACAATGCAAAATGAAATGAAAATAAAAATAAAAATAAAAATGAATACAATGTATTCGTGGAGTATAATCTTAACCACTCACAGGCTGCCACTACTGGGAAGACACATAGCAGGTTCTTGAATTTCTCCAAGCTGGAATGATAGCCTTGAGAGAAGAATAATAACAATAGTGTAGATAGCCAAGCAACCATAAAAACAACGTTTTTATTGCGCTTACAGAAATTTAAAACAAATGGAGCAGAACATCACCAACTCCCATGACCCAAATCGTCTAGAGGTGTTGCTCGACGCGTTTCGTCACGTGGACTTCATCAGGAGCGTGAAAGTTCCATCTGATATCCCTCTAATATACCCAAATAAAAATCAATTAACCAATCAAAGAAAAACAGAAAAAACGAAAACGAAAAAACGGAAAAAACGAAAAGACGGAAGTCACAATACGAAAAGAAACTAAAAAACGTCCCGCAAAGTACTTCTGGCTTAATGAACCGGAAGAAATTATCCATCAGGTGGTGCACCGCACAACGCATAACCCCTGTTGGCCGGAACAGTTCTCCTCGCATCCTGGGTCTACCGGCCATGGAGAACCTTCCGGACAGAGATCCGACAGTAAGGGCACTTCCGGCTTCCAATATTTTCATGGAGATGGTCCAATCAAAGAGCCGATGTGAAGTCACTGCCGCCATCTTTAAAAACGGCAATTCGGATACGGCCAGATGGTCTCCCGATATGGATAAGCCTGATGTGAAGCCACTGTCGCCATCTTTGAAAACGGCAATTCAAAAAGCACACCAAATCTATATCACAATTTAACCCCTGCGGTTCCAATGTCTTGAGTCTATATATCCAATAGGTTTCTCGTCTAGACAGTCTATTGACTCTGTTACCCCCCCTCCAATCTCCCTTCACCATTTCTATCCCAAAACATACCAATAGTTCTTCTTTAAAACTGGGACAAGCATTACAATGCACTGGCAAGGGGTGGGTACGCATATTATTCCTGATGTTATTCTGATGCTCCAGTAGTCTACATTTGAGCTTGCGCATAGTACGACCCACATATTGGACACCACAGGGACATTGAATCAGATACACCACAAACGTGGTGTTGCACGTAATCTCACTCTTAATTGAGAAGGATTCTCCTGTAGAGTGACTTGAATAACCTTTAACTGTTGATGGTAAAAAGCGACATGCTTTACATGTTCCACATCGTTTAAAACCATTATGCCCCACCAGAAATTTCTTATCTGGACCCTGAGGAATACTGGGTGCTAGCATATTCTTAAAATTATTAGTTTTTCTGTAAATTATAGAGGGTTGTAATGGTATATCCTTCCCTAAAATGGGTTCTTGTAATAGGAGAGGCCAATGTTTCTTAACAATCTTCTCCATCTGTCTATATCCCGTATTAAAATTAGTCAAAAAGGCATATCTACTTGTATTGGTACTTCTTTTATTTCTAGTTTTAAAAAGATCTCTTCTGTGTATTCTCATCACTTCCTGCATTGTCTTATTAACTTCCCCTGGGTCATATTCCTTCTGTACTAATTTATTTTCAATAAATTTCGATTGTTCAATGAAATCGGTTAATTTGGTACAGTTTCGTCGGACTCTAATGAATTGACTCCTCGGTATGGACTTCAACCATGACGGATGGTGGCAACTACCCCGATGGACATATCCATTGCCATCGGTAGGTTTAAAATGAGGAACAACCGGTCCATAAGATTCAATGATTTAATTACTAACACTCCAAATGTGGGTATAGAAGCACCTAATATGGATGATTACTTTATGAAATTGGAAAGACTAGTGTCTAAGGAAACCAGAAAATGGTGGGAGGTTTCCTACTTGGGTAACTATTTGGAGAAAGGTTTGGTGCCTAGAGGTTTAAGATTAGAAAAGACCCCCGCTTGTGGTTTAGACAATGAGGAGTTTATGAAGAAGTGGGATGGTATTTTGATTGACTGTTCAAAGTTACTTATGCAACTTATAGTTGATTTTGAAAAGACGAATTTATGCGTTCTTGAACAGGAAATCAAAATCCACTCGGATAACCCTCTATTGATAAAGAAAATGTGTTATTTAAAGAGAAAGAAAAAGATCTATGTAAGAAGATTGAAGGTCTAGAAGAAAAAATTGCTATTACAAAAAACAATAAATACCTTATGGATCAAAAAGATTGGGAGAATTTTTCCTATACAACCTTAAATAAGAACAAAATGAAGCGAGATAGGAGGGCATTTAGAATGGGTCACCACAGGCCCCAGAGGGGACCAGTGGAAATGAAATCCAGACATCCAAATAGGGAACCCAATTGGAATGTAAGACAAATAGATAGGGTACATCAAGGATCCAATGAACAGAGTACCACCAATAACGGATTAAATACAGGGGCCTTTGAGCTCTCCAATACAATCTCCGCCCCGCAGAGGAATTTGATATATCCAAAGACATCTAAAACTTGGGCCCAGGCGGTGGATAACCAGGAGAAAATAGAGGAGGGGCATTTTTTAGGGGCACGTCCGAAGGAGCGGCAAATTACCAATTATTTTCCGCCAAAATTGTCTTCTGTCTTCTGCATTGTCCTAGTGGACCTCTCACTAGGAAGGAGCTGTCTTCTGTCTCTGCCTGCTATAACCTGTTTTTGTCTTGGTCCCCACCATACTGTTCATAGTTCCTGCTACAAGAATCCACAACCTGCATCCCACAGACTCTCTAAGTGTCGCTGCTCTGCACGTCGCAGACTCTCCAGGCATCGCTGCCCTGTACGTCGCAGACTCTGCAGGCATCGCTGCCCTGCACGTCGCAGACTCTCCAGGACCCCCTTGCTCTACAGATCCAGGACCCCCTTGCTCTACAGATCCAGGACCCCCTTGCTCTACAGATCCAGGATCCCCTTGCTCTACAGATCCAGGATCCCTCTACAGATCCAGGACCCCCTCGCTCTACAGATCCAGGACCCCCTCGCTCTACAGATCCAGGACCCCTCCACATACCCAGGACCCCCTGCATACCCAGGACCCTCTGCCTCAAAGAATCTTCCGTTTCTATTTTTCCTATTTATTCTTTCTAAAGATCTCCTTCACTCTTCCTTCTCCTATTTCTCTCCATGTCTGGTTTAACCCTGCTCTAAGTTCAATCTACTCTTTTCCTTTATAATGTAGTAGTATAGTTTAGTGTAGTTTAGTTTTGTTACTTTTGGTCTACCTTTATCTCCTCTTGCCTTTTTAGTTTCTTATTTCTGATTTATTATTTATACAGTGTTTTCCTTTCTTATTACCCAGCTACATAATTGTTTATTCATATTTGTTTACTGTCTCTTATGCCTTATTCTTAATAAACCCCTTTTTGTTCATATACGTTTTTCCTATTTCCCATCATTGCATATTGGGCTCACACTTGTCACCCCGGAACCAGCTCCCTGACAGGGGGGAGAATCTAAATAACGTAGGAACTCAGGTTGGATTAGCCAAGTTTAAGCCCAACTCTACTTTCTATCCAACATACTGTAAAGGCCCATTTCTCGAAACGTTTGGGAAGATGGTTGAAAAGGACTTCTATAAATTGTGCAACAATAATAATATGAGAGTTTAGAATTTGACCAGGGATGAAATGAAAAATATTAAGGAACTTCAGGAGAGAAGGGACATTGTGATCAGGGAGGCTGACAAAGGAGGAGCCATAGTTTTGATGACACAGAAATATTATAAAGAGCAATCACAGGTTATCCTTGGGGATCCTAACACCTATATCAAACTAACTGGAGACCCTACATCGAGATACAATAAAATACTAGTAAAGATTCTGGATGAAGCCAAAATAAATGGGGTCATTTCAGAAAATAATCATAAATTTCTGTTAAATCAATACCCAAGAGCACCGGTTTTTTATTTCATTCCAAAAATACACAAAAACCTGACGAGACCCCCTGGATGACCCATAATCAGTGGGATCAACTCCTTTACTTCTAATCTGTCACAATTTATAGATTTTCATCTTCAGGGGTATGCCCAGGCAGCCCCTTCTTACATTAAAGACACAACTCACATTATGTTGGATTTAGAGAAAATTAGATGGCGACCCGGTTATAGATGGGCCTCTTTTGACGTTTCATCACTATACACCGTCATTGACCATAAATTGGGTCTTAAGGCCGTGGAATTTTATTTAATTGGGGACACCAATATGGGTCCCGAATTGAAATCATTTCTGCTACAGGCCATATCATACATACTCAGACACAACTATTTCTGGTATGATCAGGAGTTTTATCTCCAGTTGACAGGTACTGCCATGGGGACCAGGTTCGCCCCAAGCTATGCGAACATCTACATCTACATATTGGGAGTCCCTGTTTATTTCGGGTAGATTAACCAATGGGGCGGGCCTGGTCCTCTGGCGACGGTACATAGATGTCGTCTTGGTCATTTGGGAGGGTTTCCAAGAGACTTTAGATGCATTCACTGAATATATCAATGATAATGAGTTTTCCCTTAAGTTTAATCCCGTGTTTAGTGAGCATCAGATAGATTTTTTAGACCTCACTATTAGTAGTGATGACATTCGAGTGGTCACTAAGTGTTATTTTAAACCTACCGATGGCAATGGATATGTCCATCGGGGTAGTTGCCACCATCCGTCATGGTTGAAGTCCATACCGAGGAGTCAATTCATTAGAGTCCGACGAAACTGTACCAAATTAACCGATTTCATTGAACAATCAAAATATATTGAAAATAAATTAGTACAGAAGGAATATGACCCAGGGGAAGTTAATAAGACAATGCAGGAAGTGATGAGAGTACACAGAAAAGATCTTTTTATAACTAGAAATAAAAGAAGTACCAATACAAGTAGATATGCCTTTTTGACTAATTTTAATACGGGATATAGACAGATGGAGAAGATTGTTAAGAAACATTGCCTCTCCTATTACAAGAACCCATTTTAGGGAAGGATATACCATTACAACCCTCTATAATTTACAGAAAAACTAATAATTTTAAGAATATGCTAGCACCCAGTATTCCTCAGGGTCCAGATAAGAAATTTCTGGTGGGGCATAATGGTTTTAAACGACATAGAACATGTAAAGCATGTCGATTTTTACCATCAACAGTTAAAGGTTATTCAAGTCACTCTACAGGAGAATCCTTCTCAATTAAGAGTGAGATTACGTGCAACACCACGTTTGTGGTGTATCTGATTCAATGTCCCTGTGGTGTCCAATATGTGGGTCGTACTATGCGCAAGCTCAAATGTAGACTACTGGAGCATCAGAATAACATCAGGAATAATATGCGTACCCACCCCTTGCCAGTGCATTGTAATGCTTGTCCCAGTTTTAAAGAAGAACTATTGGTATGTTTTGGGATAGAAATGGTGAAGGGAGATTGGAGGGGGGGTAACAGAGTCAATAGACTGTCTAGACGAGAAACCTATTGGATATATAGACTCAAGACATTGGAACCGCAGGGGTTAAATTGTAATATCGATTTAGTGTGCTTTTTGCGCGAATAAGGAATACTATTTATGAATCACTATCAATTTATATTTCGTTTTAAAGAATTTATAATTGAGTTTATAACCTTTTGTATTTTACTTTATTTTACATTGCATCTTATGTTTATCCACACCGGGAGTCCATCCATTTGGCCGTACTTGAATTGCCATTTTCAAAGATGGCGACAGTGACTTCACATCAGGCTTATCCATATCGGGAGACCATCTGGCCGTATCCGAATTGCCGTTTTTAAAGATGGCGGCAGTGACTTCACATCGGCTCTTTGATTGGACCATCTCCATGAAAATATTGGAAGCCGGAAGTGCCCTTACTGTCGGATCTCTGTCCGGAAGGCTCTCCATGGCCGGTAGACCCAGGATGCGAGGAGAACTGTTCCGGCCAACAGGGGTTATGCGTTGTGTGGTGCACCACCTGATGGATAATTTCTTCCGGTTCATTAAGCCGGAAGTACTTTGCGGGACGTTTTTTAGTTTCGTTTCGTATTGTGACTTCCGTCTTTTCGTTTTTTCTGTTTTTTCGTTTTCGTTTTTTCTGTTTTTCTTTGATTGGTTAATTGATTTTTATTTGGGTATATTAGAGGGATATCAGATGGGACTTTCACGCTCCTGATGAAGTCCATGTGACGAAACGCGTCGAGCAACACCTCCAGACGATTTGGGTCATGGGAGTTGGTGATGTTCTGCTCCATTTGTTTTAAATTTCTGTAAGCGCAATAAAAACGTTGTTTTTATGGTTGCTTGGCTATCTACACTATTGTTATTATTCTTCCCTCAAGGCTATCATTCCAGCTTGGAGAAATTCAAGAACCTGCTATGTGTCTTCCCAGTAGTGGCAGCCTGTGAGTGGTTAAGATTATACTCCACGAATACATTGTATTCATTTTTATTTTTATTTTTATTTTCATTTCATTTTGCATTGTATTATTTTGTTAGGGGTATCACCCTATGTGTGATCTATTATATATCACAACTATAGATGACTGTCAGAGTAAAAACCAAGCCAAGCCTTCTTATCTTAAAGAAATCTTCTTACTGAAGGGAAAATACAATTTACAGAGAGGGGGTAGCCACAGAGAAGTACAGTATAAAGACAGAGGACAGCTAATACAGAGATGTACACTATACAGAGAGAAGGGACACAGAAACATTACTCTACAATAACCACATAAGGGAATATTAATTTAACACACATCAGGTAATAGGGCACACAGAACAAACACTCTACCTTACATACAGAGACAAACTGTAAAGAAAATAAATGTAAAATAGACTTTGGGGCGGCTGTTTCGTCACAGGGTTATTCAGTGTAGGTTGAAAAATTAAACAATTTTAGTATAAGACTGCAACATAAAAAAATGTGATATAAGATACAAAGGGGTCTGACTGCTTTCTGAAGGCACTACAAAGTGGTTCCATGCAGGATCTTTGATCTACTACTGTACAATTTTTTCTCTAAGGGTGAATAAACAAAAACAAATACATTACAGCATAATAATTTAATAGAAATTTAGAATATGAAATGAATACAGTCCATGCGACTAACAAGTCTGCAAGAAATCAAGTTAAATTTGCTGTCATTAAAGCAGCCCTTTAAAGAGAAAGCGCTAGTTGCAGTATTTGTTCAACATAAAAGCTCAATAATAAAATAATTGCATGGTATAGTAATAGCTCCATTTATATTAACTGAAAAATTGCTAGATTTAATGTCCCCTTAGTATAGCCTAGAGCTTTATAAAATAACTTTATTTAGAGACAGTATCCTTAACTCTAGGTACTTTCTTGTATAGATGTATGTAGGGATGAAAATGATCTAAATTTGAAATCAGTCTTATGTTTTACTTCATGCTGGCAATATGTAATTTCGCTTCTATTGGCTACTGCTAAAGTGCTCATAATAATGCGCTCATATTGTCATTTCCTTAACATAGATCTGGTGTGTATAAATGTGTAAATGGTATGAGTGTTGAAAAGTCTCTGCTGTGATGATGTGATTAACCACCTATCTATAGCGTGTTTACCACTGAACCAGGAAAAGGAAATAAAGTTTTAGTGTATCAAAGCCGAAGGGTTGGGAGTCCTACCTGGAGAAGAAAAAAAAAAGATAAATACTAAAGCTAAGGGATAAGATAGACAAAAAAGCTCAATATACCTACTGGAACAACGCTACATCTGAACAGTCATATTTTTACAGTTTTCGGTTTTTCAATGCAGCATCCATCATCTCAAAAACCAGACCCAGTCTAGCAAAAACAATGCCGTATTCAGAATTGCTGACAAACGTTACATTGAGATTGCTTTAATATCATTGGCAATAAGAGTATTGTTGACCAGTGAAACGGATATTCATTTTTCATATTTTAATCCGTATTATTGTCCATATATCTAAGCATGCTGTATTTTCTGAAACCTGTACTAGAAGTTTATAAATGTTCTAAAATCACTACGTCGATCTGTTGAATTTGTAGAATCAATGTAGGACCATTCTTCCAATGTTTTGTTACTACTTTTAAAATAAATATATTTTATTTTAATAAAGTAAATGAGTAGAGTAAAGAGTGCGCACCACTGCATGTTTATTATCGGACTATTTTTTATCAAACACAAAATAACACTAAATGGACATACAGTATATGTGTACTATTAAAATCTATTGACATAATGCATACTGTATGCTACTTCATATAATCTATATGGATTCTGCTAACTTTAAGTTTTCAAAACATGCCAAATCATATGTAAGTATCCTTGGACAAGACACGTAACTGTACATACTCGCCACCCAGGACATACTTGAAAACGAGAGAAAACTCAATGTATCCTTCCTGGTAAAATCCTTTCTCAAAAAAAAATATGGATAATTGGGTAAACAGATCACATTGTGAATAAATCTTACTGAAACAGGTTTCCAAAGAACTCAATTTTTCATTATTTCATTATCATTATATTTTTTGCATCATTAGTACCCGATTATTTTATCTTATAAAGATCTAGTCCTTTTTCAGATGCCGAATATTATTTTAGTAGATTAAATATTATGGTCTTTTCTCAAAGGGTTTCTTGCGTTTAACCCCTTCACCGTGGATGACGTGTGGGGAACGTCCTCAGACTCCCCACACGTCATCCGCTACCCGGGAGCACAGAGAGATACTCACCTCTCTACTCCAGGGCTCATGGCATTCTGACTTCGTTGAATTCAGGCGCTGCTTTTAAGGGCCTCCCAACGCAACAGGATGACAGACGCGATGACGTCATTTTCAGGCGACTGCCCGGGAAAGTGGGGAGATCGACTGAAAGGAGGGAGGATCTTTTCGGAGTTAGAAGGAGAAGCCAGGCACTGCTTAAAAGGGGAGAGAATCCCCTTTTAAGCGGTGCCTGACTTTAACCCCTGAGGCGCCAGTTCAGTTCCGGTGGGGGCAACCATCTTGGATGGCAGCTTCACCTCCGGGTCCCCCCTCATCACGTGATGTCATTGCGCATGGAGCGATGTCAGTTAGCCGGGGAACCCCTAGCTGCCCAGGGATTTCCCAAGGAAATCCCCTGGAGGAGATAGGAGGTTCCTTGGAATCTCCATATATCCTACGAACGGTGGCAGATAGAAGCTCATGTCTTGTTTCATTCAAAAGGCTTGAGCATGGCCTTTCCAATGATGCCAAACATGACCATGTTCAAATTAAGAAAAAAATAAAACTAAAAAAATATATAAAAGAAATAAGAAAAAAAAGAAAAACGTGTTTTTTTTTGTGTTATTTTTATTAATGCAGCTATATGGTTCAACATTTCAATTTTAATGTGAACAATGATGCTGCACTGACGATTTTCTTTCTATGGGGGGTTTGCTAAAAATCACGTAATTCTCCCCCAAAAAAATGTAATGAGTCCCCATTTCTAATGTTTTTAACCAGCGCACCCCATAGAAAATATAACCACAAAAGGTTTGGATGAGCCTTTACACGCTGTAGATGATTGAAAATTCAAATTTTATTGCATTTTTTGTTATAATATTCAAGCAGGACATGACATGTATATATATAATAATGATATATAATGAATCTGCCAAGTCTGACGTAAAAAAGGATACATAATATGTCTGGGTCCTATAATAAAATGTGACTTCAAATTGCGTTTAAATATGATGAGCAAAATCTGTAAAAATGAGCTCAGCACACAGATGTGAAATGGGTCAGCAGCGAAGGGGGTTAAGAAATTGTTATGGCTCGATGGTTTCTACGTTGCGTATTACCACCTATTGCACCCACTTCCCCTAATTTCTCCGCACCTTTACTTAATCCATTTTTCTTTCTTTTTTCTCTCTTTTCGACTTTATTGTTGTATATCTACTTCGTTTCCGTGCTTTCATACCTCCTGTACCTCCTATGCTCTTCCGTATCTTATCGCTTCTTTCTTTCCTATGCCTACCTCTAGTTGTATTGAAATTTTTATTCATGCTTCCCCTCACGTGCATCTCTGTGCCACGCACTACCACTGACATTGGTTCACAAAATGTACCACTTCCCGACACAGCACTCCATTCCCCTTTATTGGTAATCTGTATGACGTCATCGGGGATAGAACGACCTGAATGCCGTTTATGTCTTTTCTATGTATTCTTTGTATTTGCTATTATCTGCTTAATAAAAACTTTTCATTAAAAAAAACAAGAAAAGAAATTGCAATAGAAGATGACTTGATTTATTTTCGAAAGTGAAAGAAATAAATATACACGTCTGGATGACCCTGTATACTTATAGTGTGAGAAAGGGGGGGGTGTGAGGATCCTGAGGACGAGCAACAGCACTAATGGCCTGCTCTAAACTATAAGTTTACAGGGTCATGCAGATGTGGAGGGGTGTCAGCTAAACCCTCCTGACGAGGCCTAACAAGGCCGAAATGATCGTCGGGGGTTGCTGCACCTCTCGTGCAGGGATGACGTCCTTGGCAATCAGTACTGGCCACCCTTATTGGGTGAGATCTGACTGATTTGCATATGGAGCATTCATCCCTGTAATGTAACAAGCAAGCTAAAACCTTGTGAGACCTGAGCGGGCCCCCACTGTAGAGCAGGCCACTACTGCGGTTGCTCGTCCTCAGGATCCTCACACCCCCCCTTTCTCACACAATTTTATGGTGCAATCTGATCTCTGTGTTTTATGTCCATTTGCTATGAATTATTTTTGCTGCCTTGTTCGTGGGTTCCCTGTCATCCCAGTTCCTTTACAGTCCATTGCGAGTTCCTGTCTTCCGTGTTCTTACTTTATTTATATCCTCTGCACCTGTCATGTATCAACTATTTGTAAATAAATTAACCTTATTTTAATCACGGCAACCTGCTTGTTTGCTATGTGTCCCATGCAATTAGGCACTGCCTTCATACCCTGGTACCATGAATGTGACAGAGACATCAAGAGAAAGTGAGCAAAAGAGATTATAAATGAAAGAAGCAATGAGAGAAACACAGAGAAAGTGATAGAGAAATAAAAAAGAGAAAGTAACAGAAAGAGAGAGCACGAGAGAAAACAAAGAAGGAAAGAGAGAAAGTGAAAGAGTCTAGGGGTGATATAAAAAGAGAATAAGAGAGAAATAGAGATAAATGAAAAGAGAGGAAATCTGTGTGAGAATTCGAAGTTATTTGTAAAGTAAAGTGCAGCATGAGGACACACAATGCCCTATTGTTGTTATATTGGAACGTATCACTTTTTCGTTCTATATTATAATAATGTGGCAATAAAAGCAAATATATTGTGATAAATACTACATTCTGAATCACCGAGCTTTCTTCTAAAAATGCTGGAGAAAAATAAAATTTTATGCAAGCTGTCAACTATTTGAAAAGGAAAATTACAGCAAGTGAGCTATTAATGTGTTAAATTGAAATAGGATTGTAAAAATGTCTATGATCTATGCCTCTAGAATAAGATGATCTGATTTCAACAATAAGAACTGCAAATGGGTTACAACTATTTTCACACATATCCTTATTTATAAAGCATGCTTGAAAATATACATTAGTTGCATTGCTCCTGACTTGAATTCCAATTAGTTTAAATTACACTGAGTCTTGATTTAAATGAGATAATCTGAATGACAATCTATATGTCATATTGCAAATTATATTGTTCATTGAGATAATGGCTGCTGTAACTTTAGAGAGACCCTGAAAGAAATATGTGCAAAAACTGGCACCTCTTAACCAGTGTCTAAATGTCCAAGAATAATGCATCTCACTAGGTGACTGTTTACAGAGAGATATAAATGGCACACTGTGGCAAAATGTAAATGCTGGAGTATAAAGTTCACAATGCATTAGTTTTTCAATGTCATAATTCCATTTGTCATACCCATATTAGAAAAAAAAAAGCATGAACGCTTGTCTGCCAAGCGGTTTGCATTTTGGCACTTCATACTCACAACTGATTAACTACTCGTTTTAATAACTACATAAAATAAGATTTTTGTGAACCTCTGACTAAATTAGATGGCATTCAAAAATTAAACTACTTTGGGCCCTATTCCATAGTCAAAACTAACATGGGGATTCCAAGGGGTAAAATCTGTGCCTGCAGGTTTCCGTATAGCATCCTCATTTTAGCGCTATATGCTGGAGGAAGGCGCTAACTAAGCACTTTGCTCCGCGATGCAGTGCTGGTCGCTGGGATACTCGCGGCAGCGATTCCGCCCCTTCACGACCATCACCTCCTGTAGTCCATGGAGGATTGCACTTCATGGCTGCGAGCCCTGTGCAACCTCGCTCTCGTGAGATTGCACAGCACCGTGGAGTAATCACGGAGGGAGACTAGAAACTTTTGTTTCATTTCCAGTCTCACTCTGCTCTCGACCAGAAGCAGCGGTGGATCAGCCCACCCTTCTTGCCTGGGATGAGAGGCAAGTATGGGATTTATTGGGGGGGGGGGGGAGTTTACAGGTGTTAAATGATTTTGCAAATGCAGAATCCTGAAACACCATCATTTAGAAGGTGCCAACTTTTGGCTCTCCACATCCCAACGGTAATTTTCACCTGCACTTTGTAATATATCACTTATCAAAACGCTAATTAATGATTGCACCTCCAATGTTAAGTATAGGATGCACAAAGTACAGTAAGCTTGTGCAAGCTGTAAGGCGCTAGCTGATTTAACCCCAGTAAAGCATCAGGAATGTACTATGAATGCCTTGTGGTAAACTCACTTATCCTGGCGCCAACACTAACATATCGAGTTGCTACATTATTATTGTTGTCATCATTTATATAGCGCCAACAGTTTCCGTAGCACTTTACAGTAACCAAAGGGAACGAGATAAACGGACATATGATGGAAACAAGAGGTGTAGAGGGCCCTGCTCATAGGAGTTTACAATCTAGAGGGATTGGGGTTGAGGAAGACCAAAGGAATTTTACTGGATAGCAGGATCATGGGTGCCACTGGTTTGGGAACGGTGGGGTCATAGAAGCAGCTACATTAGCACCAACTATGGAATAGTGCTCTTTACGTCAAATGTGCCACTGGCTTTCACTTCTATGTGACAGTTTGTTATACACACTATTTATGCTACTATACTATAGGATGCATCCAAAAGCTTCTAATTTACTCAATGTTTCTTCAAGGTTGAGCAGCTAAGGAAAAACAATATAGTAAACAATATTGTGATATCCTTCCTATTAAGCTTGTGATTGCAATGGATTTGCCTCATTTTTTGTTAATTCAACCCTCGTATTGTTTGTGTTGACGAATAGCTAAAAGAATAATTTCAGAGACTAGATCAACAGAAAGAGGATTTTATGTATTTTTCCATGATTGATTTGACTTTGTTTATTTGAGGTTTTGTTATACTGATGTCATTTGATGTTATATTATACTATACTTTTTGCGACAATTAATAGAAAATACCAAGATACGAGTTTACCGAACATGAGTATACACAATATGAAGACACAGAGGATAGCTGCAAATTAATTCTGCTCATTTGCAAGTGATTTCTGTTTACAGCTATGGTCCATAACATACTCCCAAACGTCCGGGACATCGGACATGACAGCTGATGAATTGTAGGTAGTCAAAGCTGGGTCTGGTCTCCCTGTCAGGCAAGCAAATGAAAAACAAGGACCAGCCACTGCATTCAGAGGAGCTTTAGTGAGGGAACAGAAATGTTTCGGTCCTAATCATGTAACATGTAACATAATGACTACATTTCCTCCATATTTATTTTTCTGTTAATCTGTATATTTGGTTTTGTGTTAATATCTTGCATTTTACTATTTTGTATTTCTGTAACCACTCAATGTTCTCGAACCCAGGACATACTTGAAAACGAGAGAAATCTCAATGTATCCTTCCTGGTAAAATCCTTTATAAATAAATAAATAAAATAAATAATCCTAGGACCTTTCTCAGTGCAATACATAACTTTCACATGTGCCCCTCTATATGCTCTTGGAACTGTCAGAGACAAGCAAGCAGACCCAGTGCTGGAAGAAGATCAAGCAGCCAGTTTCTCAAGAATGGTAGATTGACATAAGCAATGAAACCTACCTATAGGTCATAAATGGGGGACAGGTAGAGTTGTGTGTGTGTGTGTCTCTGTGTGTGTGTGTCTCTCTGTATGTGTGTGTCTCTCTGTGTGTGTGTGTCTCTGTGTGTGTGTGTGTCTCTGTGTGTGTGTGTGTGTCTCTCTGTGTGTGTGTGTCTCTCTGTATGTGTGTGTGTTTGTTGGTTACGGGGTAAGATAATGAATTTTAATCAAAAAATTGAGAACCCCAGTTCCAGACAGTGTTTTTGGGGCAGTCCAAGTGATAGTGCACAGGTTAATGACACAATTCTGCCATTTCTCTGATTTTCATTTTTCATGCTTGTGGTTTAATTTCATGCTGTCAGTAGGAAGAATTATAATTAGAAGCAATATGCATAAAAGCTGATAAGGCTACACTTAAAGCAAGAGGGGAAAAAAACCTTTTGGTCAAATGATTTGCCCTGATACAATTCCAACAGTTTAATTTGAATGAAAAGGCCAAATGTCTTTATTTGAAGAATATTGTACCTGAAATGACTAAGCTATAGGGACAATACTCGGAAATTAAAATTGATTTTACATGCAAAGCACATTATAATTTCTATACATAGCAAGGTGTTATTTCACTACCTAAATTGCTTTTATAAAATATGGTTATTTTCTTTTTATGTAATTTTGAAATCTCTCTGGAGGTCCTTGTGGTATTTAACAAGCTTTTTATAGTTATAAGGCTATATTTAAAACGAAAGAAAGACGTGTAAAATCGAATTTTACAGTGCACAACTCAGCAAGAGTCATATTTTTTATATTAATTTAGGCCCAAAAAAAATCAATGCATTTGACTTACAGTAAGAGGAATTGATGAAATTAAAGATACATTATTTAAATTTGCTAAATGAAACTAGTCAATTTAATTTGTTGGACTTGATTCCGCAAATAAAATCTTGTGTATACTATTAACTATCAAATTTTCCTTGTATTATTTATATTTCATGGGAAATAGATATATCCGCTTTCCAACGTGAATTTAATTATGTGACTTTGCAATAGAACAAGTTTCAATTTAAAAAGCTTCCACTTTTTTGTAGTAAATAAAAGGGTTTAGCAATAGAAGTGATTTTTGCAGACCTTTGATGAAAAATATGTGATGTATGCTTATTTCACTGCTAACCATACATGCACTATGCATTGAAAGTCTCCTGTGAGTAAAGATTGCTGATTCAAAGAAGCGCTAATTCAAGTTTACATAAAAGAGCACATTTACTTGTTTACTGTAATTTATATTTGATCAATCAGAACCCCCATGAAATCAATTAGAATACAGCTTTGATGCGTTGATTTGCCACATATTTCAGTTTGTAATTTATTTTAAATAATCATAAACATTTAACCCTTTTATTAACAAAAATGTGTACATATATTTTTGCATTATAGATACAAATGTTTTCTCTTGCAGGAAATGTCTATATTAAAGTTGCAATCTGTCACTCTGCATGCAAGTAGAGGAATTGGAAAGAAAAGTCCCCCTCTGTCTCTAATCTATTCATTCCAACAGAGAGAGAGGAGGGAGAGTTCTGGCTTTTCGCCAAGCCATACCTGTCCCATTGACTACACTATGCACAGTCTCTTGGCAGTAAATGCCCCCTTCTATTGCGGTCGGTCCTCTGTGGCAGCCTTTTCTGGTACTGTCCCACGTGCTGTCCAAGATGGCGCCCGTCCGGACCAATCACTCAACAACCAATCGGATTGTCATGATGTCCGGTTGCCATGGCCACGCTGATAGCATCATTCCCTGATTGGTGGATTCTCTGAAGGCACACTATTTAAATCCCAGACTGCCCTATAACCAGTGCTCAGCTTTCCCTGTGTCCATTCCAAACATCCCTGTGTTCCTGCTAGCCCTAATCTGCCTTCAGTCCTTCATCCTACCTAACTGCATCATTTTTGCAACCCCGGATAATGACGTTTGCCTGGAATTACCGACCACGTCTGTCTGCCGCTGTAAGGGCAGGGGCTGTGACCCCTGTATAGTGTTGTGTGTATGGAACCCAATGGCAAGCCGTCGAAGAAGGAGACCAGGAGGTATATACAGTTGTGTTCAAAATTATTCAACCCCCAATGCTGTAAAGGGTTTTAGGGAATTTAGTGTACATTTGTAATTGTATTCAGAATGAAATCCTACAAGGACTTTTTAAAGAACCATATGCAACTAAAATGACATCAATTGGTTTTGTAATACAGTAGTAAATGTTTCTTTTGTGAATTCTTCATTGACACAATTATTCAACCCCTTAAAGACTACCACTCTGAAGAACAGAGGTTCATTCAAGGGTTTTCAATCAGGTATTGAAAACACCTGTGGATGTCACGGAGCAGCAATAAAGCATAATAAGCACCAATTAGGCAGCTTTAAAATGACTGTGATACTCAGCTCCTTCTAGACATTTACTGGTGTGGTTACAAACATGGTGAAGTCAGGAGAATGGTCCAGGAAGACAAGAGAAGAGGTGATTACTCTTCACAGGAAGGGCAATGGCTATAAGAAGATTGCAAAGATGTTAAACATACCAAGAGAGACCATAGGAAGCATCACTCGCAAATTCAAGGCAAAGGGCACTGTTGAAACGCTACCTGGTCGTGGCAGAAAGAAGATGCTGACTTCGACTGCTGTGCGCTACCTGAAGCGTAGAGAGGAGAAAAGTCCCCGTGTGACTGCTGAGGAACTGAGAAAAGATTTGTCAGATGTGGGTACTGAAGTTTCAGCTCAGACAATACGGTGCACACTGCGTAATGAAGGCCTCCATGCCAGAACTCCAAGGCGCACCCCCTTGCTGTCTCCAAAGAATAAGAAGAGTCGACTGCAGTATGCCAAAAGTCATGTGGACAAACCACAGAAGTTTTGGGATAGTGTTCTGTGGACTGATGAAACAAAATTAGAACTGTTTGGGCCCATGGATCAACGCTATGTTTGGAGGAGGAAGAACAAGACCTATGAAGAAAAGAACACCTTGCTTACTGTGAAGCATGGCGGGGGGTCAATCATGCTTTGGGGCTGTTTTGCTTCTGCAGGTACAGGGAAGCTTCAGCGTGTGCAAGGTACCATGAATTCTCTTCAGTACCAGGAGATATTGGATGACAATGTGATGCAGTCCGTCACAAACCTGAGGCTTGGGAGACGTTGGACCTTTCAACAGGACAATGATCCCAAGCATACCACCAAGTCCACTAGAGCATGGTTGCAGATTAAAGGCTGGAACTTTTTGGAGTGGCCATCGCAGTCACCTGACTTAAATCCGATTGAGAACCTCTGGTGGGACTTAAAGAAAGCAGTTGCAGTGCGCAAGCCTAAGAATGTGACTGAACTGGAGGCTTTTGCCCATGACGAATGGGCGAAGATACCCGTAGATCGCTGCAAGACACTTGTGTCAAGCTATGCTTCACGTTTAAAAGCTGTTATAACTGTAAAAGGATGTTGTACTAAGTACTAAGATTGAATGTCACTTGGGGGTTGAATAAAACTGATAATGATGTGAGCACAGAAAAGACATTTGTGGTTATTTCATTATAAATGTTATGTTATATTTGTCTGACCTACCCGTGCCTCTTTGATTTAATTGTAAGCAAGATGACTGAATGATCAAAATCAATGTCAAACTGGCCAAAACACTCAATTTCAGTGGGGGTTGAATAATTTTGAACACAACTGTATAAGCAACGGAATATTTACTGAGATAAAAAGGAATACAAGTCCAGAACAAAAGACTATTAGTCAAAAGGTATTCTTGGTTAGAACAAAGTCCAGAATGGAGGATTGCAAGTAAGGGTCTTCGGGTTTAGAAGTGATACAAACAAAGTCCAGAACGAAGGGTTGTAGAAGAAGGTAACATGGGCTGTGGCCTTTGAGACAAGCCTGGGTTGTGGAACTGAAACTGGTACCGTGGTCGTGGAGTAAGCCTTGGTACAGGGTCTGGAGCTGGTACCGTGGTAGCAGAAGCAAGCCTGGATGCAGGATCTGGAGCTGGTACCGTGGTCGTGGAGTAAGCCTGGAGGCAGGATCTGGAGCTGGTACCATGGTAGCGGAAGCAAGCCGGGATGCAGGATTTGAAGCTGGTACCGTGGTAGCAGAAGCAAGCCAGGATGCAGATCTGGAGCTGGTACCGTCGTAGCGGAAGCAAACCGGGATGCAGGATCTGGAGCTGGTACCGTGGAAGCAGAAGCAGGCCTGGGTATAGGAGCTGGAGCTCAGGATTCATTTGGAACAGGAATGAAGAGGGAACACTGGATAACTGGAGCAGTGAAACCACAGTATAACCTGGCTAATGAACTGAGAAAGGCGGCAGGTTTAAATAGGGTTCAGAGCATCATAAGAACACCGTTCACCTGGGACTCGTAGGTGGAGCTGGGATACCTGAGTACTTGATAGGTTAATTTGTGGCATACGAGGATCTCCAGTGCAGGTCTCATGCAGTACCCGTAAGCTACCAGCCAGAGTACCAAGTTCGTTTCTTAGGAAGGCATGCGATGGAGCGACGCGCCACGAGGGACTGCAGGTGAGTACCGCAAGTGTCCCAACATGGCGGCTGGGGCCGAGAGCAGGGCATGACAGCCACCTGATAACGCCCTTTGCCTGGAAATACCGACCACGTCTGTTTGCCGCCTGATAATGAACTTTGCTGGAAATACCAACTACTCTTCACCATCCTGATCCCTGTGAACCCCACGCACACGGTACAGAACTTTCATATCACTAAAACCCGTATGCCTACTCCTTCTGCCTTTTTTGCCATATTGTTCTCCGCTTTATAGTGTCTCCAGCTTGTCTGCTCTGCATAGTGAACTCCAGTGACGTAAACCTAACCCAGTCACCTATTCCACCTCCAGCAGCCATTTTGACGCGGATTCTCAATCTGCATGCACTTTTATAGAAACTCTGTGTCAAAACACTGTCAAAGTGCGGCGTCATTATCGCGCACCCGGGCGCACACAATCACAGTAGTGTTTATTGGTCTTCTAATTTAAATGCTCACCTGAGACACACTAGACACAGGTGATCCGGTTCGGATCTATTCGTAAATGGTCCAAAATATCAACAATTCTGATAGATCCAAATTCCAAATTGCTGATGTTCAAACTGAATTGGTTTCTGAATTGAACATTTTAAATCGCCCGCTGATTGACACTGCTGACTTGTGATTCTCCCCCCTTATTTTTGATACCTATGATGACCCTTGTTAACTATTATTGTGTTTTATCTAAGTCTTTTGTACCACTGTCTTGTTTTCAAAATAAAAATTTTGAATACAAAAAAATTAAATTTTAAAATCTGAATTTTTCCAATTATTATTGGCCAGGTCTGAATATAATTAGAAAACTTCAGATTTGGAATTGGAATTGCCAAAAAAGTAAAAATAAAATGGCAACCCTAGCCCTATAATTAACCTTTGTACTAAATCATATGACACCCAGTGACTCTAACCTTAGCCCTAACCTAACCCTAGTCCTAACTCTAGCCCTACCCTAACTTTAGACCTAACCCTAAATCATATTACAAACAAACTCTAAACATAACCTAACCCTACCCCTAGCCCTAACCTAACCCTATTCCAACTTTAGCCCCAATCTAACCCTAATCATATGACATACAGAATCTCTAACCCAAACCAAACCCTACACCTAGACATAGCCCATACCCTAGGCCCCTTAACCAATATTTTTACGTATTAAAAATAAAGGTTCCAAATATCGGAATCAACCGAATATATCAGACATTTCTGATATTTTGAAATAAACCGAGAAGGAAATGTCATTAGATTACGTTATTTCAAATCGGCTGATTGTGATTATTTCCGAATCTGATATTTTTGGATTTTCATGCAATCCAAATAGAGCCACATTTTTCAGCACTCCATATGTCTAAGACACACTGCCCTGTTGTGGTTGTTACTATACCCTATAGCGTTATATTCTCAGTTATATCTGTGCACAGACTGTGCTACTCTGACCATGTTTATCTGGCATTTTTCTGTGTAGTGAGCTGCCCTGAGCTGACTAGGCTTCCGTTGTCATTTCTGTATACCATTTTGGCTTATCTGCCCATGCTTTTTCTGGCTTATCTTTGTACTGTATAAGAGAGAAGCCTGTGTCAATGGCGCCACCTAGAGGAGACAATTGTGAAAATGTTCCACAAAAACTGATTGTATGTGGGTAAAAAATATAGTGAGAAATAAACAGTTCTTAGGTTGAATCAGCTGCTGTCGCTTTCGATAGGTGGTATATCCAAACCCAGAGAAAGTAGAAATCGAGGGGAAAAAAACGATCGAGTCAGCGCTTCCTTCAAAGAGTGTCTTCTTTGTTTCTGTGTACCTTTAAAAATAGACAAAAACGCTACCATAGCGTAGTAATTTTTCTACACAGCGAGAAGAAACAGAAAGAAGTATCACTCACATTCTGGTGTGTCTCAGACACTAGATGCTCCAGGCAGCCGGCAGTATTAGATGGGAATGCCGGATTTCCCCCAGGATTTGCAGTCTTGTCGCTCCAGTAAAAGCTGGATGCCAAACATTCGTTTAAAAAGGCAAATTTATTAAATATAAATAAAACAAAATTGTAGATATAACACCTATATGCGTTTCACGAGATACCTCGCTTCCTCAGTAGGTGTACACCTACTGAGGAAGCGAGGTATCTCGCGAAACGCGTATAGGTGTTATACCTACAATTTTGTTTTATTTATTTTTAATAAATTTGCCTTTTTAAACTAATCTGAATGGAAATTTAATCACGCAGTGCCTGCCTGATTAGATCTACCTGTATCAGCAATATTAAATAACCTAAAATATGTTTTCATCTTACTAAATACCAAAAAAAGTCCATCAAAATCCATAGAGATCTTAATCCTGCCCTCAGTGCCCTGTATTTTGTAATTGTCCGAAAGTACCCACTGCTGTTTTAGCATTTCAGCACTACTTGTATTTAGCTCTAATTTTACTCTAACTCATTTATGGAACCCACACATATTATAGACTGGTTTTCTCTGACTTTCTAAAGAAACCATTATTTTCATCATATAGTATAATTTACTATAAAAAAATTATGAAATATGATTTAAAAAAAAAAAAAAAACACTTTTTCCAGCTTTGACCCCCAAAATCTAACACCGTCAAAAAAGACACTGGCTAAAAAGTTTCTAAATTTTGTCCTGAGTTTAGAAATACCCAATGTTTACATGTTTTTTGCTTTTTAACCGCTTCACTGCTGAGCCATTTAACCTCTGTGTGCTGACCGTTTCGTGCACATCATGTTTAAACGCGATTTGAAATCCTGGTTTATTATATGACCCAGACAATTTTTTTTTTTTTAAAACACTTTATTTATATATTTTATACCAAACATGGTCATGTTTGGTATTATTGGAAGGCCATGCTCTGGCCTTTCCAATAATAGCAAACATGACGCTCTACCTGCCACCGATCGGGAGATACAGGGGTCCAAAGGACCTCGGACAGAGAGATGAGTATTGGGAGGGAGGTTTAAAGGAATTACGTACCAGGTACATCCTTGGTCGTTAAGCAACCTTTTTCCTAGTACGTCCTTGGTCCTTATGGGGCTAAATCTATTTTTTGTCTATTGTTGTATTATTAGCTATGTTCTCTGTCATGGTTAGTACACATGGTCCATGGTATGCACTCAGACATTCCAACTGGCAAACACGGGATGGATATGTAATGTTTTGGGGAACCATATTTTGGTATTTGGCTGACATGAACATTATTTTAAACTGTCAAGTTTATCGACAGCAAGTACTTGGATAGTCTATGTAATCAGGTGCATCCCATGGTTCAGATGTAGTGTTCAAAAAAATAATGCCAAGTTCAGCTTGAAATACACCCATACACAAAGCAAGAACAGTTCAGTTTTGCCTTGAGAACTAATAAGATGAATGTCAATATTTAGTCTGGCCAGCTCAGTCACCTGAATTGAATATCATTGAAACATTGAGTGCAGTCTTGGAGAGCAGAGTGAGAGGCAGATTCCCTTTTCCAACATGTAGCAAATGGCATATAGTCTAATGATTGGAACTAAATTCTACTGGAGATGGTTTAAATGTTATATGGATGCATTTAAAGAAGGTTGGAAGTTGTATGAAAGTTAAATGGTAGTCCAACACCTTTTAACCCTTTCCAAAAAAAATTTAAATTTGATATTGCGGGTCTCCTGAACCCAGAAGTCCTTGAAGCTTTTCCACACAGTTAGTGCTCCTACGCAACTTGTGTAGCATAGGAACTGCAATATGTGGGTAAAACCACAAGAGAGATCAAAATACATGTGCTGGAACATTTAGGGAATATTAGAAAGAATAAACTTGACCATAGCTTGTCGGTGCATTGCAATAGTTGTCCTTTATTTTCGGTTGAGAAATTCAAATGGATAGGTATAGATTTAGTCAATAAGAATTGGAGAGGGTGGATTATTCTAGACTTTTGGCCAAAAGGGAGATGGAATGGATATACCGGTTGGATACATGGAGAAATGGTGGGTTAAATGTGGATTTGGACATCAAAAAACGGTCTATAAAGTGATACATTTCCCCATGTATACCATGTCGGTATTAAGGATGGATTATGATATTTAAGTATGTTTATGTATACTTCAGTATGCATTATAACATAGGATTATGGCAATCAAGGGATTTGCTGCTCTCCAAATATAGTTCTGTAGTTCTTTTAAGTTTTTTTTAGGTTTGTACATCCCTCTTACAATTTGTATCTATGTATTGGAGGGATCATCGTTTTGAGAAAGAAGCTCCTCGCTAGGAGTATGATGGACCCCCTTAAGAGTTTGTCTGGATCCGCCAACACCTGGTTTGTCATCCTCCGGTGTTCCAGCTCCTCAGCTTTAGCAAGGATGAAGATCACGATACGTCACTTCCGGTGACGCAAAGCCTGCGTTTCACAGATGAGACGCACGCCAACGCAAAAACCGTAAGGGAGGCAATCGGCGGCAGAAAATGAAAATATAAAAAGACAAAGAGAAAGGAGACATTTAATGGACTTTTTATTTACGTTTTAAGTATAGTTTCCCTGATGAAATGTACTGTGTACACGAAACGCGTTGGATTATACGTTTTTACCCAATAAAAACTGATAATACTGCTACCTTTGGTAAGGTGTCCAGTTGATTCCTGTGGCAGCAAGAGTCTTCAGGTCCTCAGTTCCAGCATCAGCAGAGTTGGGGTAATCGTCGTAGACACGATAAGCGATAAAGTTATATTATCTTGTGAGTGCGGAGAGTAACAAGGGAGCACCCTATATAAAGTTGCTATTTTAGTATGCACTATGAGATATATTCTATCACCTCTTAGGTTCCCACTTTGTATGTATTCACATAGAAGAGAACATGACCCAAATCTATCCTTTGGCCCCACATCGAAAAACGCTCATCTAAACTTTACCCCAAACTAGGTGTCCTGTACAGAAACAAATCCTGTTTGAGCCCCGCAGTAAGAAAGCAGATTGTACAGCAAATGCTTATGCCAGCTTTTGAATGTGGAGATGTAGTGTATGCAGCTGCCCTGCAAACACACCTCCACAAACTTACTACATTGTATAACTCATTAATAGATCGTTCTTTCCGGTAGACTCGGCAGATAAATAATATATTATTTTTATATGTATATGTCATGTCCTGTCTGTATATTATAATACAAAATGCAATAAAAAATTTTAATTTTTAATCATCTAGAGCAATGTTTCTCAACTCGTATCCTCAGGACCCACTAACAGGCCTGGTTTGTGGGATATCCAAAGCACAGCACAGGTGATCTAATTAGCTGCTCAGTGATTGCAGTATTCAGTCTGCATTTCCCCAAGGTGATCTGCAAAATCTGGCCTGTAGTGGGTCCTGAGGACTGGAGTTGAGAAACCCTGATCTAGAGCATGAAAGTGTTTTTTTTTCAAATTTTATCATCCGAGTTTTTGCGTCAATATTTTTTATGGGGTGCGCTTGTACAAAAATTAGAAATGGGGACTCGTTACATTTTTTGGGGTGAAATTACGTGATTTTTAGCAAACACACACCATAGAAAAAAAATCATTAGAGCAGCATCATTGTTCACATAATTGAAATGTGAACAATATTGCTGCATCAATAAAAAACACAAAAAAACAACAAGTTTTTTTTTATTATTATTTTTATTTTTATTCTTTACTGTACACATGTTCATGTTTGCTATGATTCATAAGGCCATGCTCAGGCCTTTTCGAATGATACCAACCATGACCCCTTAGCTGCCACTGTTTGGGAGATATGGGGGAACCCCCTATCTCCATCAGAGGATTTCCTTGGGAAATCCCCGGGCAGCTAGGGGTTCCCTGGCTAACCAACGTCATTGCGCCCATGCGCGATGACGTCTGTTGCCAAGGGGGGACCCGGAGGTGGAGCCACCATTTAAGATGGCGTCCCCCACAGATCTAGGCCGCAATATCAGCGCCAGATCACGGTCTGGCATTTAAGGGGTTAAAGCCAGGCACCGCTTTGAAGGGCAGACACTGCCCTTCAAAGCGGTGCCTGGCTTTTGGTTGTAGACCCTCCAAAACGGGAGGGAGAGGGATCCGAACGGATCCCCCCTGCCTTCAGGTGATCTCCCAGCTTTTGCTTGGGGAGTCACCTGGAAATGGCGTCATCGCGTCCGACGTGAGGGTCTATAAAAGCGGCATCTGACTTCAAGGAAGTCAGAACGCTGCGGGACCCGGACCTGAGAGGTGAGTATCTCTCTGGCCCCCCCACCGAGCGGAAGACGTGTGGAGAACGACCTCTGCATACAGTGGGGGGGTCAATGAGAACGTTCACCATACGTCCTCTGCAGGGAAGGGGTTAAATCAATAAAGTGGTCCGAATGAGTAGAGAGTCCCTTTAACTATGTATCCCATGTTTCAAATGAATGTTATGATAGCAGTAACATTGTTAACAAACAAGTATTGTCTATGCCAAAAGGGTTTACATTATTTGGTCCAACCCTTGTTTATGTACATAAACCAGAATATTTCTTTCCCCAGTTTTCAAATATAAACAGCAGAATGCAGAAATGCAGGCAGGTTAACTATTAATGCATTCTATGTGTAAGATCTGCTGTTGTCACTAATAAGGAAAAGGCGTAATATATTGATAATTTCTGAATGGAATATCGGTCCATTAGAATCAATGCTTTAACACTTGGTGACAACATTAGTGTCTAAAAATATTAGCACATTTTAAACTGTTGACGAAGCAGCAACACCTTTTTGGAGCTAAATCAAAAGTACTGCATATGTTGATGTAATCTCTGGGAATACAGCCAGAAAAATACCTTGATAAACATGCCAACAGCAAGTCTGGGGCTTAACAGCATAGAGTTGAGCTGAATGAGATTCATCAAAGCTAGCTTTGAAGAACCTATGTCCCAGACTAGACGCCAATATGCATTTATCATTCTCAAAGAACCAACAAAGTCATCGTAAAGGGCCTATACAAATGTTTCAATGCTCTCTGTATATTCATTTTCAAATTCATAATTTTAGTCTAAAGCACACAATAAGTAAAGGAGAAAAAAAACGACAATGTGTTTGTTCTTATACTGGCTTGTTATGCAAAGCTATTAAAGTCTTGCGGGTCTGAGCACAAACAAGTACTTCAAAAGAAGTTGAAAGAAGAATAAATTTGGTGCATTCTCTGTTAGTAATACATTATTTTTGAGGTTAATTAAAATATTCACTCCCAAAAAATGTCAACACACATTTTTGGTCTTCACAGCTATGCAAAACAAACAACAACCTACAGACCTTGTGTTACCTAGCCTCATACTTGAGAAATTATTCTCACTCTTCAGAGAAATGGATTTTCTAGTTGTCAGTCGGCTTACCTGTATATCATCGGAATTACTGGAAATGGCATCCCAGTATCATCTCCGGAAAGAAAAGTAAACATAATCAAAGCTGCATGCTGTCAGTCCCAGAAGAGAGGGAGGAGGGGGGGTGCTCTGGTGTCACCCACTATTGTAGTAGAATAATATTATATTGAATAGGTATAGCGCACGCAGTCCAATCAAAATATGCCACATACACTTTGATGTTCTTTTTCAAATCTTCCATTTTATCTCCATGGAACTGTCACATTTCTGCTGGTTCCTGCCATGCCCCCTGGTGGTAAGAACGGAGTTCTTCAGCTCTGGTAGGTTCTTGGGCTTAGCCACTGCAGACCATCTCCCCTGCGGCTTGTAGTCTGGGTATCACATGACGTGCCCTGCCCCATTTATATGGCCTGCAGTGCACCGGTTCTCTGGGCCAGGATAGGTCTTTCTCCCTGAGTACCTGCTATAGCAGCATTGGTTCTGATATTTCTGTGTATGACTTCTGGTCCTGGTTTTGGTATATTCTCTGGTCTATTCCCTTTGCCCTGTACCGCGTATCAAGATATGTCTGTGTATGACATCTGGTTCTGGTTTTGGTATATTCTCTGGATTATTCCCTGTACTCCGTGTCAAGCATCAAGATATTTCTGTGTATGACTTCTGGTTCTGGTTTTGGTACACTCTCTGGTCTATTCCCTGTGACCTGTACTGCGTATCAAGATTAGTTGTGTGTGCTGGATAGACATGTGCATTCGTTTTAGTACTAAAATGATTTAGTCTGAATTTTGGGATAATTTAGTTTTCGTATGACTTAAGAGAAACGAAACTGCTCAGTACAATAAACGAAAGAAACTAAAATAAAATGCACTACATTTTAGTTTCAGTCCTTTTTGTGATATTACATTGAGTGAAGGAGACCAGCAATTAAGAGCGCAACATCCGAAGTTCTGCACCCTCCACATGCCAATGCAGTAGGATGTTCTATACAGAGAGGGGCATTAATTAATGCAGGAGGATGTTCTATACATTATACAGAGAAAGGTATAAATTGAGGAGGATGTTCTATACAGAGAGGGACATTAATTCAGGAGGATGTTCTATATATTATACAGAGAGTGGTATTAATTAATGCTGGTGGATGTTGTATACATTATACAGAGAGGGGTATTAATTAATGCAGGAGGATGTTCTATACATTATACAGAGAAAGGTATAAATTGAAGAGGATGTTCTATACAGAGAGGGACATTAATTAATTCAGGAGGATGTTCTATATATTATACAGACAGGGGTATTAATTAATGCTGGTGGATGTTGTATACATTATACAGAGAGGGGTATTAATTAATGCAGGAGGATGTTCTAAACATTATACAGAGAGGAGCCTTTTTTTTTAGCCCTCTAAATCCAGTGGCTGTGAGCGCGGAGATCGACTGCTTGTTACATTAGCTCTCAGTACAATGTATCAGGCTCAGCTGTTACAGTAACTGACTGTAACAGAGCTCAGAGTTTCAGTAAAACCAGGAAATAATATTGTTCTAACCTCTTATATATAAAAATATTATTTACTAGTTTTACTGAAACTCTGAGCGCTGTGATGAGCAGCAGTCAGTTACTGTAACAGCTTTGCCTGACACGGGGCAGTATTACAATGTTGGTGCTAACTTAACCAGAGCTGTTGTAAACTGAAAACCTCCATAGGCTATAATGGCTCTGGGAAGTATACAACAGCTATGGTTAAGTTAGCACCAACTATGTAATATGGTCCACATTGTGCTGAGAGTGAGAGATACTGTAACAAGCAGCGATCTCAGCCCTCTGAGGAGCCATTACAATAGTAATTGTATCCACTAGTTTTCGGATTAATGAAATTATTTTTCATACTAAAGAACTGAAAACGAATTTCTTTAGCAACTAAATAAATTGCATTTTAGGACTAATCCATTAGTTCAAAACGAAATTTTGTGCTGTGCACATGTCTAGTGCTGGATTCTGCATAATGCAGCAGACCGCAAACCTGCCTCAAGGGCTTGAAAACAATATACTGTATATAATGGGCGCTCCTTGGCATCTGCCAGGGACCCCGCCCGTGACAGGAACATATAGAAAATAAAGAAAAACCAATGGTGCAGATTTTTCTATACTTTCAATTATATATATATATAATGACTGCACATAAGAAGAGCCTCAACTGGCTCTAGTGTATAACGCCTCATGGGTATTTGCTTCTCATTCACAGGGACCCATTAACCTGTCAGATTTTCTTCTCTTGAAATCCTTAGGACAGTAAAAAAAGACAGAAAACCCCAATTGGGCCTAGTGTAATTCTGTGACAACTTGTAAAAATATTTTCCAGCTGAAGAAGTCAGTATGCCGATGAAACGCGTCCTGGCTGGGCACTTTAATGATTTTAAATAAAAGCGCTTTTTTCACCTTGCCGGTCCGGTGTCGTATTGGAGAGGTTTAGTGGATTTTCTCCTTAAAAATTCACCTGCTTATACCCCAAGAGTCTGGAAGCTCCACCCAGAGTAAGTGAAAAAATGGCATGCTCTGGTAATTTTACAAGTTGTCACAGAATTACTTTAGGCCCAATTGGGGTTTTCTGTCTTTTTTTACTGTCCTTATGAGGATTTCAAGAGAAGAAAATCTGACAGGTTAATGGGTCCCTGTGAATGAGAAGCAAATACCCATAAGGCGTTATACACTAGAGCCAGTTGAGGATCTGCTTATGTGAGTGTGCAGTCATATATATATATATATATATAATTGAAAGTATAGAAACAATCTGCACCATTGGTATTTCTTTTTTTATTTTCCATATGATCCATGGAGATAAAGAAGATTTAAAACAGAACATCAAAGTGTTTGTGACATATTTTGATTGGACTGAGTGCGCTATACCTATTTCATATAATCTTCGGACTTCTGTCTATTTTTTGGTTTATTGGGGAAACCACCATTGAGGTATATAGCGACCGGATTTGTATTTGATCGAGGATATTGTATTTGGGTGTGATGCTCCACTTATCTTTGATGCACATTGTACTAGAATAATATGCCCATTTTATAGATATAAAAACATATATAGTATATTATCATCATCCACAATAAAGCACAAGATAAGTGGACAGGCGATAATATAATGCAACATACATACTTTGAACAGTACTGAAATTTGGCAAATATACAGTAATATTGGAGGACCCTGTTCCTGAGGGTTGGGATTGGAAGGGGAGACAAGAGGTAGACACACACTGCGAGCCTAGACACCCAATGATACCCATAGATAACTCTATACACACATACCAGGAAAGTTGCTGCAGACATGGCACACACTTGGCTAATACGAAACGTTTTAGTTGGCTTCGCAAACCGTTAGGCCATTTATGCCATTATAATTGTAATTTAGATTGAAGTAAAGTATCTTATTTACAAAGAGTATTTTTAAACAACATTTCTTATAGTTTAGACTTCAGAGCTTTCCAAACTTTTCATATTGGTGACACATTTTTTAGACATGTATCATTTTTGTGACACGGTAATTAAGTTTGACTAACAAACTGGAAGTTAAACTAACCCCTTATAAGAGATACAGACACATACTATAATGAAATCTATGGGGATGCAAAATATCTCAGGAAAACCTTTCATTTATATTTTTAAAGATATATAATTTGTAAGATCATTGCATACAATTCCAAGCTTGTTGTTATTTATGACATTATGTCAATAGCGGACACTATTATTATATGTAAGTTATAAACATCCAGCAGCAATTAATATAACTTATAAAAAATACTTCTTGATGGGTTTAATAACTTAATGTTATAAAATGCAATATTATTTTAATATTAGAATTTTATATTTACCATTACCATCTGGAGTAATCATTTTGTACACATAAGCTAAAATGTTATTCCTAAATGAGTATGTAGTTAGGGAGCCATGTGTTGAAATATGTAAACCTCTGTTTCTAATCTTTCAAGATCCTCTTCTTTGAGGAATCATACCAGAGAATTGGAGAAAAGCTGATGTGGTCCCTATATCCAAAAAAGGTTCAAATTGGTCTTCCTGGGAATTATAGACCTGTGAGCTTAACATCTATAGCTGGGAAAATATTTAAGGGGTTACTAAGGGATAATATTCAGGAATTCATTGGGAGGTATAATGTGATTAGCAAAAATCAGCATGGTTTTATGAAACACAGATCACGTCAGACTAACCGAATTGCATTCTATGAGGAACTGTCAGTATACATCAGGGGGTCACAGTGTAGGTGATTTACTTGGATTTTGCCAAAGTTTTCAACACAATTCCACACAAGAGGTTACGGTTTAAAAAAATTGGTGTAGATGAAACTTATTATTCTTGGATAGAAAACTGGCTAAATTAGAATACAAAGAGTGGTCATCAAAATGGTGAAAAATAAAACAATACTGCCCGACATTGGTTTTATGGAAAGTCATTTGATAGTGTAGGGGTTAAGCTTCACTATTCTAGCTTCGATTTTGAGACTCCCTAATTTCCCACAAATTCACTGCTTAGTAAAATACACCTTGCAAGAATAGGGGAAGTGTTTCATGGCTAAAACATTTCATTTTATTTAAAAATGTAAAATGTTTCATCAGGGTGATGATGTATCTCTTAGCCACCATTTATACACCAGCCAACATCATGAATAGCAGTTTGGAGATTGCTATGACACCTAACTGAAATGAGACCAGTGTTCAGTAAAACTCAAGTTGGATTTTCATGGATCAGTTAACTACGCTCACAGCTGTGACATGTTATTACAGAAATAACAAATATTTGTGTGTTTTTTTGTTTGTTTTCCACACATTCATTCAGCCCTTATTCTACTTGAGGGTTGAGTTATTTCTCGCAGAATGTTATGTGTTTTATTGTTCGGATATGGTTTTAAATGATACAAATCTTTATTTCAGTGTAAATATGGCTTTGGGTTTCATCAAAATAAATGTGAATTAAAAGCGCAGGAATGAATAGGAATACACAGCAGCAAAAAAAATACATATTTTACAGTGTACTCTAATTTTGAAAATTGGAAATGAAATGAGTGATTATACCACATTATAGGTTATGGTTTGAATATATAAGGTTTCAGCTCAGTACACTTTTCAGATTCTAGAGATAGGTTATGTATTTGGTAACTAATCATTGCTAGTCCCGTTAATTTTTTCCCCAATGCTATTCATCATGGCAATTTATTTATTTTATTATAGTCCAAAGGTTGTGACATAAACTAACCTAAACATATGTTTGCCTGTAAACATACTTGCAACATTATCTGCCTAAACAGGATACAAATATGATCGAGTATAAAGGGACACTACCAACAAAAAACAAATTGTTCTAATTTTATGTCGCTATATGTTGCTATCTCACATGTACTTTGTTTTTCTAATGTATGGATAGTTAAGAAAATATTTTACTCACTATTTGCATCCATCTTGTTGTAAACAGCCCCCTCACAGTTTTTTATAGAACTTGCTCCTCACTGTGTATCATTGGGCACAGAGTGGAGGTTATAGGTCAGATCTCCAAATATTCAACTCCTAAAGATTACATTGTGTGGGATGTATGCAAAGTCACCAGGAAGCAGTTTAAAGTGTTGAAAGTCCACTATCATCCATCTATTACTGTGGGTAGCATAGACGACACAATAGACCCCCAAACAGACTTGTCTAAAAGGGATGTCTGGACTTTTGAAAGTGTGATGGACAGTCCCTTAGCCCACTACTAACTGATGGAGTAATATGTATTCTGATAGAGGAGGTAGTTATTCATTTGCTACAGTATATCCTGTTATCTACCAAAGAGATGAGACAAACTTTGATAAGGTGATCAAAGCATAGAACTTTACTGGCTCAAAGGTGAACTACCTACAACACATTGATTATCCATTTAATTGCCACCATCTTCAACATCTTTCTATAGACTTGTATTTTAATAATGCTTGCATGAATTGTGGATGGTAAATAATGCTTATATATTTGCATAAATTACTTTGATAGTGTTTAGGTAAAGTTGTTTTTAAAACAAATAGAAAATAATTGCACAGTTTTTATTACTGAGCAGTGTCCTTAACAGATATGTGTATCTGCTACATGATAATAGAATATGTGCACCATTTGGTGGCTATAGCTCTGTTTTAGCATCCTTGCATCAGCACCAGCCTCTATAACGAGATTGTAGCTGCAATCAAAAGTTTTATCACTACAGAGGAAGTAGCGACAAAATACAGCATTACTGTACATATTCGAACAGTTATTTTAATAAAGAATTAAACAAGTTTAACTACAGGAAATAAAATTGAAAGTACCAAAAGAAAGTACATCTGTGTAACTTAAAAAAAGGAATTTTTGTCTCAGTCACGAAGTCTGAAAATTAAAATGATATTGGAAATTCAATACAAACATGATAGTTTGCAAGGTAAAATGTAACAGTAGATAGATAAACATCCTATTTTACATCATCATGACTAATGCAAACATTTTAGAGGAAGCCTGAGGCATTTATTTCCATGACATCCACTTTTAATTATCCTAATGTTGAAATTCATTATACTTTCAGTGTGCACTGTAAGCTTTGAGTTGCTAAAGTCACAACCCAATTTTGTGTAAGCGGCTTGATTTGAAAGCTTAATAAATAAATATTTTATGTGCATCAGGTGGCTTGTCTCATTTGAGTCAGCATTGCAGCATGGAAAACAGGAGCAGTTTCATGATATATGCCCTATAGCAATAACGATTTGCATCAAAACCAAAAACTTACAGCCTGAAAATCAATGTAAAGAAAACTCATTAAGCTCCGTGACCTAACTTTATGAACAGTGCCATATTTTGTTTTGTGATGCTTTAGAAAGAAACAAATAAGTCACTAAAAAGTATAAGAAAGAATAAACAATGAATCAAATCAACAGATACACCGTATGGTGCATTGAGTATAATTGCATTACAACGGATAATAAATTAAAATTATCTAGTCAAAATAGATTTTAGAATATAACACTATTATTAATAATACACCATCCTTTTTTTTTCAAAACAGCACTGCCTATTTAGTAGCTTAAAAAATATAAAATGAAGTATTTCAGAAACAAAAATCAATTCTGTTTAACTAGGTCACTCAGTGCATTGCAGCTAAAGAAAAAAAAATAGTATAAACCATCCTGTATCAATTTAGTATTATTAAAGCTCCTTTATTCACTGCATTAGAAACAAATCACTACTATCAGTGTGCGATAGCATTACGTTTTATTAATAAAACGGGGTTAATAGTGTTATAATCCTTTCTGTTGGTTCCAATATTTTAGTCCTATACATGCATTTAATTTTTTTAGGATTTTTAAAAACTACAAGGGCATTTTTAATTATAGATACACATATATTGCCTTTCAGAAGTAATTATTGATTATAAGACTTGTTAAGTGCTCCATATCGATATAAAAGCCTTATAGATATTCTGCCCCACAAGCATTCCCTTTTTAATTACTGTACCTCTTGAATAACCGGTACCTCTTTTAGTATACATCCAAATGTGAAGAGCAAAGACTTTCTTGATGCGCACAAAGATTGACTACGGAACTTTCACCTCGCCGGATGTAAATGGAGATCCACCACTAGTGGCTAAGGAAGGTTTTGGAGAATTTCTTTGTGGTCGTTTTGACATTATATAGAGACTAACTTTAGAAAAACACAGATATATCCCTAAGGAAGTACTTTTAAAACAATTAATAAAATAAACAGGTTGGGACTGATTTACTTTACTGGGCATCTTAATGTTGAGCATCAGATTATTGTAAAAAAAATTTGGGAAAACCTATTGGTAGTGATAGGGTTAAGGGAGGAATGTTAATGGCGTTTTCAGATAAGCATACGTTTAACTATTAACCCATTAGTGCGGTGGGTGGGTCTTGAAGATGACTTCAATGGGCTGCTTCGGCTCCTCCCCACACTCAGCGCACGTCACGCGCCATTGGCTGCAGAGAGACAGCCTGAACTCAGACTGTCCACCTGCAGCCAATTACTTGCATTGCGTGTCAGCTGCGTGGCGGGCCAAATCAGAGGCCAGCAGCACCTGGTGGCGATGCGTACCATTACGCCTTGCCGGCATTAACCCCTTCCAGACGTATGAAACCCACCCATTGTTAAGATCATTGTTTTAGTTCAATAATGGTGGATTTTTTCTGTGAACAACAGTGGCTGAACAACAGTGACCTATGGTTAATTCTTTTTTCCAGGGAGGTTCCACTGAAGTGATTCAAAATCAAAACTTAGATTCAAGAGAATGTCTATCTTTTATCTACCATAGTTTGAAGAGCTCATACAACAAATTTATCAGTATTTCACATTCTTTGCTTTCCATCCCTCTAGCAGAACAGATTCTTAAAGTAAATTTGTCAAGTACAGACAGGGAACATGTATAACATGCATAATCATAACATCTCCTTTGGAAAGTCAATTAGTATGCCTCACAGAGAGCCAGATCATCTGTCTAATCTACCTCAGAAATAGAGTCGACTAAGGGCTCTATCACCTCCTTCAAGCTAACGCTACCGCTCACGTTAGCGCTAACTTAAAGGCGGTCATAGTGCGCAGCATAGATCGCCTCCAATTTGCTAACGGGTTGAAAAGATCGTTCGCTCATTAATTTGAGATTTGTAGCACGAGTTTACTGTACTTTGCGCTCCCTATACCTAACATGGGGAAGGCAAAGTGAAAGCACAGATTAATTAGCGTTAGTAATTAGCGTTAGGACCTTGTGATCCTAACTAAAAAAGTTGACACCAGCTCAGAGGTGTAGATAACAGATTCCACTACTACAAAATAAGTTTGCTTCAGCTCAAAATTCCCCCAGAAATCAGATACTCACCTCTTATCTAGGCAGGCGAGAACGGCGGCTGAATTCGCTGCTTCTGGCCACCGGGAGCAGAGTGATGCTGGGGAAAAAAGTCCACGACCAGCAGGATCTCACGAGAGGAGAGATCCTGCTGGTCATGTGACCCGGCAGACGTCTCCATGGAGTTCTATGGACTCCATGGAGCTGATGCTGGGGATGGAACGTTAGCGCTGCCCCCAGCATCCGCGAGCCTAGCAGTCGCTATGGGGCAGGCTGCTGCACTCAGTGCCTTCCCCATGAACTGCTGGTGAAACCGGGACACAATGGGGAAATTAGCAATCGCTAATTTTTCCCCTTAGCATCCCAGTTTTAGCTCAGGGCTTGCGATAGTGCTCTCAGTAAATATAATATTTGAATTCGTACATGTATGGACTCCCAAGCTCAACACTCACAGTCACCACTCCAGATTCTGCTCTCTGAAGGACTCCCAAGGTATCCATGATTTGACCATGACGTCATTCAAGTCACTCCTCTGCTTCATTTCTGTCGTTTTCATAGTCTGCCTGATTACTTTTCCCTTCAATGCCTTCCCTCCAATTTTGATAGGATTTGATAGTACAAAAAACTTGTTCCACCATGCTTCTGCCTCCCCTCCCCCACTTCCTCCCCCTTGCATCTCATTACCTGCTTGCATCTCATTACCTGCTTACATACAGAGCTCCTCTGCTAAATCTCTGCTTCTTCCTTCCCCACAGCTCAACACTCACAGTCACCACTCCAGATTGCAATAAAAGGCTTCCTTGCAGTATGCGGCAGAAAATAACAAAATCCTAATTCATGAATTTTCACCTGCAGCATATGATTTCTGCAAACTGCAGAAAAGCACTTCAAGGAATTAGAATGTAGATGCTATGGGCAACATTACAATCTTCGTGCGAATGTTAACGCTCAGCTATGTGAGTGTTAATGTTCGGCTAAGTGGCCCTAGCTCGATCTGCCCGTAATACAATCTGAACGCTAACAGGTTAAAAAACCTGTTAGCACATTGGAGATTTTGCTTTGTAGCGCAAGCTTACTGTACTTTGCGCTCCCTATGCTTAACATCGATTGCAATGAGTAATTAGCGTTAGGATTACAACACTAATTATGCCCCGCTGCGGCTAACTCAAAAGTTAGCACCAGCTTCAAGCTGTGGTTAACGGATTGCACTTCTGTGGAATAAGTTTGCAGAAGCTGAATATTCCCCCAAAAATTAGATACTCACCTCTCATCCCACGGTGAGAATGGAGGTCCAATCCGCTGCTTTTGGCTGTCAAAAGCAGAGTGAGACTGAGGAATTTAAGTCCTATGGACTCCATGTAGGGGATATTCGGGGCAGCGCGTTAGCACTGCCTCGAGTAATCAGTGTCTTAGCACTGCTTTACGAGGCGGGCTTCTGTATCAGCGCCTGCCACGTAATATGGAGCTAAAACAGGGATACTAAGGGGAACCTGCAGGCGCAGATTTTCCACCTTACAGCCCGATAAAATGGGGATGATATGTAATACAGCCCTTTGTGTGTAATGGAAAATGGGTGGGGGATTTTTACTTGCAGTCTGTAAATTAAATGTGTGTATGTCACGGCTGGGTCCGGCAGCCAGCAGAGCTGTCCTCAATGCTCGCTGGCTGGCATAAGTAACCCAACAGTAACCCTATCACAAGCAAAAATAGTCACTCTAGTGATAACCCTAACAGGAAACCTAACCCTAAACATTAGGCTTGTGCACAGATTTTTTTTTCGGTTCGATTTGGTTCGTTCGTATTTTGTAAATTTTCGTTTCGACTTCTTTCGGCCAATTTTCGTTTCGGTTTTTTTTTCATTTCGTTTTTCGTATCGACTTTTTTTTCGTGATTTTGGAAATTTTCGTGTTTTTCGGAACAGCTGTTCTCCTCGTTTCAAAGTGTCTATTCATTTTGACGTAAACTAATGGTTTTTCGGATAGGATAATTATACAATACGATAATTCTGCCGATACGATAATTCTGCCATTGAGATTTCTCATGTTTTACAAGGAGGATACATTGAGATTTCTCATGTTTTACAAGAAGGATACATTGAGATTTCTCTAGTTTTCCAGGAAGGAAACATTGAGATGGGAATGATACAAAATTTAATTACAGAATCAGCGATATAAATACGATGTCCGAAATTACTGAAATGGAGCCGAAATCACGAATGGAACAAAAATGAATTTCGATTTTACACATTTCTAGTCCATTCGAAAATTCTAAAAAGTTTTCGTTTCGGCACGAAAATTTGTTCGGATCTGCTGTTTTCGGATCTGAAAATTTTCGGAAATTCGGCCGAATCCGAATGCACGAACCGGGAAATTTCATGAAAATTACAAAATTCCGAAACCCGAAACGCACATCCCTACTAAACATAAATCATGTAGAAAGAGTAATACTAACCCTAGTCTAGCCAAAACCCTAACAGTAACACTGCTATGTGAGATTGTACATTACCTAAAAAAATCATGCCCCTGCACTTTGCGTGTTTGTGTGTGTTATCCAATTCCGTAATATCATGAATTCCAAACTTTACAAATTTGCGGATTTCAATTATTTTGGAATCCAAATTTTTTTGGTTCTGAAATATTTTGATTTGAACCAAAAAAATTCCTGTGCCTACTGTGCATTTTGTTTGGAAGAATAACTGTATTACCATTGTTTGAAGCAACTTTGCCTACAGTAGCTAACGTTTGCTTCCCTGGATAGCTAAAGTGCAGTGTAGTTTTAACAATGGCGATTTTTACCATTGTGACGAGAGTCACTTTGAACTTGAGGTACATGGACCTAGAGAAACATTTGGGAGGTGCAGGCCTGATGTTCTATATTGTTTCCCTGCCCTTTTTTATGTTGCAGTCACCCTATACCTACAATTCTAGGTGCATGGTGTTTGAGTTGTCTGTGCTACACATGCATACTGTGATTGTTATTATCTATGTTTACCTGTTACTATCAGATAATCAGATTACTGCATGGGTACTGTAACCCTTTCCAACTCCCCCTGTTATCTTTGTTTGTCTGTCTTGTGTGGCAAACATTGCCCCATTATCTGATACTGTATACTCTGTATCCATCGTTTATCCTCACAAACCTCTATTGTCATATTGATCTGTTTTGATGGATGTTACGCAATGTGTCTTGGGGACCAGAGTTAATCCCATTAAATGTCCCTGGTCTAATTATGTCATAGACAGCAAAACACCAAACAGTGATTCCTGAGCTGTCACAGTAAGACGAAAGGGAGGGATTTCCCATTGGCCTGTAGGCCCCTCCTGGCATTGTGTATATATTTTTCATTAAAGGCTTAGTTCCTGACTGTTCAGACCTCAAAATCTGCATGCTGACTCATTTTGGGGGAATGTTATCACCACACTTTCAGTGTACCCATCCTTAAGTTTCAGCTAAGGGCTTGAGAAAGGCATGAAAGACTGCTGGTGTCAGAACGGGGTTCCGGCAGGGAGCAGCGTTAACAGATGTGACCCAGTCGGGGTACGGAGATTTTTACAACCGTTGTTTGAAACTACGGTTTACTTTTGTGAAATGTACATTCGTGCATTGCTATATTGATAAATGTATGAGTATTTCGCTTAAATTTACTAGTTGGTTATGATGGCGACATTACAAAAAAATATAGTAATTTGTAAGTAGTTTTTGGATAAAAAGTAATTAAAATGTCATAGTAATAACTATCCAATTATAAAGCCTAACATTTTGTAATATTTGCTTACAAATATATTAATAATAACAAATACTGAAATGTATTTTTGTAACAAGCATTTCGGTTTTTTTTGTATTTAATTTTTTTATTCTATATATGCATAACAGCAGGATAAAAGCATCAATGGCCACGCAGGACCGAACAAAATCGAATACAAAGAAATACCTCAAATCAGGAAGAGGGGAAAAGGATCGAGCGAAACAGGACACCTCAGGTGGGGAAATTCAGAAAAACAAAAAACAGTGTAGTCTGACATTGGGGCATCGGAAAAAAGGAAGAGAAGAAAGGATAACAAAAACAAAATATAAAAATATATATAAACTAAAAGAAAATAAAGGACAACCCATTTAACAAGTGCCATTCCCGGCTCACCCCGACATGCCTTACAAGGCCGGGGGCCATGAAAGAGGCCGCAGGGTCGGGAGACCTGGCGCCAGGAGGATGGCCAGAGCCTACTACCCTAGCGGCTCACCCAGGATACTACCCAATGTCCCAAAAAAAAGAAAAGGGGGGGGGAGAACAGTCCCGATACTCCATCAGACAATCGGTAAATCCCAAATGTTAGCAAGTAAATCTACATGTTCACTCGGACGAACACAGACAAGTAAGGGGGGTGGAAATCAAGAATTTCAGCTGAGGGTCCGAAGGCAAAGACGTCCACAGGAAAAGTCCCAAGTGTTATGGGAGGGGGGTTTAAGCAGGGTATATCATCAGGTGGGGGGTAAACACTCAGCTACCAGGGAAAAGGGAGTTGTCAATAAGGGGTTAAACACATCTGGGGAGGGGATTTGGAAAGAGGCCTTGTAAGGAAGGGGTCATCAGCCAGGGATCCAAAAGCGGTACCATCCATCTCAGCCATTGTCCAGGGAAAAAAATAGGACAACCGGGATCTTGTAGTGAACCGGACGATTCCCGAGGAGGATCCGCGAGTCCCAGCACAGTGACAATGGCCCGCGCCTCTGCCATTGCCATGAAGGTCTTACCCTCATGAGTCACAATCAAGGAACCGGTGGCCCCCCAGCAGTATCGGACCCCCGATCACAGAGTATGGAGGTGACATCCCGGAGGCTTCTTCGGGCTGCTAGGGCCAGAAATGGTAAATTCCGATAGAGGGTAATATGGGCAGAGGCATAATTGACCTTATGTGCAGGGCCAGCTGCAGCAAGGATCTGGTTACGAAAATCCAAATCCTCGGCGATCTGGATGACATCTCGAGGTGCCCCCGCCGGCGCAGTGGCCGCCTTCCGGATACGTAGGGCCGAGACCAGTCTCGGAGCCAGTGAGGGATCAGCAGGTGGAAAAAGGTGAGTCACCAAACCGCAAAGGTAACCCAAGAGGTGCCTCATGTCGACAGACTCCAGGATACCACGGAGACGTATGTTCCATCGTCAATACAACATTATAATTTTTTACATAATTGTCAATTAAACAATATTATCTTTTTTATTATTTGTTCTTGTATGCTTTTTTCCCACATTACATTATATTATTAAATATGTAAGTTTGAAAGTTAAATTTAATCATGAGACAAACCTTTTAGCTAAACTTATTCTGTGTTATTATTAAGCTAGGATTTAGAATCTTGTCAATTTCAGCTCAGTTTTACGAATTCAAGCTGAAAGACATCTGCGGCACAATACTTAAAGATTAAATGAATAGCATGACACCAGGTTAATCATTTCAATACTTTTTCTTGCAAAATGATGGAAAGTGAGCACATATTAGGAAAAAGGTACACTAATGTCTTCCTCTTTATAATATTATGAATACATTGCTTCTTTTACAGTTGAAAGGTTACTCACGGTAGAAGTCATTTTAGGCTATAAAAAAGTATATGCTTTAGTAACCAAGTATAAAACCCATTTTTAACATAAAAGCATATGTGTAGATCATAAAATCACTGCATTAATGCCAGATGGATAATTTTCTAGGTGGCAATTATTGTAAAGTAAAGCTTAAGTATGTAGTGTTAAAAGAAGAGGTTTATACTTTATATAGATTATAGGCCCTATCCACCTGAGCCATTAATAGTGGCTCACTAATGGATAAATTGTAGGCAGGCTGTTATCCATGAGCGGCTTGCTAAATGGCTCTATTCCAATGAGCGGCTATTTTAGGGGCTCTGGTAGTAGCAGTTTGTAGCCAGTCACTGATTGCTACAAACTAGATGTTGAAATCCATAGAACTCTATGAAGTGAAGCAAGACCCAGCAAAAGCTCTTGTATGTGCGGTCATGCCGATACTGTGGAAAGGCCACAAGGAACTATTGGAGGACGAACCAGATCATCCCATCCTCCGCATTGCAGGAATAGAGGTAAATGTAACATATTGTAGGGTATTTAGGCCAAAAAGAACAAGCTATGTTGGTCCACATGTGCAAGGTCCTATACCTACAAAGTCCTATAGATTGCGGCTACATTGTGTGGGGTTAATCCTTAGTGAATTTTGCGATTTTCTCACAGCGATGCAGCAACGTTATATCGCAATGGTCGCATTTCGCAAAATGCTAATTTTTTGTAAATCCAGCTCAGAGTCTACGCTGAACTACCAAGTGAGTGCAAGTTAATTTTTTTTTGGGTGATTTACGTGGTTATCAGCTACGGGGAATGGGAAATGGATTTTGTTCCTCTGGGAAAACTTGGGGGTATTGAAAAAGGCACTTCATACCTCATAGGTATTCAGGTATTCCCTGATTGAGGCCCATAAATGCATGGGCAGCCCTCAAAGAGTGAATTGGAGTTGGGTTAGAAAAACCTCAAAGTTTTCGGTAAATGGCGCAACTCAAAATGACAAATGACCTTGTTATTCTATCAGTAGCAAAAGGAGCTGCCACTATTAGGCAGTCTAACATTTGCAAGCAACAATCAATTATAGGATAGTCATTTACGGTTTACAAAAGCAAAATCACTTCACACCAGGTAGTCAGTGTTTGAGATTTACATTGGGGCTCACTATGCCCTACACACAAACATAGCTTGCAGAACAGCGATCCCCCAACGAGAAGATATCTTCTGGAGATGCTATGTATAGTGTCTTTAGATGTTATCTTAGGCTAGGGTCAGACTAGCGCAGTTTTAATGTGCGTTTAGCCGCACGAAATCACGGCCGTACTAGCAGCAAATTACGTCCAATGCCGGGAACATACGATGAACGGCCGCACGAAAGTTTGTCCGCGCAACGCAAGTGGCCAACGAACGCATTTTTTCGAGAACGTCAAACCGCTACTACTGACATACAGAGTGCGCTGCGTCCGCATAGCGGCGTGTGTGTGTGATTAGGAGACGTCAGACGCTGCTAATGTCCGGCTAACAGAACGTCCAGACTCAAAAAGTGTTTTATTGAGGATCCGTACAAAATCACGGACGAAAAAGCGCATCGTATGACCGCTATCGCGTATTCCGTGAAAAAATACGCACGCTCGTTCGACCGTACTTTTTCACGGGCAACGTGAAAAATGCGTTCGTCTGACCCTAGCCTTAGCGTCAACCATGGAATAGAGTCCAACATTTCTGAGTTAAATAAATGCAATAAATTTGGTTAGTTAATTTATTACTCAATTGTTGTCTAATTGCCCTCTGTCATAAAATTTCTGGGCAGATATAGCAAGATAAATGTCTGTTACAGAACAGCAGCAATGGAAATTAATTTTCTGATGCTGTTACTTTTTTAACATTTCTTTATACCCAGCATGAATCACAGCTTTCTTTTTTTCCGATCCTATGAAGTGGCTGTAAAACTCGTCAGTTCCTTTCCTTCTTAGTAATTAATGATTGGAGATGAGTGGCTGTATATACAGGCTAAAGTGACAAGACACACTACTGTAGTCTATTGCTTTTTTATAGCCCTGGGCACACTAAATTATCAAAGGATCAACAAATTAAGATAGGCTGTAAGAAAATCCAGATGAGACATTGTCATCCCGGCTGTTTTAAAGAACATTACCCTACAGATATGTTAGTGGATTTATCACTAGCACCATAACTTCGAGCATTAACATTATTTATTAACTAATTTAAAAATGGTAGTTCTTCTGGTTAAACATAAATAAAGAAAGGCTTCAAGCCTGTTGCATTATTAAGTAGGAATCACAGCAAGCTGAACAGCAATCCTGTCATTTGATAAGTGCATAATGAAAGCGTATCAGTTTCTTAACAACATGTGTTTTTTAATGATGTAAAACTTATGTTGTGGTCTGTAGAGCAATAAATATAAGAGCAGCATGCTTAGGAAAGAGAAAACTACTGCGCTAGTGTATGGATTATTATTATTATACTATATAGAGACACCATGATACGTAGCCAGGGCCGGCCCAAGCTACTGTGCTGCCTCAAGCGATGGATGAAATGCTTACCCCCCCCAAAAAAAACAACACGTGACATGTATGAGCATATCAGAGCTCCACAGCAATAAAACTCACAGTAATGTGTACTGTGTATTAGTGTACCACAGAGCTCCACAGCAATAAAACTCATGCTCATACACATGCACATTACTGTGAGTTTTATTGATGTGGAGCTCTGTGATACAGTAATGTGCGGTGTGTATGAGCGTATCAGATACAGGAGAGGGGGGAAGGGGGCGGCCAGCCGGGGCCACATAGAGGTCCAGAGTGCTGTGTCCTTGGACAAGGGCGGAAAAATGCCACTCCTGACAAAGGGCCGCCTGGAGCGGGTGCTCCACAGCGCTCCATGGACGGGCTGGCCCTATAAGCAGCACCATACAAGATATGCGATTATACATTTGAACAACAAACATCGCTTAACAGATGACACCGTATGACTGAAAGACCATGTTTCTAAAGGAATTTACAATCTAGAAGAGATAAAAAATACTGAACTATTACAAAGTATCTCAGCTGTGCAGCGTATTGTTTGGGATTCAAACAGCCGTGTACCTATCTTCAAAGTCTTTCCATGCTTTTGTCTTTGGTTTTATCCCTGCAGCATGACATTGCTGGGGTCAGACAGAAACAGTCTATGGCCTTTCCAGGATTTTACCAAACTGCTCTCTGGCTGCACAGAAGCTTGGAAGCAAAGGCAACACTGTATATAGAGACCAGCACATTAGGATTAATTCAAGCACACGACTAATTTAGGCTGGGGTCAGGCGAGCGTAGTGTTCACGTCCGTGATTGCGCCTAAAAGTACGTCCGTGATAGCATGAAAGAAAGTCCATCGGAGCCCGACACATGAAGTAAGTCCGCACTGAACTGCGGACGCACAACGGCCGCGGCAAACGGTCGCAAGGCAGGCAAGAACGTAAAACCCCTAGAACGGCCGCACAAAGTGCGCTGCGTCCGCACGTCCGCATAGCTTTGTGTGTGAGTGATGGAACGTGGTCAGACGGACTGCATTTATACGTCCAGCATTTTTCACGGACAAAATGGTTTGCTTTTTAATTTATTTTCCCTCCTACATCCGTCAAAAAATAAACGTCAGTGAAAAAAAACGGACTGTGTGACCACTACTGTGTCTTCCGTACTGACGTCCGTCCGTGTGCAAGGACGTACAGTCCGTAGAAATCACGCTCGTCTGACCCTAGCCTAAATCAAACACTGTTTAAAAAAATAGGGGAAAACCTTTAAAAGAAATGCACGGAAGTAAAGCAAGTACAGGTTGTATTTTTTTTCTTTCATACTTTAGATTAATTAAATTAGCTGAATTCGATAACAGGAATAGAGAATTGTTTCCGGTTTCAAAATACATTTATTTTTTTGAAGAAATACAACATATAGTTGTAACCTGCTTCATTACTCCTCCACTACAAAGGGATTTTCCAACCAAACACTATCAGGAACCAGTGTTTTTTGGGAAATCATTTTTAATTAATTATACAGTCAGAAATATTTAAGAATATTCTCTGTGTATTTCATATTCTAATAAACCTTTTGTCATGCAGACTTTGCCATCTGCTGGCCAAATGGAGTTACTACACTTGCAACTGTACTGGCTAGGTGGAGTAGAGGTAACATCACCGCTCTGCATGGAGAGAGCCTGTGGAGTCATGGGTTCGATCCCAGCGAGCAACCTCTCCAGTAAGTGTCCTTGGGCAAGACACCTAACGGTACATACTCGCCACCCAGGACATACTTGAAAATGAGAGAAATCTCAATGTATCCTTCCTGGTAAAATTCTTTCTAAAAAAAAAAAAAAAAACTGCAGCTCGTGACACTTCCCTAGCTGATTTTAACATTACATAACAGTTTTAGCCTCTTGGGCATCATGCCCATGGTGCCAATAGTTTAAGGGCATGTTCTGGAGCCCAAAAGCAAATGCTTGCAACAAATGAATTTCATTCACATTTGACCTGCTCAGCTGTGGACCAGGATAACTCAATAACAGGCATCTGATGGTGCCTTTGAAGACCTGAGTTATCTCGCTCTTGGAGTGAAAGGGTTAACAGCGATTATGCATGTACTCTTAAAAGGTGCAAACTTGTTATGGATGAATGTATATATAATAACAATATGTTAAAAAAAATGTATACATAATATGCAGATAGAAAGCAGTATATGATTAATTGTGTATAAAGATGGATGTCCCTAAACAGAATATATTGGATATGTTAATTTGTATCATATGTGTTTAAATTAAAAAAAAATGTCTTCTCACAAAGCCAAGTAATGCAGTCATCGGTTTAATAATTGTTCTAACCTGTATTGACTGTACTGTGCATCCAATATCCCTGATTGTTGTCCTTATTCACACAGCACAAAATGTACTGAGCTCTCAAGTTCTGCCTGTGCTTACAACTGTAATTGGAAGCTGAAAACTTCTAGTAAATGCACTCACCTTCAGGGTCAAGGAGATTTGCTATTCCCAAGTTTCGTAGGGCAGTGTTAAATGCGTGGTCCAGCCGTTGTAAAGCAGATTGTTGACTGAGTACACTGGTCCACTCAAACAGGTCTGGTCTGCAATAAAAACAAAGAGAATACTTAAAGTACACCTTGCCTTGTGGACCAAGTTGTGAAGACAAAGTAATCCAAGCACTAGAATAGTTCAAGGGTATATGGGCTTTAGAATAGATGCAATAAAACCAAGATGTGTCTTAGCTTAATGTGGAACTTACCCTGTCATACATCCAAGTTTGAAGCCAGAAGCATGTCACGTCTGGTGGATTGCAAGGCTGCCCTGCCCTGGGTTTGAGCTGACTTTTAACATTAGCTAAAGTGTTAAAACACGGGGCTGCGGAGTGTGTCAGGATAGGTTTCGTATTTAACCCCTCTTTTCCCATTTTAACCCTATATTATTCCTTTAACTCTTCCTTTTAACATTGGAAGGAAGAAAGCCATGCAGCTCACGCACCAATATTTATTTTATTCCCATTCCTCCCCTGTTCGGAGGCATTAATGGTCATTTTAAATGATCATGTATGAGCGTCATTTCAGTGGATATTTAGATGTATTCACATTTAAGTGTACAGACATCAAAAGTAATACTAAATTACTATGTTCTACTTTTCCAAATTTTCTCTATGTTCTATTTAGTACACATTAAAACACAGAGATTCGTGAATAATTGATTTGCTGAACACAAGCATTTTTAACAAGATTAATAATGCAAGTTTGAAGTCAACACCAATGTTTTATCTTTACTATTTACAGTAGGAGTAAAAATCGAGTTAATGGATACCATTCAATACTGGCCAAGTTATATACGTAAATATGACAAAGCATGCTAGAGCACTTCTCGTAAAGTGCCTGTTTGCTTTACTGGAATTAGGAAACTCTGTACAACATCTTGTTAGTGTAATTCTCTTTTGATATACAACTTTCAGGCCCTTTATGGCGATAATAAAATGATCTCAGGGACACAGTTTGTGGATTAAAGCATGCAATCACCCACTCCAATTACAGAATTCTGACTTTCAATACTGACAGCTATTTAGACTTCATCACATAAGACATGTGATTAATATAAACAATGACTACAGCTTGGGCAAAGTGCAAATCCAGGGTCAGTTCAATCTTGTACAGTCGACGAACGGCACCTATGAAATATGTTTTGCAAAGGTTTTTTTTTTCTAGCTAGAACTACTGCAGCTAACTAACTGTAAATGTTGCTGCAATTAAATGGAAAAATCTATGGGAAAGAAACAGCTGAGCTCTGGTACACTACTCAGTCTTTTAGAATGGAACTGTCAAAACTGAAGTTCTTTGTGAAGATTATCAATTCTGTATTGTATTGCTCTCAAAAAATGGTCTCCAATTGAAGTAGACAATATATGTTCTTTAGAAGCACTATACAATGGATTTACCTGACCAAGAAGTGTAGCATATACATATTATCATACACAATCCCATACAAAAAGCAGAATATTGGTTGGTGAAGTGAAATCTAATCACCTGGCACAGTACATCTATGGAGAAATACAGTATCTTGCTTTTCTAATCTATTGCCCTTCATTATCACTTTTTTAATATTTCTAAACATAAAAGCATCAGGAGACAAGTGAGAGCATTGTACCATCCATTTATTGCACGGTCAATACTACCACTCAAAGGTGAGGGAACATATCAATGTTTACAATTTGCCAGTGAAAGATCCAGGATTTATCCAGAAGGTATTATACAAAACAATCCTGAAATAAAACAGATTTTTTATTCTAAACTAAATTGAAGCTGAACTACATTTGTTTAAAAAAAAAAATAGTATGATCTCTCTTTAAAAATATTCCTCCAGAAAACATATGGACATGCTGTGATTTTATTTAGACGGTTTGAAAATATATCCACAACTTGCCTTTTCAGTGACATTAACAGGGTTATTCAAAGAGAGGTGAAAAGCAGGAGAATGACTGGAGAATGGAAAATTCGAGGTCAAAATATCCAAACCAGAAAAATTCTCCCATTCATCTCACTTTCCAAATCGGCTATTTTGACCTAGAATTTTCCATTCTCCAGTCATTCTCCGGCTTTTCACCGCTCTCTGAATAACCCTGATAGTTTCAGTAGATTTCTATTAATTCAAATGAATAATACAAGATTGTTTTTGATCTTTGCTACAAATGAATTACAGACCTAAATCATTTAACTGTAGCCATATTCAATACCAAGTTTGAACAAAATAGTTCTACTTTGCATTGTGGTTTTATTACCACACTTCTATTACATGGACTAAAGGAGAGCGATGCAACAATGACAGAGAAAGCATTTATTCTTCAACGTTAAAAAAGAGAAACAATGACTTCATTTGAAGGAATGTGTAGAAAATATCACAATTATATTGTACTGTCAGTAAAAGTGTTTTTTGAAAAATAATTTTAATTAATTAATTATTTGGCAAGAAATATTTTGGAATATTCCCGATGTATTTCTTATTGTAATAATCTATCTGGCAGACAGATGTTGTCATCTGCTGACCAAAAGGAGTTACTACACTTGCAACTGCAGCTCATGACTCCATGTTTTAACAGCTGGGAAAGGTCTATTAGACACTTTCCTAGCATATTTTAACCAGGTTTAGCACCTCGGACATCATGTCCATGGTGCTAAAATTTTAGGGGTATGTTCTAGAGCCCAAAAGCAAAAGAAATTTGCTTGCAACAAACGATTTTCATTCAGCTGCAGATTGTGATAACTCAATATCGAGCACCTGATAATGCCTTTGACGACTTGTGTTATCTCATTTTCAGGAGCAAAAGGGTAAAGAATATACATGTAAATCAAATCAAAAAAAGTATATACAATTACTGCTATTAGTTAAAAGTCAGCTTTTGTTTTTTCATGAAGAAAACCAAGTAATATTCATCTGTATTAGTATTATTTTGATCCTATATTTTCTCATCTATCATACACTAACATACACTATATTGCCAAAAGTATTCGCTCACCTGCCTTGACTCGCATATGGATGGGTGAGCGAATACTTTTGGCAATATAGTGTATATAGCTTTAACAACAATTTGATGGAATCCAAGGTAAAACCTCAAATGTTTGCTCGTCATCCTTTATGATTATTATGTATTTCCAGGAGAGTCCATATCGTTAAGATGACTGCATTACCCAAACTGCTTTATCCTCTTGAAATGCTATCTGTCTACGAGATGATTGATTTTTAAAGCCCAACGACAAATTTGCTTTGTGAAATTGCCTCCACCTTGTACTTAACATCTCTAAATCTATAGAATAGAATGTGGACACTTCAATATTGTTACAGTGAACATGGATCTCCAATTCAAATCAGTTTCCATATCTCCAGTTAGACTTTAGACAACTTCACACATTTTGTCCATTTTTCTTTTTTATTTGGATAAATTACATTTTTTTCATGCAGTGATTTGGTTAATTCCCAAAAATTGGTTCACTTAATGAAATGTGTTGGCTCTGTGGAAGCACCAGCGGGAAATACTCAGTGGTGGAAGGATTAATTCAGTGGTGGTTGGCCAATGTGAAAAAATATACAGGGAGGGGTCAAAGGTACACTAATAAAACACACCTACACCACCACCTAGCTTTGCACTGGTGGGAGCTAAAAAGAAATATGGGATAGGAGAAATGCCAATATCCCTCCACGAACCCTTTCTCATTGGCATCTGCTGAGTGGGTAGTAAAAATGGGGTACAACAAGTCCATTCCCTAGCCCCGACCATGAGCAGCCAAATGATTAGTAAAGTTGTTCAGCAAATCAACCAAAATAGAATTTTCTCTTGAGGTTGTAATATAAACCAATTTAACTCAGAACAAAATGGTATTAATCCTCAAACAATGTAAAGACCAGAACTGCACCAATGTCTTCTTGTAGTATTGTTACTACATCCATGTTCTAAATATTCTAATTAATTGATTAACAAAGCTTTCTAATTGTTGTATTTGAATGCTCTTTGACTGACCCTTTAATCAGAGCTCACACTTCTATAGTACCAAAGAAACATCTGAAATTCAGTACTCAACTATATTAAATCCCTGTGGATTATATATGGCAACAGTGATTTCAGCAAGGAAATGCATTTTCAACGCTTTTTATTGGCTTCTATTTCAGCGTAATCAGTAACAGGAAATCATTAAAGGTTAATATAGCCAGGAGATGAAAAGAATATATTAGCAAAACTGGTATTAGCAACAAGGAGGTCTCTTGCATATTGGAGAGCAGCTTCTCTCTCAAACCAACACAAATGAACAAGCAGGCGAGGCCATGGACATGGATAATCATACCTTTCTGGCACTGCTTGTCATCTCCTTTCTTCTACTTAACACTTTAATTATCTGGCATACTGGATTCCTTTCCCATCCTCTCGTATCCTTTTTCCCTCACTCCTTGTTATCGATTATGATGATCACAAACAATACAGTTTGATGAATTAGCTTTTTTCTGTAGTTACATCTTTATTATATTATTTATTGCTGTATATCGTATACCTTATTCTACAACCTTTGTTTTTCTCTAGCCTTGTTATTGCTTTTGGTTTGAGAACACCAAGTTTGGAATTAAATTAATTATTTATTGAATTATAAAGGGCAGTATTACAAAGCTGGTGCTAACTTAACCAGAGCTGTTGTAAGCTTAACAACTCCATAGACGATAATGGCTCTGGTAAGTTTACAACAGCTCTGGTTAAGTTAACACCGGCTTTGTAATATGGCCAACGTATTTTCCCAGGAAGGATACATTGAGATTTGTCTCGTTTTCATATATAAGAAAGTTCTTTTTATTTTCCCCATTTCTAAATCCATTAAAGTTGTATCATTTATCATAATTATTCCACTAAACCTTGGAATCCTTTCAATATTTGACAATTTCCCATTAAACATGTATTAAGAAAATGAAACCCTTTTGACTTAGTTGGTCCACTTCCTAACCAGAACAAAATAGATAATTTATCACCAGTCTCCTCAGTGCACAGTTTTAGATGTGATTAAATGTATTGCCACAAGTAATCATATGGCAAATTAGAGGCATTGAACTGGGACCCTCAAGCCCTCTTTGTCTAAGTAATTTTGATGTGTATGCCTCACCTTATCAATTTGTCTGTTAATTAACATGACTTCTTTCACTCAGTCACTGCGCAATGAAGTGTATTTCAGGTAATGAGGATAAGACCTTTTTGTAGAAAACCAAGAACATTATGACTAAAGAATGCATATTTTATAGATTAAATCAAATACATTTGCTATTACTGTGTCACCTGCCTTTCATCTTTACTCGGAATGAGCATGCAATTTGCAGTAAGCTCTTATTGAAGTTAATAAAGAGTGACACATTTCAGGGAAGTTAGACTGTAAATATTAACACTCTGATTGCAGAAAAAAAAATTACTTGTCACCTGTTTACTGTATGTACACGCTTCATAAATATTCCATTATATAACAATACTGAGATACATTGTATGCCAAGTGAAAACAAAGAGAACGCAGACCATATAGTAGGGTAGAGTCTCACACTTCACACTTATTACCTACAAACTGGAAATGATCACAAACTAATATTTTTCATGTTCTTTAGCGGGAATTAAATGCAAAAAATATCGACCTAAAAATGTCAAAAGCAAGAGCAATTAACCAAACAGTCACATCCTTCTGCACACACATATGGAAGAGAATTGCATTCTCTTCAACTAAACATATCGTATCCAATACCACTTTAGTCAAAAAATGTCTACTGTCCAGTCCACAGAAAGAAACATGCACCATGGTTAGTACTACTGCCACTCAGAAGAACATGGGATGGTGGCGGTGCACAATGGCTATCAATACTTTGATACCTCAATAAATATCATGTTTGATTATCCAGGACAGTACAAGTGAAGGTATTGCGGATACAGCTAATGCAAACTTATCCGAATAGATTATTTCTTAATTCTTTAGATAGGACACATAAGGCACTATCACCTGGTGTGAGCCAACTTTAGCACAGGTATGTTTTTGAGGAGCTGAAGGAAACCCCAAAACCCATCTCTTCAGATTAGCGTACCACATCACTGATGAAACTCAAACCTCTGCTCATCCACTCACTCATGATTGAAGCTGCTTCTAGGACCCCAACATTCCGGAACCACTGGCACTAATGATCCTGCGATCTAGTAAAATTCTTCCCGTCTTCCTCAACCCAAATCCCACTAGATTGTAAACTCCTATGAGCAGGGCCCTCTACACCTCGTGTCCATCATATGTCCGTTTATCTCATTCCCTTTGGTTATTGTAAAGCGCTGTGGGAACTGTTGGCGCTATAAATGATGATAATAATAATTATAAGACCGAACCTTTCAAATACTGCCCAGGTAGTATTCAATGTGGTAGCGCCAGATTTTCCTTTCCTGCGCTGCCGGCAGCGAGGACCCTGACACTGTTGCAGTAGGCTCTATTATGATATATATATGTATCCTTTATCCACATATATGCTACTTTTAAACATTTTATGCTAGGGGTTATTTATTTATTTATTTATAAAGGATACATTGAGATTTCTCTCATTTTCAAGTATGTCCTGGGTTCAAGAACATTGAGTGGTTACAGAAATAAAAAATAGTAAAATGCAAGATATTAACACAAAACCAAATATACAGATTAACAGAAAAATAAATATGTAGGAAATAAAGTCATTATGCTACATGTTTACAGGTGCATTCCGTATTGAGGTATGTTAATAGGGAACTCTTAAGGGACTTTAGACTGGGGGAAGATTTGATGGTGTCTGGGAGGATATTCCATATTTGTGGTGCTCTGTAGGAAAATGAGGATCGAGCCACTTTCTTTTTGTTATGCGGTATTGCAAGTAAGGTGCTGGTCCTGGATCTGAGGTTATAGGATGAGGGAACTGCTGGGGCAATCAGCCTAGTGAGGTAGGGTTATTCATAGTATGTAAGCGGTTGATTATCAGGGTGACCGTGTGGACCATGTTTAAAGGGACACATGGATAAGTCTTGCCCTGAAACATGTATTATTTATATGCTGCAGCAGGAAAATTATTGTGGCTCACCTGGCCTTCCCTTTGGATCTATTATATGCGGTGTAAGGATTCTACATGCTGTTGGGTGGCATTTATCATGCAATGCCCATCAGCCTTAACTAATATATGTGTACATATAAATATTTATAATACGGCCACCATGGAGGATTGTAATAATGCAGGGTGTGAGGGCTATTCACTGTATGTGTTCATACTTATACAAGCTTGTGAGGGCAGGGGATAGGTATGGCCCGGCACTCTGCACTGTAAAAAAACAGGTCCATCCTGTGCTCAACCGCATTAGCGCTGGGTCTAAGCCTGGGTCTTAGCGTTTCTCTAGCGTGTGCTAAACAACCTTGTACACAGACACCCCCGTACAAGGGGATCTGTTATTAGGTTGTCAGGAGCTACCTTTCAGCGACTTACGCAAAATATTTTCTTTAGCATTGGCATTTTAGCTCACACCAGGTGATAGGGCCCATAAATGGGGTAATTATAATTGATTGCAACTATTTGTATTAATAACAGAATATGTATCTGGCCATGGCTAGATAATGCTGTTGGAGGGCGCCTTGATAATTGAATGGTAAGGACATAGTTGTGTTAACTATGCATGCTTAAATAAAAAAACAATAGAAAACACACTTTTTAGTAAACAGAAAAGAACTTTGGATTTTGATCACGGTTTTTAAGAAAACCATTAGGCAGTGAAAGGGTAGATACAATTTCAGACACAATATACACAAATATTTTGGATGCAACGTTTTCAGTTGCACAACACCTACTATTTCAAGCGAGTTAAAAATAAAAGTGTCAGTGTAGTACAATATCTGCAGGAGGAAATACAAAATGAACATGTTTTTGTGTATTAGAAAACCATTACCTTTCATAATAATTAGGGATGAGCTGTTTGGTTCGATGTGTTCGGAGTTCGATTTGAACATCGCCCGTTCGCATGTTCGCGAACTACGAACATTTCTGCGTGTTCGCCGCATGTTCGCCCACAATGCCTTTTCCACTGGCCTGAAGCTTGTAATTGGTTACAGCCTGCACCTGACCACAGTTTAGGTGCAAGACAGGTGCAAGACTACGCCAATCACGGCTCAGAGTCCTGATTGGGCAAATTGTGCCCAATCATGGGCTCCCAGAGCTAAGTCCCGCAGCACACTATATAAGGCGTCCCTTGCAGCCCCAGTACGTGTTTTTTGAGAGGAGATTGTTAGTGTGTGTTCTCACTGCCAGTCTGCCAGCAGCTATTGGGCGACGGGGGGGGGGGTCTCATTTCTACAAAATATCTGGGAATTGTACTAATCTTTGTGTTCTCACTGCCACCAGCAATTTTGGGGGTTTCACTTCTAGGAGATATCTGGGAATTGTTCTAATCTGTTTGTTCTCACTGCCACCCATCAGGGGGTCTCACTGATTTATAGGAGGTTTCTGGGAATTGTAATCTGTGTCTTCTCACTGCCAGCTATCAGGGGGTCCCACATACTTCTATCAGATTTCTGCGAAATGTAATCTGTGTCTTGTCACTGTTGCCAGCTATCAGGGGGTCCTATCAGGGGGTCTCAATGACTTGTAGGTGGTTTCTGGGAATTGCAATTTGTGTCTTGTCACTGCCACCCATCAGAGTGTCTCACTGAGTTATACCAGAGTTCTGGAAATCTTTAATCTTTATACCAGAGTTGAATCAGAGTTCTGCAGCATATCTCCAATTTTTATAACAGAGTTGATTCAGAGTTCTGTATATATATTTATTTATTTGCAAAGGATTTTACCAGGAAGGATACATTGAGATTTCTCTCATTTTCAAGTATGTCCTGGGTTCAAGAACATTGTATTTCTGTAACAACTGTAACCACTCAAAGTAATAAAATGCAGTCTATTAAAAACAAAACACAAATATACAGATTAACATATTATGGGAAGGGCTAGAACCTTGGGTTAATTAGGGTGATTTGATCTTTAATCTATATATCACTCACCATGTCAGAAAGACCAGAAAGGACAGGCAGACGCTCCCAGACACAGATAAGAGGGCAAGCAGCCTCTGTGTCGGGAGGCTGTGCCTCTGGTCATCGTGGACGTGGTGCATCCTCTGCAGGGGCACGCTTGTCCTTTCTAACTGGTGCTGGACGTCTTAAGCAGCAGCAACATACAGAGGACTTGGTGGATTGGCTAATCAGGCCATCCTCATCCTCCGAGTCCTCTGCCAGCCAGGCTTGTAGTGCTTTACAGTCCCCCTCAGCTGCCAAAGCATCTAATGCAGCCTCCATGTCCACAGCTACTCCTGCCGTAGCCTCACTATCACACACGGAGGAGTCAGCTGAATTATTTGACTACAATGACAGTGACATGCTGCTTGAGCATGCGCAGCAACTACAATGCTCTGATTCAATCTCTGAGGAAGGGAGTATAATCATCCTAGAGGAATGGGGTGCCAGTGACACACAAATAACTGGCACTCATGTTGCCCCAGCAGCTGCAGCATACTGTCAAGTTGGCTCCAGTGACGAGGAGATAGGGGGTGATGACAATGATGATGAGGTCACTGACTCCACCTGGGTGCCCATCGAACAGTGGAGTCAAGCGAGGAGGAGGCACAAACACGAGGCACAACATCCTCTATGACCAACCGTAGCACTAGCCAGTCCAATGCATCAGATGTCAGAGCTGCTCAGGTGCAGAGCGCTGTTGTCTCAAAGCACAAATCCAGGAACACTGCTGTCTGGGAGTTCTTTAAGAAATGTACAGCAGACTGCACCGTTGCTATTTGTAATCTATGTCAGATGAGGCTCAAGCGTGGGAAAGACACCGGAGGATTGGGTACCATGTGCTTGAGGCGACATATGACCACCTGCCACACATCCTGTTGGTGCAAACCTTTGCGTAGGTCCTCCTCAACTGTCTCTACCCCCACTATATGTCCTGCCAGGTCATTGACTCCAACCTCCACTGACAGGGATGATGCTACAGTAATGGATGTACCAGGTCCTTCCTCAGAATGTGACAGCATCCCATCAGCTGAAGATTTATGCAGTCAGATTACGTTGCCCCAACTGCTGCAGCGTAAGAAAAAATATAGTCCCAACCATCCCCAAGCACAGCGTCTAAATGCCAGCTTAGCAAAATTACTCGCATTGCAGCTGCTGCCTTTCCAGCTGGTGGACGCTGCTCCCTTCCGTGAATTTGCTGAATGTGCTGTACCACAGAGGCATGTTCCAAAACGCCATTACTTTTCACGGAAGGCAATTCCAGCACTATACCAGCACGTGGAAGACAATGTTATCGAGTCATTGGGAAAGGCAGTCCGCAGTAAGGTGCATGTGACTTTAGACATGTGGTCCAGCAAGCATGGACAGGGTCGTTACATTTCCTTCACGGCACACTGGGTAACTCTGATTGCAGCTGGGAGGGATCCAAGACGGGGCTAGGTGCTGGAGCTTGTTCATCCACCACGCCTCCAGAAAGCTGCTTGTATGAGGTCTGTCTGCTCCACCACCACCTCTCCCTCTTCCTCCTCTGTCTCTGGCAAAGTGGCAGTTAAACCGGGTTTAAGTGGCAGGGGCTACGCAATGGCTCAAGCAAAAAGATGCCATACTGTGCTTGAGCTGGTTTGTTTAGGGGACAAGAGCCACACGGGCCATAAATTCTGTCAGCTCTGCAGGGGCAGGTGCAGAGACGGTTAACACCACGCTAGCTTGAGCTGGGAATGGTCATCTGTGATAATGGCAGCAACCTTCTCTCCGCCCTATTCCAGGGTAAGTTGACAAATGTACCATGCCTAGCACACGTCCTAAATCTGGTGGTACAGCGTTTCCTAACCAGGTACCCAGGGCTGGCAGAGCTTCTCAGCCAGGCCAGAAAAGTTTGCAGCCACTTCAGACGGTCATTCCCAGCAAGTGTTCGTCTGGCAGAAATTCAAAGAGAATTCCACCTTCCCACAAACCGTGTGATCTGTGACATGCCCACCAGGTAGAACTCAACATTAGCAATGCTGCAGCATCTGCACAAGCAGCAGAGGGCCATCAACGAGTACCTGTGTGAATATGGCACAAGGACAGGTTCAACTTGGTGACAGTATAGTGCATGCATCCTTGATCATCAGCCACTGCGGGGGGGGGAAACATTTGAGGAGGCAACGAGGATGGTGAGCGGGGACAGTGCATGCATCAGTGACGCAATTCCTTTAGTGTTCCTGCTGGTGCACACTCTGTGGGGAATTATAGATGTGGCTCTAGAGGCAGAGCAGCAGGAGGAAGAGGAGGCCTTCCCTAGCTCTCAAGACCCCAGTCTTTCCACAGACAGCATTCCAGCGGGTCCTCCTCAGATCAGACTGGAGGAGGATGAGGAGGAGGAGAAATATTTAAGTAGTGGGGGCATTGAAGGTGGGGATTTCTCAAGGGAGGGTTTTGTGTGCCCAGAAACCCAAGGACTAGTACGTGGCTGGGAGGAGGAAGTGCACAATGGGGTCATCCACATTGACCAGGAAGACTCGGAAGCTAATGCCACCTCCAACCTACGCTGCATGGGTTCCCTTATCCTGCAAAGCCTGGTAAAGGACCCCAGGATTCGTGCTATCAAGGAGAGGGATCATTACTGGTTGGCAAGCCTTCTTGATCCATGATGCAAGGGTAAAGTTGCAGAGCTCATCCTGCCCGCACAGAGGGAGCACAGGATGAAACAACTTGAGTACGCTCTAAAGCGACACTTGTGTAACACCTTTCAGGGCACTGGTAGGTTACCAAGTGATGACACAGGTGCTTCTGAGGCTGCGGATGATCAGAGGAAGAGCGGTGAAGGCCGGGGTCGCTTGACTGATGCCTTTTAAAAAAAAATTAGTCCACGACGCCCAGAGACATCAAATGTAGGCACCCATTGCCAGCGTCTTCACCATATGGTGCAGGACTACCTAGGGGCAAGGGCATACCTGGATACCTTTCCAGCAGATGATCCACTGGCTTACTGGGTGTTGAGATTGGATCACTGGCCAGAATTTAGCCAATATGCTATGCAGCTACTAGGTTGCCCTTCATCTAGCGTGCTTTCCGAAAGGACGTTCAGTGCCGCTGGAGGTTTTGTCACAGACAAAAGAGTGCGTCTGTCCACCGACTCTGTAGATCGGCTGACATTTATAAAAATGAATCAGTCCTGGATCAGCAGCTATCAATCCCCTGATGCTGACGTAACGGAATAGATCGGGGATCTCTTCTGCATTCACAAAACCTCTACCACTGCACTCTTCCACAATACCACAACAGGGTTACGGTGTGAAGGCACTTGCTACCACCAAAGGCACAATATTTGGCTGCACTGACACTGACGCCTATATTACCAGATCTATATAATTTTAATTTTTTGGACCGCAGGGTCCAACCCTGCACTCTTCCACAATACCACAGAGGGGTTACGGTGTGACAGCACTGTTGCCGACACTAAAGGCCCAATTTTAAAGCACCTAATGTTACTTTCATCCAAAGCCTTCATAAGTTTCACCATAATTTAGCCAAAAAATCACTAAACTTGTTCTGCGTATCCTAAAATGTCTCCTTTTTTAATACAGACTGCCGCCCCAAGCAGATGTTTATGAATAGATTAAAGGAAAAGCGTTTACCGTAATTTGAAACGTAATTTTTTTGTTTTTAAATGTTTCTATGCATCCTAGAAATCCGCCACTTCATGGGCAGGTTATGGGGACCTCCTAGGCACGATATTTGAACAAATTTTTCATTTTTATTTTTAACCCTTATTTCAAGGAAAACTCACTGTTCCTTTAGGCTAGGGTCAGACTGAGGCAGTGCGAACGCGCGTGCAGGCGCACTTAATCACGGCCGCACTAGCAGCAAATGACAGGCAATGACGGCCAATATACGATGTACGGTCGCACAAAAGTCCGGCTGCGCAACGCAAGTGGAAAATGAACGCATTTTTTCGAGAACGTTAAACCACTACTACTGACGTACAGAGTGCGCTGCGTCGGCTAGAGGCGTGTGTGCGTGATTAGGAGATGTCAGACGCTGCTAATGTCCGGCCAACATAACGTCCAGACGCAAAAAGGGTTTTATTGATGATCCGTACAAAATCACGGATGAAACTGCGCATCGTATGACCGCTATCGCGTATTCCGTGAAAAAATACGTCCATTCTTCGAACGCACATTTTCACGGACAACGTGAAAAATGCGTTAGTCTGACCCTAGCCTAAAAAACATTTTTTTTTTTTAACTTTTTTCCTTGTTTCCTGTCCCCCAGGGCACTACCCGGACCCCCATACACCTTTTTTGGCAAATATATTGCATATATGCCCTCTTGCAGGGCACTCTAAAAATCGAACTTTTGAGTCCCATTGACTTGCATTGAGTTCGGTTCGTGTTCTTACTCGAACTTTTGAAATTGTTCGAGTTCGAATGCGAACCGAACACAGGGGTGTTTGGCTCATCTCTAATAATAATATGGATTTAATATGGATTTGTGACCTTTTTAAATGTTTCTCATGAACGATTAAATTTTTCTTAGGAACCACTTTATACTTTGCTCTTTATGGTGGGTATGTCATAGCATCATAGTTTTACGGATATTAACATGTTAAGTCGTAAGATATTTAAAAATGTATTATTGTATTTAACTTATCCATCATCTTCCTTTCACTCATTCTTCCTAAGCTACTTATAAATTCAGGACTCATAAAACAGAAATAAAACAGGATATATGAATGCAATAGGCCAATTCAAACAGGTGAAACCACATTTTTCAGTTCATTATATGTTTAATTGAGGTAAAAGTTGCCTTTAAACGTCAGTAAGTGTAGACAGTGCAATGTTATAATTGCATTATAAAGTGCATTTGATATAACCTCCAACAAATACATTTAAATTTGATGGGGCTTGAGATGGGGCTTGCATCTGAGAAGTTAACAGAGGAGGTTACAGCGGATTTGAAGAAAGGTTAATTAATGTTTAATATGTGATAATGGCTGCTTGATTCAAGGAGAAATCTGACTGCCATTCTGGAGTCAAGAAGGACTTTTTTCCCCAGTATGTCGCATATTCGGCGAGTGCTTCAGACTGGGTTTTTGCCTTCTTTTGGATGAACCATAGTAGGAGATTTGTGAAAGACTGAACTCGTTGGACGCATGTCTGTTTTTTTGGCTATGCAACTATGTATGTAAGGTTTATCTTTCTATTTTAAGAACAGAGCTAGGATTTAGGGGAGACATGGTTTAAGGTTAGATATAGAGGGAATTCAGAGTTATATTTAAGTGTAACGGGTTTTTGCGTAGTCCCACAAATACCCCTGTGGTCCTTTACCTCAGTTACCTTCAAGCGCTCTGCAAGCTGATCCTGAGCCTCCGCTATCTGGGAGTTGGGGTACATGACTGCGGCAGTGCCTCCACCCAACTGGACATCCAGGCTTTGGGTGTGAGATCCAGTTGGGAACATATTTAAACAAGCAATAAATCAACACAGAGCTGTCTTTTATAGAACTTTGTATTGCACAGCAAAACTCTATGCAAAAATAAATGTAACGGTCTAAATAAATATAATGCAGTGGAATAAGTAAATAAAGCAAGAGTCAGTATGAGTTTACCCACAAACAATACTGCGGCCCACCCTAGTCTTTTCCCTAATAGTACCATATGTAGGTGGTGCACATTGTTGGGGCCCAGAATAATTGTAATCCACTTTGTTTGTAATATGCTGGGATGTTCCAGGGATCAGAGAAGTCATAGACTGCTCCTTTAGTATGCCTTGTTGTAAAACCAAGGGGAGAGGTCTCAGTTTACCACTCCAGTCTGTAATCAGATTTTGTCCAGGAAGGGGAGAAGCTGCTCCACTGGGATTCCTTTACTCTGCAGAACAATCACTGCCAGGAACAGTTCTGTGCTTTGATCTGGATACAGATCTGGATACAGAACACACAAAACCGCATTTTGAAGCCTTATTTTAATATATGACCCAGACATATTATATATCGTTCTTTCCGGCAGACTCTGCAGATTCATAATATATCATTATTATATGTATACGTCATGTCCTGTCTGTATATTATAACAAAAATGCAATAAAATGTGAATTTTCAAAAATTTACAACGTGTAAAGTGTTTTTTTTCACATTTTAACATGCGAGCATTTGCGGTTAGATTTTCTATGGGGTGCGCTTGTAAAAAAAATTAGAAATGGGAACTCGATACATTTTTTTGGGGGAAAATTTCGCTATTTTTAACAAACGCACCGCATACAAAAATCGTTAGTGCAGCATCATTGTTCACATCATAATTGAAATGGGAACAATATTGCTGCATTAACAAAACAAAACAAACAAAAAAAACAAACTTATTTTTGCATTCACAAAACCTCCACCACTGCACTCTATACCACAAAATGGTTAAGGCGTGAAGGCACTTGCTGCCACTAAAGGCACAAAATTTGGCTGCACTGACACTGACGCCTATATTACCAGATTTATATTATTTTAATTTTGAGCGCGGTGACATCTATTAGTCCCGCCGGGGTCCCCGCACTGGGGGGCAGCAATCAGCCGGAATCCCGGCTGATTGCTGTCTCTTGTGCATGAGCATGTCCATAGCACAGGGGAAGCACTTGGCAGGACGTGCTCAGCGCGTCCGCCGCAGCCAAGGGGTGAAGATAAAATGCAAATACATTTTGTTTTTAAATAACAGTGTTTACTGCAAATTTCAAGGGGAAAGGGTAGAGAAAGAAAAAAGGGATGGGGAGGTGTCAGTTTGGAAACATAATATAACATTTGACCAAAAAGACCAGTGTAGTGTTATGGGAAGCCATACAATTTCTGAAATACATATTACCTAAGCTTCTCCTGTTGCTGTTTGGATTTCAGCTTTGTGAAATGCCAGCATTTATCGTCACTGCAATATCAGGAATTTTCGCATTGTGCAACACTGTCACTTTGCGAATACCAATTTCAATTGCACATAACTAAAAGACAATATGTCATAGTACAGTGCCAATGCTCATTGAATACAGTATAGCAAAATAAAAATGGTATGTATCACTTAACAACCTCACTTAAATGTGTAGCGCTCACTCCCGGAGGAGCCGCTGAATTTAACCTCGGGTCAGTCTCCCCGCACTAGGGAATAAATATACATCAGCACTGTTGTGGATATTATAAGTTATATAGTTTACTGGTCTCAAATAAACTGGCATATATAAAGCAGCATGGTATACATATTTACAGGAATTCGTAATGCGAGAAACGCGCAGCTGAAAAGAAAAAGGAATTTTAACCCCTTCGTTGCCGGAGTGCGAGTCCCGTACAGGTTGTGTCCCAAGAAGGTGTGCGTGTATGCGTGTGTTGGTACCCGGGTACTAGATTCAACTGGCCAGTGAATGAATTCAATGTGTCTTCGACTAGTCACGTTGGGGCCCTGTAGATTTAGACAAAACTGCAGTGTGCTTTATTACTGTACTGTGGCCTGGGAGGCCTCTCACCCATCCGCCAGATACTCTGCACCCTGCTCGACCCAGGACGTCTCTCCGCTCGATTTGGCTGGGACTCTGTGCCACCCGATCCGCTTGTCTTGCTTGTCCGTCTCTGCCACAAGCTTCTCAGTTCACCGCCTGCACTCCCATTAGATCATCGCGGTCTCCTAACTCGGGGTCCAATCTGCAGCTCTGTATCTGTGTAAACCTCTCAGCGGTGGGTTACTAGGTCTCTGGCAAGTCACTGCAACCGATCTCCAGCATCTGCAAGGCAGCACCTGCGCTCCGGCCTGGTCACAATCGCTCCTTGTCTCACGTGCGTCTTGCTCTGTTCACACCTTGGCGCGCACTGGCTCTCCTCTGCACGAGGTGTCTCTCCGTTCTCCCCACCCACTTCCTGTCTGTGCCCCAAAGCATGCTGGAAAATGTAGTCCCAAAGTGTCCAGTATGGTTTATATTGCGCTCGACTCCCCCTGGCTGCCAGAAACGAGTAATTACAGCAGCAGAATTAAACCAGCACTACAAATGCAAGATATATCTGGGGATGTACCACACCTGCTAGGAGTTAGATTTCACCATAAGGGATGGGCCGAACACCCCCATGTTCGGTTCGCATTTGAACATTTGAATTCGAACGCGAACACAATATTGCAATGCAATTCAATGGGGCTCAAAAGTTCGAAAATTAAGGTCCCCTCCAGAGGGCATATATGCAAGATATTGGCCATAAAAGGTGTATGGGATTCCAGGTACTGCCCTGGGGGACAGGAAACAATGAAAACCAAATAAAAAAAAAAGGTTTTTAACCATTTCACTGCTGAGTGCTGACCATTTCACCGCTGCTCGCTGAGCTAATTTTTAACGCTTTTGCTCATGTTTAAACGTGTTTTGAAGCCATGGGAAATGTTTGAGTAACAACGAGTGGGAAAAATTACGATCTTAATGCAAACGATAGCGCTCACTTGCGTGAGCATTAACGTTTGCTGCGGTGTTCACCGCATATTTGTAACGATTCCGCAGGACAGACCTGGTAGGATCCCTAGTAACAGACCTCTAACCCTCCGATCCTTAGGATGGTCGGGACCACTAAGCCTAACCTCTAGCAGCAACACAGGCCAGGGAGACAGCACCAGCAATATACACCACAGACTGAGATCAATAAGTTTGTACTGCGCTACAGTGTATGACAGGATGGAAGCGCACCAGCAGTAACAAGCAGAGGAATATACCAGACAGGGGCACAGAGCGAGAGTAGTTGCTATAACAAAACTGGGTCAGCAGCGTTTAGGCACTTGTACTGCGCTACTATATCTGGCAGGATCTGTAGCACACACCAGCAGTAACAAGCAGCAGATATACCAGACAGGGGCACAGAGCGAGAGTAGTCATTATAACAAAACTGGGTCAACAACATTTAGGCACCAGTACTGCGCTACTGTATATGGTGAAAATCGGCGCACACCAGTAGCAACAGGAGACAAACAGAATAGGCAAGTGAACAGAGAGAATAGTCAAATGGCAGGCAAAGTCGGCAACAGATCGGGTCCTCAGAACAAACAGGGTAACAAGTATACGAACTGATTCGGTAAGCTAGCGATGTGGGAATGAATCTCCACAGCAAGGCAAGGTGTACAGCGTGCGCTCCTGATTTAAAGGTCCCGGCGGCTCCGCATCATCATGCCGTGCCCTGCCCCCTGATCACTCACAGCTGCGCCGGGTACCGCCGGAGCTCCTGGCATCCGGCCAGCTGGCAGCACCATGCATCCAGGGCCCCCCCGATCGCCACCCGGGGCCTGGATGTCTCACAATATTACAATCCAAGTGCAAACGGGTTAAGTAACCAAATTTGAAATAAGAATAATTAATGCAGCATATGAATCCTCACACTGCCGGGCAGCCCCGCAACAGTCTGATGCTAGCTTTAACCGGCGCGCTGTGTGCAGCTTCTGAGAAGATACGCTATTAGTGTAGCGAGGAAGCTGGCTGCACATTTTGCATTGCTCCCTCTACACTAATAGCGTATCTTCTTAGAAGCTGCACACAGTGCACCGGTGTATGCAGCTTCTAACAGTGTGGGAGACGGGAGGCTGCGCTTTTTGGTGGATCCAGGAATCAGGTGAGTATTAGAAAGAAAAAAAAGTTTTATGTTCCCGGGGACATTTAAAAATGTCCTCAGATTTTTTTTTTTTTAAAAAAAATGTGTCGCCTTACCTTAGCCTGGTGGTCAGTGGGGGCTCCCTGGATCCTGGTTGTGGGGGGGGTCTGCCGTGGCCACAGGTGCAGTGGCTCCCTCCCTGCATCGCCTCTCTGCCACATGCACCCAGCCGGCCAGCCCACACAGTCGCAGCTCTGTCATCCGGCGGCCGCTCACTCAAGGGGGTCGTTGGGCGGCCAGCCCTCTACAGTGCCTGATTAGAGGGCCACGTCTGCCTGATGTTTTAGCCACAAGGTGTGGGAAATGTGTTGAATCCCATAGGCTTCAATGTAAAAAATATTCCCGTTTAATCCAATATCTAATAAACCGTTGCTTATAATATTCTGCAGTAAAGAGTCTCTTTACTTTTAGATTTTTTTAAGCATTTAAAAAATTCATTTTTTTTTGTTTTTGAACTTTTTGTGAGCGGCCTGAAAAGCTTGCAGTTCGCAACCTTCGAACAGCCGATGTTCGAATCTAACATCGAACAGATTTGAACCGCCAGCCCATCCCTATTCACTATTCCCATTTCAAATGTTTGTTGTGCAACAATGTCATAAGGACGATATTGCTCCAACGTGCCAGTGATATGTTTCTGAGCACGGGAGCAGCGATCAGTCAGGTTGTTGGGTGCCACAGTTCCCGATGGGTACTAGCAGCATCAAAGTGTGATGTGCCAGCACAGTCACTACTTGACAACCAAATAAAATAATAGCATCTTCAGACTGGACCTGATATCTAGTTCATCTGGCTTACTGATGTATGCATGAGTATGCCCAATGGCGATATCATGACCCTTCCTATACAAAAGGAGGATGAATGTTCACTCATTTCCTATGTTATGTCCCACTGTTCTCAGTTCTTGCAATATGTGTGCAATAGTTGTAAAGGGATGCCCGCATAGGCATATGCAGAAGGATGTGTCTGCTATTGCCTTCAGTCTTTTAGGTCCCCATCTCCACTATAAGGGATTTCTCTTATTTGGTTCATGATATACAACATGGAAATTAATAGTATAGGATAATTTACAGTCTGTAAATAATAAATGTAGCATGTGTGTATACCCATATCACAAATAGTGTCCACCGCCTGTGACTACATAAAAAATTATTTTTCCAAGAATTATATTTATATGTGTCAGCTTTCCTTATAAATCATAGGGCTTTGTTATTATTGATCAATAGTTAGTCTAGGTTTCTTTCTTAGTTATTTAAAAAAAATCCTTGTTACCTTCCTATAATTTTAATTATTAACCATGTTTTTAAAATGCACATTTAGTTTTTTCAGGCATCCCAAACCAAAAACCTTAATATAAATTTTTAGTAGTCAGGTTCATATTTTTTACCATTTTTCTTCAAGCAACTAAAAGGAGATTGTTATCTTTCCCCCTTTGTGGATGGTTTTGACGTATTTCACATATTCTAACAATAAAATAATGAATGTGGTGTTATTTTATATTTGTTAATTACATTCAAAAGATTTGTATGACTTATCTCTTTCTAATGTTGTCTTTAATTACTACATGGAAATAAGCTGTTCAGAAGACAAAGTGCTCTGAATACCTTTACATTTATATTAAGGAGTTTTGTTTTGCATTAATTTTTCACTTTTTAATTTAACTGCAGATTGACAGTGCGGTGTTCTTTAATTCTTTGAAATATATTACAAGACCATTAAATGATGGTGCTGCACAGCTCTACAAAATGAATTAACCATATTATTTCTGTGTGCCAGTACATTTATGGCAAATTCTATATGGACTGTTAAAGAGACACTCTCGACACTGACTCGTCAATTGAAATGAATTTAAATATGTAGAACTAGCATTGTCGTTTCAAAAGTATTTGACTCATGTTTAATTAATTAACTTGCAAATCATCTTATATGTGTGCTGTGGAGAATTAACTGTCTCCTGTCCGTCCTTTTAGTTCTTATCTCGAAACCCCGTCTCGAGCTGATATTGACACCTTAGATTAAAATCTCATCAACGTTGATGGAGAGATGATTAGAATGATAAATTAAGACACGGAAGCCTTGTAGTCACTCAAAACCCATCTCTGGTTCTATTTGTTTGAACACATTATTTATACATTTCTGCAAAAGAGGCTGAGTTTCTCATCTCATGCTCTAATTGGTAGAGCGGGAGACAGTGGCTGGAAAATCCCCCCCTAACATACAGAACACGTGATTTCTGGGAAATTGCAGATCCTTTCTTCAGAAATGAAACTAATCTTGTAGGATACAGAAACGAAACTTAACAACAGGGATTCTGCATATATATATCCCATATTAAACTAAAGAAATATATATAGGTTGCTACCGATCAATGCGAGACGTTTGGTGCTCCTATTCCCTTCATGTGCTAACAGTCATATGAATTCTCTTTACAATGTACAACAAGTAATGCAGGGCCCATACGGTTTACATGCAATCCTGTGTATTCTAGAATGAGATGAACCAATGTATACAAAATGGGGAGTTATTATTTAGCGAAGACTATAATGGCCATGGGTGCCATGTTTGTCTCAAGTTATGCTGTATTGGTTTCCCAAAGGGAAAAGCTATGCCTTTGATATAATAATGAGAAACAAGGGGGGTGTTTGTGAGGGTCCTGAGAACGAGCAACAGCACAATGGCCTGCTCTACGGTGGGTGCCCGCTCAGGTCTCACAAACAAGGTTTTAGCTTGATTGTGCCATTACAGGGATGAATTTTCCATATGCAAATCAGCCTGCTCTCACTCAGAAAGGGTGGCCAGTGCTGACTGCCAAGGACGTCATCCCTGCACGAGAGGTGCAGCAACCCCCGACGATTGTTTCGGCCTTATTGGGCCTCGTCAGGAGGGTATAGCTGACACCCGAAACGATCGTCGGGGGTTGCTGCACCTCTCGTGCAGGGATGACGTCCTTGGCAATCAGCACTGGCCACCCTTTTTGGGTGAGAGCAGGCTGATTTGCATATGGAAAATTCATCCCTGTAATGGCACAAGCAAGCTAAAACCTTGTTTGTGAGACCTGAGCGGGCACCCACCGTAGAGCAGGCCATTGTGCTGTTGTTCGTTCTCAGGACCCTCACAAACACCCTTCTTGTTTCTCACTTTGATATAATAATCCTAATAGGAGATGCATGACACTATAGTTGTGTTTTATAGATGTCATTTTTATTATTTGTGAGGATTTCCTTCAAGATCTTTTCTTATTATGTGATAATATATTTGGCTTGAAATTTTCAATCGTAAAATAAATTATTAGATCTCACTCTACTTGTACAAGGAGAGCAATGGCAGCTAGTGACATTTTTAATGGGGGTGTCAGACTGCAACAACATCCTGCGCAAGATTTGAATGTATACAGTGTATGTACAGTATATATGTCACATAAATAACATAAGCGGAATGTATATACCCCATGCTTCTGGATGTTAAAAGTGTATCTTCTTTACTTAAGCTATCAACATGTATATAAACCTCAATAAATTCAGAGGGAAAAAAAAAAAAAAAATCACAAAATTACGTCTTAAATATGTAATGACATACATATTCGATAAATGTTCCACATAGTCCATATATCTGGTACAGTCAGTTGTTCCGTCCTTGATGTTCAATAATCCTGTACTTGAACGTGAATCAATTCCACTCATTAACAAACAGCTCTGTCCTGGATACCCTATATATAATGAGATACTGCTTGGGCCCCATCCCTCCTATTGGGGGGGGGGGGTGTTGGAAGACTTTCAGAGTAGACACAAAAGCAAAAAGACACAAATGTGCAGTACACAGCAGCACTGACTATGCTCTCCCCCAGTGGGCTACTTACAAAATTTAGAGCCCCTTGCCTGGCTCTAAAGAGGAAGCACCTGTCCTAGAGTTCCTTATGGGTGGCCTCTAACCTGCTTTGTCGCCTCGGGTCCAGATGAAATGGGAAAAAAAGGGGTATAAAAATCCTTGGACCGGGGATATTTAAAATTGTGATATTTATTAAATAAAATAGATAAAACAAAATCAATAAAATCATCAATGTAGAGGAAATCGAGAGAAATCTCAATGTAACCTTCCTGAAAAATCCTTTATAAATAAATAAATCAAATGTGGCCATAGTTGATGGATTTGATCTATTTTATTTAATCAGAGATTTATACATTGAAGTACTTGATTGATCTCATCGCACTCCTGTTCCATAATCTGTCATGTCTATGTTAACCTTTTTTGATTAATACAATTTTGGGGTATATTCAATGGGTATAAATGGATTCTGTCAAGATTGAATAATCTACATTATTTTTACTATGTTACTTTGAGAATATGAGTGTAGGTAATGTAGATGGAAATGGTCACTAATATAGTCGTTTTGTCTTCCTACAGCCCTTATTGACATGAACCATAGGTCCTCTAGGTTACTCATTGGTATGCAGTATATATGTGTTAGTATTGACAGTTTATGATCTGGTCTGGAAATCTGTTTATGAATTTAATGCAATCCAAAGCCTGCACTTCTGTAGGGCCCATGGGATAGATGAAGTAAGGGCTTTCATCTGAGGACAAAATTAAGACTCTAGTCCAATTATTATGAACAGTTTGAAAGGAAATGCTCGGTGTACTGAATTTTTGTGCCGCTGAGGGGCTGGAGAGATAGTTTATCTGGATTAGAAGGTAATTCAAAAATATATACTGAAAGAGTAATAGGGGTGTCTTCAAACTCTAAAGGTGTTTTCATCTGCCGTAGTATAGATAGAAGTCATTACTGGGCCCAGCAGCATTAAACATCACCTATTTTTTTGCTTTGAATTAGTACTTCACTCAGGATTGCAACTTGTAAAAGTAGTAAGGCATTTGTATTCAAGCAGTGGGAAGAGTATTAGGATTGAAGTGGTCCAGGTGTAGAAATAGATGTGTCTTTCTGCTTTCCCATGGCAACAGGTAAGTGCATGAATATGCAAAACAAGATGCCTAGGGGTGTAGAAGCTCAAATCATTCCCCTGTAGTGGTGCTACTGTGTATGCAACATCTTATTAGAGACTATACTGCAGAAACTGCAGTATAGTAGGCTAAATTAGGGTGACAAAACCAGTTTCCATCTGTTTCTAGACATACCTACTCTATTATGCTAAATTTCAACATTCTTGAGAATTTTATGGAATTACATTTATCAACTTGTTATAATTAGATATATTATTCCACTGATTAATTTTTCAAGTAACATCCTAATAGCTCAAAATAAAGGTTCTCTTCAAATAATCTTGGTAAAGATGGTGAAAAATGTTGAAGCATTAGTCAAACATCTCCATGATTCATACAGTATGATAGTGAATGAAGACTTTCTGTATTACATTGATGAAAAAGCATACACTGGATATAAATGTGAAGATGAGTCATTAAATGCATCTGTTTAATTGAGAGAAAAAGAAAGGTTCACAGAGTGGAACATTTGCTAATTTGAATAAACATTAAAATGACAGAAACACAGAAAACATGATAAAACATCTTTCTAAGACTCTTTACAAACTGCTTTGATGGACATTTGCAGAATGCTTTCTCTGAATCTTCTGGAATGAATCATACTGCATTTTCTATGGAAATGTGAGATTGCAAGTTGTTGCTGAATATCGGTAAAAGGATTGTCTTTCAATAGCCTTATTAGTATACAAATTAGTACATACAAGTAAACAAATAGAAAAATGCTCAGAAAAAGAACATTTTTGTTGCATGAGCATTCATAAAATGCAGACATTTCTGTTCCAGGTGCAGCAATTTTATATGTGAATAAATAATATTAACCATGACTCGCTTTAATAATGCTAATGGCCACTCCAGTTACATGTTATTCATTTTGATACCAGGGTACTCTATGCGGTTATGAGTAAAATGACATTTAAATTTATTTATCCAAACTATATTAAGCTTATTAAAACATATATACACTATATTGCCAAAAGTATTCGCTCACCCAGCCAAATCAGGAGCTGGGCAGGTGAGCGAATACTTTTGGCAATATAGTGTATATTTGCATATACATACATACATACATACATATATATATATATAAAAGACCGGTGGCAACCTGCACAATCCACAGTGTAATATTCTTGCCTGGGTGCACAAATCCACAAGTATAATACAGAACAGTTCAAAAATAGGACGCACTCCAGGACTTAGGTAACCAAAGTAAAATCGATGATTTATTAAGTATGCATTAAAAATATGTGCCCAATGGCACTAGCCGACATTTCGGCCCTCACAGGGGCCTTTATCAAGGTAATAGGCTTGGGCAAGAGAGACATGAGGGTTAAACAAGACTACCAGGAACATCGGGTCTATAGGTGGTTGAGTGGACAGGATAACACCAGACCCTATAGAAGATCTAGAAGGAAGATACGTAAACCCAACTATTGATATCACCTCTGGCGAGTCAGCCTCGGAAGGAGAGTTGTTATCTACAGCCCAAGCTCAGGATGAGGGAAGTTAGTGAACCCTGGGGGCAAAAAACTTAGGCACTGTTACCAGGAGTCAACAGTCCAAAAATGCAGAAACCGAAGACAGTCCAGGAGGGGCAAGAAAGGGAAACCCCACGGGTCAAAAAAACCAACCGCCCCTCAAGAAATAAGTCCTATCTTTAATCTATCATCTAGGGACTTGTCTCCTAAGGAGTGCAATATCCTGGCAAGGGATTTGTCTTATATCCCTACTAACATCCCACAGGAGTTACAATGGAATATTGATTTATACAAATTTGGTCGCCATCTTAAAATTACAGATTTTTTCAAAAATGAGCACAGCACAGTAGTCACGAAGTTCCGACCCAAAAGCAGCTTTGGACCCGATCCCGAATCAGGCCTCAATCAAAACGTTCCTTAAAGTGGTCCAAAAGGAAACAACCGACATTTTGAAACATCATAAATCTCACAATCAGAATACGTCCAGGGAACAATGGAGGAGGATTAGAAATTTGGCCAATGATTCATCAATAACGATACGGGGCTGCGGACAAAGGAGGCTCGATAGTGATAATGGACTACGCACAGGCGATATACCTGTTATTAGAGGATGTTACTACGTATGAGAAATTACAGGGTAATCCAACAACTCGAATACTTCCTGACTGATGTAGTTCATCTGTAGTCCTCTAGTAAAGGTGTCTCCAAATTTGTTCTGTATTCGAGTTCCTTACAAGGAAACATTCAAAGACCCCCATACTTTATGGGATGCCAAAAATTCACAATAACGTGACGAATCCACCAATGGGCCCTATCGTCTCCGCCATAGGAGGCGTCATCGAACCAGTAGCTCAATGGTTAGATTACATATTCAAAGCCCTGGTGTATGATATCCCTGTGTAAAAGATACACCTATGTTCCTACAGAGAATAACATCAATAAGGACAGACTTAATCAATACAGTATTAGTAACTATGGACGTAGAAAGCCTTTATACCATCATACCATACGAGGCAGGGATAGATGCCATGAGGGAGTTATTATCTGGATCTGATAAATATGATGGCCCATGTGTAGAATTCACTTTGGAATTACTATCAATGGCACTCCGAAATAACTACTTCAGGTTTGAGAATAGTTGGTATCTACAAAAGGCGGGAACATCAATGGGGGCTGCAATGGCGCCGATGTACACGAACGCTTACATGTACAAATTTGAAAAGGGATTTATTTTGCCTAGGTTTGCATTAAACATTATTGAATACATACGGTACATTGCTGACGTGTTCATCTTATGGCGCGGATCGATAGAAGAAGCAAGGAATGTGGAATTGTATATTAATGGGTTGGGATCTCCGGTAGAAGTCACTCTGCAAGCTAGTGAGTCAAGGATACAGTTCCTAGATGTTGAGATCTATGTAAAGGATGGCAGGTTGGAACACTCATTGTATTCGAAACCTACAGACAGGAACACTCTACTGCATGCTTCGAGCGCTCACCCTGAGCATACACAAAAATCTCTACCCTATGCGCAATTTCTTAGGGTATGTCGTAATAACTCTGTAGAGTTGGGTCGAACACAACAGCTACAGGAGATGTATAAGAAATTCAGGGAACGGGCTATTCTGTCAAAGTCCTGGACTCTGCGCTTGGACGTGCCTTACATCCTGAGAGGAGGAATCCAAAGGTTGATATGAGGCTGAGGTTTCCTATGCAATTTAACACTGCCACCAATGATTTAACTCGAATAGTGAAAAAGATTTGGCACGTATTGAAGCATGATCTTTCTTTACCAAACATCTTTAAATCCAGACCGATGTTTTGCTACAAAAGGGGTAGGAACCTCAAGGACCTGTTTGTCCAAACGGACCCTGTGAATAGTTACACACCGGCACCTAGCGGTGTTGTGAATACCGGTTGCAGGAGATGTTTAGGATGTGTCACATGTGGACATATGATCCCCTCTAAGAGCTTCACGCATCCTCATACAGGGAAAGTGTTCAAGATATGCTACAACATAACGTGCAAAACGGACCATGTGATATATAAAATTACATGTCCCTGTGGCCTCGCTTATATAGGAAAGACCATAACGCCTTTGTGCGAATGCATCAGGAATCATCGGTCGAATATACGTATAGCATATCGGGATGGTACATCAGACAAGCCTGTAGCGCGTCACTTTCTGGAATTGAATCATCCATTGAGCTCATTAAAGTTCATGGCAATTGACCACATCCCAGTGCCACGAAGGGGAGGTGATCGTGGATTAATGTTGCTGCGTAAGGAAACCTTTTGGATCCATCAGTTGTGGACAATTCATCCGGATGGACTTCACTGAACGAAAAGATCACGTATTCCATGTTTTGAGGTCCACTGATTCCTGTGAATCTAGCAGTCTCTATCCATATTAGATTAAGCTGTGGCATATAGTCTGGGTGTAATTGGCTATATGGGGCGTCCCAGTGGGTAGTGTGCTACAGGTTTTTGCTTGCTGTCTATGCTCTTTAACATTCTTCTTTTTCAGCTGTAGGTAACACCTATAATGTAGTCACCATGCTGTGAATCTGCAGGGGATATGTATTTTGTGATGGCACACATGTCCGTTTTTTCTTTCACTGGGTGCAAGGAGCGGAATTTTTGCGTCCTGGGTGGCCATGGTACCATAATAGGTCATCCGGAGGAGACCGGGGTGACTATGCGCATGCGCATTGAGCGTACAGAAACGCCGCGTTTTGAGGGAGGAGTAAGTACACTTTATCGATTGTGTGTATAAAAGTGTGTATACATTGTAAAATGTAATTATTTTGTCCTGAGGAAAGCTCTAAATGAGGAGCTGAAACGTTGACTCTCATGTCATAATTGAAAAGAAGTTAACAGTCCTGGAGTGCCGCCGCAATTTCTCTACAAGTATCTATCTATCTATCTATCTATCTATATATATCTTTATTTGCTACCTTTGGTACGAAATTCCTATTTAAAAGAAAGTCAGGTAACTTCAACATCCTGACCAGACCTCATGTGCTTCACTTTATCAGAGCTTCCACAGAATCCTGCTTCTGACTTTGCAATTGGTATAGCAGCAAAACAGGAATTTTGCTTTAAGATAAGTGAAAAATAAAAGTGAAGTAGTGAAAAATAAATGTAGCTTTCGTAGGAACCGGTGGAATTTGTTCTTCCACCACAGAAGAACCATAAAAATCTCATTCAAAAGTTGAGATTTCCCATGAGTTGACTGCTGAGTTAAATCTGTAAAATACACAAAAAAATTAGACCACAATGTGGAGCCACTGTCTTCTCATCGGTAAAAGCATAAGAACCCATTCTTGCCAGCAAGTGAGAGTTGATATTCTCACTGCTCCTAAATGGAGTCACAGGTAAGACCTCCCCCACAAGTACCATCAACCAAATGCAGTAGAAATAAAAGCAAATAGATCTGTCTCAATCGCATTTGTAAAACGTACACAGAAATTTGAATGTGCAAAAATGTGCAATTTACGAAAAAAGGCCCCTTCGCCAACTCCAAACTGACAAATCTCAAACTCAAAGTAGGTCCCTTTGCAAAGCTAAAGCACACTCTAATGAACATCAGTAGTGTTCAACACAATGCGAGAAAACTGAGGAACACCCATGGAATATTTTGCCGTTTTAAGCATTCCAAGGTACTACACACAGTTTATTCATACAGTATGTATCAGTATTCATCAGCACACTGGAACATTGAAGAAAATAACTTTATTTTCCTAAATGGCCCCAGGTGTTCGGTCTTCCTTCAATTTTTACATCTATTACCATTCAATAAATGTTCAAGCACAGCATTAGCTTGTAAACAGCTTTACAAAAAACATCTGAAAGCTATGTTTCTGCCTTTTTCAACCTACGAAGAAAAAGTTTCATGCATCTCTAAAGAATTTATATTCTTAGAATACAATTTATTATGATATATTAAAATACAATAGGCAATTTCAGTCCTATATTTTTGTTGGTTACAAAGGTGTAAAACAAGTTTGTTAATTTGGGTTACAATTAGATGGTCAAGTTAGGTAGGATTGCTCCAAGGCAGTGTTTCCCAAACCTGTCCTCGGGACCCTCAATCGGGCCAGATTTTGCAGATGACCTTGGGGAAATGCAGACTGAATCCTGTAATCACTGAGCAGCAAATTATATCACCTGTGCTGAGCTTCAGATATCTGGCAAACCTGGCATGTCAGCGGGTCCCAAGGACAGGTTTGGGAAACACTGCTCTAAGGGAATGGTATGCAAGAGCTAACTCTTTTGGCATCCCTTATTATTCATTTGATTACGTGATTCCGCTTTGTATGTGGGAGAGAGGTCAGTGGCTTCAGGTGGTGAGGAGCGAATGTCTCAGTGCACATACATACCTTCAGACCTTTCTTTTGATAGAATGTGGGGTGTCTTAGATATAAGAAAACCACAGGGTACAAAACTTATGATAACTAAGGACTAGCTCCAGATAGTGTCATGCCAGATGGTGGTGCTGTGCCTGTTCGTGGCGCAGTTTGGCCTCGTTAGCAGAGTGCACATCGTTCTGGACAGCCATCATCTAGGATTGTTGCACCTGGTCAGAGACCTAGGGGGGGGGGGTTTTAAATAGCAGCAAATGACATAACTATGTGTCCTGGTGTTGTTTCTAGTTACCCCTTAGCACATTTCGGAATCTCTGTGAGTTTGACCTCTGGCTAGTATTCACAGTTCTGGTTTCTGCTCTTGCCCCGGTTTGGCTGTTATATTGATTTGTGTGCACCGACCCTAGCTATTTTATCTGGACTCTGGTTATTCTCCAGTATCCCTGAATGGTTATCTGTTATACGGATTCTGTGTACTGACCTCAGCTATTGTATTATAACTCTGGTTTTGCCCTTTTCTCCTCTCAATGGTTATACTGTTCTACTGATTCTTTGAACCTTTGGCGTTGTATTTGTACTGTGTTCACTCTTATACCAGTGGGTTCAGCACTTCTATGTATTACCCATCTGTTTATTTTGATATTCTTTATTCAGTTCAGATCCGATCATTCTAATGACCGGCCTGTCAGATTAGGGGTTTCCTCATTTAACTGTGTGTTTTCTGCATTCTGGACTACCTACTATTCATGACATATATCCTCAGAGAGGCTAATTATTGCAAATGTTGCTGTGTGTGAATGTATGCCCCTATCTGTAATTCTTTAAAATATCTGTTATTACAAATAATTAGTGAAACTATAATAATTGAGAGGTATTGTTAATGCTAGAACATTAGGAGACATAATAGAATTCTTTAAGTTAGGGTTTTAATTTATGTGAAACGTCCACGCAAGGGAAAACTACAGATACAGTCAAATGAAAGTCTTTCTGATCCTATCATCTAAAGAAAGCAATCAGTAGTGAATTATGCTAATCATTACATACTTTCAGTCGCAATGAATTAATACATTGCACCGTATTTAAACATTGTTTGGTCCAGCTTACGGTCTTACATTTTTGTTTAATGATGAAGTTTAAATAGAACTTTCAAATACATTATTTCCGTTATTTCTCAATCTATGCTATTATAGGGATTGTTAGTAATTAAACTGTAACCCCCCCACCCCAAAAAAAAAGGTCCTGCGGCCCTCATATAACCGAAGACATGCCTATGTGGCTCACTGTTGAACACAGACCAACTCCAGGAGACTTTTGACTCTATAGCATTTTTTAAAATATTTTTTTACCTAGGACCCATAAAGTCTATGGAGGGCTCTGGACATAGGATTACAGCTGAAAAGACTATAGTTTAGGTGCACAACTGCGTACAAAATGTTGTGGACTGTCACTTTAACCAATGACTGAGAAATGTCACAATATGATGATTACGTTTCATAGATTGCATCGCTTTCTGTAATAAACATAATTAAATTTAGAAAATGGCATGACCCGTTTTATTTCCAAAAGACAAAACAATGAACCATGCTTTATTTAACCCTTAAGGTCAGAGGGCACTTGCATGGCAGCCAAGGAGGGCCCAAGAGGCCATCAAAGTAAATCTTTAAATTGGACGGTTCAATGGACATACATGGAAGCAATCTTTTTATGAAAATTCAGCTTGTCGTAGTTTTATTTTAACATCTAGCTTTCACTTGTTTGATGTACGAAACTGATTACCATAGATGTCCGATGTTTCACTCTGTTTGACTTTTACAGTTTAATCTCCAATCTGTGAAGCAGTTCATGGATTTTGAAATTCCACGTTTTTTTCTCCTTCAGATTTACATTTGGAAAGCTACGCTGCTTGACTGCAGAGCAGAAAACTTATTAAAAATATAGAGCTGGATGGCGATAGAGCTACAGCTTTCATTATTTGCAATAAATATAGAATGATGATATAACATACATTTTAGAACTTATTACAAATTTTCTAAAGTATCCCCACTATAAAACCACACCAGCTGCAGACTTCCTTTCTTATATTTTTCAGTTTGGGGTTGAATAAATATTTAATAAATATAAGTAGGAATTGTTTTAATTATTACTGGATATTGATGACTGTCTGTTTTAGCTACAATACCTAAATATAATATCTCTATGTCCCTAAACAAATCCTTTATGGTTTATAGCAAAAGGATTATCCCAAATCCAGGTATATTGTTTTCTTTTTAATTTGAAAGTTAATTACAGAATAACTTTAGAGAGATTTCACTACAAAAAAAAAGTTACCCAGCCTTTGTGTAGGACCACTGCCCCGAAATAGAGATGTACACAAGCAAGGAAAACCTAATTAAAAAAAATATTTCATTATGCAGCTAAATATATCTCATATAAGCCTCTTTTCAGCAAAGCAGCTTCAAATAACCTTAGACATTTCACTTTTTCCAGATAAGGCAATTAAAAACGCAATTTGTTACATTATTTAAAAAGTGTAGCAATGTGAACCACAGTTTATTGAACATGGGTTCTCAGATATATGCTATAAATTTTGCATCCTAAGTATAAAATGAACAAAAGATTCTTTAATTTGTAAATGTGCTTGAGCAACGCATTTCTATGGCAACCAGGCACGTTGTTCGGGAAGCCAGTGAGAGATAAATAAGAAAAACAAATGTGTGTTCCCCCATGAGGGGGAAAGCTCCCCCATAGACACTGGAGTAAAGGAAGAATATCAATAGCCAGAATTAGACATGCAAAAAGCTCAAAGTGCCAGGATTGGCACACACACATCTATTATACAAGATAGATAGATGTACTGTACATGTACATGTTTCAGCCATTAAATACTACTAAAGCATCTGGCCCCAATATTCTGGATATCATATTGTGTATTTCAAATATTATTGATGATCAAACACTTTTCATTGAAAGTATTAGTATCTAGCATGCTTTGTATTCTAAGCTTAATAAAGAAACATCGCTACATCCTTTAATATTTGGATAATTTTAAAAGTTGCCCTGTTCAGGAGGTGGAAACAGGTCACCTACTATGCATTATAACTTAAGCAAGGGGGGGCGGAGCCAACTGCCGACGAGAATGGATGCATGTCTCTGTGCTCTCCTGCAGACTTGCTGATTTTAATGTATTTTTGCGTCCCCCATCTATCTTGAGACCCCCCAATTGAGAACCTTTGCGTCCTGGGATCGGAGAGTGGGCACTGTGACACGTCGCTGATTGCTTCTCCACCGCAACCACCTGTTTTTTAACTTCAGGCCTCGGTTGCGGCCTACCCCGGTGGCCATTTTTGAAGCCTGCCAGTTTCTCTCACCCTGATGACTGACCCGGATTCAATACCCCTCACGAGGGAGATGCTGGCTGCACTGATGGAGGAGTTCAGGGCTGCGTGGGCCCTCTCTCGACAGGATGCTGGATGGGGCGGCATGGTGCTCCCTGCTGCGGCGGTGATCGGTGAGCCTGCGATAGAAGTGCGGCCATGTAGTGATCCTGCCGGAGGTGGATGGGTCCCTGATGGTGTGAGGAGTGTTAGCCCTTTGCCAACCAAGCGGGCCCTAGCTGTGCTCCCTGCTACCCCTGGGATCTTACCTGCTGCAGTGGTGGTCAGTGGTCTGGAGATGGAACCCCTAGCGATCTCACCTGTGGTGCCGATGGATGACCGGGTTGGTGGTGCCTGTGGCCCGGCGGGACTTTCTGGTCCTCGACTTCCTTCCCAGGTGCCAGGGCAACCTGGCGGCCGTGAGATGCACCTGGCCCTGCAGAGGGATGGAGACCGCCCTGCTGTCGCTGGAGAGGCTACCGCTCCTGCCATCTGCCCGTGGATCAGCTCCTGTGGTGGCCTTGGTTCCTTTTGATTTGCGCCCAGTGGTGGTGGACAGACCTCCTGCATTACCTGCTGTGTTGCCTGCGACGTTGAAGATGCTCGGGACTGTCGTTCAGGCCCTTGCTGTTACTCATCTCCACGGGAATCCGGATGGAAAGGAGAGGGCTGGAAGTCGTGGCACGGTTGACATGCAGCCTCCTTGCTTTGCCCGAGGGCTTAGAATTCTTGTGCATCTCGACCCCTGCCCATCTATGGGGGCCTCGGGCCCTGTGCTTATTGTGGACACCGGCTGAGACATGTCCTCCCCTCTGCGGCCTTCTCCCACTACTGACACCGGACCTGCGACTTGCACCCCCCATTGCTGACACCCCACATTATTCCCTGGCTGTGAATTCCACCTCCCTCTTGATGATTTACCTAGATGTTGTATTCTTTAAACCTGGACTATTTATGTAGCTCTGCTTGGTTATTTAGATAACAGTCCTTTTTTTTCCCCCTTTCCCTTTTCCACTCTTTTTTTTTTTTTTTCTCTATGTACTTTTGAGTGACTGTATGGCACTCCCTGCTGACTTTCTGGGCATCACGATGAACGACTACTGGAACACTGGGTCCCCCTCCCCCCCCTTTTTTTTTTTTTTTTTTAAGTGTGGGACATAGGATAGCTACCTAGGCTCTGCTCATTCTACTGGCCCCAGGTCCCCCGGCCCTGTGGCTCTTTCCATGGCTCTCGGTTACCTTGGTTTGCCGGGGTGAGCCAGGAAGGCCACAATATTTTGGCAGTCCCTCACCACCTTTTTCTTTTGTGTTTTTTTTTTGTTTTTGTTTTTTTTCTTCTTCTTCTTTTCTTTTTGGGGTGTCCACCCGGTGGACTCCACTGCTCATTTGTTTTTCTTAGAATAGCCCTTCTGATGAGATTATGCACCTCCTCCCCTTTTTTATCTTACCTCTGTGACCCCCCTTCCCCCTTTTTTTAGTTTTGTATGTCTCTTCTGAAAATTTTATATTTGGCCCTGCGAGACCAACCTTATTATTCAGTATGTGAACCTTTGTTACTTATAAAATAAAATCTTAAATGTTAAAATATAACCTAAGCCAGGTCTATAAGCAGGTTTATTGTAGATCCATAAAGAGCAACATTTCATCGCTTACCTGGGCATATTTTAAACTTGTGCTGAAACATTTCTGTTTATGGATCTACAGTAAACCTTCTGGGAGCTCCTGGGTTCTGTGTCTTTTGTTCCTTTGCTACATATTCATCTTGTGCACAATGCAGTGGATGAGTAAGATGGGTCAGGTTGCATCACTTCTTTGTGTCTGGTCTTCCCCTCTGCATTCAAACATGCTCTGATCACCCTCCCCCATTCTAAAGAAGCCATCTCTTGATCCACCTCCCTTTAAAACTATCGTCCCATCCCTCTGCTCCCCTTTGTCTCCAAAATCTTGGAATGCCTGGTCTATAACCAGCTCACCGGTTTCCACACTACCAACTCTTTACTGATCCCCACCAATCCGGATTTCACTCCCAGTACTCCACTGAGACTGCTCTGACCAAGGTGTCTAATGATTTAGTTGCTGCTAAAAGCAAATGTCATTTCTCCCTACTTATTCTTCTTGACCTTTCCGCTGCATTTGACACTGTTGATCACCCTATCCTGCTCCTCCCGCTGTGTCAACTTGGCATCAGTAGCACCACACTCTCCTGGCTTTCTTCCTATCTGTCTTTGCTCCTTCAGTGTCTAATTTGCTGGTGCCTCTTCACTCCAAGATTCGCTTTCAGTTGGGGTACCTCCAGGCTCTGTTCTGGGTCCTGTACTCTTCTCAATCTATACTGCCTCTCTGGGCAACATCATTTCTTCGTATGGACTCCTGTATCACATCTATGCTGACGACACCCAAATCTACCTTTCCTCCTCTGATCGCTCTTCTCTTGTGTTGAACCCTGTTACAGCCTGCCTGTCGGCTGTCACCGACTGGATGACCTCCCGTTTCCTAAAGCTTAACCTCTCCAAAACTGAAATTCTCATCTTTTCACCCTCTAAAACCAACATTCCTGCACCTATTTACCTTCAGGTGAATGGTGCACCATTACTTCTACCTCTCCGGCTCATTGCCTCGGGATCCTCTTCGACTTTGATCTTTACTTCACTCCACACATTTAGTCACTAACCAAATCTTGCTACTTCCACCTAAAAAACATTGCAAGTGTCTGTCCCTGTTTTAATCAGGTCTCTGCTAAAATGCTCATCCAAGCGCTCATCTCCAGTCTCGACTACTGTAACCTCCTTCTCTCTGACCTTAAGAGGTCCCAGATTCTCCCTCCAGTCTGTTATGAATGCCTGTGCTAGGCTCATCCACCTCACCTTACGCCGGGGCCAGATTTTCATATCAGGAGCCTGTAGGCACAGAAATGTGGAGGCCCCGTACCACCCCCAACATAGAAAGCAATGCCAAAATAACTATTAAATTGATGTTTTGGGGCAATTTAAATAAACATTTTAAAAAAATGATAAAGAGTTTCTCTCTGCTCTCAAAACAAGTGGCAGCATCTGTTTCTTTAGTTGAGATAGTGCAGTTGTATTGTTTGGTTTATATGTAAAAGCATACATTGCCTCTGCCGCATAACAGGAAAAATAAATTTTGGATTTACTTTTTTCAGTGTTTTATTTTTACACATAACATGGTCATGTTTGGTATCATTGTAAAGACCAGACTCTGGCCTTTCCAATGACACCTCACTTAACATTGGCGGTGTACAATTCAGAGATGCGGGGTTCCAATATCCCCCTGTCTCTACTCACTGCAGTGCCACAGTCTAGGTTGTCGATAAAACAATATATTGCATCACTAGATCCACACTTGCTGGCATTGTGGGAAATGAGAAGGTGAGTTAGCGCAGCATCACTCTTCACTTTTTAATTGTAAACTGATTAATAGTGCTGCGTTAGAAAAAAAGAATAATGTTATTTTTACATAAATCTAACCTGGTTATGTTTAGAATCACTGGAAAGGCCATAATCTGTCCTTTCTAATGATACTTCATATGTCCCTCTAACCCTTAGGGCTCCAGAGATATAGAAGTCTAAATTTTTTTTTATTTCTTTTTACAATAAAAGTTTTTACAGATCAAGGTGCCCTAGTTGTAAATCCAGCCCTGCCACACGCATCTTTCACACCTCGCCTCTTTGCTAATCTCTACACTGGCTCCCTGTTTCCTTTTATTATTATTATTATTCTTTATTTAGAAAGCGCCAGCATATTCCGCAGCGCTGTACAATAGGCACAGTATAGACAGGGTTACAATACAATACATTGAACAATATTTGACAAACAGTACAGGAGGAGATGAGGCCCTATTCCCGTAGGAACTCACAATCTAGGAGGGTTGGGGTTGGAAACAGGAGGAGAGGACTGCAAGGTGAGAGTGATTGATGGTTACGTTAGTGAGTTGGGTGGTAGGCTTCCCTAAATAGGAACGTTTTAAGGGAGTGTTTGAAGGAAGAGAAGTTAGGGGAAAGTCTGACAGTACGAGGGAGAGCGTTCCAGAGAGTGGGGGCTGCGCATGAGAAATCCTGCAGTCTATCATGGGAAGGGTGATGCGGGGAGAAGCTAGGCGCAGGTCACTGTTTGACCTTAGGGAGCGGGCTGGGGTGTATTTGGTGATTAGTGAGGACAGGTAGTGGGGAGCTGAGTTAGTGAGGGTTTTGTAGGTAAGGATAAGGATTTTGAACTTAATTCTGCAGTGGATGGGGAGCCAGTGAAGGGCATCGAAGAGGGGAGCGGCAGAGACAGAGCGGCGGGTGAGGTGAAATAGCCTGGCGGAGGCGTTCAGGATGGATTGTAGGGGGGAGAGGTGGGACAGAGGGAGGCCAGATAAGAGATTATTGCAATAGTCGAGTCGGGAGATTACCAGGGCGTGTATGAGTTGTTTTGTGGTGACAGCGGTAAGAAATGGCCGAATTCTGGAAATATTACGCAGTTGGTATCGGCAGGAGGAGGAAAGAGACTTGATGTGGGGGATGAAGGAAAGAGCAGAGTCAAGTGTAACTCCAAGACAGCGCACTTGGTTTGATGGGGAGATGGTGATACCCTCCACCGTGATAGAGAAGTCAGGAGGTGGGGAGGCATTGGAGGGAGGAATAAGTAGGAGCTCAGTCTTTGACATGTTGATCTTTAGGTGGTGGGAGGCCTTCCAGGAGGAGATTCCAGATAAGCAGTCACTGACTTTGGAAAGGACAGGGGGAGAGAGATCAGGGGTAGAGAGGTAGATCTGAGTGTCATCAGCGTAGAGGTGGTAATTAAAGCCAAAGCTGTTGATTATTTTGCCCAGGGAGGAGGTGTAGATGGAAAAGAGCAGAGGACCAAGGACAGAGCCTTGAGGTACACCAACAGATAGAGGCAATGCAGAGGAGGAGTTACCAGCAAAGGACACACAGAAGGACCTGTTGGATAAATAGGAGCCAACCCAAGCGAGTGCAGTGTCACTGAGACCCAGAGAGTTGAGGGTCTGTAGAAGGAGGGGGTGGTCAACAGTGTCAAAAGCAGCCGAGAGGTCAAGCAGTATGAGAATAGAATAGTGGCCGTGTTTTTTAGCAGTTAGGAGGTCGTTGGTGACTTTGGTGAGGGCAGTTTCAGTTGAGTGTAGGGGACGGAAGCCAGATTGCAGGGGGTCAAGTAGGGAATTGGAGGACAGGAAGAGGGAGAGGCAGTTGAAGACTAGTTTTTCTAAGAGCTTTGATGTGAAGGGAAGCAGGGATACAGGGCAGTAGTTGGATGGAGAGTTGGGATCGAGGGATGGTTTCTTTAGTAAAGGGGTAACTAGCGCGTGTTTGAAGGCAGATGGGAAGGAGCCAGTGGAGAGAGATAGGTTGAAGATGTGTGTGAGAGCAGGGGTGAGGGAGGAGGAGAGGGGAGGAATTAGATGTGAGGGAATGGGGTCGAGCGGGCACGTGGTGAGATGTGAGGAGGACAATAAGGAATTGACTTCCTCCTCAGTGGCTGGGAGGAAGCGGCAGAGGGTGGCAGAGGGGACCTCTGGGAGTGGAGGTGGCAGATAACTAGCTTGTGTTGGGATGTTGCTTCTGATAGTTAGAGTTTTACTGAGGAAGTAGTCTGCCAGGTCTTGAGCGCTAAAGGCAGCTGAGGGGGGAGGTGCAGGTGGGTAGAGGAGGGTGTTGAAGGTGGACCAGAGCCGTTTAGGGTTGGAGGACAGCGTAGATATAAGAGATGAGAAGGATTGTTTGGCCAAGTGGAGGGCAGAGGTGTATGACCGGAGAATAAACTTGAAGTGAACAAAATCAGCTTCAGAGCGGGATTTCCTCCAGGCACGCTCTGCAGTGCGGGAGCATCTTTGCAGGTAGCGTGTCTGGAGGGTGTGCCAGGGCTGAAGCTGGCGGCGTGGGGCCTTACAGAGTCGAAGAGGAGCAAGAGTGTCTAGGGCATTTCCTTTAGAATCTAATTCAAATACTGGTGCTCACATACAAAGCTCATAACTGCACCCCTGCTGACATTTCCACCCTTATTAGCAGGCATATACCCTTCTGAGCCACTTTACTCTGCCAATGATCAGACTTACTGCTGCAAGTGGAAAAAATAAACGATTTAAGAAATATTTAATAAAAAACTCGAATCTTTGTTACATTGAAACCTATGGGGGAAAAAAGCCTTGTTTCTTTAAAAAAAACTTAGACCTAAAATTTCACCCAAAAAATCCCGAAAGATGCCAAACAATCCTAATAAATAAACAAAATGTCTTTTTGCTGCAAGTGGAAAATATATATGGTTTAAGAAATATTTAATAAAAAATTGGGATTTTTTAACATTAAAACCTATAGGCGAATCATATAAATTGCAATGTTAAAATAATCTCGGTTTTTATTACTTGTCAATCATTTTGTTCCTTTTTTTTTCCACTTTGTGTCATTTTCAGTTTTTTTCATTTGAAACATTTTGTTCCGTTTTGGATCATTTTCGTTACATTGTTCTAGTTTTGGATCATTCTCGTTTCGTTTGATATCGTTTCAGATCGTATTCGAATCGTATATTCCGGCCGATTGGTAATATCGGATGGCTGATATTAAGTTTTTCGGAAATTAAAAAAATAATGAAAATACAAATCTCAGACGAAAACAAAATTTAGACAATACGAAATGCACATGTCTACCAACGATCTGATGCTATCAGCTCCAATTACGAGTTTTTATAAAGAGCTAACAGGTTCCGTAGCATTGTGTTCCACATACCCGCACCGCCAACTCCCACCTTCAAGACTTCGCCCGAGTTGCCCCCTATCTATGGAACTCCCTCCCCCACAACATTATACTCTCCCCTCTCTCCAGTCCTTCAAAAACTTTCTGAAAACACATTACTTTAGAGAAGCCTATCGGCTTACTCCATGATCCCCACAACTGTTAGGGTTACATCAACTGTTTAGTTTGTATTATGGTTAGGACCAAGACTAGTTTTGAATGCAAGTTCTACAGTTAGGGAATGGATTTTGAATTGATTTAAAAACATTTGGTTCAATTTGATAAAATGTTATTGTTTTCAGCGGATTCAGAATTTCGGATTCTCCAGATTCACTGAAATGATGATATTTTGTGTAAAAATAAGATCAGGTGCCAAAGAATGCTCATGTCTATTAATTCATAATAACTTTACAATGACAGTCTCTTTAGGCCTGTAAAGTCTTTCGTAAATATAATATACAGTATACATCTCTGCATTTAAATTTCTGCCAAATTAAGATGTTGAATAACAAATATTAGAATTATAGTCATAGTTATATGTATATCTCAATTATAATTTGTTTTAAATATTATGTGCATTGAAGAAATATAACATTATTAGCAAAACATATATAATTCTGTACTTCAAAATTTAATTCATAGGCATATTTTGGAAAATTTTAGCACATTAAGAAAAGTTTAGATTAATTAGATTGTTTTTGATTGAAGATATAGTATTTTGGTCTTTAACGTCAGTCATCAGATTTCCTTGCTGACTGAATTGTTTCACACATTACATGAGTAATTAAGTCTGCTAGGGCAATTTGTTAATTAAAAGACGATGATCTAGAAATTCAATGCATGAGAGTTGTTGAATAGGAAACCCTTTTGTTGAAATTTAATAACAAAGAGTCATGTTAGTCCAAGACCAGCACTAGAAGCAAAGATTCGGTTTAAGTAAATTTACACTATAGGGGTTATTCAGAGAGAGCCGATATGGCCCCGAAATGTAACCGGACACTGAAATTCAGTATACGTTGCCATTTCGGGGACATTTGGCTATTCAGAGACCAAGCAATTTGCCAAATTTTGGCGAATTGCCTGCACGTACAGTGCCTGTTCGAGGGCAATGAAATCCCCCATAGAGAAGCAATGGTTAATCTATTCAGAGAACAAAGAACAGCCGAGGAATGTCAGTGAAGCGCCCTGCTGTTGGGTGGTTTCATTCGTCAGGTTTATTCAGGTGATCCCCATAGGCTTCAAATGTTAAAAATATTCCAATTTTAATCCAATATCTAATAAACCGTTTATTATTTTATTTTGCAGTAAAAAGTCTATTTCTAAAATTTTTGGGATCTTTTAGTAATTTTTTTGGCCAAATTTTCATTTTTTTTTAAATCGCTTTTTAATTTTTCCGTAACAGACCTTTTTACTAAGATTCATAGGATCTTATGTGTAAATTCCAGGCATTTTTGTTCAGTAGGTTTTTGCAAACAGCGTTCCAATTTTGAAACTTTCAAACATACTTTTTACCCTGTTCGTCTGCTAGTTGGCTTTTTCCAGCAGCTGCTCTGCACTGTGATCGGCAGCTCGCCGTCTTTTTCTGGCGTTTTACCAGCGGTTCCGGCACGTTTTTGGTGGGTTTGAGGCGGGATTGTGGCGGGTGTGAGGTTGGATTTCTCTATACTCCTGGGGCCCTGCGGTGCTTGCTGAATACACCGCAGAGTGGGGAACTTTGATTCCCCAAAGTGCAGGGAAGCCCGGGGAATAACCCTGTATGCCGTGAAAGTGAGAGAACGACTTGAAAAAGAGAAAGGCAAGAAGTATGTCACCATGGACAGTGAAAAACATGTATAACTGAACATGGAAACTAGAACAAATTCATTAATGAAAAACAAAATTACTGTCATCAGTATGAGCAATAATGCTCACCATGACACTTCACAGCAAAAAAAAAAAAAAAAAGCTTGTAAGTAAAATAAATAAAAATATATATGCACACACATACAACTTTGTATCCACATAATAAAATACTGTATTATCTGATTATATACTGTATATATTGATTTCAATTTCAGATATTCTGCAACTTTTATATTGGAATTTATAGCTATAATAATGCAAGAAAACTGTCAATCCTCTCACAGCTAGATCACAAACTAGATGATTCTCTTCCTCAAGTATAATACATGTTGCTTATATATTAAGCACTTCTAAGCAGTTCTTGAACTTGTTTGTTGTGAGCATAATGCAAGCCATCAAAAATAATCAATGAAAGCAATATCAAAGTCAAAGTCAATCATAGATTTGTTATATTCTCCCTCTCTTACCTGTAACTGTGGATGAGTGCATTAAAAGCCAATCCATCAGACCAACTGCTGGTGAAATTGATAACGTTGACCTGTGGGTAATTGCGAGTTGATTGTCGAACCCAGCTCAGCAAGATCTTTTCACTATTCGTCTGTTGCAAGTCAGCCATAATGCCTTTCATTACATCCTTCACCTGAATGAGAAATGCAATCATTAACAAATGTGAGGAAAGCAAATATTGCATTAATACTGATGGCCCCTGACAATATCCTAATATATTAATCTGATATGACCTAATATTATATTAAATTCTAATAGATTTTTACACCACAGACAGCAGTGTGAGTTAATAGTACAGCATGAGTGCTTGTATTGTATCCTCAGGTCTTTGTCCCCTGTACTGTTAGATGAGTGTATTTTATGGAAAGGACCTTTTGGAAGCCATTCTCTAGGTCTTATCTGATTGTGATAGGTGTGAGAATAGAATACATCATAGTTGAATTCCTAGTTAAACCAAACGCCTGGTTAATAATTCCCCAGCACATGCATTGCTGATGAAACAATACATCTAGGTCGCCACTAGTGTAAATTCAAATAGAGCAAAATTCAGTCTGGTGCGGATCACATAATTATACTAGATTTTATTTAACCTCATAGTGACCGGACTGTTTTAACAGTGTGTCTTAAAGCATCCACTGCCGTTTCTACATTTCTGCGCTGTTTGTGTTTAGCTCTAATGTAACTCTTACTCCTTTATGGAACCTCACATATTATATACTGTTTTTCACACCATTAAATGGACTTTCTAAAGATACCATTACTTTTATCATATCGTATAATTTACTATAAATACAAATATGAAATATGAAGAAAAAATTTAAAAAGAAAAACAAAAAAAAAACACACTTTTTCAAACTTTGACCCCCAAAATCTCTTACGCATCTATAACTGCAAAAAAAGACCATGGCTAAATAGTTTCTAAATTTTGTCCTGAGTTTAGAAATACCCATTGTTTTAATGTTTTTTTCTTTTTAACTCCTTCACGGCTGAGTCATTTAAACTCTTCGTGCAGCATTATTGCTCACTTTATAATTGTAACGTGAACAATAGTGCTGCATTAATAAATTAGAAAAGTAACAAACACACACGATTTTATTATTTCTTAATCAAAACATGGTCATGCTTGGTATCAATGGAAAGGCCATGCTCTGGCCTTTCCAATGTTACCAAACATGACCCTCTGTCACTGGTCTGGGAAATGGGGGGGGGTTCTAAATTACCCATCTCCACCATAGGGATTTCCATAGGGAAACCCCTTGACAGTTAGGGGTTAATTTCTTAACTGACGTCATTGTGTGCATGCCCAATGACGTCAGTAGGTGGCGAGAGGCCCCTGAGGCTTGGCTGATATCCAAGATGTCAGCCACCTCCTAGAGCAGTCCACGATAAGGCGCAAATTGATGTCAGATTGGTGACCGACACCTAAAAGGTTGAAAAGAGGCATTGCAGAAAAGGTCACACTAACATTTCCAGTGATGCCTCTTTTTAAAAAAAATCAATATCAAACAGGAAGCAGAGGGATCCAAAGTACCCCCCTTCCTTTCAGGCATTCTCTTGGCTCTGCTGCGATGATGTCAGTGCGACGGCCGGGGTATAAAACCGATGGTCTGACTTCCTTGCAGTCAGACCACCGTGGGGCCCTGGCTGGAGAGGTGAGTATAGGGTGGGGCAGCCTCCTAACGAAAGGATGTACCAGTTATGTCCTTGGTCGTTAAGCAACCGTTTTTATAGGAAGTACCTATGGGGCTAATGCGATGCAAAAATTGGACTAATGTGAGGTGTGCAGACTAGTTCAGACTTTAACACACATCAGTCTTGTATGCTTGTTGCCCTTGTGCTGGCACAAATAATCACTTTTTACAAAGCACCTCGTTTAGTGCAAATTTGAATGGCGTGACAACTTCATTGGATCAATTATTAGCACTAATAGAGACCTATAAGTACAAAATATGAAGTGAGACATATACCTCGGTACCTCTTGATTTTTGGAAGATTTGAATTATATTAAATTTTATTCTTTATTCTTTGTCTACTGACTGCTTAATCAGCAACAAAGATTTTGACTGATTTGTATGCAAATACAAGATTTGGAAAGTGCTTCCAGCTGTGGTAGGTTAGTAAACAATTGACAGCTCATAATTATCTAAATACCGTACTTTTTGTGATATTAAGACCCTTCTGCTGCTATTTTTGTAACCGATACTTAATTTCTCCAAACCAAATGAGCAGGTTTAGTGGGATCATCTGAATTGTGCTTCAAATTACATTTATTATAGAAATGAGATTGCAATTTATGGATTAAAGTTAGAAAATTTGAATTTTAATAGATAGACCCTGTATTTTACTAAATTATATATTCCATATTGGGATGCACCACTGCAGTACAATCATTGGGATGGCAAACGATACTAAGTGACTCATTAAGTATAACGTTAAAGCTACTATTTCAGCCTAGTAGCACACTTTACTCATGGCTCAGCTATTATGTCTGCTGAAAGTACATTAATGCTTTCTATAATTTGTATAGGCAGCACTAACATAAAAGGCTGCCAGTAAACAATGACAGATTCCAAGGTCGCTCACTATTCTCACTTGCAACTGGTAAAAATTACCTGTTAAAATCTTTTGCAAAATCACTTAATGGAAAAAATAAACACCCTCAAAAGTTCAATACTTACCCCTCATGCCATGACAATAGAGGATTACATGACACTACATCAAATAGCTCCTATGGGATCTCTGTCTGTATAGAAGACATGTGATCTCATGTGGGTGTGCTTGTCTCTATGGAGTCCTACAAAGTCTTGGAGACGATACTCTGGTATCATTTGTAATGGTTAACAGCTTGCACCATTATTTGCTATTTTTGCCTCACTATAGAGGCCATAGTATTTGTTATTTTAACACTAATGGTATGTTTTCGAATCCTTTATTTCAGACATGTGATGAAATCCATATTTAAAAGAGAGTATCGTTACCTGCCAATGGAGAATTATGCTCCAGATCAAACCAAGGGTTAGCTTGTGATTCCCATCCACAATGTCTGCACTTCCAATATTCACCAGATCAACCTATTAAGATATAAAATACAAACGTAGTGATGTGCTAAAAGCAACAACAAAAGAGTCACGATTGGTTATTAATATGGGACAAAGTCTGGGAAAATAATACACAGAGTGAAACGCTGTAGATTCATAGTTCAGCTTTGAAAATACTTTCTTAAACAAAATGTATTTTTGAGATGCACTCGAAAAGATTAAGCAATTTCATCATCAAACTGAAGTGTCCTAAATTGATTTTTCCATCTTCCCATGTATTAATTACCATAGGGGGGCATATTGGTATAAGATACCACTGGTTCCTCTGATGCATTTGGACCCATGGATGTGATTATTTATACTTTAGTGACATTTTTATTATTCCTGAGCTAATTTTTACAGTTTTTTTTTAAAAAAATTATGCTTTTGGTTTTAAGGAATATCGGTGTACCAGGGTTAAATAAAGATTTGGTTAGACTTTCTGTTGTAGGTATTTCATATAATTTCCCGATAAAGGTTTTCCATCTAGAATAGATCCTCATCCCCTGTCACTATAAAAGGAATCTTTTGTTTTTTCCTTGATCTTTGTGCAGCCACTGATATGCCTGAGGACTAGGATTTAATTCCATTTGGGATTCTCCATGGAGAGGTTCCACTACCTTGGTGAGAGACCTCATTTCCTTCACCTCTTGCTACCATATTGGTTTTTTACAACATTCAGTGGACAAAGCACACAATTATTTTAGGGCTCGGTCTTCAGTTTCATCCACAGGTATTTCAGTGATATTAAAACATTATCGCATTTACTTACATGCATACATTCTGGTGGTCGATGAAATGCAATGTGAGATTTGAAGAGAGCCCAGAGGACTCTTAAGCTCATCTCAGCTTAAAAAATGAGAGATTCAATTAGAATCTATTAACCGAGATGATCTTCCTTTTATATACTCATGGGCTAGGTTTCTCAAACGTCACGTCTGAGGTCTTATTTACAGTGCAGAAACACCGTTCATTGGTGAAAGTAAAAAACAGTTTTTTAGCAGATGAATCAAAATATTTTCACATGGGAAAACACTCAAGATGAAAATAATTTCTAGTGAGCAAATAGGCAACTATTAATAGAAAACCACAAGACATCAGAAAACACTGCAACGCTTTAATATCTGAGTTGGTGAAGCTGCACTTTACATACTTAGCAGAATTTTAATGAATCTCAATCTGGTTTAAGAAATTATTTCTAAAAGGAGAGAAAAAAATTCTCATCCTGCAATTATTACTTGAGAAAAATAAAATTAAAAAAAAATCAATCTTGTTCATCAATTAAGGCATTAAACATTTTTCTTAATGCCGTAAATTGTTTTGTCTCTGTATTTATCAACTATCCTGCTTGTAGCTCCATTCCAAAAATGCTTAAGTCTAAACTGAGTGGCAATTTAGAGCGTTAATAACCTTGAAGATGCTGCGTGATTTAAATTTTCCATATAAATGCTATGGACAGCTGCAGCATACGTCTAGGTGAACCTCAAATGAGAGCTTCTCTAAGTCAACAGAAATAGAAGTATTAATGAATCTCACTTGCTTCCGCTTCTCTCTGGGGAGGTCTCTTTTCTGAAGAGTTTTAATGAATCTGGCCCAGTGAGAGAGAATGAGAGAAAGGAATGTTTAACAACCTGCACTTCGTTATGACAATGATAATTTAAGATTGTATGTGTTTTAGGTCTTAGCATTAAAAGTACTAATTATCATCATAAGGCTCTTTGTCAATAATCTCAGATCCACATATTTATTTTAGTTTAATTGCAGTATTCTAACATTAATTGTTGTTTTGTGGGTGTTTTGTTTCATGTTGGGAACTGCTATTATGCTATTCTGTTTGTTTGATTAGTATATACTTGGAAATATATTATCCAAGCTAATTTGTATGCATAGCTTATATTTGTGTGTTCCCTGAATCAATCCACTTGACAAGTCACAGCGCAAAGTAGACGTGCATAGTGAAGTATATATCTGTCTATCTAGGTATGTATGTAATAAAGCAGGAGGGCAGCGCTCAGCCTTCACTATGCATAGCGGGCAGGTGCTTATCAAGACAGAAAAAAAGAAAAACAGAACCAGGAGGAGAGCACACCCACTCATACATTCGAAGACTTTAACAGTAGCTTACTTATACATTTAAAGATTTTCACAAAGTTTAACCCATTAAAGATTGTTTAACCGTAAGCTCTATTAAAAAAATATGGGAGTTTAGTTCACAAAATATGGCCATAAATTGCTTAAACCTGTAAAAGCACCAATTTATTCCATCTGGACAGGTCCTACCATAAACCTAATGATCATCGTTATGGGATTAACTCACTTAAAGAAGCAGAATCCTTCCTGGAGCTCTCTGTGAATCAAAGTTAAATAAATCCTGCAAATGGAACACCTGTGGCAGGGAGGAGTGCTTGCCAAGGCTCTACTCCTGGTTTGTTGTTATTTTTTTTTTGTCTTGAGAAGCACCAGCTCGTTATGCTTGGTAAAGTTTGAGTGCTGCCCTCTTTGTGTATTCTTTATGAAAAGGGCTGACAACCCTTGGCAAGCACCCCTCCCTGTCGCAGATGTTCCATTTATCAAGCTCTGTTTCACCTGGAATTTCAGGGAGCTCCAGAAAGTATTCTTTCCTCGGTAAGTAAGTTTATACCATAAGGGCCATCATTAGCAGGGTTATTCAAAGAGAATTGAAAAGTCACCGCACATTCGGTGACTTTTCGTTCTCTTCAATTCGGTGCGACTTGGCGATGCCATTTTGGCGACCCTGCGGTGTATTCAGCAAGCACCACAGGGTCCCCGAATTGCAGGGAAAAGTCGCCACAAAACGAGGGCGAACGCACACCGAAACCTGCATAAACATCTGTATTAACCTGCCGAAAACACCTGAAAAACCCGAGCAGGAGCCGATCACACGCAGCGCAGCCACTGGAAAAACCCAACACCGCAGACGAATGGAGTGAATAAATTAAAAAAACAGTTTGCTTGAATGTTTGAAAAGTGAAACGCTGTTTGCAAAGAAACTACTGAGCGAAAACGTCTGAACTTTACATATGAGGTCCAAGGAATGATAATAAAAAGGGCTGTTACAGAAAAAAGAAGAAAAAAAAAATCTGAATTTTTAAAAAAAAAAAAAAAAAAAAAAAATGCTTAAAATATCCGAAAAAAATCTATAAATAAAGAGACTCTTTACTGCAGAATATTATAATAAACAGTTTATTAGATATTGAATTAAAACGAAAATATTTTTAACATTGAAGCCTATGGGTTTCGCCTGAATAAATCTGCCGCATGAAACCACCGAATGGCAGGGCAATTCGGCAACTTTTCACTGCTGGGTTTTGCTCTCTGAATAGCCAAAGCATTGCTTCTCTATGGGGATTCACTGCCCTCGAACAGGCAACGAACAGGCACCGTATGTGCAGGCAATTCGCCAGGATTTGGCGAATTGCCTGCTCTCTGGATAGCCGAATGGCCAAGAAAGGTAACCGCACGCTGACTTTCAGCGTTCGGTTCCCTTTTGGCAGCCATTCGGATCTCTTTGAATAACCCTGTAGGTGTTTCACAGCAGGACCTGTTGAAATGTGATACATTGGCACTGTGACAGGCTTAAGCCATGTTTTGTGAATTAAACTCCCATCATTTTTTAAAAAGAGCTTAGGGTTAAAAATCTTTTAAAAAAAATAAATATATATATATATACATATATCATGGTATTGGACATGGCGGGGTCTGTGTTATTACGGAGCCTAGATGCAAAAAAAGTGAGAAGCTCTGGACTTAATTTGCAGATCATACCCAGAGGTCTTTGCTGCATATGGGGAATGTAGCACAATAGCTCTATGAGCAGTTCTCTGAATTGCTAGGATGTGTTTAAATGTCCTCTGCAGCTATAAACTTGAGTATATGTAAATATATATATATTTAATTTTTTTGTATATAGGTGTTTGTAATTATTTATATTTCTAGTAATTTGCGGTATTAAAACTTGTAAACGAGTTCCTACGGGAATAGGGCCCTCATCTCCTCCTGTACTGTTTGTCAAATGTTGTTCAATGTATTGTATTGTAACCCTGTCTATACTGTGCCTATTGTACAGCGCTGCGGAATATGCTGGCGCTTTATAAATAAAGAATATTAAAATAATAATAAACTCACTTTTTATCCTCTTATTTTTACTATACAGTATATATACAACAGAAGGTTTTGTTATCTATCCATTTACATAACTCTTTCTTGCTGATGCGATAAAGTAAAAACTAGGATAGGGATTCTGGTTCATAAATTTCCATTGAAAATGAAAAATGATATGGCAGAGGGTCTATGCCTAATCATCTGTTTCAGCTGACCTTTAAACAAAATCTGGAAGAAGAAAAAAAAGAAAACTATTTCAAGAATACCCATAATTGGGATATTTATACATAGATTCATAAAATAGTGAGTAAAGGATACCTATGCTTTACCTATCTGTCCCATACTGATCCAGAGAGTCAGTTTGAAGCTAGTGGAGGTTAGGCATCACTCTCGTAGCTCATCTTAGAGTTAAGAGAAATGTAAGGTATATGCCTTCTTGCTAGGACGGCCAGATGTGTATATGTAGACTTCTTAAGCTGCTGGTAAGGAGTCAAGAAGAAAATGACCTGCCTTGATAAGGTAATTTTTATCCCTCCTGAGCTATATAAATTAAACATGTTGCAGGGCATGAGAAGTAACAAGCATCCAGGGAAACCTGGAAAAATATTGCCACGCTACCTCTGCTGCTTTATCCGATGGAATAAACAGATTTAATAAAATACAGAATACCAGTTAAAAACAAATGTTTTCTGTTTATGTTTAAAAATTAGGAGAAAAAAACAATGCCACATTAATTATACAGTCAGCATGTCATTAGGTCACATAGAATATTCATAAATTTATCTAGATTGTTTTGCAAATATTGTTATATATTGCTTTAAGCAATATGATTTTTTGTTCAAGATTACCTTTGAAATATGTGCATTTTGCAATTCGCATTTCATCTGGAAATTTTGGTGATTCATATTATGGAAGTACTTCCGAAATACTAAAGGCATAGCCGCATAAACCGAATCAGAACAAATCTATGTAACAAATAATTTCAGATGGATTCGGCACCACCTGCAATGGACAGTGAAATATGATATATTTCGCTGCACTTCAGTGCATGTGGGTGAATAGGAGGACTCATTTAATGGTTCTCTATGTGACAATTTTGCTGCTTCCAAACTGCACTGTATTTCCCTTTCAATTGGCCAGTGGTGCTGAATCTAATAAATCCAGAAACACAGGCCAATTGACAGCAAAATATGCTACAGTTCGACACAGTCTGGATTTATAACTATGCCTGTGCATATAGGCGCCTACCACAGCCTTGCCCTGTATTTTTTTTTACAATTTACAATCATTTAGACCCCTGTATCTCTGGAGCCCTAAGGGCCAGAGGGACATATGAGGTGTCATAGGATAGGCCGGATTATGATACCAAATATAGCCAGGTTAGATATATGTAACAATAAAAAAAAATATTTTTCTCTTTTTTTTTCTAACGTAGCACTATTGTTCAGTTTACAATTATAAAGTGAAAAGTGATGCAGCGCTAACTCACCTTCTCATTTCCCACAATGCCAGCAAGTGTGGAGCTGATGATTGAAACAATGCATTGTATCATCGACAACCTAGACTGTGGCACTGCAGTGAGGAGAAACAGGGTGACTTTGGAATCCTACATCTCTGAATTGTACACCGCACAATGTTAAGTGAGGTGTCGTGTCGAAAGGCCAGTCTGGTCTTTACAATGATAATAAACATGACCATGTTATGTGTATAAATAAAAAAAAATTAAAAAAGTAAATGCAAAATTTATTTTTTCCTCTGTTCTGCGGCAGAGGCAATGTATGCTTCTGCATATAAAACAAACAATGCCACTGCACTAACTCAACTAAAGAAACAGATGCTGCCCTTTGTATTGATTGGGGAGCAGAGAGAAACAGTTTTTCAGTCTTTTAAAATGTTTATTTAAATTGTCATTGGAAAGGTCAGAGTCCGATCTTTACAATGATACCAAAGATGACCATATAATATGTAAAAATTAAAACTTGAAAATGCAAAAAATATGTTTTTGCTGTTCTTCGGCAGAGGCATTATATGATTTTTACATAAAAACCTAAACAATGTCACTGCACTAACTCAACTAAGGAAACAGAGTTTGCCCCTTCTTTTGATTTGAGCGCAGACAGAAACTGGTTTTCAGCGTTTTTAGTTCTAATAAAATTTTGTGTATATTCAAAGCGCATCATACAAATCAATGTCAGAGAAAGCAGTGCACAATCAAATAAACCAGTAAGAAACATCAGTACGGTCAGTCTCCAAGAAAAGAGAGTGCAGTAGTCAAGCAACAGAGCACGTGACATTGATACGCAGCATAGTAAGAGAGAATACAGCTTCACTGTTTGAGCGCTCGTGAGCCTCAGCGAGAGGTCTACAACACAGCAAGAAAACACAAGTAAAAACAATACAACAGTACAACATTTCAACAATATAAAACAAGCAATGAATGTTTTTCAGTTTTAAATTTTTTTTATTTTTCCCCAAAACAGAAATTTAAAAAGACACTTTGGCATGTTTCTTTTTTTGTTTGGGGGCAGTTAGGGGCGCTCCACATTTCTGTGCCTACATGAGTTTTATAAGAAAACTAATATATATATTTTTTTTGTTGTTGTTTTGTAAAGTTTTTTTACTTTTATTAAAAAAAATGTTCACCACAGGGGGCACCTTGATGTGTAGAACTGAAAAGGAAAAAAAAATAACTAGTTTTACAGAGCAAGGCACTCCACTGTGGTGAGCATATGTAGGCACATGCCTACTTTGCCATATTGTAAATCTGGCCCTTATGACATATTTAATAATATCGTCTCTGTCATTATCAAACCATACCTAGTTGCATTAAGTCATAGAATCCTAGAGCCGAGAAAGTGATATAAAAGTATAATACACTCACTGCCACCTTCCTGTGACGGCAATCACTATTCTCTTAATCAAATTTTTAGCACAAAAACACATATCTCCATACATATACTTCATTCCTCCTAACTCAAACACACCATTCTCTTTAATCTCATATTTACGTCCCCTGTCGCAGAGGAAGAAAAAAGTGTGCACCTCATTTGCTTGCAGTAGCCATATTTAGATGCATTTAGGAGAAGAAACATCAAGGTGCTCTGGCGGAAGTAAGAGTCTCTAGAGAGACATACTGGCTCATTCTTTCAACATGACTTATGGAATTATTAACAAATATCACCACACTGTCAGGGCTATGCGAGTGACTGCTAGGAGTTAGTGTTATATATGCTTCTTGCCACTTATGCATGCTATTAGACATAATTTGTAAATGTCAAACTGAAATTATTATAGATGAGCAATATTAGAGTGTTCCTATTCATCACTTTAATGCACTCTCACATGTGTAGGGTAACAAGGATTTTTTCTTAAAATATTTCAATCCTTTTAATTAATCCATACAATCCTTACTCAGTCTGTAGATTTACATAAGTCACTTTGGCATAAAGCATGATATAAATACATAATGCATCTTAAAACAGATTGTTTTTTCTTAGTTTCAATCAGTCAAGTGAAGAGAGTCGTGAATCCACAAAAAAGGTTACGATTCCGACACAAGTGCCCTTTACTTGTTATATAATAGAAATATGAATTTAAGAAAACATAAATTTCATTAATCTGTCCGATTATTAAAAATCATTTTCATATCGTAGAAATATTTTGTCAGCAGTGTGAATTGATAATGTATTCGTTGCTCACAGATCGTATAAGATCCGTTATAAACATTTTCTCATTAATGTATAGTCAGTCTTGCATGACCTTTTCATCTACTGCCAGTGCAAACTTATAATAAACATAATGTATGCAATAATTATGGAAGGCTAAGAAAAGACAAAGGTCTCCAAGTGAAGAACTTTGTAGCCATTACCTGATTAAAATCATATCACTATGTAACAAGCATGCTTAGATGCACACAAAAAAAATGAGTAAAAGACATTGAAAACTGGATTTAATTATAACAGTGCCAACAAGGTTATTCAGAGAGAACCGAAATGACACCGAATCCCGCCAAATGCATCCGTCAATCCGCCGCAAAACTGCCGAATTGACCCAAGTAAAAGCCGTCGACCTGCCGAACAGAGCGCCGACCAGCCACCAGGAAAAAGCTGACAAGACGCCGAATATTTGCCGAGCTGCCGGCTTTTTGAATAGCCAGGTGGCTACGAAATTGCACAGTACAAGGATATTCACTGTTTGGTGCAATTTTGGGCCAGTTCGGCTCTTTGAATAACCCTGAAATACTTTGTGTGTTTTAGAATGAATTTATAATTCCATATTGATCAATTTTATGGAAACCTCAGGAATAAATAAGTTAAAAACTGAAAACCGCTCATTAGCAAGAGTAGTTACAAGTTTTTATAAAGCGCTAACAAGTTCTGTAGCGCTGTACAGTGGGAGGCAGAACAACAAATATACATCCAGGTTAAACACACAGTACAGTAGGTGAGAGGACCCTGCTCAAGAGCTTACAATCTAAGAGGATAGGGGTAGCACAGTAGGTGAGGGTTAATATAGAATGTGAAATAGCGGAGTGCATGTGGGCTATGTGGGAAGATGCAGCAGAAAATGAACAGAGGGGGATTAGGGAGTAAACAACGTAAGACTATTCTCTGTGAAACTATCAATATTTATCTTGAATTAGTAAATCACACAAAACATATAATAATAACTAACATTAATATCACACAATGTTATTTACCTGTGACATAACTAAACTTTAGAGTTCGTATACTTTTGAGTCTACCGCTCTTGTATTAAATGAGTTTCCTAAACATAAGTTTAATGTGTCATTTTTGTTTAAGAGGATACAAATCTGCTGCTTTTAATTTAGTATACTTGTTTTTTCAAAAGCATGATTTTAAATTTATGTGTTCATATTCAAGTGTGGCATAAAAAAAACAACTTGAATAAGTCTACTTTAAATGATTATTACATAGGTATTTCCTTTTTTTCCCCTCTTTGAAAATTTGATTTCATTTTCTCCTACTATAATGCAGGTCAAACTAACTAGCTGTTTATATATAATTATACAAAAAAATAATGATAGCGTTTGTCAATTAGACAGGTGTTGAGGAGAAATATTTATAACATTAAACTTTTCACTGCAAAACATGTATACACGTTTTCTTAGGAATACAATAAAAAAAACTTATATATTGTTTTTTTTCTTGTTATATTTTATACATGTTGCTGGTCTGGATACATCTGGAAATTGCAGCTGATGGGGATCAGGTGCGACACCATTTTTTCTGCATTAAAAACTTATATTAGCTTATATAATTTGCTTAGGGAACGGTTATCTTTATAAATATAAATATGCATACTTTCAAAATAAGAGAAAGAAAATTCTCTGAGGTCTCTCTCCTGTCATCGTGTATTACTGTAAAGAAGCTGTAAGAAAGAACCCTACCTACCTGTACCATAAAGATGGACAAACAGCCAACTAGAGGGCAGAATACAGGGTGAGCTGTAGAGTTGCTGACTGTTGTAGAGGGCTAGGATTCAGATAGATCACCTCTTCCCATGATAGACTGCAGGATTTCTCACGCGCAGCCCCCACTCTCTGGAACGCTCTCCCTCGTACTGTCAGACTTTCCCCTAACTTCTCTTCCTTCAAACGCTCCCTTAAAACATTCCTATTTAGGGAAGCCTACCACCCAACTCACTGATGCAACCATCAATCACTCTCAGCCTTACAGTCCTCTCCTCCGGTTTCCAACCCCAACCCTCCTAGATTGTGAGTTCCTACGGGAATAGGGCCCTCATCTCCTCCTGTACTGTTTGTCAAATGTTGTTCAATATATTGTATTGTAACCCTGTCTATACTGTGCTTATTGTACAGTGCTGCGGAATATGCTGGCGCTTTATAAATAAAGAATAATAATAATAATAATAATAATAATAATAATAGTTAGAATTTCTGAAAATCCTTGAACAGTACAGTTACAAGGTGTTGCTGCAATTTCCATAAACATATAGAATGCAACATACAGATATGATTTTAAATACTATTGGTATTTGTGGAAGCTGCATTGTTAGTAATCTCATTATGAGCACTACAAATCTACTTTTTTTTTCAATAAAAGCACTTGGAGGTGAAAGGGTCATCAATGGAATTCAGAGAGATCTCTTAATACTTAACCTATCTTCTGTAAGATTCAGGGTAGACACAGGATCCACATGCCACATGTTGAGAAGCTGGTTTATGCCAACCCCATACTGATTTAGATGCATATTTAAATTTAATGGCCTCAGCAATAAAATGAATATTACACAACAATTATATGTAAATTCTTTTTAGTGGTTTATTTCATTAAATGTCAGAGTTGCCCAACTTTACGATCTACTCATTTGGGAAGAAATTACTATATTGTTTACTGCTGATTATAAGGACTACTATTAGTATTGAGACGCAAATTATTACTTCTAATTTATTTATAGATCATGTTGCTGATCACAAGCAGTGCGTTGAAATCATAACAATCATTTGTATCGCTGTATACAACATTCTATAATGTACCGTTTAATTTCACCTTAGACAGAAAATGTTTAATATATGTATATTACTACAATAACTTTTATTTTTGGTTTATTTTGGGTCTTACGGTCATTGGACCTCAGGCTTCATAGAATGCGCTTTTGACTAAACCTCAATACTTAATTTACTTAAATGTGTCATTATGGTATAAGGCTGGGGTCAGACCAGCGCACTTTTAACGTGCGTTCTGGCGCACTTAATCACGGCCGCAGTAGCAGCAAATGACGGGCAATGACGGCCAATATACGAAGTACGGCCGCACGAAAGTCCGGCCGTGCAACGCAAGTGGAAAATGAACGCATTTTTTCGAGAACGCAGAACCACTAGTACTGATGTACAGAGTGCGCTGCGGCGGCATAGCGGCGTGTGTGTGTGATTAGGAGATGTCAGACTCTGCTAATGTCCAGCCTACATAACGTCCAGACGCAAAAGTGTTTTATTGAGAATCCGTAAAAAATCACGCACGAAAATGCGCGTCGTCTCACCGTTTTTGCGCATTCCGTGAAAAAATACGTCAATGCGTTCGGACGCACTTTTTGATATTCGCAGGGAAAAATGCTTTCGTTTGACCCTAGCCATAATGGATCAAAAGATAGAGGCTGTAAGATTATTGTAAAAAACAAACAAATGAGCCCTGTTCAAACAGAACCATAAATATTAATAGGATGTTCTAAGCACCTGGACCTAGAATTTTAGTTTATTAAATTGTTCAGGCTGTGTAGAACACCCCCAGCCCTGTTTTATTATATCGCTGTGTGAAGCAGGAGTTTCCTCCACAACATTGCCATTACTCTACAGACAATATTGTGAATATCCCACCTGCTGAGGACCTACTCTGGGACTGATGATGTCAGCATTCTTTGCATGTTGACATTATCCTGTCTCTGAACGCTCGCTGCATAGAATGTTCCTTTAAGGAGTGAGCTGTTAAGTATAATGGCTGTCATTCATTGTTGTTAGCCGCTTATGTCTAATTCCAAGCTAAGCTGTAATGTACTAGAATACTATACATTTATGCTTATACTTTATATAACCGTCACAATTACAGTGGGATCCAGTGAATAATCCCAATTACTTGTTATATTTACACATGTGGCTGAAATCAATGCTTCCAAAAACATGCTTGAAGGAATTTGCCTATCACGATCAGGCAGCTATAAAATTATATTGGCTTGAATAAATGCTTATTGATGACCATGTCCACGTATTTTAGATTTTGTCTTAAACTGTCTTTACATGAATACACTTGAAAATGTAGCTAAAAACGAATTAATTTGAATATATTGAACAACGGCTTATGCATTCCTACCTTATAGCAACAGATAGGATTATCGGCAGAAGAGTACAGGAATTTTATATAAATTGTCATTTTATATTTTTTGTCCATTTTACTCAGTTAAATATGTTATTTGATATCTAAGACATTCAATGGCTGCACATGATAATTCACAATTAATACATTACTTACATTGTTTTTTTGCAAAACCTGAAGTGCTTTGTTGACATTGTTTATAGAATGGACCCTGGTGTAGCCTCTTTCCTTTACCTGAAAGATAGAACAAAACTTAGGGTTCATGGTGCTAATTATTACTAGACATTTTTTAGAACCAGTCAGAGAGAGAGAAAAGTATACAACAGTGACCTAAAATAAATATGACATTATAGGTCAAATAAACACAGACTAGAACAACTATTCAACTTGTAAGGTCTCCACCTGGGCCATCTGTGGAAGAGACAACAGAAAACCTACCAATCTTCTAATAAAGCAAACAAACCGAAATTCAAAGGCATATTACAAAATCAAAATTGTATGCCTTATTTAGGTAGAGTATGTCATTTTGAAAAGAATGAAGCAAATAATTTGGTGTATTATTAGTAAGTAATTTGGAGTAAAAGAACACACAGAGAAACAGGTGCTACGATCAGCATAGAGCCAAGTTAGACTTCTGCCAGGAGTGGGATGCAGTCAACTTGCGCACTTAACATTTGGTGACCAGAGCACTAGATATGTGTTTTAAGCCATTTGCTTAAGTAAAAGACAATTATATGGGGCATTCAAGATAAAATTGCAAGCTTTATAAAAAAGTATGTAGTTTGTTCACGAACAAATAGTCCCCAGACTCCCTCCGCGAATCACTGGGCGGCCCTGCAGGATCTCGTGAGAGCGTGATTGCACAGGGCTCGTGGCCCAGCTCAGCAGCAGAAGCCTCCATGGAGTCCTTTGATCTTCAGGAGGTGATCTAAGTGCTGCCAAGAGTATCATGGAGGATAGCGCGGTGTTACGGGGCAGGCTGCGGAATCAAAGCCTGCCCCTTTATACGGTGCTAAAACGGGGATGCTAAGGGGAGACCTGCAGATGCAGGTTTTCCCCGTTAGGATCTTGGCGCTAAAACGGGGAAGGCTAAGAGTGCCCAAAGCTGGCTCACAGCATACTGAAAGCTCTATAAATTCTGGATCATTGTTGCAGGTGTGTAGTTTATGTATAGTACAGCCACTAGCCCGGTTGTATTTCTTCTCTCCATGTTTGGACCACCTGCACCTTGAATTTTATTTTAATTTTTTTCCTACTAAATCCGATATAAGAAAGAAATATTAAACTACCAACCAACATCCACAAATGCTTCGTGGTTAATTGTAAGCAATTGAGATCAGCTATTTTTTCAATAATCAGATTTGTGAAAAGCAGCAGTTTGAAGTGGCTCAAAGTTTTTCCTTTTTTTTCCATTTCATTCAAAGACTAGAGGAAAATTTAAAATGTAGCAGCCCGACCCTTGTATCATTTTAATGAATGTTACTGATCTCAATGTAACCTTTCCTGAATAACAAATGGAACTCTGTGTAACCTGTGACGAAATTAATCATAGCATATTCAGTTTCTTTAGTATTGGCACAGCTGCTGGTATGAGTACATGAATCTAGCACAATTTAATAAGTTTACAAAATATTTTTTTGTACTATGAAGACCTTCCCCAGTGCAAACTTAGACTGTTGTAACATAATCCGTGACATTCTTTAAGAATGTATTTTTTTCATGAAAATTGCAGCATTCTGAACAAATAAAACTTTTTCCATTGTAACCCTTTAGCTATAACTGATAATGCTTCAAGTATTCTGTATACCCTTTAACAAAAAAATAGGCTTGTGCCAGTATAAATTGAAAGCCTAATGTGAAAGGGAATGCTCCCAGTGTAATTTCTGTCCTTTAAGACAAATTAAACTGCCTCCAATGTAATCTTTATCCTTCAGTATAAGGACTCCAATATAATCTGTATCATTTAGTGTGAAAGAGACACAAGCCGGTGTACTCTGTATCATTTTATATTTATAAAACAGCCATGTAATGAAAAATAAAGGCTTGTAGAAAAAGCCCAGTGTACATCACTATTTGATGTAATCTTTATTCTGTTGAATCTAATCTGTATCTGCTGAAAAACGAAGATAAATCTTTTGGTCTCCTTGTGACATTTATTTTGAATTGATAGTGCTGTGAAAAAGTTGTATAATTAAGTTGAAGGTCAAGTGAGTTTTAGCCCAAAAAAAGAGAAAATACTCAACAAATATGGAGCCGCTGAATAAAACAGAGCATTAAAAATGCTTCACTTGAAGAATGGATAAACATATTGAAGAAGTCAGATAATTTGGGGCTAACATTTAGATTCTAAAATTGGGTGGGGATAGGATTTTGAGTTTAAACTGATTCAAACTATTAAAATAATTTCAATTTAGTATAGTGTGTTCACTAATAAACTGAAAAAATATCCTTTTTTTCCTCCCAGGAATTTTGAAACTTGTCCAGAAAAGGTTGTGTCTAATGCATTATCTAGTGGACAATAAAGTGGATGTATCAAATTATTCAGAACCTCCAGATTCTCTACAAATCACAATAACTAAAGATAGAATTCAATCTGCAACTTATTACTGTATATTGCTACACTTGAGGGGGAAAAATGTCTTATTTCGCATTGAATGGTTGACGGCTCTCACTAATATAGATGGTGTGAATATAAAATTTTACTCTCGTTGGGCTCCCATCCTCCCAACAATTTTAACAATGTATGCAGAATACAGGAGAATTAATAACTTGCAGAAAAGGACACGTCCGCTTGTAGGAATTTCTGATCGATCTCCCTTCTTAATGTTGATGTAAAGCTCTTGGTTATGATATTGGCTAGCCAATTAAAGCATTTTTTTTACTGAAATTGATCCGACTGAATCAGGTCGATTTTAGCTCAGGCCGGGATGTGCAGGATGCCATTACCAGTGTTTTGAGTGCAGTGACAGCCGGATGCCAAAAAGGTCTTTGACAAGGTATGATGGTCGTAATTGTTAATGGTGCTACGGTCTATGGTTAATCCAAGAGGTCTTTCTGCAGTGGATATTTAGTTTGTATGATCACCCAGTGGATCCAATAAGAGTCAATGGGGCTTTATCCACACCGGCACAGATACAGTACAGAATAGCACAAGGCAGGGTGTTCCCACTCTCCCTTACTATTCATTAAATTTTTGTAGCCCCTTTTGGAGCTGTGTGTAGCAATGTTAACATTATAGGTCTGTGGGGTGTGGGGGGAAGTCACGTGATCTTGGCCGATGACCTGTTTTTATGATGTCAAACGCAGAACGCTCTCTGCCAGAGGTCCTGTCTACTCTTGAGGCGTTTGGGAGGTAATCAGGATATCGTGTAAACTTGGATAAATTGGAGTTCTTCAACATCAAATTACTTTGGTTGTCCTGCATGGACTCAAGGACTTTCTACTATTGCCTTGGTGCACTAAGACATACTATTTAGGAATATAAATTACTCCTTTCCACATGTATGAATATCAATTGAAATGAACTACCTTTCAAAGGGATTTGTCTGTCAGGAAAGGCAAGCTTTGGTCTTGATTTGGTCATGGCAGTGTAGTTAAAATTAATGTGCATCCTTTGCTGCTATATCTTATGCAGAGAATACCCACATTTTGTTTGGCTTAAGGGCAAACTGAAAATGTAATATGCTACCCTGTGCAAAACCTCTAAATGCAGTAGAGACCTCCTTCCCAGAAGTACTATCATGCTGCCCAGTTAACTAGAGTCTTGGATTGGATGCAAATAAACTCCCCCAAGCTGTTGATAGATCTGGAGGAGAGGCCGTTGCGTACTCCTCCCTGGGCAGCCGCATGGTAAAAACAGGTGGACTCTCTGGACACAATAATGTTATGGAGTATTCCTGGATATACTCTGAAGTTGTGAAGGAGTCTCCATGGCAAATATGTTTTGTTTTCTGCAGTCTCTCCATTGCTTCCTCTTGTACATAATCCAGGATTCTCTGTTGGTATTTGTTGAGCAGTTTGAATTAGATTTGACCTCAAATGGTACTCAAGGTATCTTTGTCACCATTAGTTGAAAGGGATTCATTGTCCCCTGTCACTTCATTGGAAAATTTTAATTACCATCAGCTTAAAACTTATTTACAGTCCCTAAAGGCAGGATATTTGAAAAATGTTGCCACAAGGATCTCTTCCTGGACCGCAGCATATCTACCCTGTACATCTTGCTTTGAAATTCTGATTATGTTGAACCACCCTTTAACCCATTCACTACCAAGTGATTTTCCAAAAAATCATTGTCCGAAACAAGGGTTTTTTGTAAAATCATTTTTATTTGATTTTAAAATAAAAAATATTTTAGTTTATACCCATGGTAAGTCTTACTGTAAATACCTATTTTTTTCCCAGTAGATGGCGCCATATACTACCAAATTGAGTTAGATGTTTGAGCGGCTGGTGTATTTTCTTCTATTTCTTCCTGCACCGGCTGCTGAAAGCCCAATATTTCAGAGCTTTGAACAGCTGATTTTACAGTTTTAGCTCATTGAGCATTATGTCCACAGGGCTAAAACTTTGTGAGCACCTTCTGCAGCCCAAAAGCAAGCCAAATTAGTTTGTAGCAAACAAATTTCTTTGCTTTTGGGCTGCAGATCAGTATACCGAGCTATTTCGATATTGGGGCACCAGATATCTCGATATCAGTAGTGAAAGTTTTAAGGACAAGTGGCTTAGAGAACTTGCGCACTCCCTGACTAATCATGGTCTCAGCTGTTTACTTTGGTACATGGGGGGGTCACATGTTTCATGGGGAGTGGAAAATGTGCATAAGATAATCACATTCAGGTTTGGCACCCCTTCACTCCTAGCTCATATTTTCCCTAATAGAGATGCTAACTGCTAGTGATGACTGGAGATAATGGGCACTTATCTACATGTCTGGCAGGAGTTCCAAGAATTCAGCTCTTTTGGAAAATAGCACATGAAGCTGTTATGGAGAAAAGGGAACTGCCTTTTTTCCCATGAACTATATACTCTTGCAGTTCTATACCTCCACCAAGGGAACGTGGTGGTCTACTGCGCTTAGGTTCATACAGGCAGCTAGTTTACGGATTCTGCTTTATTGAGGTACAATGGTGGTGGATCCTTCAGGGAAATAGATAGTAGAGAAGTGACCATGGAGGGTAAAAATTAACCCTTTCTGAGGACCTGGTTTTGTTGGGATGATTATACGGCTTCCACAAATCATCAACAAAATGAGGACTAGGAGGGGGATGGGGTCAGGTTATCCCATGGGAGATGAAAGTTCAGGGTGTGATGATGGCTGATCTAAGGCTAAGGTCAGACGAAAGCATTTTTAACGTGCGTTTAACCGCACGAAATCACGGCCGTGCTAGCAGCAAATGACGTCCAACGCCGGGTAACATACGAAGAACGGCCGCACGGAAGTTCGTCCGCGCAACGCAAGTGGCAAACGAACGCATTTTTTCTAGAACGTCAAACCGCTACTACTGACGTACAGAGTGCGCTGCGTCCGCATAGCGGCGTGTTTGCGTGATTGGGAGACGTCAGACGCTGCACACGTTCGGCCAACATAACGTCCAGACTCAAAAAGGGTTTTATTGATGATCCGTACAAAATCACAGACGAAAATGCGCATCGTATGACCGCTATCGCGTATTCCGTGAAAAAATACGTCCATTCGTTCGAACGCACTTTTTCACAGACAACGTGAAAAATGCGTTAGTCTGACCCTAGCCTTAGAGTTGCATTGTAGACGACAGACGATTTCTTGATGCTTGGCGAGCCGCAGGGCCTATCCCTGTGACCCACGTTTTTTTTTCTTCTTTTCCAACCCCTTTTTCAACCTCCCATTGTTCTTTTTTTACTTCTTTTCATTTCACTGTTCTGGCATTTCTCTCATTTCTCTTTGTTCTTGTCCACCCTTTATTTTATTTATCATAACATATATGCAAGTATGTGGGTGTCAGTATACCCATATGTAGTGGCAACCCAGCACAACACAGGGGCGCTGTAGCACAGTCCTCTAGGGCAATTATGGCACATGCACACAATCTCTCATGTAGCTTAGAGTTTATTTTGGCACTCCAGCAATCAAACAAAATATAAGAGAAAATCAAAAACCTAACCCGTCTGAGTACTTTTTTTATTTTGAGAAAGTATTTTACCAGGGAGGATACATCGAGGTTTCTCTCGTTTTCAAGTATGTCCTGGGTGGCAAGTATCCACCGTTAGGTGCAGTGGCGTAGCGTGGGGTGGGGGCGGTGGACCCAGGCGCAGTTTTTTTAGGGGCGCCGGTTTGGGGAGTCATAGTGGACCCCCGCCGGTTTCCCTGTGATGATCAGTGCACATAGGCAGCCAGCGGCGCACTCTGTAAACGCCGCACCCTCACGTGACGTGTCACGTGAGGGGCAGCGCCAGTGCAACGTGCCTGCTCCAGCTCTAGACTGGGATGCAGGCACGCTGCAGGAGCCACCGCAGCATTTACAGAGTGCGCCGCTGGCTGCCTGTTAAATGCACTGATGACTGATGATCATCAGAGGGAATCCGGCGGGGGCCCACGGTGTCACCGCAAACTGGGCCCCTACCGACCCACAGGCCCTCAGAGCCGGTGAGCAATGGGGGGGGGGGAATATATATCCATGTTTGAGGTGCTGGAGGCAAATATATCCATGTTTGAGCTACTGGGGGCAAATATATTCATGTTTGAGGTACTGGGGCAAATATATTCATGTTTGAGCTACTGGGGGGCAAATCTATTCATGTTTGAGGTACTAGGGCAAATATATTCATGTTTGAGCTACTGGGGGCCGTATACATTCATGTTTGAGCTACTGGGGGCAAATAAATTCATGTTTGAGCTACTGGGGCAGTATATATCCATGTTTGACCTACTGGGGCAGTGTATATTCATGTTTGAGCTACTGGGGCAAATATATTCATGTTTGAGCTACTGGGGGCAAATATATTCATGTTTGAGCTACTGGGGGCAGTATATATCCATGTTTGAGCTACTGGGGGCAGTATATATCCATGTTTGAGCTGCTGGGGGCAATATATATCCATGTATGAGCTACACATTACTGTGGGTTTTATTGCTGTGGAGCTCTGTGATACGCTCATACACTCCACACATTACATTGTACCACAGTTAAGGGGTTCAATGCCCTAATGGTGGAAGGGAATCGGGGCATGCTAACATGGCCACAGGTTGGGGGGGCGCACAATTCTTGGCTGGCCCCGGGCGCTGACAACCCACGCTACGCCACTGGTTAGGTGTCTTGCCCAAGGACACTTACTGGAGAGGTGCTCTTTGCCGGGATCGAACCTGTGTCTCCACAGTCTCCATGCTTACAGAGCAGGGATGTTACCTCTACTTCACCCAGCCGGTACTAAACAATAAAGCATCCCTCACTAACTTTTGAGAACTAAAAGATGAAAAAAACCTTATCGAAGGCACTACAAGCCACAGGGCAGGTTTGCTGCTGCTTGCTCGCTCTCATTTCCTTCTCACTGCTTCCTTACACCCAGGAAACATTTAATGACCGGACAAATAACAGCTGGGGAAAACCTTCTGGCAAGCAATTAAAAAAATGCATGGTGCCCTCCTGGGCTTAAACAACCCAATCCTCTCCTACAAACATAGGGTGAATGTACACATCATTGTACACAACCAGTTCCCTCACCTTGTCACACAGTACATATGATTTTCATTGTTGCGGATACTCCACATGCCCTGTGAGATGGATATGACGATGGTGACTCTTGACATGTAATCCCCTTCCCTCCATTTTATTTCCATATTTTTTGTAATTCCATATGTACTCTACTGACAACATGAATTGTACTTTATTATTGTTTCACACTTCTATGTTCTTTTTTATCGGGTAAAATCTCTAAACTTTGACTTCCAAAAGAGAAAAATAATTAACAACTTTGTTTAAGATGGACTTCCCTACACACCTTCCTACGTCAGAGATGGTCATGACAGGTCTGATAATTAACATTTTCCCTTTCCTCTCTTTTATGATTCAGCAGCAATTGTATCCCCTTTATGTCGAACTGCTTCCCTTTCCAAATGTGGAGTTGAATTCTCTCTTTTGTAGACCCCATTACACCCCCCTCCCAGTCTTTTTTTGACACATATTACCATTGGCAAACATTAAAACTATGTCATATCCACCTTGCTGTTTTAATTAAAATACCATGTTGGTCATGTAACATTATGCAATGCTGATACAATTGTATGCAAATTGTCAACAACAACAAAAAATCTGCAACTTCAATGGTCTAATTATTTGTAACCTTCTCTTTCGTCCAACAGTCTCCAGGAAAAATAACAATTGTTATGTTGCAAAATAAAGTTTAAATAAAAACAAATAAGAGGAATGTTGAAGCGAAACATTAATAAAATACTTCTGATAACACCATTATTAAAATTAGGAATTGTGCATCTCTTTTTTTAAAGCTAATTTGTACGTACAGATTAAAAGAATACAGAAGCTCACTGTGTTTACGCATTTTGGACTGAACCTACCAATCTTAATTCATTAATGGGGATGAGCTGTTCGGTTCGGAGTTCGATTCGAACATCGCCTGTTCGCGAACTACGAACATTTCCGCGTGTTCGCCGCATGTTCGCTCACAATGCACTTTTCCACTGGCCTGAAGCTTGTAATTGGCTACAGCCTTGCACCTGACCACAGGTCAGGTGTAAGACAGGTTCAAGACTATGCCAATCACGGCTCAGAGTCCTGATTGGGAAAATTTTGCCCAATCATGGGCTCACAGAGCTAAGTCCCGCAGCACACTATATAAGGCTTCACACAGCGCTTCAGCACGTGTTTGAGAGGAGATTGTTGTTGTGTTAGTGTGTGTTCTCACTGCCAGTCGGCCAGTGCCACCAGCTACTGGGGGGGGTCTCATTTCTACAAAATATCTGGGAATTGTTCTAATCTTTGTGTTCTCACTGCCACCAAGTATTTTGGGGGGTCAGTAAATTCTACAAAATATTTGGGAATTGTGGTAATCTGTGTGTTCTCCCAGCAACTATTTTGGGGGTCAGTAATTTGGGAATTGTGGTAATCTGTGTGTACTCCCAGCAACTATTTTGGGGGTCAGTAATTTGGGAATTGTGGTAATCTGTGTGTTCTCCCAGAAACTATTTTGGGGGTCAGTAATTTCTACAAAATATCTGGGAATTGTTCTAACCTGTGTGTTCTCCCAGCAACTATTTTGGGAGGTCAGTAATTTCTACAAAATATCTGGGAATTGTTCTAATCTGCGTGTTCTCACTGCCACCCTTCAGGGGGTCTCACTGATTTATAGGAGGTTTCTGGGAATTTTAATATGTGTCTTGCCACTGGCTGCCAGCTATCATGGTGTCTCACTGAGTTATACCAGAGTTCTGGAAATCTTTAATCTTTATACCAGAGTTGAATCAGAGTTCTGTATATCTTGAATCTATATATCACTCAGCATGTCAGAAAGACCAAAAAGGACAGGCAGACGCTCCCAGACACAGATAAGAGGACAAGCAGCCTTTGTGTCGGGAGGCTGTGCCTCTGGTCGTCGTGGACGTGGTGCATCCTTTGCAGGGGCACGCTTGTCCTTTCTAACTGGTGCTGGCCATTTTAACCCCTTAAGGACCAATGATGTAACTGTTCCATTGTAAATGCATTGACTTTAAAGCCCCTTGGTCCTTAAGGGGTTAAGCAGCAGCAACATAGAGGATTTGGTGGATTGGCTAACCAGGCCATCCTCATCCTCCGAGTCCTCTGCCAGCCAGGCTTGTAGTGCTTTACAGTCCACCTCAGCTGCCAAAGAATCTAATGCAGCCTCCATGTCCACAGCTACTCTTGCCGTAGCCTCACAATCACACACGGAGGAGTCAGCTGAATTGTTTGACTACAATGACAGTGACATGCTGCTTGAGGATGCGCAGCAACTACAGTGCTCTGATTCAATCTCTGAGGTTGAGGAAGGGAGTATAATCAACCTAGAGGAAGGGGTTGCCAGTGACACACAAATAACTGGCACTCATGTTGCCTCAGCAGCTGCAGCATACTGCCAAGTTGGCTCCAGTGATGAGGAGAAAGGGGGGGATGATGACAATGATGATGAGGTCACTGACTAAACTTGGGTGCCTGATCGAACAGAGGAGTCAAGTGAGGAGGAGGAGGCGGCACAACAAACACGAGGCACAACGTCCTCTACGACCAACCGTAGCACTAGCCAGTCCAAGGCATCACATGTCAGAGCCGCTCAGGTGCAGAGCGCTGTTGTCTCAAAGCACACATCCAGGAACTCTGCTGTCCATGAGTTCTTTGAGAAATGTGCAGCAGACCCCACCGTTGCTATTTGTAATCTATGTCAGATGAGGCTCAAGTGTGGGAAAGACACCGGAAGCTTGGGTACCACGTGCTTGAGGTGAGATATGACCACCTGCCACGCATCCCGTTGGTGCAAAACTTTGCATAGGTCCTCCTCACCTGTCTCTACCCCCACTATATGTCCTGCCATGTCATTGACTCCAACCTCCACTGACAGGATGATGCTACAGTAAAGGATGTAACAGGTCCTTCCTCACAATGTGACAGCATCCCATCAGCTGAAGATTTACGCAGTCAGATTACGTTGCCCCAGCTGCTGCAGCGTAAGGAAAAATATAGTCCCAAGCACAGCGTCTGAATGCCAGTTTAGCAAAATTACTCGCATTACAGCTGCTGCCTTTCCAGCTGGTGGACTCTGCTGAATGTGCTGTACCACAGTGGCAGGTTCCAAAACACCATTACTTTTCACGGAAGGCCATTCCAGCACTATACCAGCATATGGAAGACAATGTTATGGAGTCATTGGGAAAGGCAGTCAGCAGCAAGGTGCATGTGACTTTAGACACGTGGTCCAGCAAGCATGGACAGGGCTGTTACATTTCCTTCACTGCACACTGGGTAAATCTGATTGCAGCTGGGAGGGATCCAAGACGGGGCTCTGTGCTGGAGCTTGTTCATCCACCACGCCTCCAGAAAGCTGCTTGTATGAGGTCTGTCTGCTCCACCAACACCTCTCCCTCTTCCTCCTCCTCCTCCTGTCTCTGGCGAAGTGGCAGTTAAACTGACCATAGCCCCGGTCACGCAATGGCTCAAGCAAAAAGATGCCATACTGTGCTTGAGCTGGTTTGTTTAGGGGACAGGAGTCACACCGGGGCAGAAATTCTGTCAGCTCTGCAGGGGCAGGTGCAGAGATGGTTAACACCACGCCAGCTTGAGCTGGGAATGGTCTATGATAATGGCAGCAACCTTCTCTCCATCCTACACCTGGGTAAGTTGACGCATGTACCATGCCTAGCACACGTCCTAAATCTGGTGGTACAGTGTTTCCTAACCAGGTACCCAGGGCTGGCAGAGCTTCTCAGCCAGACCAGAAAAGTCTACAGCCACTTCAGAGGGTCATTCCCAGCAAGGGTTCACCTGGCATTAGGATGATCAAGGATGCATGCACTGTACTGTCACCATTTGAGGAGGCAACGAGGATGGTGAGCAGGGACAGTGCATGCATCAGTCACACAATTCCTTTAGTGTTCTTGCTGGAGCACACTCTGCGGGGAATTATACTGTAGATGTGGCTCTAGAGGAAGAGCAGCGGGAGGAAGAGGAGGCCTTCCCTAGCTCTCAAGGCCCCAGTCTTTCCGCAGACAGCATTCCAGCGGGTCGTCCTCAGATCAGACAGGCGGAGGATGAGGAGGAATATTTAAGTAGTGGGGGCATTGAAGGTGGGGATTCCTCAATGGAGGGTTTTGTGTGCCCAGAAACACAAGGACTAGTACGTGGCTGGGAGGAGGAAGTGCACGATGGGGTCATCCTCATTGACCAGGAAGACTCGGAAGCTAATGCCACCTCCAACCTACGCTGCATGGGCTCCCTTATCCTGCATGGGCTCCCTTATCCTGCAAAGCCTGGTAAAGGACCCCAGGATTCGTGCTATCAAGGAGAGGGATCATTACTGGTTGGCAAGCCTTCTTGATCCACGATAACAAGAGGACATAGTCTTAGATTAGAGGGGCAAAGGTTTAAAAGTAACATCAGGAAGCATTATTTTACTGAGAGGGTGGTGGATACATGGAACAGTCTTCCAGTAGAAGTGGTAGAGGCCAAAACAGTAATTGAATTTAAGCAAGCATGGGATAGGCATAAGGCTATCCTAAACAAAAGATAAATCCAGGTAAAGTATCCATGTAATTGGGCAGACTAGATGGGCCGAAAGGTTCTTATCTGCCGACATTTTTCTATGTTTCTATGATACAAGGGTAAAGTTGCAGAGCTCATCCTGCCCGCACAGAGGGAGCACAGGATGAAACAACTTGAGGACGCTCTAAAGCGACACTTGTGTAACACCTTTCCAGGCACTGGTAGGTCACCAAGTGATGACACATGTGCTTCTGAGGCTGCGGAGGATCAGAGGAATAGAGGTGAAGGCCGGGCCGCTTGACTGATGCCTTTTTAAATTTTTTTAGTCCACGATGCCCAGGGACATCAAATGTAGGCACCCATTGCCAGCGTCACCACCGCATGGTGCAGGACTACCTAGGGGCAAGGGCAGACCTGGATACCTTTCCAGCAGATGATCCACTGACTTACTGGGTGTTGAGATTGGATCACTGGCCAGAACTTAGCCAATATACTATGCAGCTACTAGGTTGCCCTTCATCTAGCGTGCCTTCCGAAAGGACGTTCAGTGCCGCTGGAGGTTTTGTCACAGACAAAAGAGTGCGTCTGTCCACCGACTCTGTTGACCGGCTGACATGTATAAAAATGAATCAGTCCTGGATCAGCAGCTATCAATCCCCTGATGCTGACATAACTGAATAGATCAGGGAGCTCTTCTGCATTCAGAAAACCTTCACCACTGAACTCTTCCACAATACCACAAAAGGGTTACGATGTGAAGGCACTTGCTGCCCTGAAAGGCACAATATTTGGCTGCACTGACTAGGGATGAGCTGTTCGGTTCGATCAGTTCGGAGTTCGACTCGAACATTGGCAGTTCGAAAGTTCGCGAACTTCGAACTTTTTGGCGTGTTCGGTTCGAGTTCGAAAAAATAATTTGAAAACCGTATAAAAATGCTTAAACAAATACTAAAAAAATCTAGAACTAAAGAGGCTCTTTGCTGCAGAATATAAAAAGCAATGGTTTATTAGATATTGAATTAAAAAACTACCTAATGTCGTCTACTATAGGTGCAAAGATTCTCACCTCTAAATGACCCGTGCTCTCAAACGACGTAAACAACAGGTGTTTAATTAGTGTTTGGAAATAGCATGTGCTTCTAATTAGCAATTAGAATTTGATACATTGCTTGCAGACTGGGTGTGGCCTGCACATGTATGTACACTGTTTTGAATTCTAAGAAGTATTCATTTCTACTATATGATCCTCTGATATGCTGTTTAACCCCTTAAGGACCAGGGCTCTGTAAAGCCAATCATTAATGATGTAGATGTTGTCATCAAGAGCTTAATAAAATCTTTATCACACTCCTTAGATTTAAACGTAATATTCCAGTATTTGTATGTCATGTACCTCTCCCGAAGGGCCTATGTGAGCATACAATTATTATTGTGTTAGAAATGTCTATCATAAAGCGTACAAGCTGAGTTCCTAGAGTCTCTGACTATCCATTGTCATATATACTTTGCTTTATACATATAAAGCCCCGTTCACACTGTGCAATTTGAAAGTCGCGTGATTTTCCACGCGATTTTCATATTCGCGACATAGTGCAATAATGTCGCACGATGTCACGCGACGTCGCGGTTTTGTGCGATTTTTGCAAAGCACCACCAGTGCAAATTGCAAAATCGCAGATAGCAAATCTCAAAAAAAGGGTCATGTACCAGCGACATGTGACGTCGTGCGGCAAGATGTGAACAGCTCCATTGAAATGCATTGCAGAAGCTACACAGTGCGACGTCGCGCGGATTTTGCTGCGACGTCGTGGCAAAATCCACACGATAAATCGCACAGTGTGAACGGGGCCTAATACATTCCCTCATCTAACAGGATAGTAGCCAGTCCCTGTGCATTTTAACCCCTTAAAGGTGGCTAGGTGTGGTGTGTGCGTCTCTGATGGCAATGTTTCTATACATCCTAGAAATCCGCCACTTCACGGGTAGGTTATGGGGACCTCCTAGGCACGATATTTGAAGGAATTTTTCGTTTTTATTTTTAACCTTTATTTTATGGAAAACTCACTGTTCCTTTAAAAACGTCTTTTTTTTTTACTTTTTGTCGTTGTTTCCTGTCCCCCAGGGCACTACCAGGACCCCCATACACCTTTTATGGCAAATATCTTGCATATATGCCCTCTTGGAGGGCACTCTAAAAATCGAATTTTGAGTCCCATTGACTTGTATTGAGTTCGGTTCGAGTTCCAACTCGAACTTTTGAAATTGTTCGAGTTCGAATGTGAACCGAATACAGGGGTGTTTGGCTCATCCCTAGCACTGACGCCTGTGCCAGATTTATATAATTTAAATTTTTTGGAACGCAGGGTTGAACCCTGCACTCTTCCACAATATCACAAAAGGGTTACGGTGTGAAGGCACTTGCTGCCATGAAAGCAGGGCCGGCGCTGCCGCTAGGCCACCTGGAACGCAGTGCCCGCCTAGGGCGCAGCCGGCCCAACCATTTTTTAAAAAAAAGACATTGGCCCTGGGGCGGCCGCGTGCTGCAGCCAGCCCCAATACGTGCCGGCATTGCCGCCGGCGTCAAGGAGACAGAGGCGTGGAATTGGTGCTTCCAGTTTCCTGCACCAAGTCCACGCCTCCATGTCCTTGACGGCGGCGACGCCAGCACGCAGAGACTGGCTACGAGGAGGCGGAGCGACAAGGCAAGGAAAGGCAAGTATCCACGTGTGAGACTGGGGCAGATACCCACATGTAAGCTGGGGAGCCTGGGGCAGATACCCACATGTGTGCTGGGGCAGATATCCACGTGTGTGCTGGGGCAGATATCCACGTGTGTGCTGGGGCAGATATCCACGTGTGCTTGGGCAGATATCCATGTGTGTGCTGGGGCAGATATCCAGGTGTGTGCTGGGGCAGATATCCAGGTGTGTGCTGGGGCAGATATCCATGTGTGTGCTGGGGCAATATATCCATGTGTTAGCTGGAGGCAAATATACCCATGTGAGAGCTGGGTGAAAATATACCCATGTAAGAGATGGGGGTAAATATACCCATGTAAGAGCTGGGGCAAATATACCCATGTAAGAGCTGGGGGCAAATATACCCATGTGAGAGCTGGGGGCAAATATACCCATGTGAGCTTTCTTTTTTGGGGGATTGCAAGTAGCTGGTCTTGCCTAGGGCGCAAAATAGTCTAGCACCGGCCCTGAATGAAAGGCACATTATTTGGGTGCACTGCCACTGACGCCTATATAATTACCAGATTTAGATCATTTTAATATTTGACCGCATGGTCCAACCCTGCACTCTTCCACAATACCACAGAGGGGTTACTGTTGCCGACACTAAAGGCCCAATTTTAAAGCACCTATTGTTACTTTCATCCAAAGCCTGCATCAGTTTCACCATAATTTAGGGAAAAAAATCACTAAACTTGTTCTGCATGTCCTAAAATATTTCCTTTTTTAATACAGACTGCTGCCCCACAGCAGTTGTTTATGAATAGATTAAAGGAAAAGCGTTTACCGTCATTTGAAACGTCATTTTTTTGTTTTTAAAGGATTCTATACATCCTACAAATCCGCCACTTCACGGGCAGGTTATGGGGACCTCCTAGGCACGATATTTGAAGGAATTTTTCGTTTTTATTTTTAACCCTTATTTCATGGAAAACTCACTGTCCCTTTAAAACCTTTTTTTTAACTTTTTGTCCTTGTTTCCCATCCCCCAGGGCACTACCCGGACCCCCATACACCTTTTATGGCAAATATCTTGCATATATGCCCTCTTGCAGGGCACTCTAAAAACCGAACTTTTGAGTCCCATTGACTTGCATCGAGTTCGGTTCGTGTTCGAATGCGAAAAGAACACGGGGTGTTCGGCTCATCCCTATTCATTAACAGCTTGTACATTGGCTCTAAAAAAAAATCCATAGAGGTGTAACGTGTATGAATGTGGCTAAAAGGTGTTTTTATAGAGCTGTATGCTATGAGTAATTATTGATTATAATGGTCTCATTTTCCATGGTAATAAATAGAAATATGCTAATGGTGAGCGTGAAAGTGTTGAATTGCCGTATGCAGGATCTATACACTCTAGGTTGGTTATTCCACATTAACTGTCTTCAATGAACAACCAACTTCTGTCTTGCAGTATCTTCAGGTTATATACACATATTCCCTTTGCTTTCCCTCTGCATAAAAAAAAGTAAAAGGTATCCATAGATGTCATGTCGGAGAATAATTAAACTAAATTTGATCACTAACACTTTATCATAATAAATCATGTGATTATCATAACAAATAAAATTCAAATATAATGATTACCATGGAAACATAATATTAAGGATCTGCATGAACTTATTAGTGTGTGGATTAATTGGGAATGCAGTTTCCCATGCAAGAATATTGCTAACGTATAAGTTGTCTTGATCCCTGCATACACATTTATATGGGCCAGCATGTTTTGCAGCTCTGTACAGTATACAGTAATAGAAAAAGTAGTATGAATTAACCCTTTGTCGCCGCGAGTCCTACTATGCCATCCCTGCGACTGAACACTACTGGGCAGCATAGCATGACTCGCTGGCATCGATGGGCCGCAACAGGTCCACCCACCAGTTGGTGTGCAATATGCAAGGAACTCCGGCCATCCCTCTGCAGCCAATAACGCGTGTAGCTCGTCAGCTGCGTAGGTGGGCCGGAGGAGGGGCCCGCCACAGCAGCCGGCAAGTGGGGTGTACTAATACATCCTGCGGAGTTAGCGGCCCCTGCTGGGCACCACCCACCAGGTGGTAAGGTGTTAACAAAACAAATATGACAAACGGATCAAGAGGAAAGAAGACCCTACTCAAGCAAAGAATGGGGTGAATACACAAACGGTGAATGAATTATGAGTAAGATCATCAAGACTCGTGTTTTTGCAGTGATAGAAATGCAGGTTTGAATCACTTTTGCAATTTTGTTAGAAAAAAAACAACAACTTGTTATTACATGATTTTAATAAGGGTTTTTTGGGGGTGGAAAACCAAACATGTATTTGCCTTTAGTTTTGGTTAATATATTGGTCCAATATGAAGAGATATCACATTCACAACAAACCGAGGTAACTTGCTCCATTTGTGAAATTTTATAAATGTAGTCAAAATCTAAAATTATGAATATACATTAATATGCAGTTATGTTACCTCTGTTTTTTTAAGAATCTAAAATGCTTTGAACTTTAGGAAATTATGGATCTCATTTTCATAAACAATTTTCTTTCAGACTAAAAACATCTGTTTTGATCTGTTATAAGATTCGTTTGCAAAGCAGCAAAACAGTTCTTTATTTCTGAGTTTACTGTTGCAGTATTTGAACCCTTCAGTGTTAAGTAGTACATTAACCCTTTCACAACCACAATTGCGTGCAGAAGAGTTTGCAGTGTAATAGATTGATATGCTAAAGATTTATTTTCAAACACAATTTGCATATTTTTAATGCAGGATTAGTGTGCCACCTGTGGAGAGACAAATTCACTATGAGAATTCACTCCTGTCAATCTGTAGTACTGGAAACCAAGCTACAAAGAGCTGTTCTAACCCCAAAACATTCAAAAACTTTCCTGCTGCATTATTACTAGACATGTGCATTCGTTTTAGTACTAAAACGATTTAGTCCGAATTTTGGGATAATTTAGTTTTAGTATGACTCAAGAGAAACGAAACTGCTCAGTACAAAAAACGAAAGAAACTAAAATAAAATGCACTACATTTTAGTTTCAGTCCTTTTTGTGATATTATATTGATGAGTGAAGGAGACCAGCAATGAAGATCGCAACATCGCAACATCCGAAGTTCTGCACCCTCCACATGCCAATGCAGGAGGATGTTCTATACAGAGAGGGACATTAATTCAGGAGGATGTTCTATATATAATACAGAGAGGGGTATTAATTAATGCAGGTGGATGTTGTATACATTATACAGAGAGGAGCCTTTTTTTTTTAGCCCTTTAAATCCAGTAGCTGTGAGCACTGAGATCGGCTGCTTGTTACATTATCTCTCAGTACAATGTATCAGGCTCAGCTGTTACAGTAACTGACTGCTGCTCATCACAGCGCTCAGAGTTTCAGTAAAACAAGGAAATAATATTGTTCTAACGTCTTATATATAAAAATATTATTTACTCGTTTTACTGAAACTCTGAGCGCTGTGATGAGCAGCAGTCAGTTACTGTAACAGCTTTGCCTGACATGGGGCAGTATTACAATGTTGGTGCTAACTTAACCAGAGCTGTTGTAACTGGAAACCTCCATAGGCTATAATAGCTCTGGGAAGTTTACAACCGCTCTGGTTAAGTTAGCACCAGCTATATAATATGGCCTACATTGTGCTGAGAGTGAGAGATACTGTAACAAGCAGCGATCTCAGCCCTCTGAGGAGCCACTACAATAGTAATTGTATCCACTGGTTTTCGGATGAATGAAATTAGTTTTCATACTATAGAACTGAAAACGAATTTCTTTAGCAACTAAATAAATTGCATTTTAGTACTAATGCATTAGTTCAAAACGAAATTTTGTGCTGTGCACATGTCTAATTATTACAACTGCCAGAGAGAGGTCAGACTACAGGGAGACCTTTGGGATCACTCACTACTGAAGAGGTGTAAGATTCAGGGGATTAAAATGACTGAACTTCCCTGCACTGTACAGATACAATGCAATAGTGTAATTTCTATATACAGACATTATACCCCCTGCAGATATTTTTTTTTTGTCTTTGTATTTTTTGGAATCTGATTTATGATCCCAACAAATCCCCATAAGCAGGTTATTTGACCATATTTATTAGCTTTTTTCTAACTTTTACTGTATTTGATAGCATACAGGCAGAAATGGCCTGATAACGCAGAGCGCCGTGATGTTGTGCATGATACACCATATAGAGTTCATAATATTTCAGTCCAATAATATCTCTGATGATTGATAATGACATGGAAAATAAAAAATGAGCAAATTTACATTTATTTTTTTTATCTCAGAACAACAATTTCAGTACAAGATTTCTATTTTACTCTATATTTAACTGCTTGGCTGCAGTCGACGTGATGAGCGCAATGTCTGCTTTCTCACTCGGTTGCGGAGGACACGCTTAGTGCGTCGTCACAGCCCCATAGCTCGGCACCAATCTGGCACTAACCACGGTGTTCTGCCAGAGAGATGTCATCCCTGTCTCCGGGACCTCCACCTGCCCACTGATGTCATTGTGCATGGGCGCTATAATGTCAGAAAGGGACCCCACGGCCAGGCAGGGAACTCCCTAGGGTTGAGATAAAAGGGCCTTTGGACCACTGCAGCTAAGTGGTCGCCGATAAAAAAATAAAAAAAAAAGACTTATTTGCTCCCCCCAGAATAAAATAATAAAAAAATCATTCATTTGCCGCCAGGTGGGAAGGCAAATTAATGATTCTTAAAAAAAATCATATTCTGAGGAGGGCAAGCAAATAAATCTATTTTTGATTTGTTTTTTTGATAAAGTATTTTCATTTCCAGGGGAGGTGGGGCAAATAAAGTAACTGACTTGTTTTTTTTTTTTGGAGAGAGGGGGGGGGGGGGTCAATTTTTTTTATGAAGCAGGGGTGATCAGATTTATTCAGTCAGTCTTACGCACACAAGGTCAGTGTCACGTTCGCTATGGTGCTCACCCAAGATTAGCGTGGTTTGGATCCTTTTGGACAGATCTCTGATACTCGAATTTATAGCAGTTAAGACTGCCATACCTAGCACTCCCAGCCAGGGAGGTGAGACAGAATACTAAATACCACTCGTAGCAAATAATTTCGTGACCAAGTGTCTACTGAGCGAAGGCAAGTTAGCAAAGCACAGAGATGATGTAGCAATATATGCATATAACTTGGTTTTTGAATATGTAAAAAAATATTTTTAAAAAAACTTGGTTTATCAAAAGCGTGGTCAAAAGTACATTCAGAGTTGGCACCAAAGAGGGTAGTCGTACTGGCAGGATTTGCAACAGGGAGGACTCCCATATATTTTCTCTCCATAAAGTAGAATGAGAATACAATAGATTCAGTATCATGCAGGACAGACCCACAATCTGAGACAGTGCAGTATGAACACACACTCAGTGTCCGCGGGGTACACAATACACATACAAAGGAATTAGAGAGTGTTGTCAAGCAGGCAGTCTGGGTCAAACACGAGCGAGATCCTAATAGGAGCAGAATAGGCAACTAGGCAGTAACACAGACACAAATGAAATCAGCTGGCCATGCGGGAATAACTCCACGTCAGGGCGATGAGCTGAATCTCGCGCCCTGAATTTAAGGCTGGAGGCTTCGCGTCAGCACACCAAGCCCCGCCCCTCAAGACACCAGCCGGCCAGCCTGAACTCCTGGCACCCGGCCAGCCAGCAATGCCACCGGGTGCCCAGACCCCCCAGGGAGCACGGCAGGAGCCGAGGATGTGACAGCATGGCTCAGCCTGTGCCCCTGGGAGGGTCTGATGTTGACAGGCAGCTGGATGCCTCCTTCAGGCCTCCGCTCGCCTCCAGCAGGCTGGCTCTGGCTAGCGTGCTCTACAGCCTGCTGTTCTAGGGAGCAGCTGCAAGAAACGCCAGTACGGGGCATAGCAGGGCTGGGCGGCAGACGTTACATGGTGCGCACTCTGATGTTATCAGAAGGGGCTGGCTGCCATCTTGGATCCACTCCGGGCCTAGGTAGGTCACACTGCAGACAGGAAAAAAGTCTGCAATCGGAACGGAGAGGAGATCAATATCATGATGGCTGGTGTTATCCCCAGAAGATATCATTCAGGTGCGACCTGCACTCCCCGAACCCCCCTTGTGAGGTCACTGAGGCATACCAATTTGCTGCCTTAGCTTTATTTACCATAATAAAACCCTCTTTGGACCCGACTCCAGCATCTGCCTTTGTGCTACAGAATCCTGGGCTCAAACCGTTGCTTCTCGGTACGTGACAACATTAAGAGATTTCCTGCTTTAAAAACAACCTAGATCTTTTCCCCGTAGAGCTGTGAGTGTCCCCAGAGCTCTGCTGCAGTCATCTCCTTGATTGAATTTAATGTAGCAATAAAGGTTCTTTTTTTTTCTCGTAATGGCAAGACCTACCATTTCCAGCTCATATGCAGTAATAGAGGGTGACAGGATTCCACTATCAATTTTTTTAAACTAATATACTGCCTGAAACGGTTTCATGTGACACGTAAAACCCCATGCAATGATATTAGCATATTATGTTATTGCCAAATTCCTACATAGTGCTCCAAAAAAAAATAAAAAAAAATCATCCACACGTCATGTAAAGTACATAATTAAGTGAAATCACATAATAATCCTGACTGGCCTTTGGAGCTTATCCAATATTGTCCCTTTGCCCAGTAAGTCTAAATTTATACTCCCATGTCTTTTAATTATTTGCCATGAGTGAAATATAATATTGTACACAGATATTGCATGAAAGAACAAGGAATGCTGAAATATATATATATATATATATAAATATAATCTTTAACTGATTTTAGTTTATATTTATCAATTATTTAATCTTTTGTATAACAGATTTGGGTTGGTTTCCAGTCTGGTGAATGGTGACATGTATTTATTTTTATATTCATATTCATCTTTTTACTTTTTGGCATAAAAGAATTTTCAGCTTTTTTCCCCCCCCCAATAAAAGTTTTTATTGGGTAATCAACAAAGGCAGCATACATCATGAAAAGTGGCATACACTGCGGCAAGAGTGATCGTAACACATCCAAAATACGAGCATACGTGAATATACCATGCAAAACTGTGAAATAACCGGAACTCTGGAGATGAGTGCAACAATCAGGGAGATAAAGGTGTTGCCGCTTGGAAGAAGCGGTCAGAAGTAATATTTTATAAAAATCCTCGTGCCCGAGAAAACTAGAGGAAATATGAGAGGAAGTAAAGATAGAGAAAAGAGCAAAGGAAAGATTCAAACAAAGCAACATCAAAACAACAATGAAACAAAGCAAGGCAAAATAAAACAAAGCGACCGATAGTAAAAAAAAAAGAGAGAAGAGAAAGAAAAAAAAAAAGGGGGAGGGGTAGGACAATAAGAGGTAAGATGTCCAGGCCCGAAGACAACCTTCTCGGACTCAGGAAAGGAGGGCAGAGAAGACAAACCCTAGAACTCTAAATGTGGGGCATAGATCCAGGGTCAAAACGAACATTGCCGTCAACTGAAAATGCTTGGGCGGGGGCGGTTGGGGGTGCGAACACTTCCAGCAATGGGGACCAGACCCGTTCGTAGTGGGGCATCCGACCATGGAGAACTGCCATCAGGCATTCCATGTTAATCATGAACCAGATCTTGGCGTCCACATGAGCCCTGTCAGAAGGAAGGCCTTTCCAGGTGCGCGCCAAGCAGAGGCGAGTCGCAGTGCACACTTGAGAAATCAGGTTGTCAGCACAACGTTGAAGGGATATGCGCTAATGGGGACGGTTAAGTAAGGCCGTCCATGGGTCTGGCTCCAGGTGGACTCCAAGACATTGATTCAAGTCAGAAGTTTCAGCTTTTAATAGAATTCAATTGAATGGTAATTTATAAACCCCTTGTTTTCTTGAACACAAAGTAATGAATACTTTGTCTATTGGGGACACTGACATGTGGGGCACTTGGGGTCATTTTGGGACACATAAGGCAATTAAGGACAATGCCTCTTCTCTAAAGAAGTGCAGGTAGAGAAAGAAAAAAAATTACAAGTTGGGCATTTCCTAGCACTCAACTTTCCACTCTGCCCTAAGAATGCTGTGATTGGGCTTCACAGCATTCTGACAGAAAGTCCACACTTTCTTTTCTGTTCCCTGACTGCCTGTCCTGTGGCACTCTGACAACAGCTGCAGCAATGGGATCTCATAGTAAGCAGCTATCAGTGCTCAGTGCTGATTGGAACATACTAGTAAGCGGTTTGTCTTTAAATGGTAGTTAATACGTGCGAAATCAACATGTTCTGTATCAAGAGAAAGTTAAGAAGAAAATATTAAATGTTATGGAAAAAAATATTTGTGGTACCATTTAGTCATTGTAAGGATTCCATACTGCATTAGAAAATTCAGTCCTTCAAACTGAACGGCTAAGTAAAACACCATGACTGTTGTTCTTTGACAGCTGGTACATACATTAACTCCTGCTTCACTCACCTGGATCCCACAATGTATCAGTGCTGTGCAGAGGGACTCGAGTGGCCTGGTAGCTTTGTTTTTCCTGACTGTTGGGACTTTTTCTGCATTTGGCTGCCTTCCCTATTATGAAGGCTACTCCAAGGCTTTTCCAATGCTCGAATACAACCTTGGAGCCACGTCTAGTATTTGTTTTTCTATCAATAGTGTTGCCCTGTAGTGCATTCCTGTGATATTGTTTGTAGTTTTGGACCAGTCTTCTTTTTCTATCCTTGCTTTGACTTCCAGATTCCCCAAACCTCAGCTATCTTTATTCCCATTACTGAAAGGTTCACACACCTTTTTAACTATGTCTAACTATTCCTTGTTTTTTGTATTTGGCCCTGTATCCAGCATATTGGTTTGCACATTAGTCTTCTCTGAAGACCTTTCTTCCACCCCCTCGTTTGTCTGCAGCATTAGCTTAGCCATCTTATGGACCAGTATACATTTCTATCCCATTTTTCCTATATTTCATGCTGTGGTCATAAGGTGAAGGGATCATTCTTCTGCCATACTGTTGATACGCACAATAAAAGAAGTTTCTATAAAAACAGAGAAAAAAGGATTTTGCAATGATTTTCTAAATTAGGTTTTAGTTTGGAGTGCAAATGAAAAGTGTAACGAATATGTCAGAAGTTGAAAGGTTCCCCTTGAAATAGAAAGAGGACATTTATTTACTTTGATTACCCATTTCTGAAGATTCGGTTTCTTCAAAGAAAGACATTTCCACTATATTAATTTTCTTTAACTTGCTATTGATTTTTGGTGGCTATAACAAAATATTTCTGTCACTTCGATATCTAGTCTACTCCTGGGCTATTCAGTCAGATCCTCTGCGCATTTTTGGTGTGTACTGCCATTAAAAAGTCTGTTTTAACTATTGTGTTTAGAAAATAGAATATTTTTACTTTATTGCTATGTGGTTATTCAGAGAGAGACGACCTGGCCCTGAAATGTAATCGGACACTGAAATTCAGCGTACGGGGCCATTTGGCTATTCAGAGAGCAGCCAATTTGCCAAATTTTGGTGAATTGCCTGCACGTATAGTGCCTGTTCGAGGGCAGTGAAATCCCCCATAGAGAAGCAATGGTTAATCTATTCAGAGAACACCGAACAGCTGAGGAATGTCAGTGAAATGGCCTGCTGTTCGGTGGTTTAATTTGGCAGATTTATTCTGGCGAACCCAATAGGCTTCAATGTTAAAAATATTCCTGTTTTAATTCAATATCTAATAGTTTATTATTCAGTAAAAGTCTCTTTATAGATTTTTTTTTAGGATCTTTTAGGCATTTTTCGGGATTTTTTCAGAAACTTTTTTCCGTTTTTTTTTTTAAATAGTTTTGTCATTTTTCTTTAACAGCCTTTTTTATTATCATTCATAGGATCTTATATGTATATTCCAGACCATTTTCGTTCAGTAGTTATTTTGCAAACAGCGTTTCAATTTTGACACTTTCAAACGTCCCTTTTTTTTTACCCTGTTCGTCTGCTATTTGGCTTTTTCCAGCAGCTACTCTGAGCTGTGATCGGTGGCTCCTTGGATTTTTCCGGCGTGGTTTTTCCCAGCGGTTGCGGTGGGTTTTCCCTGCGCTCTGGGGGCCCTGCGGTGCTTGCTGCATACACCACAGGGTGAAGAACTTTGATTCTCCGAAGTGCAGGGAATCGCGGGGAACGAGTGGGCATCGAAATGTCGGCGACATTTCGGTGCTCTCTGAATAACCCCTTAGGTCTGTTTTACAAACAAAATTTGTCTTTTTCATTTATGACACCCTCAAATATTATAGATTTTTTTTTATTAACATAAAGAGGATGTATATATTGCATGATGCGCATATCACTAATAATAAAGATGCTGGATTGGGGACTGAATTGTAGACCCATACATGATTTGTGTCAGTAAGATCAAAAGTTCTGTGATTGTTCTGTTTTACAACTGCATAAGGCTAGGGTCAGACGAACGCATTTTCGCGTTGTCTGTGAAAAAGTGCGCTCGAACGAATGGACGCATTTTTTCACGGAGTACGCGATAGCGGTCATACGATGCGCATTTGCATCCGTGATTTTGTACGGATCATCAATAAAACACTTTGTGCATCTGGACGTTATGTTGGCCGGACATTAGCAGTGTCTGACGTCTCCAATTCACGCACACACGCCTCTAGCGGACGCAGCGCACTCTGTACAACCGTACTAGAGGTTTTACGTTCTCGACAAAATGCGTTCGTTTTCCACTTGCGTTGCGCAGCCGGACTTTTGTGCGACCGTACTTCGTATATTGGCCGTCATTGCCTGGCACTTGCTGCTACTACGGCCGTGATTAAGTGCGCCTGCACGCGCGTTCGCACTGCGCTCGTCTGACCCTAGCCTGATGGTACAGTGTTTCCCAAGGCACTAAGTGTCATATTATTGTGGAGTTGTAAAAAAGATTTCTGAACATTAATATCGTGATAATGGATTCATCATATAATACAAACGATTGATATGTGAGTCTGTGCATTTGATAGGAGCTTTGAATGTCACGATAAGGATAAATGGTAACAACATGAGCCTTATTTGGCTGCTGGAGGGCAGTTGTGCAGTGATACGGCCAACGAACAAGAAGAACTGAACTATGGCTAGGCTGCAGATCAGTGATAGAGTTGACAGACCCTGTTCAGATGTCAAACATCTTTAACTGGATATGTAGGGCAAAAAAACTGGTCAAATAGAAAACTGTGCAGATTGCAAAATCCTTTCAATAGTTTATATTGCTATTATGTAAATCATCTTAGTATTGAAACCTCATAGATCAAGAATGGCAGAGAAACGAAATTAGAAAAAAGGATTTGTGTATTATTAAATGAATTGTTTTCTAAAATGCTCCCTTACTATTAATTCCATCTTATATATTTTCTTCTTTGCAATTGCTCTTATTTTACCAGTCAGAATGTACAGCATAGACTGAGCAAAGGCATTTTATTTAACAGACAAAAAGGGATGAACTGGTAAAATACTTTATAAATTAAATAATTATGTCTCAACTGCTGCAACCACAAAAAAAAACTAGAATTTTTTTTACTATAGTGACTACTCTTTAATCACCACAATTTTTTAATCTCAGTGAAATATGCTGAATTCACTATTAGGCCTGTGTCAGACGAATGCAGTGATCACATCCGTGTTGCCGCACATTTTAAGCTAGGGTCAAACGAAAGCATTTTTCACATTGTCCGTAAAAAAGTGCGTCCGAACGCATTGACGTATTTTTTCACCGAAGACGCAAAAGTGGTCATACGATGCGCATTTTCGTACGTGATTTTTTTACGGATCTTCAATAAAACGAGAAATATGAGTAACCAAATCAATTTGGACGTTATGTAGGCCAGACATTAGCAGCGTCTGACGTCTCCTAATCACGCACACACGCCGCTATGCGGGCGCAGTGCACTCTGTACGTCAGTACTAGCGGTTAGACGTTCTCGAAAAAATGCGTTAGTTTGCCGCTTGCGTTTGCCAGCCGAACTTTCGTGCGGCAGTACTTCGTATATTGGCAGTCATTGGACGTCATTTGCTGCTACTACGGCCGTAATAAAGTGTGGCTGCACGTGCATTCGCACTGGGTTGTCTGACCCCAGCCTTAAAGTCCGCCGTAGTATAAAATTATGATCAACTAGTTGTAAAGCCTGCCCGGAGGGCAGTCTATTGTTGTCGCCAGCTCAGAATTCGTATCCACATATTTGCTTTTCAATGTCCTATCCAAGAGTATCTCTATACATAATTGTGTTTGTAACACATCCGTCGCCGTCCCGTCCGCGACGGCCGAATGATCAGCTATGATGGGTGCGCGTGCAGCTGACAGGGCATCACAAAGGCATTTATATATTAGAGCAGGCTCCTCTTCCCTCTTAGTTTGTAAGCTCACGGGAACAGGACCCCTCTTAGGCCAGCGTCAGACGAACGCAGTGATCTCATCCGTGTTGCCGCACATTTTAACATCCGTTGTAGCATAGAATCATAATCAAGAGACTCACACACGAAGTGCGTCCGCACCGACCTGCGCACGCACAACGCAAGTGGCAAACGGACGCAAGGTAGGCAAGAACGTAAAAACGCTAGACGGAGGTGCAGAGTGCACCACGTCAGCATAGCGTTCTGTGTGCGTGTTGACACAAAGTCAGACGCAGCGCATTTGTGATGTCCAGCACCTTGACGCACACAATGGCTTTTCATATCATTTTTCGATTTATTTATTTTTTTAATCATTTTTCATATTAATTTTATTTCCCATAGTTCCCTTTTTTCTACATCCGTCAAACAGACTGTGTGGTGTCTACAGTATCTTCCGTCAGTATGTCTGTCCGTTATGCATGCACGCAGAGTGTGCTGACTGTATTCATCTGACATTAGCCTTAGATGGTAAGCTCCTGGGAACAGGATTCATTACTCCGTGGCCAGGGCAAGATTGGATTTGAGAGAGCCGGTGGTGGAAGTGACAGGCAGGGGGGCAGAGTTACCTTGGGGGGGCCCACGGGAGGGCGGGCTGTCAGCGGGGGCCCACGGGAAGGCGGGCTGTCAGCGTGGACCATACAGTGCAGCACAGCTCTCACCTCGTCCCAGCGCCCACATCCAACTGTGCTGGATGCTTGCACAGCCGACCGGTAGGGCTGTGTGCGCATCCTTGACGGCGATGGAGGAAACCGTTTTATATACAGAGATGAATAATACCTGTCCCGGTGGCCAGTAGCAAAGTTGTGCAGGGCACAGGGCTCTCTAGAATGGCAATGGGAAGGCTGAGGTGAAAGAAAAAAAATGAATAAAAACTTTAACTTTTATTTATACTGGCAAAACAAATACAAATGGGTTAAAATAAATGTATTATAGCTGCCAAGTGCGCTGGAGCTCAGTGAAAGTCCTGATAAAAGGCATAAGTATTAGTAGCTCTGGATATTAGGCTGCTGGAAACACAATATTATATATAATTATAAAATCAGGAGCTGAGTGCATATAATATTGTGTTTCCAGCAGCCTAATATCCAGAGCTACTAATACTTATGCCTTTTATCAGGACTTTCACTGAGCTCCAGTGCACTTGGCAGCTATAATACATTTATTTTAACCCATTTGTATTTGTTTTGCCAGTATAAATAAAAGTTAAGTTTTCACTCATTCCCCCTTCACCGCAGCCTTCCCTCTGCAATTCCATATATACCCCCCCACCAGTTAATAAGGCCCCATGGTGCACTGGGGTACTTTTCTCTTTGCTCCTCCTCCTATGAGGACCCAGCACGCAGAACAGCTGTCCGAGGAAATGCCAGATTCTCACCCTGGGTCAGAAAGCATTTTAGCCAGGGTCTGTCTGACAGAGGGGCAGCACAACTGGTGGCAAACCCTCTGCCTGCTCACCTGTGCCTGGGGGGAGGACGGAGTGGCAGAGCCAGCTCCCGGAAGAGGCAGGAGTCAGATCGGGCAGCTGACCCTGCACAGGAGCAAAGGGGAAACGTCATCCCATATGCTCTGTTCGAAGTGCTCCTCTCGAATCATGGTAATCCGTCTCCCCAGCAGCCTGTCCCCGGCCATCAGCAGGACACAGCATGCCAAGGGAGAGGCTCTCTCTGTGAGGGCGTGCACGCTGGCTAATCGCAAACGTCTTTGTCAGTCGGCCGCGATTGGCTGATCCGAGACAGCTCGGCGAGGTGGCTGTGCGAGAGAAAGGGGGGGGACGTGTTTCAGTTGGATGCGCAGTCCGTTTTTTGGTGACGGACACGCAGGAGCTTATTGCTTTATGTTATAGATAGAGACGCACACATGATGTACGTCCGCACAGAAGTGCGGACGCACAACGCACGTGGCACCGGGTGCAATTTAGGCAAAAAGTCAAACGGCTAGGACGGACGCACAGAGTGCGCCACGTCCGCGTAGCTGTGTGTGAGTGATGGAACGTAATCAGACGGACTGCATTTTTGACGTCCAGCATTTTTGACGGACAAAATGTTTTTTCAGATCATGTATCAATTTTTTTCATTTTACATATAAATTTTATTTCCCATCTACATCAGTCAAAAAAACGTCAGTCAAAAAAAACCTCAACCATATGGTGTCTACAGTATCAGCAGTCAGAAAGTACGTCAGTTGTGCACAGACACACAGAATTAGTGTGTCTGACATTAGCCTTAAGGGAACTGCCACCATTATTTGCTGTACTTTTCACTGCTCTTTTATCAAAGTTCTCTAGTGTAGTATAGGTCTCAGCATAGTTTTCAATGCAATTTTCATCGTTGTTTCCATCGTAGACTCTGCCAACGTTTTTTAGCATAGATGTCACCATATTTTCTACCGATTTTTCAGATGCAGTCTTCTAGCATTGGTTTTCATATTGTGTCTCAGCAGAGTTGAATGGAGAATGACCCCTTTAACCCCTTCACTGCTGAGCCATTTCACCCCTGTGAACTGAGCTCATTTTGACTGTTTTGTGCTCAAGTTTAAATGTGATTTCATTTGAAGTCATGTTTTCTTATAGGACCAGGCATATTAATGGTCCTTATTTTCAGTAGACTCGGCAGAATCAAAATATATCATTATTGTGTGTATACGTCATGTCCTTTCAGAATGTTATAGCAAAAAAATGTAAAGCAAAAATTTCCATTCAGATTTCAATAATTTACGGATATATATATATATATATATATATTTTTTTTTTTTTTCATTTTAGCATCCAAGCCTTTGTGGTTATAGATTATATGGGGCGCTCTTGTTTACAAAAAAAACAAAAAACATAGAAACGGGATCCTATAACCACATTTTTCTGCAAAAATACTAAATTTTAAGTAAAACTGAAAAAAAATGAAATTTCTCACTTGAATTTTGGAGAATTGTGTTTTATGAAAGTCCCCAATCTCCCTCTGTGATCACTCCGCCAACCAGCAGGATCTTGCAAGAGTTGAGATCCTGCCAGTTATGTGACTCAGCAGGAGAAGCCTTCATGGAGTCTTATTCACTCTATGGAACGGATGCTCGGAACTGTGCGTTAGCGGTACCCGAGCATCCATTAGCGTTGCCCTCCACGCGTGCCCCATAATCTGCTGGTGAAACAGAACACAAAGGGGAAATTAGCGATCGCTAATTTTTCCCCTTTGCGTCCCAGTTTTAGTGAGCAGCACGTGATTTCTGCCACCTTAGCGCACTATGTTTAAACCTACTGGCTTTTAACATGCAGTAGGTGGAATCTGACGCCACTTGACCCGAGTCCTTTCAGACTGCTGAATTTCCATTGGGTTGGGCAATTCTAGGATTCTTTATTCAACAAAATGAAAATGACTGCACTCCTCAATGTCACAACTATCCCTACTCAAAAGGTGTGATCATACTTCAAGGCACAAAACATTTTTTCAATTTGTAAATGTTCTAATATTTTCTAAACCCTATGGTAAATTATCTGTGTTTACTACATTATAATTTCTCAGAACTGACTTAAAGAATTAAAACACTGCTTATGAATATGCAATTGAAAGTCACACTTTTTAATTGAAACATGTGTTTGTCTTTAAGTACAACACAAATATACTACCACGCATGAGATTTATTTTTGTAAATGTGCTGCATTTCAAGAAGTTTATGCCCTTTAGCCACAGCAACATTGTACACTTGAGAGTGTTCTTAAATGGTATGTCTGCAGATTCTTACAACAATGGTAGACTGATTGCTCAAGTACCGTCTTTAAAAATTGTTCTCAAAATAGCAAGCATGTGCTCCATTGAATCAAGTATATTCATCATGAATACAACCATCGAATTTTAGTTGCATAGTTCTCTCATGGACAAATGAATCCACAGGATATTGTTTAATGATTTTAAGCCGTAAATTACAAATATCCAGCTTAATAAATGAGCAGCACCAATCTTTTGAAAAATGACTAATTCCAATTTCCATTTAAGGATAAGAAAAATAGTGTTTAACACATATTTGAACAGCATAGCAGCTGTGTATACCGAGGCTAGGGTCAGATGAACGCATTCTGTGCGGACTGTGCGTCCGTGCACAACGGACGTACTTTCTGACTGACAACAAGGTAGTGGCCACACAGTCCATTTTTGTGACCGACGGTTTTTTTGACTGATGTAGATGGGAAATAAAATTAATATGAAAAAACATTTTGTCTGTCAAAAATGCTGGACGTCAAAAATGCAGTCCGTCTGACTACGTTCCATCACTCACACACAAAGCTATGCGGATGTTGTGCACTCCACGCATCCGTTCTAGCGGTTTTACGTTCTTGCCTAACTTGCGTCTGTTTGCCATGTCCGTTGTGCGTCCGCACTTCTGTGCAGACGTACTTCGTGTGTGGGTCTCTATTGATCATAATTGTATGCTACCACGGACGTTAAAATGTGCGGCAACACAGACGTGAACACTGCACTTGCCTGACCCGAGCCTTACATTTTGAAGGCCTGAAGCACCTAAGGCGTAGGGCCCTTAAGTTGCCTCTGATGTCAGGACGCAGGGAGGATTTTTCTAGAAGGGTTTTCAGCGTGTGTGAAGGTTTGAGCAGGAGAGGTGTGGGAGGAGTCACCAGGAGGGTACTTTTTCTCCTGAGGTAGAGCTGGAAAAATCTTGAGCTGCATCAGAGCGGTGTTTTCGGCTTTTTGCCTTAAAATTGTCTTTGAGTATGGCAGAAGGCGGTGAGCTGGAGTCGCTGTTGGAGGAAGTGCGGGAGTCAGCTCGGCATCGTGGTGTGGAGTGGGCGAGAAGAAGCTTGTCGGAGGTGCTGGCGGCGGAGTCGGAAGTGGGAGCTCGGCCTGTCAGGATTTCTAGGCCTCCGGAGCGGTTCAGTCCAGGAGGAGACTTTTGTTTTTTGCAGATCCTTCAAGAGTTGTATGGATCGTTGGAGACTCGGTTTTTTGGGCGAGGAGAAGGGCGTTGGTGCGAACATCTGGAGTACAGATGGGTTTGCATGGGTCGGTTTGGAATCCGTGGACTCCTATGGGAGGAGTTTAAGCCGACGGTTTTGGGTGCCCTTAGGCACGGTGAAGTTCCCCATGTGCTGGTGGTACACATGGGAGGGAACGATTTGGGTGTGGTCCCTCTTGGTGTGCTGCTGGAGCAGATGCAGGAGGATCTGCGGCAGCTGAGGGAGTGGTCACCATGGACAGTGGTGGTGTGGTCCGAGGTGATGCCAAGGATGGTGTGGAGGCAGGTGGAGAATGAGGAGGCAGTGCGGCTCTGCCGGATCAAGGTGAATCGCTGTATGGGAAGGTTTGTGAGGCGGATGGATGGTGTGGTGGTGCGGCATCTATCTTTTGAGGAGGAGGATGCGGAGTGTTATTTTATGGAGGATGGCATTCACCTGAATGATGAGGGCAAGGATCTGTTCATCCTGGGACTCAAGGAGGGGATTGAACAAGCCCTGTTTTTTCTTGGTGGGGGTACTCTCCCATAAGGGGGTTATGTGAGGAGCTCTTGGCGGGGGCTTGTAGACAGTGCTGGGTAGGGGTTCCTTTTATTTAGGCTAATTTTGGTCAGATGGTTGAGAGTTGGGAGGTTTTTGTGGTTGGTTGGTTTGGAGGTGTGTGGTGGTTGTGTGGAGTCCTCTTTCAGCACTGGGTTATTGTATTATTTTTGTTATGGGAATTTTTAAGTTATGGTGGTGGGTATATTGTGTGGAGTTTTTAGCTGTGGCCTGTATATATAATAAATATATATATTATTCCACAGTTATGTGTCGTGTATTTTTGAGTATTTATTGACTCCCTACGTACGACTCGGTCATCAGTAGGCGACTTAACTGATTTGAATTTTCTAAGTACAACACCAGTAAAAGTCTTTTATCTAGTTGAATTTTCCATGATCATGTTCATTAACAACTATTCTGTAGTTAAGTGACATTATTTGCCACAAGAGAGTTCTAAGGCTGCTTGATTCATGTTGACAGAGTTACAGATTATCATCACTAGTCACAAAAAACAGCGTGATTCCAAACCAGCAAACACCCTACACGGTGCCAGGCACCACAATCCAAGGGCCTAACCCACCAGAAATCTGTAAATGTATAAACTTCTAACAATCCAACGCACCGTAGTACGAGGAGAGTCACTAGGGGGATTGGGTCCCTGTACAAATAACCTTTATTAGGACATTGTAAACAGACAAAGACACAACACAGATATAAAAATTGAAATTGAGAAATGTGGGTCCAAAAAAGGTGTGTATATAAACATCAAGAGATCTGCCCTTAGACAAATTGGTCACTCAATAAATACCCACAAGATAATTAATTGTAGGAAGTGATAACCATAATTTAGGTAATAAATGGCAGATATTATTCCAACCAGCAAGCAGGTTCATTGTTTCACGTGTAATAAAACTTTCAAAAATTCATCGACCCAACAACAAAACCAGCAGTTTTAAATGGGGATTTAAAGGGCACCCCAGCAGTTAAAAAACACATACAGCAACGTGCGACATTCTTGCCCCGATGAAGACAGCATGAGGCTGTCGATACGCGTTGGGCGTCTGTAATGTATTGGTCTTAACACATTGCTGTATGTGTTTTTAACATGACCAGGTTTGGTTTAAAAATAAAATTCTAAAAATGTAAAAAAATATATAGTTTTTTTTAAAATAATAGAAAAAATTATCGGGGGGGGGGGTTTAGTTAAATAGGACCTAGGTGGTCATCTAAATATAATGAGCATAAAATGGTCAGAATGAGCTCAGCACACATAGGTGAACTGGCTCAGCAGTTAAGGGGTTAAAAAGCAAAAACATGTAAAAATTGGGTATCTCTACTCTCGGGACAAAATTTGGAAATCATTTAGCCGGGGTCTTTTTTAGTTGTTGTAGATTTTGGGGATTAAATCACGAAAAAGTGTGTTTTTAAAATTTTTTCATCAGATTTCATATTTTTTTATTGTAAATTATACGATATGATGGAAATAATGGTATTTTTGGAAAGTCCATTTATTGGCGGGAAAATCGGTGTATAATATGTGTGGGTTGCATAAACTAGTAAGATGAAATTTTGATCTAAACACAAGCAGCACAGAAACGTAAAAACAGCAGCGGGCACTAAAGGACGGATTTGTGTAAAACCGCCCGGTCCCTAAGGGGTTAAAAAAACTGGCATGTATTGAAGAATGACCAGTCCTTACCTGATAAATTCAGACATCATCCCATGTTTTGTTATAAAAGGAGCTGGAGTTTAAAGGACCTGTTGGTCCACACTGACCTCGTACGTAGTTATATGCGGGAGTCTGAATGTTTCTGCAACTGGGGCTGTAAGAGATGCCTGGGCTGTGTGACCTGTGGTCATATGGTCCCGGCCAAAGAATTTCGACATCCCCATACAGAGAAACGCTATTCCATTCGACATACAGTAAAATGAAAACGGATTTTGTCACCTATAGGATCAAGTGCCCTTGTGGTTTAACTTCTATTGAGAAAACTAGCACTCAGTTGTGTCAAAGAATTAGAAACCACAGGTCCAATATTAGAATAGCTTACAGGGATGGTTGTTCAGACAAGCCAGTTGCTAGGCATTTTTTGAAGTTGGGTCATCCAGTAGCTTCTCCTAAGTTTATAGCAATATAGACCATGTCCCCCCACAAGGGCTGGACTGGGACAAAAAACAACCCTGGACTTCATCCAGACCGGCGCACTCCGATATGCAAACACGCAGGGCCGGATTCATATATTGATATGGACTGGAGCAGGGCCAGCACAAGACATTGTGCTGCCTGGATCCAAGGATGAAATACTGACCCCCCCATGCCCACAAAAACATGCTAATGCGTATCACAGAGTGGCACAAAAATAAAACTCACAGTAATGTAAGGTGTGTATGAGCATATCACAGAGCTCCACAGCCATAAAAAAACAGTAATGTGCAGTGTGTATGAGCATGTCACAGAATCCACAGCAATAGAATTAAAAAATAATTATGGATTATTAAAATAAATTGTATTTTAATAGGAATTATATATTATGTAATTTGAGCAATTAAAATAAATATGCATTAAAATATACTTTAATCAATATTCTAATTTTAATTATTTTATAAAAAAAAATATTAAAATATACTTTACTAAAATGTAATTAGAGGACACTTCTAAGAAGGGGCTCAGAACTGTGACATATAGGGTTATTCAGAGAGTTGAAAACCTTGAGAATTGCCAGGAGAATGAACAATCTAGAACAAATAGCCAATTTGGGAGAATTTTTTCTGGTTTGACTATTTTGACCTAGAATTTTCCCTTCTCCAGTCATTCAAGGTTTTCACCTGAATAACCCTGATAGTGTTGGATTAAGGGTGTACACAGAGCTCTGAAAAGTAATCCCTTTTCAACCCCAGCCATGTAACAGGCAGACAAATCCAGAGAGAGATTGTCCAGCTCAGGAGCTGCTGGATTTACAGTATATGAATATATAAAGGGTACCCATTTTCTAAATTAGAAGCCAAGCTAGACTTTGTCCCTGGACATGTCTCCTTGCTACATGGCTATGGCTGATTAGCAAATACTTTCCTGAGCTCTGTGCAGACTCCTGTGATAATTAACCCTTTGAGTGCTCCTATAGAGAAAGCACAGCACTGCCACTCTGATCTCTGGCTTAGTAGGCTACAGAAAGGGAGGGGGACTGTCAGATCAGAGGATTGGTCAGATTTACGGCTCCCTGCATGCCTGGCTGTGAGTCTGGCCGCCACACTGCTCTCAAGAGTTGCATCAGTGCCCTAGTGTAAGACATAACGGTGGGATTCGCCCTCACTTGACATGTTTAGTCAATACCTTCGATATTGGATGGCCTGCTGGTCACAGCAGACTGCAAAGGAGAGGTGTGTAAGGCTGCTGCTGACTTCAAACTCTGAAGCCCCAGTCACTGGAAAGAGACGCTGTAAGTAAAATGTGGAGCGGAATCCTCAGTCTGTGGATTCTGCTCCTTTACACACAATAAAGCCTCAACCAGCTCCTGAATCCAAGTGTGAGTGTCCAAGGAATCCCTCCCCTAACCCACCTCTGCACTGCAGAAATCTTTCAGACCTTTGAAAAAAGTGCTGACATTCTACACTTAATATAACCAGGACTGGATAACATAAGTGCTAGACTAAGTTTAAAAAAAAAAAAAAAAAGCATCCCCAGGCTCAGCTGGCCGACTTACCCATCGGCCCTTCTGGATTCTCCCAGTGCTCCCGATGGCCAGTACATGCCTGCCCCCCACTCAGGAGAGGTGAGGGATAGGGCATTGGTATTGCATAAAAAAGAAGCACAGTGGATACACAGATTAGATACCATGTACCCTCGGGGCCTGAAAGAAATATGTACTCAGTGTACACTTAAAGTATAATCTGCATGAGGGGTTACTGGGTGGCAATGTGGCCAGGAGGTTCCTCAGTAAACTTTGGGGGTGATATATATATATATATATTATGGGATTTAACCATTTTCCTTTTCTGTTCCAGGTTGTGGCATTGTTTTTAAACTGTCCATTGGTGGCCACCCTCAGGTGTGCGTAGGGGAGCTGGACTGTCCCTTCCTGCGGAAGGAGGGGGAATCCACGATTGTGATACCCGTTTGGGTTGCTAGGATGACCTGGGTGAGCCGGGGAATCGGCGCATGCGCAGTAGGTTCGTAAGCACACTGGACGTCTCACGCACTTGGAGGGTGAGTCTCTGATGTTTTCTTATTGATATGTAATTATGTTCCCTACTCAAACCGTTGGGTTGGTAGGGGTGTCATGTCTTTGTCAAGAGGAAGGTTCCGAATAGGAACTGAAACGTTGACGCTTTTATACTATGTGGATTAATAAACTTCGTTTTATGGAAAATCCCAGAGTGCAGGCGAATCGTTGATCTAATATATACTGTATACTGCTATACTCAGGACTAATAGGATATATATATATATATATATATATATATATATATATATAGTATAGCAGTGCACAGTGATACCTTTTTATTGGACTAATGTTATATTTAAAAGACAAGCTTTCAGGAATATATCACTCTTATTCAGGTCTGGATGCTTTACTGACTAAAATCCTAGAATTGAACATTAAGACATTATCAGGCACACGGGTGGGGGGCTTAGATGTCGTAAATAGTCAAATGGTATAGTCAAAATGGGTAAAATAAACACGTGAGGGATCTTAGGCCCATAAAATAACAGTGATAAGAACATGACAACTTGAAAGAAAAAAAATTGCAAATCAGTGAAGGCTGAAAAGACAAAAAAAGAAAAAAAAACAAATACCAGCAAGAATTCTGAATGTTCCGTGACGTTATGACAATGGGTTAAAAAGCCAGAATCCACATTAAGTCCTTCTTTTATGGTGTTAAAATAGGTGTTTCATTTCAAATGTCTTACATTCATGAGGGTCTTTAAAATTTCCTTTGATGATTTTAATTCTGAGGTTTTGACACATAATGGTGCCTCCTCTGACTGCCGAGATAAACTGGATTTATTAATCTCCCAGTGACCATATTTACCAGTGTCCTTACATTGACCCTTTGTGATCCCATTTGGAAAGGTTTGAGCTGGACAGAGTAAATCTCCATGGAGTCCTACTACAGTTCAAGCTGCTAAGGGTTACTAGCTCACGCTGATTTCACCCTTTAGTGGTTCACTATTACTGTCTGAGCTGGAATAGAGCCCTAAATTCAGTCATATACTGCAACATGTTTCAGAAGTGCAGAACTTCTTAAATTTAAACAAAGTTCTAAATGCATGTTGATTGGGACGTGGAATGCTTTATTTTTTAAATCAAATCTACAGATGTTCTTACACCGCAAAAATGTACTTGCACTCGACTTGCATTAGTAGCAGGGATAGACTGGCACATAGTCCGTTACATTAAAAGGAGGGGCCCAAAAGGAAAGCCTTGCACATATAGAATATGCATTAGGCCTGCTAAAGGTGGAGATAGGGCAACGTGGACTGGATTTGGGTATGTTTGCGGGGCTGTTACAGACATTGCTTCCCACCGGGTATTTACCCAGTGTGCCAGATGGTCAGTAAGAGATTGAATAGAATTGTCATTGTAAAGATTTAAAACATATTGGGCTATATTACAAAGTTGGTGCTAACTTAACCAGAGCTGTTGTTAACTTAACAGCTCCATAGGCTGTAATGGCTCTGGTAAATTTACAACAGCTCTGGTTAAATTAGCACCAACTATGTAATATAGCCCATAATATTCTGCTTGACTAAATAGGCCCTATGTTGGAGAACAAGTCTAATTTATAAGTATGTTCTACATTCTCTAGACTTTTTAAAGTGGTGTTAAAAGACAAGGGAGATGAATGTATAAATGGGAGAGAGGGAAGCTTAATAAATAGTAGAGGGCCCTAATTGGATAATTTACCAATGATTTTCAAGGAGACACAGAATCATAGGTATATCATAATGTTCCCCCCTGCCTAATTTTGGACTCTATTCTAGCTATACCATGAGTGACAATATACCCCTAAGTTCTTTGCAAATATTAGTGTTTTACATTGAATGATAATTGAGTTAGTACAGCTTTATTTCCCTGGTTACTGTAGTTGTGTATATCCTATCTTCTGTCAGAAACTGCAAAATGTGCACCTCATCAGGATTTTGACTCAATGTGGATCAAATGTATTCAACAGTCCCTCAATTTGATGAATACACAGATGGCTAAATAAAGAGCTCAATATAAAAAGCTGCATTGCTGGCAGACGCATAAACTTCTCCCTATCCATTTCGTAAGCCATCTACAGGTTTTGCTGACCATTCTTGTTGTGCTGGCCACAAGCAGAGTTCAGTACAAGGTATCTTTATTTATTTTATTTTTATTTATAAAAGGATTTTACCAGGAAGGATACATTGAGACTTCTCTCGTTTTCAAGTATGTCCTTTCTATGGGGAAACCTGTACTGATCACACTTGGACAGTGTGTAAAACATCAATGGTTCTGCTGAAGACTTGATTGGCACATTTCAAGTGAGTGGGTCTTCTTTCACGGACCATCGGCCTCCAAAAAAGTGTTATTTATATGGAATGATGCTCAAATTCAGTGTTACAAAGATTCCTTACACTTGATCATCCTGTCGACTTAAATGTAACAAGGATAGTTATATATATATATATATATATATATAGTCATGAAACCAACATTGTGCTCTCCGCTTCATTTTTACATACTTGTATCCACATGTTGAAAACCCCAAGGAAAACAGATCATTGCCTTGGGAAAGACTTTCTTTTCGTTTATTGTTTGGTGTGTGTGTGGGCATGGAGATGGGTTTGAAGTGCAGGCCTGATTTCATTACCATTTTCATTGACATATTGTTGTGATTTAGTTTAACGTTGATTTCTGTGTGGAACCACAGGTTAGGTTTGTGTTGAAGTGTGATTATGCAAGAATGCTATGTCTATCTGTTTATTTGCATGTGAGTTGAGTGTCAGACTTGTGGGCAAACACTGTCCCAATCTGATTCATTGGGACAATGGGTTATGTAAATTGCTGTGTGTGGTCACTGTGGTTTCAAGACTTCATCTGCCTAAATCCAGAGGACCAGAATGAAGCCTGCAGTGGTCTTGAAACCAACCAATCAGAACTGTTGGGGTGGGCTGCAAGTTTGAATGTGCATTGCTGTTTTTTTTGTGTAAATACCCCTTTGGAAAATTCAGTAAAGCAGACCTTCCCTGTTTGTACATTCAGCTTATCTGGTGTATCATTCAGCTACACTACCCACCTACAATCATCCTCAGAAGACACTGAGCGGCCACCTGAAAGACTGATATATCGAGTCTTCAAGTCGGGGGTTCGAATCGGTGCCAAACATCGAATCGGCGCCAAACATCTAATCGGCAGAAATATCGGAAAGCCTGCAGATCCCCAAAAGCTGCTGTAACTTCAGCCCAACAACGGCACAGATCCCTACCAGCCAACCCAGGTCTCCCTGCAGGCAGAAACAAGCAGGTCCAGCTGCTCGAGGCACTGAGAACCGCATTACTAGTAGCCGGGCTGACCACAACAAGGGGGTGTCTGGAGAGCAGGACATGCGGACAAGAGCGTTTCCATCACATATATATATATTTTTGGGGGGCAATATTGACAGGCCTTGACAAGATCTCTTTCCAGCACCTTACTTGCAGTGCCACAATACAAAAAGAAAGTGGCTTGATCCTCATTTTCCTGCAGAGCACTGCAATTATGGAATAACCTCCCAGACACCATCAAATCTTAAGTCACTCAAGATATCTCTATTAACATACCTGTCACAGTCCGAACCCCAAGACCCTCTGGCACCCCCTTTGTTCCCCTTTTTGCACTGTCCTACATTGCTTTGTGCAGGTTCCAGGACTTTCTCCTCCATATACTTTCTCGGACTATACTTTGCATATGGACATGGAACCACACCTGCCTTTCATTTTCCCCAAATTGATCTTGTTTATGAGGAAGCTACACCCCAGATCCAATGCTTCCTCATTGAAGTTCACAACCCTGTCTAGTGCAGACCTGCTTCTTTGGAGTTCCTGAGACCCTAGTCTGAACCAAAGATATTCCTGACTTCTCGCTGCTCTGGAACCATCACCCATACCGTTACCTGTATTTTCCCCCCTGCTATTCATTGTTCCCTATATTAGTTGTTCATTTAGTTCTGTTTGTTTATTTGTCATATCAAATAAACCCTATAAACCTGCCTATCCCTATTGTCTGCTGCTGTATCACTGCATCCTGGGCTCACACTCATATTCCTGCACACCGTGTTCAACGCAGCCCGTGACAATACCTCAGTACAGAATGCACCTGTAAACATGTAACATAATGAGTATATTTCCTACATATTTATTTTCTGTGTTAATCTATATACTTGTGTTTTGGTTTTAATATCTATCATTTATTACTTTGTATTTCTGTAACGACTAACAATTCAATGCTCTTGAACCCAGGGCATACTTGAAAACGCGAGAAATCTCAAGGTATCCTTCCTGGTAAAATACTTTGCAAATAAATAAATTAGGAGTCTATGTTCAAATTGAATAGTGGAATTCATTGTATCATGAATATAGGATGATACATTAACATTTTCAAGTACTTAATTAAATATGGTAATTCAGAATTCAGTAATATCCCACTGAAATACTTTTATTTTTCCATGAAACGTGACTATAACCCATCAATTTGTCCCCCACCTCACCTGTGAACTGTCCAAATTTGCATTATATTAAATAACTGTGAATTTGATTAAAGTAATGTTTTATATTGAATGCAATTTACCAAGCTTAAAAGTCAGCAGACTGATGCGTTACACCTTACCAGTTTTTGGCCTGTAAGACCTTCAAGAAGATCCAGAAGTCTTCTTCCATCTTGAAGGTCACTGAAGAGATCTTCAACTGGAGGTTTTCCAAACTGGAAAGCAAGAAAGATGCAACAACTTAATGTGGAATAAATTTGTATAAAACGGACATAATTTAGAGACATAGTAATCCGTACATTTAATGGAAATTCTAAACACAATGACTAAAAGTTCACTTCTAGCATATATCTAAACAAAACAAAAATGCATACTTCTTTTAATTTTATCTTTATTTATACATTAAGGTAGTGTTCATTACTATAATGGGCTTTAATTATTTATCATGTGTTCGGTTGAATACTGCATAACATGACTCTGTTAGACAGGTTTTTAATAATTGATCTTATTGAAACCAAACAACGTAGTAATTAATATATTTAACATACAAGACCTTGTATGGTTTGCTGGTAAAACCAAATCAACTTGGTTTAAAACCCATTTCTAAGAGACCTACCAAAAGTTGACTATTGTCAAAATACAGGTACTGCTGCCTCAGGACAACCCCTATATTTGAACTCACTCAGGGTTGCATTTGGTTCCATCGAGTACTATGGGTTCCTTTATCATATTTCAGCATAGCAGGGTGACTTCAGATGAGGACAATGTTCTTCTATATTAACCACTTCACTACCATGATCGTATATATACATACACACAATCAGCGGTAGCAGACGCAGCAGCCTGAGATCATATTAACACTATTATGTGGCTATGCTATGTGATTGCAATGAAATACATTTGTTGCAAACAAATTTTGTTTGCTTTTCGACTCCAGATGGTGTTTTTGCCAAGTGGGCATAATGTCCAAGGTGCTAAAATTGGGTAAAATTGGCTAAGGAATACCCTGACATATAGGGCATTCCCCTAGCCACGGTCGGCAGTTAAAACTGCAAGAACTCTATTAGGCCAGTAGATGGAGATATCTGCCTGCCAAATAGGTTATTACAGTAAGAAATACATTGGGACTATTCCCAAATAATTCTTACTGTATAATTAATTAAAAATGATTTTCCTAAAATAAAAATCACTGGTTACTGACAGTGGATTTTTGGAAAATCACATGCTAGTGAAGGGGTTAATCAGGCGAAGACAAACCCACTGAGCAGAAGCAGTCATTCTAGGAAAGCAACTTTTTACACTGATGATCTGCATTGTGCTGGAAAAAGAACACTGTACATTGAAATGACAAGTTACTCTAACAAGGAAAATCTGAACCTGCATGCCTCCCCGTAATGTCCCCATTTTAGCATTAGATTTCAGGGCAGGAGCTGCATCGGCACCTTGCCCCGGAATGAAGCGCTACCCTTGGTGATTCTCATGGTATTGCTGTTGCGCCACACGGTAGCACCTCCTGAAATCCATAGGACTCCATGGAGGGTTGTGTTGCTGGGCCCTGAGCACTGCACGATCTAGCGCTCGCAGATCGCACAGCACCGCAAATGATCGCAGAGGGAGACTTTAACTATTTGTTCCCAGTATCACTCTGCTCGTTGCGATGACAAGTGGCCGATTGGGCCACCATTCTCGCTTCTGGATGAGGGGTGAGTATCGGATTTATTTGGGGGGGTTTAGGGGGTGCAAAATGATTCTGAAAAATCGGAATCCGATAGCGACATCGAAAAGGTGATGCTGCTAAAAAAAAATTAAACCCATTGGTGCGGTATCATGGATCCCCCTTGAGTTTATGATATAGGTCCTTGTACACAGCATACTATCTACCCCTCTGATCCTTGGATGGTCGGTAAAGCTAACTACCTTGAGGAAATTGATGTTTTAACACCAAAAGGGTTAACAGGCCCCAGAATAGACCCTTTGCCCCTATAGCATTGGTGTTATGGTCAGGAGAGATGGTCAGCCTTATACCAAGGGTTAAACTCCGAGCAGCGTTGTCAGGAATAGTGGGGGTCATACACAAAGCAGGGTTCTCAGAAATAGCCGTTGTCATACACAAAGCAGGGTTCTCAGAAATAGCCGTGGTCATACACAAAGCAGGGTTCTCAGAAATAGCTGGGGTCATATACAAAGCAGGGTTCTCAAATAGCCATGGTCCTACACACAGAGGGTTTGTTTTCAGTAGCCAGAGTCATGCACATAATGGTAAATCGCCAATGGCTCTGAGGGAAGCAAAACTCACGTCAGGGCAATGAGTCTGCCCGACCAGACTGTTTTTAAACTTGCCGGCGCCGTGTCATCATGCCGCGCCCTACCACCCCCTGACCATGCACGTGACCACAGCGAGCGTGTACTTCATTCAGTGCCCAGCCAGCAAACAGCGAGGACGGAGCTGCCAGGTGCTGGGTCAAATCCCTGGCATAGAACGTGACATGCAGTTATTAGCTCAATGACTTTGTAATGCCTTTACTTATCCGAACGCAAATTACTGATTGCGCTTTCAATGTTAAGTATAGGGTGCGCAACGTACAGCATGTCTAGCGCAATCACCAATACAATAACAGATTTTTAATGGGTTTAGCCTTCGGAATGTAATATGTGGGGCCTGCGTTAAAGTCACTTATCCTGATGTTAACGCTTACATATCCAAACACTACAGTTATTGTATATTACGGAATCTAGCCCCCAGTGTATTAAATCAGCTCTTAACTATTAACATATATTCTTCCTCACTTTTCAGGTTAAGTAAAAACTTAGAGCTCTGGTAACCTACCACATTCATAGACTTGATAGTGTACCAGAGTCTGAGTAAATTTATTTACACTTGACATGGAATATAGCCCTACATTTACCAGAGATTTGGTTAAGTTAACGCCTTCCTGTGAAGTTAGAACTTTAATTGAAAAACAAAAACACCTTGATAACCAATTGCTGTCTATACAATATACTCATTTTTTTTCTACCTCCCTTTATGCAATTCCTTCTCACTTTGCAGTTTTGCCCAAAGAATTGAAATGACCAGACATAACGGAGACTCTACTGGCATGTTGTGTCAGAGAGATTTGTATGCAGCGTTATGTAAAAAATGTCTGGTTTTCAAAAGGAACAAATATAAAACAACAAAAACATAATATAACACAATACAAAATATAACTTTTAATTGCACTTTGATATTCTTTTTTATACGCATACTAACCGCCTGGATCTCCCCAGATAAATTTTATTAAAGAAAGATCCAAATAAAAGTGTAAACAGTGTTTTACAACACTATGTCTTCACCTCAGACTGCTGCCTCACATATTTTACCGTCGGCTCAGTGAAGAAAATTATATCACTTTGGCAACTAATCCTTCAAAAGATTTCAGTGTGTTGTGGATCATCATGACACAGTCATTGTCACTTTTAGGCTGGGAGTGGAATTTTGACTGTAAGTTCTAAATTTAACTCATTCTGTGAGCATGAAAGATAAAAAATCTTCACAGCTATCAAAAGTCGTACAAAAACAAGAGTAAAGAGTGAAAATGCCCTGAACACATTTTTAAGTCTCTGATCCAATTAGAATTGTTTAATATTGGCTATCGGCAGATACAAAGTCCCCATCTGATACTTTACTTTGTTAGAGGTTAGGTTCAAATAGGGCTCCATTAAGCAGTCCAAGGCGCTTTCATCAGTTTGCACACATTGATTTTATAATGTCCACGTTTAATAAACACACATATAGACACATATAAACATATACTGATACACAGGCACACATTATAAAATACAGAAACCCATGCTGATATTAGACATGTGCAATTTGTTTTGTAACGAATCGCAATTTGTCCGAAAAGTCGTTATTCGGAAGTAATTCCGAATAACAAACTGGTTTTAAACGAATCACAATGTGAACGAAACGGTAGAAAAACCAAATAATGAATATATTCGCTATACAAAAGAATGCATAACAAATAGATTTGTTTCAATTCGTTAAAACTAATTGATTCGTTATGAAATTTCACTCGAGGAAAAATTTACACTTGTCTGAACCAATCTCTGCATTACTTAGCTTGAAAAAAGTGAACAGTGTTTGGCCGATCACGGTCCTGCATCTGTCTTCAGTCTGTGGCCAACCAGATCATATTTTAACCTCTTCACCTCTGTGTGCTGACTGTGCTCATTTTGACGGTTTGTGCTCATCATGATTTGAAGTCATGTTTTATTATATGACCCTCACAATTTATATATCCTTTTTTACTGCAGACTTGGCAGATTCATAATATATTATTATTAGATTTATAAGTCAAGTCCTGCCAGAATGCTATAACAAAAAATGTAAAAAAAATAAAAAAAAAGTGAAATTCCATTTAAATTTCATCTATTTACAGCGTGTATTTTTTTTTTTACATTTTATCATCCGAACCTTAACGGTTATATATTCTATGGGGTACTCTTGTTAAAAAAAAAAAAAAAAAAAATAGAAAAATACTGTAATAGGTTCCCATTTCTGACAAAAAAAGCGATTTTAACCCTTTCGCTGCTGAGGCTTTTCCCGCCCCTGTGCTGAGGTCATTTTTTACCTGTTTTGCGCATCATGTTTAAACGTGTTTTAAAGGCTTATTTTAGTATATGACACCGACATATTATATATCGTTCTTTCCGTCAGACTCGGTAGATTCATAATATGTCATTATTATATGTATACGTTATGTCATGTTTGTATATTATAACAAAAAATGCAATAAAATATGTATTTTCAATAATTTACAATGTGTAAAGTGTTTTTTTCCACATTTTAACATGCGAGCAATTGCGGTTATATTTTGTATGGGGTGCGCTTGTTAAAAAAATTAGAGATGGGGTCTCGTTACATTTTTTTTTGGGGAAAATTACACCATTTTTAACAAACGCACCGCATACAAAAATCGTTAATGCAGCATCATTGTTCACATTATAATTGAAATGGGAACAATATTGCTGCATTAACAAACCAAAAAAAATAAAAAAAAAGTGTTTATTTTTTTTTTTACATTTTATCATCCGAACCTTAACGGTTATATATTCTATGGGGTACTCTTGTTAAAAAAAAAAAAAAAATAGAAAAATACTGTAATAGGTTCCCATTTCTGACAAAAAAAGCGATTTTAACCCTTTCGCTGCTGAGGCTTTTCCCGCCCCTGTGCTGAGGTCATTTTTTACCTGTTTTGCGCATCATGTTTAAACGTGTTTTAAAGGCTTATTTTAGTATATGACACCGACATATTATATATCGTTCTTTCCGTCAGACTCGGTAGATTCATAATATGTCATTATTATATGTATACGTTATGTCATGTTTGTATATTATAACAAAAAATGCAATAAAATATGTATTTTCAATAATTTACAATGTGTAAAGTGTTTTTTTCCACATTTTAACATGCGAGCAATTGCGGTTATATTTTGTATGGGGTGCGCTTGTTAAAAAAATTAGAGATGGGGTCTCGTTACATTTTTTTTTGGGGAAAATTACACCATTTTTAACAAACGCACCGCATACAAAAATCGTTAATGCAGCATCATTGTTCACATTATAATTGAAATGGGAACAATATTGCTGCATTAACAAACCAAAAAAAATAAAAAAAAAGTGTTTATTTTTTTTTTTATTTTTTTTATTTTTTATTTTTTATTTTTTATTTTTTTACAAATTTTTTACTTTCATGTTTGGTATCGTTGGAACGGCCATGCTCTGGCCGATCCAACCATATCAAAATTTAACCCCTAACTGCCACGGATCGGGAGATAGGGAGTTCATTGGAACTCCCTATCTCCACAGTTCGTGGCAGTTAGGGGTTAACTGTAGGACTGGCGTCATCGTGCTGCGCACGATGACGCCAGTCCTCTGGGGGAGTTCCCGGAAGCTTGGCCGACATCCAAGATGTCGGCCAGCTCCCGGGAAGGATCGCGAATCGGCGCTTTTCAGCGCCGATTTGCGATCCAGCTCCCCAGGGGTTAATGTCAGGCATCATTTGGAAGGGCAGGCTGTGCCCTTCCAAATGATGCCTGGGTTAAGCCCCTGTGTGCCGCCGATCGGGAGGGAGAGAGGTCCGAAGGACCTCCCCCCCCTCCCTTTCAGGCGCCTCCTCCGCACATGCGGGGGGGGGCGCCTGAATTAGGTGTCATCGCGGGGGCGCGATGACACCTAATAATGGCGGCCGCTGCTCCGGATGCCGGGCTGACATCCAGGATGTCAGCCCGCACCGGAGGGGCCAGCGATCGGCCGGAACCCGGCCGAACGCTGACCCCAATGCGAGGACGCGCTCAGCGCGTCCTCCGCATACCAGCGGTAATGCTGAGGACGCGCTGAGCGCGTCCTTAGCATTGAACTGGTTAACAAAAACTGAAAAAACTTCATTTTTCATTGTGGGAAAAGTTTATCATTGATGGACTTGACGTTGAGGGAGATAGCTGATGTTTCTAGAACTCTCTTTGCCAGATTCTTTACACATATTGCAGGTTTAATTTAATATAAACAAACCAAAATGAAGGATAAATATCTGCCTCGCGATGTTTAGTTTTGCTTGGAAAAAACATAAGTAACTAGTAAAACAAATAGTTATTTCACAAAATTATTTGCTTTGTTCTAGAAGGACCACATGATCGCTTACAAAAAAAACATTATTTGATTGTCATAAATGTTTTATTGCTAGGTGTTTTAGATGAAATCAAAACACTTTAAGACACCGAGGCAAAAGGAGGATTGAGATGAACAGAAAAGGTATAAAATATATCATTAAACAACAGAAACCCATAATATTTTATGTTATTTATAATAGCAAAACACAATAACACATATATTTTCTGATATATTTTGTTTATTTTTATATCCCTCCATTAAAAATCTCACAAGGTTCCCTACATATATGATATACATGGAGATAAAGTATTTAATCTTTTATGACTCTAGATGATAGCCTTTGCTGAAAAGAAGCACTATAGCGGAGGGGATGATTCACAAATACTGAATTTTATGATCCAAGCTAGTGCTAAAATAAATTTAGAGTGTGTTGGAAGTAAATCATTCACAAGGTATTCTGCCTCCCTAGCAAAGCTGTGAGGCGTGGGTGCTTGAGACTAGCCAAGTCTGTATTGACCAGTACTCACACGATGAAAGTTCAGCAGTGTCAACTCAGCAAAACTGACACGTAGAAAGATGAATCCAGTTGAAAACTTTAATGATCAGACTGACAATCTTTGTAATCGTGTACAGCAATGCAGGTGAAAAGACATTAGTTCTGTCCAGCATTGAGCAAAGATGGTTGCTAGGTGACCAGTAAGTACCTCATAACCAGACTGAATAAAAAGGGGTGGAGCTAGCTGGATAGAGCAAGGCTAAGGGAACCATGCAGGAACAAAATAACTATGAAATAATAGCTGTAAGCAGCAAAAGGCAGATTCAATACATAGCATTAAAATATACAAATAAACCCTGAGTCATGGGGCATGACACAAGGTTTTACTCAATTAAGTCAATTATAATATTACTGCGACTTTGCTGTATGTAGGATCCCGGGCTTAGTATCAGATTACGATGCATGCAGCTTTTCTAGCACCTGCATCGTAAAATCACGCTAAAATGGGGACGCTAAGGAGAAACCTCCAGACGCAGGTGTAGATTGTAATAGTGCCCATAATATTTTAATCAATACAGGTCAGGTCCAAGTTAGAGCATACGCAGCACCAAGAAATATAAGCATAACTCAGTGGTACCAATTAGAATAGAAAAGTGATACCATTGATAAAGGAAAATAAATCATATGACCATGTACTGTAACATGATATCATGAATACACTTCATAATTTCTATTGGGGTCAAGAGAACACACGATCAGTATAGGATCTTTCTGAAATGTAAATTCATTTGTTCACTCGTCAAAAGGGTTTAGCCATTATTAACAGAACTGACTTAATAAAAGGGGAATCAAAAGTCTAAAATGTGTGTTCACTTACATTTCAACCAAAAGTGCTTCTTTCTTTACCTTTTTTTTATGTCATGTCATGACTAAAATGACTAACTTTTTCACAAATGTCAATTCAAATTTTATAAAAGGGATAACACTTGCAAATTGTTTTACATCACAATTGTACATGTGCAGACACGTAACCTCATGAAGAGGTAAAATATTACAAAAATTATTAAATATTAAAGAAAACAAAAAGTACACAACACATTAACAATTTAGATACTTTACATCTTATAAAATACAGCAAAGTAAACAAATTGCATATGTTATAGGCATTTTAAGCAGTGAGGAAGGCTGTAGAATCAAAGTCTCAAACGTTCTTCTGTTGCCAAGTTTTCGAAATCATAAATTCGACTAGGATTTTATTAAATTGTACCAACTGCAATGCTGTGTATTAGACAGTCATTTGAACACAAAGGTTAGTTGGCTAATTGAGTTGGACACAATTCATTATTGTTAAGTAATTATGTTAATCTCTTATGTTAATCTGCTTTTTGTTATGTATTGGAAATTGTTATGGATACAAACAGAATATTAAGGTTTATATTTTCTGCTCTGAAAATGGCAAATAGTCATTTGTCCTGGGTGTACAGTTATTTATCTCAAATGTATAATAAACCTAAATCCAAATTTCTAAGTTGAAATTAAAATAGACAAGACTAAAACATACAAATTGGATATAATAACAAGGCTATGTATACCAGAAATTTACATAAACTGGATTTGGATTCAAACAGGCACCACTGTTCAGATCACCTTGTGAAGGGTGAATATACTCATAGTAGAGTACTTTGTTTGACATAGCTCTTCTGAATTATAATATATATATATATATTGTAGAATAGATAAGCCGTGTTAGTCCAGATGCCAAAATCACCATAGTATAGCTGTACGTATTGATACCTTTTTTTATAGGACTAAAGTTACATGTAAAAGACAAGCTTTCGAGAGTACAGTATTCCTCTCTTCTTCAAGTCTGGAAGCTATACTAACCAAAATCATATAATTGAGCATTAAAAGGGCACACGGGTGGGGTGTTGGGATAGGTGTTAATAGTTAGAGTGAAATAGTATGTCAAAAAGGGCAAACAAACGAATGAATAGGGATCATAGACCCATAAAACAACAGTGATACCATCATGCTGTACATCTGATGATTGTGCATACAGAGGAAGAGGTTAATAAGACCAATTGAAAAAAAAACAAGGAAGAAAGAAAAAGAAAAAAAAAAGGAACAAAAACAAAAACAAAAACACAAGCTAGAATTCTGAATGTTACGTAACAATATGGTAAGGAGTTAAAAATCCAGAATCTACATTGAGTCCCTTCTTTTATGGTGTTAAATTATGTGATCATTTTCATTTCATTTGTCTTCATGAAAGTCCTGAGGTTGTGAATGAATTGGCCTGTTAGATTCAAGTGATGTCCCACCGGGGTACAGTATTTATTTTTCTGATGGTTGATGGAGTGTCTGTGCAGGTTCTTCCTGAGATTCAGTTCAAGGCCAGTTTCACCAATATAGCAGCCCTTTTTACAGGCCGTGCACTGGATCATGTACACCACATTGGCTGACGTGCAGAGGTGCGAGCCCATAAAGTTGTATCTGCAGTTATTGTGCCAGGCAGTGCTGCTGTCACATATATGTTGGCACAGTTTGCAGCGGGACTTGTTGCAGCATTTGGTCCCATTCTGTATGTCATCCTGTCCCTGGGTGAGTTTGCTGCGGACCAGTCTTCACCTCAGGTTTGGGGGTTACGTGAATGTCAGTAAGGGGGGGCTGTGGGAATATTTCTTTGAGCGCAGGGTCGCATACAAAAACTCTAAACTTTTATACTCTATGATCAATGTTCTGGCCTTTTTTGAAGAGCCGGAACATCGGTCACTATGTATTAATCATTAAAGAAAAAGGGTGTTTTAATTTGAAAAGACCGGAGAGCACATTTTTTGAACTGGAGTAGACATGTGCATTCGTTTTAGTACTAAAACGATTTAGTCCGAATTTGGGGATAATTTAGTTTTCGTATGACTCAAGAGATACGAAACTGCTCAGTACAGAAAACGAAAGAAATTAAAATAAAATGCACTACATTTTAGTTTCAGTCCTTTTTGTGATATTACATTGAGTGAAGGAGACCAGCAATGAAGAGCGCAACATCACAAAGCTACAGAAAAGGTTGTATGTGTAATCCTTCCCGACCCCTACCCGAAAATCTGACAGTGATAGAGCTCCAGAATACTCACTCGCAGCACAGACAGCCAGCACAGGAGAGAAAACCTTTACTTAACCCTTGCATGTCTATGAGGCAGACAAGATGATAAAAACAGCTGGAGAAGGAAAACATTCAAATAAATCACACTGAAAGCTAATGACAGAGGAAGGCTGGATAGTAAAAACCCCTTCATAACAAGCAGCGCTGGGAGAAGAGAGGGACTTTATAAAACGTGTGTTATTTCCCCTCCCACTCTGCATAATAGGGGCTTAGGTCTGATACATTTTATATTATCCAGGATCACTATCCCCCTTTCCTCATCTATAATACACGTTTTATATACAGTCCCTCTCCTCTCCCAGTGCTGCTTGTTATAAAGGTTTTTTTACACCTGATACATTTAGTATCCAGCTCTCACAATTACTGTCATTATGAGCCTTCAGTGTGATTTATTTGAATGTTTTCCCTGGATTTAAAGTGCTTTAGTTTATTATAAAAATAAATTTGCACCAGTCATCTCTTCTCTGAGCTTTCAGACAGATTTACGTTAATATTTTCCCTCTCCCCTGCTTTTATATTCCTGTGTCTCCCCACAGAGATACAAAGTTTAAGTAACAGTTCCCTCTCCTGTGCTGGATAAGCATTGCATTCCGAAGTTCTGCACCCTCCACATGCCAATGCAGTAGGATGTTCTATACAGAGAGGGGCATTAATTAATGCAGGAGGATGTTCTGTACATTATACAGAGAAAGGTATAAATTGAGGAGGATGTTCTATACAGAGAGGGACATTAAATAATTCAGAAGGATGTTCTATACACTATACAGAGAGGGGTATTAATGCAGGAGGATGTTATCTACATTATACAGAGAGGGGTATTCATTAATGCAGTAGGATGTTCTATACATTAGACAGAGAGGAGCCTTTTTTTTAGCCCTTTAAATCCAGTTGCTGTGAGCGCTGAGATCGGCTGCTTGTTATATTATCTCTCTCTACAATGTATCAGGCTCAGCTGTTACAGTATCCGACTGGAACAGCGCTCAGAGTTTCAGTAAAACAAGGAAATAATATTGTTATAAACTCTTATATATAAAAATATTATTTACTAGTTTTACTGAAACTCTGAGCAGCGTGATGAGCAGCAGTCAGTTACTGCAACAGCTTTGCCTGACACATTGTGCTGAGAGTGAGCTCTAACAAGCAGCGATCTCAGCCCTCTGAGGTGCCACTACAATAGTAATTGTATCCACTGGTTTTCGGATGAATGAAATTAGTTTTCATACTAAAGAACTGAAAACGAATTTCTTTAGCAACTAAATAAATTGCATTTTAGGACTAATCCATTAGTTCAAAACGAAATTTTGTGCTGTGCACATGTCTAAACTGGAGTATATTAAGTAAATGCACTGAAGCACCAAGTCATATAGAGGTACTCCCTCCCCAATGCCCAAAGAGTCTTAAAATACGTATGTCAAGTGTTGAGTGCCAAACAAGTATATACAGTATGTAATGCAATATTCACCATGAGGTACAATTTAACATGAAATGTTTAACTATATGTACGTTTCCTAGTAATTCAATAAACCATACATTGTATCAGGAAATATGGAATGTTCTATTTGGGCACATATTTTGTTGCTTTCACATTTGTTTCTCATTTTAAAGAATGCAAAGGAGACAGAGTTGTTTCTGAGCTTCACCTATATAAAAACAAGCACTTTCCTAAAGTTAGCAGAATAAGAGTCTGTAGACTTCCTTCCTCCTGACCAAACCTTTTGTAATTTACCTACCAACTATAAACCTCTGCTCTTCTGGTACCTTTAGTGAAAATCATGGAATTACATCATGGGATGTCGACTAAGATTTCCATATAGTCCTCACTGTCAATGCTAAATAGATGCATATGAGCTTGGCCAGGGATCATGGGTGACTTGTTCACGTTTGAAGGCATGTTATTACATTTTTTCATTTTCTTTTTTTAGCCCCTTCACTAACTAGATCATTTATACTCTATCTGCAAGGCACCTCCTGATGCCCCAATATTGTGTATAGTCAATATGGTGTTCCACTGGAGCGATGCAAAGAGCTAATGTTTATAGCAACCATCAACTATCCAGGAGAGTGGAAGATTTGGCAGATAATCACTCAAAAACCATCAAATGTTGGTCATCATCTGTGGTGCATCCAAATTTGCAGCCGCTCGTCTCGACTTCCGGTCACCTCCTCCTGTTTATTCTTTTAATCTGCAGCAAAAGTTCCTTTATATTTTAGGATATTTTAGGCATTTTTCCATCGAATTTAATTAAAGTGTTTTTTTTTCTGTAACAGACCTTTTTATTTTCATTATCCTCTAGACTGTAAGCTCCTATGAGCAGGCCCCTCTACACCTCTTGTTTCCATCATATGTCCGTTTATCTGTATCTCGTTCCCTTTGGTTATGGTAAAGCGCTGCGGAAACTGTTGGCACTATATAAATATTATTATTTTTATTAAGAAGTGTTTATAGTAAAGAAATTTAATTTGCATTATATCTCAGAACTTGCCTCTAATGCTTTATTACCATGGGCATGATGCCTAAGGTGCTCCCAGATTTTAAAACCAGCTGGAAAATGTACCTTATTGGGGAATGACATCTCCCCAGCTGATGCTGCAGTTACATCCTCAGCCCCTGCTGCGCTCCCTGGGGGGTCTGGGCATGATTCTGTGCCCCTGGATGGTCAAATGCCAGCACATTGTGATGGCCGATCGGCATCTGAGGGGGCGGGACCTGGCATGGTCACGAGGAGCCGCCGGGTTTAAAGCAGGGCACGAGGAATTGCCTCGTCGCCCTGACGTGGAGTCTAATTCCCACATCGCCTGCTTTTACTTTCATTGTGCTTTCTGTTGCCGACCCATTTTGTCTACGAATCCTGCTCCTGTTTTCGACCCGGCTTGTCTTTGACCATTCTCTCGTTTATCCCATATCGGCTCCTATTGCTGTGTGTCAAATTGTTTAACCCTATGTATTCCGCTGGGTTTTGGGCCCGCCACCTAGGTTCATACCGCTCTCGTTCTGGGGTAATATCTGCAGCCTTATCGGTGGTTGTGTTCGAGACCTAAGGTTTCTGAATTTGTGTTAAGCTGTCTTTACACGAGATTAGGGAAAGATAGGTACCGCTTGTTCTCTACTAAGTATTATTGTAATACTTACGCCAAGTGTAACCTGTTCATAAACAGCCCGATGCTGATGACACACGTGATAGTCTGATTCTATTAAGGTATCGCAAACCCAGTAGGGTTTATCCAAGTACGTATTTTCTGTTTATGCTGTGACTGCCCTGCAGTCTAATCAATTCTTCGACTGTCAAAGAAATCTGCTGGAAGTCCAGCTTGAGACATATACTCCGGTATCTAAGTTATCTGTATTGTTGAGAGTCCCTCCCTGTATGTTCACTAAGTGGTCTTTTGGTCTTGAAACCATCTGATCTTAGTTGCAATACAGTTGTGCTTTTATACTCCTTGGCTTTGGAGTATAAGTCTGTGTTTTCCGAGTGTTTTGTAACTGTCAAGCAGATATTTCTATCCATTAAGATCACTACTCCGCTACTCTTGTGTGAGCGCTACAGCGCCCGTTACAGCTGCACAGAGACCAGAACTGCAATAACTACTTTAGGCCAATAAATGTCAACACCTGCCTGCCATATAGGTTATTATTTGTAAGGAATACATTGGGAATATTCCCAAATAATTCTTCCTGTATAATTCGATAAAAATGATTTTCCAAGAAAATTATAGTTCCTGACAGTGGTTTTCTGGAAAATTCTTTGCTAGTGAAAGGGTTAAAGACAGTGGGACTAATTTAGATAGATACGGCACAAATTTATTTAAATCTTATGAAAGCAGGAAAGTGTTCTCAAAAGTGAAAGCATCAATGAACCACAATACATAAGCAAAGGAGTTATGCTGGTTTAAATACGGAAAGGGAATCCACAAGTTAGAGGAAGGGAGTATATTTAAAAGGAAACAAAGTAGCAAAACAAGAGGACATAGTCTTAGATTAGAGGGGCAAAGGTTTAAAAGTAACATCAGGAAGCATTATTTTACTGAGAGGGTGGTGGATACATGGAACAGCCTTCCAGTAGAAGTGGTAGAGGCCAAAACAGTGATTGAATTTAAGCAGGCATGGGATAGGCATAAGGCTATCCTAAACAAAAGATAAATCCAGGTAAAGTATCCATGTAATTGGGCAGACTAGATGTGCCAAAAGGTTCTTATCTGCCGACATTTTTCTATGTTTCTAGGTTTCTAGATTGAAGTGTGTGGTCTACTTTATTAACCATGATTCTGGTTTTACCCAACGTAGACATTTTACTGTCATGAAATAATGATTACAAATTTTACCTTTTATTGTTTGGGTAGATTTGCCCGTGGTGAGGGCAAGACCAGCTCCAAAGAAATGCATTTTGACTGTGAACCTAGTATTATACATGGATATGAACATTGCTAAAGCTTATACAACTGCTTAACGTTCGGCAAACATAATCTGCTTGTATTTGCACGGTGAAGGATAGTGGTCATAAAAGAGGTTACCATTGTCAAAATATTACATTACTACAAGAATAAATAGCAACCACGAATCTTGCTGTATCAACTATTCAGCAGGTACCCCATGCTGTCTAATTAATTTGATGTTGATAAAACATACAGTTTAAGCACAAAGCTCAGGTAATCAGCCAGAGAAAATAACTACATTCCCATTTACAATGCTTGGAAAGCCTGATATACTGTGCGACAGTGGTACGGCAAGTCAATATGTCAAAAGCTGGTGTTCTTGATTAGCTACGTTTGTGAGTTTATGGGCATGCACAAAATATAATCCACTACAAAAATAACACTACAGGCCATTTACTGTTATCTACAATGAAATACCACATTGTTTAGCCATCACACGGAAGAGAAAAATCTCTGTTTGCCTTTAATGTACTCAATAAATGTAATGAGTAATCTGTTTTGTTCAGACTCAATAGCTCAGAGGTATACATTTGTCCAGACGCCTCAATAGATTTAACATTCATTTCATTTCATGAGACAAGCTAAGGAAAACAGCGGATGAAACAATGTCTTAATGAATTAGGCACATTTTCTGTAGTGTTCAAGACAGCATTATTCTACATGGTGAATCACCTGTGGAGTAGCTGGAACATCACAAATTCACATTAACCCCTTAAGGACGCAGGGCGTACCATGCCGTCCTGCACCACGTGGGCTTTAATGCCGCAGGACGGCATGGTACGCCCCGCGGCGTTTGGTGCCTCTGCGCGCCGAAAAAACGGCCCGCCTCCCTTCCCACAATGCCGTTCGCTGGCTGGGGGTCTGCCTGACACCCGGGCAGACCCTCCCAGCTGGCGATCGGCATTGTGGGAAGGGAGGCGGGCCGTTTCCCTCGTGGAAAGATCCAAGCTGCCAATCCGGCGCTTGGATTTGACAGTTGCAGCGGTGACAAGCTGTCACCTCTGCAACTGTCAGAATGTCTCAGTCAATGATTGTTGCATTGGCTGAGACATTGCCCCTTTCTCCTGCTCCTCATTGCGATCTGAGGAGCAGAGAGAGAGAGAGAGGCAGAGAACGGAGCAGAGAAAAAAAAAACTGAAAACCCCAAACCCCAGGCACTGTACCCCCAGGCACTGTACCCCCCTGGCACTGTACCCCCTGGCACTGTACCCCCCTGGCACTGTAACCCCCTGGCACTGTATCCCCCAGGCACTGTACCCCCCAGGCACCTACTGGCACTGTACCTACTGGCACTGTACCCCCCAGGCACTGTACCTACTGGCACTGTACCCCCAGGCACTGTACCCTCCTGGCACAGTACCCCCTGGCTGAAAAAAAATAACTAAAAAAAACCTGACTAAAAAAAAAACCGAGGCACTGTACCCCCTGGCAGTGTAACCCTGATTGGCAGTATACCCTCGATTGAGAACCCGCATTGGCATACGACCCTTTGGCATTTCTGACTACCCGCATTGGCATACGACCCCTGGCATTTCTGACTACCCGCATTGGCATACGACCCCGTGGCATTCCTGACTACCCGCATTGGCATACGACCCCCCTTGGAATATTCTTACCTTGTCTAGATAGATAGAAGTACCGGCCACTACAAGGACCGGAAGGGCTTAGTTTAGGTGTTCTAATATTTTATTTGTGTACTTGACCCCATCAGTTCCCCGACCTCCCATTTAATTTAGTTATAACAAGATCCCCATAAAAATGTCCTCCCGCTTTTACTCCCCAGAAGAGGCATATGAGATCCTGGCCGCCTCTGAGAGTGACGCTCTCGCCGACAGTGACACCCTCACAGCCTCTGATATAGAGCCTCTTAGTGAACCCTCCAGTGATGGTGACCCCCCACCATCTACTGGGAGGCGCGAGAGCAATTGGGTACCCCCAAATATGGCTGCCCCAGAAATACCCCCATTTATAGCGACTCCTGGCATCACAGTAAGGGTAGAGGACTGTGAGCCAGTGAGCTTTTTTAATCTCTATGTCGGACGACGTATTCGAGATGGTGGTTGAGCAAACCAACCTGTTTGCCAACCAGTATCTTGATGCGCATCCGGATTCACATCGCCACAGACGTAACAAGTGGCACCCAACGGATGTGATAGAGTTAAAAAAATTTGGGCTCTAACCCTCGTAATGGGAATAGTGAAGAAGCCAAGTATCCGGTCTTACTGGCACAAAAACCCCATCCTGGCTACCCCACTATTCCCAAGGGTTATGAAGAGGGAGAGATACGAAAATCTCATGCGATTCCTCCATTTTAATGACAACGCACTGTGCCCACCAAGAAACGACCCATTGCATGACCACCTCTATAAAATTCTGCCCCTTATCAGTCTTAGGTCTGCCAAATTCACCGATAATTATGTTCCCGACCAAAATATATCTGTAGACGAGTCCCTTATAAATTCAAAGGCAGACTGCTCTTCAAGCAGTATATCCCAAGCAAGCGATCCCGGTATGGCGTCAAATTTTATAAATTGTGTGAGTCCACAACAGGCTACACCTGGGCGTTTAGAATATACGAAGGGAAAGATAGCCACCTTGACCCCACAAGATGCCCCGATTGTATTGGCACCAGTGGAAAAATTGTGTGGGATCTGGTCTATCCCCTATTCAACAAGGGCTATCATTTATGGGTCGATAACTATTACACCAGTATCGACCTATTTAAAAATTTATATTGTTTTGAGACCCTTGCGTGTGGCACAGTGCGGAAGAATCGCAGAGGTTTTCCCCAAATCCTGACAGCAGGCAAAAGAAGTAGGGGCTCCTCTTCATCTCTACGTCAGGAAGAAGTGCTAGCCCTTTGGTTCACCGATAAGAAGGATGTATACATGCTATCTACAGTGCACGACGAAAGTACAGTGCCAGTGCCTGTGAGAGGGAGGACTGAGCCACTGGAAAAGCCGAAGTGCATTGTAGATTACAGCAAGTTTATGGGGGGAGTAGACTTGGCTGATCAATGTATACAGCCTTATCTGGTGAACCGAAAGACTAGGGCATGGTACAAGAAGATTGCCATCTATTTGACCAAGATAGCAATTTTCAATGCGTACGTGCTCTACAAGCAGGCAGCAGTACAAAAGCCATATCCCTTCCTAGAATTCATGCTTGAGATCATATCCCAATTTATCCTAACCCCGGCCCCCGTTACATCCGCTTTGGAATCAGGAGATCTCCAAAGATTAAGCAGCAGACACTTTCCTTCCCGAGTCCCTCCCACCCGCTGTAAAAAGTCCCCCCAGAAAAAGTGTAGTGTCTGCCGCAAGAAAGGAATCCGAAAGGATTCTAGTTATTATTGCCCTACCTGCCCATCTCTACCTGGCCTCTGCATAACCGAGTGCTTCAATATTTATCATACCGAGCTAAATTACTAAATCCCCTTTTCTGCTTTGTCCCTATTACCCTTTGCTGCCTGTACCGACTCATTGGCTTGTTATACCGACTACTCTTTGTTTGCTGCCTGTACCGACTCATTGGCTTGTTATACCGACTACTCTTTGTTTGCTGCCTGTACCGACTCATTGGCTTGTTATACCGACTACTCTTTGTTTGCTGCCTGTACCGACTCATTGGCTTGTTATACCGACTACTCTTTGTTTGCTGCCTGTACCGACTCATTGGCTTGTTATAACGACTACTCTGACTTCTGGAATCCCCTGAATTTCGCCTGTCCCTCTTTACGTTAAGCCCAGCTATTCTAAAGTGGCTGCACCAAACAACTCAAAATACTAATTTTGAATCATTGGCACGTCATCTTTGGAGCAATATTCTTTCTTGGCGTGCCATTTTCTCTCAAAGTCGACATAAATCCTGAAAATCACTTGTTAAATTACCAAAAAACTAAATAAAAATGCTACATGTGGGGTACCGTTGAATTCGTAACACATTGCCGAACACAAATATCAATGTTATAGGCCAGTAAAAGGTTGACCGAGCAGGATATTAGCAGAAAAATAACAGTTTTCGTGTAAAACAAATGCAAAACACAATCATGAAAACTAAGTGTGGCCAGGGTTTGTGACCAAGTGGCTACTATACAAAACTGGACATACCCCATTTTCAACACTCTGGGTTGTCTACTTCTCAAAATGATATGCCATGATGGGGTACTTTTCATACCTGGGCTGCCATACCCTCTCAAATTCAACCTAGGCCCAGCAAACCAATCTGGCAAATTTCAAGTTGTAAAACCTGAAATGGGCAAACTCTACATTTTACCGTGTAACTTTCCAAAAAGTAAATAAAAATGCAACATGGTGGTACCGTTGAACTCGTAACACATTTCCGAACACAAATATCAATGTTATAGGCCAGTAAAAGGTTGACCGAGCAGGATATTAGCAGCAAAATAACAGTTTTCGTGTAAAGCAAATGCAAAACACAATCATGAAAACTAAGTGTGGCCAGGGTTTGTGACCAAGTGGCTACTATACAAAACTGGACATACCCCATTTTCAACACTCTGGGTTGTCTACTTCTCAAAATGATATGCCTTGATGGGGTACTTCTCAAACCTGGGCTGCCATACCCTCTCAAATTCAACCTAGGCCCAGAAAACCAATCTGGCAAACTCTACATTTGATCGTGTAACTTTCCAAAAAGCAAAATAAAAATGCTAAATGGAGGGTACCGTTGATCTCGTAACACATTGCCGAACACAAATATCAATGTTGTAGGCCAGTAAAAGGTAGACGGAGCATGATATTAGTAGCAAAATAAAAATTTTTGTGTAAAAAATGCAAAACACAATCATGAAGACCAAGTTTGCGACTAAGTGGCTACTATAAAAAAACGAAACGTACACCATTTGGAATAGCCTGGGTTGTCTACTTTTCAATATGGTATGACATGTTGGGGTACTTTTCATACCTGGGCTGCCATAACCTCTCAAAGTCAACATAGGGCCAGGAAACCAATCTGGCAAATTTCAAGTTGTAAAACGTGAAATGGGCAAACTCTATATTTGACCCTGTAACTTTCCAAAACCTCCTAAAACCTCTACATAGGGGGTACCGTTGAACTCGTAAGACATTGCCGACCAGAAATATATGTATTTTATTTCATTTAATGCTAAGCGTACAATGTCATTCACACTAAAAATACAATGGAGAACTTTGAAAATTGCAAAATTTCCTTTTTTCTCATAGTATTTAGTTTTTTTTTCATACTATAATATATTTTATATATAAATCTTTGATGGAAAATGAAAGCCCTATTTCTCCTGAACAAAATGATATATAATAAGGGTGGGTACACTTAATATGTAAGAGGTCAATTATGGTTGAACAGCGAATAGCTGAAATTCTACTTTTAGAACTGTTCAAAAGTGTTCCAAACTTGTAAAATTACTCCCGTCCTTAAGGGGTTAAAGGGCTGACAATTAAGTACAAGTCACTGTGGAATTCATGCTTGTATCAAGCTAAAATTACAGTGTTCACTATATTAATAATTAACAGAAATTAATATTTACAATTATTTTCATTATTAGAACCATATATAACTGGAACGGACAGAGGGGAATGAGACCATTTAACAATTTGCGTTGATATTCATGGATAGCATTTGGAAAACATTACGGATACATGTCGCACGTGGTATGTCAATGTTCGGAGCCGCACACAAATTATACTCCCTATTTTAACACCATTAAGATGATGCAGCACATGGATGGTGAAATGTTTATAAACTAATGACTAGCTCGCTTGGAAAAAATAAAGAATTTGAACATTACAGTGCACATTTTTATGCCATAATGTAGTATAAAAACACAACATACAGTAGAGCTCCATTCATTCTGGAGTTGGAATTTGCAAGCAAGTGCTAACACATGCACTTTAAAATGTAGTGTTCTTGTGGTGGCAGATTACCGACCCTCTTCCTGGTGAGACCAATACTGTAACATTAGTACCATATAGTGGTGTCGAGCACTGGTGAAAATATTCCATCTATGGACTGTCATTTAATCTTACAAACTTCACCAGGTCTGATGTAGGGGATAAGTTTTGGTTTTATACAAGGGATATACGAGGTTTAGAAGCTGCCAGATGTCAGGAGGAAAAACAAAACAACTTGAAATTACTCATTCAATAGGTCCCAGTATTTTGGTTAACCAATACAAAGTATAGTAAATGTACAGTTACAGGACGTAATAGCCTATAATCTTTGTGGGCGACACTGCAGTATATGTCAAGAATTAACTTCACACTTTAAGTACAAAGCATTGTGTCCACTAGTGGCTGCCATACGTTTAATCCCTTCATTGCCAGAAACATAACGGTTTTTTCAGAGAGCATCAAAATGTCACTTTAGTGCTCTCCCATTCCCCGCACTTCGGGGATACAATTTCCCTGACTATGTGGTGAATTCAGCATTGAACAAGGGGTTCCCAAAGTGCAGGGAAAAGAGGCCAACCACACCCGAAAAATCACAGAAAAAAATCCCTCTGATACAATCCAAAACGCTGCACAAAACCCGCCGAATGTACCCGACGAACACTTACTTGCCGTACACGTCCAAAAAAAGCAGATGATCCTCCGAACACAGCTCCGACCAGCCGCCAGGAAAAGCAGACAAGCTGATGGTAATTGTTTTTTTTATCAATTTTTTTCCAAACACAAAAATGCCTAAAAAAATATAAAGGAGACCTTTTGCTGCAGACTAAAAGAATGGTTTATGAGATATTGAATAAAAATGGGAATATTTTTTACATCGAAACCTATGGGATTTGTCTGATCAAACCTGCCGAAAGGAAATCACCGAACATCAGGGCATTTCACTGACATTTCACTGCTGTTTTCGGTGTTCTCTTAATAGATTAACCATTGCTTGTGTATGGGGATTTCACTGCTGCCGAACAGCACTGTATTTCTCTGGCAATTCAACCAATATTTGGCGAACTGCCTGCTTTCTAAATAGCCGAATGGCCACGAAATTGCACCGTATGGGGAAATTCACCATTCGGTACAATTTCAGCTGTCTCTGAATAACCCTGTGTACTGTATTTGCTTTGAAAAATATAAAACTAATTAAATTTAGCCGAGAGCACTTCATCTATTACTGCAAAGGAGCTGAAAATAGCAGCCCTCAACTGATATTGCAACAAAAATAGCAAATTTTACTGTTGTGTTACAACAGCCATGGAAAGGTCAGAATACAAGGGGCTCCATTACATTTTTGGTGACAACGTTAGCGCTCACCTGAGTGAGCGTTAACGTTAGCCCTGGTGGCCCCACCATATTACAATCCAAATGCTAACGGGTTAAAAAAAACCATTAGTGATGGGAATCTTGCTCAAGGTTGCTGTACTTTGCACTCCCTATGCTTAACATGGGGAGCGTAAACAGTTAATTAGGTTAGTATTACAATATACTATTGCTAATTACCGTCCGGCTGCGGTTACTGAAAAGTTAACCACAACCAGGACTTTGTGCTAACGGATTCTGCTGATGCAGAATCCGTCAGCACCAGCAGAAACCCCCCTCCCAATAACATCATATACTCACCTCCTATCCCAAGGCGCGGACCACGGCTCCAACCACCCCTCTGTCCACCAGGAGCAGGGAGCGACTGGGGGAAAAAGTCCCCCAGTCTCTCCCTGCGGATCACTACGCTGACCTGCCAGATCTCACAAGGCGAGATCTGGAAGGTCATGTGACCGGCGCCGTCTGCCTCAATGGAGTCCTATGGACTCAATTGAGTGGATGCACGCGGCGGCGTTTAGCGCCGCCACGCGCATCCAGGGGCTTAGCGCCCAATAACGATGCAGGCAGCTTTTTTAGTTTCTGCATCGTAAGATCACACTAAAACGGGGACGTAAATGAGAAATGACTGTAATGGTGCCCAGGGAGAGCTCTGTGGTCACTCACTCCTGTCCAGGGATAAGATTCAAGTAGTTCTAATGACTGAAAATTCCAGTACAGTTCAGATACAAGGTGTTACTGTAATTTCCACAGACATATCAACATACAAATATAGTTATATTCTACTGATATTGTTTCAAAGGTTGCATTGCTAATCTCTTTATAGTCACGACAAACACATGTAAATAGGATTTCTGACCATTTTTGTTGTCTTCCATCTACTATATTGTCATTAAAGTTATCTCTACCTGTATGCTAATATGACAAACCCCATTTGAAGTGTCAATGGCACCATCTACTGTTTAGACCTTTGAATCCCAACAATATTTCTGCAATGAATAAAAAAATAAAATAAATTAAAATTAAAAAAGCATGCAAATTCATTTTAATCTTTTTAACGGTCTCCGGGGGAAACGCTCTAGGCAAAATTGAATTATATGCCACCTTTAAATTTGCATTTCATATTTCAAATAAATGTTTTTTTTTAAAATCCACAACCAATTAGCAGCTTAAGGGTTTAACACATCGATCCACTAATACATATGTTTAGCAGGGGCTGTTTAGTATTAGCAGCTTCCTATTACAAGCTCAACTACGAGTTAGTCACACACGTGTTAGTGGCTCAGCTTGTGATCTTGTGTTCTCCTGGAGTCCATAAGACTCCATGGAGAGTTATGCCAGTCCACTGTTGTCCTGCAAGATCAGTGTCCTTCAGCTGGAACAGCGCAAAGTGCAATTTGTTCTAGGCCCATCAATCTGCTGAAACAGGAGACCGTGGACTGTGCCCAATATCCCCACCACAGGAAGACCGGCGAGTTTTTAATTTGTTACAGCCTTTTTGTGTGAAGTGAGTTTGCATTTGAAAAAAAATCATTTATCATCAGCTTTTTGCAACTGGTATTTTTTTTCCTCTTTCAACACTGGATGCAGGCAAAAATAAAGCATGACCTTGAAATCACTTGTCATTCTCTGACTGCTTCCGCATTAGGGTTTCCTGAAAAATATATAGGCGTACAAATGTACAGTAGGCAGCTGTACCAGCCAACACATAGCAGGGGTTTGTGGCCTGGAATAGGATGAAAAGCATTAGTATTTATGAGTCTGGCCATTACACTTTAAGACTCATTAATGTTACCAACATGACTGGCATAGGGCACATTGTGTTTCATTAATAAGCGCCTTGTGCTTTGTATTTTAAGCAGTGTTCGGTATTAAGTAGGGGGCCATAGAAAAGATTCTGTGGTAAAAATTGACTTTTTTCTACTCTTTCTAGACATATCATTATAAAATGTTATTAGACTTCTGCACCATTATGAAGATCATCAAGATGAACCTTGTATTGTGCTTCAAAATCAGACACCTTTTTATTTCATAGATTATCTCAATCTAGTACTATGTGGTACATGTTTTCAACACCACAATCTAAAGTTGTCTGTGTAATGGAAAGTGACAGTCTGATAAAGATAGCTGTCACTATAAATTAAAGCAAACAACGTCCAGAATCATGAGTGCAAACCTGTACTACATGAACCAATTGATTGGAAAGGGAGGTATGTATATTATTTGACCTTGAAATGCATTCTGGAGCCAATATTGGCACAACTTAATTAGGAAGATAGGATTTTGGCCAATTTGTTAATGATTGAATTCTTATTAATGAGTGAGTCATTAAGTTATAAAGGTTTAAAACAAATGTGTCTAAAATATAACACTAGTTTTATGTTATCTGTAGAATAGTATGGTTTTAATAAGCAAATACTGACTGATTTCAATATTTGAGTAGAAAACTGTCAATCAATAACCATGTCATCGATTTCATGCCATTGCAAGCAGAAATCTACATCAATATGCAAAAGGGAGCTGATTTAGAATTGAGAACTTGAAGTTGCAATTTGTAAACCTACAAATGCTAGAAGCATTGAGTTGTGCACGTACACATTGCCTGCTCATAAAGGCAGAACATCAGATCAATAAATGTAAATATAGCTAATTAACACAGTTTATAGGGATGTTTGCACCATATTCTTATCAAAGCACCAGGTGCTCACTCCTTAAAATTAATATCTAGTCAATCACATGTAGATACATTGTATCTGTCTTCAAAATAAAACAGAGTAGAAAACTTGAAAGTCACAATGCATCATACCACAATAACATAAGAGAATCACTAAAGGTGTAACTGCCAAGGGAAAAAAGAAAGATAAATAACCATTATGGCTCACCAATCATTGCAAGATTCAGGAAGACTATATGCATAATCTCACAGTCTGGAAACAATCATGACTGATGTTAGCTTTATGTTAAATTTGGTTATATTTTTAACCAGATATGTGGTTTTAGGACTTTGTTGACTTGCATGGTGAAACTTGACATGTGCAATGTGTCTAATTTGTTTGACAACCTTTGCTAGTACTGCTCGCATCAATTTTTTTATTCTGAGTGTCTCTTTTTCAACTGTAGAAGTGGGATCGCTGTCCTCATTAATCCATTGATGGGCAAGAAGTAAACTTCCATGGGTGTTCCTTAAATTTTCTCACAGTGGGAATTGGACCAATTCCGATACTTGCTAAAGCCTACATTTATGATGATGTGATGAGGCTAGTCTCACATTCAGTGCTTAGAGCTTTGGAGTTGGTGATGCATGCGCTTCGCTAAATTCATTTTTTAGTGACTCGAATTTAGGAAGTGCATACGAAAGCTCAGGGCGAGTTCTCCCAATAGACAAAAACAACGCTCACAGAGTGTACCGAGATGATTGTTGGAAGCAATCTATTTGTCACGTTCGCTGTCCCGCTCACCCCTCACAACCGTGGGGGGAATCCTATTGGACAGACTTCTAGACACTCCGATCCTTGAATGGTCGAGACCACTAACCCTATCACTCCCAGCCAGGGAGAACAGACAGACCAACAATAAGGAGTACAACCTAGTAACAGTAGGTTTTGAGACCAGGTTTCTACTGAGCCACAAAGGGTTAACTTTACCGACAAGTGGGAAACACTCTGAAGAAGGCTTTAGCAGTGTATTCATACACCAGGGGTTAACATCAGCGTGGTCATATAAATGTTCTGAGTTGGCAACAGAGAGAGTTTTCATACAGGCTGGTTCGGCAACACACAAGATTCTCATACACTCAGAGTTGGCAACAGGGCAGATCAAGGGATTATCTGAGGCGGATTTATGCAGGATTGATATACACGCCGAGTCAGTAGGGGTAAGATCAGCATGCACTCTGAATCTGCTGAGCATAACATACATACAGGCTTGGTCAGAAAGAGAATGGGCAGGAAGACAGTCGAGTCAATAACAATCAGGGTCCTCATTACAATCCAGGTCAGTAACAGAGCAAAAGAATCAGTGAATCGTAAACAAATACACCAGGCGATGCGGGAACTAACTCCACGTCAGGGCAATGAGCCGACTCGCACGCCTTGCATTTAACCCCTTAGTGACCGGGCGGTTTTACACAAATCCGTCTTTTAGTGACCGCTGCTGTTTTTACGTTTCTGCGCTGTTAGTGTTTAGGTCAAATTTTCCTCTTACTTGTTTATTCAACCCACACATATTATACACCCTTTTTCCCGCCATTAAATGGACTTTCTAGAAATACCATTATTTCCATCATATCGAATAATTTACTATAAAAAAAAATATGAAATATGAGGAAAAAAATGGTAAAAACACACTTTTTTGTAATTTAATCCCCAAAATCTACAACCACCCAAAACGACCCCAGCTAAATAGGTTCAAAATTTTGTCCCGAGACTAGAAATACCCAATTTTTACATGCGTTTGCTTTTTAACCCCTTCACTGCTGAGACAGTTCACCTATGTGCGCTGCGCTCATTCTGACCATTTTGTGCTAATTATTTTTAGATGACAGCCTAGGTCCTATTTAATTAAACCCCCCCAGACAAAAAAAACTTTTAAAAAAAAACATTTTTTTATTTTATTTAATTTTTTTATAATTTTTTTTATTAAATTTTTTTTTTTTAATTTTTTTTAAAAACCAAACCTGGTCATGTTTGGTATCATTTGAAAGGCCATAATCAGGCTTTTCAAATGATGGCAAATATGACCATCTAGCTGCCATGGATCGGGAGATAAAGGGATCCTTAGGATCCCCTTATCTCTACATGGCAGCTAGAGGGTTAACTGGCCCACTGACATCCTCACACATATGGTGAGGTTGTCAGTGGGTGGGGGGGGACCTGGAGGCTTGGCTGACATCCAAGATGTCAGCCCCCCTCCAGGTTTGAATCGCGTTTTGGCGCCAATTAGCGCCGCAACGTGATCCGGCGGCGAAACGGTTAATGCCATACACCGCTGGAAAGGGGAGGCTCTCCCCTCTCCAGCGGTGCAAACGGCATCTCCCTAGCTTCAATGGTTGGGGAGATAGAGGGCTCCGAAGGAGCCCCCCCTCCATTGAAATGCATGGGGACGCCTGCTGATGATGTCACCATGCAGCGTGGCGACGTCATCAGCCTCGCCTGCCCATGTAAATCACATGGGCAGGCTTCCTCCCTGCCAGATCGCCGTGGGATCCAGCGAGAGAGGTGAGTATCGGGCGGGAGGGGGATTAGGCGCCGCTGACGTACCCTGTACGTCCGCGGGTCTAAGGGAGACCCGAGGACAAGACGTACAGGGTACGTCAGCGGCCCCTAAGGGGTTAAGGCCGGCGGCTCCGCATCATCATGCCACGCCCGCCCCCCTAGGCGCATGAACGGCTGGAACTTCTGGCACTTGGCCAGCCAGCGATGCCACCGGGTGCCCAGACCCCCCTGAAGCCCTGCAGGTACCGAGGATGAGTCACTATTAACCAGAGAAAAAAGGCTCTTGACACTGTTGGTGATGGGGGGGGGTAACCCCAATTTAGCAATTGAAAAAGATCGTGGAGTTAGCCAAAGAATAAAATAAAACTTAGCTTTTAATCAGAAATGCAGTAAAGAAATGCTTTCAAAGCTGTATTGCAGTAGGCAGACACAGAGCTTACCTAGGACAGACATAATGTATACATGTCTCAGCGGAGGCGAGAACATAGGTAAAGTAAAGGCCACTACAAAAAAGAGGCCATAAAAGCAAGCTTTGGAGTATGTTAGATTGGAGATACTAGCACAATACAATACTGGACCTTCCCTGGAGACTGATATAGGGAATAAAAAAGGCAGTGTGGAAACATTGCAAGTATCAAATATAATGAATGGAATATTTGGGTATAGGAAAGTATGAAAAAGACACAGCCTTTATGAAGAGCCCTATCAAGAACAAACAGCGCGGGCTTGAAAATAAACCAAAAAAAATAAAAAATTGTCTCAGTGCATAGAAACTGAGAGTGCTCCTAGTAGGTAAGGAATATTTCTATCAAGCCAGGAAAAAAAGTTTCCAGAGCAAGGATTAAAGGGTCCCTAAAACATAAAGAACTAAATGAACATCTCGATTGGCTCAACGTGTTTCCCTGGTGTAAACCAGCGTCATTAGGAGCAGAGAGTGCAGCCTAGTTATTGCATAGGCTTGAGAGTAAGAAGTCAGGGTCGTATACCAGAGAGAGTTATCAGGAATGGCAGGGGTCATATCGCAAAATCAGGTAGTCAAAGGAATACCAGGTGTTAACAGCCAGTAGGAGAGTCACACAAGCCAAGTCAGTACACAGAACAGTAAATCAGAAAATGCACAGCACTGAGAGAAGTGAGAACCATGTCAGGGCACCGGACCGGTCTCAGGCTACTGCTTTTAAACCAGGTGGGTGCCGCGTCGTCACATCACAACTCACCCCACATCACGTGATTGCAACCGTCAACTTCTTCACCAACAAGCGGTGTGGAAGGCGCTGCCGGCCGCTGAGCTATACAGATGATGTGGGACGTGACAATTACATTCTGCTGCTGGAGATCTTAGCAACTTCTAGTTTATCCAGTAATGATTTACTGGTGGGAATTCTGAGCTGAAAAATCATTACAAAGTCAATGCTTTAGAAATCAAGGCCAATCTTAAGATATTTAATTTAGATGACAGCTTAGTTTAGTGGAGATCACATGTCTATGCAATGATTTTGGCTGCAAATAGGTGTCTTTAAGGAATGAATATCCCCCTTTCTCTCTCAATAGACAAAACAGTTAGGCCTGTGTAAAGCCATGTGTTTTTGGCAGGGCGTGACACCATTTGTCAGCTAATGCCCAGGAAGGACACTTTCCATGAGTTTACTACAGTCCTCTCTGGTGGATCAGAACATACTTGTAGACCAACCTTTTTGCGGTTTAAACCGAGAGTCCATAGTACAGCTTGCTCTACAAACTGGGTGATGCAGGTCCATGTATTTTGGAAGACTCCTAACCATGGGACTCCTTTCAATATACATTACCGTAGTCTCGAGCTAATATTAATTTCTTGTATAATGTTCATCATTTTATCAGTACAGCATCTTTGTTTATTTTTTATCTTTGGCTTTATTGTTATTGTCAAGTAAAATTTGTTACCTCCATTACTGTGTGCATGTTCCACTCACTATTGCACATCCTGAGCTATAAAAATCCCATTTTACAACACAGCTGCAAACAAACAAAAAATATAGAAAAACAAGTCTATAGGTAGATAAATAAATGTAAAACATATTCATGTTTTAGGATTAATGTAATATCATCTCCTCATGGATGGCCTCCCACCACCTAAAGATCAACATGTCAAAGACTGAACTCCTACTTATTCCTCCCTCCAATGCCGCCCCACCTCCTGACTTCTCTATCACGGTGGAGGGTATCACCATCTCCCCATCAAACCAAGTTCGCTGTCTTGGAGTTACACTTGACTCTGCTCTTTCCTTCATCCCCCACATCAAGTCTCTTTCCTCCTCCTGCCGATACCAACTGCGTAATATTTCCAGAATTCGGCCATTTCTTACCGCTGTCACCACAAAACAACTCATACACGCCCTGGTAATCTCCCGACTCGACTATTGCAATAATCTCTTATCTGGCCTCCCTCTGTCCCGCCTCTCCCCCCTACAATCCATCCTGAACGCCTCTGCCAGGCTAATTCACCTCACCCGCAGCTCTGTCGCTCCCCTCTGCGAGTCCCTTCACTGGCTCCCCATCCACTGCAGAATTAAGTTCAAAATCCTTATCCTTACCTACAAAACCCTCACTAACTCAGCTCCCCACTACCCGTCCTCACTAATCACCAAATACACCCCAGCCCGCTCCCTAAGGTCAAACAGTGACCTGCGCCTAGCTTCTCGCATCACCTCTTCCCATGATAGACTGCAGGATTTCTCACGCGCAGCCCCCACTCTGGAACGCTCTCCCTCGTACTGTCAGACTTTCCCCTAACTTCTCTTCCTTCAAACGCTCCCTTAAGGCTAGGGTCAGACGAACGCATTTTTCACGTTGTCCGTGAAAAAGTGCGTTCGAACGAATGGACGTATTTTTTTCACGGAATACGCGATAGCGGTCATACGATGCGCATTTTCGTCCGTGATTTTGTACGGATCATCAATAAAACACTTTTTGCGTCTGGACGTTATGTTGGCCGGACGTGTGCAGCGTCTGACATCTCCCAATCACGCAAACACGCCGCTATGCGGCTGCAGCGCACTCTGTACGTCAGTAGTAGCGGTTTGACGTTCTCGAAAAAATGCGTTCGTTTGCCACTTGCGTTGCGCAGACGAACTTTTGTGCGGCCATTCGTCGTATGTTCCCCGGCATTGGACGTCATTTGCTGCTAGCACGGCCGTGATTTCGTGCGGCTAAAACTGCTTTCGGCTGACCTTAGCCTAAAACGTTCCTATTTAGGGAAGCCTACCACCCAACTCACTGACGCAACCATCAATCACTCTCACCTTACAGTCCTCTCCTCCTGTTTCCAACCCCAACCCTCCCAGATTGTGAGTTCCTACGGGAATAGGGCCCTCATCTCCTCCTGTACCGTTTGTCAAATGTTGTTCAATGTATTGTAACCCTGTCTATACTGTGTTTATTGTACAGCGCTGCGGAATATGCTGGCGCTTTATAAATAAAGAATAATAATAATAATCAAGGTGTTACATGTTCGATGTGTCCTTAAGTTCAATTTAAACTATACGAGAGCCCAAGCCTGTAATACAGGAGTCAGTAAAAAATGAAAACTATTATATAATTAGAACTAAAAATCATTAAGTACAAACAGGGAAGACTGGGGCACAATTCCCATTCATTTCAATCAAAGTTCATTTTTGGTGTCTTTTCAGTAAATGTAATATTACATTAATATTGGAGAAATGACAAACCTTTATATTTTTTATTACAAGCCATTTCCTTCTGAAGGTCAGCATATCCTTGGGAAAGAAGTAAATAAATACACACTATCCTGTAGGCATAATCTGGGACTGGAAGCAGCGTGCACTTGTGGTCGTGTCTTTCAGCAGTTGTCATGAACAAAACAAATGAAATGATTGGCTGTTTAAGTTGCCCTCCAGCTGGCACCTATGATTTTTTTTTCCCCTCAGAACCAAGATTTGGCAAACGGCCAGTTCTAAAGGTGACGCTTGGAAAACATGATACTTGTGATGCGCAATATCTACCAAGCCACACTAACCTGGCAACAAATGACAGGAAGAAATAAGCGACAGCAGCCAGCAATTAGTGCCGTTAGAGATTTGTTTTGAATGACTGGTTGTCTAAGAAGCAGATGTAAAAAGTTCAAGGGCATCGGATGCTACAAGTTCTTTTTTGTGTCTCTGGAATGTTGCATTAAAATTAGTAAAGTGACAGTCCTTTATATTTTTAAACAAAACAATTCTCCCACAAGACCAAATGGAAGGTCATGTGCTTTTTTTTTTATTTATTTAAAAATGTAAAATTGTTATTCAGTTACAAATGTAATACTCACACCCCTTGGCACATTTTGCATCACAGTTTTGTCCACTTTGGCATAATGAAATCCATTTAGCAGTGCATAACAATGAATTATTTAAATCAATGAAATCAGCAGAAATTGGGGGAAAAAAAGTCAAATAATTAAATTACAAGACAGATATATTTAGGATTTTGTTTTGTGGGGCACACTTTCCAAATATTACATCATCTGTCAAAACGTGATGTAAATTTTTTTATGTGGGAAAGAAATCACTTATATTCCATGTATAAGACGTTGCAAAGAATCTGGTATATAATGGAATAATAGGGGGAAAAAAAATGCACCTGCTATACTCCTAAGCCAATGTTACCACATAGAGCAGGGGCCTGCAACGTTGGCCTTCCAGTGGCCCTATCACCTTCTTAATGCTAGTGCTTACATAAATGAGCATTAGCGCAATGTTAAATGAGGTGATAGCGTGCTGCATAGATCACCTCCTGATTGCGAACAGAGTAAAAAAATCCACCAGCAAATCGGTATTAGTGCTTTTTAGTGCAAGCTTACTGTATTTTTCCGTTCCTATACTTAACATGGGGAGCGCAAAGAGTAAGCAAAGAGTAGCTACTGTTAAGATCATGAAGTCCTAATGCTAATTACAAACAGCTGTCACTAACTAAAGCGGTTTGCTACAGCTTAGAGCTAGTGCCATTTGATTGAGCTTCTGCAGAATAAGTTAGATGCAACTGTAACCCCCCCCCCAAAGAAAAAAAAAAAAAAAAATACTCACCTCGGTGAGAACGGCAGTCCAATCCGCCGCTTCTGGCCACCGAGAGCAAAGGGAGACAGGGGGGGGGGAAGAGTTCCTAGTTTCCCTCCGATCACTCCGCTGACCTGCAGGATCTCGCAAGAGGTGAGATCCTGCCAGTCATTTGACTTGCCAGGAGAAGCCTCTATAGAGTTCTATGGACTCTATGGAGGAAATGCTCGCAATGGCGCATTAGCGTTGACGGGAGCATCCTAGAGGATAATTGTCAGCAATACACCAACACTCACAACCTGTCTATATTTGAGTTTGTGAGATCCTGCAAGTTATGTGACCCGGCAGCAGAAGCCTCCACGTAGTCCTATGGATTCCATGGAGGGGATGCACAGCGCTTTAGTGCTGCCCCGAGCATCCAGGAGGCTAGCGGCCACGCCCATAATCTACAGGTAAATCAAGGACGCTAAAGGGAGATTAACATACGCTAATTTTTCCCCTTATCGTCCAGATTTTAGCTATAGGGAGCTGATAGAGCCCCAGATGTTTTGGAACTACATATTCCAACTACAAATCCTATGAGTCTCCATAAACCTAGTGAGTGACTGAGCATCATGGGAGATGTTTCCAAACATCTACTGGGTCAAGGTTGCTCACCTCTGGCCTAGAAATTCTAGTCACCGATTTAGGCTAGGGTCAGACGAGCTCATTTTGTACGGCCTGTGCGTCCAGGCAGTACGGACGTACTTCTGACTGACAAGGTAGTGGCCACACAGTCCGTTTTTTTCACGGACCTATTTTTTGACTGATGTAGCATGGAAAATAAATTAAAATGAAAAAACATTCTGTCCATCAAAAATGCTGGACGTATAAATGCAGTCCGTCTGACCACGTTCCATCACTCACACACAAAGCTTTGCGGATGTGGCGCACTCCACATGTCCGTCCTAGCGGTTCAACGTTCTTGCTAATCTGCATCCGTTTGCCGCGTCCGTAGTGCATCCGCACTTCCGTGCGGATTTACTTCGTGTGTGGGCCTTCATTGGTCAGGATTATCTGCTACCACGGACGTACTAAAGTGCGGCTATACGGACGTTAACACTGCGTTCGTCTGACCCCAGCCTTAGGGACACATATTTGTAATCATTCTCACTTGAAGGATGTACAGCTGAAAAATTAGGGATTGTATGTTGTAGATATTCAAACATTCATCTGTATACAAATAAACGGATCATTTTATCCATCATCCTTAAGTCACTGAGTGTTATTTTTCTTAATGTCATATGGGACCTGATAAGAGTCTCTTAATTGGAGTCATTCCAGCCCGATTAATGTAATAGTTATATTTGTTTATAATCATTAGCTTGCAGATATATATATATATATATATATATATATATATATCTATATTAGGGCTGCAACTAATGCTTATTCTCATTGATTAATTGATTCATCAGAAAAAATATAGAAAAAAATTGTTTACTTAAAAAGGAATTTTATGTAAAAAAATAAGCAGTTTGCGTAGTGCAAGTAATTTTCGTACGTACATACACAAATTGCATATCTTGCGTAATTTTCACACAAGGTATGCGAGTGCTTGGTCAGAGGGATGGGTTGATGCCGCATGCGCAGCTTAAGCCCATGTTTGCTTTCTCAAATGAACGTGTCTACAAGCACTTGGTCATAGATTATGTCAGCAGAAAATCGGGGTTAATAAGCTAAAGTGGTTAGGGTGCGTAGAGTGTCCCTTTAAAATAATTCTGTGAACAAACTGAGTGGGAGGAGGGGCTGGAGGAGGAAGGGAGTGACTTTGCTCAAGTGACTTGACCTGAGTGTGAGAGGGAGTGGGTATGGACAAAAGACCAGATCTGAGTGTGGGAGTGAGTTTGGGGAAAGGGACCTGATCGAAAGGGAAGGAATGGCAACTCTAGACCAAAGAGGGTGTAGCAGGGAGGGTGGGGTGGTGGCACAGGACTCCAGTGTCAAGTAAGGGTAACACACAGGCATACAGCTTCTTCACCCAGTGGCAGTATCCTATTGTTTGTGTTATAGTTCTGCTACTATTGTAAACTGAATAAAAACAAATTGGTTGTGTCAGATATAACCCTAGAACTAAATCATACCTAGTAAAGCAGTGACACGACTTCTTCAATCAGCTCCGAAACTGAGGTTAAGTTTAACTCCGTCTGACTCTAAACCGTGTGTACAATTGACACCGATTAATCGATAATGGAAGTAGTTGACAAATTTAATCATTGATTAGTTGTTTCAGTATATATAATACATACATACATTTACTTTGTTCTTGATGAAACTGTTCTTAGTTTTCAATAAAAGGAAATCTAAAATCACCTGTAATGGCTTAGTTGAAAAACCAAATAACAGAACATGGAGGGGATAGTTTCATGGTTTCACATACCAGAACAATAAATACAATACCCCTGACCGAGCTATTAATTCAGTTCCATAAGGTACAGATCTATAGTAAAGTACTGAGACATTCACATTATAACTGTCTTATAGCATTTTCGCCATTCTCATATTCCATAGCACCGTATGTTGTGTTTGTTTACATGTCTCAGTGTTGTCGTTCATATTGTGATTACCAGGGCATAGATCAGCGGAGTAAATTTTGCAGCAGATGGTGAAATGACGTGTCCCGATTGATTTTGAATGACCTGAAAATGCATTGGTCAGAGGGGAACCTATCTCTTCAAATGTTATGGAATTGTTTTACATTTGTTACATGTAAACATTTTAACATGCCTATTTGAATTATGACTGCATGTAAGCCATAATTTAGCTTTTAGAATTCACATCTAGCTAATTGAAGATATTCCAATGGATTTTAATGGTAATGTTCACGATCAATATAAACATTGCAACCTTGCGATATGTTTTAAATGATCTTATGTTTACAGGATCCATTCACTAATTGCAAAGTAGGTGTCGACAAGCACTGGGAAACATCAGATAATGCTCTTAATTTGCCAACTTTTTCCTGTGCAATTAGAGTAGATGCTGACAAGTATAGCTCGAATACAGACAGGTTGTGAGTGTTGGTGTATTGCTGACAATTATCCTCTAGGATGCTCGCGGAAGCGCTAATGCGCCATCGTGAGCATTCCCTTCATGGAGTCCATAGAACTCCATAGAGACTTCTGCCAAGTCATATGAGTGTCAGGATCTTGCCTCTTGCGAGATCCTGCTGGTCACTGGAGTGATCATGGAGGAAGACTGGAAACATTTTTCCCCAGTCGCACTCTACTCCCAGCAGCCAGAAGCGGCGGATCGGGCCACCGATCACACCGTGAGCGGAGAGGTGAGCATTTGAATTTTTTGGGGGGTTCCAGCTGCTGCTATTTGATTCCGCAGAAGTGGAATCAGTTAGGTACAGTTCTTAGCTGTAGCAATCTTTTTTAGTTGGCAACAACAGTTCATAATTAGGGTTAGAACTTTTTGATCCTAACACTAATTACTGATGGCTAAGGCTAGGGTCAGACGAACGCATTTTTCACGATGTCCGTGAAAAATTGCATTCGAACGAACGTACGTATTTTTTCCCGGAATATGCGATAGCGGTCATACGATGCGCCTTTTCGTCCGTGATTTTGTACGGATCATCAATAAAACCCTTTTTGTGTCTGGACGTTATGTTGGCCGGACGTGTGCAGCATCTGACGTCTCCCAATCACGCACACACGCCGCTATGCGGCTGCAGCGCACTCTGTACGTCAGTAGTAGCGGTTTGACGTTCTCGAAAAAATGCGTTCGTTGGCCACTTGCGTTGCACGGACGAACTTTCGTGCGGCCGTTCGTCGTATGTTCCCCGGCATTGGACGTCATTTGCTGCTAGCACGGCCGTGATTTCGTGCGGCTAAACGCACTTGAAAAATGCGTTCGTCTGACCCTAGCCTTACTCTTTGCGCTCCCCATGTTAAGCATAGGGAGTGCAAAGTACAGTAAGTTTGTGCTAAAAAGCACTAATACCACTGCGCCAATGTTTTTTTTTACCCATTAGCAATAGGGAGTTGAAACAGGCGAAACGCTATCACCTCAATTAACCTAGCGCTAACACTCATTTGAGTGCTAGCGCTAACATTGAGGAGGTGATAGGGTCCCCAGAGGGGCAAGATTGCTGACCATGGTTTTATAGTATGCATAACCATCCCTTTTGGGTTGAATTATAGGTTTTCTAACCTTCAGAATTAGATATTTGGGGTGCAAACACAGTTCTAGGTTGCCAAATTAGAGGGAGACTAGCAGGATGGTAGATTTTCTGGAATTGTAGTGTCATGTTTGATATGTTTTTTACATAAAAATATAGAATTTGAAGAGATTTCAGATCTGCAATTACTCAAGTTTAAAAAGATCCTTTGCTTCCTCTCTTTGTCATCAAAACTGGACTGGTGGCACTGAATTTCATTGTAGCACTACTATTTTTGGTCACATTGTTCTTTTATCTATGTATTCGGAAAGTGCAATGAAATGATTTTGGTGCCACCAACAAAAAAAACTACATTATCAATCGATTTCACCACTAATCCTTTATAAAAAGAAGTATCAATTATGGAGATCAAATAAGAGGAGACATCTTTTCTTTATATACTGCAGATGCACTAGCAAAATCTTTTAAAGATCCCCATTTTGTCATAATTATACACTGTATTAAGCTGAAAATTGCCAGTCCATAAAAACATGAATATATTTTAAAGCAGGCATTTCTTTTATGGCTTTTGTAGATAATAAAATGTTTTTCATAGCTCAGAGCTGCCTTGAATTTGACCTTTTCCTGTTTTCAGAATATCTTAGTTGTGATAGTGAGAAACCACTAAATTAGAGGTTATTTTATTTACAGATACTACCAAGAGACGGCTGCAACATTGCCTTGTATCAACACATGTTGCCAGAACTCCAATATTAACCCCTTCATTACCAAAACTGAGTATACGTGATCAAGATTTTCTGATCAAGTAAACTCAATTTAGTGAAATTCTGGAGCTTAGGACAGTATTTTGTTTATTGCAATGGAAATTAATTTGCAACTGGGCTCTAGAATGTGTTTGGGCATGACAGCGAGGGTACTAAAACAGTTAACAGTTTTAATATCGGAGACTCTGCATAAAACATGGATCCCACACTTATTCAATACAGAGCCCTGCTGCATTAACCCTTTTTGGTGAGCTGATAGCAAGGTCTGTCAAATATGGCTACTACAATAAAAAGAAAATATATACGTGTGATAGCTTGTCCAAATGTTTTTCCCTGGCTCTGAACTTGATATTTAAAGCATTTTGTTTTATTAAGACGAGAAAAGGTTTTGTAATCAGCTCACCATGCCCAGTTTTTTTCTCTGCCTAGGTCATCTGCTCGCTTAGATTTTAAGAGTGGTGTCAAGCCTCCATCACAGAGCAGGAATTTAAAACAAAGTTCATAAAGGGTATTATTATCTAAAATGGGAAAAAATATAATTGATATTATCATGTGCAATTGCAACAAAGGATTCTTATTGATCTTTGGATATTATCAAAGTGTATAGGAACTTTTTGCTTTTCTCGAAATCCAACCCATGAGCTTTTGGTTATTTCTGGGGAGTAACTCCCCCCATTTATGCACCTTAACAACCATGATATAAACTGGGGCACACATTCTTCTAACTGTGTCCGGTAGTCCCTTCTACTATGGAATGAATGCAAGTTTAAGATCCTCCTCTTTTGATAATTAAATAGTGCAAGACTTCTAAAATATAAAATTTTGTTTTAACATTGAAATATCCCAATAGCGTAAAGAATGTAGAGTTAAAATCACAGGATGGCAAGAAATTCCTCTCTTCCCATAAATGTTAGCGGTATGCATTCGTTTCGTAATGAATCTCAATTCATTTGAAAATTTGGTAATTTGTATTTCGGAAGTACTTCCGAAATAACGTATTGGTTTCAACTAAATTGAAACGAAAACGAAATGGTATAACGAAATCAATTTCATTATATACTATTTCACAAGAGAATCATTGATTGAATGATTGATTTTTTTTTTGAGCGCTCCAAATAGATTTCGAATCGAATCCGTTGGCTATGGTGCTGAATCTGTTGTATTCAGCACCACAGACCAATAGACAGCTCAATATTTAACCCTAGCTTGCCTTTTAACCCTCATGTTTAACCCTAATGTAACAGTAATTGAGCAGATTTTGATTTATTGTTTTGTTTTTTTAGTGATCCGAAGCGATCTCGAATTAATACCAAAATACAAACGAAATTACAAAACAAATTCTGTTTCAGGCGAAATTATTTTCAAACAAAACTAAACAAATTGTTCAGCTGTGCACCCCTCTAAAAATGTAGCCAGTAAAAGATAAAAGAATCATTGTGAGCTGATTGTCTTTCCCATCTCGGTTTTACTGCACTTATTATGACCCACCCAGGTCTTGGCTCCTGTGCCCAGCATGGAGCCATAGAGCCTAGCATGTCACTGCTGTGACCTCACACTGGAGCCTTATAGGAAAACTGGGGATTATTCATTCCCAATGTTCAGCTACTAAAAGCAAGAGGAAGCAGCGGCTCACACCACCCTCTCCCCAATCGGGTGAGAGCTAAGGGATTATTTTTGGAGCACTACGTTTAATGCTGTGATTTTGTAAGAGCCGAATCACTTAACATCAGGTTTTAGGGAGTCGGTATTGTCAGAGAAATATCAGCTCCAGAATAAAAGAGCTACCATGGAATAACTTTGTCTCCTACCTACTAGGTAGTCCTAAAACTCCAATTTGCAGTCTCTCATACAATGTCCATGTAATGGGCTTAAAAACCCTATATTGTCAATGACTCTTGGCTACTCTACATGGACCGTACAGTGAAGTAAAATATAACCATTATTGGTAATATTAAAACAAAATTCCAAACATATAATTGATATATATATATATATATATATATATTTTCTGATTCTGACTCATACAGGTGGTATCAATCCCGCCTATTAATTCTAAGTATCACTATATAAGGGCTTCAGGGCATAGCTGATTGCTACAAAAAGGAGGGGTTATATATAATATGCCATTCTGTAAATTGCAAAAAAATAATTGCAATATTAAATGTAAAATGAAAGAATCATGCCTGCTGCTTGACTATATCAATTAGCCACTCAAGACTGGCCCTATTATTCATACTGGGTTTGGTTGCTTGCCAATCTCTTAATTCAGATTAGTCACTTACTCAAATTGCCACTACCGTACTCTGCTCATTTGGTGTAATGTTCCAAAATAGCTACCTTCATAACTCAAACAGCCCACTAAGGATGTTAGTTTCTCCCTCTGCAATGCCACTTGAGCTGCGCTCTATTAGCAGTTCTGAATTCTTTGTGTGTTACCTCTTGGCAGCCGGTGGGGCATATTCTCAGCAATCGCTGATAATAATGGCTAATAATGGCTTTTAAGGTCATGGATAGCCTATCAATGCAGTTCAATCTTCACTGGCAGCATTCTGTTAATCAACTTCACCACGCGCTCACTTGTTGCCGGAACGCAGTTGCTACATATGCTTAAATGGCAGAAATTGACTAGTTCAAGATGTTCAACAACCGCACTCTATTGGTTGCCACCAAAAGGCACTCAATTAGCTAGTTGGAATTCATTAGATTTCATCTTAGCAGCTGCTGGGGTATTCAGCCCAATTTACACTTTGTCGGCAGTTTCACTGTATCACCATCAACAGGATTTTCTAAAATGTGCTGTCAATTAAATATTTGATTGGAATTTTGTTTTAAGCTTGTGGCATGGCCGAAATAGCAACTGCAAACGATAGGATATCATGTGGAGCTGGTCTATATAAGGCTCCTGCATAATAGAACAGAATTGGGCCCTACATGTTAAAACTATTAAGGGGGTTATTCAGAATTTCAGAGAGATCCAAAATGTGGCTTAAATGTAACGGACACTGAATTTCAGCGTACTGGGACATGTCAGGGCCATTCGTCTATTCAGAGAGCAGGCAGTTTGCCAAATTCTGGCAAATTGCCTGCACGTACGGTGCTGTTTGAGGGCAGTGAACTCCCCCATAGAGAAGCAATGGTTAGTCTATTCAGAGACACCAAACAGCAGAGAAAAGTTGCCGAAATGCCCTGCTGTTCGGTGGTTTAATTCGGCAGGTTTAGTCAGGTGAATCCCATAGGCTGCAAGGTTAAAAATATTCCCAGTTTTACTCAATATCTAAAAGTGTTTTATTCTGCAGTAAAAAGTCTATTTCTAGATTTTTTAGGATCTTTTAGTCATTTTTCGGCAAACATTTTTATTCGTTTTTTATATCGTCTTTTCTTTTTACTGTAACAGCCCTTTTTATTATGATTCAGTGGATCTTATATGTAAATTCCAGGCATTTTCGTTCAGTAGTTTTTTTGCAAACAGCATTTCAATTTTGAAACTTAATCGTACAGTTTTTGTTATTATCGCGTTCATCTGCCTGTCAGGTTTTTCCGAAGGCTGCTCTGCCCTGGGACCGGCGGCTCATTGTTTTTTTCTGGCGTGTTCGACGGGGTTTTTGCGGCAGTTTCTGTGTGCGTTCTGTGGGTTTGCGGAAGGGTTTTCCTGCACTATGGGGGGGGGGGCCTGCGGTGCTTGCTGAATACACATTCATCGAACTAGAATCGCCACGAAATGCGGGGAACGGAAGGTCACCGAACACGCAGTGACTTTTCGATTCTCTCGGAATAACCCTGTATATGTTTACCAGATCAAGTTGTTTTTCGTTATCCAAGGCTTAAAATGCATGTCTCAATAAATCCTAGCCATGTATGTAGTGTATTTTATACAAGACAATGTTCAGAAAATAAACAGGATAACGAAAGTTTGTCCAGCGTAACTCAATCACATGCATTTTATGAGTAAATTTATTGTCTATGACATGCTCATGGGGTTTTGTAATGACTCTCGAGCTCTAGGATTGTGTTCCACCTACAATGATACATATTGAATATATGTTACAGTATATTTGATTACCCAATGGCGCAACATCTCCCCTAGAGTTCCAGTTTCCCAGGTGATGTGACCGTTCCAAAAAAAGAATAAACACAATTCAGGTAGATAGAAATTATTGTAGAGTGGAAAAGAAGGAGGATTCAAAACACTTCATATTAAGTGATATGTGAATGAAGATTTTAAAGGCTTTATTTATTTATAAAGTATTTTATCAGGAAGGATACATTGAGATTTCTCTCATTTTCAAGTATGTCCTGGGTGCTTTGGCAGACTGCGTGCAAAGATTTGGACACTTGTAGTCAGTCTGTTTCTTTTGAAGGGTTTCTTTTGGTCTGTGGTTTAAATAGCAATTTTTTATTTCTTTATGGTACTCACAATGGAAACTGCTATTATCTTATCGATATCCTATCACCTTTCATACCCATCAGAGCTAGATTCCAAGCCTGGTGTAATCTTAACCAGAGCTCGTCTAACTTAGCAACTCCATAGACTTTAATGGCTCTGGTAAGTGTACAAGAGTTCTGGTTACGTTTAAAACAGGCTTGCAATCTAGCCTATGGCTGAGGGCAGTGGATAGCAAAAAAGGTTTCGAAAATAACGGACATGAAATTTTTATATTAGTAAACAGACAAAAGAAGAAAAAAAAACCCATTTATAGCATGGTTTATTTTATTATTATATTTTTAAATAATTTGCATTCTATTCAATCTATAAAAATGACACATTAATTATTATTTAACTGTCATAAACAACAAATATTTACTTTATTTTGCAGGATTTCTCTTTTACTAATCTTGACCATCACAATGAAGCCAGACTGTCATTATATAGGGGTTGAATTTTATTTATGTATAGGTACACAAAGGTTAGATTTGTTGAGATTGTTGAGATGACAGACCATCATTAGTGCTTAGGAAGCTTAAAAATCACAGAGAAAGCAATTTTCCATTCAACCACGTGTATAGTATTTTACTATAGAATAAAGAATCAGTTAATGGGGATCATTGTTGTATTCCTAAAGCAGAAATTAGAATTGTGCAATGTTGAACAATACTTTTGAAATTAGTTCCAGCTGTTGACAAATTTCACATAATATCCCTGGTTGTCAGTCATGCTTGCTCTTCAACTGTCTATAACTCATAAATAACTCATTGGCTATAACCTAGTCTATAAATAATCTAGTTTACTCCATTTTAATAGCTATTCTACAGCTGCATGTATAATCTTCTGCTGTAGATTACATAAATTCTAATTCCTGTTCTATTGTATAATGCATATAAAATATGTATTTATTTTCAGATTGAGGTTTGTCCAGATGTTGGGCAATTCGTCCAAAACCTAGGGCAACAAAAGGGCAACTCAAGGACTAAACAAAAAACAAATCTTTTGGGTTGATACTTGTTTGTGCAATTCATTTTGAGTCGTACATTAAATTGAATTAATAAGGGGATGCCAAACTGCCCCACCACCCCAGCCATTGCTAGTGGGTGAGGGCTTACATCCTAAAAGTGTGTTATTTAATCTGCTCTGATTTATCCCCTCAACTTCTAGCCATGGGTGGGATGGCAAAAAAGGGGACGGCATTTCCCACATTGTTGTAAGCCATGTGGACTAGTGAACTTCCCAGCAGATCCCCTACTTCACACTTTAATGCACATATAATAAACAATTCATTTAAACCCTGATCCATTGGCAGCTGGTACAGAATTAAATGTAGCGAAATACTGAGTTTGAATTTTAGACAAATGAATATTATAAAGCATTTTTTTCTTATGCATATTCTTGCCAGTCATTTGCACATTAGATTTATTCTTCGTGAAACAACAAGGCTTATATAAATGTTAATAAGCAAACTTTAACTTCTTCTCAACAAAAGAAAGGTTAGGTGCAGAAAAATATTTTCATTCACATTTTAAGCTCTTCTGAAACCAAATATCACCAAATTTTTTAATGGTTTGCCGAAAAAAGGTTATTTGTTTGAAAAATGACCTTTAGGAGGTCCACTTTTTTTAGATTATCTGGAATATTCGGTTCGTGTGCATCAATATAGGGCAGTTAGAATAAATATTAATTCTATTAAATACCTACAACATGATCATTACAGTTTATGAGCCGATATACAATTTATCAGAAGGTTATATTACAAATGTTCACCAAATGCTTCTTATTTTAGAATGCACACTGAAACCATGCATCATGATAATGTGTTTAATATGCTAATAGAGGCTGAAAACTGTGACCAGTTTATTCATGCTTCTATTAAAAAATAAAACCACAAAACAAAGTGACCTTGTATCAATGATCCAGAACTAGGAACAATGATCACACATCTGTGTATAAAGGGTTCTAACTTTCAATCTCTCGCTTTCCATTTTCATTATTACCCCCAATTAAAGAGATCATTGTAATATTGAAAATATGATATATCATTAGTATGGAAATATGGTAAGCTCCCAAACTCAATTCCAAAAAAATACTAATTCACTTTTGAAATAATTATTACATTTGTAACTCCAAGACATTGGCACGCAATCACTATTTCTCTATTTTGTACAAAAAGGAAACTTGAAAGCTCTCTACAGGAAATCACAAAGGGAAACCAGCAAAATTCACAAAAAAATTCAGACCACCCAGCGTAGCCACAATCTCCTTGCCATTATAACTATAGGAATAATCCAGCCATACCGCACGGGGTAAAGCACAAGCATCATCATTTAATTTCTGGCACTAGTTACATTGGTTATATCCTCCAGTCGGCCATACTGGCACATATAAGTTTGTTAATTTTAGGACACAAGTTTCACCAATTTAAGATAATATTTATGTTCAATAATTTTAATTCTCATATTGTTGAGAGATATATATATGTTGATCGGCTATTATTTTAGACAAGGACTCTAGAACAGAAGGAAACATTGTATTAGATTTAAATAAAAGCCCGGCTTCAAGTTTGACGGCATGACTGGATCTTTTCAGTATTTTTTGCAGGAAAAATCTAAAGCTTTGCAAAGCAAAATGCAATTTGCATGCTGAAAAAAATGCGCCAGCATATTTAGAGCAGCAGTACAGAGGAGAAAAACCTGTAATATCAGTTTAGATATGAAAATGCACACAAATCAAACTAAAATCTGCCTTGGACTGCAGGCGATCTCTAACAACTTGCAAGCTACTGGCACAGTTAACTTTTTTTTGACAACTCAATGGCAAATACACACACATCTCCATGGATATTATAATTATATTGATAGTGTCCATAAAGTCTAGTAACAAAAGGCAAATGAAAAGACAGATAAGTGATTATTACAAAATGAGAAGTATATATTTAAGGTTTTTTTGCCTCATTTAATACACGAAGCACATCAAGACGGTACTCGATTTCTTGCCATGTTCACCACCAATGGTGGCAATGGCACCAGTGATCTTCTGCTTTAGATTAGTGATGTCCCATACCTTTGTTCGATACACAATGGGCCATATTACATACTTGGTGCTAACTTAACCAGCGCTGTTGTAAACTTACCAGAGCCATTATAGCCTATGGAGGTTTTAAGGTTACAACAACAATGGTTAAGTTAGCACCAAGTATGTAATATGGCCCAATATCTTTAACATAACCCCATAGAAAGAAGTCGAGGGTAGTGATATCTGGTGAACAAGGTGGCCAGAGAATCTAAGCTTATATTAGTAAAAGACCCCATGGCTGCAATATACACACAGATATATTTTAAACCAAGATTTCAAATAAATAAACTAAGTTGAAGAAGCGCAAGTACACATGTACATATAAAGTACAAATGAACTGGTAAAAATGTACATATCTCCCTAATGATAAAGTGCAACAATGCCGAATAAAGTGCATGTGAATAAAGTGCAGAGATGTCTACACATCACTTACATGACTTTTCAGAAAAGTGCTATTAAATATGACTACAGCAGGTGTGCACAAACTTCTAATAAGGATTTGCCAAAAATATGTAAATATATGTCTGAAATGAAGTCCTAAAGTGTTTGTAGCATGGAAACAGTACAGTAGAGCAAGTTGGTGTGCATTTGTAATGCAGGGTTTGGATCCCCTGTGAAGTGTGTGTATGGAACCCAATGGCAAGCTATGGATAAGGAAATCAGGAGGCGATGGAGAGTAAAGTAATCTTTTAGTGAACCATAAATAGTAGTTGAAGTCCAGAAAATAATACAGTCAATAAGGTTGGAGTGGAATTTGTAAAACAAAGTCCCAGGAAGAACAACGGATAATAACGAGGATGATGGCGTGGTCGATGGTACAATCCGGGTCGAAGAGTGTAGAAGGCGGCGTAGTAGGTGGCACAATCCGGGTCGAAGGGTTGAAGAAGGTGGCGTAGTCGATGGCACAATCCGGGTCGAAGAAGGTAGCGTAGTCGGTGGCAAAATCCGGGTCGAAGGGTTAAAGAAGGCAGCGTAGTCGGTGGCACAATCCGGGTCGAAGAAGGTAGCGTAGTCGGTGGCACAATCCGGGTCGAAGGGTCAGAAAAAGATGGCGTAGTCGTTGGCACAATCCGGGTCGAAGGGTTGAAGAAGGTGGCGTAGTCGTTGGCACAATCCGGGTCAAAGGGTCAGAAGATATGTGATCAAGGAATACGAGGAACTCTAGGAAAACTGAGGCGGAAGGCACAGTAGAACCTGGATAATGTGCTGGGAAGGAAGGCGGATTTAAATAGGGTTCATGGGATCATGAGAATATCTCTCACCTGGTTCTCGTAGGTGGAGTTGAGGTACCTGGATCTTTGATAGGTCAATGGGAGGCATTCGAGGATCTCCAGAGCAGGTGTCCCGCAGTACCCTTAATCGGCCAGCCGAGGGCGCCAGAGTACCTGATTTTACACTACATAGGAGGGTCTGTTCTCGCGCGTGCGCGCATTCCTTTACAGGGCTTGGATCCAGCCGGCGGCGTGGGGCGTCTCCTGGCTCTTCCTCTCCATCCTGCGGACCCGGAACTCGGAGCAACGCGCCACGAGGGACCTCGGGTGAGTAGGGAACCTCTCCCAGCATGGCGGTGTGGGCCGGGGGAAGGCCGCGGAGCGGGGCATGACAGCATTGTTATCTAAAACAAGTGCTCTTTTGAAACGTGTTTGTGTGAAAAGAGGCTTTACAGGTATTTTCTGTCACAGATAGAATGCTAATGCAAATTGCAAAGTGAATATGAAGTGTATGAACCTTTGGAACATAATAGAAAACACTTAAATACCTATGCCTATATCTAAATTTTCAAATAATCATCTCAATGGAAATATGTGACGAATAGACTGGTCAGCTACAACAGTAAAAGCACCTGCCTTTTATTGTGTAGGCACCTAAAGTGCTGCCAAAATACCAGTTGTGCTCAAACATTTACTTACCTTGGCAGAAATAGTTATATGTTGGCATTGAAATTGAAAATACAGATCATGGAGATATAAACACCTGAGGCAAGAACCGATAATAAAACGACTAAATGCTATGGAGTTTATCATTAAAGTTGCCATTTTTCCGCAGGCCAAAACACTGAGCTCCACTCATCCTGCTCTGGGACAATGGCTCCTGTGTGGCAGAACACTGGCTTTTGGGGAAGTGGGTGGAGTCACGTGTTGCTATAGTTACGTCTCGTAGCTTAGGACTCCTGCGCCCATGGTTAGAGAGCAGCTCAAAGAAAAGAGGGCCCCTGAGGGTCCCGAGAAGAGGGAGCAACGCGGCGATGCCCCCTGTGTGCTCTGGACCAGAAGATTTTGACGGGTTCCGGTTCTGCTGTTTCACGCTGGCGCCATCGTAACCAAGGATCCGTCTCTGTGCCAGGCGGGAGAACGTCACCATCTGTCCTACAAAGATGCTCCACACTGACAGCCGGGTGATCCGGGACATCCTGGCAGCGCACGGCTTTCACCAGGTATGTCAACAGACTGGCATTTTATTTGGCATTTAGTGGGTGGGTGACTGTGCCCGCAGGCCCACTCCAACAGCAAACACTTCAACCTGCTCTGGATGGGGACTCACGTGAAGTCGTACATCCTGAGGAGCCTCTCCAGCTTCCAGAAGGTCAATCACTTTCCCAGATCCTACGAGCTGACACAGAAGGATCGTCTGTGCAGAAACATTCAGCGCATGCAGCAGTGTCACGGTATCCACAGGTTCAGCATCCTGCCCCAGACCTACCTCCTGCCCACTGAGTACCAGGACTTCTGCGGATCTTTATCCAAGGATCGCGGTCTGTGGATTGTGAAACCGGTTTCTTTGTCTCGAGGCCGCGGGATCCACCTCATTAATTCACCAGCCCAGATCAGCCCGGAGGAGAACATCCTGGTGTCAGGATATGTCAGTAACCCCATGCTGGTCCAAGGGTATAAATTCGATATCCGTCTTTACATCCTGATCACATCGTACGATCCGCTCGTCATTTACCTCTATGAGGAAGGACTCACCAGGTTCGCCACAGCAAAGTATGACCGCAGCACCAAGAGCATGAAGAACGAGTTCATCCACCTGACCAACTACAGCGTTAATAAGAAGAGCAAGGATTACGTGAGTTGTGATGACCCTGAGGTGGAGGATTATTGGAATAAATGGAGTATGAGCGCCATGCTGTGTTACCTGAAGCAGAACGGGGTGGACACGGCAGCTCTCATGTTCCAGATTGAGGATCTCGTCATTAAGTCGGTTCTGTCGGCAGAGAGCTCAGTTGCCGCGGCCTGTAGATCATTAGTCGCCCACAGAGGTAACTGTTTTGAGCTGTACGGCTTCGATGTGCTCGTTGATGACCAGCTGAAGCCCTGGCTGCTGGAGGACAATCTGTCTCCGTCTCTGGGTTGTGACGCTCCTCTGGACTTAAAGGTGAAGGCGAGTGTGATCTCAGACATGCTGACACTCATCGGTCTGGAATGTGAGGATCCTCAACAGGACAGGAAAGAAGACTCCGCACTCTCTGACAAACATGTCCCGAAAAACATGTGCCGACCCTCGACCACCGAGGTTCTTGAAGCGAGCGGCCGGTAACTTGCAGCAGGCTCTGCACATCACACTCCCCGACCGGTCCGTCGCGTTATCTGAAAAATGCCGCTCACTGGCTGCACAGCTGGGAGACTTCATCCACCACTATAACCAGGAGACTCAGCAGATGGTGAGCAGCGAGGACACGGACAGTGACAGCAGCCATGGGGTTAATCCGGTGGATTTCGAGGCATTTTTGGCCGATGTCAGTGAGCGCGAGCTGGAGGACGTCGTCACTTTTTACATCCTCAGAATTAAATCTGCCAGTGTCTTCGTGCGGACAGACCGCGCTGTGATCAGCAGAGACGTTACGGGGCGGCGCACCGGTCTCCTGGCTTCTCGCCCTAACTCTCTCAGTCGCCGGCGTGGGCCGCCCGCCTTCCCGTAAAGTAGAGGAGGATCGCGCAGAGCCCAGACTCCTCTTCACAAGTCTCTACGCGCACCAGAGGGTCCTCAATGCGCCCTAACGTCCTCCAATGGCTCTGCTGCGAAAATGTGCAACCGCCCTACCCTGCGGAGCGATTAGTAAACACAGCTACAGGAAAGATCCTGCGCCTGATCATCAACAGCACCCGACTGCTCATCCAATGAGACTGGAATAAAAGGAGTTTTCACCTACAGCACAGGAAAAGATTCATTACAGCAGTAAGCGCAAGGCGTTGCACAGTGACTCAGTAAATGCTTTAATAAAAAGATGGAACAATCTTTAGAACCAGAATATTCTATTAAAAGAGCTCAGTGATGTAATAGCAAAACCATTAACAGATTTATTTAACCAATCCTTGCCAACGGGAGTCGTCCCAGAAGACTGGAAATTAGCAAATGTTGTGCCCATTCACAAGAAGGGTAGTAGGGAGGAATCGGGGAACTATAGGCCAGTTAGTCTTATGTCAGTAGTGGGGAAATTAATGGAAACCATGTTAAAGGAAAGGACTGTTGAACATCTAAAAACACATAGATTACAGGATCAGAAACAACATGGGTTTACCTCAGGGAGATCATGCCAAACTAATCTTATTGATTTTTTTGATTGGGTAACAAAAATAAGAGACACAGGTGGTGCAGTAGACATTGCTTATTTAGATTTCAGTAAGGCTTTTGATACTGTTCCGCATAGAAGGCGTATCAATAAATTGCAATCTTTGAGCTTGGATTCCAATATTGTTTAATGGATTAGGCAGTGGCTGAGTGACAGGCAACAGAGGGTTGTGGTAAATGGAGTTTATTCGGCGCAAGGTCTTGTTACCAGTGGGGTACCTCAGGGGTCAGTACTTGGACCCATTCTCTTTAATATTTTTATTAGTGATATTGCAGAAGGTATTAATGGTAAAGTATGTCTTTTTGCTGATGACACAAAGATTTGCAACAGGGTTGACGTTCCTGGAGGGATCAGCCAAATGACAAATGATTTAGGTAAACTAAAAAAATGGTCAGAGTTGTGGCAATTGAGTTTTAATGTGGATAAGTGCAAGATAATGCACCTGGGACGTAAAAACCCAAGGGCTGAATATAGAATATTTGATACAGTCCTAACCTCAACATCTGAGGAAAGGGATTTAGGGGTCATTATTTCAGAGGATCTAAAGGTAAGTAGTCAATGTAATAGAGCAGCAGGAAATGCTAGCAGAATGCTTGGTTGTGTAGGGAGAGGTATTAGCAGTAGGAAAAGGGAAGTGCTCATGCAACTGTACAGAGCACTGGTTAGACCTCACTTGGAGTACTGTGTGCAGTACTGGAGACCGTATCTCCAGAAGGATATAGACATCTTAGAGAGAGTTCAGAGAAGGGCTACTAAAATGGTGTACGGCTTGAAGGAGAAAAGTTACCAGGAAAGGCTTAATGATCTTAACATGTACAGCTTGGAAAAAAGACGAGACAGAGGAGATATGATAGAAACATTTAAATACGTAAAGGGAATCCACAAGGTAGAGGAAGGGAGTATATTTAAAAGGAAACAAAGTAGCAAAACAAGAGGACATAGTCTTAGATTAGAGGGGCAAAGGTTTAAAAGTAACATCAGAAAGCATTATTTTACTGAGAGGGTGGTGGATACATGGAACAGTCTTCCAGTTGAAGTGGTAGAGGCCAAAACAGTAATTGAATTTAAGCAAGCATGGGATAGTCATAAGGCTATCCTAAACAAAAGATAAATCCAGGTAAAGTATCCATGTAATTGGGCAGACTAGATGGGCCGAAAGGTTCTTATCTGCCGACATTTTTCTATGTTTCTATGTTTCTATATTCAGGAACGTAATCTTTATTATGTCGCCTTATACAGAGGCAACAAGCCATATGCATATGGCAATGCAAAACAGCTCAGCTGACACTATACAGAGGCAACGGCACTATACACTCAATGCCGCGATACAGAGGCAGCAGGCACTATGCACTCAATGACGCAATACAGAGGCAGCAGGCACCATGCACACACTGACGCAATACAGAGGCAACGGCACTATGCACTCAATGACAAAAAAAAGAGAAAAGAAAATACGGATCATGCCAAAAGAAAATGGTCTCCGGTTTACGGATAGTGATCATACGAAGCCATTTATAAAGAACATATTGGTTTGGCTCCTTTTTAAATCATAACAGAAATTACCCAAATGGCTGATCAAAAATGTACATACTCTGGAATGTTTGGCCTTATTGTTATGCACAGACAAGGTGACTCACAGGTTAAAATGACAATTAAAGGTTAATTTCCCCACATCTATGGCATTTTAAATTGCAATTAGTGTCTGTATTAAATAGTCAATGAGTTTGTTACGCGCTCACATGGATGCACTGAGCAGGCTAGACACAGCCATGGGGAGCAGAAAAGAACTGTCAAAAGACCTGCGTAACAAGGTTATGGAACTACATAAAAGATAGAAAAGAATATAAAAAGATATACAAAGCCTTGGAAATGCCAGTCAGTACTGTTCAATCACTTAAGAAGTGGAAAATTTGTGGATCTCTTTATACCAAGGTCAGGTAGAAAAAGAAAGATTGTAGCCACAACTTCCAGAACTGTTCAGCATAAAACAGAAACCTAACAGGTCACCTCAGAGGAAACACAGACCGTTCTGGAAAAAGACAGTGTTTATTTCAAGGAGCACAATAGAACGATACTTGAACAAAAATGAGCTGCATGGTCGAGTTGCCAGAAACAAGCTTTTACTGCACTAATGCCACAAAAAAGCCCAATTTAGAGTGATGAGTCACAACCATAAGCACCATGTTTGGAGAGGGGTCAACAAGGCCTATAATGACAAGAATACCATCTCCACTGAGAAGTATGGTGGTGGCTCACTGATGTTTTAGGGGGTGTGTGAGCTCTAAGGCTAGGGACAGATGAGCGCATTTTCTGCGGCCACCGTCAAAATGTACGTCGATGCGTGCGCACGCATTTTTTCACGGAATACGCTTAAGTGGTCAGACGATGCGCAATTCTGGACGTATTTCATGACGATGGGGTGAAAAGAAGTCTAGGGAAATCCGGCTGTTTGAACGTTATGTTGGCCGCACACTAGCAGCGTCTGACATCTCCTAATCACGCACACACGCTGCTATGCGGCCGCAGCGCACTCTGTACGTCAGTAGCAGCGGTTTAACGTTCTCGAAAAAATGCGTTCATTTTCCACTTGCGTTGCGCGGCCGGACTTTTGTGCGACCGTACTTCGTATATTGGCTGTCATTGCCCGTCATCTGCTGCTAGTGCGGCCGTGATTAAGTGCGCCAGAACGCGCGTTCGCACTGCCTCAGTCTGACCCTAGCCTAAAAGGCACAGGGAAGCTTGTAAAAATTTATGGCAAGATGAATGCAGCAGGTTATCAGAAAATACTGGCAGAAAATTTGCATTCTTCTGCATGAGAGCTGTGCATGAGTTGCTCTTGGACATTTCAGCACGACAGTGACCCCAAACACAAGGCCAAGTTGACCCTCCAGTGGTTATAGCAGAAAAAAGTTTAAGGTTCTGGAGTGGCCATCACAGTCTCCAGACCTTAATATCATCGAACCACTCTGAGGAGATCTCAAATGTATGTTTCATGTAAGATGACCAAAGGCTTTGTATGACCTGAAGGCATTTTGCAAAGACAAATGGGCAGCTATGCCAACTGCAAGAAATCGGGACCTCATAGATAACTGTTGCTAAAGCGGAGGGTGCAAGCAACATGCGGGGAAAAAATGACAAGCTCAGAGTCGTGTCTATAAATGCTCGCAGTTTAGGTCAATAAAATCAATGAACTGGAGGCAATGATGGCAGCTGAAAAAGTAGATTTAGTGGCGGTTACTGAGACATGGTTCAGTGAGAAAAATAACTGGGACATAACAATATCGGGGTACTCTTTATATAGAAAAGACAGAGAAGGTAGGAAAGGAGGAGGAGTGGCCCTGTATGTGAAAAACAACATAAAAACGAATCAAATAAAAGTGAGCGAGGTGAACATAGAGTCAGTTTGGGTTACGCTAACATTTGGCAGACAGTAGCTCGTGTAGGTGTGATCTATAGACCCCCTGGACAAGTAGAAGAGCTAGATAATCTGCTGTTTGAGGAAATAGCCAAAATGGCAATGAAGGGGGAAGTTATTATCATGGGGGACTTTAATCTTCCTGATGTGAACTGGAAAACCAAAACAGCTGGGTGCACCAGGAGTAGAAATATTCTAAACTCCCTACATCAGGAAGCATTATTTTACTGAGAGGGTGGTGGATACATGGAACAGTCTTCCAGTTGAAGTGGTAGAGGCCAAAACAGTAATTGGATTTAAGCAGGCATGGGATAGGCATAAGGCTATCCTAAACAAAAGATAAATCCAGGTAAAGTATCCATGTAATTGGGCAGACTAGATGGGCCGAAAGGTTCTTATCTCCCGACATTTTTCTAGGTTTCTCTGTTTCTATGTCAATGCACAGTTTTAAGTGTCATGCCCCAGCCCTAGGAGCTTGCTTGTAGACACTATGGGTACCATTAATTCCCTGCCTGCATCCACTATAGGGTTAATTCCCATGCCAGATCCTGTGCGCTTTGCATATAACCTGGTCACACTGTTGCGGGGGTCCCAGGCAGATGCCAGGGAAGGCCCTTCATAGCGTTCATTTTTAAGCCCTTGAGGCAGGTTTGTTGCATCTTGCAGAATCCAGCACACACTACTCTTAAATAGAGACAGAACAAGAGGTGATAGTGCAGGAGAAAAGGCAGAAGAGGGAGCCCTGCACTGGGTAAGATTTCTAAATCTAAATACAGGTTGCAGGGCTGAGGGTAGACACAATGAATACCAGGAGTTGGTAATAGATAGTGACACAAGGATGTCACATACTCGGTAGTGCTCACCCTTTAACTTTATTTGGATCTTTTGGACGGATTAACCTGAATCTTGACTTGATAGCAGTTAGGACTGCCACACCTAACACTCCCAGCAAGGGAGGTCAGACAGAATGTAAACACTAGATACTGCTCAGTAGCAAATGATTTCGTGATCAAGGGTCTACTGAGCGAAAGCACTTTAACTATGCAGAGGCAGAGATACTTCATACGTGTCATACAACAGTATTCTACACAATCTTGGTTGGCACCAGAGGGGGTAGTCATACATGCAAGGTTGGCAACAGAGAGGACTCTCCTATAATTTGTTACAGCAAGGCAGAATACAAGTTCGCCGAATTCCACACCCTGCAGGGCAGAACCCCACTCAGCAGCATTGTGAAACAGCCCACACACACACTCAGCTTCACAGAGCACTATGAGAATACAAAGGGAGCAAGATAGAGAAACGTCAAATAGGCAGTCAAAAACTGGAGAGATCCTTAAACAGGCAAGGTACAGGGTACAGACAGAAGAGAGGTCCAATAATACAAGCCAGGTCATACACGATAAATCTAGAGACATAACTTCAGGGGACAGACGTGAGACTATTCCAGGAACCAGAGCCAGAGGGTCATACACAGAGATATCAGATACAGAACAGGAATACAGGGAGCAGGTAATCAATATGTATAGAACTATCCTGACCCAAGGAGCAAGTGTACTGCTGGCCCTATATATAGTGCTGAGCAGGTCATGTGACCGCAGACTATCAGCCCAATAGAGGGTCTGCAGAGCCTGGGCCTGAAATCCAGAGGAATCCCTGCTTCCACCACCAGGGTGCAGGGCCAAAATGTGACACACACAAACCCTAACCTTGCTCTCATTTTGTTTCCTATTCTGCTATTTGTGAGGTCCTGTGAGCTGCCTCTCCCTGTGTTTTGTCCTCATTACTCACCATCCTCTGTATCGTTTTTTTCCTGTGGTTCAAGTTTTCCAGCTTGTATCTGCCTGGATTGCATTTTGTTACCTTTGCGAAGAGCTCCTGGTTCCAGCCTAGTGGATCCTTTCTGCAGTGAACACTGCATAGCCCACTATCCTGTGGGCAAAAAAAAAAAAATACTACACCTGTGGCTACCTGTGCTCAAGCTTCCACCTTTCTGCTATCAAGGTACCTTTGCCAAGAGCTCCTGGTTCCAGCCCAGTAGATCCTGCCTGCAGTGGACACTACATAGCCCACAATCCATGGTACATAGAGATACTACCTGTATACAGAAATACTTATTCTGTAGTTTCCAGTGTTCGGCTATTGTGTATCAGACTTGTTGCTGTGTGTTCTCAATATACATTTATTTACCAGCATAAGTTCTTGTGTCTGCTATATCTGCTCTCCCCCTGCAATGGCTCAATCCTGGCATTAAGAACTAAGCGTATGCAGACTTTTGACCACGAGTCATTTCATTTTTCTATTTGTCGTCTTTTGTTTTATGATGGTGCCATTCTGTTATGATATACAGTTTAATATGAATCCCAGAAGAAATAAAAAACATGTGTTTTGCCTGCATACTCAACCCATTTTTAAAAGAAAACTTATTACCAATACTCCAGAGATATGCAAACCTTTGAGCACAACTGTAGCTCTGCCATGTCGAGGCATGTACTCCAAAAGACCATTGAAAGGGTCCTGTGGTAGGTCACCAACAGGGTTATTCAAAGAGATTTGAAAAGTCACCGCACGTTCGATGACTTTTCGTTCCCAGCACTTCGAGGCGATTCGGCGATCTTCGTTCGCCGACCCTGCGGTGTATTTAGCAAGCACCACAGGGCCCCCCGTAGTGCAGGGAAAAGTCGCCGCAAACACCGTTCACAGCACCCCGCCGAACACTCACTGAAACCTGTAGAAACAGCTGGATTAACCACGCCGGAGAAACCCTACTAGCCACCGATCACAGCACAGAGCAGCTGCCAGAAAATGCCGACACGCAGACGAATGAGTAGAGAAATAAAATAAAAAAACAACAGTACGCTTGAAAGTTTGAAATTTGAAACGCTGTTTGCAAAAAGACTACTGAACGAAAAGGACTGGAATTTACATATAGGATCCAATGAATGATAATAAAAAGGTCTTACAGAAAAAAGAAAATAAAGCGATGTTAAAAAAAAGTTTGCCAAAAAAAATCCCAAAAAATGCCTAAAAAAGATCCGAGAAAATCTATGAATAAAGAGACTTTAATGCAGAATAAACAATTAGATATTGACTTAAAACTGGAATATTTTTAACATTGAAGCCTATGGGATTCTCCTGAATAAACCTGTCGAATGAAACCACCAAACAGCAGGGCATTTCGGCATCTTTTCACAGCTGTTCGGTGTTCTCTGAATATTCGAACCATTGCTTCTCTATGGGGGATTTCACTGCCCTCAAACAGACACCATATATGCAGGCAATTCGCCAACATTTGGTGAACTGCCTACTCTCTAAATAGCTGAATGGCCAGGAAATGTCCCCGTACACTGAAATTCAGTCTGGTGTAACATGGATCGGATTTTATTTTCACCATATCCCACAGATGCTCAATTAGACTGAGATCTAGGGAATTTGGAGGCCAAGGCATCATGGCCAACATTACGTTTTTCAGCAATACGAGTTACAGTAGCTATTCTGGGTGATCATACCAGATGGGCTTTCAATTCCTAAACACCTTGGGCGCCCACGACCCTGATGTTGGTTCATCAGTTGCCCTTTCTTGCACCACTTTTGGCAGGTACTAGCCTACTGCATACCAGTAAAACCCCAAAAGACTTACCATTTTGGAGATGACCGGTACCTGACCATCACTAATTGGCCCCTGTCAAGGTCAGTCAGATCAGTTCACTTGCCTATTTTCCTACATCAAACACATGAAATTCAAGAACTGTTTACTTGTTGCCTAATATATCCCACCCCCTTGATAGGTGCTATTAAAGCCTTTTAAGCAATGCTATTCTCTTCACCTGACAGTAGTTTTAATATTGTGGCTGATCAGCGTATAGTGTAAGACATCTTGATATATAATGGGCATATACATGGACAAATGATAAATAGCTTTTGGGTTGATAACAAAAATATATATTTAAATTTTAAAAATGTCTATCACTAGTCAGGATATTTTCTAATTGTTTGGTTGATCCATGGTATATTTGCTTAACATTTAAAAAGAAGCACTTCTGATAGTTGTAATATGACTGATGTATAATTAGCAAGATACATCAATTTCGTATAGGCTAATGACTTTTTGATTCAGTAACTCACCGTGAAAATCATATTACTTCGCTATTTCCATTGATTTACTATAAATATCTGAGCTGAAGTAGAAAACAGGATCCAATCCAATGACTGCTTTGTTAAGGGCCTACATTAACTTGGTGTGAAATTGTAGGCCAATTCAAAGATAAGGTGTCTGATTATTGTGGAAGAATTTATAAGCTTTATTTTAATTTTTGCTAAAAATAAATGGATCTGTGCATTTTTAAAGGAATTGCCTTTTATTATGTAAATGGATAAGCTGACCATACTGAAGGTAATGTTCCCCTACTTCAATGTAAAAACAGTCATTTTTTTCCCATCATGATTACCATTTGTAATGATAAATAGAAAGGGTAATAAATCTGAATTTATAAACATGCATTTCAGTATATCAAAAATATCACATAATTTATAACCTCATAATCTTCCATTATTACAGAAAGTGAAATGCACTGCATGTTAAATACTGTTCTTACTTATTCAGATCTGTTTTAACATATATTCTTGCTGCCTAACAATCATCACATACATAAAAATACTATCAAATGTCTATATAATTGTATTCATTTTACATCTTGTAAAAGGCGGATACAGAAATTGCTTTTTCAGCATTCTAAATCACATTTTCAAAATTTTTGAAAAGATAACAACCAACTACATTTGCTTTTGAAAATCTGCAGGACACTCCAAGAAAATCAATACATAATTTTTCTCGGCTGCTAACATGAACATTTCAACCATCAGCATCTTACTCATCACATGAAATTCTGTCTGTGCCAGACTGACAAGAAAAACTTAAAATACTCAACTAATAAAAGGATAACATTTACATTTGTCTTAGCTTAACAAAAAACATTTCAGGTTTTCTAAAATGCAGTAAGCAGATGTAGAACGTTTGCATTAATAGTAATTGTTTTGCAAAAGCATAAAACTCATGGCCAGATTACAATGCTCACACTACAATGGGAATGGAAAAGGGGAAAACTTGTGCCTGCAGGTTTCCCCATAGCGTCCCCATTTTAAAGTGAGATTCCAGGGCAGGCGCCTTGCCCCGGAACAAAATGATACTCACGGCAGTGCTTCCACGTCGCCGTGAGTATCACCTGCTGGAGTCCAAAGGACTCCATGGAAAGTTGCGCTGCCAAGCAGCAAGCCCTGCGCGATCTCTGAGATCGTGCAGCACCAGAGTGTTCGTGGAGGGAGACTGAGGACTATTTGTAGAAGAGAATACATTGGAAATTGTACATCCCAAGACTGTTACACGCCATGTTTGAAGTGGACCCTGATCGGAGAATAACATACTATGAGTGGTTTCCACAAATGGTACATGAAGATGAGGACTTTGTACAGAAACTGGTGTGTATTGTCATTCAAGGGTTTAATTGGACCATTCTTTTTGAAGGCTTAGTCATTGGTCCAGTATACCTCACCATGCTTCGCACACCCATTTTACTGGCCATTCATGCGCTTTATGTGGATGAGCAATTTTACTTCCAGCAAGAAAGCACACCGCCTCACTACCACCGAGACATAAGAGCCTCTCGATGACATTCTGCCAGGACTTTGGAAAGGACGCATAAGTGTTGAATTCCCTCCATGTTCCTCAGGACTTAACACTCCTTGATTGCTCTCTGGGGAACAGTAAAGAATGCAGTATGCCATAGAAAACCACCTACGCTGGCTGTGCTACTGGAAGTAATTGAAATTTCATGCAGAGTACATAGTTACATAGTTATATAGGCTGAAAAAAAGACATGCGTCCATCGGGTTCAACCTCTCCCACATAACCTACTGCTGTTGATCCAAAAGAAGGCAAAAAACCCAGTCTGAAATATGCAACATACCGGGAAAAAAATCCTTCTTGACCCCAGAATGGCAGTCAGATTTCTCCTTGGATCAAGAAGCTTTTACCCACATATTAAATATTATAACCCTAAATATTCTGTGTCTGCAGGAAGTCATCCAGTCGTTTTTTAAAAGTCTGTACAGACTCTGACCCAACCACCTCAACAGGCAGAGAATTCCACAGCTTTATTGTTCTCACCGTAAAATAACCCTTCCTATGCTTTAACCTAAATTTTCTTTCTTCCAGTCTAAATGGATGACCCCTTGTCCTATGTATAGACCTGTTAATGAATAGGTTATCAGACAATGGTTGATAATGGCCCCGTATATATTTATATAAGGTTATCAGATCTCCTCTAAGGCGCCGTTTCTCTAAACTAAACAGGTTTAAGCTCGTTAGTCTTTCCTCATAACTTAAACCTTCCATTCCCCTTATTAATTTAGTTGCTCGTCTCTGCACTTTTTCTAACGCTATAATATCTTTTTTTAAGACAGGTGCCCAAAATTGCACGGCATATTCAAGGTGCGGCCTGACCATTGATTTATACAGAGGCAAAATTATGTTTTCATCCCGTGAGTGAACTCCCCTATTAATGCAGGCCAATACTTTGCTGGCCTTGGCGGCTGCTGTTTGACATTGCACATTGTTACTTAGTTTGAAGTCTATGATTATTCCCAAATCCTTCTCCTGCTTGGATTTCCCTAACTTCGTACCATTTAGGGTATAAATTACTTGTGTGTTCTTCACTCCAAAGTGCATAACTTTGCATTTATCTAGATTAAATCTCATCTGCCATTTAAGTGCCCAGTCCCCCAATTTATCTAAATCCCTCTGCAGCGAAGTAACATCCTGCTCACATTGTATTACTTTTCCTAGTTTTGTGTCATCTGCAAACACTGATACATGACTTTCAATGCCCATCTCAAGGTCATTTATAAATAAATTGAATAGTATTGGTCCTATAACAGACCCCTGAGGGACACCACTTACAACTGGTGTCCATCTTGAAAATGTACCATTTATGACCACTCTCTGTACCCTATCTTTTAGCCAGTTTTCTATCCAAGAACAAGTATTTTCATCTAGACCAATTTTTCTCAATTTAAATAGTAACCTTTTGTGTGGAACTGTGTCGAAAGCTTTGGCAAAATCTAAGTAAATTACATCCACTGCGACCCCCTGATCTATACTTCTACTTCCTCATAGAACGTAATTAGGTTAGTCTGACATGATCTGTGTTTCATGAAACCATGCTGATTTTTGCCAATTACATTATACCTCCCAATAAATTCCTGAATATTATCCCTTAGTAACCCCTCAAATACTTTCCCAGCCACAGATGTTAAGCTCACAGGTCTATAATTCCCAGGCACAAATTTTAAACCTTTCTTAAATATAGGGACCACGTCAGCTTTTCTCCAATCCTCTGGTACTATTCCTGAAAGAAAAGAATCTTGAAGGATTAAGAACAGAGGTTTACATATTTCAACACATAGCTCTCTCAGTACTCGCGGGTGAATTCCATCTGGCCCTGGGGCTTTATTCACATTCACATTGTTTAATTTCTGCAAAACCTTGTCCTGAGTCAACCAGTCACTTTGTATTAGTAAGTTTTTATTAATGAATTTCATGTCTCCTGTTATAGGTTTCTCTTTGATAAATACTGAAGAAAAATAATCATTTAAAATTTCTGCTTTATCCTGATCTTCAGTTAACAATAACCCTGACTCAGATTTTAGTGAACCTACATTTTCACTCTCGGGTTTTTTAGAATTTATGTACCTGAAGAATCTTTTTGGGTTGGTCTTGCTCTCTTTGGCCATTTCTTTTTCATTTTCTAGTTTAGCCCATCTAATCGCATTTTTACATGCTTTATTGGCTGCCCTATATGCTTTATAGGATGCCTCAGATTTATCAAATTTAAAAGCTTTAAATGCCTTCTTTTTATTTTTCATTTCCTTAGTTACCTTCCTACTAAGCCACATTGGTTTCAGTCTGGTTCTTTTAGATTTATTAACCAGTGGAATATATTGTGACGTGTACTTTTCTATTGTTAGTTTAAAGATATTCCACTTATCCTCAGTGTTTTTCCCGTGAAAGAGTTTCTGCCAGTCAATGACATTGAGAGCTTCCTTTATTTTAATAAGGTTGGCCTTTTTAAAATTATATGTTTTAGCATGCCCCTTATGAATGTGTTTTTTTGAGTTAATTTCAAAAGTCACCATATTATGGTCACCGTTTCCCAACTGTTCCTTTACATTAATATTTGAGAAAAGATCCACATTATTTGTTATAACCAGGTCCAGACAGTTATCCTCTGTAGTTGGTGTTTCTACCAGTTGTGACATGAAGGTATCATTTAAAATGTTCAGAAACTGGATTCCCTTTGCTTTATTACTAGTCCCACTATCCCAATTAATGTCCGGGTAATTAAAATCTCCAATAATTAAAGTGCTACCATGATCTGCAGCCTTCCTAATTTGCTCTAACAGTTGTTCTTCCTCATCATTATCTATATTAGGTGGTTTATAGCATATGCCAACCAATAGTTGACTTCCCTGTTTATTCCCCAACAAAATATTTACCCATAAGGATTCCACATTTCCCTCATCGCTTTCCAGTTGTGTAATATTAGGCTTTAAATCCTGATTTACATATAAACACACTCCACCCCTTTCTTATGTTTCCTATCCTTTCTAAACAATGTATAACCGTTTAAGTTTACAGCCCAGTCATGCGTTTCGTCCCACCACGTTCTGTTATTCCTATAAGGTCGTATTGCTTAGTGTATGCCATTACCTCTAGTTCCCCCATCTTGTTATTGAGGCTCCTTGCATTAGCAAGCATATATTTAATGTTGTCTCTACCCACACATGCTGAATGCGACTTTACATTACATGCCTCCACTGTTCTGACATTACCCATCCCCCCGGCTCCACCCCCCTTAGTCTGAACTGAAACCCTTCCTCTATCTGCTCTGTCTCCATTTTGTAAGATACTGTATCCCTCCTCCCCTTCCACTAGTTTAAAGTCTCCTCCAACCTTTTAACCATCCTCTCCCCTAGCACAGCAGACCCTCTTCCATTCAGGTGCAATCTATCACGACTATACAGATTGTACCCCAGTGCAAAATGAGCCCAGTGCTCTAAAAACCCAAAGCCCTCCTTCCTGCACCAAGCTTTAAGCCACGCATTGACCTCCCTGATCTCCCGCTGCCTTTCCACTGTAGCACGTGGCACAGGTAGGATCTCAGAAAATACTACCTTGGAGGACCTCTTCTTCAGTTTACTTCTTAATTCCCTGAAATCATTCTTCAGGTCCTTCCATCTTCCTCTTACTTTGTCATTGGTACCAATATGGACCATGACAGCTGGGTCATCTCTAGCCCCTCCCAATAATCTATCAACTCTGTCAACCACATGCCTAACACGGGCACCCGGCAGACCGCAAACTGTCCGGTTAAGGCGATCAGCGCAACAGATTACCCTGTCTACTCTCTTAATAATAGAGTCCCCTACCACCACAACCAGTCTAGCCTTTTTTGCCCTCTTTATCCCTCCCTTACTTGGTGGGCTGATCCCCCTCCAGTACTGCTGCACCCAACATCTTCGCTCAAAAGGGGCAAATCTGTTGGTGTGCGCAAGATCAGGACTAGCCAACCTTTTACTCTTCCCTGCCCCCATGCTGTAGACACTCTAGTCAATGTTGTTCATGCAGTAGTGCCCCAAAATCAAAAGTGTCTGGATGATGATGGTGACCACTGTGCACCTAATGTGATTGCATAATTCAAACATGACTTACAGCTGCCCTATGAGGTTATGAGGTTTATATAAATCTAGTAATACAATTTCTGCATATATTTCTCAGGTTTAAGTGTGTATACATTTTTTGCCCCTCTGTATTTTTTCTAAGAGTGTTAAGGTTATAAAAGATTATTATTTCTAAAGCAATATTTTAAAATCATTTTTAAAATTAAAGTGTACGACCATGTCAATACATCCTCTGCAGTCCGACACTGTACAGTAGAGTTGCTATAAGTTTACCCATATTGGATTGGTGCAAATCTATATAAAAAAGACATTTGGAGAGAAATAAAAACACACCTTCCTTTTATATGTTACTTATGGCAAGACAGTTATAAGGTCACTGCAACCACCAAGCACAGTTGATAATGCTTGGGGGGGGGGAGAGAAAGTAAAGACTATTTTTCTGCACATCAGAGGAAACAAAGAACTAACAATTTGATCGCGCACACTGTGATCCCATGAGATTGCCCACACACAAGAAGGTCTTGGGTAAGTCTCCATGGGTTCCTAGAGAGAAAAACAGTGGTGTCACATGGCATCACTTCCTATATTCATTAACTCCCTACAATTAAAAGCTAATATAGCGGCTGGCTCATTATAAAATCAGTAGGGACCTACGCCACCGTAGATAAATATCATAAACCCGATATATTTATCCATACCAGCTCCACTGTATCAATGAGTAGGGGATTACTGCCGCACAGCAGCTCCTATATTTTCATTTTGAAAATGTTGAATTACAGCACTTATTTCTCCAATGTACAGATGGCAGAGATTGTACGTGGGTGTGGGTTGCTTGTGGGCAGGCACATTGGCGTGGCATTATCTCTTTTTGCCCAGGGCCACAGAGTGTTTGCTCTTGCACCAAGGTGCAAGAGTGCTGCTTGCATCATTTGTTGTCTTACTAGCTCACTATTACTGGCTCTGCCAAAATATGAGCTTTAGTGTGATAAATTGAATATTTGGTGGAAGGAAAGGATTCGTTAATTGTGTGGGACAGAGCTGCAGTTTTCCTCGCCGTCTGTCGACCAGGTGTTTAACCCCTTAATGACAGAACATACAAGTTTGTCGGTGGTTGAACACACTTTAACAACTTTTGACCTACTAGTACGTTCCTATAGTTATCACGTGCTGTAGGACTATGAAATTAGAGCACTGTAGCATTTGACAGGCTGCAAGCAAAAAATAAAAATTGTGCCGATTTTGACAGACCAAGAACTACAGTAGCAGCCAATCACATTGTTCTTGGGGCTGAATGACAGTTAAGGCATAAGTTAACCAGCACCCTGTCAATCCCCCGTCCTTGGCTGCACAGCTTGTGTGCTGGCAGGCAAGGTAGATTCAGTTGCCCCACTTGCCCCCATACATGTATATTGCTTATATTGAGGCACTAAGTATTTTTAGCATCTTTTCATGGTCTAGCAAAGATCCGCTGCATTTATTTTACCTTAAGGGGTTAATTCTGTTGAATTAAAAAAAATTGAAATAATTTTAATAAATTTTATTTTTTACAATAAAACAACAAGAGGTTCCGCAGGCTCTCTTTAGAATAGACAGCTCTTGAGAAAGTTGTAGTATTTTACTGGACGAACAGTGTCGAGCTGACTGGGCTCGGTGTTTTATTGTGGCGTGTCTTCTATACCAGCACCACCTCCCTCGAACTGCTCTACTGGTCCTGGGGTCTGCCAGAGTTCCCATTGAAGGACAGAGTATCCTGGTGACTGCTGGAGAATATACGGCGACCGCTGGGCTTTGTACTATGCATGTTTGCGCTTATATGCAGTGCCACTTATATTCTAAGATTTTATTTTTGTATTAAATCTGTTTTGTTTTTTACGCCATGTTGTAAGCTGTCCTTTTTAGGGCAGTATTACATTGTCGGTGCTAACTTAACCAGAGCTGTTGTAAACTTAACAACTCCATAGACTATAATGGCTCTGGTAAGTTTACAAAAGCTCTGGTTAACTTAGCACCAGCTTTGTAATACTGCTCTTAGTCTTAGAGTGCTGGGAGAACTAACGCATTTTTAACGTGTGTTTAGGCGCAGTTAATCACAGCCGTAGTAGCAGCAAATGACGGGTAATGACGGCCAATATACGAAGTACGACTGCACGAAAGTTCAGCCGCGCAACGCAAGTGGCAAACGAACGCATTTTTTTGAGAACGTAGAACCGCTAGTACTGATGTACAGAGTGCGCTGCGTCGGCATGGCGGCGTGTGTGCGCGATTAGGAGATGTCAGACGCTGCTAATGTCCAACCTACATAACGTCCAGACGCAAAAAGTGTTTTGACGATCTGTAAAAAACACGCACATCGTTTGACTCCAGCCCATAGAGTTCTCAATCTGGCCCTGTGTGCATAAGAGTGGGCCGGTCTGGATAAAGTCCAGGGTTGTTTTTTTTAGTTCCAGTCCAGCGATACCTCTACATGTCATCCCAAAGATTATATAAATTGAGTACCCAGAATATTAAGTATCAAATTTCCATATAACATTTTTCACTCCATTGGCTATCTATTTAAACCAAAAATCTATAGCTCAGTGACATTTTATCAATTTATCTCACTTTTTCAGTCAACAAGTCTGTTGTATCTCAGTGAAAAAACGTTATGCCCTTAACTCTGGTGCCTGGTTTTTAGAGCTAAGTACAAAAAAAGATTTAAAAAAAATGAAAGAGCATAATTTTTTTAATGAGACACGGAGATGTCAGACGCTGCTAATGTCCAACCTACATAACGTCCAGACGCAAAAAGTGTTTTATTGACAATCTGTAAAAAAAAAAAAAAAAACACGCACTAAAATGCACATCGTTTGACCGCTTTCTCGTCCACTGTAAAGAAATACGTCAATGCGTTCGGACGCACTTCGATGCGAAAAATGCGTTTGACACTAGCCTAAGAGGGTTTCTTCTTTTCCACAGGACCTGCATGGTATACTTGAGTACTACTGTGCTAGCACAGTCACTAGTTCATCTTGTTGCTTTATTATATGTCTATCAGCACTGTATGTGAAGGATGCTTTGAGCGCAGTGTCCTTTATTGGTGATCTCCACATTTTTTTGGTGTTTATATTAATTTTACCCTAAATGGAAATAGAGGTTAGGGTTTAGTTTTTTTACGTGTTATATTTTTATAACAAAACTAAAGTTTTGCAATTTTTTATATTTTTGGGGTACTTAATCAGTTATGAATGCATTTAGGATACCACAAAAAAGCCCAATTTATACATATATAAATATATAGAGGTGTGGGTACTCCAAAAGAGAAATAACATTTAAAATTAGAAAAAAACATTGCAAATAAATTGTTAGTCTAATTTGTGCATTCCGGAAGAAAAAAAAACTTGCATCATTAAAAAGAGTTAAAGATGTTCTCTTTTCAAGAGTAGCTTCTGAGTCATTATCACTTACTATGAAGTTTCAGCACTTATTGTGAAGTCTATCTATTCAATGTAATTACAGGAAGTTGAAAATTGAGTAGCTACTTTATTTTAATTGCTTTACATTATATTTTTGTACTTTTAAATACATTTTAATGTATTTCAGTATATAACATGTTATCTCCTGGAGTTTCTTTTACTGCCATTTCAATTAATAGTGTAAATTTTACAACAAACGGTTCATTCTCACAGTTCAATTAAAGCCTGCTACTTCACTAAAGTAGTTTTCCCATAACTTTCTTAAATTTTGAGTGTTTATAGGTCCTTTCTCTGTAACTGTCATAAATGTTGTATACCAAGTTATAGAAACAGTTTAAATAAAATTGGTGTTACAGTATTTTTATTGCCAGATAAGCAATGTGGCTTTTCCGGTTCGCAAGAATGTTTGCAGTTGTAGTAATGTTATTGGACATACATTATATTTAGGTTTACTTTTATTAGCTAACACGTCTATTAAATCTGAAAAGTTTACCTTAAAAACTGTTTATTTTGAAATCTTGCATTATTCAAAAAAATGTTTTCTAGTTTTATTAAAACTTTTACTAACAAAATAATGATGTGATTCAGTACATTTAACCCTTGCAGTTCCAAAATGGAGTTAGTTTTTCCTTTGCAATACATTGAAAAGCAATCATAAGCTATGCAAATGGAGTTTTGATATGCTATTTAAAGCAAGATTAGTGTGCCCCTTGTCGAGAAATTAAATTCTTTGTTTTACATCTCTCCAGTCACACTGTATTACTGTAAACAAGCTGCAGAGAGCAGCCTCAAACTGGAAAGTTCAAAAATGTTGCTGCTGCATTACAATAGCCAGGGAGAGGGCAGAATACAGGGAGACCTCTACAGGATCATTCATTGCTCTACAGGGATAAGATTCAGAGGGGTTAGAATTGCTTAACCCTGTCGCTGCTGAGGCTTTTCCCGCCCCTGTGCTGAGGTCATTTTTACCGGTTTTGCTCATCATGTTTAAACGTGTTTTGAAGGCTTATTTTAGTACATGACCCAGACATATTATATATCGTTCTTTCCGTCAGACTCGGTAGATTCATAATATGTCATTATTATATGTATACGTTATGTCATGTCTGTATATTATAACAAAAAATGCAATAAAATATGTATTTTCAATAATTTACAATGTGTAAAGTGTTTTTTTTCACATTTTAACATGCGAGCAATTGCGGTTATATTTTGTATGGGGTGCGCTTGTTAAAAAAATTAGAGATGGGGTCTCGTTACATTTTTTTTTGGGGAAAATTACGCGATTTTTAACAAACGCACCGCATACAAAAATCGTTAGTGCAGCATCATTGTTCACATTATAATTGAAATGGGAACAATATTGCTGCATTAACAAACCAAAAAAAAGTGTTTATTTTTTTTTTATAATTTTTTTTTTTAATTTGTTTTTATTTTTATTTTTCATTTTTTTTTTGTTTTTAACAAAATTTTTCACTGTAGTGTTTGGTATCGTTGGAACGGCCATGCTCTGGCCGATCCAACCATATCAAACTTTAACCCCTAGCTGCCACGGATCGGGAGTTAGGGAGTTCATTGGAACTCCCTATCTCCACCGTTGGTGGCAGTTAGGGGTTAAGTCCAGGACTGGCGTCATCGTGCTATGCACGATGACGCCAGTCCTCAGGGGGAGTTCCCGGAGGCTTGGCCAACATCCAAGATGTCGGTCAGCTCCGGGAAAGGATTGCGAACCGGCGCTTTTCAGCGCCGATTCGCGATCCAGCTCCCCAGGGGTTAATGCCAGGCACCATTTGGAAGGGCAGGCTGTGCCCTTCCAAATGATGCCTGGGTTAACCCCCGCAGAGCCGCTGATCGGGAGGGAGAGAGGTCCGAAGGACCTCCCCCCCCCTCCCTTTCAGGCGCCTCCTCCGCACATGCGGGGGGGGGCGCCTGAATTAGGTGTCATCGCGCTGCCGCGATGACACCTAATACCAGCGGCTGCGGTTCCGGATGCGCGGCTGACATCGAGGATGTCAGCCCACACCGGAGGGGCCAGCGATCGGCCGGAACCCGGCCGAACGCTGACCCCAATGGGAGGACGCGCTCAGCGCGTCCTCCGCATACCAGCGGTAATGTGGAGGATGCGCTGAGCGCGTCCTCCGCATTCAAGTGGTTAAAATCCCTGCACAGTACAGAACCCAGATACAATGAATTACTGAAATGTTCATATACATCCATTATGATACTTATTATTTTTATATTCTATTGGTATTTTTTTGGAGGCTGCCTTGTTAATCTCATTATGATCACTACAAATCCACATAAGCAGGATATCTGACCATTTTATCATCTTTATCATATTTACTGTAGTTGACCAACATGGGCTATTTCTGTTTGTATGCAGACCCCGTGTGAAATTGTAAAATAATAATAGGTGTAATCTAGAGTTCAGAATCTTTCATTCCAACAATATCTCTGTAATGGGTAAACAAATACATGAAAATTTTAAAATGAGCAAATTTATTTTATTTATATTTTTAATTTAAAAAATTTTTTAGGTGCAAAATCTCTATTTTACCACCTAATTAGTGGTTACATGAACAAACGTGCTTGGTAGGGATGGGGATAATGGCAGCATAAAGCAAGTAAAAAAAGTGACAGTGCTTTTGAGGAGATAAATCTGGTTTCCAGTTTAAATTTGTATATTAAATGTCAAAAGTATTTCTTCATACCTTCATGTCTTGGCTTTTCAACATAGATTTACTAAGCAATTTTCATAGAAATTCAAAAAGATTTGATGAACAACTGTTTGAATATAAAATAGTGCAGAAATATTAGAATCAATCTCTAGGATAAATGGAGCAGGAAAGGAAGCTTAAAATATCTAAAAACCCACTGTCTTAATTCACTGCCAATCCAAATCTACATTTAGCATTGTAAGGCTGAGAACTGAAATTTACTTAATACAGAAATTAAAAGCCCAACAAAAGTAACACTTAATCTAACTGGAAGAGGTTATACATTACAACATGCAGTGGCAGGAATGTACTTTCCATCGGGGCTACCGGGAGAATTACGGTGGGCCGATGGCTCAATGGACCGGTTTGACTGGCCACCTGACTAGGCTTGAGCCTCAGGCTCGTCTATGTCGGCCGGCCGCCTGGGGCTCACCTAGGTCAGCTGGCTGCTTGGGGCCCTCTTAGGTTGACCGGCTAGGCCTGCCCACAACCTGGGGCTCACCTAGGTCGGCTGACTGGCTAGGTCTGGGGCTCGCCTAGGCTTGACTTAATTTTTTTTTTTAAAAAAGACCATCTATTTTTTTTTTTTACCTTTGCAAAAACACTTTATTCTTTGATCTTTTTTATAGGTTTTCTTTATTCATTTTTTATATTTTTAAAAAAGATTTCATTTTGTAACATATTTTTACCATTTTATTAGACACATGTTTAATTATTTAAGCTCCTACTAGGAGAATACAAAACTTTTTTTCTCATTTCAGAGGAATTTTCCAATGCCAATTCAGCGGTTATTGGTACAATTTGGTGGTTTTTGCCAAAGTCTGACAACTGCCTCAGTGACTCGATTTTCAGCAACACGGTGAAAATTCACTAGTGAATTCACTGTATTTTTGGTGAAATCACCGAAGAGATGTGGCGAAAAACAAAGCACTGAAATTGTGCACAATTTAAAATCCGTTTTCCAAAAAATGCCAAAAATCCCAAACAAAATCTTTAGCTCCAGCCCATAGAGTTCTCAATCTGGCCCTGTGTGCATAATCAGAGTGGGCCGGTCTGGATAAAGTCCAGGGTTGGTTTTTTTAGTTCCAGTCCAGCGATACCTCTACATGTCATCCCAAAGATTATACAAATTTAGTACCCAGAATATTAAGTATCAAATTTCCATATAACATTCTTCACTCCATTGGCTATCTATTTAAACCAAAAATATATAGCTCAGTGACATTTTATCAATTTATCGCACTTTTTTCCGTCAACAATTTCTGTTGCATCTCTCAGTGAAAAAAAGTTATGCCCTTAGTTCTAAAAACCAGGCACCAGAGTTAAGTACAACATTTTTTTTAAAAAATGAAAGAGCATAATTTTTTTAAATGGGACACTACCAACATAAAAATTAAAGGTCTTAATTTTTTTATTTTATGCTGCTGATATCAATGTACTTTGTTTTTCTCACGTGTGTTTAGTTAAGAAAATATTTTACTCTATGTATGTCACTGGGTGAATCAATTTTGTGGTATTTTTGTTGCAAGTTGCACCTCCACTTTATCTTTACAGCACTTGTTCCTCACTGTGGGACATTGAGCATAAAGTTGTCAGAAAGTGTCATTGGTCAGAAAGTGCAGTAAACAGAATCATAGAATTATATTGTGTGGGATGTATGCAAAGATCATCACCAGGGATTAGATGAGGCTTTTAAACACTGTCATAGCGGATTCATCGGCAACCTCTTATATCAGGTAGCATGCACAACACAATAGATCCCTTAGAGCTTTATCTAAACATTCACTCCTCTACCCCTTTGCCTCTTCAGTTGTGGGAGCTATACTAGAGCTGTAAAGTTAAACCTTTGCACAGATTTTGTTAAACATTGCAGCATGGAAAAATCCACAAAAATGGAAACAGGAGAGACACCTAACTTTATTTTTTCCGTTTTATATGAAATTACATCTAGAGTAACATTCATTTTATAATGTTATTTTTTGTAATACACAAGTAATCTAGTTACAGCTTATGTTAGTGGTAGTGACCCTTTAACCCCGCCACACCTAAAGTTGAGTTATCGATTTTGCATTGTAATGCATTTAAGGCACTGAGTGTGACCATGTGATCGCATTTCCCTGCGTCGGTCGCAGCTTTGTGAAGGCTGGACGGGAGGGCCACATGGTGTGGCGTTCGCACGAATTGCAGGCGCTACCACTGAAAGTGCTTTCAGCCTCCCTTTCAAAAATCTACGACGGACGCAGGCAGGGCTACAAAGTGTGATCCTCCATAGGAGGATCGAGCTTTGTAGCGCTGAGCACACAAACTGCTCTCAGAGAGGTGGCCACACGAGAGTCAGAGTGGGAGGAACCTCCACGCTCACGGATGTTCCTTCCACTCAAAGAACGCTCTTGTGACCGCAGCCTAAAAGCACTCATTAGCATGTCAAAACCCAATGTTCACACCTCTTTAAAGACAGTTTAGTGTGTTCCCTGTGGCGAAAAGAATCCCACTGTCTTAGCTGCATATAGCAGCCCAAACCTCACTGTAACAAAAAGTTCTAACACATTACTGTTGCAGTAACATAGCCAGGGAGAGGGCAGAATACAGGGAGAGCTCTGGGGTCACTGTTTTACAGGGATACGATTCAGGGGGTTAGAATGACTGAAAATCCCTGTACAGTACAGATTCAAAGTGTTACTGTAATTTTAATATATAGACATTATGCCACATACAGATAATAATTTTAGATTGTGCTGGTATTTCTTGTAAACTGCATTGCTAATCTCATTAGGATAACTACACATCCCTATAAGCAGTATTTTTCCATTTTTATTACTTTTACAGTATTTGAGACAAAGGCCATTTCTGCATGTTTGCTGATAATGCAGACCCCGTGTGACATTAGACAAACTAAGGGACACCACCTTGAGTTCAGAATCATTAATTCCAACAATATTTCTGTAATGGATAAATAAATGAAAAATTAGCAAATTTATTTAAAAAAAATTTAATCTAAAAAAAAAAAAAAAAAACAACACACAATTACTGTGCAAAATATCTACCTGTACTCTATATTTAATTGTTAACTTTGCATCCCGTGTTGCAAATAAATTTTATGATAAAAACATTTTCAACAAAAATCGTTTGGTAGTGAAGGGGATAAAGATTTATTTTCAGTACTCTATATTTCCCTTGCATTTCCACTGAAGGCTAAACAACATGAAGGCATGGTCGACCAGGAAAAAAAAATGCAAATCACTATCTGCACCAATGCATTTTATGGTAGAGCCCTGGGGCCATGATTTAAAAAAAAATAAAAAAAAATGGATATGGTTTCCTTAATATACTACACAATCCTTCAATTCTTTGATTTGCTGTACTTCTTCCATACAGAAAACTCTTCTCTGCAGCCCAAATGCCCATATGTGCAGGCAATTTACCAACATATGGCGAACTGCCTGCTCTCTGAATAGCCAAATGGGCAGGAAATGTAGCCGTATGCTGAATTTCAGTGTTCGGTTACCTTTCGGACACAATTCGGATCTCTTTGCATAACCCTGTTTATGTTGCAGCTCTCCGATTTAGATGGCATATGAAGGTTATCGGTTTGCCGTTCCAGATAATGATGCTGCTCGTCCACAACTGTTTAATGCCTTCCAAACGTGACAGACCAGGAAGATAACACCGCACACTGTTGCCCATTGGTCCTATAAATCTTACCAATCAAAATACTCTTTAGAGACTACTACCAGCAGTATAATCTCAGAATTCTGTGTTTAAAAGTCAGAAGTTTCTTTTTTTTTTTACCATGACCCCAGAGCTCTTCCGTAGCATTCCCATGCTATACTCGTGGAAATATTAAAACCGTTAATTAGCCCTGTTGTGTTTGAAATTCACACTTGCTAAGCATATATGAGAAATGAGTTATTGTTAATTCCTTAACATGGCCATCTGCAATAACATCAATGTGTGAAGAAAGATCTAGTTACATAATAAATCACCCAACTATGAATGTTATTATGGACACTCAAGGTAATCTAGGACAAAATTAGAGAGTGTGTATATAATATATTGAGAAGCACCCCCCGTTTAGCTTTGTAAAGGTTGAGTGCTGCCCTTTTGGTGTATTAGATAGATCTAGCTAATAAATGTCAAGATAGGTGCACTTGAAGGATTTAGTTAAAGATCAAAGTTTTGACACTGGGGGGGTGAAAGTTAAGTAACCACTTCAACTCTGGAGAGGAGCGAGAAAGTTCACATGACAACAGGAGATGGGGGTCAACACCATCCAATTTCTCAAACCACTGGTTATATACTTTCCATAGTATTAAGTGGGGTAACGGATATATGGCATTTGTCTAGAGGAAGAACACTAGCCTCATTGGTCATCCTGATCTCCTTTGTCTATTACAGAGGTTTGGCATCTTGGGTCTGGGACAAACCGTAGTATAGCTCTCCCTACTTTGCTTGTCTCTGTTCCAGTTCATGGTGCTTCTGATGAGTAGACCTCACTCGAGCCACTCTGCTGTGCCTGACATGATTTTTACAGATGCTACTTGCCCCCTTTCATTGGCACAGAGGCATTCATGCACCATACCGCCAGCCACAATTTATGCACATTGTTCCTTTAACCCGTGTCCTCTCACCTGTGCCACTTGCTATGGTGTTCTGCCATGGTTTTGACCCGCAATCAGACACTGACTTACAGGCATTCCTCTAAGATGATGTAAAACCCTATTCTGAACATTGCTCTTTACTTTGTCATGGTCTCTTTAACCCGTCAGTACTTTCCTTGGATCTCTTATTCTTTTGTGGACTGACTTTGGGCTGCTACTTTATTTCAAATCGTTATGTCTGTTACATCAACCTTGACTTGTTAGTCTGATCATTCTGTAGTTGTAAAAGGAAAATGAAAGGTTTCTTTAATATAGTTAATTCAACATTTTATATCAATACATCTAAAATTAGAAGCTACTTTCTAGTTTTGATTATGCCAGCATAAGGAATTTCAGTGCTTGATTAAGTACAAAAATATGCATTGCATTTTGGAAATGTTGTCATTAAATAAAATTGCTGATATGACATGTGTGATGCATTTATACATTAAGGATACAGCTCAGTGTCAGACTGCTGAAAATTCAGTAGTCATCAAATAACCTAGACTAGCGCGGTTGATTGATACCTCGCAATCTCAAATTTATGTGCACTGGGTATATTTAAAATCAATTTTGCATTTACATTGTTTGAAAAAAGAAAATCAATTTTGAAATTTGAATGTCCAATATGCAACGAACATGAAGGAATTCCAAAAAAATTTAATGAACCAACACCATTAATATATATAGGCAAAATGTATTTGTATTGCTCTGACTTTGAGGTATGTGTAATTTACTCCATTGAGATATTGTGTTATCATTTTGTAGCATCATTTTAAAAGAGGACTACAATATTTAATTATTATTTAACGGAGAAAAAAAAAGTGTATGCATAGTTTAGAATTTCTAAAAATCCCAATTCCAAGTAGGTGCTGTATGTTCCATGTAAAAATGTAATTTCAGTCTTCAGTAAAGACAATTCCACCACATTGTGATGTAGCCAGCCATCACTTGTGGTGGATCCCTTACTTGGCTAATACTCCAGTAACAAAAAGTATTTTTTGCTTATGTTAAGCAGAGTTTATTAACTCTGTATAGTTGGAAGTATTAACTAGGAAAAGGGAAGTGCTCATGCCACTGTACAGAGCACTGGTGAGACCTCACTTGGAGTACTGTGTGCAGTACTGGAGACCGTATCTCCAGAAGGATATAGACATCTTAGAGAGAGTTCAGAGAAGGGCTACTAAAATGGTGTACGGCTTGAAGGAGAAAAGTTACCAGGAAAGGCTTAATGATCTTAACATGTACAGCTTGGAAAAAAGACGAGACAGAGGAGATATGATAGAAACATTTAAATACGTAAAGGGAATCCACAAGGTAGAGGAAGGGAGTATATTTAAAAGGAAGCAAAATAGCAAAACAAGAGGACATAGTCTTAGATTAGAGGGGCAAAGGTTTAAAAGTAACATCAGGAAGCATTATTTTACTGAGAGGGTGGTGGATACATGAAACAGTCTTCCAGTTGAAGTGGTAGAGGCTAAAACAGTAATTGAATTTAAGCAGGCATGGGATAGGCATAAGGCTATCCTAAACAAAAGATAAATCCAGGTAAAGTATCCATGTAATTGGGCAGACTAGATGGGCCGAAAGGTTCTTATCTGCCCACATTTTTCTATGTTTCTATGTTTCTATGTACTAAATACTTATTGTCTTGAAATATGTGCCATCTTGTCACCTTGCCAATCAGCATTCTTATTCCTCAATTTTTGCCCTTAGAATAATACACAAAATGCAATGTTCGTATTGGCTGGATTGAGGTAGACCATCATGCTATAGTGCCAATGCAGCGCTAGTAAAATGGTTTGCTGGACTAATCCAACAGTATGTTAAATATCATCTAGTTGGGTTCAAAAGCAGGACCCTCTCGTTAGCCAAATCTGAAAATTATATTAATACCAACTCGTACTATGAATAACATATTACGTGGAGGTGCAATATATTAAGAGTAATTTATCTTCAGGCTATAAAGAATATACCCTTAGTGCTGCCTTCATGGATTAACTGAACATAAATCAACTAAACCTAAAAAGTGTGCTTAATCACTTGAATAAAAAAAACATATCCTTGTATTAAAAAAAAATATTCACAATATTTCATTTTTTTAATAGTTAACTCAGTGAATCGTTATGCTTTTACACTATATAGTGTTCAAGAAGACAGGTCCAAAAAAGTATCCTATAGTGTGCTCAGTGAAACAAAAAAGATAATCAAAAGTACTTCTATTATCACAATATTAGATGCAATACAGGTTCAACCGGTCCAGTCATAATATCAAAAATACAAAACAGGAAAAAAACAACATACTGTAATATCCCCAAATCAAAAAAATGAGATGTGGACCAAACAACTCCACATCCAATGCTCTGGGGGATAGTTAAAAAAAGCTACATTGAAATAAAATAATTTTATTAAATATCCATAATTAAAATCCATCACTAAAATTTGGGCAAATATCGCATGCCGTAAAAAACAAAACAAAAGAAAAAAAAAACACCACACAACTAAGGCTGGGGTCAGACGAACGCAGTGTTAATGTCCGTGTTGCCCGCACATAAGTACGTCCGTGATAGCATACAATTGTGTTAAATGGAGCCCCACACACGAAGTACGTCCGCACAGAAGTGCGGGGGCTGACGGACGCTGCAAACGGACGCAGGTTAGGCAAGAACGTAATACTGCTAGAACGGACGTGCGGAGTGCGCCACGTCCACAACGTCCGCATAGCTTTGTGTGAGTGATGGAGCGTGGTCAGACGGACTGCATTTATACGTCTAGCATTTTTGACGGACAGAATGTTTTATCATTGTAATTTATTTTCCCTGCTACATCAGTCAAAAAATACGTCAGTAAAAAAAAGGACTGTGTGGCCACTACCTTGTCGTCAGTCAGAAAGTACGTCCGTACTGCACAGACGCACGGTCCCTACAAAATGCGCTCGTCTGACCCTAGCCTAAGCAGTAAACGCACACGTAATTAAAGAATTTTGTTTTAACACAGGAAGTATAACAGCCCTAATACAACCTGGACCAAAAAGGATAGTTAGTGAATATTGTGGATTTAAATTGGAGGTGTGGCTTGGACAATAAAGATTTTTATTTGCCCTTAAAACCATTAAATGTAACTCATTCAGTTGATTAACCATTCACATCAGTAAGGAAATAGATTGAAGAAAAGCTTCATTAAACTAACCTAGTATATTTGCAATAAGGTCTAAAGATGCAGGGCCCCGTCACCTGGGGTAAAATAAAACACCAATAGCTAATGGAATAATCTAGCGCAAGCTGATAAGAGGTGGCGCCTGACAATCCACCAACAGATCACCTTGTCCGCGGTAGTCAGTGTACAATGTCATTTAGATTACACTAGGGAAACGCTAAGACCCGGGCTGAGACCCAGCGCTAAAGCGCATCACGTTCACAATGGCGCTCACCCCAGATGAGCGTGGTTTGGATCCTTAAGGACAGATTTCTCTGAGACTTGACTTTATAGCAGTTAGAACTGCCACACCTAGTACTCCCAGCCAGGGAGGTGATATAGAATACTAGATACCACTCAGCAGCAAATGATTTCATGACCAAGTGTCTGAGTGAAGGCAAGTTAACTAGACAAAGATAGCATAGCAAGATAAACATCATTTTAAAAAAGCGTAGTCAAAAGTACGTTCCGAGTTGGCAGAGAGTGTAATCGTACAGGCAGGATTGGCAACAGAGAGGACTCCCATATACTTGTTCTCAGTAATGTAGAAAGAATGTACAATTAATTCAGCAACCTGCAGGGCAGACCCAGTCAGGAACAATGCGGTATGATGTGTCTTGACTCAGTAACGGACAGGCAGCACGAGGGGGGGGGGGTCGATGGATTCAACAACCTGCAGGGCAGAACCACAAGATAAACAGTACAGTATGATCTTTACATAAACTTCGTACCAGACTGGTAACATGAGGGGTTGATGGATTCAGCAACCTGCAGGGCAGACCCATAATCAGAGACCATGCGATATGATCTCTACATAAAACACATATAGGATAAGAGTAACAATCGTCAAGCAGGCAGTCCAAGTCAATCCACGAGCAGGGTCCTCATATAAGCAGAATTGTCCACTAGGCAAAATACACTGAGAAAGAAAAATGAGATCAGCTGGCGATGCGGGAATAACAACACATCAGGGCGACGAGCAGATCCTCACACCCTGCATTTAAGGCCAGCGGCTCCGCGTCACCATGCCAAGCCCCGCCCCCTCAGGTGCCGATTGGCCATCTCTAACTCCTGACACCTAGCCAGCCAGCGATGCCGCCGGGTGCCCTGACCGCCCCAGGAAGCGCCGTGGGGGCTGAAAATGTCACAAAGCGGTTGTGTACAGGATAGAATGTTTTTTTCCCCCCCAGTGCAGAGTGCCTGGCCATACCTATCCTCTACCCTCACAAGCTTGTATAAGTATGAACACATCCAGCGAAGAGCCCTCACACCCCTGCAATATTAAAATCCAAGTCGGCCATATCATCCATGCTTATATTAGAGGTGTGCATTCATTTCATAACAAAATCACAATTCCTTACGAATTTTGTTAATTTGTATTTCGGTAGTCCTTCCTAAATAACAAAATTGATTTCATCCGAGTTGAAAACGAAACATGATAAAACAAATAGGAGTTATTATACAGTTTCACAAGAGAATCGTTGATTAAAAGATTCCTGAACAGGATTTGATTTAGCGAGGTTATATTTATGGATCAGAAAATCAAAATCAATATCAAATAGGCTCGATCGCAAATACATACAAGTCAGAACTAAAGTAAAACGTCATTATGAAACAAATCAGATTTGTTTGACGGTTTCACAAAGGACCCTGTCCCTGTAAATTGGCGTGTGGTGGTGAATCTGTTGTCAGCACAACAGGCCAATGGACAGATCAATATTTAACCCTAGCTTGCCTTTTAAACAGAAAAATTTGATTCATTGGGACTTTATGTAGTGATCCAAAATTACAATTTTTTTAGTGAACAGAGATACAAAATAATGAAATGAAGCAAAACAAAGTTATCTAAGTTATTTTGAAGTAAAAAAAGGAAACAAAATTTTTCAGCCATGCACAAATACAGTAATTAAGGCTAATGGGCATTGCATGATAAATGAAACCCAACAACATGTAGAATCATTACAATGCATTTAATAGATCCAAAAGGAAGGCCAGGTGAGCAACAACTTCTCTGCAGTAGCATATAAATAAAGGTTTCAGGGCATGACTTATCCATGTGTCCCTTTGAACATGGTCCACACGGTCACCCTGATAATCAACCGCTTACATACTATGAATAACCCCCAGCATAAAAGGTTTTAAACTAGGTAATATTTTAGAATAAGGATATAGGTGGATAAAGAATAGATCAAGATATAGATATTTTAGAATAGAGCCTACTGCAACAGCAGTGACATTGCTGACCAGAACCATTACCATGAAGTATGGGGCCAAGAGAACACCTATGCTGAATTCCTTTCAATTGCCCTTTAATTTTGGGCAAGAACCTGTGTTTTTTTAAAGTTATCACCAGGATTGAGCGGAAAGTAAAATTTTGCAATTAGCGTTCGTCTAAAAATTAGCACAGGCACCAAGTGATCTGTTGGTTACAAAAGTGCAAGTGCTATCTAGCACTCCCCATATTAAGTATAGGACGCAGAAAGTACAGTAAGCTTGCGCTATGAATCGCAAATTGCCCCAAGGCATGTAATTATTCCTGTTTCTAGCAGGAGGCAAACAATCTGTTGGTCAGGCGCTAGACTCATTTTATCTGGCGCTAACACAAAAACAGGCTGACAACAAGGTCAGCTTACACCAGGTGATTGAATTCGGAATCCAGGAACAAAGTTTGTACCTACAATAAATATTGCAGATCAATCCTGGTCCTTGACATAGCCATAAAAAAAAAAAAAACAGTATTGAACCTGATTGTTTTGGGAATTTTTTCATGTGCGGTTACGCCGAATGTAATAAAAAAACGGAATTAATCTTAAAAACTCTTTTTTTAAATTGCCCAATAAAAGGGAAAACATAATTTTTGTCAACAGTTCTGAAACTACCCAGTCAACTTCAACTTATCAGGTTTCATTTGTGAGTATCCCACTTACTCTTTTTTAAAAAATTAACAACCCAGCCATTGCGGTAGGGTGGGTGTTCCATATCACACAGAGGTTGTAATTAAAATTGGACAGGTTGGTTGTTTTAAATAACCCATGCTGTAACAAATTGGGACAAAACAGATACATAAACGAGTAAGGGAAAGTAACGCAAGGATTAGTGAGACTAAAAAACAAAGGAAGGAATGTATGTAGAAGAGGATAAAAGTCTAGCTGGCTTCAATTAATATTTTTGTTCAGTCTTTAAAGAAAAGGAAGGAAAGGGACCTCAGTTATGGAAATGTTGCTTTAGTGTTTTCCCCTATCAGTATACAGAGGATGATATAGCAACCTTGCATACCAATATGCAATTACAGCTGTTTACAGTTTTTTCTGCTAAAATGTATTTTGGAAATTAATTTTACTGATCTAAAATAAATATAGCAATAAAAGCTTCTTCCACGTTTACCAAGTTTTTCATTATAGTTCTCATTATATAACTAAGTGCTATTTGAATAAATGCAATATTCGAAATATACAGAAAAGCAGGCACACTAAAATTTTTCTTTCTTCAATTCATAAGATGAAAGAGAATATGTCACGATCACCCCCTACGGATTGGTAAGGGGGCTTTTTGGCTGCGTAGTATTAAGCCCTTGAGGCAGGTTTGCGGTCTGCTGCCTAATACAAAATCCAACACACACACACACACACACACACACACACAACTTTGTCAGCTGACAGACACAAGGGGGAGCCCTGCACTGGGTAAGATTTCTGAACTAAAACAGATTACAGGGCTGAGGAACCGCTAGTACTGACGCACAGAGAGTGCTATGCCGACGCAGCGCTCTCTGTGCGTCAAAACTAGCGGTTCCACAGTCTCGAAAAAATGCGTTTGCCGCTTGCGTTGTGCGGCCGAACTTTCGTGCGGCTGTACTTTGTATGTTGGCCGTCATAAAATGCGGCTCAACGCACGGTCGCACTGCGTTCGTCTGATCCCAGCCTAATCTATTACAAAGCCAATAGGTCATACACAGAATATCATTGTCAGATAATTTCAGATATGAAATTTATGTAATTCTTTATAGTTTAGGAAGACGGATCACAGGGATACCTAGAATTTTTCCAATGCAGACAGCCTGGTTAATTTTTAACCCCTGGTAAACAGAATGAGCTCTCAGACAATGGACCTGCCAAATTCATTAGCATATCTCAACAAGGATTCCCTTTTAATCAGATTATGTAGATAAAAGAAAGCATCAATGTATTGTACAGAGACTGGGAGCAATAACTTTCTGGGGCAATTCTGGTTGTAAAAACCCAGATGTTAAGGAAGCTATATTAAAAAAAAAAAAAAAACGCATTGTCTTGAAGCCAAGGTACAATGGACACCTGACTGACGTTCCTCAGGACAGACCAGGTAGGATCCCTGATGACAGACCAATAAACTTCCGATCCTTAGGATGGTCGGGACCACTAGTCCTATACTTCTAGCAGACACAAAGGCCAGGGAGACAGCACCATGCAAAAGATACAACAGGATGAGGTAGTCACTGGACTACGCTACCGTATATGGCAGGCTCAGACGCACCCCAGCAGCAACAGGAGGCAAAAAACAAGCAGGAATACAGAGAGCGAGTCATCGTTCTAACAGACCGGGCCAGCAATGGTTAATGCACTGTGTATTGCGATACAGTATGCGGCGGGATCGAGCGCACACCAGCAGCACCAGGAGGCAAACACAACAGGCAGGGGTATAGAGAGAATAGTCGTATGGCAGGCAAAGTCGGCAACAGTTCGGGTCCTCCATACAAAGCAGGGTCAGTAACGAGTCAAAACACAAAGATAGCAAAGCAACGATGCGGGATAGAAACTCCACGTCAAGGCAAGGTTCCCAGCGCGAGTTTAGGATTAAAAGGTCGGCAGCTCTGCGTCATCACAACGCGCCCCACCTCCTGATCAGTAGGGATGGGCTGGCAGTTCGAACAGGAGTTCGAATCGAACATTGGCCGTTCGAACAGCGAAGATTTCCACGTGTTCGCCGACAATGCACTTATCCACTGGCCTGAAGCTTGTAATTGGCTACAGCCTTGCACCTGACCACAGGTCAGGTGCAAGACTATGCCAATCACGGCTCAGAGTCCTGATTGGGCAAATTTTGCCCAATCATGGGCTCACAGAGCTAAGTCCCGCAGCACACTAAGGCTTCCCTGCAGCCCCAGAGTGTGTTTGTTGCAGGAGTGAATCGCAGAGGAGAGGAGAGATGATTTGTTGCATAACAGGCTGTATCACTGAGTTATATTTGATTTCTGGAAATTGGAATCTGTGTGTTGGCACTGTCAGCTGCTGCCAGGCTATGTCACTGACTTATACCAGAGTTCTGGGAATTTTAATCATTTTAATATTTGAATGCAGAGTCCACCCCTGCACTCTTCCAAAATACCTCAGAGGGGTTACAGTGTGAAGGCACTAGCTGGCACCAAAGGTCCAATTTTAATGTACCTGTTGTTACTTTCATCCAAAAGCCTGCATAAGTTTCGCCATAATTTAGCCAAAAAAAAAATCACTAAACTTGTTCTGCGTGTCCTAAAAGGTCTCCTATTTTCATACAGGCTGCCACCCCAAGCAGTGGTTTATGAATAGATTAAAGGAAAACCATTTACCGTCATTTGAAATGTCATTTTTTTGTTTTTAAATGTTTCTTTACATCCTACAAATCCACCACTTCATGGGCAGGTTATGGGGACCTCCTAGGCACAATATTTGAAGGAATTTTTTGTTTTTATTCTTAACCTTTATTTCATGGAAAAATTACTGTTCCTTTAACCACTTCAATGCGGAGGACACGCTCAGCGCGTCCTCCGCATGGCTGCTGCTGTGCTGAGGACGCGCTGAGCGCGTCCTCACTTTGGGGTCAGCGTTCGGCCGAGTTCCGGCCGATCGCTGGCCCCCCCGATGTCAGCCCAGCATCCGGAACCGCCGCTGGTTAAATTAGGTGTCATCGCGACAGCGCGATGACACCTAATTCAGGCGCCCCCCCTGCATGTGCGGAGGAGGCGCCTGAAAGGGAAGGGGGGGGGGAAGGTCCTTTGGACCTCTCTCCCTCCCGATCGGCGGCGTTGCGGGGGTTAACCCAGGCACCATTTGGAAGGGCACAGCCTGCCCTTCCAAATGGTACCTGGCATTAACCCCTGGGGAGCTGGATCGCGAATCGGCGCTGAAAAGCGCCGGTTCGTGATCCTTTGCCGGAGCTGGCCGACATCTTGGATGTCGGCCAAGCCTCCGGGAACTCCCCCTGAGGACTGGCGTCATCGTGCATAGCACGATGACGCCAGTCCTGGAGTTAACCCCTAACTGCCACCAACGGTGGAGATAGGGAGTTCATTGGAACTCCCTATCTCCCGATCCGTGGCAGCTAGGGGTTAACGTTTGGTATTGTTGGATCGGCCAGAGCATGGCCGTTCCAACGATACCAAACACGAAAGTGAAAAAGTTTGTAAAAAAAAAAAAAAAAAATATTTTAAAAAAAAAATTATAAAAAAAATAAACACTTTTTTTTGGTTTGTTAATGCAGCAATATTGTTCCCATTTCAATTATAATGTGAACAATGATGCTGCACTAACGATTTTTGTATGCGGTGCGTTTGTTAAAAATCGTGTAATTTTCCCCAAAAAAAAATGTAACGAGACCCCATCTCTAATTTTTTTAACAAGCGCACCCCATACAAAATATAACCGCAATTGCTCGCATGTTAAAATGTGGGAAAAAAACACTTTACACGCTGTAAATTATTGAAAATTCATATTTTATTGCATTTTTTGTTAAAATATACAGACAGGTCATGACGTATACATATAATAATGACATATTATTAATCTGCCGAGTCTGATGGAAAGAACGATATATAATATGTCTGGGTCATATACTAAAATAAGCCTTAACCCCTTCCCGACCGCTGACGTACCCTGTACGTCCTGTGTTCGGGTCTCCCTTAGACCCGATGACGTACAGGGTACGTCAGCGGCGCCAAATCCCCCTCCCGCCCGATACTCACCTCCCTCGTCGGATCCCATGGCGATCTGACAGGGAGGAAGCCTGCCCATGTGATTTACATGGGCAGGCGAGGCTGATTACGTCGCCACGCTGCGTGGTGACGTCATCAGAAGGTGCCCCCATGTGTTTCAATGGAGGGGAGGGGGGGCTCCTTCGGAGCCCTCTATCTCCCCAACCATTGAAGCTAGGGAGATGCCGTTTGCACCGCTGGAGAGGGGAGAGCCTCCCCTTTCCAGCGGTGTATGGCATTAACCATTTCGCCGCCGGATCACGTTGCGGCGCCAATTGGCGCCAAAACGTGATTCAAACCTGGAGGGGGGCTGACATCTTGGATGTCAGCCAAGCCTCCAGGTCCCCCCCACCCACTGACAACCTCACCATATGTGTGAGGATGTCAGTGGGCCAGTTAACCCTCTAGCTGCCATGTAGAGATAAGGGGATCCTAAGGATCCCTCTATCTCCCGATCCATGGCAGCTAGATGGTCATATTTGCCATCATTTGAAAGGCCTGATTATGGCCTTTCAAATGATACCAAACATGACCAGGTTTGGTTTTAAAAAAAATGTAAAAAAAAAATGAAATAAAAAAAAAAAAAATAAAAAAAATTAAATAAAATAAAAAAATGTTTTTTTTTTTAAAATTTTTTTTGTCTGGGGGAGTTTAATTAAATAGGACCTAGGCTGTCATCTAAAAATAATTAGCACAAAATGGTCAGAATGAGCGCAGCGCACATAGGTGAACTGGCTCAGCAGTGAAAGGGTTAAAAGGTAAAAACATGTAAAAATTGGGTATTTCTATTCTCGGGATAAAATTTGGAAACTATTTAGACGGGGTCTTTATTGGTGGTTATAGCTTTAGGGGATTAAATTACGAAAAAGTGTGTTTTTACCATTTTTTTCATCATATTTCATATTTTTTTTATATTAAATTATTGGATATGATGGAAATAATGGTATTTATAGAAAGTCCATTTAATGGCGGGAAAAAGGGTGTATAATATGTGTGGGTTGAATAAACGAGTAAGAGGAAAATTTGATCTAAACACGAGCAGCGCAGAAACGTAAAAACAGCAGCGGTCACTAAAGGACGGATTTGTGTAAAACCGCCCGGTCACTAAGGGGTTAAAAACACGTTTAAACATGATGAGCAAAACCGGTAAAAATGACCTCAGCACAGAGGCGGGAAAAGCCTCAGCAGCGAAAGGGTTAAAAACTTTTTTTAAAAACTTTTTTTTCCTGTCCCCCAGGGCACTACCCGGACCTTTTATGGCCAATATCTTGCATATCTGCCCTCTTGGAGGGCACACTAAAAAAAAAAAAAAAAAAAGCAATGTTCGAGTCCCATTGACTTGCATTGAGTTTGAATGCAAACCGAACACGGGGGTGTTCGGCCCAGCACTACTGATCAGCCACATCTGTGCCAAGTGCCGCCGGAACTCCTGGCACTTGGAGGTACCAAGCGTCCAGGGTCCCCCTGGGAGTATGTATGTATGTATGTATGTATGTATGTATCTATCTCCCGGAGGAGCCGCTGACTTAACCTCGGGTTAGTCTCACCGCACTAGGGAATAAATATACACCAGCACTGTTGTGGATTTTATAGATTATATTCTTTACTGATCCCAATAAAGCAGCATATATAATGTAGATACGGTATTTGAACGACAGGATTTCGTAATGCAGGAAAAACACGCGGCAGCAAAACAAAAAGATTAACCCCCTCAGTTCTGGAGTGTAAGCCCCGTGAATGATAGCTCTAAATTGTGTATGTGTATTGTCTCAGGTACCCGGGTACTGTATTCAACTGGCCAGTGAATGAAACAAACAAATCTTCGACTAGTCAAGTTGGGGCCCTGTGGATTTAAACAATACTGCAGCGTGCGTTTCTTATTTTTGGAACTGCGGCCTGTGAGGCCTCTCACCCATCCGATAGGCAATCTGTTCAGGACCCGATCAAGGATTTCTCTCCGCTGTGTACTGGGACTCTGTGCCACCGGATTCGCTCCCTGCTTGTCTGATCTCCACACTGCGTACAACGGTCTACCGCCTGCACTCCCAATGGATCATCGCAGTCTCCAGCCGGAACCATATTATTACTCAGACCTCTCAGCGGTGCGTAGGTAGGTCTCTGCAAGGTCACCGTCCCGATCTCCAGCACCAGCGAGGCAGCGCCTGCACTCCAGCCTGGTCACGATCCTTGGCAGTTTCACGTGCGTCCTCCACCTTTCGCCGCTCGGCTCACCTCTGCCTCTCCTCTGCACAAGGCTGCTGAGGTCTTCCCTCTTCCTCCCACCCACTTCCTGTACTCACGCAAAGCATGATGGAAATTGTAGTTCCGTTTTTGTCCAGCATAGTTCATTATGCCTCTGTCTCCCCCTGGTGGCCATAATAAGTAAATGCAGCAAACACAATCTTTAAGCAGCGCTACATATGTATGTTTTCAAAGGCATTTTAATTAGGTCACATCTAAGCTCTGTAGCCATGCAAACCTTGGACAATGGTGAATTGCGTAAGGTGTACAAAAAAAAGTTAGATTTTTTTATGTAGCAGTGATTACCTACAATCGAGTTTGTAAAGACATATGACACTATAGGCAATATGATCTGTAACATTATACAAGGTGCCTAGGTGGTATTTGAATATTTAATTTATGTGGTGAGTTATGATAATCATGGTACTGATCTTTTATGAAAGAGCCCATACCACATTTAATTGATTATTAAATAACATACAGTAAACAGATTAAACCTGTTATGAAGGATTTTTAAGGACTATAAATCACAAATGAATGTATCTTAAGGAAGATTACGAAACATGTATGCCTGTCTGCAAAATTCTCTGATATACACATCTCTAGATATAAATAACGAGTGTATCATGCATGCACGTCGCGGTGAAACATGCTGGCGCTTTAAATAATAGTAGATGCTGCATAGGAGAATATATATATATTACATATATATATATACATACATACATATACACACACACAGTGGGGCAAAAAAATATTTAGTCAGCCACCAATTGTGCAGGTTCTCTCACTTAAAAAAAAATGAGAGAGGCCTGTAATTGTCATCATAGGTACACTTCAACTATGAGAGACAAAATGAGAAAAATAAAAAATCCAGAAAATCACATTGATTTTTAAAGAATTTATTTGCAACTTATGGTGGATACAAGCAAGATTTCTGGCTCTCACAGACCTGTAACGTCTTCTTTAAGAGGCTCCTCGGTCCTCCACTCGTTACCTGTATGAATGACACCTGTTTGAACTTGTTATCAGTATAAAAGACACCTGTCCACAACCTCAAACAAACAGACACTCCAAAATCCACTATGGTCAAGACCAAAGAGCTGTCGAAGGACACCAGAAACAAAATTGTAGACCTGCACCAGGCTGGGAAGACTGAATCTGCAATAGGCAAGCAGCTTGGTGTGACAAAATTAACTGTGGGAGCAATCATTAGAAAATGGAAGACATACATGACCACTGATAATCTCCATCGATCTGGGGCTCCAGGCAAGATCTCACCCCGTGGGGTTAAAATGATCACAAGAACGGTGAGCAAAAATCCCAGAACCACATGGGGGGACCTAGTGAATGACCTGCAAAGAGCTGGGACCAAAGTAACAAAGGCTACCATCAGTAACACACTACGCCACCAGGGACTCAAATCCTGCAGTGCCAGACGTGTCCCCCTGCTTAAGCCAGTAAATGTCCGGGCCCGTCTGAAGTTTGCTAGAGAGCTTTTGGATGATCCAGAAGAGGATGGGGAGAATGGTTTCATCTGACCATATGACAAAGTAGAACTTTTTGGTAAAAACTCAACTCGTGTTTGGAGGAGAGAGAATGCTGAGTTGCATCCAAAGAACACCATACCTACTGTGAAGCCTGGTGGCGGAAACATCATCCTTTGGGGCTGTTTTTCTGCAAAGGGACCAGGACGATTGATCCGTGTAAAGGGAAGAATGAATGGGGCCATGTATCGTGAGATTTTTGAGTGAAAACCTCCTTCCATCAGCAAGGGCATTGAAGATGAAAGGTGGCTGGGTCTTTTAGCAGGACATTGATCCCAAACACACCGCCCGGGCAACGAAGGAGTGGCTTTGTAAGAAGCATATCAAGGTCCTGGAGTGGCCTAGCCAGTCTCCAGATCAACCCCATAGAAAACCTCGAGGGAGTTGAAGGTCCGTGTTGCCCAGCGACAACCCCAAAACATCACTGCTCTAGAGGAGATCTGCATAGAGGAATGGGCAAAAATACCAGCAACCGTGTGTGAAAACCTTGTGAAGACTTACAGAAAACGTTTGTTATATATCCTTTGTTGGCAATGACAAAGTATTGAGATGGACTTTTGATATTGACCAAATACTTTTTTCCACCATAATTTGCAAATTAATTCTTTAAAAATCAGACAATGTGATTTTCTGGATTTTTTTTCCCACATTTTGTCTCTCATAGTTGAAGTGTACCCATGATGACAATTACAGGCCTCTCATCTTTTTAAGTGGGAGAACCTGCACAATTGGTGGCTGACTACATACATACACACACCTTTAGGATTTTGGGTCCCTAAGATATGAGAAACTCCAACGTTAGGATTTTGATCTTAGGGAGACCTCTGCTGGACAGTAGCACCTAGTTAAATATTGGGGAAAATAATAAACAACCCACTAATCAATGCCAAGCTACTCCCTTGTAGGCCAGTCTTTAAAGAAATCTGGGACATAAACAGGGGGAGAGTTTTAGACAGAGGGAAAAACAAAGGAAGAGGAAGGAAAAAGGGAAGAAAGCGCCAGATACCATCAGAGCCACCCCATGACTCCACTAAGACCCAACCCCACCTGAATCCTCTTATACCACTCTATTTTCACTACCAGATGGTAAAGTATAATTGAATAATTTTAACTTGATATCTATTTCCTAATTGCATTGTCACTGCTTTTTATGTCCATCACCTATTAAAGAAATATAAATGATTTATTTTGCCGTTGAAGCCTAAATAGAATAGCCTTTTCCTTCTACTGCAGAGGAACGCTAAAGGACGAAACTATTATGGGCTGCCTTGTTGCCCCCCCTAATTTAGTAAAATTATTTATATTCCAGGAACGCTGGATTTGGACAACTAAAAGATAAATTTTGTCCCCATAGTGGAACTGAGAAATTGCTTTTATATATCAAGTTACCACCAGCCGCTATTAGAGTAAAACGAAAATAACCCAATCCTACAGATTGCAGCCATTCCTATTGAATGTATGTCAAGTCAATAGGAAGTTTTTGTTAACTCATGCTGAATGAATTGCGAGTATTGATGCTGCGATTAATCTGTGGAAGAGATAGTCTACCTATCGAGTGTGTTATGTATCTCCCTGAAGGAAGTTGCATTTAGTGAATTGGCCCCCACAATACTAAAATGTGCTGCAGGTGATGCTCCAGTAACTGAATGTTTTTAGCCAGGTTGAGGATGGTTTTATAATGGGAGAAGTTTGAGTAGAATAGAACTGGTGTTTAAGAATTGATTCGTGCATAGGTGTTGTGCGGTCTATAAACCTAAGCTGTTTGTCCATTTGATTGAGGATCGCAGTATTGCTACTAATCACTACCTATACTTACTTTTAAAATTGTATCTTGCTGATCAGTTGGTAACATGATTGTATTAAACTTGACGTTGTGAATAGATTTTGCTTTGAATTGTTTTACCGTTATGCAGTCTCATATCTTTAATGAATATTGTGTCTAAAAATATCTAGATAACCTCAAAAGAACTTGGGATAATGCGCTATATATTAAGACGTATATTCATTGAATGGTTTTTAATCCTTATTTTTAAGGGTGAATAACCAAATTATACCATTGGTATTGGAGACACTATTTATTAAAAGAAAATACACGTCATAATAAATAACCCTGACAATATACAAGGTACAGACAGGAGAATAATCTAGAGCCAAGCCAATAATCTAGAGCCAAGGTCATACACAGAATATCAAATGCAAGATACAGGGTACAGACAGACAAATACAAAGGTGCAGGTAATCAATAGGTAAAGACCTATCCTGACATAGGGAGGAAGTGCACTGCTGGCCCTATATATAGGGCTGAGCAGGTCATGTGACTGCAGACTATCAGCCTATATGAGAATGTCTGCAGACTTACCTCAAAAATCCACCAAACTGATGAGCTCCGCTCTCACCACCAGGAGGCATAGCAGAAATGTGACAGAATACATAGAACAACTAATTCTTAAAGTTGTAGGTGAATTCAGCATCACAAAGAAAAAAAGCACAGGTTATGAATGATTGCTATTGGCATTCTAATATAAAGACAATTAGTTCACTTAATGAAAAAAAATATATATTCTGTGGATGGTGAATATCATTATTGTGGTCATACATTCTTCATTGTTGGTATATGATGTAGTTGCCAGGCATGACATTGTAGCACTTTTGTTTACGTTCTGTGTTTACTGTACCAGTGTTGTAATCTTTGAAAGACAATGTATTAATAAAAGGCAAGAGACAGTGCTGATGAGGACTTGTTTCATGGTCCATTAGGATACCTGCAACTGCTTGACTCACTACAGGCTACTGTCCATATGCTAAGTAGCATGTCGCCACATCCACAGTACATGGCATTGTGCACCTGCCATTTGTAACCCTAGAACGTGTCCTTAATAGTCTGGTGGCATAATCCTGTGGCCAGGTTATGACCTTTCTACTTAGGTGGTGTGTCCTTCCTTGATCCATGGTGCCTGCAACCATAGATAGTGGCTAGGAAGCAAAGCCAGACCAATGTCATAGGGAAACTACTCATCCTGACTATTTTATAGTTTTATAGTGATCAGGATGTGAAGAATGCCCCCCCACTACCCTGATATGTTTTTAATCACTGAACGAAGTGGAGGCGTTTCCTTCATCCCACTCACTGTCACCAGCAGCTGGAATTTTTGAAATTGCCAGCTGCCGATTACCAAAGATTTTCTCAGTGATGAGAAAAGAAGGCGCAACGGCCAGCCAAAGATGGGAGCCTGCACGCTACAGCCCTGCCAGATCACAGCACCTGTACACCGAAATCCACAACAGAAGAAATAAGGCTGGATCCACAAGCGGAGCCAAGGTGCAGAAATATATACTAAGGGGGAACAGACCAACAAAATGTTACAATTCAGTCTAAGATGCCTTAATCATTTTATGGTGGGGTCAGTTTCCCCCTTAATAAATTATTTCTGGCACCATAGCTCCGTTGGTGGATCCTGCTTTATTTCTTCTATGGTCACAAGTGACATCAGCTTGCAGAGAACAAGCTGATGTCACCGAGGCCAAATTTGGTAGCAATTGGTTTCAGAGAAGCAGCCAAGGGATCGGATTTGTGCAGTTCCAATCAAATCGCTGTGCGCAGGCACCAAGAACATTGCATAAGCAGAGTGTGCAAGTCCTGAAGAGGTGGGCAATTGGTGGTTCCTAAACTACAGAAGTTTTGCAAGTACCACAAAAGTGAGCAGAAAAGCTTCAGAGACTTCCAGGTTTGGGAGTGCCTGAGGAGGAGCAGCACATGACATGGGAGAAAAGGTAAGGAAAATCTGCCAGTGCCTAATTATTTAAGAGCAAAAAAAAAGATCCTCTATTTTCAGTAGAGGATCCCTTTTTGTCTACCTAATGTAGGTGTGCAGAGGAAAAGGAAGCAGGGCCCTGGTGTGGTTTCTTTAGTGGCTCCCTATTTAAACAGTCCACTGGGAAAGGTGCTCAGACATTTCCGCTCTTTAGAGTCAATCTAGCATATTCACTTTATTTATTAGGTTTTGACTCGGCCTTTCCATTTATGTATAATAAAAGGAATGAGCCAACACTCGTTTGTTCCAAGAAAGTGTCTCATAATTTCTGAAGTCAATGCGATCAACAGCAAGGTTTCAGCCTACGAAGCTATTTATCAAGCTAAAGGAAAGTAAAAAAAACTTATGTATGGTCTATTTTGAAGGCATGCTATACTGCACAGCAAAAAAGAGAAAGAAAGTTCTATTTCTCAATAGTTCGTTCAATGGAACGAACATTGAGAAATAGAACTTTCTTTCTCTTTTTTGCTGTGCAGTATAGCATGCCTTCAAAATAGACCATACATAAGTTTTTTTACTTTCCTTTAGCGCAACACCACCAATTTTTGTTTTTCATGTTATATGCTTTCTGAATTTGGTGGATATCAGGGTGGTGTTTTTTTGCTGCTCATTGTTTTTGGGTGTTTCCACAGTATAAACCCTCTTTGCTTATTTATCAAGCTAAACCTAGTAAAAGGCATGTTCTTTAATCAAACGAGGGCTGACATATTGACTTCCTTTTTTTCTGCATGTCATTTGAGGATCCTCCACCTCTGAGCAGGGTGTACAGTTTAGTTGATCCCCTATGTTTGGGATGCGGTTTTGTTATTTTTGTCATTCCTTTTATGATGGTTTGCTTTTAAAAAAATGTATTAAGCGTTTAGCTACCCGGACTTCAATTTTACTTAATTGCTCTTTTTCCTAAAGATCAACTACATATAGGTCTCCTTTTGGACTAAATGTGATGGCACTTAAGGAAAATTTATGCATATACAAACTTTTAAAGGTTTATCTGTGTAGTTGGCATAATAATGTGAAAGAAATTAATAAACAGAACAAATATCCTTATTCTTTCTCATCCAACAGAAGTAATGAAGAGAAAATAGGTGTCACATGGGGGCCCTACAGCGCAGTCCTCTAAAGGGTGAAATCTTGCACCCTTTATTCCAGCAAGAGCAGAAAATAAAAACAAAATCCTGGTTTTCACCTGAACACTCACTTGAAAGTCCCTCTCACTAGCAGGGATCCTACCCAAATGTTACGCCAACCTTTGGTATCGTGTGCTGCAGACTCGCCTACTCAGCAGTAGCACTGTTCGGTGCTTCTCAAACTACTCCTTAAGCAAGAGCCATTTATCCCTTAATTGCAGGGACACCTGGGGGTTAACACCTATACCTTACACATTGCCATCCATGCAATACGTCACATATCCCTCCCCCAGTTCAGACCCATGGGGGTGAGTGGCCTTAGTCACATAGGACACAAGATCTGTGGTCTGAGGAACCAATGACAGTTCCGTCTCCACTCTGAAACCACTGAGGTTTCACTTTAGAAAATAGAATCACAATTTGCCACAATTGAGTGGATCAATAACCACTTGCCTATTCTCCTTCGCTAGAAGCCAAGTGGAGTTCTCCCATAGCTGACAAACCGGAGGGTGGTCGCTTACAATCACTACATCATGGGTTAACACAGGCACTACACCCACATTACATTTTACGTTCTCCACCTCTGCGGACATATCTACTTCCACTCTGGGGTAGGGGTGGGTGTCCCCGTGTATGCATGCAATGTTACACAAATTTTTCCCAATCCAGCTTTTCTGGCTGGAGCAGAGCACACTTTACCAAGTTCGCCTCACTCCCCAAATCAAGGAGTGCTTGAACACTGTTAGGCTTTAAACCATTAAACCAAAACAGTACTTGTTAAGTCACACAATTCTGAGCAGGTTACCACAGTCTTATACAGGGTTCTGGTTTCCATATTACGCTGCATGGGCTTATCACCCTGTGGACATTGAGCTTCAGGTTCATGTCCTTTGAAACGTATTAGTTTCTTAGTCTGATCCAGCAGCAGTTGTGGAACCTCTTGGCATCTTTCACCATAAGTGTTATATTGATAAATCCTGGGTACAGGGCTTTGTCCTTGGAAAAGCAGGAGACCATTTGCCTGGATATTAGGAGTTGTGAGCTTAGGCTCCAGCTCATTTTTGTGCAACTCTTTAACCACATATTTCCTCAGCTGGACACATTATCTGTATCTTTTGGGTCCCCTTGGCTGACCCACTGTTCAGGAGGCCAATTTTCTCTGGCAGTGACCATCTGCAATGTTAGGAGATCAGCCTCCACATTATGTGTCTCAGTCAGTTCATGCAAGTAATCAGCTGTTTGACTACATTGCCCATAATCCACAAAGCGCACTCCAGAGGGCAATATGACTTGCAACACATTAATAAGGACCGCTCTTTCTTCCTGAGGAGCTATCCTCACATTTTCAACTTGTGCAGCCAATATAAAATTTGCGTCCTGTTGGGCAGCAGTTGCCTGCAAAGCTTTTAAAAGCTCCATCACAACTTCCAAATGAGGGGAAAACAGCTTCCACAGGCCTGCAGTTTTAAACGTGCAAGGAACACACTTTTTCTTTGCAACAGCACCATGCTGATTAGGCCTCCAGCTGTTCAAACAGTTTCACCAGGCACTTTTCAAACCTCCATGCCTACAGACCTTTTGGCCCTAAATGACTGCATTCACCATATGTCACATGGGAGCGCTATAGCGTGGTCCTCTAGGGTGAATTATGACACACAAAGTCCTTTAAACTGAAATCTTGCACCCTTTATTGCAGCAAGAACAGAAAATAAAACATAACACATAAACAAAATCCTGGTTCACCTGAACACTCACTTGAAAGTCCCTCTCACACTAACAGGATCCTACCCAAATGTTACACCAACCTTTGGGATCTTGTGCTGCACCCACTGCAGACTCTCCCACTCAGAAGTAGCACTGTCCTGTGCTTCTCCAACTCTGAGTCTCTAGTGCCCATTCTAAAAAATACCCCTCCCTCAAGCAAGAGCCATTTATCCCTTAATTGCAGGGACACCTGCAGCAAAACATCTTCCCTCCTGGGGTTAATGCCTACACCTTACAGAGTGCCATCCAAGCAATACGTCACAAAGGCATAACCAATTTTTATCAACAGTTATTAGCAATACTGTAAATCATGTCAACATATTTTAGAGTCTCTTTGCAATTGCTGTATCTCCCTTGTCACAATTATAGTTTTGGATAAGGTTATAAAATAAATACATAAATATACTCTGGGCACCATTCAAACCTCAGTTTATTGGAGTGGTTTTACTTCAAGGTCCCAGTCCCTGGCATCTCACCTATCAAAACTTACATTACATGTTAAACTTCTTTTACATTCTTCGCGCAAACGTTTGCGCTGGCGCAAAACCCTTTGCGCTGAACGTCGTATTACAATGTCAGCGCAACAAACACGCGTATACATCTACCGCGGACAAATGCTGCACGAGCTTACTGTACATTGCGTGCCCTATACTTAACATTGTGAGCGCATAATGCGTTTGTGCGCTGGTACGCAGATTGTATTACAATCTATGAGCAGTTTGTAACGCACAGCCTTTGCGCGCATAATTTTAGCAACTTCTAAAAGCTGGTGTTAATGGCAAATCTGAACGTCCTGGCCGAAACCAAAAAAACCAGCCCAAAAAAAAAAAAATGCAGCAAAGTATAGTTACACATTCTACACATACCAAACCAATAAAATTCTGAAGTTGTGCTTGCATTTTTTATTGCTGCAGTATATATACACTCAGATTGACTTTGACAGGCACAAAAACTTAACGTGAGACAATTGTGGTTCTTAATTCTGATTGGCTGAATCGTGTGAAAAAAAACAGTCCGCACACTGATTTCTGCGCACAACGTTGCTGCTCGCGTGTTTGTGCACGTCTGTTTAACACACGTTATTGCTCAACGGATGAAAAAATGCGCGAGGATTGTAATTCCAGCATTGATTTCTGCGCATTACCGATTAACACTTGGCGCAAAAATTCACGCGTTGCGCGTGCGTTTTTGCATGAAGATTGTAATAGGGCCCATCATGTTTTGTTTTCTTAAAATTGAGCTTTAAGGTTGAGATTGTAACTACTCCCATGAACTTGACCATCAGATCCAGGTATCTGCATTATGTTACGCATGTACTTTTAGGGGCATCTGATGGCATGTTTTGGAAACCACCAGAATAGCAATCCATCTCTATACGTATTACAGTAAAACCTTGGATTGAGAGTAACTTGGTTTGAGAGTGTTTTACAAGAAGAGCAACGATTTTTTATAAATTTTAACTTGATAAATGATCGAGGTCTTGTAATACGAGCAGTACGTACGCTTTGTCTGCCGAACGTCATGTCACAACAGGCCGCGGTCACACAAGCGCACTAAGTGCGTCCATGTGACCTTTTCTCCCTGCGTCCGTCGCAGCATTCTGACATCTTGACAAGGAGGGCCACACGGTGTAATGTGCGTAATAGTATCACACATTACACCGGATGTGCTGAAACCCTCCCAACAGATAGCAGTGATCCCGTTAGTGATAAACGTCCTGCACAAAAACCCTCCCCCTCCTCCTTCTCTCCTCTTCCTCCCTCCCACCAACCAGGATTCTTCTCAAAGGTAATATGCAGGTTAATTTGTTTTATATTTACTTCTTACTGTATAGTATTTTGTGTTTTACCATAAACATTTTCATATGAATAAATGGTTGTGGAACGAATCGTCAGAGTTTCCATTATTTCCTATGGGGAAATTCGCTTTGATATAAGAGTTCTTTTTGATTGCAATCATGTTTCCGGAATGAATTATGCTCGTAATCCAAGGTATTACTTGTATAACATTTCTCAAATTCTAAATGTATAATGCTATGAATTTATTTGCTATGTCAGATTAGCATATTCTTCATGCTGTTCTGGTCATACGTAATAAATACATGCTAAAGGACAACGTTTGAAAATTGGCACATACAAAATGTAGAAGCCATACACTGCATGTAGGAAGTTGATTGATTGGACGACTATTCTGAATCACAAAACAACTGACTCGAATAGGTAATAGTTTTCCTCTGCAGTAATTTCTGCATTTTTGTGGCACCTTCCTTGTGCTCTCCTTCTGAAAGAAGGAATGTGTGTAATTCTGTTAAGGAGGCAGCTCTATGATTAAGCAGACTAGGTGCTTGCCTAAGGCCATAATCTCACTGGGACCACACATGGTAGAATTGAATAGAAAATCAGTATGTACATTGTGTTCACATGCATACTGACTTTCCACAAAACAATGCCATGCTGCCAAGAAAGCTGTGCAAATCAGCTTGTTTAAAATTGAGTGAGTTAACTTCTGCATTTTTAGTTACTGAATGTGCCTTATTATTGAATGTGTCAAAGGATTCACTAACCCTCTGCATTAATTGGACATAGGTCATGAATGATAGGTGATGTCATAGTGGATAGTTCAGGTTTGAGTTGTTGCAGTGAAATGGATGTGGGTTTTAAACTTTTTTTTTTCTATTTTTTTTTTTTGAATTCTTTATTTTCATTGAAGAAAGGGCAACATACAGAAAATTACGAAATGTATAAACCAACCGTTGCTAAGCCCCGGAAAAAGTCCTGCCAAAAAACAGCAGGGATAGACCCCCTAAGAGGGAAAAGAGGAAAGAAAAGGGAGAAAGACCAAAGAAGACACAGAAAAAAGAGGAAGAGCAGAAAGGGAAAGGGGAAGAACCCCAGGGTAGAAGGAAGGGGAGGAGAGGGGGTGCCACCAGGGAGAACAAGTTTTACCCGTAACAAAACCCCAAGAGAGCCATTTAACTACTCGTCAGTCAAAATCAAATTCCAGCCAAGAGTCCCAAATTTTGTGATACTGAGGCGAGGTATCATGTACAATAGCTGATAAACGATCCATGTCCATATTATCTCTGACCTTGAGGCGCACCTGCGCCATGGACGGTAGGGACGGCAACCTCCACCCCTGGGCCACCGCTCGCCTGGCTGCCAGCACAATTTTGTGCAACACTTTGTTCTCCGGTCTCGTTAAGGCCTCTTGTGTGTGGTGAAGGAGGAATGTCCAAGGGACCAGGGCTACCCCACACTGTAAAACATCCTGTATGAGGGCATGAATCTTAAGCCAAAAGCGGCGTGTCAGAGGACATGTCCACCACATGTGGTAAAAGGATCTTTTCTTGCCACATCCTATCCAGCAAAGAACAGAGAGATTTCCGCCCATGTGAGATAATTGAGAGGGAGTAACATACCAACGAAACACCATCTTGTATGCCAGTTCCTGATGAGCCACATGGATGGAGCATTGTGCCACATTGTCCCAGATGTCCTCCCATTCGTCGCTCGGGAGGGTCTCACCCATGTCTCTCTCCCAACGTGCTGTATAAGTTGGATTTCCCCATACTGGAGAGCCAGAACAGAGGGAGACATATAAGGAGATAATCATAGATTTAGTAAGGCGAGCTTCGTTGCATCTGGCTTCAAATGGCATTAAAGGCGACGTGGCAGCCTTGTGGACCTCCGGAGTCCTTGCAAAGTCCATGACTTGTAAGTATCGAAAGAAGTCCACCGTGCCAACCGTACCCCAGATTTGGATGTCTGCAAACGGGAGGGGCGCTCCTGATGAGTAGAGGTGGTGGACCCGCTGAAGACCCAAGTCCTCCAGAGTTGCAAAATGGCGGGGAATTACGTAGGATTGGCATCATAGCAGAACGTTCTTTAGCAAAAGAAAATCGATGGTTCACTTTATCCCAAACGTGGAGAGAGTTAATGGTAGCCGTGCAGGTGGACCGCAGCATAGGTCGATAAGGTTTGGGAAGCCAAAAATAAAATTGTGGTATATCAGGCGCAAATAAGTGCGATTCTAAATCCGCCCAACGGTGTGTACCAGGTGGTGCATGAAAAACAAGAAACTGAGCCAATTGGGCCGCGTAATAATATTGTAAAAAACTCAGAACTCCCAATCCCCCCACCGCCCTCGGTCTGTGTAGCACCAATCTTGCCACTCTGTGCCGTTTGTTATGCCAGATGAATCAGTCCACATGGGACTGCAAATGGGCCAACGAGGCCTGAGAGACAGGTACAGGAAGGGCCTGAAATAAATATAAGATTCGAGGGAGCAGGTTAATTTTTACGCTAGCAATGCGACCCACCCAAGAAATATTATAATCGTCCCATCGCTCCAGGTCGGCAATAAGACGTTGAATCATAACATCATAGTTAGCACTGATCAGGGCTGCAGAGTCACTGAGCAACTTAATACCAAGGTATGTGAGAGATGAGGGGGAAAACTGAAACCCCGTGAGGATACACAGCTGCTCAACGTCTGCCCTTGGCAATCCAACCGGCATCGCCCGAGACTTGTCAATGTTAACCTTGAACCCTGATGTCATGGAAAAATCTTGTAAAAGAGAGAGCAAAGGGGGTACTGACTGGACAGGGTCAGTGATGGTTAAAGAAGGTCGTCCGCATACGCCGACACTAAAAATTCCTCGCCCCCCACCTGTATGCCTGAGATCATCGCAGAGGACCAAATCCTGGCCAGCAGAGGCTCCGGGGTGAGGGCAAAGAGAAAGGGCAACAGAGGGCATCCCTGCCGAGTACCATTCCCTATAGAAAAGGACTCTGGGGAGGCCCCTGGGGTGATTTATCCTCATGAGAGGGGAGTCATACTGGACTCAGAGAGCGGTGCGGAAGCGGATGGTAAAACCCCAGTGCTCCAGGAGACTAAACATGTAAGGCCAGCCGACTCTGTCGAACGCCTTCTACGCATCCAAAGAAAGAAGCAGAGAAGGTGTTCCCGTCGCCTGAGTCCTCTCAATTAAAACCACATTTCTCCTAGTGTTTTCATATGCCTGTCTCATGGGAATAAAACCGACCTGATCGGGATGGATTATAGAAGGGAGAAATACACCCAGTCGATTGGCCAGAATTTTTTAAAAGATTTTATAATCAATATTTAATAAAGAGATCGGTCTATTATTCTGGGGGAAGGAGGGATCTGTACCTTCCTTAAGGATCAATATCACGTCAGAGCGTAAAAAATCAGGGGGCACGGAGCACCCTCCAGTATTCCAATGTAAAGGTTAGCGAGGTGTTTGCATAAGTGAGGAGAACATTTTTTATAATAGAAGGCCATGAAGCCATCCGGTCCAAGAGCCTTATGAGGTTTCCTGTTTTTGATCACGATACAATTTCCTCCACAGTAACCTCTGCACCGATCTCCTCCAACAAGAGGGGGGGAGCTCTGGGCCCCTCCACGTGGCCAGGAAGTCCCACACCTCCTGCAAGTGATTCGGGCTATGGAGGGTGTGGTCAGGGGAGTGAATATACAACTGTTTAAAATAAGCAGTGAATATCTGATTCACCTCACTCGGAATGGTAGTGGGAGAGCCCTGAGCCGTGCGAGCCGAGGTCACCATTCCAGATCTAGACTGATGCCTTAGCTTGAGCGCCAGCATAGTGTGTGCATTATCTGAGTATTCATAGAAAGTCCACCTGGACCATGCTAATGAACGAGCCACATCCGTCAACAGGGCCGAACGGAGTTCCTGGCATACCTCCGCTAGGGCGTCATAATCAGTTTGAGAATAAGAGGACTTTTGTGCTCGTTTGCGGTCCGCTAGTCTATTCTGGAGCTCAATAAGCAGACGAGTCCTCTCCTTCTTCAACCTGCTAACAATTTGTATCAAATGACCCCTAATCGCCGCCTTGTGGGCCAGCCACAAGGAGTCGGGACCTATGCTGTCCAAGTCATTTTCCTCAAAGTATCTGTCCAAATGGGCAGAAACCTCTTCTGTTACCTCAGTCGACTGCAACAGGGAAGAATTGAGGCATCAAGACCACCCCAGTCAGGCCCCTGGGAGCCTCAACCATAGGGACACCGGCGCATGGTCGGACCAACTAATCGATCCTATCTCTGTGCGGGTAGTCAGAGGGATTGTCTTAGCGGCCGGGCAATAAGAACAGGTCTATCCTCGAGTACGAGGAGTGTGGGTGGGAGTAGAAGGAGAAATCATGATCACCAGGGTGATAGAGCCTCCAGACATCGAGCTACGGGCAGGCCAGTTCAGGGTCACAGTGTGGGGCAGCACCCAGGAGGACATAGGCAGGGGGAAGGAGAACAGATGGGACAGGGGAAAGAGAGACGGAAAAAGAAGCCAAAGGGAAAAAGAAGAAAAAGAGAGCAAGAACACATGAAAGGAAAAAGAAAAACTTCCGGACTTATCCATTGCCGGAACGACCATGGGGTTGGTCAGAAAGGAGACATGATCCCAGAAAAAAACCCAAAGGATCGTCATACGGACGTCAACGAGCACACAAGGGAGCATGAAAAACGCGACATAGTAACAAGAAATTAGAACAGTAGTGCATGATAGCCCACATCAACAAATACTCCATCTCTGCTAACACGACTATAAATGTTGAAATACAAAATGCATACGTCAATAGGCGAACTTTCCCATTCCCAACCGAATGCAGCCACCTGGTAACCTGCGAGCAGGAAAAATAAAAGTATCACGAATGGGGGACCCCCCAAGACTCATTCATCCTGGATCCAAGTCCCTCTCCCCTTGAGTCCGGGATGGAACTTCCTCCCGGTGCGATGCAAGCTGAGGCGCCAGAGAGGGAGGCGAGAATAAATTGTGAGCATCAGGCAGTGGTGGGCATTCCAGCCGGGTAAAAAATTGCTGGGGATCCGATTGCAGGGTCAGCGTCGATGTCTTGCCTCCTGCGAAGGCCAGTAGCTTGAAAGGGAAACCCCAGGCATAGCGAATATTGTGACGGCTTAGGTGAGCAGTGATGGGGCACCAAGCCCTCTGGCGTTGCAAGGTCTCTGGGGCCAAATCCTGAAACATGGCCAGCTTTGCATCCTCATACTCCAGCTCCACATCTCTACTTTTACACATTACCTCCTCTTTTACCGTGAAGTAGTGAAGGCAAAATATGACATCTCAGGGCTGTTGGGACTCAGCACGGGGAGCCCTCAGGGCCCTGTGAACTCTGTCCATGAGAAGTCTGGCCGGGGGCACCTCCGGAACCAGGCGCTTAAGAGGCCCAGGACAGTCTCATGTAACTCACGTGTCTGGACGGACTCTGGTAGGCCCTACAGGCAGATATTGTTGGGCGGGATCAGTTGGCAACATCTTCCAGGGCGAGCTCCAAGCGGGTCACTCGGGTAGAGAGATCATCTGTCTTGCATGCCAGAGAGTTATGTGCAACCAGGAGATCTCCCGTTCCCTCCTCCAGCTCCCCAATACGAAGGCCCAAAGCCCCCACCTACGCTCGCGCCTCCGTGGCGATTTTAGCAATGTCCTCCGCCAGGCTCTCCAGCATATACCCCTTCCTGGCCAGTATTTTTCTTATGTCCGCTCTGGAAGCGGCTTGGGATCCCCCCGGGTCCGAATCCAGGCCTTTCTCAGCTCCGCAGGTCCAGCCGCCATCTTGGCCGTCCTCTAGGCCAGGGCGCTGAAAGATCGGCGCCACTGCCGGGTCTTGGGGGTCCTGCTTTTTGCCGCCTCGGGTGGTTCCCGGCATAGTCGAGGTGAGATGGGTCACAGCTGGAGGGTAGATAAGATCTCTGTGCTTCTGCTATGCTCCGTTGAGTCGACTAGGTGCAGGAGCTCCTACACTATGCGGCTGTCTCGGTCGGTGTCCAGACTCTTCCTAAACTTTTTTTAATATTTAATTCTTTATTTACATATAAGAAGCAGGAAGAATTGATTCTATGGCAATATACTGAAACAATAAAAAAAATTGGATAGCTTTCCTATTACACCCATTTAACCTATTTGAGCAGATTTGGAACATATACAATAAATTGTTGTAGCTGTAATTGTGGAAAATGAATTTTCTGTCATATCTGCATAACATAGAGTAATATTTTGTGAAATATTATAAATGTATAGTCCATCCATTCTGACTTTTAACCCCTTCGCTCCGAAAATTGAGATCTTGATTTTGCATGTAAAAACACTCATTAGCATATCAAAACCTAATTTTCATACTTTTTTAAAGCAGTATTGGTGTGCCCCCTGTGGAGAAACAAATTCCACTGCCTTATCTATCACCAAGCACCCTGCAAAGAAATAAAAGAAGCTGCATATAGCAGCCGCAAACCTCACTGTAACAAAAAGTTCTAACACATTACTGTTGTATTATAGCAGCCAGGGATGTGTCATAATACAGGAAGAGCTGTGGGGCCTGTCACTGCCATACAGGAATAAGAGTCACAGGGTTATAACAACTGAAAATCTCTGTACAGTACAGAAACAAGGTGCTACTGTAATTTACATAAACTGTCTAGGTTTCAGAATCTTTCATTCCATCAATGTTTTTGTAATGGATAAACATATACAGTTGTGTTCAAAATTATTCAACCCCCAATGCTTTAAAGGGTTTTAGGGAATTTAGTGTACATTTGTAATTGTATTCAGAATGAAATCCTACAAGGACTTTTTAAAGAACCATATGCAACTAAAATGACATCAATTGGTTTTGTAATACAGTAGTAAATGTTTCTTTTGTGAATTCTTCATTGACACAATTATTCAACCCCTTAAAGACTACCACTCTGAAGAACAGAGGTTCATTCAAGTGTTTTCAATCAGGTATTGAAAACACCTGTGGATGTCACAGAGCAACAATAAAGCATAATAAGCACCAATTAGGCAGCTTTAAAATGACTGTGATACTCAGCTCCTTCTAGACATTTACTGGTGTGGTTACAAACATGGTGAAGTCAAGGGAATGGTCCAGGAAGACAAGAGAAGAGGTGATTACTCTTCACAGGAAGGGCAATGGCTATAAGAAGATTGCAAAGATGTTAAACATACCAAGAGAGACCATAGGAAGCATCATTCGCAAATTCAAGGCAAAGGGCACTGTTGAAACGCTACCTGGTCGTGGCAGGTCGCTACCTGGTCGTGGACAAACCACAGAAGTTTTGGGATAGTGTTCTGAGGACTGATGAAACAAAATTAGAACTGTTTGGGCCCATGGATCAACGCTATGTTTGGAGGAGGAAGAACAAGGCCTATGAAGAAAAGAACACCTTGCCTACTGTGAAGCATGGCGGGGGGTCAATCATGCTTTGGGGCTGTTTTGCTTCTGCAGGTACAGGGAAGCTTCAGCGTGTGCAAGGTACCATGAATTCTCTTCAGTACCAGGAGATATTGGATGACAATGTGATGCAGTCCGTCGCAAACCTGAGGCTTGGGAGACGTTGGACCTTTCAACAGGACAATGATCCCAAGCATACCTCCAAGTCCACTAGAGCATGGTTGCAGATTAAAGGCTGGAACATTTTGGAGTGGCCATCGCAGTCACCTGACTTAAATCCGATTGAGAACCTCTGGTGGGACTTAAAGAAAGCAGTTGCAGTGCGCAAGCCTAAGAATGTGACTGAACTGGAGGCTTTTGCCCATGACGAATGGGCGAAGATACCCGTAGATCGCTGCAAGACACTTGTGTCAAGCTATGCTTCACGTTTAAAAGCTGTTATAGCTGTAAAAGGATGTTGTACTAAGTACTAAGATTGAATGTCACTTGGGGGTTGAATAAAACTGATAATGATGTGAGCACAGAAAAGACATTTGTGGTTATTTCATTATAAATGTTATGTTATATTTGTCTGACCTACACGTGCCTCTTTGATTTAATTGTAAGCAAGATGACTGAATGATCAAAATCAATGTCAAACTGGCCAAAACACTCAATTTCAGTGGGGGTTGAATAATTTTGAACACAACTGTACATGAAAAATTAGCGAATTTACATTGTTGTTCTGAGATAGTTATCAAATTAAAACAATCTCTGTGCAGAATTTCTATTTTACCCTATATTTGATTGTTAACTTTGCATCCCAAGTTTCAAATAAATTTTGTGATAAAAAACCATTACAACAAAAAACACTTGCAGGGTTAATCAGAGAGCATGAAAAGCAGGAGAATGACTGGAGAATGAAAAATTCTAGGTCAAAATAGGCAAACCAGAAAAATTCTCCTTTTCATCTCACTTTCCAAATCGGCTATTTTGACCTAGAATTTTTCATTCTCCAGTCAATCTCCTGCTTTTCATGCTCTCTGATAACCCTGATGGTGGTGAAGGGTTTAAAAGTGCGTGGAGCTGGAAGAGGGCTTATAATGTGAAATGGTGTGTGTTTACCAGTTCTCACATAAACATAATTCAAAAGGTTTCCACATTAAAAGGCACAGCATTGTTCAAATAACCTTGCTTGAAATATTTCATAAGTGTTTTGACTATATATCTAAAGGTAATGTAAGGTATTTCTTTGGTTATACAACGCAGAACATGAATTTAAATGTGAATAAATTAATTGGTTGTGTTTCAACTTTCATTATCTGTATAATGCATGTAGGAGGAAGGTTTTAAAATTAAAAGGTAAAAAATTTATAATTATCTGAAGCATTGTTAAAACTTAGAAATTAACCCCCCCCCCAAAAAAAAAAACAACCCAGAAAGCTCTCCAACCAGGCAGGTAAATAAAAACGCATTTCATAAAAGCAAACATGTGCAAGGACAAGGAAATGAAAGACATCTCAGTGAACAGATCTGCCAGTTGCCATGATAACATGCTTCTTCTTTAAACAATATGCTGTACAATAATCCATTGACCTCTAACTTATCAAGATTAGAGAAATGTGCTCAGTCATAGTACTGAAATGCATTTTGTTTCCAATTATACCATTTTACATAAACTAATTTAAAATATTTTCAAGTTAGAAATATTTTGCAGCAAAAGAAGACAAATTCTTAAATTAAACACTCTAGGGGCTATATTACAATCTTCGCGCAAAAACCCTCGCGCAAAGCGAAAATCTTTGTGCCAAACGTTAAACTTTTGCGCGCGCAAATCACCACTGGAATTACAATCCTCACGCGTCTTTTCATCCGCCGATCAATACTGCACGCAAACAGGACGCGGCCAAATGCATGCGCAGTACCGTCTCGCGTAAAAAAACTATTTTTTTGCAAACAGTTTTTTTCACGCGATTCAGCCAATCAGAATTAAGAACCACAATTATCTCACGTTAAGAAATTGTACCTGCCACAGTCAATCTGAGCATAATGCTGCAGCGATAATGCATGCACACACAACTACTCCATTTTATTGGATTGGTATTTGTTGAAGGGGCAGCTATACTTTGCTGCAATTTTTTACTGGGCTGGTGTATTTTGGTTTGGCCAGGTCGGTCAGATTTGCAATTAACACCAGCTTTTCGCAGTTGCTAAAATTATGCGCGCAAAGGCTGTGCGGTAATTACCGCAAATAGATTGTAATACCAGCCGCGTACCGGCGCACGTTCGCATTTGCGCTCACAATGTTAAGTATAGGACTAGCGCAGTACAGTACGCTCGCAAAGGGCTTGCGCAGGTTCACCAGCGGTAGACGAATGCGCACGGTTGTTGCGCTGACTATGTAATACGGCATTCGGCGCAAAGGGTGTTACCCCTCGCGTTACCTTTTTCTTGCGCCGGCGCGCATGTTTGCGCGGAGATTGTAATTTTGATTTTTTACAAATCCCTACTCAAATAAATGAAGCTGCGAAAGCTCTAAAACAACAAAAAAATAGATTATGAAAACAAAACCCTAATTGCGTAGCTATTTAATGCAGGACGGATGGATCTCTTGGAGGCAAACAATATTCTCAATTAAACCTCACTCATCTCAGCCTATATTACTAACAAGAACTGTAAGGAAATGCCCCACACTCCTTCACTGTAAATATTATAGAACACATTGGTGGATTACAACACACAAAGAGTTGGCAGAACAGAAGCATAACTCAGTATTGTTCCAGTATAAGACTGAAGATATTATAATAGTGGAAAACCCTGGATTGTGTAGATACAAAGTGTTCCATCCGCATGGCTTTCTTTTTTGAGAAAGGATTTTACCAGGAAGGATACATTGAGATTTCTCTCGATTTCAAGTATGTCCTGGGTGGAGAGTATGTACCGTTAGGTGTCTTTCCCAAGGACACTTACTGGAGAGGTGCTCTTGCCGGGATCGAACCCATGTCTCCACAGACTCTCTCCACGCAGAGCAGTGATGTTACCTCTACTCCACCCAGCCGGTACATACGCTTGACAGCGAACATATATTATTTTTCACATTCTTCATGTTTAAGAAACTGTTTTGCTAATTATTTGAATGATCAATCTAAACAAATTCAGTATATCAATTTTTTTTATTTTTCCATATAAAGTTTTATTAAGGTTCACTCGTGAAGAACAAATGCCAGAAATAAATCACAAATATCGAAAATATTGAAAAAGGAAGGGATCACGCAGGATCCTACAATTAACAATTCTAGCAACAACATAAGATTTGCAATATAAGTAGTCGGTTGAACCAATCTTTTCCATTTTAAACTAAAACACGGTAAAATTTATAACATTTTGAAACATAACAAAAACACACAAATTATAAAAATACACAAAATTGAAAGAAAAAGAAAAACAGAAAAAAAAATTAAAAAGAGAGAAAAAGAAAAATATGCTCAGTCAGGTCCACGAACGGCAATATTTATGTTGTATCCTCATCAAGTATATCATTTATATCATTTATATCAAGTCTCCAGAAGCTACAAAGAATTCCCAACCTTCCCATATACCTTGGAACAAGCTTAAAGAGTTAGCAGCCCTGTGGTACATTTCCTCATACAGATAAACATTCTCCAGTGATAACATGACTTCTCTCATAGAGGGATTGACTTGAGAAAGCCAGTGACGTGCTATAGTAGATTTAGCTACGCTAAGTATTATCGATATGATGCCTCTATGTCGTTGTTGTATAGTAATCGGAAGCATATGTAATAGGTATTGTTTAGGGCACAGGGGCATAGACAATCCGGTACAATGAGAGATCAGTCTATAAACTTTTCCCCAGAAGGTAGCAAGGAGCGGACATTGCCAAAAGATGTGAACAATAGATCTGACACTGGTGCCGCAACGCCAACATATATTGGAATGTCCGGGTATATGAGCCAAGCGATTCGGGGTCAAATACCATCTATATAAAAGTTTAAGATGTGATTCCCGCAAATTAGTGCTCCTAGTGTATTTATATACCGTTTCAGTGGCGTAAAACCAGTCCTCCTTAGAAGACGCGAACGACAAATCTTTGTCCCATCTGATCATATAAAGCAGTTTCTTATTAGGGTTTGCAGACAACAAACTGTCATAACATAAAGACAAAGGTTTTTTCATAACTTTTTTACCTAAGCACAGTCTGTGAAAGGCCGTAATATCCGTCGCTGCAAAGGAGGAAATACCTCGTTGAGTCAATGCATGTTTTACCCTAAGGTACTTGAAACAGTCGCTAGTGGGAAGGGCAAACTCACGCGTTAGGTCCGGGAAGGTTTTAATGGAGGAGGCCGTAAAAAGCTGATTAATATGTGTAAGACCTAATTGGAACCATCGATCAAGATTCAGGTCCTGGATAGTGCGGCAGAGGAAGCGCAATGGAGCTAAACTGAGCAGTGGGAAGGGTCGTAAAAGTCATCTACCCCATAAACGCCATGACATAAGGGAAAGGGAAGTGGATGGTAAGATACCCTCCAATGTGTGGTGTGGGAGCGTCGCAAACCACATCAGGTCATGAACTCGAAAGGGGGCAGTATAAGCATTCTCCATCCGTAGCCATAAAGGGGTTTCACGCTGGGACATGGAGGACAGGAGCTGAGCTAATAAAGTCGCCCTATAGTACGCCGTAATATTTATAAAGCCTAGCCCCCCCCTATGTCTAGTCGCATTAATTGTGAAAGCTGAAATGCGTGGAGGCCTCCCTTTCCATATGTGTGCCTGCAGCATTTTTTGCATGCGAAGCAACATATGGGCCGGGATAAAAACTGGAATATTCCTGAAAAAATAAAGAATCTGGGGTAAAATACACATTTTCAAAGCCGCCATGCGTCCCATCCAAGAGACCTCCAGTCCGAGCCAGGAGGTTAGTTGGGAGGAGATAGACGTCATTAGGGGGTTATAATTGAGTTTAAGGATAGAGCCCCTAGATTTGGTGAGAGAGATGCCTAAATATTTCAAAGAGGTCGTTCTCCAGTCAAATGGATACAAGGCACGTAAGGTGGAGAGCGAGAAATCATCAACATGTAGCGGTAGTGCCTGCGTCTTGCTCACATTGTTTTTATAGTAGGATACCAGGCCATAGGAAGTAAGCTGGCGCATTAGAGATGGCAGAGAGGTTTCAGGGGAGGTAAGAAAAATCTAAATATCATCAGCGAACATAGCTAATTTATGGACTCCATCTGGACTCCATTTGTTCCGCTGAAATCAAGAGGGGAAGCAGAGGAGCTATTCTAGACGCCAACAGCTTAGCGTACAGTTTAGCATCCACATTTAATAAGGAGATAGGGTGGAAATTCGCACAGCTCGTCGGGGGTTTGCCAGGTTTAGGTAACGTTACGATAGTAGCTTGAAGCATTTCTGGGGGTATTACACCTGTGGTTTTGATATGATTGAAAAATCTCGTAAGGGTCGGTATTAGAATGTCTGCGAAAGTTTGATAATATAAATTAGAGAAACCGTCTGGCCCAGGGGCTTTATTCTTTGGGAGAGCCGTAACGGCCTAACGCACCTCCTCCTCTGTGAACGGAACCAGCAACTCTGCTGCTTGTGAGCGGGATAGGGAGGGGAGTTCTGCATCCTGGAGGAATCAGTATATCAATTTTTATTATCCATGTTTATCACTTTTATTGTATTTGACTGAAGGGTCATTTCCACCTGTACATTATGTTACAAATAGAGTGGCTGAGATTGTACAAGATAAGGGACACCATGTAGTAGATACAAGGTTTCATAAGAAATATTTTGTTATAGGACAGTGGTTCTCAGCCATGTCTTCACGTTCCCTTAACCTCCCTGGCAGTTTAATTTTTTCAAAATTTTGTGTCTAAAAGCGTCTCAATTTTTTTTAAAGGAAACGTGTTTTTGTACATAGTTAGCCTGTAATAATTCGAATCACACACTGAAATCTGTGCAATCAAGAGACCTTACTGGTAAAATAATAAAATAAATAGTAAATACATTGAGTCCGATAAAGTTTGAAACCGGATATAATAATTTATTATCCCAAAAATAATTATGATATTCAATAAAATAAAACAAAAAACACTGAAATCTGTCTGAAAACAAGGGTGAAACTATGTATGGTCTGTTTCTTATCCTGTAGTGCCACCTAGTGGCCGTTCATACACATTTGAATACAGTGTATTATAATTTCTTTTTAAGTTTGCTGCCTGGTCTCGCCCCCTGCATCGTGTGACACGCAGGGAGCCTTATTAGGAAGCAACTCGCCACAATCACACTGCGGGGGACAGCCAGGAAGCGCAGGAGGAGGTGAGTATGCATCCAGCCCGAGTGTGGCTCTGGGTTACCGTTCACGGTAGTGAAATTTAACCCTGAGTCCCACTCGGGAATACCACCAGGGAGGTTAACAGGTCAGGTTTGCCAGACATCTGAAGGTGATGTCATTTGCTGCTCAGGGATTGTAGTATTCAGTCTTCATTTCCCCAAAGTAAGCCTTATAATCTAGCCTGTTAAGGGTACTTGAGGACAGGGTGGGGAATCACTGGTATAGGTGAACAAATAAATTAAAAACGCTCACATTTGCAATCCATATAAAAAATACATCCTATCTTTAAAATAAGAGTCATGCTTATATGTATTTAACTTACTGGAGAGAGCCTGTGGAGACAAGGGTTCAATCCCGACGTGCACCTCTCCAGTAAGTGCCCTTGGGCAAGACACCCAATGGTACATACTCTCCACCCAGGGCATACTTGAAAACTAGAGAAATCTCAATGTATCCTTCCTGGTAAAATCCTTTCTCAAAAAAAAAAAAAGTGCTTTGTAGTAAAGGGGTTAAATTAACAGTAAGCAAGGGTACATTTTCGATTATAAAAACTTTTGGTTATTATATATAACACAAGTAATACTATCTTTTTATTATGCTTCCAATCTAGCAATTTATTTTTTTAGTAGCAGATATTAAAATAACAATGACACAGACAATGTTCTTCCATGCCTTACTGACTTATCATGGCTTAAGGATGTTGACAGTCACATTAGGAACTGTCATTTAATTTTCAGCCATCCAACATTTAATTGAAAGATGTTCATTATAATTAAAAAGAGATCTGCAGGGCAATTTCCAAAATCTGCTGATAAATTATTGAAGCATGTTAATATTGACCTTATCTTTTTAATTTTTTTAGTGCCCTTTCAAAAGTTGTTTTGCAATTATGTTTCTTTGTGTTTTTAACAGTGGCACAACACAGTGTTTATTTTAATTATTATTAAGGATCATTCCAAGATTAGGAAGCTTTATTTCACAATATGTTTTGCTTGAAAAATGTGTTTATTTTTATTTATTATTTTTTTCATTGTCTTTCTAAAAGAATTATGTACAAATTTATATGAAAAATCCAGCAGGTGGCTTCCTGATGATGTCACAACAAATAATCGCATTGAATCCTTTCTTTTAATGTTTTAAATACCTAATAATTCCAGTTGGTACTTTTTTATTCATTTCGTTATAGTTTTTCCTACCAGTGCCGACCCACAAAGTGATTCCCCAGGATCTACTGTGGTAACAGAGGATGGTTTGGTGAGACCTGGATGAAAAATGCATTATATGCATGTTTATATTAAATATGTTGTGAGTAATGATTGAGGCCTAATATAGGATTTTGGACATACAGGTTTCTAGCTCCTTTATCTTTTTATCATGTTTAATATTTAGTTGCATGGAGGTGGAATCTAAAAGGAGCTGAGATGTTTAAGAAGCTTATTATGGCTGCCTGACCACACAGTTTCCAGGAGTACGAATGATTTCTGCTACGTAAATCACTTTAAATATGAACGGACCTTATATGGCTTCAACTAGAAGCATGAAGATGTTGAAACACCAAATGCCGAAACACTTGTCTGAAACAGTGACCCAAAATGGTAGCAGTCAAGATATGAACCCAACGAGCATAAAAATTCCTGCCACCGCAATTATGCTACTTAACATCTACATTTTACCATTTCTCTATCTCCATATTTCAATATACTCCCAATTCACATGTTCAAGCAGGGCTGGATTTGCATCTCAGGAGCCTGTAGACACAGAAATGAGGAGTGCACCGCCCCACCAAAAAAAAAAAAAAAAAAAGAAAGAAACATGCCAAAATGGCTTTTTAGATTTCTGTTTTGGGGCAAACTAGAAAAATAAAAATAAAAACCATTTACAAAACTGAAAAACAGCTTCTCTTTGCGCTCAAATCAAAAGAAGGGGCAGAATCTTTTGCTTTAGTTGAGTTAGTGCAGTGGCATTGTTTATTTTATATGTAAACGCATATATTGTCTCAGAGGTAGAACAGAGAAAAAAATACATTTTGCATTTACGTTTTTCAATTTTTTATACAATATATGTCCATGTTTGGTATCATTGTAAAGACCAGACTCTGACCTTTCCAATGAAAGTTCACTTAACCTTATGCGGTGTACAATTTAGAGATGTTGAGTTCCAAAGTCCTCCTGTCTCTCCTCACTGCAGTGTCACGGTCTCGGTTGTCGATGAAACAATGCATTGCATCATCAGCTCCACACTTGCTGACAGTGTGGGAAATGAGAAGGTGAGCTAGGGCAGCATCACTGTTCACGTTAGAATTGTAAACTGACTAATAGTGCTACGTTAGAAGAAAAAAAGAGAAAAGTATAATTTTATTTATTTTATTTCTACATAAATCTAGTTATAAATCTGGTTATAATTGGTAACATTGACAGGCCATAATCATCCCTTTCCAATGATACCTTATATTTCCCTCTAACCCTTAGGCTGGCGGCACACTAGCAAACATTTTGCGTCCGTCTGACCGTACTGTTTGCTGTCCGTCGTAGCTTTATAAAGGAGTCAATTAAACACATCACACAAAGCCCCTGCGCACTTGTTCACGGACGGGCAAAGCATAAAGCCACGGACGCAAAAATAACATCGACATTAAAAAGCTAAACGGACGCAGAAACAACGCTGCCATGTATTTTCCTAGGGTGTGGAGAAATCAGACATTACGGACGCACTTTATGCAGTACTCACAATATCTCCCGTGAAAAACTGCATCCGTAATGGACGCAGTACAGTATGCTCGTGTGCCGGCTGCCTTAGAGCTCTAGAGATACAGTGGTCTAAATGATTGTAAATTTATAAAAATTAATAATAATTAATTTTACAGAGCAAGGGAAGGGACCTCCTTGTGCAATAGTACCAAGGGGTCAGTCAATTGCCATAAATGTCAGTGCTTGAGCACTATGCCGCTCCTTTGATTTTAACAGCTATCTTTATTACTTTCACCAGACTGAATTATGGTTGCACTGACATTTATGATGATGACTGAAATCTCAGTACTGTTTTTGCAATTTCTCCCGTCTCTCTCTTTGACATTAGTTACCATTAAGTAGGCAGCATTAAATGCTGAGGTATTAGAGAGTTGAAACGCTTTTTCAAGTTTGCCAAGTAGACAGATTTACTGTTGAATGATGGAGAGGTTACTGTTTAGAGTGGGGCCATTGCTCAGGTGGTTTTTCATTATATGTACATGGGCCTTAAATCATTTTGCCTCTGAGTCTACAACTGTGTCAGGGGTACTCATTGTGCCCCTGCGCAGCTGGTGTATTCATTTATTCACCTTTTAAATACATGCGCTAAATTTATTTTGCTACACACTGTCAATCTCGCAGTGAATAAAGATTATGTTCCTTAGTGTCCCTCAAGACTCAGAGAAAACAAAGGGGTGCCTGACAAATCACATTCCTATTGTTACCTTCGCCATTACTGTCTGACTGTGGTTTGAACATTAAGGATGTTTGTTGAAAAAAGGGGGCTAGAAGGTACTCAATATAGGTGAATTTTTCATGCATACAAAGATATGTATATCTTAATTTTAAAAAACATTAATAAGCCACAGAACCTTCCTCTGACATCATAATATCTCTAAAAGAATTTAAGGGAGCGTACATTTGTGGCTTAAGTGCTCAGTGAAGAATGTGAGAACTGTAGAAGTGTGCCTTCAGTTCCCATGGGAATAGGGCCCTCATGTCCTCCTGTATCGGTTTGCGGATTACTGACCTGTCTCCTTTATGTATTACAGAATTGTCCTATCTTTACCCATTGCACCTTGCTGCAGAATGTGTTGGCACTTAACCCCTTAGTGACCGGGCGGTTTTACACAAATCCGTCCTTTAGTGACCGCTGCTGTTTTTACATTTCTGCGCTGTTAGTGTTTAGGTCAAATTTTCCTCTTACTCGTTTATTCAACCCACATATATTATACACCGTTTTTCCCGCCATTAAATGGACTTTCTAAAAATACCATTATTTCCATCATATCGAATGATTTACTATAAAAAAATATGAAATATGATGAAAAAATTGTAAAAACACACTTTTTCACAATTTAATCCCCAAAATCTACAACCACCAAAAAAAACCCCGGCTAAATAGTTTTTGAATTTTGGCCCGAGAATAGAAATACCCAATTTTTACATGTTTTTGCTTTTTAACCCCTTCACTGCCGAGCCAGTCCACGTATGTGCGCTGCGCTCATTCTAACCTTTTTGTGCTAATTACTTTTAGATGACAGGCTAGGTCATATTTAACTAAACCCCCCCCCCAGACAAAAAAATTAAAAAAATAAACAATCATTTTTATTATTTAAAAAAAAAATTAAAACCAAACCTGGTCATGTTTGGTATCATTGGAAAGGCCATGATCAGGTCATGAATATAACCATCTATCTGCCATGAATTGGGAGATAGGGGGACCCATTGGATCCCCTTATCTCCACATGGCAGCTAGAGGGTTACTGGCCCACTGACATCCTCACACATATGGTGAGGTTGTCAGTGGGTGGGGAGGGGGGGACCTGCAGGCTTGGCTGACATCCAGGTTCGAATCATGTTTTGGCGCCAATTAGAGCCAAATCGCAATCTGGCAGCACAAATGTTAATGCCATACACCGCTGAAAAGGGGAGTCTCTCCCCTTTCCAGCGGTGTAAAAAGCATCACTGTAGATTGCATGGTTGGGGAGATAGAGGGCTCCAAAGGAGCCCACCCTCCCCTTCTTGAATTTCCTCTACCGGCGCCTGCCGATGACGTCATCACACCGGCCCCCAGGAAATGGTGAGGCAAGCTTCCAGCTTGCCATAAATGCCGAGGGAACGATCAGGGAGTCAAGTATTGGCGGGAGGGAGGTTAGAAGCCCGCTGACGTACTATGTACGTCCGCGGGTCTAAGGGAGACCTGTGGGCAGGACGTACATAGTACATCAGCGGTCATTAAGGAGTTAATAAATACTAGATGATAATAATTATCGCCACTGTGCCTGTGTGTTATTAATATAAAAATAATGTACAATTAAATTTCAAGTCAATTATTCAACTTAAACGTTAAATTCTACAACTTGGCCATTTCGTAGAAATTAATATTTCTGTTTCTTTCCTTATCATTAATATGCTAATATGTTAACATTTGTTTATATAATAAACTATTGTAAGTAGTGTAAGTGTTTAAATAGGAGAGCAAAACCAATATAATCCATTTTCAATAGTGTCACAGTCTACTGGCTTCCAGGTGCCCAGACAAATTGGCTAAGATTACAAAGGAAGTGCCAAGGTACACAAAGATATTTACATTCATATTTAGATTCCGTACTAATGACTCTTCTCATGAGTGACTGAGTAATTTATTCCCTGACAGGTACTAACAAAATATAATTACTTCAGGGCTCAGAATCTTGCAGACAAATCAAATCTTTAAAAAAAAATAACAAAAGTAATGTAAAATGTATCTCCATCAATAATAATTGAAATGTGGAGAAGATCGTGGTGATTACAATTTTATATCACCATTGCTCAAAAGGAATTGGTGTGCTCTGAATAGAAAGTAGGAGAATTAAAGAAAGAAACATATAATAGAAATTAGTTTTCATTTTATGCAATGCAAAGCAATTAATGTCACGCAGAGACAGGTAGGGTTGTTGCTCCTTTTGCAAAGGTAGTTAAAGAATACAGTTTACTCTATGATAATGAATTAAATTCATGTTAGTGTAAAGTGACCAGAACTGCAATGAAGTAATATAAGTACAGTAAAAAGATATGTTTGATCTCTATTTGGCCCACAGTATATATGAAAAAAAGGATGGTTATTCACTATTGGCCATTGTATAGCATTGTTGTAAAACCATGGTGAAAATTGCATTTATTGCAACCATGACAAAACTTTGACGATCCAGATTGGAAAATTCAAAGTATAGAAGGCAAAGTTTTACCACCGAAACTTCGCTTGCCGTGAATTCCTCTAGCTGGATTTCTGAAGTTTATTCGCAACAATGTCGATTTTCAAAGTTGCTTGCAACTAGTGCAGTGATTCCCAAAACTTTCCTCGGGACCCTCAACCAGGCCAGATTTTGCAGATAGCCTTGGGGAAAAGCAAACTGAATCCTGCACTCACTGAGCAGCAAATTATATCACCTGTGCTGTGCTTCAGATATCTGGAAAACCTGGCGAGATGGAGGGTCCTAAAGACAGGTTTGGGAAACACTGAACTAGTGGAAACCCTCACCCCCTAAAGTTTAATTTCTTCCTAAAGGAAGACCTATGAGTGCATCCATTTGTCAATGCAAAAGATTGAGTGTGGATTACTGTGGCTGACAAGGGACTTGCCCCTGTCCAAAGAGAAAGTGAAAAAAATCACTATGAATCAAATACAAGTAACATACGCTCAAACCATTATTTTTGTAGCTTATTCCTAAGTAGTTAAAATAAAAAGTTATATACATCTTTCATATAAATATGTATCAGAGCTAATGTTCTGCCCCTAGATTTTCATAAACACTAACTTATTTACGCTTCTTATGGAGACTGCAAATATGGTTGGTTGGATTGGGATTTTCCTACCTCAATGGTATGTGGTGTGAATAGCATTACATGTACTTTGAAAATGATAATTTTTGTGAAGAAATGCACCCAGAACCCTAAAAAAGGAAAAAAACTTAAAATCATGCAGAGTTACAATGCATAAATTATGATGCTGTTTATTTTTATCAGACTTTGTGATAAAGGAAAGTTCCAAAATACAAAAGAAAGAAACACCCTACCCATATCATATTTCTGGAAAAGCTACAAGATACTGGGTTCCAAATCCTTTTTAATACTTTCACTACCAAAAATTTGCATATGCAATTTTTCAATGAAACACAATGAAAAAGAAATATTAAAACCTATTTGCTTGCCTTGTTAACATTCCAGGGGCAAACACAATTCTACGTGAGATTTCAACACAGTTATATATTACTATAAAGGAGCTACACAGGAAATCCCCATCATCACTGTAACAAAAAATTCAACTAAATTCACTGCTAAATATTATTTTTGCAAATTCTTTTCTATTAGTTCAGGCATAAGAAAGTTTTTTAATTAATACTGAAGTTTTTCATAATGTGCCGCATCTCTGCAGTAAACAGCAAGCCGTATTATTTATAGTAACCATATCAGAATAGCAAATATTTTGAGTATGTTGCTATGAACATTGAAAATAGCTCATCAATCATGTTTTTCTTACCATATCCTGCAACAAATCACAGATATCGATGAAAACTGAATATGATATTGAATGGTTCTGTGAACATGTGGTAGAATATTTTGTTTCATCAAAAATGTGTTGCATGTTTTCATTTTCCTTTTACTAGAATAATGATAGAGGAGGGGATAACTATTGCACTGTAGCAGCCGTGGGTTGTGTAATAAAATCATTAATATAATCCTTAGAATCATTAGTTGGATGCTTCACTGAATTCAAAACCAGGTAATTAATCACACTGAACAGGCTGATGGATTGAAGCCTCGGCTTATTTTCCCAAATCAAAGCTGGTTTTCCTGGCAAAGTTTTATTACATCTGCCCAGTTTATATTTATGATTGCTGTGACATTCAAACGGAGTGAAAAAAGGCAATGTTTTATACATAGCTGGCAGGGACTTTCTGTCAATTTCTTATTGTTACTTAGCTTTGGGTTTCAGTATAATGCAGAAAGGGCATATCGGTTTAGGCTAAGACCGTCCATCAAAAGTGTCTAAATGTGCTCACTTTCGCATGTTTTATTTTTTATTCAAATTCAGTACATACAATTACCTCTCAAAAAGTACATCTACTGAGTAATTTAAATTGAGCTCCTAAAGAGAAGATCACCATTTAATTGCCATATAATATTAAACCATATTTCCTAAGAGATGGTTTACATACTGTATGTCGTCATGAAGTTAGACCATTATTGGTACAAGTAAGGACCGTACCCGATGATAGGAGTTGTGCCAAGTCAAGAGACCATGATTGTGGAGCGATGTTTGTGAGATGCAGAAACAGAAAAAATATATTTAAGGCACCCTCATGATTTATTTGATCCAAACTTTATAGTACTTAACCCCTTCACTACTGTGATCATGTGTACACGATCAGCAGTAGCAGACACAGCAGCCCAAAATCATTTTAACACGCTCTGGGGCTATGCTGCATGATTTCAAATGAAATTCATTTGTTGCAACCAAATTTAGTTTGTTTTTTGGCTGCAGAAGATGCCGTGAAAGTTTTAGCTCTGTGGGCATAATGTCCAAGGTGCTAATACGGTTTAAAATCAGCTAGGGGAAAGTCGTGATATATTGGCCTTCCAAAGCACGGAACCACGTGCTGCATTTATCTACAGATGCACCTGCAGTAATGCTGGTGGGCCACTACATGGAGACATCTGCCTGCCAAATAGGTTATTACAGTAAGAAATGCATTGGTAATACTCTCAAATATTTCTTACTGTATAGTTAATTAAAAATGATTTTCTAAAAAACACTGGTTTCTGGCAGTGGATTTTTGGAAACTTGCCTGGTAGTGAAGGGGCTACATCATGTTTGTCAAACAATAGTCCAATTTATACAATGTTCGAATACTAGACACTGAGCTCACCATTCACAGTCATCACTATTTCCAGCTCCGGCACTTCCACTCTGAAACAAATATTCAAACTCACATCCACAGCCATCACACTTTCTAGCTCCTTCTATTTCCACTCTGAAACAATCCAAGCTCACCATCCAATGCCACCACCGTGTCCAGCTCCTGCATTTCCACTCTGATGTATCACTTTTCTTTCTATTTACCCTATTCAAGCCCAAGCTTCTGGTCATTCCCATGCAGTCCCTACTGAATTCTTTCTGGCCACCTGCTCCACACTCCCCAGCTCCCTTTAGGTTTCACTTACTTTTGTCCCTTAAATTGTAAGCTCACAGGATGTCTGGCTGAGCACTTGTATAAAGCACTGTAGCAGCAGGGCAATTTTGGTACACTGGGTCATTTGTTCCATATGTGTTTTTAATATGTCTCATGTTTGTACTACCCCATTGTAAAACTCTGCAGAATCTGTTGGTGCTATGTAACTATAATGGTCTGCAGTACATTTCTGGTCAGCCCTATATGTAGCACAACAAACCCTTTCACTTAGGTGTGGTACCAGTCCTTCAAGCGGCTGGGTTTAACAAAGAAGATGTAGAATATGGCCTAACACACAGGGGAAGTGACAGATGGAACAAACCAACAGCAGTCCTTTAAGTGGCTTGTAATAACAAAAAGAATTAAGAAGATCTCACGTCAATGTGCAAGCCGGTTCAAGGGAAGTCAGAAATGAGTCAACTTTCTAGACACTACAGAGTAGGCACTTTACGGAAGAGGCATGGAACTGAGGATTGGGCTAAGTATTCAAAATCAAAGTTACAAAACTAAGTTTGTAATTAGGAGCAGAATTTAGGAGTAGTGGGGTTTTGTAACAATACGGGTACCTTATTCACCCTACTTTTTCTATCTACTGCATTCCTTATACACATCTCACACATACAGTGTTCACTAGCACATATATAATTAGGGCTCTAGTTCATAGTTGTTGCTTTGGTAGCACCTCAATATGTATCCGTTAGGATTAGTAAATTTAACGTCTGGCATCAATATTTCATAGTTAACGCATCGCGTCTTGTGCGAGCCTACTGTACTTTGCGCCTTCTATCCTTAGCATGGGGAGCACAATCATTTTTTAATGTCTCGAGATTCACTGTCACAAACAATTACTGTCTCACTAAATTTACACTTGTTTTCTCTTTTCCCTGGAATTTAGAATTAGTGGAGGGTTTTAACCATTCGGGTACTTTATTTATGTCATCCTACTTTTACAATCTATTGCTTTCCTTGTACACATCTCACACCAACTGTGTTCACTATCACAAACATGATTAGTGTTTCACTAAATTTACACTTGTTTGCTCTTAACCATGGGATATTTTTTTTTTTTTAGCTATTCAGAACTGAACGAGAAAGAAAGAATGAATTTGTGGTACTAATGATATGTTTTTTTCTCAGTCCAAACAAAACCCTGAAATATTCATTGAAGAATTGCTTGTTACATGATGATGTTCTTTCTCATTGCTTTTATTCATTTATTCTTAGGTTTTTGCAAATCGAAGCAATATCATTTACCTTTTTGTTATTATTGTTCAATTTTGAATATTGCAATAAATTGTTGTATTTTTTAATGCAAAATTATTGAACACATTGATTTGCAGATGTCATCATAAATATTTGACTTGTAACTCTTGCACATTACACAGTAAGATGAACAGATTGACTTACTATACTATGAGTTTATTGAAATGTAATAATAAAGAGCATCAATAACTAATAGCAAGTATAAGATACTACTTGTTGTAGTGTGAATGTGTGATTCACATGTGGACCATTTTGGGATTTGTAATGGTTTTAATGATATTACTAAAAGTTACATTTTAAAATATAATATCATTACATTGTTGGTCACCCAGTAGGCCTAGAGTGGGACATATGTCTCTACTAATGAGGATTCTTCTGCATGTCTTTTTGTTTGTCTTTTAAGAAATCATATACTAAACTATATAGTACTTTAGAAACAATTCTGATTTGTTCCATTTTGTTTCTTTTGTAATAACAAATCAAGTAGCCATTATTATTGAGGCTGTTATATTTACAATTTCAATATACTGATCTTGAAAAATATTTTTTAAAATACCTTAATTGGAAAAAAAGTTGGAATATAGGATTTGCATTATTCTATTGAGTCACCGGATGTATTCATTATTAATTTCAAGAATATGCTGTTAATGCCGTTTTCTCGCCTGATAGATAATTCAATGCCGTTGTTATTCGATGCTGCTTAATTTGAATAATTGCCTGAATAGCTAAGTAACTCATTAGTTGGACAAAATCAAAACCCTGTGGTTTCTTCCAAATTGAATGGCTAATCATATACTTGCAGGTTACTAATGACCTTACTGCTAAGTTTTGTCCTCAATCTTTCATAACTGTAGAGTGACAAGTATGTTTTTGCAAAATAATAGACAATGCACATTTAAATTTAAAAAGATTACATACTAAAGCAGATTAAAAACAAGAAAGAAAACAACCTTTTGAAAGAACATTTCACAGGAATGGTTGAACCGGACCTAAACATGGAGTTTTAACTGCTATTTAGGTCTTCCTGTGAAACCGTGCATCAACATTTTTGTGGTTGATTTTGTCTGTGTGTGTGTCTTTGTGCGTATCTCTGTGTGCCAGAGGCTCTATACATTTGTATTGGCTGGGTATATTTTTCTCCCTCTATTTCAGTGTATGTCTTTGTGTTTCTCTGTCATTTCCTGTCAGCATTTTTGCTATTGTCCTCTGGGTAGGAATCCTCCATCACATTTGAAGTCATGCAAGAGCTGTGATATCTCACAGTGAATTTAGCATGGAAAACCTGCTATATTCCCTAAAGAATTTAGTTTGCTTTGCCATTATAAATATAGAAACCCACAGCTGTGAGTAGACTTAAACAAACCCTCAAAATGTTATTGACAGCAACCTCCACCCTATAAAAACCACCAAGTACAACAAGAAGAACAGTCATTAAAACAAAAAAACTCTCAATGTTACTCTAACTACTCTGGTACTCTAACACATTTTCAAACACACTTCAAATGTCAAATTGCACAAAAACAGATGGTACCCCACTTACACAACCAACTTATCAAATCCAAAGTGGCCTCGACAATAAGTCCAGCCCCATCAAAAGTCAAAGGCATATTTTAGAGAATAACTTGGGCTTCGTTGGCCTACTGTGAGAAATCCATGAATATCTATAGAATGCATATTGGAGAAGCAATGACGAGCAATCCTGCACCCAGAATGCCAAGTACACCCAGGGCCAGAAGAAATGGATGCATGCCGAGAAACATGAGACGCATTTCTAACATGCATGACAGATAGAAAATTGTACTGAACAATGCTCAAATCACAAAAGAATGATTTTCTAAACACGAGTGAATTTAAAATAATTATGTCGTGACTAACAATAAATAGCAAGATGTAGCCATACATTGCTACCACCCCTATCACAATTATCTGACTACGGCTTGCAGTCGAGTGTGAATCAAACAGGGTTATTCAAAGAGAGCCGAATTGGCTACCGAACTTAAATTCACTGTACAGTGCAATTTCGTGGCAATACGTCTATTCAAAAAAAGGGTCTGTTACAGAATCAATTTTTTTAAAAAAAAAAAAAAAAAATCGCCATTTATATATTGTGCAATTCAGTGGCACTGAAATTCCCCAAAGAGAAGTATTGGTTAATCTATTCATAGCATGCCGAACATCCCTAAAATGCCCAGATTTTGGTGGTTTCGATAAAACCGATGTGCTAATGGGTTTTTAACGCGTTAGCAATTAATCTGACTGTAACGATATGACCTCAAATAACCTAGCGTTAACGCTCACTTATGTGAGTGCTAGCGCTAGCATTAAGGAGGTGAGAGGGCCCGGTCTTCAGAGTTTAAAGATATACTCTACATATAAATTCCACTGGTTGATTTACAGCACATCCCTGCATACTGTAAAGTAAAATACCACTGGCAGGTTTAGAATATAACTAAAGATGCAGTGCTGTACTGTGCACCAACAGTCTATTCTAAACCCTCCTGCACAATTTCACTGTACAGTATGGCGGGACCGCAGTGCGCCACCTGTCTATTTTAAGTCCACTGATAGGTTTGCTGAACATAAGAATTCTTCAGGTGGGTTTAACATTATATTTTTGTTGGTGGGTTCTACAGCACTGTGCATTTTAATCCTGCTTGTGGATTTCCAGTATTACAAAAAAACATCACACTAGTAAACTGCAGCGAACGACAGTTTAAACATTAGGCAACACATAATGTTAAGTGAAACATGGAAATGTTCACATGCATTTACGCACAATATGGAATTTATTGGTCGCTATTTCTAGTTAGGATCTATTAGTGGGGATGTTAAAATTCACTGTTTTCCTCAGTGATATTGTGTAGGCAGCTATTGTAGAGAGCTGGCACAGAGTTCTGGGCATGTGTTTGACCCATGAGCAACGTGGTAGGGTCCTTCACTTCACTCATTAGCAATAAGCTTGCGCTGGTTATATATGATAGCGATTTAGGGGCATCCCTAAAGTGCTAGACTTCCATTACAATTTGACCAATAGGGAATCCTGTTCTTTGTCAGTGTCTTAATCATTATTTGTTGGGCTCTGTCAGTGTCCATGTCTGTCTCTTTGTCTCTCTGTCGCTTCAAATCATATAGGGAGACAAGGCCCACCAAAAAAAAAGTTTTGTTGTTTTATTATTTTGATTACTAATCCTGCCTTTTACAAGCTCCTCAGGCTTTGTAAAGTCTGTGTTTCCTTTTATAAATCTCCCTATAGGAGTTGGGATCTATACAAAGAGCTATTGGCCACAACCTTGAAGGCTGAAACTATTGTGAGCTCTTCAAAATAGTTTACTGTATTCATCATTCTCCCTGTTTAACCCCATAGTAATGAGGCAGTTTTGCCATTGTCAGTCTGAAAGTGCCCACTGCTGTTTTTACATTTCTGTACTGTTTATATTTAGCTCTAATTTTCCTCTTACTAGTTTATGGAACCCACACATTTTATACACAGTTTTTCTTGTCAATAAATAGACTTTCTAAATATACCATTATTTCCATCATATCAATAATTTACTTTAAAAAAATTATGAAATATGATGAAAAAAATTGGAAAAAACACACTTTTTCAAACATTAATCCAAAAATTTATAACCGCTAAAAAATACCGCGGCTAAATAGTTTCGAAATTTTGGCCCAAAATAAGAAATACCCAATTTTTACATGTTTTTGCTTTTCAAACCCCTTCACTGCTGAGCCATTTCACCTCTGTGTGCTTAGCTCATTTTGACCGTTTTATGCTCATTGTGTTTAAATGTGACTTGAAATCCAATTTAATTATACCCCCAATGTTTTTAAAAGAAAAACTCACTTTCTAACTTATTTTAAATTTTTTATTATTTTAATTTTTACATCAAACCTAGTCAATTTGATATCATTGGAAAGGCCATGATCAGCCCTCTAACTGCCACGGATTGGGAGATACGGGGATCCAAATGATCCCCTAGCTCCATTTGGCAGCTAGGGGGTTAAGGTTAATGACAGACGAACGCAGTCAGAGCGCACTCTGCATGCATGCACAACAGATGGATGTACTGACGAAAAATACTGTAGACACCACACATTCCGTTTTTGTTGACGGACATAGAAAAAAAAGGAAATTATGGGAAACAAAATTAATATGAAAAATGATAAAAATTTGAAAAGGATATGAAAAGCCATTTTGTGTGTCAAGGTGCTGGACGTTGCAAATGCGCTGTGTCTGACATATCATCACTCACACAGAACGCTACACGGACGTGGCGCACTCTGCCTGTCTGTCAGAATGCTTGGTTGTGTAGGGAGAGGTATTAGCAGTAGGAAAAGGGAAGTGCTCATGCCACTGTACAGAGCACTGGTGAGACCTCACTTGGAGTACTGTGTGCAGTACTGGAGACCGTATCTCCAGAAGGATATAGACATCTTAGAGAGAGTTCAGAGAAGGGCTACTAAAATGGTGTACGGCTTGAAGGAGAAAAGTTACCAGGAAAGGCTTAATGATCTTAACATGTACAGCTTGGAAAAAAGACGAGACAGAGGAGATATGATAGAAACATTTAAATACGTAAAGGGAATCCACAAGGTAGAGGAAGGGAGTATATTTAAAAGGAAACAAAGTAGCAAAACAAGAGGACATAGTCTTAGATTAGAGGGGCAAAGGTTTAAAAGTAACATCAGAAAGCATTATTTTACTGAGAGGGTGGTGGATACATGGAACAGTCTTCCAGTTGAAGTAGTAGAGGCCAAAACAGTAATTGAATTTAAGCAAGCATGGGATAGGCATAAGGCTATCCTAAACAAAAGATAAATCCAGGTAAAGTATCCATGTAATTGGGCAGACTAGATGGGCCGAAAGGTTCTTATCTGCCGACATTTTTCTATGTTTCTAATTCCACAATTTTATGATGGGTTGCATTCATTCCATGCCATATACATGCCTACGATCAGGGCTGGATTTGCAGCTCAGGAGCTTGTAGGCACAGAAATGTGAAGCACCCCCCCCAAAAAAAAAACACGCACAAAAATATATTTTGCAATTATTTTTTTAAAACATTTTTATTTTTACACATTATATGGCCGTGTTTGCCATCATTGTAAAGACCAGACTCTGACCTTTCCAATGACCCCTCACTTAAACTTGTGCAGTGTACAATTCAAAGATGCAGGTTCCAAAGTCCCCCTGTATCTCCACACTGCAGTGCCATGGTCTAGGTTGTCAATGAAACAATGCGTTGCATCATCAGATCCACATTTGCTGGCAGTGTGGGAAACGAGAAGGTGAATTAATGCAGCATCACTGTGCACTTTAGAATTGTAAACTGAATTAAAGTGCTGCATTAGAAAAAAAAAGAAACATTTTATTTTATTTTTTACATAACTCTAACCTGGTTATATTTGCTCTCACCGGAAAGGCCATCATTTGGCCTTTCCAATGATACCTCATATGTCCCTCTAGTCCTTATTGCTCTAGAGATACAGTGATCCAAATGATTGTAAATTGTGTAAAAAAGTAAGATATAATTATTTTTTGCTTGTGGCAGGCACCTGTAGACACATGCCTACACTGCCTAGTTATAAATCTGGCCCTGACTAAGATTCATTGGCTTTTCAAATCCAAAAGGTGCAATTTTGTATTATCGCTTCCACAAAAGTAATATATAATTAAGTGATAATTAAACAAAAAAATGTATACATTGGTTAAATAAAAAATAGCATAACTTATAAAATACATGGAAATAGTAGATTTTTTTCAAATGACTAAGAGCAAGAACTTTACCAGTTTATATCAGGAACCTAACCCAGGTGTTGATTCAACAGAGCAAGAAATTATCACTTCTCGGTCTGCGGATAGTTCATGTAGAGGCAGTATAAATATATATCTCCAGATGAAGGAATATTTATAAATATAAACTTAATTAGAAAATGTGTGTGTGTTTAAATAAAAGCAAACAGATGCTTCTACTGCTTTCGAGGCGATGCGTCAAGGGTTTCTAGTAGTACATATTCATGCAAGAAAAATCTGCTAACATATGGAGTTGTGGCCTTTAAACTGTGAAAGTCCAATATTCTAACCCCTGCACCAGATAATGTGTCATTAAGTGGTCATATATTGCAGAAAAAGATGGGTTTTTCAACACGCAAATCACCCATATTATTTAAATGGAACTCTACAGCACAATCTGAGAGAATAACTACCCATAGCACTTTATTCATAACACTTTATTATATAGGATATATTCCAAAGCAACAGGCAGGAGAATACATATATATATATATATGATTTATGTATTATTTATTGCCTTGCTTGTATGGCTAAACAATATAGACAAATGTACTGAAATCATGTATTGAAAATCAGTAATTTTTTTCATCCCCATCCACCTTCTTTTGTCACTGAGAAGTTAGTGATGTCTCTATGCTAACATTTTTGACTATTTTATGACCTCGAAGTTCATAAAATATAATCAGTAATGATTTATATGCTAATTGTACATCCCGTGTCTTAAATAAATTTCACACCCTGCAATTAGTTGGTGGTATGCCAGGAGGCAGTGAATCAAAGAGAATGAAGATCATTGTCTTGCAGCCTAAGATGTAAAGCAAGTTTCAGAATAATAGGTAGAAATATACAAAAACGATTCATTCTCTTGACTTCTTTACGCATTTTCTACCTAATTCAGGTATATTTTAAATTGAAAATATGCTGATCAATAAAAACTCAGCTAAGAGTCCAATATTACTTACAGGGACTATTGTTTTCTCATATATCACATTATTTACATCCACTGGTAGCTTGCCTAGGAACTGTTCATTGAATCGATTGGAATATGGATTTGGATTTTGTGGGCGGAATAAGGACTTGCATTGTATGCCTCTTTTACTTGGTAAAAGTCTCCTAATTTCATTAACTGCAGGTAACAGCAGTTCTGATCCAAATGTAAATGCTGGTGAATTTAATTATCCGTCTAAAAATCAGCACACTGGGACCGTTATATGGCGTGCTGTTTTCCAAGCTGTGCAAATGAAAAGCTCTAACATCCATCTTTGTGCGACTAGATGTATGAGTGACCTACATTTCATCTTGCTTATTAAACAAAATGGATTTTCAACACTGCTGGAAACTTATTTGTTATTATGTACTATTTTGTTACCCTCATTATCAAAAGTTAGGTTTCCTTCATGTAACATAATCAGGAACAAAGTGAAGTAGGTGTTTGTGTCATTTAGTTTGAAACCTGTAAGTTGGCAACTTAAGCATTGTTCTACCGAAGTCTGGTGAAGTGGGAAACGGATTATTTGAAAGTTGGTTTTTACACAACAGATGCTTGCATTTCTTGGGCGCAATGATCATTTATACCTTCACCTTTGGAGTTTTATTATATGAAACTTGCCAAAAATCCTAAAAATATCTTACAGAGCTAAAGACATAGATTTATTGCTCTCCAGACAGTTCTGAAATGTGATGTCTCTGTCAGAGTATGTTAAATATTAATTTTAGGAAGATTAAAAGGATTGTGTCTTTCTGGCAAGTAAATCAATCCTGGTTTCAAGGTGTCAGTAGCTGCGGCTGAATCATTTTTAGCAACAGTAAGTAGTTAAAAAATGTAACATAATATAAGATACATAAGATATAACGTATCTGGTGAGCGCAAAATAAATGTTCTGGAGTCCGGATGTCACCAGATACGTTATATCTTGTTTATTTTCCATGGTGTGGGGGAAACCACTATTTGCTGGTGTAGCATTGGAGTTTGGGTGGTTACGGCGTGTTGTATGGCGCTTACCATTTGTTTCACAATATATAAAACATATACTGACGTTTCAATACCGCTGTGAGCAAAATTAATACGATTATGATAAATACATTGAATGTATGCTCATTTCTCACATGCTTCCTAAATAATAACCTTCTTGCAATATCTGGTTTCATGATGATGAGTCATGATGTGCCTGCTTTAGCCCTGTATCTTAGCTTTCTCTAACCAGATTGTTGTATGAGTCAACCAAGTTGTATGAGTCAACTTTATTATATCTTTGTTAAAATTTTCACATTTTTTGATAGTGTTCTTTTTTTATTGTAACATTTTTTATTTTTCACATTTACAGAAAAGAAGGCAAACTTCACAGTGCTCATGAGTACAGAAGTATAACATGGAAGGCAATCATAAAAAGCGTTCAGCACAGTTTGAGTCAATTCAGTGCCATAGTGTGTTTTATAACAAACATATGTATGGGTGGTGAGTGCATCAAGCATTACAAACTTGAATAACTGTTCAGGAAGCCCAAGATCAAGAGCTATCAGGATTATTATAAACCGAAAAGGCGTGAAATATATAAAAGAGATACCTTTCAGGAGGGGGGTGATTGGGGGTTCACTCTCCTAGCACTAGGGGGTAACAGAGGTGGACCAGGGGCACCAGAGGATGAACGGCCAGGGCCTGACCAGTAGAACCATCGCCGCAGGTGCGTGGCAGTAGTGCCAGAGGATCGGTGCAGTAAATCCTCTATGTCTCTGAGGCGTTGGACTTCATCCGAAGTGTTCTTTATCCATTCTAAAACTAGTGGAGGATTGAAGATACTGGGCAGTTATAGAGATCTGCGTGGAAAATTTAACCTATTCACTGCCGTAATCATGTATACATGATCAACAATAGCAGACGCAGCAGCCCGAGATTGAGTTAACACGATTTAAGGTTGTGCTGTGTGAATGCAAACAAATTTTGTTGGCTTTTTTGCTTTTGGGCTCCAGAAGGTGCCCTCAAAGTTTTAGCTTTGTGAGCATAATGCTCAAGCTGCTACAGCTGGTTAAAATCAGAGAGGCAATGTCCCCTGACATAAGGGACATTCCTCAGTCTGCATGGCTACAGGTATTCAGTTCTAAGTGTAGAAACTTCTTTCCGCCATTAATTGACGACATCCACCTGAAAAAAAGTCTTATTAAAGTAAGAATTACATTCGGAATATTTCCAAATATTTCTTAATGTAGAGTTAATTAAAAAGGATTTTCCAAAAATCCACTGGTTGCTGGCGGTGGAGTTTTGGAAAATCACTTGGTAGTGAAGGATTTAATAGTGAGCTACATATTTTCTAATTCATTTGCAGTTGAAATTGCTGTTGACAGCTGCACCTCTTATTTGGTTGTGAGCTCTGGATAAAAGTCCACATTTCTCTATTAACAATTTATAGTGAACAACTTTAGACACTCTTATCTGGACAATTTCTACTCTACGATGACTATACATTTTCAGCTATACAAGGATTAAAGAAAATAATATCCCTAGCTAATATCACTACATTTTGTTAAAAAAGCATTTTCATTTTAGTTTAAAATGATTGTCCGTCTACAGTGGTCGACAGTAAATTTCACTCACGGCCATATGACAGCATATCCCTTTTTCATACTTGAAAAAAAGCACTTTACTGATTTCATAAAACAAATCAAAAGAATAAACTTGAAATGAAATATATTTATATTTCACATTTATAAATATGTGATGAATGGAGTAAGATGAACTTGACCTATTTGTGCCAGTGAACATCTAAAAGGGAACATGAAGACAAAACTTCATGTCAAATTTATACAACAGAAAATCTTATTTTGACACATAAAATTATGCAGATAGTGCACTTGCCGATTGTAAAAATGCAACTGTCATATCAAGAAAACACAAATTGAAAAAGAAAATGTTTGGGTACAATATATATGAAATTGGTGGACTGGTTAAAAAGAAAATGGAAAATGCACGTAGACTCAATTTTCAAGTCTATGTCACTTGTCAGAATCAGTTTGGACATGTACAGTAGACAGTAAAATGCAATTGCGTGAGCTCAACCTTGCCATAAACAAAGTATAATCTAGCAATGTTAAAATAACATTACAAATAATGCAAAGAAGCTGAAATATATTTCTGAATACAGATGTATAATTTGGCATGATATATGTATCACACTGCAAATTCATATTTTATTATAGAATTTATATATAGGTTGCCAACATGTTGCCCTCTTAGTGTTTTGTATATTAACTTTATCATTATTTTTTATGAGTTCTCTTTCTATATATTGATGTGCATGCTTTGCAGCAAAAGCTGTGGGAATTTTGCCATCGATCAATGTGTGCTTCAAGGGACATATTCTGATACTAGTGAATAAACACCGAAGCAAAATATGAGTTTAACAGTATTATATCTCTCTGCTTTATTTCTGCTAATATACCGTATGATGGGTCATCAAGAAAAAGAGAAAGAAAAATAATGAATGTTGCTAGTTTGCAGAAACCATTCATTCTTTGCTGTGTTCACAAAAACACCGCTTTTGCAATCTGTATTTAAAATATGCAATTTTATTTCATATTGATCTAAAATGTAAATTTTAACCCCTTCGCTACAAGCTCTTTTTCTTGAAAATAATATTATCATAACATTTATTTGAAACATGGGATCATTAATTAAGAATCAATTATAAGGCGAAATGGCAATTTTTCATGGAGATTGTTAGTTCATAATAGTAAAAATATTAAAATAATGTATATTTTTCATTTTTCATGCATTGGTTTGCCCTTTAAAAAAATATTACTGGAATGAATAAACTTTAGATGGTGTCCTCTACCTTTCACAATTTCCAAAAAAATTTTTTTCAGGCGGATGTAGTCATGTAATGGCGGAAAGGAGTTTCTACACTGAATACCTGTATCCATGCAGGCTGAGGAATGTCCCTTATGTCAGGGGACATTGCCTCACTGATTTTAAACAGCTGTAGCACCTTGGGCATTATGTTCACAAAGCTAAAACTTTGAGGGCACCTTCTGGAGTTTTTTTGCAAACACAGCACAGCACAGCCTGAAATCGTGTTAACTCAATCTCAAGCTGCTGTGTCTGCTATTGTTGATCGTGTATACATGATCATGGCAGTGAATAGGTTAAATGTTCCATGCAGAACTCTCCAGCTCTATAACTGCCCAGTATCTTCAATACTCCACTAGTTTTAGAATGGATGAAGTCCAAAGCCAAAGAGACATAGAGGATTTACTGCACCAATCCTCTGGCACTACTGCCACGCACCTTCGGCGATGGTTCTACTGGTCAGGCCCTGGCCGTTCATCCTCTGGTGCCCCTGGTCCACCCCTGTTACCCCCTAGTGCTAGGAGAGTGAACCCCCATCAAAAATGTTTTGAAATTATGAGCATGCAAGCGAAATGTAATTTGCATCAAATATAGTAAATGTGTTAAAGATAGTTACAGTTACAAGTATTTATAAAGCGCCAACAAATTTCTTAGCGCTGTATAATGGGAGTGACAGAATAACAAATATGCATACACGTTACACACACAGAACAGTAGGAGGGAGGACCCTGCTCGAGAGGATAGAAAATAAAATGTTCAGATCTCCCGCTTATGGGGATTTGTAGTGATCCTAGTAACATTATTAGCAATGTGGCTTCTGAGAAATATCAATAGAATATATCATCATCATCATCATCATCATTTATATAGCACCAACAGTTTCTTCAGCGCCTTACAATAGCCAAAGGGATCAAGACACAAATAAACAAACATAGGATGGGGAAAAGGACAAGGGGTGCAGAGGGCCGTGCTCAGAGCTTAGAGGGGTTGGGGTGGAGGAAGACAAGAGGAGGATCAATAGTGCCAGTGGTTCAGGATGGAGGGGCTGAGTTATTAAGCTATTTAAATGTGAGCACTAGTATTTTAAACTGTATCTGGAAGTGTATAATATCTGTATGTGGGCATATGAAAATTGCGATGATGTCATTTTCAGGTGCCCCCCAGAACTGTCACGAAGGAGCCTGAAAGGGAGGGGGAGGTCTTTCGGACCCCTCTCCCACCCGATCGGCAAGGATTTTTTTTAAAAAGGCAGGCACCTCTAAAAATGACACCGTTTTTGCTTTCAGTGGTGCCTGTCTTTAACCCTTTAGGTGCCGGATTCCAGTCCTCTCCCAGGGGATGCTGACATATGCGCGGTAACGTCAGTTGGGCAGTTGAACCCCTAGCTGTCAAGTGGAGATATAGGGGTCGTTTGGACCTCTGTATCTCATGACTGGTGGCAGCTAGAGGGTCATATATGGTACTATTGGAAAGCCCAGAACATGGCATTTCCAATTACATATTTCAAGTAATGAAATAAAAACTTAATTTTTTATTTATTAATGCAACAATATTGTTCATTTCAATTATGATGTGAACAATGATGCTGCACTAACAATTATTGTTTGGTTTTAGCTAAAAATCACATAATTTCTCAAAAATAAAGTAGCAAGTTCCCAATTCTATTTTTTTAACAAGAGTACCCCATAGAATATATAAATACAAAGGCTTGGATGAATGTGAAAAAAATAATTTTGCACAATGTAGAGGATTGGAAATTCATTTTTTTTGTTACATAATTTTTGTTATAGCATTCTGGCAGGGCATGACATATACATATAATAATGATATATTATGATTCTGCAAGTGTGCTGGAAAAAAAGGATAAATATCTTGTCTGGGTCGTATAATAAAACGTGACTTCAAATCGCGTTTAAACATGATGAGCAAAACCAGTAAAAATTAGCTCAGCACACAGAGGTGAAATGGATCAAAGGGGTTAAACTGATCAAATGCTTTGTGCATGTGCTGTATAGATTAGTGCCTCTTTCATTCCTTTTTTTTTATAACCACATGACAATGAAGTCCTCTACTTTTGTTTTAGTGTCATGATTTACTATACACAAACATAGTGAAATGGGGAAAAGTGAAATAGTAAATGCAGAAATAAATTACTGTATGTATATGAAATGTCCCTGCCGATCACTCCACTTGTAAAACTCGTATCTGCTTTTGCTCCTTTTTAGACATTTTTTTTAGACATTTTGAGCTTTAGTTTACACTATACAGTATTGAGGATGCATTTAACATCTGAGGTGACTAAACATTGTTTTGTGTCATCCAAAAAGGCTTAGGTGAAACACCTTGGACAGAGTATTCCAGAGATTAGTCAATGGACATTGCAATATTGAATCATTAAAAATAAAATTAATGAGAATCTGAAATGTTGTTTGAGGAAGACTAATGAGCTTGAAATTGTCCTCTTGAGTCATTACAGACTTTGCTCTACATAATGAGACACTTCAGCTTCTTTAAAATGAATAATGACACTTATAAACACTGAATTTGATAGATATATTAAGACAAAACAGCACAATTGATATTTTGGGATATAGTCAAACTCAGTAGTAAAGAGCTATGACTGTGAAAAGAGTACTCTATTAACCATTTTACTCCCAGTAGAAATGCAATTGTATCAGACAAAAAAAAATTATAATTTATAGTATATTTATAATTTATCGTGAAATGCATTCGTAACATATCAGGTCACAGGAAGGAAAAAAAAAAGGGAACGTTGCATTGTGAACACTCTGACTACGTGGTAGTAGCTACTCTGTCCTTGTGAGTAGAACCAGTGTACTTATACAGTCTATGTGAAATTGGATAAACTATGGGGGTTATTCAGAAAGCTCCGAAATGTAACCGTCGCTGAATTTCAGCAAACAGGGACATTTCAGGGCCAGTCAGCTATTCAGAGAGCAGACAATTCGCCAAATTTTGGCGAAATTGCCTGCACGTGCTGTTTGAGGGCAGCGAAATCCCCCAATGTTAAAAATATTCCCATTTTAATTCAATATCTAATAAACCGTTTATTATTTTATTCTGCAGTAAAAAGCATCTTTATTTCTAGATGTTTTAGGCATTTTTCAGGATTTTTTTCGTCAATTTATTTTTCCGTTCTTTTTAAATCGTTTCATTTTTCCTTAACAGACCTTTTTATTATCATTCATTGGATCTTATGTGTAAATATCAGGCATTTTCGGTCAGTAGTTTTTTGCAAACAGCATTTAAATTTTGAAACTTTCAAACATACTTTTTTTTTTTTACCCTGTTCGTCTGCATGTGGGCTTTTTCCGGCGGCTGCTCTGCACTGTGATCGGTGGCTAGTTGTGTTTTTCCGGCGTGTTCGGCTGGGATTTTGCGGTGGTTTCTCTGGGTGTTCGGTGAGTGTTCTGCAGCATTGCGGCGAGTATTCCCTGCACTACGGGGGCCCTGCGGTGCTTGCTGAATACACCATAGGGTTGGCAAACTAGGAATCGCTGAATCGTCCCGAAGTGCGGGGAAAGAAAGGTCACCGAAATTGCGGTGACTGATACTCTCGGAATAACCCTGTATATTTGCCATTTACATCCTCTCCAGATAGAAGGCAGATAGAAGTATTTATTGGATCCAACCTACCCTAACGGTCTTGATCTCCTGTGACTGCAGCGATTGAGAGTTGCGCTTTAGGCTACTCATTTTTTGACTAGTACCATATATATTAATTATAGGACTGAAATGAGACATTACAGAGTTGTACTATTTTTTTGTATTTTTTTCAATGAAATAATGGGTGTTAGTGAATAAGCCCTCTAAAGTTATTTTTTATGAATATTGTCAGATGTTCTGAATCAACTGATGCATTGTTTAAGATCTCATATGAAATACCTTGCCAAGTTGCTTGAAAATTATATTCCCGCTGACAATTCAATGTTTAGCTCGAAACTGAATTTGTGAATAACTAACTCTAACTATAAGAGAGAATATTATCACTTGCACAAGCTGGCTTAGAATTTTATTTTTAACTTGCCAGTAATGGTATATATCTTAATACTGGGTGTAAAATGGGTTATAAACTATGGAGAAGATCTTGTCAGTCACACAATACCAGAAGATATGTTATACTGCATATATACTCCATATCCATCTTCACAGTAAGAGCGCCCACATCATTCTTGCTGGAAAAGTCAACTGACACTCAGCATGATGTTGTTCTGTATCATGACCTCTCCCTTAACCTGACAGACATTGTAACGTTCTTAAAGCATTAACCAAGCTCAGGGGTCACAAGAAGATAAAATAAGGGAATTCAGTGTTTAATAGACATCCATCTTGCTTTATTCATCCGATCAGCAATTCAAATTGTATACCCATGTCAATGCGAGTCAATAGATGACATGGCTCCAAGAACTGCCATTCCCCCCCCCCCAATGAAACAGAATTCATCCAGCTCTGTGCATTGTTTGCGCAAGTAGACCTTTAGTGGAAATATCACATTTAAACTTCCTTCCAGCTCACTTGTAGATCTAAATCCACACTGAAGTCAGCAGAGACCCAATTTAGCAGAGGTTGGCAGTGCTGCGAGCAGCTAGGAGAATTAATCAAGATCTCACAGCAGAGGTTAGTCAGACGCACCTAAGTTGTGCTATATATTCCCATAGGATTTACCTTGTAGTTCAGTAGCTAAAACACAAGGTTTCCTTGAATAAATAACAGACCCTCCATGTATCATATTGATAGCCTCACTAAGTATTCCAGTCTAGCATTCTAGCATTCCTTTTAATATACGTATAACCAAAGCACTGATAGTCTGGAACCTACCAAATGATCAGTTGATTATTGTGGCCTCCTGGATAGTCAGAACTAAAGATACATTTATGTTGTTTCAGAAAACTGAAGAACTTGCATAACAGTTTTAAAAATTCAGTTTGGTACGCTGGCAATGATTGGTTCAGTCTTAAGCAGTACACTGGAATGGAACTCCAAATAATATTGACTTCATTTGTTTATTACTAAACAAATATATTTATGGCTTAATATTAATTGAAATAACTCACTGGGGGAAATGATGTGATGATCAAGCTAACAGTGTGTACTCTAGACATGGATCAGCAAAACAAATCACAATTTTGTTGTAAATAGCATTACTTATTAATGAACTAATATAGCAGAGCAATTTTGCATAAAACCCCGTGGAGAAGTACTTTTATGAAATTAAAAAGTATGGATAGTTACCCTTTTAAAGAGTTAGCTCAAACAACACAAGAAAACTTCAAACAAATTATGTTGGTATTTTCAGCTAAGCAAATATTTTTTAGATAATTTTTGTTTTTTAACAACATTTTAATACCAATTTGACCAATATCCACCAGAACCCAAACCACCATAACCTTAATTCACCATTATTGTTCATAAAATGTCTACTCGACATTTGCACAAAATCATTATCACAATTAAGTACACCATTATAAAGATTTCCCAAATTACAATATGAATTAGCAACTGAGGACCCGTATTTGTGTTGAAAGCAGTCTCATCATACAATTCACCCTGCTCTTCAAGCCACCAACAGAAACAAAAAACGTTTTCCCTAATTGTACTCGGATAGTAGCACTGTATATAGTAGTATAGTAGACAAATTAACTATTGTTAAAAGATGCTCTTTAAAACGGCTTTATTTATTTAGGCAGACTCACTGGCTGTCTCAGAGTTTCCCAAATTGGAAATGGCCCTTATGCCCCTCTCATTATCCTACTGGAGTGTATGCTGGTGGAGCAAGCTGTACTGGTCACCAATAGACACAGCCATTTTGTCAGTTAACAGAAGACCGCCAACCTAAGAGCTGAAGCTGTTTATTAGATGTTCATAGTAAAACAGTAATGTGATGCTGAGCGGAAGCCTTCCAAGAGGATTACATCTGAATAAGAAATGCCTGGTTATGGATCATCTTGTATGAGTGAACAATAAACCTCCACTGGAATTTAGGAATCAGGTCTGTGGGTATAATTTGCTGAGGATATACCACATTGCACTCAATTAGGCTCATGTCCAGTGGACAGAATGTGTGCAGAAAGACCTGTGTCCATTCTGGTCCTGCTACAGCCTGAACTCTACCAGTATCTCATGCATTTCCCCTCTGGAGTCCATTAGTATCCAGGCCTGTTCTTCATTGATAATTCATCTATAGCAGTGATTCCCAAACCTGACTTCAGGACCCACTGACACTCCAGGTTTTCCATATATCTATAGCGCAGCACAGGTGATATAATTTGCTCCTCAGTGATTGCAGGATTCATTCTGTATTTCCACCAAATGTGATCTGCAAAATCTGGCGTGGCTGAGGGTCCCGGTTTGGAAAACAATAATATATAGGATGCCACAAATGCCACCCTATTTAACCTTGTAGGAGATCCACTAATTAAAGGTTAATTAAGCCCAAGTTTACCTGTGCTTCTTCATACTAGTGTAGCGCTCACTCCCGGAGGAGCCGCTGAAAATGACCACGGGTCAGTCTCCCCGCACTAGGGAATTAATATACTCCAACACGCTGAACAGTTTTTAATTTATAAGGTTTACTAAAGGTTTGCAGCTCTTAAGACACGGTATATGCAGGAAGATTTACAGTACTTTCGTAACACGATAAACGCGCAGCGGCAAAAGAAACGAAAACACGAGGGCTTCGTATTTTCGGAAAAACCCCCGACCGAGCAGAAAATTAAAAGATACGAAATTCGAGGAAAACCCGCGTAGCGGGACACAATAAAATACACAGTTTCTCGTATTACGATAGACGCGCAGCGGGAACAAAAAAAGGAAAAATCGTTCAGAATGTAGCTTTTTTCTTGCCCCTTGTATGATTTTGAAAAAGGAACAGAAGTCCTGCACAGGTTAAGTCCCAGAACTTGAAGTGATATATATTTATATATGTAGGGTACCCGGGTACTTTTCTACTTGCCAGTGAGCTTACTTTAACGATGTCTTCGACTAGTCAGTTGGGGCCTGTGGGTTTTAGAAGGAAACAGCAGTGTACGCTTAATTTACACACGGCCTTGGGGCCTCTCCCCATCCAGCGCAAGCTTGAGGTTCCGCTGACCCAGGACGTCTCTCCGCTCGATACTGACTGGGGACGCCGACCACCGGATCTGTTGTCTGGCCTTCCGTCTGTCAGCCGCAACTCAGCCAGCTTACCGCCTGCTCCCCGCTTCCATCGACCGCGGTACTCCTTACTCGAGGGGTCTTCTCTCCTCAGCACTGCACTCGGATACAGCTGGTGATGTCTCTCTCCCGCAAGGCTGGGTGGCCCGATTGTGAGGCCCAATCCACTCTGTCTGCGCTCCGGCCTAGCTCTTGATCTCTCCTTCTGTGTGTGTCTCTGTGCATCCGCTCTCCTCAGCTCCCTGGCGCGCTCTGCCTGTTCTCCACGAGGTGCAGGATGTACAGGCTCTCCACAAACCCACCCACTTCCTGTTTCTTCGCAAAGCATGCATGGATATGTAGTTCAAGTGTCCAGGGTCTTAAATCGTGATAGTCTCCATCTTGTGGCCAAAAATGGGTACTGCCACAGTAAACTTTAACACATCGCTACACTAGTTCACTGTGTATCCTGAAGTCTGTTTGCAGTGTTCTTTGATATCCAGCTTTACTGTGTTCCTGAGACCCAGTCTTGCCACATTCTTGACAATCAGCCTTCCCTTGTCAATGACACCCAACCTTCCCATGTTTTTGCACCACCTTAACTGCCATGTTTTCTGCCTTGCTTGAGTCCCCTTTTGAACCAATTCCTGCCACGCGCATTGTTTCTGCTTGCCCATTGTCCATTCCTTGCTTCAAAGTGCCAGTTTTTTTCTGCTATTCTGCTGGGTCTCCTTTACTCAGTTTAAATAAAACCTGACTGCAACTTGTAACCTATTTGTTGTGCCATTTGTCCCCTGCATTTCGGCTGTTACCTAACCTCCCCTATACCTACATACCTTGACACATTAGGAGTGTTTTGTTACGAATATTTAAGCAAACTCGTATGGTAGTAAAAGAGCCATTTTTGATCTAGAAACGTATATAATATTATATGTGGAGGATGTTGGAGACATGCAACTCAGAATAAAATTGTTGTATGGGGGTGTTGTAACGGGGGGAGTAGCACCCACTAGTGGGTAGCGAAGTTGAGATCCTTAAGGACTGATAAATCTTCTTCACGTTTAAACACTGCTTGGTATATTCAGACTTATTCGCTTGATGCAGGGAGGATGAGCAAACCACTGAGTTGCTACTAAGCACTAAAGGTTTCGAGACCGATAGAGCACGTTCAGAAACATAAAGATACATCAGACAGTTGGTGAATTGCGCGGACTACAGGGCAGTCAGGAAATGTGCCGCTTTAATGTTTTCTGATAATCGGGAGCAGGTCAGCGGTACTTTATGATATTCAGCGGCAACACATACACATCAGGGTCTATCGTTGGTATAGTATCGAGTATATTTGGCGGTGAGAGCACACTGAACATGAGCAGCATATAAACAGTTCCTTTCGATCGCAGTTCTTATATACATGTGTAGCAAGAAAACATGAGCCCTGGGTTGGGTATAGGAACCTAATGAGGCCACAGACGATATCCACAACTTAGAAGGGACCACACCCCAGTAACGTTTAAACACCCCAGCGGCAAGCATGGGGTTACACCCCCAAAGCACCACACAGGCGTAATCAAGCAGCAATTAGAATGGTCAAAACAAGCCGGGTCAAAAGCAGGAGCAGAGATCGTATCCAGAAAATGGGTTGGCAACAAAAAAATCAATACACAGAGTAAGTTAGCGATGCGGGAACAGAACTCCAAGACAGGGCGACAAGGCAACTCCTCGCGCCCTGTTTTAAACCTGGCGGCTCCTCGTGACCATGCTAGGCCCCACCCCCTCAGACGCCACTCGGCCATTCCCCATTGCTGGCAGTCGGCCAGCTCTTGGCACAGGACCTTTCCGAGACCCCCCCAGGCAGCACAGCAGGGGCTGAGGATATGACAGGTGTAGATTGTGAATCTGTCATCTCTAGAGAACTAGTCATGTGTAAGATGTTACCTTACCCCTAAGACTTCAACAAAAGCTAATTAGAGTTAGCCATTGGTAAACCTGGTATCCAATTAAAGAAATTAGATTGAAGATGTGGGCTAGAGCTACTTTGACTTTTAAAAAAGGAATTCTCACATTTTGAGTTTGCTAGTCACAAAATGCAGCAGTTGATGTGAAAAAAAGGCTTCCAGAAGATCCTGCAGTCAAAAATGATTGCATTGTATAATGGTGGAAAAAGTTACAGTCATCTCAGTGAGCTTAGATGCTCATCTGTCCACTGTCAAATAGTCTATAAATGGAGAGGATTTGGCTACTCCCTCTAGAAGTGCCTGTCCAGCCAGGTTGACTTAAAAGGCACAACACACAATTCTCAATCAGGAAAAAAAGAATCTTACGTTGAAAGCTAAAGACTTAAACAAAACATGGGAACTGGCTAAAATCTCTGTTAATGACTCTACTATCTAGAAAACATTGAATAGACATGGTGTTCATGGCAGGACACCACAAAGAAAGCTTCTGTTTTCCTAAAGTAAAAACATTTATGCAGAGCTGAGGCTTGCTAAAGACCATCTTTACACTTCACAATACTACTGGGAAAATGTTTTGTGGTGATGAAACTACGCATTAGTGGTTGAGGAAGAACTCACTGCACTATGTAAGAATTAAAGACGGGAACTGCATACTAGATATGTGCTCTATATATTTTCTGTTCAGTGTATTTCATTCACTTGTATTATTCAATATTTTTGTTTTACATAGAAACATTGAAAATGTCGGCAGATAAGAACCTTTTCGGCCCATCTAGTCTGCCCAATTACATGGATACTTTACCTGGATTTATCTTTTGTTTAGGATAGCTTTATGCCTTTCCCATGCCTGCTTAAATTCAATCACTGTTTTGGCCTCTACCACTTCTACTGGAAGGCTGTTCCATGTATCCACCACCCTTCCAGTAAAATAATGCTTCCTGATGTTACTTTTAAACCTTTGCCTCTCTAATGTGCCAGCTTAGAGATTCACAGTGGTCAAATTTCAAGAGTACTGGTTCCATGAACGATCACTACGAATACCGAAAATGACGGAATGAATGCACAAAACAAACAAAAATGGCCAAAGCCCATTACTTCAATGAAAATCTAAACAATAACATATCAAACCCTAGAAACTTTTGGAGAACCATAAGTAACATACAAGCACCCCCAGTCCACTCCCAGCCAGCTGCTGTCAAAGTAAACAACCAAACCCTGGAACACCCCCTAGATGTAGCAAATGCCTTTAATGATTATTTTGTTGGATGTGCCACCACTTTGATTGCCAAGCTAGGAAATGACATGCAATCAGAGAGGCCTCATGCAGGTCAGGCCCCCCCAACTGTGCAAAGTCCCTGTATCAGACAGGAATTCAGTTTTAGACCAGTGCCTGTCAGTGTCGTTACTAAACTTCTCCGTAAGCAAAAAATGAAATACCAGTCTGGACCTGATCAAATACCAGCAATGCTGCTGAAAATCAGTGCGCCTGCAATTGCAAATCCTGTTGCAACCCTAATAAATGAGTCACTGGCGACTGGATACATACCCAAGCTCTGGAAGACTGCGAGAGTGGTACCTATCCATAAAAGTGGTGACAGTACTTTGGTATCCAACTACCGTCCGATATCGTTACTCCCTGTAATGTCAAAAGTCTTGGAAAAATGTGTCTACACACAATTACGTGATTATTATCAATATTGGAACTACTTAACCCCGGATCAATCAGGCTTTTGTCCAAATCATTCAACTACAACCGCCCTTCTAAAAGTCTGCAATAATATCCAGGCTGGGATGGAACAAGGAAACCTAACTGGAGCCATCTTCCTTGATTTTGCCAAGGCCTTTGACACGGTAGACCATGGCATCTTGTTAGAAAAACTTAAAAACTCTGGCATTGGTGATCGCACGCTAACCTGGTTTCAATCATATGTATCCGACCGATCACAATATGTGTCAATTTCTGGCAGCTCCTCCCTCCCGCTCCCAGTCACTTGCGGTGTACCCCAAGGCTCAATACTAGGCCCCCTGCTGTTCACAATATTCATAAATGATCTGCCCAACGTCTGCAAAGCCTCAACTGTACATATGTACGCAGACGACACTGTGATCTATACCAGCAAACCAAATCTCCCGCAGCTGGAGGCCGTGCTGCAAGAACAATTCACAGAGGTAGAAAAGTGGATCAAAAACAACAAACTTTTTTTAAATACTGACAAAACTGTAACGATGCTCTTTGGAACCGCACCTAAACTACACAAATTGCAAAATCCCCATCTATGTGTTGGGACAAAATCAAATGGCACGCTGACCACAGTCACTTCTCTCAAATATCTAGGTATGTGGTTGGACCCTAATCTATCCTTTGGCCCCCACATCGAAAAACTCTCATCTAAACTTTACCCCAAACTAGGTGCCCTGTACAGAAACAAATCCTGCCTGAGTCCCGCGGTAAGAAAGGAGATTGTACAGCAAATGCTTATGCCGGCTATTGATTACGGAGATGTAGTGTATGCAGCCGCCCCGCAAACACACCTTCATAAACTTACTACATTGTATAACTCATTGTGCCGCTTTGCGCTACAATGTAACTACATGACCCACCATTGTGACATGTTAAAAGAGCTAAACTGGCCATCGCTGGAATCCAGACGCACCCTTCACCTTTCCAGCCTGGTGTTTAATAGCATCTCTGGGAAGCTGCCACCCTACCTGAATAGACTGCTTCCCCCAGCAGCTCCCTCATCCTATAACCTCCGATCCAGGACCAGCACCTTACTTGCTATACCACAATACAAAAAGACAGTGGCTCGGTCCTCATTTTCCTACAGAGCACCACAATTATGGAATAACCTCCCAGACACCATCAAATCTTCCCCCAGTCTTAAGTCACTCAAAAGCTCCTTACTAACATACCTCAATACAGAATGCACCTGTAAACATGTAACCTAGTGACTATATTTCCTACATATTTTTCTGTTAATCTGTATATTTGTGTTGTTTTTAATATCTTGCATTGTATTACTTTGTATTTCTGTAAATGTAACACTTCAATGTTCTTGAACCCAGGACATACTTGAAAACGAGAGAAATCTCAATGTATCCTTCCTGGTAAAATCCTTTATAAATAAATAAATAAATAATCTAAGACTATGTCCTCTTGTTTTGCTACTTTGTTTCCTTTTAAATATACTCCCTTCCTCTACCTTGTGGATTCCCTTTACGTATTTAAATGTTTCTATCATATCTCCTCTGTCTCGTCTTTTTTTCAAGCTATACATGTTAAGATCATTAAGCCTTTCCTGGTAACTTTTCTCCTTCAAGCCGTACACCATTTGAGTAGCCCTTCTCTGAACTCTCTATAAGGTGTCTATATCCTTCTGGAGATACGGTCTTCAGTACTACACACAGTACTCCAAGTGAGGTCTCACCAGTGCTCTGTACAGTGGCATGAGCACTTTTCCTACTGCTAATACCTCTCCCTACACAACCAAGCATTCTGCTAGCATTTCCTGCTGCTCTATTACATTGACTACTTACCCTTAGATCCTCTGCAATAATGACCCCTAAATTCCTTTCCTCAGATGTTGAGGTTAGGACCGTATCAAATATTCTATATTCGGCCCTTGGGTTTTTACGCCCCAGGTGCATTATCTTGCACTTATCCACATTAAAACTCAATTGTCACAGCTCCGACCATTTTTTTAGTTTACCTAAATAACTTGTCATTTGGCTGATCCCTCCAGGAACGTCAACCCTGTTGCAAATCTTTGTGTCATCAGCAAAAAGACCTACTTTACCATTAATACCTTCTGCAATATCACTAATAAAAATATTAAAGAGAATGGGTCCAAGTACTGACCCCTGAGGTACCCCACTGGTAACAAGACCTTGCGCCGAATAAACTCCATTTACCACAACCCTCTGTTGCCTGTCACTCAGCCACTGCCTAATCCATTCAACAATATTGGAATCCAAGATCAAAGATTGCAATTTATTGATAAGCCTTCTATGCAGAACAGTATCAAAAGCCTTACTGAAATCTAAATAAGCAATGTCTACTGCACCACCTTTGTCTATTATTTTTGTTACCCAATCAAAAAAAATCAATAAGATTAGTTTGGCATGATCTCCCTGAGGTAAACCCATGTTGTTTCTGATCTTGTAATCTATGTTTTTAAATGTTCAATCCTTTCCTTTAACATGGTTTCCATTACTTTCCCCACTACTGACGTAAGACTAACTGGCCTATAGTTCCCCGATTCCTCCCTACTACCCTTCTTGTAAATGGGCACAACATTTGCTAATTTCCAGTCTTCTGGGACAACTCCCGTTAACAGGGGTTGGTTAAATAAATCTTTTAACGGTTTTGCTATTACACCACTGAGCTCTTTTAATAATTTAGGGTGGATCCCATCAGGCCCCATTGACTTATTTGTCTTTACTTTAGACAGCTGCTGTAGAACCTCCTTCTCTGTAAACTCATATGTAAATGTCTCTTTAGTGTTTCCTCCTGAGGTCCCTTTCCTTCCTTTTCTTCTGCAAAGACTGAACAAAAATATTCATTGAGGCAGTCAGCGAGACTTTTATCCTCTTCTACATACCTTCCTTCGTTTTTCATCTAACTAATCCTTGTTTTACTTTTCTTTTCTCGATTATATATCTAAAAAATGCTTTGTCCCCCTTTTTTACTGACTGAGCTATTTTCTCTTCTGTGTGTGCTTTGGAAGCTCTTATAAATTGCTTTGCCTCTTTCTGCCTAATCTTATAGGTTTGCCTATCTTCTTCACTCAGAGTTTTTTTATAATTATTGAATGCTATCTTTTTGTTCTTCACTATTTTGGCCACTTCTGTAGAGTACCACAGTGGTTTCTTCCCTTTTTTGTTTTTGCTAACAAGCCGAATGCAATTGCCTGTGGCCTTCAATAATGCCTCCTTTAAATAATCCCATTTCTCCTGGACTCCCTTTAAACTCCTCCAGCCTGATAATGAAACATTCACACAAAATCTCATTTTAGAAAAATCAGTTTTTCCTACATTTGTTTATCATATAGCTAGTCTGTGCCCAGCTTCTTTCCTTGCACATAAGGTTCCAGATTTAACCCCTTTTGTGCACTAGTAAGGACTGTAAAGGATTTTGAGACCAAGTGTCTACTGAGCAAAAACAAGTTAACTATGCGAAATGTGTTCGCAGTTATCCTAAATGTACCGGCGGCTGCCGGTACATTTAGGAGACCTGTGGCTGCGGCCCCCAGCCACCGTAACTCACCTGTCCTGCAGCTGTCCCGGTCTCCTGTTCCCCGATCCATCAGTTCCTCCGATCCGTCTGGCTGTGGCTCCTCTCTGCCCCACGTCTTCATGCAGAATGATCTGATTGGACAAAGTCCTGCACCTGATCTGGACTTTGCCCAATCAGGGCTGAATATTGAATTAGAGCCCTGATTGGGCAAAGTCCAGGTCAGGTGCAAGACTTTGTCCAATCAGAGCTCAGCATGAAGATGAGGCATGGGGCAGAGCTTTAACCAAGTTCTGATTGGTTAAAGTCTTGCACCGACTTTAACCAATCAGAGCTTGGTGTGAAGTGTAAAGTTTTCCACTTCATAAAAAAGGATTTACCAGTATTGACTGCCATTTTCAAAGCTTTGGATATCTTTTCATATCCTTTTCGATCATTATACAGTTCCATTGCCTTGTTATGCAGGGCAATTGACAGTTCTTTTCTGCTCCCCATGCCGCAGTATGTAGCCTGCTCGTGCATACACGAGAAGTAATAAACTCAATTAATATTTACACACAGACACTAATTGCAATTTAAAAAGTCACAGATATGGAAAATTAACCTTTACTTGCCATTTTAACCTGTGTGTGTCACCTTGTGTGTCTGTAACAAGGTCAAACATTACAGTTTATGTAAACTTTTGATTAGGGCCATCTGAGTGATTTTTGTTTTGATTTAAAAAGGAACCAAACAACTATGTGTTAATAAATGGATGTTTATGATTAATATCCTTAAACAAAAGACAAGTTATTTTGCTTTATAAGTCATATATTCAATATCAATGCCAACATTTTGTGATTTCTGCCAGGGTATGCAAACTTTTGAGTACAACTATAGCTAAACGTTCAGATCACTTTTTACTTTTTTTCAGAACCATTAGATTGTAATAAACACATATACACAAATATTAGTGGTATAGACACGAATAATAAGAATCAAAATTTATTTTCCATTGAATAAGTAATGAAGAAACAAAGATAATGTTTGTGACTTTATTTTGACTTAAATATAAGGTGATATGTTAAACTAAGAAATTAAAGGTCATCATTCTTTTCACATAAGCAGAAGTGTACGTTTGGTGAAATATCTAGAATACCAATTTTAAATCTAGAAAACTAATTTTCGGGTGCCACCTGCAAAATTCAGGGGAAACTACGTACTTTAAAATGATAAACTAATTCTCAAATTATAGTAAATTAAAATTGATATCATAAACACTGAGATTTATGCATCCATGTATGGCAGTTTGTTTTTCTGCGAAACCTAGTTACCTGTGAAAAGTGTTACAGTAATTGTTTTCTGTGAATCAACCTGTCAGCCTTTTTCGATGATGAGTGCGTCGTGTAAAATTGTTGACAAAGCATTAGTCCATCCTAAGTACATTTGCTTTTACAGAGGTTATGTACTCCATACATAACATGGGAAACAATTGTTGCAGGTCTAGCTTTTTTTCTTTTTACGGAAATTGTTGACAATACCAATAAAACACTCCAGGCCCTATTCAATTGTTGGTGCTAATTTAACCAGAGCTGTTGTAAACTTACCAGAGCCTTTATAGGGCACTGTTCCATGTGAATGCTAATTGTTGCGTTCGGGTTAGATACTTTCAAAACAGAGATCGCACAATATTAGAAGGTTAAAATAAGTCACTGTCTGAAGATCTCCAATAAAATCTGATTATGACAAAAGTGAAATGTCATACATTGCAATTAAATTATATTTTATAAAGGCATTTATCCATTTCTATTAATCATGATTATTTTAAACTCTTACATACATGACCATGCTAACAACACATGCAAAAAGAGTCTTTAACTTTTTTGTGATGCAATCATTCATAAAATGTATAAAAAAATAAAGAAAACTATATATAAAACATAGATGGTTCTGATGCATTTGTTAATTTCTTTTTCTCAAGCAATGTGCATGAGAAAGAAAGGATCACGTTACGTGATTTACGTGATTAAAAAATGTTGTATCTTATGGTTTATTCCCTTACCGTAAGTTGTGACTAGGTGAACATCCAAATACTGGAATAATCTATTCCGTTCATTTGAGGTGAAATATATATTTTTCCAATCATTCACTTGATTCTAACGCATCTGTGTTAATAATTTACTTCTAACTTTTGCACTTCGGAGAATTGGCTGTTTTTTGGACCGACATTTCTTTACTCACAATTCAGTTGCTGACACAATATATATCTCAAATGTTGAAGGAATGAAATATTGCAAAAAAAAAAATAATTTCTTACAATCTAAAAGCAGTTGAGTAACGCACAGAGGGGAGTGGAAAAATTAGAACACACTATCAGAAATAATTGGATGCATGGGAGCTGTGCAAAGATAATACCCCAGCAATATCTCTAAAGTCTATGGACATTGTCCCCTGCAAACCAGCATGACAACAATAAAGTCAATTCAAACAAGACTAATTGCAAGTGATAAATGTCAAACCGTGCCTTTTTAACAAAAATGGACATACAAAAATGGTATTTTTATATACATAAATGGAGTCATACATACATAAATTTATTTGCAAAGTATTTTACCAGGAAGGATACATTGAGATTTCTCTCGTTTTCAAGTATGTCCTCGGTTCAAGAACATTAAATGTCTGGGGAAGGTGGTGGAACAGCAGAACATGGGTTGCGTAGGGCAGCAACAAACCCACACACCCTTCTGGATATCTGGTTTTCTTTTAAGCGTTTGCCCCTTAATCCATCTAAACTTGAAGCTCCACTATACCCTCCCAACAATCCTACTGCTCCCTTACCTTAATTGCATCAGGGGCGGACTGGGCCGGGGGGCAGGGGGGCAGATGCCCCTCGGGCCGCTGCAATCCCTCTCCTTCTAAAAGCAGCCTGCCTTCCACATTAAAAACACGAGCTGGGAAGGCACGCTGTGTTAGCTCCTCCCCCTCACGTGATGCACTCCCCACATGTGATGCATAGAGGAGAGGAGGGCTTGGTAGAGAGTGAGAATGAAGCCTGCAGAGTGTGGACAGAATAGCTGGAGGACAGTGGAGCAGCCAGGCCAGCCCAGGACACATCCAGCCAGAGAATCAATTAAAGGATTTAAGCTGATGGTGAGTGGGTGCTGCCCAATGTCTGACCTGGCCTGCTGACTGTGGGGGTGAAATTGAATAAATGGATGCTGGCTGATGGGGAGAATGAAGTGAGGGGGGCTAGATGCTGGCTGATGGGGAGAATGAAGTGAGGGGGCTGGATGCTGGCTGATGGGGAGAATGAAGTGAGGGGGCTGGATGCTGGCTGATGGGGAGAATGAATTGAGGGGGGCTAGATGCTGGCTGATGGGGAGAATGAATTGAGGGGGGCTGGATGCTGGCTGATGGGGAGAATGAAGTGAGGGGGGCTGGATGCTGGCTGATGGGGAGAATGAAGTGAGGGGGGCTGGATGCTGGCTGATGGGGAGAATGAAGTGAGGGGGGCTGGATGCTGGCTGATGGGGAGAATGAATTGAGGGGGGCTAGATGCTGGCTGATGGGGAGAATGAAGTGAGGGGGCTGGATGCTGGCTGATGGGGAGAATGAATTGAGGGGGGCTAGATGCTGGCTGATGGGGAGAATGAAGTGAGGGGGCTGGATGCTGGCTGATGGGGAGAATGAAGTGAGGGGGCTGGATGCTGGCTGATGGGGAGAATGAATTGAGGGGGGCTGGATGCTGGCTGATGGGAAGAATGAAGTGAGGGGGCTGGATGCTGTGGTGGGGAGAATGAAGTTAGGGGGTTGGATGCTTGCTGATGGAGAGAATGAAGTGAGGGGGGCTGGTTGCTGACTGATAGGGAGAATGAAGTGAGGGGGCTGGATGCTGTGGTGGGGGAGAATGAAGTTAGGGGGGCTGGATGCTGACTGTAATGGGGAGAATGAAGTGAGTGTGGCTGGATGCTGTGGTGGGGGAGAATAATTTGAGGGGGGCCTGCTGTGGGGGAGAATAAAGTGAGTGACCTGGATGCTGTTGTGGGGGAGAATAAAGTGAGGGACCTGCTGGGGGAGGAGTGTAAAAAAAGAATGGAATTGGTCTGGGGCGAGTGGAATGTGGGGGGGAGTGGAATGTGGGGGGGAGGTGAAAAAAAGGCTGTGGTGGAGCTCTATGATATACATACCGCACATTACTGTGAATTTTATTGCTGCGGAGCTCTGTGATATTCTCATACACACTGCACATTACTGTGAGTTATATTGCTTTGGAGCTCTGTGATACGCTCTACATGCCGCACATTACTGTGAGTTTTATTGCTGTGGAGCTCTGATACAGGAATGTGCGTGCGGTTTGTGTGAGTGTTCCACAACAATAAAACTCACAGTAATGTGCGCTGTGTATGAGCGTGAGTTTTATTGCTGTGGAGCTCTGAAACGCTCATACAAACCACACATTATTGTATCAGAGCTCCACAGCAATAAAACTCACTCATAACCACCACATATTACTGTGAATTTTATTGCTGTGGAGGTCTGTGATACGCTCATACACACTGCACATTACTGTGAATTTTATTGCTGTGGAGCTCTTTGATACACTCATAACCACCACATATATCACAGAGCTCCACAGCAATAAAATTCACAGTAATGTGCAGTGTGTATGAGCGTATCACAGACCTCCACAGCAATAAAATTCACAGTAATGTGCGCTGTGTATGAGCGTGAGTTGTATTGCTGTGGAGCTCTGTGATATGCTCATACACAAGGGCCTAGGTTGCTGAACTATGGGCCTCTGGGTTCTACTTGCCCCCTGGGCCAAAAGTTGCCAGTCAGCCCCTGAATTGCATTGTTCCTAGGGCACCATGTTTCACAGCATTGTAATGTGTATCTTCCAGCTCATTGCCGTTTTATCCTGAATGTATTTTTTAGAGTGATCATTTAGTGAAGAGACCCCTACATTTTTTCTATTAAGGAATAAGAAATAATTGTTTTTATAATTGTCAAAGTCAAAATAAGAAAGTCTGTTGGTAATAGCGGTTTGGTCACGATCTGAAGAAATGTGTACTTTAATTGAAAGCATTTGCAGGCTATACACAGTCTGTTCAGACGAGACAGTCTTATTGAAAATAATTGTTCATCTCCCTTTAGGAATATTGTCTTTGAAAAGGCCATTACATATAGAATTGCCAAATTGTGTTTGACATTAAACAGAAGGCTTTAAAGTTCGGCCAAGGAAGGTCACTCTCTTCACATTTTCTTATCTTCTCCACCTCACATTCCAAAGTGCCATTTTTTTATACTGGTAGAAATTTCCTGGCAGAAACGAAAGTGAATGACAGTAAATTCAATCACATATTTTTTTTTTATAAACTGTGCTGTTCTCTAGAGAGCAACAAACAAGGTTGAAGTTTCTGATGGAATTCAGGAGGCACAGAATAAGTCTGCCAGATAGCCACTTTAGGAAATATTTACACAAATAATTCCACTGGGAGAAATATGGCAGAATTCCCAAAATTAACTATTTTCACACTGAAGTAGAGGTGTATGTATTTATCTATACATGAAGCAAGACTTTAAAATGGTCTTATAGTCATTGTGTACATGAAAACATTTGAAAAGATTTTGATGTAATAGTCTATTAAGCCATGGATATGTAATTGATCGTAAGATAGATTAATTTCTTATGTATCTCCTTGTTCAAAATTTTATAGTTCTGGCAGTTGTTCATGCTTTCTTTCAAACCCAGTAAGTCAGCGTACTCCTGCAATCCTCCAGTCCTCCTCCCTTTCCATGTTTATATATGTTCTGAAGCTGGGCACAAGCCAATATGCTGGTTTTGTTCCCAGCATCTCAGCATTTACTGAGAGACCAACAGGGCATATGATTTTTCCCACTCTCCTGCCACTCATTATTTGTCTGCATTTACCAGCTGGATGGAGTAGAGGTAACATTACTGCTCTATAACAGTGAAGACCCAGGTTTGAACCAGAGCACCTCTCCAGTAATTGTCCTTGGGCAAGACACCTAATGGTATATACTTGCCTATCACACAATATCGGCTGTGGAGCCCAGTGGCAACGTCTCTGCTCTTTGACCATGGAGAAGCAAGGCAGATACCGTTCAGTACATCCCTCCAGTAGAACCGTGGGGAAGCGAGTTCAACCTAACCAGGTCACTGATCTACAATCATGGAAAGCAGACTCCAATCCCACTCAGAAGACACAACCAGCAAGTGTCCTTGGGCACAAAATGCACCTACCTCACAAACAACTTGTACTTCTCATATAGATTGTAAGTTCCCTTGGGAACAGGGTCCCCCTGAATCAGGTCACATCATCCATGTGTGGCATTCTAATGTATCAAACCCTTCTATACTGATCTTATAAAGCGCTGCTGAATCTGTGGCGCTGCATAAATAAAGGATAATACTAATTTAATAAACCGATTTAAAGTTATTTTTCTAAGCTTTTTTTCTTTTACAAATAGATCTATGAGAAGACACTTCAAATAAAGGAAACATTTACAAAAAAATCTATGACTCAAAGACAAAATCTGAGTGACAAAGACACACAGGAAAGGAAGAAAACAATATCAAACATAGAATAAGCCAACAATGTAGTACACTCCTCCTGTTTCCAACCCCAACCATTCTAGATTGTAAATTCCCACGGGAATAGGGTCCTCGTTTTCTTCTATGCTGGTTTATCAAAATGTTGTTCAGTCTCAATTTATTGTAACCCTGTCTATATTGTGCCCATTGTTCAGCGCTGCGGAATATGACTGCGCTATATAAGTAAAGTATAATAATAATAACATTCATATTTGACCCAACAGACTCCTACTTTCCGAAAAAACACGCATTTTATATTGCAATTTGGCCACTAGCGCATTCTTCGTTTTCGTATTTTGGGATTTGAGCAAGACGTTTCCATGGAAATGACTTAAGGTTGTGCTAGGATTTTTGCTTGGATTTGACCTGCTGCCAGAGCATGTTTAGATAGTATTCAATTTTCCATGTTTTTAAATTCCTTCATTGGCTGCAACCAAAGACAGAACATCCAAGTAAAACTCTTTATAAGAATATCCAGGAAGAGGTCCATGATCTATAATTAATTCATTGGGCAGTACCACTAGAAATGAAGGTGCTTCATTCTTCAAAACAAGCAAATAAAAACAATTTCATTTGTGCCATTTAAGTGCAGGATCTTGTACAAATCAAGATTTTTTTATGGCCTCTCAGTTATTGAACAAGTTTGCTGCACCCATTCCCAATCCACTAAGAACAGAAATAAGTTATTTGTATAAATTCAGACTCAATATGTCAGGAACCATACAGTCAGGTCCAGAAATATTGGGACATCGACACAATTCTAACATCTTTGGCTCTATAAGAAGGAGTCCAGGTAGTTATATCAGATATATAGTCCAGATGGGTAGCGGATCAGATGGGTAGCGGATCAGGGAGTTTAGGAGGTCACAGGTCGGCTTGGAAGCTCAGTTCTGACAACAAGAACAAGCATGTAAGGGAGGGTGGAATTCTCTCCACAATGGAGTTGGAATGAAACAAATACAATGTGCTTTAACTGCAGACTGTCAGCTTTAATTTGAGGGTATGTACATTCAACTCAGCTGAACGGTGTAGGACTTACAGCAGTTTGCAGATGTGCCTCCCACTTGTTAAGGGACCAAAGATAATGGGACAATTGGCTTCTCAGCTGTTTCATGGCCAGGTTCCCTCATTACCCCAATTACAATGTGCAGATAAAATGCCCAGAGTTCATTTCAAGTGTGCTATTTGCATTTGGAATCTGTTGCTGTCAACTCTCAAGATGAGATCCAAACAGCTGTCACTATCAGTGAAGCAAGCCATCATTCCCATAAACCCTCAGCACCTGTCCTCTTTCTCCTGCGCCCTCTGGAATGCTCGGTCTGGGTGCAACAAACTCACAGCCATCCATGACCTCTTCCTTTCAAACTCCTTCAAACTCCTAGCTTTAACTGAAACCTGGCTAACGCCCTCTGACACGGCCTCCATTGCTGCTCTCTCACATGGCGGTCTACACTTGAGCCTCTGCTCTTTTCCATCTACACCTCCTCCCTGAGTAAAATCATTAACAGCTTTGGCTTTAATTACCACCTCTACGCTGATGACACTCAGATCTACCTCTCTACCCCTGATCTCTCTCCCCATGTCCTTTCCAAAGTCTGCGACTGTTCATCTGGCATCTCCTCCTGGATGGCCTCCCACCACCTAAAGATCAACATGTCCAAGACGGAGCTCCTATTTATTCCTCCCTCTAATACCTCCCCACCTCCTGACTTCTCTATCACGGTGGAGGGTATCACCATTTCCCCATCAAACAAAGTTCGCTGTCTTGGAGTTACACTTGACTCTGCTCTTTCCTTCATCCCCCACATCCAGTCTCTTTCCTCCTCCTGCCGATACCAACTAAGTAATATTTCCAGAATTCGGCCATTTCTTACCGCTGTCACCACAAAACAACTCATACACGCCCTGGTAATCTCCTGACTTGACTATTGCAATAATCTCTTATCTGGCCTACCTCTCTCCCGCCTCTCCCCCCTACAATCCATCCTGAACGCCTCCGCCAGGCTAATCCACCTCACCCGCCGCTCTGTCTCTGCCGCTCCCCTCTGCGAGTCCCTTCACTGGCTCCCCATCCACTGCAAAATTAAATTTAAAATCCTTACCCTGACCTACAAAACCCTCACTAACTCAGCTCCCCACTACCTGTCCTCACTAATCACCAAATACACCCCAGCCCGCTCCCTAAGGTCAAACAGCGACCTGCGCCTAGTGTCTCCCTGCATCACCTCTTCCCATGATAGACTGCAGGACTTCTCACGCGCAGCCCCCATTCTCTGGAACGCTCTCCCTCATACGGTCAGACTTTCCCCTAATTTATCTTCCTTCAAACGCTCCCTTAAAACATTCCTATTTAGGGAAGCCTACCACCCAACTCACTGACGCAACCATCAATCACTCTCACCTTGCAGTCCTCTCCTCCTGTTTCCAACCCCAACCCTTCTAGATTGTGAGTTCCTACGGGAATAGGGCCCTCATCTCCTCCTGTATGGTTTGTCAAATGTTGTACAATGTATTGTACAGCGCTGCAGAATATGCTGGTGCTTTATAAATAAAGAATAATAATAATTAGGCTGAAGAAACAAAACAAACCCATCAGAGAAATAGCAAGAACATTAGGCGTGGCCAAAACAACTGTTTGGAACATTCTCAAAAAGAAGAAATGCACCGGTGAGCTCAGCAACACCAAAAGACCCGGGAGACCACGGAAAACAACTGTGGTGGATGACCAAAGAATTCTTTCCCTGGTGAAGAAAACACCCATCACAACAGTTGGCCAGATCAAGAACACTCTCTAGGAGGTAGGTGTATGTGTGTCAAAGTCAACAGTCAAGAGAAGACTTCACCAGAGTGAATACAGAGGGTTCACCACAAGATGTAAACCATTGGTGAGCCTCAAAAACAGGAAGGCCAGATTAGATTTTGCCAAACAACACCTAACAAAGCCTTCACAGTTCTGGAACAAAATCCTATGGACAGATGAGACCAAGATCAACTTGTACCAGAGTGATGGGAAGAGAAGAGTATGGAGAAGGAAAGGAACTGCTCATGATCCTAAGCATACCACCTCATCAGTGAAGCATGGTGGTGGTAGTGCATGGCGTGGGCATGTATGGCTGCCAATGGAACTGGTTCTCTTGTATTTATTGATGATGTGACTGCTGACAAAAGCTGCAGGATGAATTCTGAAGTGTTTCGGGCAATATTATCTGCTCACATTCAGCCAAATGCTGCAGAACTCATTGGACGGCGCTTCACAGTGCAGATGGACAATGACCCAAAGCATACTGCAAAAGCAACCAAAGAGTTTTTGAAGGGACAGAAGTGGAATGTTATGCAATGGCCAAGTCAATCACCTGACCTGAATCCCATTGAGCATGCATTTCACTTGCTGAAGACAAAACTGAAGGGAAAATGCCCCAAGAACAAGCAGGAACTGAAGACAGTTGCAGTAGAGGCCTGGCAGAGCATCACCAGGGATGAAACCCAGCGTCTGATGTCTATGCATTCCAGACTTCAGGCTGTGATTGACTGCAAAGGATTTGCAACCAAGTATTAAGAAGGGAAAGTTTGATTTATGATTATTATTCTGTCCCATTACCTTTGGTCCCTCAACAAGTGGGAGGCACATCTGCAAACTGCTGTAAGTCCTACACCGTTCACCTGTATGTACATACCAAATTAAAGCTGACAGTCTGCAGTTAAAGCACATTGTGTTTGTTTCATTCCAACCCAATTGTGGTGGTGTATAGAGCCAAATATGTTAGAATTGTGTCGATGTCCCAATATTTCTGGACCTGACTGTATGTCCTAAACCCTGGCAACCCCTATTCTGCATAATACAGGACCCTATAGACTTGCATGAAATCTACAATTCCCTCAAGAGACCACAGGTTCATCAGATCTCCTGCTAATGAGCCCTCTTTATAAGGGAGTTCCACCCTCCCTTACATGCTTGTTCTTGTTGTCAGAACTGAGCTTCCAAGCTGACCTGTGACCTGCTAAACTCCCTGATCCGCTACCCATCTGGACTATATATCTGATATAACTACCTGGACTACTTCTGCCTCACCAGTAACTTCCTTTTGTCTATATTTGCTGGATTATCTGGATATCTGACCCTTTGCCTGGACTTGACTAAGAGATTGCCTGTCCCCTATCTAGACACTCTGCCATGGACATTATTTAGTGCATTACTATTCTGTATTATTTCCCTATTAGTGTTATTGTCTGCCCTATCGGTCCTCTGTGTATATTCAGTTCTGTTTCTTACTTCTATTGTGTTCCTCAACCCCCTTATCTATCTGTAGCTCCCCCTAATATCTGGTTCCTCACCCTTACTCCCAATCTCAGCCATCCCTCTATTGATTCAGCCCTTTTCTTCATCTCTCTACTCTGCTTCAATTCATTGCCTACCTCACCCAGGGCCGGATTAACATAGGGGCTGATGGAGCAGCAGCTCCAGGTCCATACCCCAGAATAGGCCCAGAGAAAAAATAACAATGTCTGCATTGATGGACATTTGGACCCCAATATCTCCAACACCATAGAAGCTATAGGATCATGTGAGGTATCACTGGAAAGGCCACAGCATGGCCTCTCCAATGATAATGATATCAAACATGACCAGGTTTTATGTAACAATAAAAAATAAAATATTTTTATTTTTTATTTTTTATTTCTAACACAGCAATACTTTTCACTTTTCAATTATAAAGTGAACAATGATGCTGCACTAGCTCACCATCTCAAGTGTGGAGGTGATGGCACGATCCATTATTACAAATTGTTACACCAAAAACCTAAACCGTCGCACTGCAGGAAAGTGCACTGTGGGGGAGGGGACTTTCGAACCCTGCGTCACTAATCTTTACACCTCACAAGCTCAAGGGAGGTGTCATTGGACAGGTCAGCGTCTGGCCTTTGCATTGATACCAAACATGACCATGTAAAATCTAAAAGATAAGAAAAACCCCCAAAAAATGTATCTACTTATTTTAAGTTCCAATGCATTGGCATTGTCCATTTGTCACGTATAAAATGAGCAATACCACTGGCATTACTCACCTTCTCATTTCCCACGCTGGGAGCAAGGTCAGTGTTTTTTATACATATAGTCATATTATTCTTAAAACACCATCCTCCAAAACACAAGGGAAATATTAAATTTTTTGGTTAAAATTTTATATTTTCTCAGAAAAATGCAGTAACAGGATCCCATTTCAATTTTTTTAACAAGAATTCCCTATGGAATATATAACCACAAATGTTTGGATGATAAAATGTGAAAAAATAATTTTACACGCTGGAAATGATTGAAATCTGAATGTAAATTTACTTACACAGTATCTGCCTGGTTAGATAAACCCGTATCTGTAATATTAAATAACCTAAAATATGCTTTCATTTCACTAAATTCCAAAAAAAGCCCACCAAAATCTTCAGCTCCAGGCCCATAGAGATCTTAATCCGGCGCTGACCTCACCCTCTTTCTGTTTAGTTTAATTCTCTTACTTATTTTACTCCTGCTCTGTTTTATTCAGTTACTAATAAACTCCTTGATTAGCCCTGCAACCTGCTTATTTTGTATGCCTCGCTGCATATTGGGCACACACCCGCAAACAATGCTTAGTTCCCCTGACACAATACTTTTGAACATAACCCATTATAGTATGACCAGTTAGATTTACTGTATTTTGCAAAAGCCTGATATTTTTTTCTTCAGTCTTTTCATAGGAAAGGATCCCCATTGGAAGAGATATGAAAAAGTATTTTAGTAAAGTGAAGTAGGATATTTTAATGCATCATAGGCAACCATATCATTATTACCATAGAAATTGCATAGCCTGTGTAAACATGCTGTGATAATAGCGTGGAGATTATAGCTGTGAAAATCAGTCCAGAATTTCCTGCTGAGGGATAGAGGAAGATCTGAGGAACCTTTGAGGGCAGGCTTGTACAATATGTGGATTGAATTGATGATGCTGGAGTATTGAATGCTATGCTGGTGTCATAATTTTGTCAACTATGTCTAGTGACTTGCAGTCTGGTGTAATCAGCTCGCTTTCTCCATCAGCCCACCTGTCTCTATTTGTGGATAAATACCAAGTCACTGAATCATCCAGGTATGAATCATACTAATAGTAAAGAAAATTAGATAATCTTACTCTGTGCATATTTCCTAGAATGAGAGCATGTGTCAAGCAATGGCTTGTCTCTCATTTTCCAGTATAACATTATCGAGTTCTGAAAAGAACTAGACCTTTACGGACACAGGACCTTTCTGGAAAAAAGTGAAGTCTTCAATAAAATGCAACTGACTCCCCAGATACAAGACCAGATGGCATTCCCAAGACCCTAGTTTGGCTTTTATGGTGGTCAAAGATTTATGCTTAACAGCTATTTAAAGAATGGCTTCATCTAAGAAAAATGTATTAAAAACTATAATAAAACTTTTTTGTAAGTGACCAATTAAATGTAAAATATAATCTTAAACAATTCAATACATAACAGATAATGGAGTCAGAGAGAGGAAGTATGGAAAATCATCACTGAGTTTATTTTCTGAAAGGTATTCTTCAGAGATGGTTCCATAGTTTCTGTAACTATGTTTCCTTTACCTTACAAATTGAATTGTTTGTAAAATGCAAAAATTGTAAGGTGGAAAACCTAGTATAGTTCATTATTATTATATTTTATTTATTAAGCACCAACACATTCTGCAGTGCTATACAAGGAGGTATAATAGGTAGAGAATTCTGCAATACACCAAAAAGGGAAGTCAATATTGCAAAAAACAGATACAGGAGGAATTAAGGGCACTATTCCTGTGGGGATTTATAGTCTAGGGTGGTGAAGGGGTGAGAAACAGGAGGGGAGGACTGCAGGAATGAGAATGATTTTATTCAGAGTGAGTTAAGGATAGTTATTGGGCCGGCCAGATGTTTTGTTACAGGGTCAGGGGGGTAGGCTTCCCTAAACAGAAGTGTCATTAGAGAGCGTTTGCAGTTAGCCAGATTGGGGGAGAGTCTGATATTATGTAGAAAGTGCGTTCCATAGGGTTGCCATCGCATGTGATCAGGTCACCATTGGATCTTAGGGGGTGAGCTGGGGTATATTTGGTGATCAGTGAGGACAGGTAGTGGGGAGTGAAGTTAGGTAGGGCTTTGTAGGTCAGGGTAAGGATTTTGATTTTCAAACAGTCTATTTTTATACTGTTTATCTTTCCTAGATAGGTAGCTCATAGAGAGAACAGGTCCAACAAACAACCCAACATTAGAAAACTAAAAACTATTGGTGTCAGGAACCATACCTGCTCATCAGAAATTATGTCCGCTGCTGGAGCAGCTACAGGAAAGGTGCTGCCCTCATGTCTGCAGTAAACCTCCAGCATTGATAGGGGTTAATTATGTCAAGCACCAAGCACTCACACAACCACACCCCCCCGTTTGTCCATAAAGGACCTTTCCCTCCTCTGTGAAAACGCCTCAGTATTGGTTCCTATCTTGATCTGTTCAGACATTCTATATGCTCTCTATCCGCTGTGTACCAGAGTCCTCTGCTTTGCCTACCGACCACCGCCTTGTGATATCCTCTGACCTCGGACCTCCTATTGACCACTCTTCTACCTACTCCATTTGTACTGCGCTCTGGCATAACCCAGTATCCACTTCCATCAAGGTACTGTACTGTGGGTTACCCTGCTTACTGGGCTCAATAACCCCTGCAATTGGGTCCCACCATGGCCCACGCCCGGTGCAGCCCTGACAGAATACTGAGGTCAACAACTGAGCCCGCGGGGTTACTATCAGTCCTGGATGACATCTTTTACCGATTATGTGTGGGACTGGAGGATTTAAGGACTGTCATTGCTACTCTGAGAAACCCCCCCAGCATGGTGCATGTTCCCCCGGTGAGGAGGATTAAAGGCCCACTGACTCCAGAGGAATGTACCCGGAGACTGACGGAGGGTCTCTGTATGTACTGTGGGGCGGCCTCCCACTGGCTCTTAGACTGTCCCGTGAGACTCCCGAAAGGGCCAGCTCCTGCACCTGAACCCAGGCCTGCAATCAAGAGACCGCAGGTTCCCAGGCCTACTGCTGTCTCCAAGCAAGTCCCTGATGTGAAGCCCACTTCAAGGAGACCTGCAGCACCTAAGCCGGTACCCTTTCCTAAACGGCCCCCAGGGGGTCTGCTGCATGAGAGTGTACACCCAGAGAACCTCCTGTGCCCAAGAGGTCTCCAAGACCTGCACCCCCACCTAAACCTGCACCCAGAAAACCTCCGGTACCCAGACCCACTCCTAGGAGAGCTGTATCCCAAACTATGGTGTCTCCAAAGTCAAGCTCTGAAGAGGAGTCTGACAGCTCCATGGATATGGAGCACTCCATACCCTTGCCCAGGGAGCCCAAGCTTGATCCAGTTCCTCCTATGGACTTTGAAAATATACTTGTGGAACCAGAACCTCCCTATGGAGGTTATGTGTATACAGAGTCCAGTCCAGGTGCAACCACAACTCTCACCACTCTCAGCCAGCACGATCCAGCCATCCATGGAGTTGAAGGTACTGGTTCTGACCCTTTATGTGATTTCTTGCCATTTGGCCGTCTATCCTCTTATTATTTAGATCCAGAGCCGCTACCAAGGGGTACCACCTGGGACAGTTTACCTACCAAAGAGGAAGGGGTGGAGGCTGCTGCCGCCACCTCACCCCATATGAGCGCTTGGAGTAACCTCGATACACCCGGTGAGGCGTCTGATCATGAGTGGGACACCGCTGAAGAGGACTACATGCCTACCTGTGTGCCTACCGATACAAGGTATGACATGCCCAGCAGACCAATAATCGCTGCGAATTTGAAACCTGCAATCCATGGAGATTCAGACGATGACTGGGAGACAGATGACTCTGAAGCTATAAGCCTGCCACAAACAGCACGGCGCAGCCAAGGACCACCTGGCCAAGGAAGGGCTTACCTTGGCACAACCAGTGCTGTGCCATGTGCCAATCCAGCCGCTTCCCTAAGAGACGCAGTTACCCCCAAGATCTCTAGCGTGGCTGATATGGACTTTATTTTGCCCCGCAGTTGCTTTTCACCTGATGAGACCTGTAAGAAGAAATCTAATCGCGGGCACGGAGACAACAGAGGAAGAACTGTCTCCAGGCCGGTGTTTCAGACTTCCCCGTTGGAGTGACCCAGGACCTCCCACAGGCTACATCTGTCCCGATGCCATCTGCCTATGTCGGCACAAAGTTCCCTGGTGACCCTGCCTCCTACCAGTGTCCCTCTGTTTCCAGGAGCCTATGAGGTCATAACCCCTGTACACATCCAGAACCCTCACCTGAAGAACCAGGCTGTTATACTGTGCAAGGAACTATTATTATACCTACCCTGGACCCTGTATCAGGAGAATGGATGCTGATGCCAGCTGCTGCCAGTTCTCGGTCACCCAGAGTGTGCCCATGACGGGGAGGGTACTGTCAGGAACCATGCCTGCTCATCAGAAATTATTTCCGCTTCTGGATCAGCTACAGGAAAGGTGCTGCCCTCATGTCTGCAGTAAACCTCCAGCATCGATAGGGGTTAATTATATCAAGCACTCACACAACCACACCCCCCCTTTTTGTCCATAAAGGACCTTTCCCTCCTCTGTGAAAACACCTCAGTATTGGCTCCTATCTTGATCTGTTCAGACATTCTATCCACTGTGTACCAGACCCCTCTGCTTTGCCTACCGACCACCGCCTTGTGATATCCTCTGACCTCCTATTGACCACTCTTCTGCCTACTCCATTTGTACTGCGCTCTGGCATAACCCAGTATCCACTTCCATCAAGGTACTGTACTGTGGGTTACCCTGCTTACTGGGCTCAATAACCCCTGCAATTGGGTCCCACCATGGCCCACGCCTGGTGCAGCCCTGACAATTGGAGTAATTCACCATAAACTGATGTTGTTCACCAGTGTTGCAAACAATGATAAAAAATCTCTTTTGCAACTACTGTGACCTTCGGCTATCAAACGAAGGAAAATCCAACACTGGCAGATCAAACACTGCAAACAACAGTGAACAGTACCGAGCTATAGTGAACAATAGAACCAATGCAATTCTTCTGCAAAAAGCATAAACTGCAACTATTCTCAATTTACCATTGTTTTGCTGTGGTTTTCAACACCATTGAATAGAGTTGAGTGATACAGGTTTATACAAGCTCCAGAAAGTATGGGGAAAACAATGGTTGAAAAAATGGTAGATGTCATTGACCAAACACTGATGGAATTTAGGGGGAAATGTCTAATTACACGATAGTGAAAATCCTATAAAAAACTACTCTGAGGAACACACTAAACATTTTTTGGTAGAAACTATGGTGGAAAGATCAGTGAAATTTACAACTACGATAGCAGATTCCCAAATAGCGTATTCACAGTATGCAGTTCCACTGTAGTGCCCTTTAGTTTGCCAAAGCAAATCCATTGTTCTTTCAGTGTCAGCAAACTACATAATTTTCCTTCTTGTGTATATTCACATTTAGTTAAGAATCTAAAGGAAATGTATTATTCATGTTCAAATTTCATTATATTCTTTGGAGAATTTCATCAGCACTATTTCTCAAGAGAACATCAAAATCAATCAAGCAGAGAACTATCTGTTAAAATCATGAATTTAGTTTAACTAGCATCATTTCACTGTTCTGCACTCTGAAGAAAAGTCAATTTAATATGGTACAATGTGAGCATTCATTCAAATATTCTATCAAGCTTAATTTTCACTACCCATTCTTAACCGATCAACCTACTATTGTCCAGTGGAAAAACTCTGCAGTTATATAGAAACTGACCCACCTATTGCATGGGACAAGAAGGGTTCATTATTCAAATATTAAAAGCACCATTAAAGAGATACTGTGAGCTTCAAATGTGAGGGAGCAGAAGGGTTAGATATTAACCACTAATGACCCTCAGCTGTCATCCCCTTGTTCTTACCTTAAACTATACTTTAAAAGTCACCAGTATTGTTCCTCTTTGGCAGGTCTCTTTCTTCCTAAAACAGATGCAGTCAATAGGCTCAACGCTGAATCTACTGAGATGTAATTGAATGCCTCTTGATGCACTGGACAGTTATCAACGCACTGGGTGTGCATTACTCTCCTGTACTTTCTAGCATGAGCTGATTGGCAGGGTTCCTGTTGGAGGAAAGCTCTCCACTTTGAAAGGTTGACATAGCCTGCTGGGACAACTGAGCTGGGAGAGATGCAACAGCTCTCAATGTCCAATAAACTGAGTAAATTGAGTTCTATTGGTTAAAGTAGCCCTTCAATTGACTGTTCAAAAATATATTGATGATGGCTCTTAATCAGCACTTGAATGTTTTCAGTTCTGAAATAGAAGTTATTTATTTATGCAAGTATTTTACCAGGAAGGATACATTGAGATTTCTCTCGTTTTCAAGTATGTCCTGGGTTCAAGAAAATTTGAATTGGTACAGTCTATTTTGACATTGGATTTATTTAACTACGAAATTTTTTCATAAAACCTAAATGCCTTCAACACCTTAAAAACATCTTAAAAACTTAATTCAGGGCTGGATACCAGCAAACCTACTCAGAACAGCAGGTCAGTAGTCTAAGTTCGTGAATAATTATGGTGATAACTCATCTGTCTTGTGAGCTATGCTCACTGAGACTAGATGGGTGGAAAGGTAACCATTGTTACTCATTGGTGATTTTCTCTTTTAAGACCAGTTGAGCGGAGAATTGGAGTATTTTGTGTTAACTAGGTTGTACAACTGAACCCCAATAGCGTGCCTTTTTTCAGGAAAACATCCCATTAATCTGAGGTATCCTTAGAAAATGTGTAGTTTTATTCTTAAGGGTTTTTTTTTGTAAGCTTCAGTAGCAAGGAGTTACAAATAACAGAATTCTCAAGCAAATGAAAGCCTAACCCCTTCTGAGCATTAACTTATTTAAACACAAAAATAAAACCATATAATGAAACCAAAAATAGATGACATAAATGTTTCATAAAAGTTTGCATTTGTCAGATTCACTGTCTATCCTTTACATTAATTATTCAAGCACTCTTTCTCTTCTATGCTAAGGGAATTTGCAGTTTGGGATTTGCTGGTAATTTTTATGAAGAGAAGAACGAGTAGAGGCTATGAAGAATTCTAGGCTCTAAATATGGTCTCTGTGCTATTCTACTTGACTATCTTTGGCAAGCTATAAAGTTGTATTTATGGTGATGAGTGGTATGAATAGAAGACAAACATTTTCATAATTAAATGTTAATGCAATCTTCTGCAACCACCTCTCAACTTTCTGGTTCTTCTATATCTAGCAGAACTAGACCAGCTTAATTCACCATTTACTTTTCAGCTACACAAATTAACTGTATACTTTACACGGACTTCTTTATTTTTACGTGCTTTCGTGTGTATTGCAGTACATCATTTGCACTTTCAAAATTACTCCATTTGTGTGCAATCAACCCCTTGTATCCTATCATAAATTCAAAATTAATACGAGTTATAAGTACATGTATACGCTATCTAAGTAATACAAAAACACTGATATAAATTGAATACTCTCATGTGCAACTCACACAGAAATGGGTAAAGGTTTCTTTTTCATCAGATGTATAATTGAATACCAATTACCCAAATAATACTCTATCATCAACAACAAATACGCTTTCTTAATAGCTATAGTCAAACTACAAATTTCATATTTATGCCTTTGTTCCCAGTCTATGACATTCCTGTGTTTTACTAATGTGGTAAAAAAAATCCTATATCTAAATATTGCATGAGAGCTTCTGTACTTATTCCTCCACTTTGTATGGTGATTTATTCATATGGCAGCTAAGGCAATTGGGTTTATTCAAAATATGAGCTATTAAAAGATTTTTATGCAGCAAGCGAGTGAAAATTACAGTTGCTTTTGGCCAATATGCAAATATCACTATAATTTTTCTTTAATGAAGTGTTAATTGCTTCTTCCGACTATTCTGAACAAAACACACTGGTACCATTCCAGCTGCTTTGCACTTTATTCTTTCATGTTACTTGACAAAATCAAAACGCAGTGAAACATCAACTGGACACTTTTCATATTAATGTAAATGTATAAAAAAAAAAACAACACATTCCAAAGCGGAATGTTACATGGCAAAGAATATCTAGTTTACACTGAATAATATATTTTCATGGGACATTTTGTGACAATGATTCGTAGAAGTTTGTCCAGACTTTTGTTTAACAGACATAATAAACACAGTTCAAGAAAATAGGTCAAATTATTCATATCATCAGCAGTAAAAGTAGATATATAGAAGTGCTTATATCTAGTATATCAAGAAATAAAATGTATTTACAGTACACTATAAGAAATACTGCAGTTCAATTGCTGCCATATCTTACTTTAGGTAGCCTAGACAACACAATAGATTCCCTGCAGCCTTGCCTTTTCACTAATGTTTAGTCGTATATAACAGGTGAGACCTGCCCTAAGATTTTGGCAAATGTTGCATCATGGGAAAAATCCACAAAATGGAAGGAGATAAACACCTAACTTTATTTTTATAACTTCCTTTTTATATGCAATTACTTAAACAGAAAAAGAAAAAAACAGTAGCATGTATTTTATAATGCATAAGTAATCTAGTTCCATCTTATGTTAGTAGTAGGTAGTGTTCCTTTAAAGAGTATCGTTAATAAGCCAGATAAAGTATATAAATATTTTGCGACTGTAAAGTGACCCGATTACAACACTCAAATGTCCTGCTTGGAATCCAGATTGATCACTAAAGTCCAGGGATTCTCCCCGCCTACGGGTTGAGCTGTATACACTGAGAAGCTGACATCGAGTACAGCAGTATCATTCTTTGTGGATTATACTTAAAAGTGTAGTTTGAGACTATTCATTTAATGCTCACCTTGCGATAATGTAAGGGTACCGTTTTTATTTACATTTTAACTTTGTAAATGCAGATGAGCTTTTATCAAATTTAATTATTTTAACATGATTTGCAAACTTTTGATTTCCATTAAAATTCACACTTAATAAACAGCCAAGTGTTCTATATCAATTTATTTTTATGAATACAGTAGGGACTCAAGCAATAGGCACACTAAACTCTCAGTAATGAAAGTGCATTTTGTGAAACAGCTTGCAAGAAATAGTTTGCTAAATCTTAATTTCCTATAAAATGATGCGTTCAAAAGAACACAACGCATTTCATCTGTCAGTGGACGAATGGAAACTAACCAGGAAACACTGGTTATCTTTTGAAATATGGCAATTCCTACCTTAGCAAACTGTGCATTTATCCATTTCGTGAATGTTTTCCTTTGAACATCTTCTCTTTCATCTGCAGAAAAAAAGAAATATATCATTCAAAACTTGTTACAAACAAATTGCGAAAGAAAATGAAGACACTTAATGATGACAAGATGCTAGACAGATACCACTTCATACGGTATAGTATATTAAGAGACACAGTTAAAAAAATTGAAGGTAAAAATACAATATGGTCATTTTTATATTACTTTACTAGTCTGAAATCTTTGGTAACCGGTACAATCTAGGGGCACTATCACATGCCATCGCTAAAACCGGAACACAATGTGGAAAATTTTGCATTCACTAATTTCCCCTTTGCCTCCCGGTTTCACCAGCAGATCATGGGGCAGGTTCTGGGTCCAGCAGCCTGCCCCGTAGTGATCAATTGGCTTGCAGATGCTTGGGGCAGCGCTACAGCTCCATACCAAGCATTCCCTCCATAGGAATGGAAGCTTCTCCTGCCGTGTCATATGACAGACAGTATCTCACCTCGCACGAGATCCTGGTCGGTGGAGTGATAGTGGAGGGAGACTGGGGACTTTTTTTTCCCCAGTCTCCCTCTGGTCTGGGCGGCCAGAAGAGGAAGATCGTGCCAACGTTCTCGTTGCAGGATAAGAGGTGAGTATTTGATTTTTGGGGATGTTTAACCTGCAGGTAAATGACGTCAGCTCTTAGGAACAATTGTTAGGACCAAGTGATCCTAATGCTAGTTACTTTATGCTTGCACTTTGCTCTCCCCATGTTAGGTATAGGGAGCACAAAGTACAGTAAGTTTGTGGTACAGATCGCAAATTAACGCATGCTAATGGATGTTTTAACTCGTTAGTGCTGCACTAGATCGCCTTCGAATCACTATCACCTCTATTAAGCTAATAGCATCGCGATCGCTAGTGTTAACATGAAGGAGGTGATAGGGCCCTAGGTCTGTATATAGGTCTGTGCCATCTCTGGGTAGTTAGATATAAGCAGCATTCATCTCTGTTCCATGCAAATGCATATGTAGCGTTGGTTTTAAATCCCCTGCCGTGTAGTACTTGCTTTTGGCCACCGGAGGGAGACAAGTGCGATGTGAGACACTGAACATTGGGACTACATTTCCCGGCATGCTTTGGGAGCGGACACAGGAAGTGGGTGGGACACGGAGGCTGACATCCTGAGCCTCGTGGAGAGAGCTGGCAGAGCGCGCCAGGGAGTGAGAGAAGCAAGACACAGTGCTGCAGAGCGTGACAGTGACCAGGCCGGAGCGCAGCTGGGGCCTGACAGAGATAAAGACCGGGTTATTCAGCCTTACAAGAGGAAGACCCAGTGATTCACCAGAATACCCACGCTGATATTGAGTGAGCTGGAGGACCCCGAGTTAGGAGCAACGCAGATCGATCTGACAGGGAGCGCAGGCGGTGAGATGGACATCTTGCGGCAGCTAAAGGAAAGCAAGACAGCGGATCCGGTAACCCAAAGAATCCCAGTCAAAATCGAGCGGAGAGACGTCCTGGGTCGAGCGGAGCACCAAGTATCTGGCGGATGGGTGAGAGGCCTTCCAGGCCGTTGTGAAAATAGAAAGCACGCTGCTGTTTGTTTAAAAAACCCACAGGGCCCCAACTTGACTAGTCGAAGACACCTCATAAATAATTCACTGGCCAGTTGAATATTGTACCCGGGTACCATCACACACCAACATTCTTGGGACATAACCTGTACAGGACTCACTCCCCAGCCACAAAGGGGGTTAAAGATATATTTTTCCCTTTTCTGCTGCGCGTTTCTCGAATTACGAAGCATTGTATTTCTTTTCCGCTGCGCGTTTCCCGCATTACGAAGTACTGTAAATACAGTTGTGTTCAAAATTATTCAACCCCCCACTGAAATTGAGTGTTTTGGCAAGTTTGACATTGATTTTGATCATTCAGTCATCTTGCTTACAATTAAATCAAAGAGGCACGTGTAGGTCAGACAAATATAACATAACATTTATAATGAAATAACCACAAATGTCTTTTCTGTGCTCACATCATTATCAGTTTTATTCAACCCCCAAGTGACATTCAATCTTAGTACTTAGTACAACATCCTTTTACAGTTATAACAGCTTTTAAACGTGAAGCATAGCTTGACACAAGTGTCTTGCAGCGATCTATGGGTATCTTCGCCCATTCGTCATGGGCAAAAGCCTCCAGTTCTGTCACATTCTTAGGCTTGCGCGCTGCAACTGCTTTCTTTAAGTCCCACCAGAGGTTCTCAATCGGATTTAAGTCAGGTGACTGCGATGGCCACTCCAAAATGTTCCAGCCTTTAATCTGCAACCATGCTCTAGTGGACTTGGAGGTATGCTTGGGATCATTGTCCTGTTGAAAGGTCCAACGTCTACCAAGCCTCAGGTTTGTGACGGACTGCATCACATTGTCATCCAATATCTCCTGGTACTGAAGAGAATTCATGGTACCTTGCACACGCTGAAGCTTCCCTGTACCTGCAGAAGCAAAACAGCCCCAAAGCATGATTGACCCCCCGCCATGCTTCACAGTAGGCAAGGTGTTCTTTTCTTCATAGGCCTTGTTCTTCCTCCTCCAAACATAGCGTTGATCCATGGGCCCAAACAGTTCTAATTTTGTTTCATCAGTCCACAGAACACTATCCCAAAACGTCTGTGGTTTATCCACATGACTTTTGGCATACTGCAGTCGACTCTTCTTAATCTTTGGAGACAGCAAGGGGGTGCACCTGGGAGTTCTGGCATGGAGGCCTTCATTACGCAGTGTGCGCCGTATTGTCGGAGCTGAAACTTCAGTACCCACATCTGACAAATCTTTTCTCAGTTCCTCAGCAGTCACTCGGGGACTTTTCTCCACTCTACGCTTCAGGTAGCGCACAGCAGTCGAAGTCAGCATCTTCTTTCTGCCACGACGACCAGGTAGCGTTTCAACAGTGCCCTTTGCCTTGAATTTGCGAATGATGCTTCCTATGGTCTCTCTTGGTATGTTTAACATCTTTGCAATCTTCTTATAGCCATTGCCCTTCCTGTGAAGAGTAATCACCTCTTCTCTCGTCTTCCTGGACCATTCTCTTGACTTCACCATGTTTGTAACCACACCAGTAAATGTCTAGAAGGAGCTGAGTATCACAGTCATTTTAAAGCTGCCTAATTGGTGCTTATTATGCTTTATTGCTGCTCCGTGACATCCACAGGTGTTTTCAATACCTGATTGAAAACACTTGAATGAACCTCTGTTCTTCAGAGTGGTAGTCTTTAAGGGGTTGAATAATTGTGTCAATGAAGAATTCACAAAAGAAACATTTACTACTGTATTACAAAACCAATTGATGTCATTTTAGTTGCATATGGTTCTTTAAAAAGTCCTTGTAGGATTTCATTCTGAATACAATTACAAATGTACACTAAATTCCCTAAAACCCTTTACAGCATTGGGGGTTGAATAATTTTGAACACAACTGTATATATATACGTATACCGTGTTATTCATTATATGCCTATTATTCTAGTAAACTATATAATTTATAAAATCCACGACGGTGCTGGAGTATATTTATTCCCTAGTGCTGGGAGACTGACCCGAGGTTCAATTTCAGCGGCTCCTCCGGGAGTGAGCGCTTCACATATTTACACTTTAGCGTAATTGTCAGTACTTTTTTAAAACCTTTGCTTTCATAAGAGAAAAGTTAGCTAATGACTCCAATACATACTTGATAGAACACAATGCTCTGCTGAATAGTATTTAGTAGACTAGTGCAGTCATTTTCATATGAATCAGATTTGCTGTCAAATGTCCAATAATGTTTTGGAGGCCACTATATTGTGGGATGGGGCATGACCCCCCCCCCCCCTATGGGGATCTGATGATGGCTATCAAAATGCTTTGTGGTTTACATGCCCACATAGTCTCCACATAGTATCTCTGTAAAATGTAATCCTCAGGATTCAAGCCTAGGGGCACTTAAGAGTCACAATAAGGCTGAATTAATGCTTTTGCCCTCATTGGTTCTGCATGTTCCAGAACTAGTTTTCTTATTCTACCTACGAGGGACGGACGTTGGTCCCGGAACTGCTATATGTGCATTGCTATTTAATGGTGTTGCCTCAGAACAAGGGTTTCTCCATCCCAGTATTTCGTTTGCCCTGAAGTCTGTCTGTATATCTTGACTAACAATCCATACCGTGTTCGTGTCTGACAAGCCTTGCTATAATCATAGTTCTAAAGGCATCATTTTCCTGTAATCCTGATACAGTATATAGTGTACCTCAGTTTGCTTGAATTTCCCCCTTTGCTGCACTGTCCATTGTGTCTCTAGATAACCTGTACCTGCCTGTGAGTCCTGTAACCCACATACTTGTCCTGTCTATGTATCCTGTGAATTGCCCAAATACATACCCAGACTGCAAGTGCTATCCTGCCTTCTGTACCATGTATCTACCACATACAGGCTCTCGCCTCTTACTCCTGCATTACCATGGCCGTAATACACTAACTGGGAATTAGTTTATTTATTCACTCGCTTCAGCTCCCAGAGATAATTCAATAATGGACAAATATTTACATCTGTAAACAACTGGTTTCAACACCAGAATATCAGATATCTGACTGAGGAAGCCAAGTCCCATTGGCGAAATGCGATTCAGGACGTTTTATATCCCCAGGCTAATTTTATCAGCTTCTTAAAGATATATATATATATATATATATATACATATACATACACATTAAAAAAAACAAAACAAATTTTTTCTGCTTGATTTTAATCCCTCATGCAATATATCGGAGAGGGGGTAGAGCCAGAGGATACTCAAGGAAAACTACAGGCTCTCAGGTGAAAGAACCTTCCTGGCGGATAGTAAAGCAGATGACCGGAAAGGGTTGTTCTAGATTCCCGAGTGTGGAGAACGGTGCCATCCCTTTAAATTGGCACATTGCACTTATACAGAGCCAATATTTTATATAGGCTCTGTGCCACATGCGAGGCTCGAAGAAATAATAAGCACGTTTTACTCAATATAAGTATATTTTCCCTACTTTCAAATATTCACACGGTTTTGTATTAATTTGCACAAATTTTATTTTTGCTTAGGAGAAACATTGTGGGACAGTATTCCTTAACTTATATCTAAAGGAAAGTAATAAAAAATAGGGATGTGCGTTTCGGGTTTCGGAATTTCGGAATTTTCAAGAAATTTCCCGATTCGTGTTTTCGGATGCGGCCGATTTTCCGAAAATTTTTAGATTCGAAAATGGCAGATCCGAAAAGTTTTCCGAGCCGAAACGAAATATTTTCGGAATTTTCGAATGTACTTGAAATGTGTCAAATCGAAATTTATTGCTTTGAAACGAGGAGAACAGACGTTCCGAAAAAACAAAAATTTCCAAAAATACGAAAAGTCGATACAAAAAACGAGCTAAGTGACACGAAAATACGAAAAATGGTCGAAATTCCGAGAAAAAAATGTGCACGAATAAACGAGTCGAGCCGAACCGAATCGAAACAGAAATCGGTCGAAACGAGCCGAATCGATAAGTTTAAAAAACCGAAAAATCGAATCGAACCGAAAAAAAAAAATTGGTGCACAAGCCTAATAAAAAACTATCCATTGAAAACAAAAACACTGAAGCAATCTTCTTTACACACTGTCAGGTTTTTGCTTTAAGTAAAATAAAAAATTCTATGTCTCAGCTATGAATATAAAGTATGTCATTAGGATAATAATATTTACTTATGCAAGTCTTGAGCTATTTTATTTACAAATAAATGCATTGATAATTGCTTTACTGTGGTAAGATGTTCTTCCCTAGAAGCATGGAGAGTAAGAAAATCACAATACGATTACAGTTTAGGCTAGGGTCAGACGAACGCATTTTCGCGTTGTCTGTGAAAAAGTGCGTTCGAATGAATGGACGCATTTTTTCACGGAGTACGCGATAGCGGTCATACGATGCGCATTTGCATCCGTGATTTTGTACGGATCATCAATAAAACACTTTGTGCATCTGGACGTTATGTTGGCCGGACATGAGCAGTGTCTGACGTCTCCAATTCACGCACACACGCCTCTAGCGGATGCAGCGCACTCTGTACGACCGTACTAGAGGTTTTACGTTCTCGACAAAATGCGTTCGTTTTCCACTTGCGTTGCGCAGCCGGACTTTTGTGCGACCGTACTTCGTATATTGGCCGTCATTGCCTGGCACTTGCTGCTACTACGGCCATGATTAAGTGCGCCTGCACGCGCGTTCGCACTGCGTTCGTCTGACCCTAGCCTAAACATTCCAGTTTTATATTTATTTATTTATTTATAAAGGATTTTACCAGGAAGGATACATTGAGATTTCTCTCATTTTCAAGTATGTCCTGGGTTCAAGAACATTGAGTGGTTACAGAAATACAAAATAGTAAAATGCAAGATATTAACACAAAAACAAATATACAGATTAACAGAAAAATAAATATGTAGGAAATAAAGTCATTATGTTACATGTTTACAGGTGCATTTCGTATTGAGGTATGTTAATAGGGAACTCTTATGGGACTTAAAGGAGCACTCTACTCAAAAATCACCCCCCCCGTTTTTTTATCCTAATCTATCCCTATTCCCTTAACCACTTCCATGCGGAGGACGCGCTGAGCGCGTCCTCCACATGGCTCCCGCTGTGCGGAGCACGCGCTGACCGCGTCCTCCCTTTTGGGGTCAGCGTTTGGCCGGGTTCCGGACGATCGCTGGCCCCCCCGGTGCGGGCTGACATCCTCGATGTCAGCCCAGCATCCGGAACCGCCGCCGATGAAATTATCTCCCTCCCGATCAGCAGCGTTGCAGGGGTTAACCCAGGCACCATTTGGAAGGGCACAGCCTGCCCTTCCAAATGGTGCCTGGCATTAACCCCTGGGGAGCTGGATCGCGAATCGGCGCTGAAAAGCGCCGGTTCGTGATCCTTTCCCGGAGCTGGCCGACATCTTGGATGTCGGCCAAGCCTCCGGGAACTCCCCCTGAGGACTGGCGTCATCATGCATAGCACGATGACGCCAGTCCTAGAGTTAACCCCTAACTGCCACCAACGGTGGAGATAGGGAGTTCCAATGAACTCCCTATCTCCCGATCCGTGGCAGCTAGGGGTTAAAGTTTGGTATGGTTGGATCGGCCAGAGCATGGCCGTTCCAACGATACCAAACACGAAAGTGAAAAAAGTTTTTTAAAAAAAATAAAAATTTAAATTAAAAATATATTTAAAAAAAAAATTATAAAAAAATTTTTTTTTTTTCTTTTTTTTGGTTCGTTAATGCAGCAATATTGTTCCCATTTCAATTATAATGTGAACAATGATGCTGCACTAACGATTTTTGTATGCGGTGCGTTTGTTAAAAATCGTGTAATTTTCCCCAAAAAAAAATGTAACGAGACCCCATCTCTAATTTTTTTAACAAGCGCACCCCATACAAAATATAACCGCAATTGCTCGCATGTTAAAATGTGAAAAAAAACACTTTACACATTGTAAATTATTGAAAATACATATTTTATTGCATTTTTTGTTATAATATACAGACATGACATAACGTATACAAATAATAATGACATATTATGAATCTACCGAGTCTGACGGAAAGAACGATATATAATATGTCTGGGTCATATACTAAAATAAGCCTTCAAAACACGTTTAAACATGATGAGCAAAACCGGTAAAAATGACCTCAGCACAGAGGTGTGAAAAGCCTCAGCAGCGAAAGGGTTAATAAAAAGGTTTTTGTTTTTTTTGTAACTGTAATACTTACCCGAATATCCACTTGTTTCCAGCGGCGTCTTTTTTTTTTTTTTTTATATTCACCTCCCTCTTCCGCTCCCATCCTTCTTGCATCGGACTTGCCTTCTGGTTTACGTGAGAATAGCACGCATGCGCGCCTCTCACGTAAGCCAGCCAATCAGCAGGCTTCCTCCCGGCTCCCTCTGAGGATTAGTGTTGCGCGCAAGAGGATGCGCGCAACAATAACCCTCAGCTGCTGCCGCCAGCTAATGCGGCGAGTTGAAGACGTCATCGTGCTGAAAGCGCGATGACGCCTCCTACTCGGCAAAAGTCGGCAGAAGCGGGAAATATGATTTCCGCTCGGCTGACTGACAGCTGGGAGGGCGGAGTAAACTCCTCCGCCTCTCTCAGCTGTTTTCAGTTTTATCTGCTGAACTGCCGAGCGGAGGGAGGGGGGACAGAGGGCGGCATACTCCGGGCATCATGACCACCTAAAATAGCTAAAATGTTGCCTAGAGTATCCCTTTAAGACTGGGGGAAGATTTGATGGTGTCTGGGAGGTTATTCCATAACTGCGGTGCTCTGTAGGAAAATGAGGATAGAGCCACTTTCTTTTTGTATTGCGGTATTGCAAGTAAGGTGCTGGTCCTGGATCTGAGGTTATAGGATGAGGGAACTGCTGGGGCAATCAGCCTATTCAGGTAGGGTGGTAGCTTCCCAGAAAAGCTCTTAAACACCAGGTTGGAAAGGTGAAGGGTGCGTCTAGATTCCAGCGATGGCCAGTTTAGTTCTTTTAACATGTCACAACGGTGGGTCATGTAGTTACATTGTAGCACAAAGCGGCAGAATGAGTTATACAATGTAGTAAGTTTCTGGAGGTGTGATTGAGGGGCAGCTGCATACACTACATCTCTGTATTCAATGGCTGGCATAAGCATTTGTTGTACAGTCTGCTTTCTTACCGCGGGGCTCAGGCAGGATTTGTTTCTGTACAGGGCACCTAGTTTGGGGTAGAGTTTAGATGAGAGTTTTTCGATGTGGGGGCCAAAAGATAGATTTGGGTCTAACCACATACCTAGATATTTGAGAGAAGTGACTGTGGTCAGCGTGTCATTTGATCTTGTCCCCACACATAGATGGGGTGTTTGCAATTTGTGTAGTTTAGGTGCGGTTCCAAAGAGCATTGTAACAGTTTTGTCAGTATTTAGAAAAAGTTTGTTATCTGCGATCCACTTTTCTACCCCTGTGAATTGGTCTTGAAGCATGGCCTCCAGATGCAGGAGATTTGGTTGGCTGGTATAGATTACAGTGTCGTCTGCATACATGTGTACAGTTGAGGCTTTGGGCAGATCATTTATGAATATTGTGAATAGCAGGGGGCCGAGTATCGAGCCTTGGGGTACACCGCACGTGACTGGGAGGGGAAGGGAAGTGCTGTCAGAAATGGACACATATTGCGACCGATCAGACACATATGATTGAAACCAGGTTAGCGTGCTATCAACAATACCCGAGTTTTTAAGTTTTTGTAATTGGATGCCATGGTCTACTGTGTCAAAGGCCTTGGCAAAATCAAGGAAGATGGCTCCAGTTAGGTTTCCTTGTTCCATGCCCGCTTGGATATCATTACAAATTTTTAAAAGGGCAGTTGTATGTTTTGGACAAAAGCCTGATTGATCTAGGGTTAAATAGTTCCGATACTGATAATAATCACGTAATTGAGTGTAGACACATTTTTCCAAAATTTTTGACATTGCAGGGAGCAGTGATATTGGGCGGCAGTTGGATACCAAAGTATTGTCTCCCCTTTTATGAATAGGTACCACCCTTGCAGTCTTCCAGAGTTTGGGTATGTATCCAGTCGCCAGTGATTCATTGATTAGGGTTGCGGCAGGTTTTGCAATTGCTGGCGCACTGATTTTCAGCAGCATTGCTGGGATTTGATCAGATCCAGATTGGTATTTCATTTTTTGGTTACGAAGAAGTTTAGTGATGACACTGACAGGCACTGGTCTAAAATTGAATTTCTCTGCGTTACAGGGTCTTTGCACAGTTGGTGGGTCCTGACCTGCGTGCAGCCTTTCTGATTGCGTGCCACTTCCTAGCTTAGCAATCAGGGTGGTGGCGCATCCAACAAAATAATTATTAAAAGTAATACACGCTATAGGAGGTGCAAAACAGAGTACACAGCAAACTGAAATAAAATACTTGTTTTTAACCCCTTAAGGACCTCTGACGTACCCTGTACGTCCTGTACTCGGGTCTCCCTTAGACCCGCGGACGTACAGGGTACGTCAGCGGCGCCTAATCCCCCTCCCGCCCGATACTCACCTCCCTCGCCGGATCCCATGGCGATCTGGCAGGGAGGAAGCCTGCCCATGTGATTTACATGGGCAGGCGAGGCTGATGACGTCGCCACGCTGCGTGGTGACGTCATCAGCAGGCGTCCCCATGCTTTTCAATGGAGGGGAGGGGGGGCTCCTTCGGAGCCCTCTATCTCCCCAACCATTGAAGCTAGGGAGATGCCGTTTGCACCGCTGGAGAGGGGAGAGCCTCCCCTTTCCAGCGGTGTATGGCTTTAACCATTTAAAACGCGATTCAAACCTGGAGGGGGGCTGACATCTTGGATGTCAGCCAAGCCTCCAGGTCCCCCCCACCCACTGACAACCTCACCATATGTGTGAGGATGTCAGTGGGCCAGTTAACCCTCTAGCTGCCATGTAGAGATAAGGGGATCCTAAGGATCCATGGCAGCTAGATGGTTATATTTGCCATCATTTGAAAGGCCTGATTATGGCCTTTCAAATGATACCAAACATGACCAGGTTTGGTTTAAAAAAAAAAATTAAAAAAAATTAAATAAATTTTTTTTTTTTTTTAAAGTTTTTTTTTGTCTGGGGGAGTTTAATTAAATAGGACCTAGGCTGTCATCTAAAAATAAATAGCACAAAATGGTCAGAATGAGCGCAGCGCACATAGGTGAACTGTCTCAGCAGTGAAGGGGTTAAAAAGCAAACGCATGTAAAAATTGGGTATTTCTAGTCTCGGGACAAAATTTTAAACCTATTTAGCTGGAGTCATTTTGGGTGGTTGTAGATTTTGGGGATTAAATTACAAAAAAGTGTGTTTTTACCATTTTTTCCTCATATTTCATATTTTTTTTATAGTAAATTATTCGATATGATGGAAATAATGGTATTTCTAGAAAGTCCATTTAATGGCGGGAAAAAGGGTGTATAATATGTGTGGGTTGAATAAACGAGTAAGAGGAAAATTTGACCTAAACACTAACAGCGCAGAAACGTAAAAACAGCAGCGGTCACTAAAAGACGGATTTGTGTAAAACCGCCCGGTCACTAAGGGGTTAAAGTGTCGGCAGTTGCTGTAAAGCTCCAGACAGCACCATAGATGCAAAGATATACCCAGAACTAACAATTAGAAGCCATACTTGTTGCAATGATGCAGCACATATCCTTATACACATTTTGCCATCAGGCAGAAGTGTGAATGCAGGACGGCATTTGGGAAATGGGAAACTATGTGGATAGCCTAGATGGGTAAAAATTCCTTCCATAGTCATACTCATAGATATGTGCAAAGGATGTGATTGGTATGCACAAGATCCATGCTCTCAATTTAGATTCCAGTGATGACAAAATGTTTCTAATCCAATGTAGATAAACTACATTGTTATGATAAAAAAATGGAATTTGTTTGGCACTATTGCCAAGTTGATGATTGTCTGGTAGAAGGGTCAACATGGACCTGAAACGACTATCCAAATACCTTTATGCAGCCTCTACAAGGGAAAGAGACGTAGGCTCCCCTCTGCCTCCAGCAGAGAGAGAAAGGTAGATGTGTGGATTGGTAATGTATTCACACCATGCAGTCAACTGTTGACACGTCTACCAGGAATCAAGGTCACACTCATAGTTCTGATTTCAGTTTTTTAAATCCGTGCTATGAAATTCATAGTCAGTGTTTCTCAAACCTGTCCTCAGGACCCCCTACCAGACCAGGTTTTTCAGATATCTGAAGCACAGCACAGGTGATATGATTTGCTGCTCAGTGATTGCAGGATTCAGTCTGCATTTCCCCAAGGTGATCTGCAAAATCTGGCCTGGTTGAGGGTCCCGAAAACAGGTTTGAGAAACACTGATTTAAGCCACCTCAGGTATGGCACTAGTACCTTAGTGTGTGTAGTACACTGAAGCTTGTAAATGACGTGGATATTACATGTATTCATTGGGTAGGCAGATGTCACCCAATGCATTGGACAGATCAGATGAAGCACTAGCATCATATTTTGAGGTCAACATGGAAGCGGAAGAGACATAATCCAAATACCTCATAATTTTGCCCATAATAAGGCAAGGCACAAAAATGTTTTCAGTGATTTGTGGGGTATGTCAACCTTTCAAAATAAATAACTAAATGTTGAAAAACATGCTATTAGACTTCCTGGAAGCATACAGTAGTATAACAAAAGATTATTTTTTTTGTTTATCAGTTTGTGGCTTTTATATCCCTTTTTATGGTTTTCTATAATGCATAAGAACATTAAAAATAATAAAAATAAATCTTATGCGATAAACAGCAATATTTATTTTATAGAAATTCACTTGAAAAGGTCTTTACTGTTCAGTGAAATAGGAATAGGCTCAAAATATAATGGATGGGTAGGGTAGACTAAACAGCTTACTCTGGAATTCCTGTGGTGTCTGTAAACAAGTGATTCAGTGCCCTGGTAGAGTAATGAAAACACTTCCCAGTCTGAAACAGAATTAAACTTTATAGGTAGGAATCTTTATTCCTTCCTATAAAGCCATAAAGTCTATGACTGCTTTAACAAATGAATAGTAGTATGTACAAAGCCCTAGTAGCAGAATGGCTGTAAAAGAGGATATTGTAGAACAGTGATATGTAGTAATATAATAGTATATAAAGTATCTTTATCATTATAGTATATAAGAAACCTGTACACAAGAAATCTTTTCAAACATTTCCTATTTCCAATACTAGTATACTCTTATTCTCAATACAAAAGGGACAATATAACACTGGACAGTCAAGCGACTATACAGCATATATTTGGTTCATACAAAAAAAACCTCAAAAAAGTCTTTAAAATGGCTTTGAGGAAAGTAAAGTCTTGGCATTTTATTCCAGCATTTATAAATATAGACTTCTTGATTACCTTTTTTATGACTTGCAATGAATGTTATTTCAGATTAGTGAGAAAGCGCATACATATAAGAGATATACAAGTAAACATCTTGTATAATTTGAAATATTACGCATTTTGAGGCATTTAATTTTATCTACAAGTCAGATAAATATTTGAATCTGAAAATTTTGCATAAGTGATTTAATTGGATAGAGTACTATTAAGCATGATATATTTTTATCTTGCTCTATTTACACCCTGAATGACTCAAACTGAAACCACAAATCTTTAATTTGCATCTCCTAATTGGTTTGGGTGTTGTGTGAGTATTCATCATCTAAGTTAATTGTATGTATTAGACTTCTATACAGCCGAAAAATTTGGTTCCTATAAATCCATTTGTCTGAAAATGAAAAACAATTTATTTCATACAATCAAAATCATTAATAGCTTTGGCTTTTATTAGCACCTTTATGCTGATGATACTCAGATCTACCTCTCCACCCCTGATCTCTCTCCTCCTGTCCTTTCCAAAGTCAGAGACTGTTTATCTGGCATCTCCTCCTGGATGGCCTCTCACCACCTAAAGATGACCATGACGAAGACTGAGCTCCTACTAATTGCTCCCTCTAATGCCTCTCCACCTCCTGACTTCTCTATCATGGTTGAAGGTATCACTATCTCCCCATCTAACCAGGTTCGCTGTCTTGGAGTTACACTTGACTCTTCTCTTCCCTTCATCCCCACATTCAGTCTCTTTCCTCCTTCTGCTGCTACCAACTATGTAATATTTCCAGAATTCAGCCATTTCTTACCGCTGATACCACAAAGCAACTCATCCACACCCTCGTAATCTCCTGACTTGACTATTGTAATAATCTTCCATGTAGCAGTTTTGTGTCCATGTAGCAGTTTTGTTGTTATTAGAAAATTGAGAAATTGCTTAAAATTCTGAGTAATCACCATGGGCTCTATTATTAAAACGCGGGCGCAAGGGAGGAAAAACTGCGCCCACAGTTTTCCCCCTTGTGCCCACGTTTTAACGCTGGATTACAATGCAGGCAGAAAAAATGCTGCCTGCATTGTTTCCGAGCATAAAATTCTGGATGCTCGCAGCAGCGCTGAGCACAGCCACAAGCATCCACTCGCTGGAGTCCATAGGACTCCATTGAGTTCCTCCCTGCCGGTCACGTGACCAGCCGGATCTTGCCTCGCGAGATCCAGCCGGTCGGCGTAGGGATACGCAGGGAGAGACTGGGGGGACTTTTTCCCCCAGTCTTTCCCTGCTCCCGCCAGCCGGAGGAGGCAGACAGAGTCGCGGTCCTCACTGCGGGACAGGAGGTGAGTATAAGATAATTTTTTTATTTTTTAAGCCTGGTGTTAACGGATTCTGTAGAAGCGGACTCCGTTAACACCAAGTCCTGGCTCTGGTTAACGTTTCGCTAACCAGAGCCAGGCGTTAATCAGCGCTGGGACTTTGTAATACCAGCGCTGATTAGCACTTTGCACACCCCATGTTAAGTATAGGGAGCACAAAGTACAGTAACCTCACGCAAAGGTGCGCAAGGTACCAAACGCTAACGGGTTTTTTAACCAGTTTGCATTTGGATTGTAATATGCAGTAAATACAAAAAGGCAAACGTTAATGCTCCTGCAAGTGAGCGTTAACGTTTGCGTTAAGAGTGTAATCGGGCCACATATGTCTGAAAATAAATGCCCAGGTCTAGTAAATTTGTCATTAGAAAATATATATAAAGAATAACGGAGAAAAAAACCAAAACTAAAAAGCTTGAATTCTGATATCCTTAACCTAATTGCCAAATAGAAGTTCTGTCCACAGGTCTGATTTAGGTACAAAGTTTTATTATTTTATTTTCATAGTAAGTGAATTATAGATGTAATTAAACTTCAAATGCAAACTCATACTTCTTTGAAAAAAAAGAGTTAGGCAATATATTCCTTCACATACATTAAAAAGTAGATTTAAAACCTGAAGTAATAGGACACTCCAGTTTTGCAACACTTTAATAACCAGATCAGTTTAATTTTTTTCTGTATTTTTGTTTTGCTATAATTTTATTGTCTCAATTTATAAGCTAATTTTTATATATTATGCTTAGCACGTAATTGTTAAAAAGTTGCTATTCATATTGACTGTTAAGCATTGCTCATTCAATGCTTTTAGACTTTCAAAGGGTTAGAATCGTTAACACTCTTCAGGAAAGAGAAGGACCATTATAGAAAGGAGTGGGAATAAATTAGATTAAGTATACATAGCATATCAATTTGTTTAGAAACCTAGAAAATGTCTGCAGATAAGAACCTTTCGGCCCATCTAGTCTGCCCAATTACATGGATACTTTACCTGGATTTATCTTTTCTTTAGGATAGCCTTATGCCTATCCCATGCTTGCTTAAATTCAATTACTGTTTTGGCCTCTACCACTTCAACTGGAAGACTGTTCCATGTATCCACCACCCGCTCAGTAAAATAATGCTTTCTGATGTTACTTTTAAACCTTTGCCCCTCTAATCTAAGACTATGTCCTCTTGTTTTGCTACTTTGTTTCCTTTTAAATATACTCCCTTCCTCTACCTTGTGGATTCCCTTTACGTATTTAAATGTTTCTATCATATCTCCTCTGTCTTGTCTTTTTTCCAAGCTATACATGTTAAGATCATTAAGCCTTTCCTGGTAACTTTTCTCCTTCAAGCCGTACACCATTTTAGTAGCCCTTCTCTGAACTCTCTCTAAGATGTCTATATCCTTCTGGAGATACGGTCTCCAGTACTGCACACAGTACTCCAAGTGAGGTCTCACCAGTGCTCTGTACAGTGGCATGAGCACTTCCCTTTTCCTACTGATAATACCTCTCCCTACACAACCAAGCATTCTGCTAGCATTTCCTGCTGCTCTATTACATTGACTACTTACCCTTAGATCCTCTGAAATAATAACCCCTAAATCCCTTTCCTCAGATGTTGAGGTTAGGACTGTATCAAATATTCTATATTCAGCTCTTGGGTTTTTACGTCCCAGGTGCATTATCTTGCAATTATCCACATTAAAACTCAATTGCCACAGCTCCGACCATTTTTTTAGTTTACCTAAATCATTTGTCATTTTGCCGATCCCTCCAGGAACGTCAACCCTGTTGCAAATCTTTGTGTCATCAGCAAAAAGACATACTTTTCCATTTAAAGGAACTTTCATTTGAGAGTTACTTTGAGATTTGTTGGAGTTGTTCACAGAATTTGTATTTTAAGTATAAATCCTGTAGCAAATGAAGTTTGATAAAATCCTTAAATTAATTTCCATGCATTTAGTTTACAAGCAGTTTAGGAAACCCTTGAATGTTTTTGAATTGTAGATTATACATCACTACTTTGGAATCCAGTGATGAGCAGTGACGTGCAGGACAAAGGTACAAAGTGGTGGAGACCAAGAAGTAATACAAATGATTTTATATACCATCTGGAAAGGCTTACATAGTATGGGACATGTGCAATCTGAAGAGTCTACAGATTGAAAATATTATCAAGTCTATTCCAAGAAAGCTGAAAATCAGGAGAATGGCAGGAGAAGAGAACACTCTAGACCAAATAGCCGATTTGGAAAGTGATATTAATGGGAGAATTTTTCTGGTTTGGCTATTTTGACCTAGAATTTTCACTTCTCCAGTCTTTCTCCTGAGTTCCACCTTTCTTTGAGTAGACCTGTATATATATTTTTTTCCTGCTCAATGGATCAAAAAGCACACTAGAAATATTGATATAACATGGGATCAAAGGACATATAGAATCATGTATCTACAGTATATTAATATACACTGTTTAATACATACCGGCAACGGCTTACTGAATAAGTTATGACCTAGGACCCCATCATTGCTTTGCCAGTTTTTAAAAATTATTAGTATTAAAAAACGAAAACTTGGAGGAAAAGCTGAGATTAGAGTTTAACTCCGCTCAGAACAAGTCCTGTAAATCACAAAGCCAAGGAATTACATTTTATCTCTACCATTCTGAAAGGCACTGCTCAGTTGATCATATAATTTGGGCGAGTTAACACCAGTTGAACCCAAACCGCATAACAATTTATGATCGAGATCACCAGTTACAGCAACTGTAAATAAACATAAAAGAATAAAAATATATAAATATATAGTACTTACAAGGGTTGTGGTGGAGGACAAAAAGTGAGATAAAAAGCCTCCACACTATAATTAGTTATGTTTATTATTGCAGAAGCCATTTGCACATCACAGCAATTCAAAGAACTGCATCCCAGAGCTCCCAGGATGCATAAAAGTGAGACAGATGTCATTTGCATGTCCTACCCAGAAGTCCTTGCTGCATATGGGGAATGTAGCACAGGAGCTCTGGGATGCAGTTCTTTGAATTGCTGTGATGTGCAAATGGCTTCTGCAATAATAAACATATATATATATATATATATATATATACACACATACACAAACACAATGAAATGTAGAGAAATACAGAATGTGAAACCTTTAAGGATGCAGCAAAATGGTAAACAAGAGGAGAGATACAGGAGTGTGAGATACAGTAGTAATACTAAAAAGGGCTTTTAGGGATTGTATTAAAGACTAAAGATTAGGAGAGAGTTGGGCTGGAGGAAGGATTGAGACAGGACATTCCAAATGCCATGGCGACCAGTGCTACCCATGAGTTTTATATGTGAGTTAGCAATGCGGATAGAAAATCAACAGAACTCACAATCAGACCAAAGCAATCTAGAAGTGGTGTGCCTTTTCTTCCTTCTCATCTGTCAATCTTATTTGTTAATTTTATGTTTGTTTTGTCCTTCTCATTGTACAGCGCTGCAGAATATGTTGATACTTTATGATTAATTGTAATTGCATATAGGGAAGAGCTGTATGGAGTAGAGTTATTTCCCAGGATTGTACAGCCAATTCTATAAAGTTCCGACATGTTTGAATTTCTTATATTTAATGTTTTACATCTACTATTAAATAAACCATTTGTGGAATAACCATCACCAACTGATAACTAATTTTCCTTTTTATTATTAATATAGTTTGTAATAAAGCACCAACACATTCCGCAGTGCTGTACATAGGTGCAATACATTTGAAATAGATATGACAAAGAATAGGGGGGTTGAGGACCCTATTCCCATGGGAATCTAGATGAGTGGAGGGGTGAGAAACAGGAGGTGTGGAATGCAAGGGTGAAAATTATGTTAATGCAAACTGAGTTTTTGGGCATTCGTTGGGTCAGTGAAATGCATTTTTTTATTACTGAATTAGTGAGGTGGGTGATAGGCTTCCCAGACCAGGAAAGTCTTTAGGGAGCGTTTAAAAAAGGCAAGTCAAAGAAAGTCAGAGTGACACAGTGCATCACAGAGGGTGGGTGCCTCATGTGAGAAGCCCTGCAGTCTAGTATGGGAAGTAGTGTTAAGGGAAGACGCAAGGCAAAGGTTAGTTAGATCTTCGGGAATGGGACAGATTATATTTGGTGATTAGTCAGGAATATATTTTCTCAGGATGAAGTGACTTTTTTTTACTTGAATTCAAAAATCTGGAGTCTGTAAAAATATATTGTTTCTTGTCCAAAAAAACCAACACATGTTTCTTTTATTTAGTTTAATGTAACATAATTGTTGTAACTGAACTCTGCAAGTTAATTGTTTACCTGGTCTAATAGGGAAAACCATAACATAATTGCTATGACAAGATTCTCTTTCTGATGGAGTTATGCTGTTAGTTACTATTTAGTTAGTATGTTTGATTTACAGCAGCTGTCACTTTACCATTTAATACACGTCTGTCTAGAGATTCAAAAGATTTCATTGTACCAAGCTCAAATAAACAGAGCTGACATTAGCATTTGTAAATGTTTATGCGTGGGTTTTCCTCTAATGCAGCCATCATTCTTATATTAGAATAACTAATCAAAAACACTTCATCAGCAAGATAACATTTCAGTTTTTGGCTCACATTCAGAATAGTCAATATAGAAATAGAGTGAAAGATGTCACCTGTCATCGTCACTACTCTGGGGTTACAAACACCAACAAACCTGCCAAAAAACATGGATTCCCTCAGACCTCCCAATCACCTGACAGGTCTAGGTTGTCACCCAATTATCGGGAGGACTGGGCGGAAATGCTCCGTGAGTGCCAAACAGATTAAATCAAGGCTTTGTAAGTCAATACACTAGCACTAATTCAGCAGTCATGTATGAATAGCCATGGTTTGCTCCTTGACCTGGCAGCCTGTCCTCCTGGTGTACATTAGAAATGACATGGCCACTACAGTAAATGTTCATCGCTGATTATGTAAATTATGTAATGAGCACACTCTCTTGGTGGTCATGCCCCCATTCTCTAGATCTCTAACATGCCAATGTTGGCAGGTCTGTGTTAATGTTACTGATACTTACGCAAAAATAAAGTGGAATCATTGCACTACCAATAAAAGCCAGCAACATTAAGGCAAGGGTTGCTTGGTTGTACCAGCAACTGTAAGGGTATTGTTCACCCTAACAAATCTGGCACTATAGTTCTGGAGTTCTTAAGATTATATTTACTAGGGATTTAATATTGAGAAGTGGAGGCTTTGGTTCAGGTTTGGTGGTGACTACCTTCATTGGGCACTAGACTAAACATCCCCTCATTGCCGTAAAGGTGACGCCAATAAGAAGGAAGCTACAATTTGAAATCCCATAATGGAAAGTATCCCTAACCCTGATTATCTCTCAATTCTGCATACCCTTAATCCAACACATCTACCATCCTGTTCTATCTTCAACACTTACTTGATGTTGCAACAAGGAAGCAGTGTTTGTTTAATAGTGATGACATTATTATGTGCTTGACACTCCAACATTGGTTCGCGTCATAGTGACCAGGCAGTTTTACTATTGTTTGTCAGAAAGTACCCACTGCTGTTTTAACATTTCTGTGCTGTTCGTGTTTAGCTATAATTTTCCTCTTACTCGTTTATGGAACCCACACATATTATATATTGTTTTTCTCACCATTAAATGGACTTGCTAAAGAGACCATTATTTTCATATCGTATAATTTGCTATAAAACCATTTATGTAATATGATGAAAAGAGCAAAAATAAAACATTGACCCCCAAAATCAACTACCAAAAAAGACCCCCGCTAAATCGTTTCTAAATTTACTCCTGAGTTGAGATACTCGATGTTTACATGTTTATTGCTTTTTAACCCTTTCATTGCTGAGCCACTTCACCTCTGTGTGCTGAGCTCATTTTGATCGTTTTGTGTTCATCATGTTTAAAAACAATTTGAAGTCTTGTTTTACTATACGACCCAGACAAATATAAGTTTAAAAATAAATTAGGTTTATTTATTTTATTTTATTTTTTACAACAAACATGCTATGGCCTTTACAAAGATACCCAACATGACCCTCTAGCTGCCACCATAGGGATTTCCATAGGAAATTCCTTGAAAGCTAGTTGGTTAATTACCCAACTGACATCATCGTGCAAATGGACAACGATGTCAGTGGGTGGGAGGAGGCCCCGGAGGCTTGGCTGACTTCCAAAAGACCCCCTCTATTTCAGGCACTCTCCGGGGGGGGGGCTGAAACTGACATCATCGCACCCAACAATGACGTCAGTGCAACAGCCGGGGTCCATAAAAGCAGTGATCTAAATTCAAGGAAGTCAGACCACTGTGGGACCCTGGCCACAGAGGTAAGTATCAGGAGGGAAGGGGTTTACAGCCCATGACATCCCAGGTACGTCCTTGGTCCTTAAGTGACCTTTTTCTTAAGACGTACCTGGTACGCCATTGGTCTTTAAGGGGTTAACAACATGGAGAGATTATAATAAAATGCTGTTGGGGACATTTCTTTTAACCCATTCATTACCAAGTGATTTTCCAAAAAACATTGTCAGGTACCAGTGGTTATTTGAAAAATCATTTAATTAATTATTCTTTAAGAAATATTTAGAAATACTCCCAATGAATATACTCCCAATGAATGTACTAACCTATTTGGCCAGTAGAAGGTGACATCTATTGCCAAATTGAGTTACATTTGATGCAGTGAATCACAGGCTGCAAGTGTATCAACTTGCTGAATGTCCAATGTGAAGACATCCAGTTAGCTGATTGTACACAGTTTTAGCTCTTTGGGCATTATGCCCAGAGGGCTAAAACTTTGGGGGCACCTTCTGAAGCCCAACAGTAAACAAAATTTGTTTGCAGCAAACAAATTTCATTTACTTTTGAACTGCAGAACAGCAGATTGAGATATCTCGATATCGTGGCACCGTTTGGTGCCTTTGTAGCCCGAGACATCTTGATCTCGGTAATGAAGGTGTTAAGCTCTGAACACTGCTAAATTTAAATGAATTCCCTTTTAGATCCATAAAGAAGTTTTGTCATAATTGTGTTACATTATGTTTTACTATTTTTTTGTGTGTGTACATCTTAACATCTATATAATTAGACCATAAATCAACCCATTTATAACCCTGTATGAACGGAGATTGATTAGATTAGATGAGCACAGTAATATGCTTTGCAGAAATAATTACTTTGACATAGTTATTTCGAAAATTAACAGTTGTGGCTGCAATAACAGCAATTTAAAAAAGGTGTGGGTAGAGAAACAGATCAAGATACACCATGTTTAATTTGGAGATATGCATTGATATTATGAATAAAAGGTTCTCCTATACAGTTACAAGTGGGAATAACAAGCCAAAGTACACCCAACTATACTGATATAAACTGAGGCTTTAACTTCAGCCATCAAGTATGCTGATATGCAAGAAACAATAGAGCAGAATTCATATCAGATTTGGAGGTGTGGTAGTACCATCCTGGATAGGGTCTGTAATAGTCTAAAGTTGAAGTTATGGACTACTTATTCTTTGTATTATTTCTTTACCCCTTGATGGCACATATGATGCAATATACACCACATGTACCATTTTTTTAAATGCGATCCTTCTTGTATTCAACCCTTGTAGAATAGAATCGGGATATGAAATCACTGCTTGCAGAATATATTCGACAGACCTCATGGTGTTATTTCCGGTCTTTTTTTTTGCACTATAGCCAAGAATAACAATTAACTCGGAATCACTCATTATTCCAGCACTAGATCCACTTTTGCACATGCTACACAAAGTATAGGATTGTAAGGATTCGCAGGGTCACCACAATAAGAAGGCTTAGACCAATACTTCTCCAGCCTGCATATAGCCCTGTTAACACTTCATACATCAGTTATGTTCTTCCTTGCTACTACAACACTCTTATAGGATAAAATTAATTGGTGCTGGCTGATACAGAATAAAGAGACTACTCCCACATCCAGCTAGTGCTTTTTTATTGAAGCCCTGATCTTCACAAGGTGACGACCGACCTGAACCTACTCCTGAAACTAACCAGTTACACTACCAGACCCCTCAACCTACTCCTCTGCTTCTCTGTATACCATGACCCTCATCCTACATCTCCTGATGAATAACAGCCCCTCCTCGCCTTACGACAATCCTTGCTTTATAGACCCTTGTGTTTCCCAAGACTCTCCTAGTTTATCAAGGTTGCCTTTTCAGTTTTCTTAATTTAATTCAGGGGTGGGGAACCTTTTTTCTGCCAAGGGCCATTTGGAAATTTATAAGATCATTCGAGGGCCATATAAAATTACCAACTTAAAATTTAGCCAGCTATATTTAGGAATAAATTAATTAACTCTCCCCTAATGTGATGGCTGGAACTGCTTCTCTTTGGTGAGGCGCACGATGTTAACTGGTACAGATGATGTTGTTACTTGCAATTTTCCAGGTTTGTGCCCCTCCCCATTTAATTAATTTCACCCCATCCCCATTTAATTAATTTCACCTCTCTTCCCATTCAATTCATTTCACCCCTCAAAAAAATTAATTTCACCACTTCCCCATTTAATACATTTCACCCTCTCCCTTCCCCATTTAATTAATTTCACCCCTCCCCATTTAATTAATTTCACCCCTCCCCATTTAATTAATTTCACACACCTTCTCCCCATTTAATTCATTTCACTCCTCCTCATATAAATTAATTTCACCTCTCTACTCGTTTAATTCATTTCACCCTCCCCTTCCCCATTTAATTAATTTCACCTCCTCATAAAAAATGATTTCACCTCTCCATTTTTCATTTCACCCTTCCCGTCCTCATTTAATTCATTTCTCCCTCTCCCCCATTTAATTAATTTCACCCCCCATTTAATTTCACCCATTTAATTTCAACCTCCCCATTTAATTGATTTAACCCTACTCCGCATTTAATTTCATCCTCCCCTTGAATTTCTTCACCCTCTCCATCTAATTCATTTCACCCCCATTTAATCTCACCACCTCCCCATTTAATTAATTTCACTCTCCCCTCTCCACATAATTAATCTCACCCCCTCCCCATTTAATTAATGTCACTCTCCCCTCTAATTTAGAAACATAGAAACATAGAAAAATGTCGGCAGATAAGAACCTTTCAGCCCATCTAGTCTGCCCAATTACATGGATACTTAACCTGGATTTATCTTTTGTTTAGGATAGTCTTATGCCTATCCCATGCTTGCTTAAATTCAATTACTGTTTTGGCCTCTACCACTTCAACTGGAAGGCTGTTCCATGTATCCACCACCCTCTCAGTAAAAAAATGCTTCCCGATGTTACTTTTAAACCTTTGCCCCTCTAATCTAAGACTATGTATTATCTTACACTTATCCACATTAAAACTCAATTGCCACAACTCCGACCATTTTTTTAGTTTACCTAAATCATTTGTCATTTGGCTGATCCCTCCAGGAACGTCAACCCTGTTGCAAATCTTTGTGTCATCAGCAAAAAGACATACTTTTCCATTAATACCTTCTGCAATATCACTAATAAAAAATATTTAAGAGAATGGGTCCAAGTACTGACCCCTGAGGTACCCCACTGGTAACAAGACCTTGCGCCGAATAAACTCCATTTACCACAACCCTCTGTTGCCTGTCACTCAGCCACTGCCTAATCCATTCAACAATATTGGAATCCAAGCTCAAAGATTGCAATTTATTGATAAGCCTTCTATGCGGAACAGTATCAAAAGCCTTACTGAAATCTAAATAAGCAATGTCTACTGCACCACCTGTGTCTATTATTTTTGTTACCCAATCAAAAAAATCAATAAGATTAGTTTGGCATGATCTCCCTGAGGTAAACCCATGTTGTTTCTGATCCTGTAATCTATGTGTTTTTAGATGTTCAACAATCCTTTCCTTTAACATGGTTTCCATTAATTTCCCCACTACTGACGTAGGACTAACTGGCCTATAGTTCCGATTCCTCCCTACTACCCTTCTTGTAAATGGGCACAACATTTGCTAATTTCCAGTCTTCTGGGTCGACTCCCGTTAGCAAGGATTGGTTAAATAAATCTGTTAATGGTTTTGCTATTACATCACTGAGCTCTTTTAATAATTTAGGGTGGATCCCATCAGGCCCCATTGACTTATTTGTCTTTACTTTAGACAGCTGCTGTAGAACCTCCTCCTCTGTAAACTGATATGTAAATGTCTCGTTAGTGTTTCCTCTTAACTGAGGTCCCTTTCCTTCCTTTTCTTCTGCAAAGACTGAAGAAAAATATTCATTGAGGCAGTCAGCGAGACTTTTATCCTCTTCTACATAACTTCCTTCCTTTGTTTTTAATCTAACTAATCCTTGTTTTACTTTTCTTTTCTCATTTATGTATCTAAAAAATGTTTTTTCCCCCTTTTTTACTGACTGAGCTATTTTCTCTTCTGCATGTGCTTTGGAAGCTCTTATAAATTGCTTTGCCTCTTTCTGCCTAATCTTATAGGTTTGCCTGAGTTTTTTTATAATTATTGAATGCTATCTTTTTGTTCTTCACTATTTTGGCCACTTCTGCAGAGTACCACAGTGGTTTCTTCCCTTTTTTGTTTATGCTAACAAGCTAAGTGCAATTGCCTGTGGCCTTCAATAATGCTTCCTTTAAATAATCCCATTTCTCCTGGACTCCCTTTTAAATTCCTCCAGTCTGATAATGACTCCTTCACACAAAATCTCATTTAAGAAAAATCTGTTTTTTTAAAGTCTTAAACTTTTGTTCTTGTGTGGTGCGGCTCCATCCCTGTTCTTATATTAAACCATACTGACTGGTGATTAGGGATGAGCTGTTCGGGTTCGGACAGTTCGGGGTTCGACCCATACTTAGCCTGTTCGAGCAGATCGCGAACACCGAACATTTCCGGGTGTTCACCGCATGTTCGACCACAATGCATTTTGACACTGACTGAAGCTCGTAATTGGCTACAGCCTTGCACCTGACCACAGGTCTGGTGCAAGACTGGTTGAACACTATGCCAATCACCGCTCAGAGTCCTGATTGGGCAAATTTTGCCCAATCATGGGCTCACAGAGCTAAGTCCCGCAGCACACTATATAAGGTTTCCACGCAGCACTTCTGCACGCATTTCAGAGGAGATTTCAAAGGAGATAGTTGTGTGTGTTGTTACTGCCGGTCTGCCACGCTACTGGGGTTGTCTGGGGGGGTCTGGGGGGGGTCTCATTTCGACCAAATATCAGGGAATTTAGGTGATGTGTGTCTTGTCACTGTGCCAGCAAGTTTTTTTGGCGTTTACAACTTTATTTAAAACATTTGTGAATTGAGGTGATCTTCTGTGTCTCGTCACACAGCCAGCAAGTTTTTTGGGGCTCACTAATTTCTTTAAAACACTTGTGAATTAAGGTGATCTGTGTCTCGTCACACAAACAGTGCCACGCATTATTTTGGGGCTCACTAATTTCTACAAAACATTTGTGAATTGAGGTGATCTGTCTCTTGTCACTGGCTGCCAGCTATCAGTGTGTCTCACTGAGTTATACCAGAGTTCTTTAAATCTTTATACCAGAGTTGAATCAGAGTTCTGTATATATTAATCTATATATCACTCACCATGTCTGAAAGAACAAAAAGGACAGGCAGACGCTCCCAGACACAGATAAGAGGGCAAGCAGCCCCTGTGTTGGGAGGCTGTGCCTCTGGTCGTGGTGGACGTGGTGCATCCTCTGCAGGGGCACACTTGTCCTTTATAACTGGTGCTGGCGGATTGGCTAGCCAGGCCATCCTCATCCTCCGAGTCCTCTGCCAGCCAGGCTTCTAGTGCTTTACAGTCCACCTCAGCTGCCAAAGCATCTAATGCAGCCTCCATGTCCACAGCTACTCCTGCCGTAGCCTTGCTATCACACACGGAGGAGTCAGCTGAATTGTTTGACTACAATGAGAGTGACATGCTGCTTGAGGATGCGCAGCAAGTACAGTGTTCTGATTCAATCTCTGAGGTTGAGCAAGGGAGTATAATCAACCTAGAGGAAGGGGGTTCTAGTGATGACACACAAATAACTGGCACTCCTGTTGCCCCAGCAGCTGCAGCATACTGCCAAGTTGGCTCCAGTGACAAGGAGATAGGGGGTGATGATGAGGTCACTGACTCCACCTGGGTGCCAGATCGAACTGAGGAATCAAGTGAGGAGGAGGGGGAGGAGGCACAGCAAACACGAGGCACAACATCCTCTGTGACCAACCGTAGCACTAGCCAGTCCAAGGCATCACATGTCAGAGCTGCTCCGGTGCAGAGTGCTGTTGTCTCAAAGAACACATGCAGGAACTCTGTTGTCTGGGAGTTCTTTAAGAAATGTGCAGCAGACCCCACCGTTGCGATTTGTAATCTATGTCAGAGGAGGCTGAAGCGTGGGATAAACACCGGAAACTTGGGTACCACGTGCTTGAGGCGACCTATGAACAAGTGCCACACATCCCGTTGGCGCAAAACTTTGCATAGGTCCTCCTCCTCCTCATCTGTCTCTACCCACACTGTATGTCCTGCCATGTCATTGCCTACAACCTCCACCGACAGGGATGATGCTACAGTAATGGATGTACCAGCAGGTCCTTCCTCACAATGTGACATCATCCCAGTAGCTGAAGATTTACGCAGTCAGACTACGTTGCCGCAGCTGCTGCAGCGAAAGAAAAAATATAGTCCCAACCATCCCCAAGCACAGCGTTTAAATGCCAGCTTACCAAAATTACTTGCATTGCAGCTGCTGCCTTTCCAGCTGGTGGACTCTGCTCCCTTCTGTGAATTTGCTGAATGTGCTGTGCCACAGTGGCAGGTTCCAAAACTTTTCACACAAGGCCATTCCAGCACTATACCAGCACGTGGAAGACAATGTTATCCAGTCATTGGGAAAGGCAGTCAGCAGCAAGGTGCATGTGACTTTAGACACGTGGTCCAGCAAGCATGGACAGGGTTGTTACATTTCCTTCACGGCACACTGGGTAACTCTGATTGCAGCTGGGAGGGATCCAAGACGGGGCTCTGTGCTGGAGCTTGTTCATCCACCACGCCTCCAGAAAGCTGCTTGTATGAGGTCTGTCTGCTCCACCTCCACCACCTCTCCCTCTCCCTCTACCACCTCCTCCTCCTCCTCCTCCTCCTCCTCCTCTGTCTCTGGCGAAGTGGCAGTTAAACCGACACCTGACAGGGTCTACGCAATGGCTCAAGCAAAAAGATGCCATACTGTGCTTGAGCTGGTTTGTTTAGGGGACAGGAGCTACACCGGGCCAGAAATTGTCAGCTCTGCAGGGGCAGAGATGGTTAACACCATGCCAGCTTGAGCTGGGAATGATCGTCTGCGATAATGGCAGCAACCTTCTCTCTGCCCTACTCAAGGGTAAATTGATGCATGTACCATGCCTAGCACACGTCCTAAATATGGTGGTACAGCGTTTCCTAACCAAGTACCCAGGGCTGCCAGAGCTTCTCATCCAGGCCAGAAAAGTATGCAGCCACTTCAGACTGTCATTCCCAGCAAGCATGCGCCTGGCATAAATTCAAAGAGAATTCCACCTTCCCACAAACTGTCTGATCTGTGACATTCCCACCAGGTGGAACTCGACATTAGCAATGCTGCAGCATCTGCACAAGCAGCAGAGGGCCATCAACGAGTACCTGTGTGAGTATGGCACAAGGACAGGTTCAGGTCAATTTGTTTTTTCCCCCCCCGCAGTGGCTGATGATCAAGGATGCATGCACTGTACTGTCACCATTTGAGGAGGCAATGAGGATGGTGAGCAGGGACAGTGCATGCATCAGTGACACAATTCCTTTAGTGTTCCTGCTGGAGCACACTCTGCGGGGAATTATAGATGTGGCTCTAGAGGCAGAGAAGCAGGAGGAAGAGGAGGCCTTCCCTAGTTCTCAAGGCCCCAGTCTTTCCGCAGACAGCATTCAAACGGGTCCTACTCAGATCAGACAGGAGGAGGATGAGGAGGAGGAGGACTATTTAAGTAGTGGGGGCATTGAAGGTGGGGATTCTTCAAGGGAGGGTTTTGTGTGCCCAGAAACAGAAGGGCTAGTGCGTGGCTGGGAGGAGGAAGTGCACGATACGGTCATCCTCATTGACCAGGAAGACTCGGAAGCTAATTCCACCTCCAACCTACGCTGCATGGGTTCCCTTATCCTGCAAAGCCTGGTAAAGGACCCCAGGATTCGTGCTATCAAGGAGAGGGATCATTACTGGTTGGCAACCCTTCTTGATCCACGATACAAGTGGAAAGTTGCAGAGCTCATCCTGCCTGCACAGAGGGAGCACAGGATGACAAAACTTGAGGACGCTCTAAAGCGACACTTGTGTAACACCTTTCCAGGCACTGGTAGATTACCAAGTGCTGACACACATGCTTCTGAGGCTGCAGGTGATCAGATGAATAGCGGTGAAGGCCAGGGCCGCTTGACTGATGCTTTTTTAAATTTTTTTAGTCCACGACCCAAGGACGTCAAATGTAGGCACCCATTGCCAGCATCTTCACCATATGGTGCAGGACTACCTAGGGGCAAGGGCAGACCTGGATACCTTTCCAGCAGATGATCCACTGGCTTACTGGGTGTTGAGATTGGATCACTGGCCAGAACTTAGCCAATATGCTATGCAGCTACTAGGTTGCCCTTCATCTAGCGTGCTTTCTGAAAGGACGTTCAGTGCCACTGGAGGTTTTGTCACAGACAAAAGAGTGCGTCTGTCCACCGACTCTGTAGACCGGCTGACATTTATAAAAATGAATCAGTACTGGATCAGCAGCTATCAATCCCCTGATGCTAAAGTAATGGAATAGATAGGGGATGTCCTCTTCTGCATTCACAAAACCTCCAGCACTGAACTCTTCCACAATACCACAAAAGGGTTACGGTGTGAAGGCACTTGCTGCCATGAAAGGCACAATATTTGGCTGCACTGACGCCTGTGCCAGATTTATATCATTTTATTTTTTTGAACCTCAGGCTCCAACCCTGCACTCTTCCACAATACCACAGAGGGGTTACTGTATGATGATACTTGCTGACCTGGCATAAAAGGCACAATATCTGGGAGCACTGACGCCCATTAACAGATAAAAAAAAAACCACTTTTCAATACAGGACCACATGGTCCACCCCTGCACTCTTACACAATACCACAGAGGGGTTAGGCTAGGGTCAGATGAGCGCATTTTCTACGGACTGTGCGTCCGTGCAGTACGGACGTACTGACTGTGACGACAAGGTAGTGGCCAGTGCCACACAGTCCGTTTTTTTCACTGATGTAGCAGGGAAAATAAATTACAATGAAAGAACATTCTGTCCGTCAAAAATGCTGGACGTATAAATGCAGTCCGTCTGACCTTGTTGCATCACTTACACACAAAGCTATGCGGACGTTGTGGACGTGGCACACTCTGCACGTCCGTTCAAGCAGTATTACGTTCTTGCCTAACCTGCATCCGTTTGCAGCGTTCGTCAGCCCCCGCACTTCTGTGCAGACGTACTTCGTGTGTGGGGCTCCATTTAACACAATTGTATGCTATCACGGACGTACTTATGTGCGGGCAACACAGACGTTAACACTGCGTTCGTCTGACCCCAGCCTTACTGTATGATAATACTTGCTGGCCTGGTAGTTTTGCACCAAAGGCACAATATCTGGGTGCACTGACGCCCATTACCAGATCAAAAACTTTTCAATATAGGACCACATGGTCCACCCCTGCACTCTTCTACAATACTACAGAGGGGTTACTGTATGATGATACTTGCTGGCCTGGCAGTCTTGCACCAAAGGCAGAATATCTGGGTGCACTGACGCCCATTCACAGATTCATATCTTTTTAATATAGGACCGCATGGTCCACCCCTGCACTCTTCCACAATACCACAGAGGGGTTGCATGCCTGGCACTAAAGGCACAATATCTGGGTGCACTGCCATTGACGCCTGTATCAGATTCATATCCTCAGAGGGGTTACGGTGTGACGGCACTGTTGCCGACACTAAAAGCCCAATTTTAAAGCACCTATTGTTACTTTCATCCAAAGCCTGCTTAAGTTTCACAATAATTTAGCCAAAAAGAACACTAAACTTTTTCTGCGCGTCCTTAAATGTCTTTTCATACAGGCTGCCGCCCCAAGCAGTTGTTTATGGATAGATTGAAGGAAAAGCATTTACCGTCATATGAAACGTCATTTTTTTGTTTTAAGTGTTTCTATACATCCTAGAAATCCGCCACTTCACGGGCAGGTTATGGGGATCTCCTAGGCACAATATTTGAAGGAATTTTTCGTTTTTATTTTTAACCCTTATTTCATGGAAAACTCACTGTCCCTTTAAAACCTTTTTTTTTAAAACTTTTTGTCCTTGTTTCCTGTCCCCCAGGGCACTACCCGGACCCCCATACACCTTTTATGGCAAATATGTAGCATATATGCCCTCTTGGAGGGCACTCTAAAAAACCCAAATTTTCAGCCCCATTGATTTGCATGGGGGTTCGGGTCCGGTCCCGAACCAATTGGAAGTTCGGGTTCGGGCTCAAACCGAACTCGGGGAGTGTTCAGCTCATCCCTACTGGTGATCACTAGATCCCAAATTTTCACCTACAACAACGTCCGATACCAAACCTCCGTTTGTGAGTATTAAATCCAATATGGCCTCTTCATGGGTCGGCTCCTCAACTACTTGTGTTAGAGATAATCCCAGTAGGGAGTTTAGAATATTTGTACTCCTGGTGCACCCAGCTGTTTTGGTTTTCCAGTTCACATCAGGAAGATTAAAGTCCCCCATGATAACTACTTCCCCCTTCATTGCCATTTTGGCTATTTCCTCAAACAGCAGATTATCTAGCTCTTCTACTTGTCCAGGGGGTCTATAGATCACACCTACACGAGCTACTGTATGATTGCCAAGTGTTAGCGTAACCCAAACTGACTCTATGTTCACCTCGCTCACTTTTATTTGGTTCGTTTTTATGTTGTTTTTCACATACAGGGCCACTCCTCCTCCTTTCCAACCTTCTCTGTCTTTTCTATATAAAGAGTACCCAGGTATTGTTTTGTCCCAGTTATTTTTCTCACTGAACCATGTCTCAGTAACCGCCACTAAATCTACTTTTTCAGCTGCCATCATTGCCTCCAGTTCATTGATTTTATTGACTAAACTGCGAGCATTTATAGACACGACTCTGAGCTTGTCATTTTTTTCCCCGCATGTTGCTTGCACCCTCCGATTTAGTTTTGGGGGACAATCAGGCAGATTGTTTTTTACCCTTTTGTCCCCCCTCCTAGTTTAAATATTTCTTTGTGAAACCTTTTGAACTTCTCACTGAGAACATATGTTCCCCTATGAGTAAGATGCCAACCATCTTTTTTATACAGTTCCTTTCTGCTCCAATTAGAGCTATCATGGGACACAAAGCCAAATTCTTGCTCCCGACACCATTCCCGAAGCCACAAATTAAATTCCCTATTGCGCATCTGCCTATCCTGAATGTTATGCACAGGCAAAACTTCAGAGAATGACACAGTGGACGCAATCTGCTGTATTTCACGTCCAAGAACACAAAAATCTTCCTTAATCTCAGAAACCTCATTGCTAGCCAAGTCATTTGTCCCTAGATGGACTAGAACATCCACTTCCCCTTGCTGCTTTGCTTGTTTGACAATATTGAGAATACGTCTCTTGTCTCTACGAGCAGTAGCCCCAGGAAGACATCTCCCCAAACCACTACTCTCCAGCTCAACACCTCTTATGATAGAATCACCCAGCAACAATTGCCTTCTATCATGTCCCACCTTTTCCTTTTTGTTCTTGGTTGCAGTCCTGCATACCTTAGGCATAGGGGATGGTGGTTCCTCAACTATGGTGTCTGAGCCTACTTCCGTCTCACCACTACACTCTGAAAGTGCCTCAAAAGAATTAAGAAGAGCCACAGACTGTGGGAAATGCTTCTATCCACAACTCTAAGTCTACCAGATCCTACAGTAGTCAGTCTGCTGCTCCTAGGTGGCCTCTGTGGCAGTGGCTTTGTAAAAGTCATAGCCATAGCCTGAGTTTGTCTAACAGATAATTTACAAATCTCAGACTTCAAACAGGCAATTTCCTGCTGCAATAAAGAGAGCTGCCTACATATCAGGCACACTCCAAACCTCCAAAAATTGGATCTAAAAACAAATGCATGACAGCTCTTACACTGGACCAAGCCTGCCATTATAAAAAGAATGGATTTAAACCAACGAATCTTACCTTTTTGTAGGTTTTCTACCTCCTGTCTAACCTCAGACTACCTCCAGAGCATCTCCAGAAGATCTCTAAGTGCTCACTTTGAAGGCTTCACTTAGAAGGCTTCACACAAGCTCTTATTAGACAAGCTAATATTCCCCAAGCTTTATATAGTCACCTAAGAACACCTCCCCCAGCAAGGTGTGGACAAGTTTAATCACCTTAGCAAAAAGCACCCAATTGATTCCAATTCTATGCTAATCACTAAGAGGAATGAGTCACCTAGGAATGAGTCACCCTTTCCATCTAATTAATTTCACCCTCCCCCTTTAAAATTAATTCCAGCCCCCCCACCCACCCCGCGGCCCTTTTACCTCACCGCAGCGAGTAGCAGAATGAGGGGGCCCTCAGAGCGCCACAGCAAGGGGGTGCAAATTCCCTCTCCCGCGGCCCTTTTACCAGACCACGGCGAGTAGCAGAATGAGGGGGCGGGGATTATCCCCGCTCCCTTCACTCGCTGAAGCCCGCCGGATCCTCCTTCACGCTGGGCCCGGAAGATGAGGGGTGCATCGTGTTGAAAGATATAGCACACAGCAGCTAGTGAGGGAAGCAGGGATAATCCCCTCATTCTGCTACTCGCCGCGGTCTGGTAAAAGGGTAGCGGGAGAGGGAATTTGCACCCCCTTGCTGTGGCACTCTGAGGGCCTGACCAATTGACACCACGGGCCATATGCGTGATTTAAGTGACTGCATCTCCTATTATCGCTACTGTGCATTTAAAAACTGGTTAATATTTATCCATATCCTGCCCCCCTGTATTTAGTTGCCTAATATATTTTTTGCAATTCCACCTCCACGTTTGTCTTGTGTATTTTATTTTACTGCACATTAGGTTCTTCTCCTGTTCACCACTGCTCAGTCAGCATCAAACCTTACAAGGATGCTCATAACATGGAGTCCACATGAAAAAGCGGAGTAGTAAGGCAAGTAAACATTGGACTTGAACCAGCAACAAGTGGGGCAGTAAGAATGCTATGTCTACCCGCAATAATTGCCAATCCTTTTGAAATTAATACCGCCGAACTAGGATTATTGCTAGCAGTTGTTGAGTAATAATGCAGGTGCAAATAACTGCTGCATTCACATCAAATGCGCACATTTCTTTCACTTTATCATGTAGTTATGAAGGACTATGATTCATAGGGTTGGGTGGCCTCAGTTAATAATTTTTTAGTATCATTTCCAAATCATGACTATCATAAATAAGAATCTAGTGGTGCTAGTTTGAAACAATCATTCAAAATTTGGAATTTTTAAAAGTTGCCCTAAATTTTAAGCCATTCCCAACAATGAAAAAAAATGTATGCGTGCATAAACATAATAATTAAAATAGGAGGATTCATAGTAGTACTGGAAAAAAGACATTACTGTTATCATAATCATCATTACTGCAAACCAAAGTAACAGTATTGTACTTATATTGATCCAACTCAAGTACAAAATGTAATAGTGGCAGAACAGTCAATGCTGCCAAAGTGAACATATTAGCAGAATAGATGCGCCTGGTGCAGTTATGCAAGGATGTTAATGGAAAACAAATGTGCTTTGTTTTTGTTTATGTGAGGTGATTTTAACCCAGTTTCATAAGGACTTAGAAGATATAAGAATGATACTAGTATTAGTTAGGCTTGTAGCCTCCAGCATTACTCAAAATGCCAAAAACTTTCAAAAGTCTGTATCCATCTATTCTGTTGTTTCCTAGTCCATAAATATATTTTTGATAATGACTCTATTGTGATAGATATATAGAGATAGATAGTATGTTGTATTTGTTGGTTCCAACAGCACCCTAATGTTTACTGGTGATCTGCAGGATGACTCTCTGCTCGCAGTGACCCCTCCACCCTCGGCTGAATGCTGCTGTCACATGTAAGGACCAAGAAAACTTATGGTAGCATGAAATTAATTTGGTATTCACAAATAATATCTAGCCTTACAAAAGTGTTCTGATAATATTTATTTTAAAAAGGTACATAAAACCTCCAAGTAACTCATTAAAAATACTTCCTTAAATACATTAAAGATACATATAACTCATTAAAGCCTTAAACAATAGCAGGCATAATCACTAAAGGGTGAAGTCTGGAGCATTGGCAGGAGAAGAGTACAATCTTGACCAAATAGCCAATTTAGAAAGTGATATAAATGGGAGAATTTGTCTGGTTTGTTATTCTGACCTAGATTTTTCACTTTTGTTAATTCTCCTTGACTTCACCCTTTAGTGAATAGACCTGTATGTCTATTCAAAACATTCCCAGCATATATTTTGAGACTTTGTTTTAAAAAGTAGTAAATTATTTTGAATGCATTATGTTTATGATGCACTTAATATATGAAAACATTTTCTGTTTTTTTTTAGCTATTATTTATTGTCTTATATCAAATAACACATTTGAAAAGACACTGGGCTGTTTGATAGATTACATTTCGTCTTATCATTTGCCATTTGATTGAGTTTCATTTTTTATTTTTTTTGCCTTGTGTATTATACTATGAATTTCTAAAAAGTGACAGGATAGCTAAATCATTATTGCAGAAGAGCCTGTGCAAAATGAAGCCTATCCATCAATATAAAAGAACTTATGAAATATTAACATCTCAGTGGAACTGTATTCTGAAAAAAACCTATCCCTCTGAGTGAATGTTAGAATGATTTTTCATTCACCTGCATACATTTCTTTTATTCATTATGGAAGGAGATAATTTAATTTCTGCATATTTTAATTTGAGTAGCTATATTTTTATTCTGACGCTCCAATTATACCTGTAGGCTAAAAAATGTGGGATGAGCATTACATGTTCTTACAATGATTTCATGGAAATAGAACTGTCATGTGATTTTTCTGTACAATTACACCAATTAGCAGATGTGTGAAATTTTCAAATTTCAATTGTGGAGTTGAATTTAACATTTAATGTTTATAAATTACTGTTTTGTGCAGCATTCCATTTGATATGTAATAAACTTAGTAAAACCACTTATGGAATTATTCTCTATATTAATAGAGTGTCTGCCTTCAAATCTGTAACAGAAGAGATCTCAAGAACCCTCTTATGGTGGCTTTTAAAAACTGAAATCGTAGAACATTAATTACATTTAAATCAAGAATTATTCTGAGAGTGTTTGGGGAAGTACAATAAAATTCCTTTGTATAGAATGGAAATTACTTTAAATTATCTTTATCTACCGTGAACGTATAATTTGACATTAGTAAACAAATGCATCTAAATCAACAATTTAAGGGTGGACACTCTAAGCTAAGAGTCAAGAAAACCATGAGAGGTTATTATCAACCACTCTAATACCAGTCTTTTTTTCTTAAAGTCCCTATCCAGGATTTTGCGTAGTCTCTATGCTTTGGAAAGTTGCTTGGTGTCAGCTAACTGACAGTTGTCAGAAACATTGAGAGGCATCATGGAGTCTTCCCCAAATTACTTCAGGATGCAATTGCGCATGCACACACACACAACCCTTGGGAAACTGTCTAGTGGGTTCTAACAGACAGCCATCAGTGTGGAGGGAAGATCCACACACTTAGAACATCTTTAACAGCATTTAGGAAACAAATGGGTGGGGTGTGGTAAACTTTTAACACTGTGGTCATTTAAACTTATTTTCTTCTCTCACCTACTTTACACTTGTTCTGCTACAAGAGATTAATGTCTATATTCCAAGTCATGTTTAAATGTAACCAACTAACTCAAATAAACTGGTCAACACTGTAGACATTCTAGGAGTTGGTAAGTGAGGATGCATAAGAGTAAATGTGTGTGTTGTAAAAATCAACTATTATTTATATAGCTAATTAATTAAAAGCATGCAAATTGTGTTTGTTTTTAAATTTAAATTCCCCAATTAATTAAAGGTTGATGGGCTCTGATGAGTTGAAGTCCAAGTATGTTTTGCTTTGGGTGCCTGATAACATGTTGCTCTATAAGATTGCATGCCTTTGTAATTTAAGTTTAGCAGTTAGCAGGGTGCATTGAGGTTTAGCATGCAAATTAAAACTGTTCACTCTAAAACGTTAGAGACAGTTCTTTTTCTTGTACTTTTTACATGGAATTTTGATGACCAATTTTCAAGGAAACAAACATCCTATCACTTGCCCTAAGCTAAAACGGGGATGCTAAGGGGAAAAATATGCACTCGCAAATCTCTGCGTACCGTCCCTGTTTTACAAGCTGACTACGGGGCAGGCGCTGAATGCAGCAGCCTGCCCCATAGCAGCCGTTAGCCTCCAGGATGCTCGGGGCAGCGCTAATGCACCGTTGCGAGCATCCACTCCATGGAGTCCGTAGGACTCTTCCGAGATCCTGCAGGTCCGTGGAGTGATCGTGGAGGTAGACTGGGGACTTTTTTCTCAGTGTCATTCTGCTCCCGGTGGCCAGAGGTGGCGGATCGGCTGCCGTTCTCGCCGCTGGATGAGCGGTGAGTATGTGATTTTTTTGGGGGGGGGTGGTTCCAGCTGTTGCTAACTGATTACGCAGAATCAGTTTGCTACAATGCTAAGCTGTTCGGAATCGGCTGACGAATGCCCTGACATATCGAGCTTTCAGCAGCTGATGCAGGGAAACAGGAGCTGCAGCTGAAACCGGTGCCTGTAGATGGGACCATTTGCCTATCAAATAGATTATTACAGTGAGAAATACATTGGGGATATTCCTAACTATTTCTTACTGTATAATTAATTAAAAATGAGTTCACGAAAAAAACACTGGTTCCTAATAATGGTTTTTGGAAAATCACTTGGTAGTGAAGGGTATACCCTTTAAGTATGAAATGAGAAACATTTAATTTACTTTTCATAAAAAAAATCACTAAATGCACGTTTTGATGTATGCATGTCAAATTTAAAAATTTGGATTATCTGGACTGTCACCGAAACCTGTGAAGATATGTAGTCCATTGAATGCAGGCAATGCTCAAATAGCGCTGACATTTAAAAAGGATTTTGCATCAATTATATAAATGGTTGTGCTGGGAAACGCTACAGTTTAACGGGATTTATAATTTTGGTTGCTTTACTGTGAGTGGGAAGTTTTATAATTGGAAAATCATTTCTTTGTATTTGTTTGAGTTATGCATAATCTAGAAATTGTGTTTAACAGTGCTTAAGCAGTATGGGATATTTTATCAATATAAAAATAAAGAACTTCTGTAATAACTTAAGTTTATATTAATATATAAATGCTGAACATAAACAGAAAGTAAATCTCAACATTCGCAGAGCATATACAATTCCCTGAGGGTGTGTTTGACATTTAAATAGGTTTTTGAGACAGTAAGAACTAAACTGTAGAGTTATAACAGAATATGTTCGTGACTACTGTACTTTCCTATAACTTGCTGTGCATATTGTTTTTCAGCATCACTATCAACATTCTCTCTACTATTGATTTTGTGCCCATGCCTGGTAACATTATGGATTTTCCATGTAAGATTAACAAATTATAACCAATTTCTGGAGCAATGTTCTGCTATCTTTGTAGAGGATAGCTACAAGATCTATTTTACCCTATAATACTCAGTGACTGATCATAAGACTAATTGTTTACATTTCTTCTTGCCATTCTGGACTTAGAATGCTGTTATGGAAGCATACAAATGTTAAATCACCCTCAGTGACAGAAAAAAACAAAATGAGAAATACTGTTGTATGAATTTAGCACAAGGGAATTCACATGATATTATCCATGTGTACTTGTACCTCTAAGGGACTGCTGTAAGGAGTTTATTTGCAAGATATTTCTGAATTATCTCATCTACAGTTACTATAAACCAACCCTCTCTCTCAAATCCTATATCACACTTAAAAAACTTTAGATTCATGGAAAAATCTGAAAGTATCACAGAACTTTCAGACTTTGTATTTGTGAAATGGATTAGATTCTGATCCAGTTTAGTACTTTAGACACACAGTCTAATCTTGCCATCTGTGTCTTAAGCAATATTATCCTACAAGCATTTCTGTGATATGATGTACTTACAATCTTGAAGAGGGCTGTCTTTGGTCTCCATGGAGCATTATGGACTATGTGAGGCAATACCAGTGGCAGAAATCAGTATCTGCCAATATGTGTTATTGACTGCCTGTGGTGATTTCTGGAGTACGTTCTGGGTAAGTCTGATAAGAAGGACTAGGAAGCCCTTCATTCAGGTCTGATAAGGTGGCTGGATTTAGCAATGGGGGATAAAGTAGTAGACCTAGTAGGCAGGGATAGCAGATAAGGAAGGGAAACACCAGTCTTTGGGTAGCTGGCACTCTATTGAATTGACGGTTTCAGCAGGCAGCAGTTTCAGCATACAAAAAAAACAAATACATCCCTACAAACAAAATCCTAGCTCCTTTGAGCTCTGACTCACTAAGCGATCCCTTAAACTAAACAAAACACAGGTTTCACCAACCTTAGAAATGTTATATTTCAGTACTCAAGTTTCTGCTTGGAACCAAACAAGCAAGCTTCCTCTCCACACAGGCACCTCTCTCAGACTGAAGAGCAGGCAGTGTTTGCTTTTACTGCTGCTAATGATTTTCAGCTGACCACTGTGTAGGAGTTTTACCTAAACAAACTCCAGGACATCATTAAAATAAAAACCACTCCTCTGGAGCTAAACATCATATCCCTCTCTAAAAAGTTTAGAGGGGTTGTACACACCATCACAGATTACACCATGCACTTTAGCACAGGGTATAGAGGTACATAAGTCAGTAGTCAAATCTGGGTCAATACTACACAATAAAACCATCAATAGAACAGATATAGCACTTAAGGATCAGAAACAAACTGAAACCATGAAAGGGCAATGAAAAATAGAGTTTAAGCTTAAATATTGCACCTTTGTACCTGATTTGTCTGCGTCATCACAAGGTGCCAAGAGGTACCGTCGCGTGCATGATGATGTAAGATGCCATGATGTCATGTGCACCATGGCCGCCGGTAGCATAAAAGATGCTTGCGGCCGGCACCTTATGCGCACTCAGCGAGAGGCTGGCTAAGGCAAGCGCACTGGCTCCGATGCTGGGGGATAGGAGTGCCTTGATCCGCAAGCACCCAGAGCACTGAGAGAGGTCTGACACTGCCATCTTGTAATGGTAAGTTTATAACCCAGCCAGAAGATATGAGAAAACACAAACTATTCAGATAACACATACTAGAGCCGGTTCTTAAATGGCCGAGTAACAAAGAATAACCAAATAAGCAAGCCTTGGCCTTGGACAGGAGAAGTAAACATATACACATAAACAAACAGAGGACAGAAACACGGAGCAACGTTAACAGACAAGCCAGGGTCAAGGAGAGGAGAAATTAGGATAAGTAAATTTACAAAGCCAAAAGTCAATTGCCAGAAGATCAATCGCAAAATATATCAGGAGCATGCTGAGGGGTAACAAAAAACACTGCAAGAGAAAGGGAAAAGGAAGAGGAAGTAATAAAAACCCTAAATAGAATCCCCATTGGCCAGAGAACAAAAGGGGTGGAAATTATGTGTCCCATCCCTACCAGACAGGATATAAATAATGCACCACATAGCAAATGGTAGTATAGTGCACCTACAGAGTTGCTCCAAAAGCCAGAAGAGATGCACAGCAGATGGCTACTTGGAAACTCCAGATGGGAGACCTGACAAGGTGGAGAGAGTTCTACAAACCGCAAGAAGGCATGGGAAATCTATTACGAGACAAGATGCTAAACTAGCTGTTCAATCTTAATAGAGCCGGTGATATGCAGCTAGTAATAATTAAAAGCTCACACTGTATGCTGCCACTAGGAACTCTCTATTACCAGCTTCTGTGAAATCAAGCATCTTTATGTGTGTCAGAACACCACTAGCAAGGCCTGCCTCTGCATCGAAGAGTATTGTTGTCAGGGTGGCACCTGGCATATGCCATAGTGGGTCCCAAGTTCAGGAGTCTGTGCCCACTGTGCGGGGATACACAGGTGGTACCTTTGGGTAGGTAGACAGATACAGGGGAGAATCCACAGCGCAGTACATGAGGGTATCCAGGGAGAATAGTCAGGACGGTCTGTGGTTCAATGGTTGTCAGAGAGGAGGCAGAGTCAGTGAGCAAAGCAGAAGATCTGGTACACAGTGAAGCAGGAGTATCACAACAACAGGTTTAGGCACTAGCAAGGTCTGCCTCTCAATTCAAAGTCATGTTGCATAGGGGAAGTGAACCTTTATTTCCAGACAGGAGGGTGTGGTGTGTGTTTACTGCTGACTGTTAACTGATTCAGTGCTGGTTAGGAATGAGGGCAGCGCTTTACAGGTATCTGACCACATGCAGTTAGCGCTTTCAGCCACATGCAAGCACGGATCCTGACAATTGTAGCTTGGCATTTCCATTCTAGACTACCCTGTGCGTGCTCTGTTAATGCAACATTTCAAACAAAAGTGAGCTAAAACATGCTTGAGATGCTCATGAAGGGGAATTACCCATAGAACAATGTAAAAGGCATAAGGTTTGTAGCAATGATGCATGTTACACTTTATATTCACATTTTTTATCTGTAGGAACAAATCTGCACTTAAAGTTTCACTTAAAACTTTATATACGCATTAAATATGGTAGTTTTTATTGACATGACAAGACCACTCAAAAGCAAGTAATATAAAATAATTACACAATCATAAATTGTTTTTATATATTATTCGTATAGCGTGGACTCATTTGCTTATCTTTAATTGAATTAATACATTTTTGGCTGAACGCTACCTATTCAGCCAGTTCTAAACTGAAGTTAACATGGCAGAATTATTGCATTTCTAGACATGACAAATCACTTTTCTTTTGTCGAAACTATGAAAGAAAAATAATGATCAACTTTTAACTTATTCAAAGCAAGATCTGCATGGAAAAATCAACCTTTACTCTTCCTTAAGGACCTGACCGACATAGTTTTATTTAGGATTCTTGTAAAAAGCTGACAAAACTAGCTGTAAAAAGTGATAAAGATCATTTCATATTTTTTTAAAACTTCTAAAGACAGACAAACCTGCTTGCTCAGGCAATCATTTTATGGTAGGCTTACTGTTCATTGTTCCATATATGCATATAAAAAAAGGAAAAAAAAAACGGGGACAAGAAAAACCGATAGAATGCTTGGATAGGTTTGTAAGGAAGTAAGTATGGCACAGTAAACATCTCAAACAAAATTAACTGCTCCCCATGCAAAATGTTCTTGCCCATAAGAATAAAATAGTTTATGTTTTATTTGTTATTTTTTAATTGCTATCGATGACAACCTTCCATCCGATAAAGCTTGCATTTCACTTCAGTGTGCTTGCTGCTGGCACACCGCAGATGGATGAATTGGCATTCATGTATACAGCTATAACATTATTATCAGACAATGCATCCCAAACCGCTCAGGAGCACCAGCTTGGCTTCTGATAAAATTAAAGCACCCATAAGCCTGTGATTAGAAAATGTAAACTCAGAGAACCCCATAAACTCTTTTAATGACAAAATAGGGAAATTTCCCCTGGCACCTTATCTGGCATTTTAAGATATGTCTACAGTGTTGACAAGATAGATAATTTGTATTTAATGATTTCATTCTATTCACATAAACCAGAGTCTATAAAACCTTCTGATATTGGCTTAAACAAAACTCCAGGATAGCAAACAGTTTACAGAGAGTTCAGAGAGTAAAACCAGATCTGGATTTCACGACTGTTCCTGTTGTATACCAAAAAATAACTGAAATGTTTTACCCATATATGAACTTAAAACTGGTAAAACAATTCAAGTTGAGCTTTTTTCAGATTTATTAGAGCCCGGAGAAAGAAGTCAGAGAGTAAGCTATCTATTTTAATGTTAGCGCAACAATTTATGATTTAAAATTTTAATAAAAATATTACAGTTACAATACTTAAATAAAATATAAAAAGGAAAAAAAAAAACAATACAAATTGCTGACTAAATGTCACTTTTTTTCATCACTGGATTAACCTGACAGTCAATTGAGAAACAAAGTTGTCATTTTCATTATATAAGGTCCACCACACTGACAGTCATATACACATATACGCTAAACGGGTTAGTCAATGGAAATTGCACTGTACGGTTTGTTTGCAGTTTGTCTATTCAGAAAGCTGCCTATTTGCCAAACTCTGAGGAATTGACAGCAAAATATAATGCAGTTCACCGTAATTTGGCATTCTTCAGGGGCAGCGAAATTATCCCATAGAGAAGCAATGGTTACTTTATTCAGAGAACGCCGAACTGCACCGAAGTGTCAGTGAAATGCTCGGATTTTTGGTGACTCAGTTCAACAGGCTTAACCAGAAGAATCCCGTAGGATTCAGGCCTGTGTCAGACGAACGCAGTGAGCACGTCCGTGTTGCCGCACAGTCTTGATTAAAATGTGTCTAATTTCTACAATCTTGCAGAACAGTGTAAGCTGGAACAACCTCTGAAGAAATGTCTCACTGCCATGTTGTTTCAATCTTACTGGTTAAGATCCAAATTGGTTAATGAAAGCATTATAATTTTAAACATTAACCTTCCAGATTGTTAAATTGGTTGTTATTAAGCACTTCGCTACCACAAATGAGTTAACTTAATCTAAAAAAGCAGCATTTTAGGCATCAAAGATCATATTAAATAAATTGTCTCGTATTCTAAAAGAATGCACATGACCTTTGTTTATTGCAACCAAACCTAATTTGAAAATGCACTCTAGAAATGTCACTAAGGATGCAGTGCAACAGACATGACAATGAAAACTGGAATGCTTTGAAGTTCTAAGACATCGGAATCTCCTTTGGAGACTCACAGCAGTCTCATTTGCATCAGTGCAACTGATCAGCAGGTGGAGCACTCTTAGGCTGGGGTCAGACGAACGCAGTGTTAACGTCTGTGTAGCCGCACTTTAGTACGTCCGTGGTAGCAGATAATCATGACCAATGAAGGCCCACACATGAAGTACGTCCGCACAGAAGTGAGGACGCACTACGGACGCGTCAATCGGACGCAGGTTAGCAAGAACGTCGAACTGTTAGGACGGATGTGCGGAGTGACCCACGTTCGCAAAGCTTTGTGTGTGAGTGATGGAACGTGGTCAGACAGACTGCATTTATACGTCCAGCATTTTTGACGGACAAAATGTTTTTTCACTGTAATTTATTTTCCCTCCTACATCCGTCAGAAATAATGTCAGTCACAAAAATGGACTGTGTGGCCACTACTGCGTCTTCCGTCAAAAAGTGCATCCATACTGCACGGGCTCATAGTCCTTAGAAAACGCACTCGTCTGACCCTAGTCTCACTGTCAATTAATGCATACAGGCTGTAAATACGTTGTACTGATTTACAATTAATGTACACTGAGTAGGGCGCGTGTGTGTGTGTGGCGATCAAGGTAAAATGTAAAGTGGCTTTCCATAAAGCTATTGGTTCCTGTCAGTGGTATAATGTAAAACCACTTGGTAGTGAAGGGATTAAATTCTGAAAATCGTATATTGCATGCTTATATAGCTATTTATTTGCAGATTTTATAAAACACACTCTAATTGAATAAATAATGCATGTTTGAACAGGTATCAAATTATTATACAACGATAACAAAATGGACCCACACTCAAAAAATATAGGAAAATAATTGCTGGAATATTTCTGGAGTAATAATCTCCAGAGCTACTTCTTCCGCTGGAAAAATAGACTGAGGAATTATTTATGCTGTTATCTGTGCTCTGCTATCTAATTATTCTAGCTTTTTTTCACTGTCATTCAAAAGTGTATGTGACAGCTATGTCATAACAGTGCGTGCTAATAAATGGGATTGTTTCATCTATAAAATTCAAAAAAAGCCAAATAGTAAAATATTTCAAAATTGACACAAAATAAAGTTATCTCTGCAATACACCATGTAACAAATGTAGCACGTTTTATAACAAAAATAAGCACCAACCTATTTTGTACAAATACTGTAACTAGTAACACAAATAAAACTAAATGCTACTTTATTGTAAAGACAGATTTTCTTTCTAACATTGAAATCTAAGTAGATAGACTGAAGTTCATCAAGTTCAATGTTGCTGAAAGCAAGACTTTTTCTTAATGGATATCATTATATCATCTTCAATGCCAAATGACAAGCAATGTACTTTGGGGACACTGTTGACTAAGTCTATACAATTTTTCATATGCCTTTTTATATTTCATATTATATTCAAGGACATCTAATAAAATGCTTGTAAAAACAAAATTATACTATGTACTCTACATGTTAAAGGTGGAAACACTCAACATCTCCTTAACTAGGCATTTTTGTAGAACATAGAAAACTATAACATTTGTAATAGATCTAATACGATAAAAAATTCTGTGATTTTGTTTGTTTGTGATTATTTTAATGATACTTATTTTAGCTTAAATTCTTCAATTCTTTGAACATGCTTATTAGTGTCAGGATAGAGAATCACCCAGCACGCAGTCAAAACCCAGCTAAGCAAGGGAACACCTAATCTAAGAAGCTGGTCCTTGTAACGGCCAGTAACTAAACTAAAGAAAGCATATAAACAATTCATAAAAGTACAGAGTAGGAGCAGGAGAGATATCGTAGTACAATTACAAGCCGGAGGTCGGTACACGGAATAAACATACGCCAAGGGTCAAACGCAGAAATCACAGTTGATAATACTAGCCAGAAGTCATACCAGGAGATCATAAGCTATCAGGAACACGGTGAAGGGTATCATAAACCACAACAGGGCTCAGAGCTCTGTCAGTGACTGGTATATAAAGGCCTCCTAGGTCTCTGATCAGGTGCAGCAATCACAGTAGCCAGATTCCCAGAATGGCGCCCTCTCTGTTGAGGAAACCTTACTGCAGGACCACCAGCTGGCATCACAATTAGACTGTATCACTTTATGACTGCTTCATGTCCGTTAAAACCAATGTTTTATGCATGTTGATATATACATATAGAAAGAGTATGTATCTATATATAAGGTAGAGGAATTTTATCTCAACACACAAAAGGAACCATATTAACCTAAATAACATCAATGAAACTGATTCTATTCCATGTCCCATCAATATGGAAAGGGAAACAGATCCAAGGTCTGAAGATGTTCTCTAAGAATAAAATGATGTCTGTTTTTACAGAGTAACAGTTACTTACATAGCCATAGAGTAGCGATAACCCCCATGCAAGATTCTTTTATTAAATGTATGAAAGATGACCCTATACCATTACAAATGTGTCATTGCTAGGACACCAAATCAAATATTCAGGGTTATTCAGAGAGAATCGAAAAGTCACCGCATGTTCGGTGACCTTTCGTTCCCCGCACTTCAGGGCGATTCTAGTTCGCTGACCCTGCGGTGTATTCAGCAAGCACTGCAGGGCCCCCCATAGTGCAGGGAAAACTCGCCACAAACCAGCAGAACACTCACCGAAAACCCGCAGAAATCACTGCAAAAACCCCATCGAACAAGCTGCAAAAACCCAACTAGCCGCCAATCACAGCACAGAGCAGACGCCGGAAAAATCCGACAAGCAGACGAATGTGGTGAAGGAAAAAAAAACAGTATACTTGAAAGATTGAAATTTAAAACGCTGTTAAAAAATAAACAACGAAAATGTCTGGAATTTACATATAAGATTATATGAATGATAATAAAAAGGTCTGTTAAGGAAAATTTGAAAAGAAAAAGAACGGAAAAAGAATGTTGCCGAAAAAATCCAGAAAAATGCCTGAAAGATCCTAACAAATCTAGAAATAAAGAGACTTTTTACTGCAGAATAAAATAATTAACGGTTTATTATATATTGAATTAAAACGGGAATATTTTTAGCATTGAAGCCTATGGGATTCGTCTGAATAAACCTGTCAAATGAAACCACCGAACAGCAGGGCATTTCAGCAACTTTTCCCTGCTGTTTGGTGTCTCTGAATAGACGAACCATTGCTTCTCTATGGGGGATTTCACTGCCCTCGAAAAGGCACCATACTTGCAGACGATTTGCTAGAATTTGGCGAATTGCCTGCTCTCTGAATAGCTGAATGGCCCCGAAATGTCCCCGTTCGCTGAAATTCAGTGTTGTTACATTTCTGGCACATTTTGGATGTCTCTGAATAACCCCCATAGATGCTGCACCTCATAGTTCATCTAAACATTTGGCTGTGGCACTAATGGGACGTGTTGGGATCTTTTATCTCCAGGATTAATAAAGGTAGGTAAGAAGATTAAGGTTGTATATAATAATCTTGCTGGTTTCATCAGAATTCTAATAGTGTTTACTTGTGCACAAAAGTACGTTTAGGTGGATCTGAGGCTTGTAGTAGTCAAAGGGTTATAGTAACTATTCATCAGAATTTTTTTTTTTTAAATGTAAGACCTGAGAGTAGCCTTCATTTTCTTGCTGCAGGAAACATGAAAAATTCACAAAGAACTGACACTGCCCAGTTTTTGGAGTGGTAGTCCAACCCACAGGAAAAACAAAAAATCTGCGTAGTACAGAGGAAACAAAAGCAAAAAGAAATAAATAAATTGAAATATAAAAAAAAAAAAAAAAAAAATTGGCACAGATAGTCAAAAATGATGAAGAGCAGAAAACCATGCAATTCAAAAAGACAAAAAAGGGCAAGTCTCCAACTCCAACTTGCCTAGCCTTGACCAGAAGTCCATACTTTACTGAACGTTCAGTGACGTCCGTTGAGAAAACATCCCACATTCTGCCCATTGACAGATGAATAAGGGCCTGTACATCTGTGAACCAGAATGAAAAGACTAGAGCAAGAAAAACGGTACGAGAAAATTGACACCAGCATCCTGAAAAACACTGCATATGTCACTTTTCACCACACAAGTTGCTAAAAAGAACAAAATAAACTGTAAGAACAAACAAATGGATTTGACATAAATAAAATATGGGTACTAATGGTTTCCCAACCATTAGATCGTGCATGCAGTCATCCAAACTCTTGCAGTGAGTACCAGGCTATTATTCAAATCCTGACAGTTACGTCCATTAGCGATGAGCTCACACATTGCCAGAAAAGTTTGTTTTGTGAATCTGGCAAGTTTCCATGCAATATGGTTGACTCCCATTGTGATCATTACGACCATTAGTGAATCTATGCCCTAGTTAATGGACTATTCATTTTATTATCACTTTAATACTCGCCTTATAAACGTTGCTTGTATTTCTATAACTTTTTTATTCCATTATTTTTGCTCAGCATTGCCCCTCTGCTTTTTTCTATTTATTTCTTTATAAAGTTTGTTTCCAGATGAAAATAGTAATAGTCACGAATGAATACTATAACAAATTCTTCCACCTTGCTAAAAGAATATCAATAATAATAGCCGAGATGTCATTCATTATTTCATTATATAAAGTCTTCGAACAGCTTTTAAATTTACAGCTAGCCTGTTTCTGGAAATGAGTAATTAGCAGACCTTCAGCGGGAATTAATTATTCTTTAAGCTGTCATTTTCAGTTTATTATACTTTTAGGAGAGAGCAGCGTTTGCTAGCTACTGTTTTAATGTTCATGTGTGGATATGAAGGCATTAGATCTCTGACTGTAATAATTAAATAAGCAGTAATAATGTAAGATTAGGCTTCCAATAAAGCCTGTAGGAGAAAAAAATAAATCATTAAACAACAAAGATTTTATTGCATTTATGTCTCATGTTTACGAAAAATGAAATACTGGATAAGCATCAGTGGAAGAAAATGAAAACAAAAAGGTGGTATCACAAACAATTATGTGATAAGGGCAATGTTTTGTTCATGCAATGTGCATGATAATTAAAAGACAATTGTGTCTAAAATGCCGCACGAGTCCCCATATTACTAAACATAAAAAGAATATATAATAGAATCTATTCACAAAGCACCAAAATTTCAGTGAAATTGTGTACTTTTTACTTTGGCGCACTTCCATTTCGGTGAATTCTTCTAGTGAATAGTCGCCTTAGTGCACTGAAGATGGAGTCATCAAAGTCCCACGAAAAAGTTGGAGAACGTCTGGTGGAATTCGGTGGCAAGGTCGGGGGTTAGTGAATAACCTCTTATGCCTTCAATATCATATATTGTAGCAGTGGTGATTGGGTGATCACTTTTAAGGGGATGAATTGATTGAAAATACATGCACTGCTACTATAAAGAAATCAGTCCTACTCTGCACTTTGTCTCCCTTACAAAAGCTTCTGATCACCCAAATAATTAAATCAGAGGCATGCACTTGTGTACACACACACTTAGATACCCAAACATTCAGTTCCTTTTATTCAAAATATAGGTTATACATATAACCTATTTTTTTGTAAGTAGTTAAAAACTATAGTGTTTGTAACTGTGAATCACAGTTGACTGCACAGGGTCAAGTGAGGTGTCATTGGAAAGGTCAGAGTTTGGCCTTTCCAACGATACCGGATATGACCACGTAATGTGTAGAAACAAAAAAAAGAAGAAAAAAGAAGTGCAAAATTTATGCATTATGTGCTTTTACTTGTAAAGCAAACAATGCCTCTGGACTAACTCTCATTTCACACACTGACCAATTGTGGAGGTGATGAAGCAAAGCATTATTATGCATTGGTTCATCTAAAACACAAGCTGCTGCACCGCTGCGAGGAAAGACCCCTGTACTGTATTTCCACTCTTTACACCCCACAAAGTCATGTTAGGCGTCAATTGACAAGTCAGAGTCTGGCCATTCTAATGATACCAAACATAAATGTAAAAAAAAACAGAAAAACACTAAATAATTTTGAAAAAAAAATATTTATTTATTTAGTTCCAAAGCAATGACATTGTCCATTTTTCCTGTATGAAATGAGCAATACCACTGCCATTACTCCCCTTCTCATTTTCCACGCTGCGAGCAAGGTCAGTGTTTTCTACAGTCATGGTATTCATAAAACACAATGCGCCAGAAGGCAAGCAATTTTTTTTTCAATTTTAGTTAAAATCATGTATTTTATCATAAACATACAGTTACATATTCCCATTTTCATTTCTTTTTCCAAGAGTGCCCCATAGAATATATAACCAGAAAAGTTTGGATGATAAAATGTGAGAAAAATTACTTTACAAGCTGTAATTAATTGAAATCTGAATGGAAATTTACATTTATTTCACATTTTATGTTATACACATTATTAGGGATCCACTGATACCATTGTTTAAGACCGAGTATGAGTATTGATACTTTATTCAGGAACTCACCGATACCGAGTACAGATACTTTAAATTTTTTTATGGAGAAAGGATTTTACCAGGAAGGATACATTGAGATTTCTCTCATTTTCAAGTATGTCCTGTGGCCATATACCAGTAAATAATTTAGGATTTTGCTGAAAGCCTGTCCAATTTATGTTAACGTTGAAATGTATGGCCAGACACACACAATTTACCCACTGCACAGCCTGCACACTCCCTGACCACACACAGAATATATATACCTACACACACACCAGAACTCAGATAAATGTATACCCACTCAGACCTCAGATACATGTATACCTACAGACACCTGACCAGAGTATGTGTGTGTGCTATATATATATATATATATATATATACACACACAGTGGCAAGAAAAAGTATGTGAACCCTTTGGGATTACGTGGAGTTTTGCATGCATTGGTCATAAAATGTGCTCTGATCTTCATCTAAGTCACAACAATTTGAAAAACAGTCTGCTTAAAATAATACAACACAAACATTATAGGTTTTTATGTGTTTATTGAACATAACATGTAAACATTCACAGTGCAAGGTGGAAAAAGTATGTGAACCCCTAGCCTAATGATTTCTCCAAGAGCTAATTGGAGCCAGGAGTGAGCCAACTTGAGTCCAATCATTGTGATATTATTGGATGTGTTGCTGAAGCTGTCCTGCTCTTAAAAAACACACCAGTTTTGGGTATACTGGTTCAAGAAGCACTGCCTGATGTGAACCATGCCTCGCAGAAAAGAGCTCTCAGAAGACCTACGATTAAGAATTGTTGACTTGCATGAAGCTGGAAAGGGTTACAAAAGTATCTCCAAAAGTCTTTATGTTCATGTGTCCATGGTAAAACAGACTGTCTACAAATGGAGAAAGTTCAGCACTGTTGCTACTCTCCCAGGCGTGATCGTCCTGTAAAGATGACTGCAAGAGCACAGCGCAGAATGCTTAATGAGGTAAAGAAGATCCTAGAGTGTCAGCTAAAAACTTACAGAAATCTCTGGCACATGCTAACATTTTTGTTGATACATCTACAATAAGGAAAACATTAAAAATAATGGAGTACATGGGAGGACACCACGGAGGAAGCCATTGCTGTCCAAAAAGAATATTGCAGCACGTTTGAAGTTTGCAAAAGAGCACCTGGATGTTCCACAGCACTACTGGCAAAATATTCTGTGGACAGATGAAACCAAAATTGAGTTGTTTGGAAAAAACACACAACACTATTGTGAAAAAAAAGCACAGCACACCAACATCAAAACCTCATCCCCACTGTAAAACATGGCGGAGGAGCATCATGGTTTGGGGCTACTTGCTGCCTCAGGGCCTGGACGGATTGTTGTCATTGATGGAAAAATGATTCCAGAGTTTATCAAGACATTTTGCAGGAAAATGTAAGACCATCTGTCCACCAACTGAAGCTCTGCAGAGGATGGGTGATGCAACAGGACAATGACCAAAAGCATACAAGTAATTCAACAAAAGAATGGCTTCAACAAAACAAAATACACCTTCTGGAGTGACCCAGAGTCCTGACCTCAACCCGATTGAAATGCTGTGGCATGACCTTAAGAGAGCGATTCACACCAGACATCCCAAGAATATTGCTACACTGAAACAGTTTTGTGAAGATGAGTGGTCCAAAATTACTCCAGATCGTTGTGCAGGTCTGATCTGCAACTATAGGAAACGTTTGGTTGAGGTTATTGCTGCCAAAGGAGGGTCAACCAGTTAAGTCCTAAGGTTCACATACTTTTTCCCACACTGCACTGCGAATGTTTACATGTTATGTTCAATAAACACATGAAAACATATAATCTTTGTGTTGTATTATTTTAAGCAGACTGTGTTTTTCAAATTGTTGTGACTTAGATGAAGATCAGAGCACATTTTATGACCAATTCATGCAAAACTCCAAAGGGTTCACATACTTTTTCTTGCCACTGTATGTATATATATATATATATATATAATATATATATTTTACACACACACACACACATTCCACACCTCAGATACAGACACTGGGGCAGCTTGTAGAATGCCTTAATGGCATTCTACCAGGCCCCTGTGGCTAGCAGCGTTCCATCGAGCGGCTGCCTTAAAATTTTAGAGCGGCCACTCAGTGGGAACCTAGATGGGAAGTAAGAGATCGTGGCTTGGGGTTCCCACTAAGCGGCCACCTTAAACCTTGGACAGTGGCCGCTCGATAGAAAGAGGCCAGCTGCAGGGGCCTATTAGTATGCCACTATAGCATTCTGCCAGCCGCCTCAGCCCCTCAGATGCCGGCAAGCCAGCTCAGTGCTGGTTTCCATTATGGGAGGTATCGAGGCATCTGCACGAGTACCAAGTACTTGTGCAAATGCCGGTATAGGTATCGGTGCATCCCTACACATAAGGATATATTTTGAATGTACTAGGTCTGCTGAAAATAAGGATATTTAATAAGTCTTCTAAAAAAACGTGACTTCAAAACACGTTTAAACATGATGGGCACGCTGCCCTGAGATAAAACCGGGTTGCTAAGGGAAAAAAATTAAGCGTTCACTAACTTCCCCTTAACGTCCCGGTTTCCCTAGCAGATTCAGGGCAGGCGCCGAGTCCGACAGCCTGCCCCTTAACGATCACTGAGCTCGTGGATGCTGGGGGCAATGCTACAGCTCCGTCCCCAGCATCCCCTCCATGGCGTCCATAGGAGGATCATGCTGCCTGGTCACATGACCGGCAAGATCTCGCCTCTCACGAGATCCTTCTGGTCGGCAGAGTGATTGGAGGGAGACGGGGGACTTTCTGCCAGAAGCAGCGTATCGGGCCGCCATTCTCACCATGGGACAAGAGGTGAGTATTTAATTTTGTTGGGGGGGGTTTTGAGCTGCAGATAACGGATTCTGCAGCAGCGCAATCCGTTTACCTACAGCTCTGAGCTGGTGTTAACTTTTTCAGGTAGCACTTGCTCTTAGTAACTAGCATTAGGACTAAGTGATCCTAACGCTAGTTACTCTGTGCTTGCACTTTGCTCTCCGCATGTTAGGTATAGGGAACACACAGTACAGTGAACTCGCACTACGAATCGCTAATTAACAATTCAAAGGCGTTCTGGCTGCAGTGCTATGACCTCATTTAAGCTAGCACTAATGCTGAAGCTAGTGTTAGCTTGAAGAGTTGATAATAGAGCCCGATGAGTAGTTACAGTTACAAGTTTTTATAAAGCACTAACAAGTTCCGTAGCGCTGTACAATGGGAGACAGAAGAACAAATATACATACAGGTTCAACACACAGTACAGTAGACAAGAGGACCCTGCTCAAGAGAGTACAAATGGTAAAAATGAGATCAGCAGCATACCGTGGTGAAATGGGTCAGCAGCAACAAGGTTAATATACAAGCACAAGTTCAGCATAAAGAGCAAAGTCAAATAACCCAGTGTATCAGTGAAACAGATGGGCCGAAGAGAGATACCCATAGTTTCATGAGAATGGCTTTGTTAAGGGTCACCCTCTCTCATGTCCATCTGTTTGACTAATGCCGATATGCCGTGTTATTTTCTCAGAAGTTTTATATTGCACAAGTTGCATTTTTGTGAAATACGATCTGCATTTCATGTAAAAACAAAAAAGAAACTATTTACATATTAAACAGTAGCCGTTATTGAAAGGAAATTATGATAAAACACTTTAAGTTCCTTTGTCTAATATGGAATTGGTTTCCATTAAACAAAATAATAAAATTGAACTCGAGGACAGAGGCTGCTACCAGAGCTCTCTTCTTAGAATTATTTTGTGTATATATTATTTCAGTTGCAATGTTACTTCAGGCACAGGGTGAAAGCTACTGTTTAAACCAGCAGATTGGAGCTGATTATGACAGTGTTTATGCATATTGTCTCTGGTAATAAATCTTTGCTCGGGAAACCAGTACATGCGCCCCTATTCCTGTACGCCAAGATATTGACACAACAACTGCAGCACAAAGGCCAGATTCCTCTTAGTTTCCAATCAACAATCTGGACTTTTTACTTTCAAATATAATGAATGGATTCAGTGGTAAACCGGAAATTAAATTAAAACAAAATAAATAAATTATCATGGAATTCTGACATTGATGGAGTTGTCTAGTTTAGCAACTGGAAAATGAAAACTGCTGGACATTTCTAGGTTTATAAAATGAAGCAAATTGTTGAATGTTAGGGCCAATCGTTTGGGAAACATATGGCGAGATACAATACCCTATTTTGAAAGCAAAAAATTCTTCTAGCGTTGGAAGATTGACAAGACTGACATGGGTGCCATATGTGGAGGTAGCTGCATATCAAACAGAACTGGAATCAGATTGTTTGAATTCATTTGAGAATAGTTTTTAATGCAAGCATTTTATTCTTTGGTCTGTTTGCTGGATTAATTATACATATGTTCGTTAATGTGCATATGTTACTTTTAATACCTATGCAGAGTTTTTAGTGTAGGTATATTGTTCTATAAAGTATTTAAAATATTGAAGCCTAGATTACTTTAGAAGGAAGCAATAAGTTTATATTAAAATCACTCGTGTGCGCAGACCAGAGTGTGCACCCATAGAAAATTAATTAATTCCAAATTTATGCCCAGATAATTTAGCACAAAATACATATTTTTGTGTTAAAAATAATCAACCTTCACACAGAGATACCGTCTATGTACATACTATTTTTCATGAACCACATAAGGAACATACAAAATATTAATGGGTGAACAGGGACACACCAGGCACACCTTGTATGATTTAAATAGTAAATATACAGTGGCAAGAAAAAGTATGTGAACCCTTTGGGATTACGTGGAGTTTTGCATGAATTGGTCATAAAATGTGCTCTGATCTTCATCTAAGTCACAACAATTTGAAAAACACAGTCTGCTTAAAATAATACAACACAAACATTATATGTTTTCATGTTTTTATTGAACAGAACATGTAAACATTCACAGTGCAGGGTGGAAAAAGTATGTGAACCTTTGGACTTAACTGGTTGACCCTCCTTTGGCAGCAATAACCTCCACCAAACGTTTCCTGTAGTTGCAGATCAGACCTGCACAACTATCTGGAGTAATTTTGGACCACTCCTCTTCACAAAACTGTTTCAGTGTAGCAAAAATTTTTGGGATGTTTGGTGTGAATCGCCCTCTTAAGGTCATGCCACAGCATTTCAATCGGGTTGAGGTCAGGACTTTGACTGGGCCACTCCAGAAGGCGTATTTTGTTTTGTTGAAGCCATTCTTTTGTTGAATTACTTGTATGCGTCGAGTCATTGTCCTGTTGCATCACCCATCCTCTGCGGAGCTTCAGTTGGCGGACAGATGGTCTTACGCTTTCCTGCAAAATGTCTTGATAAACTCTGGAATTCATTTTTCCATTAATAACAACAATCCATCCAGGCCCTGAGGCAGCAAAGCAGCCCCAAACCATGATGCAGTAGGAAAAGGGAAGTGCTCATGCCACTGTACAGAGCATTGGTGAGACCTCACTTGGAGTACTGTGTGCAGTACTGGAGACCGTATCTCCAGAAGGATATAGACATCTTAGAGAGAGTTCAGAGAAGGGCTACTAAAATGGTGTACGGCTTGAAGGAGAAAAGTTACCAGGAAAGGCTTAATGATCTTAACTTGTACAGCTTGGAAAAAAGACGAGACAGAGGAGATATGATAGAAACATTTAAATACGTAAAGGGAATCCACAAGGTAGAGGAAGGGAGTATATTTAAAAGGAAACAAAGTAGCAAAACAAGAGGACATAGTCTTAGATTAGAGGGGCAAAGGTTTAAAAGTAACATCAGGAAGCATTATTTTACTGAGAGGGTGGTGGATACATGGAACAGTCTTCCAGTTGAAGTGGTAGAGGCCAAAACAGTAATTGAATTTAAGCAAGCATGGGATAGGCATAAGGCTATCCTAAACAAAAGATAAATCCAGGTAAAGTATCCATGTAATTGGGCAGACTAGATGGGCCGAAAGGTTCTTATCTGCCGACATCTTTCTATGTTTCTATGTTTCTATGATGCTCCCTCCGCTATGTTTTACAGTGGGGATGAGGTTTTGATGTTGGTGTGCTGTGCCTTTTTTTCTCCACAAATAGTGTTGTGTGTTTTTTCAAAACAACTCAATTTTGGTTTCATCTGCACACAGAATATTTTGCCAGTAGTGCTGTGGAACATCCAGGTGCTCTTTTGCAAACTTCAAATGTGCTGCAATATTCTTTTTGGACAGCAATGGCTTCCTCCGTGGTGTCCTCCCATGTACTCCATTCTTGTTTAATGTTTTCCTTATTGTAGATGTGTCAACAAAAATGTTAGCATGTGCCAGAGATTTCTGCAAAGTCTTTAGCTGACACTCTAGGATTCTTCTTTACCTCATTAAGCATTCTGCGTTGTGCTCTTGCAGTCATCTTTACAGGACGACCACGCATAGGGAGAGTAGTAACAGTGCTGAACTTTCTCCATTTGTAGGCAGTCTGTCTTACCGTGGACACATGAACATCAAGGCTTTTGGAGATACTTTTGTAACCCTTTCCAGCTTCATGCAAGTCAACATTTCTTGATCGTAGGTCTTCTGAGAGCTCTTTTCTGCGAGGCATGGTTCACATCAGGCAGTGCTTCTTGAAACCAGTAAACCAAAACTGGTGTGTGTTTTAAAGGGCATGACAGCTTTCAGCAACACATCCAATAATATCACACTGATTGGACTCAAGGTTGGCTCACTCCTGGCTCCAATTAGCTCTTGAAGAAGTCATTAGGCTAGGGGTTCACATACTTTTTCCACCCTGCACTGTGAATGTTTACATGTTCTGTTCAATAAAAACATGAAAACATATAATGTTTGTGTTGTATTATTTTAAGCAGACTGTGTTTTTCAAATTGTTGTGACTTAGATGAAGATCAGAGCACAGTTTATAACCAAGTCATGGAAAACTCCACGTACTCCCAAATGGTTCACATACTTTTTCTTGCCACTGTATGTACTTTGCTATGCGTGCTTTAAAGGGACACTTGAAATAAAATATGGGTGCGCACTACAGACGTGAATTGTATCAAATCCTGATGTCCCCACCCATGTTCCCCCCCCCAGCTTTAGCTAAAAGTGGTTACAGGTGGGGAAGCTAAAGCTTATCACATCTCTAGTGCTGTGGGGACTCTCTCTATGCTTTCTGAGATTGACAATGTCTACTTCAGGAAGAAGCAGATACTGTCAGTGCTGTGCTGAGTGTTCGACAGACCCAATGCAAATGCATTGACAGGCACTGGTAAAACCATGCTGCATATCTCAGCTTCCCTCCACCCAGAAAGGAGCCGGTCAATAATCTCAAACTGGGCCCACCTTCCAGGGTTTACTCTCCTCACTGCACATCTGCTTTGGGGGCTACTGCAACTCACTTGGTGTTAAGTTAAATGTTCATTGTGGCTGGAGTGTTCCAAACGAAACCAAAGATCCAGTCAATGATGATATGATATGTGATGTTCTATTGTGATAAAGATGAACATTTTAATGCTGCCAACTATTCTTCTCATCTGATCAAATGCTATTTTGTTCTAAGGCCCGTGTCAGACGAACGCAGTGATCACGTCCGTGTTGCCGCACAGTTTACCGTCTGTCGTAGCATAGAATCCTGAGCAATAGATACCCACACACTAAGTGTGTCCGCACTGAACTGCGCACGCACAACACACGTGGCAAACGGACGCAAGTTAGCCAAGAACGTAAAACCGCTAACACGGACGCGCAGAGTGCGCCACATCCACCACGTCCGCGTAACGTTCTGTGTGTGTGAGGAGGAGATGTCAGACGCAGCGCATTTGCGACGTCCAGCACCTTGACGCACAAAATGCCTTTTTATATCCTTTTTCATATTCATTTTGTTTCATATATTTCCCTTTTTTTCTACGTCCGTCATAAAAACCGAACTGTGTGGTGTCTACAGTATCTTCCGTCAGAATGTCTGTCCGTTGTGCACGCACGAAGAGTGCGCTCAGACTGCGTTAGTCTGACTCTAGCCTTAGCCAGCGGCTACACATTTTGTAAATAAGAATATGCAAGTTGTGTATAGCTGTCACTATAGAATGATCATATTCTATTCATACATATCTGCATCAGGGAACAGCAAAACAGTCATAATAATACTTACATACTAATAATATGTATTCGTGTTGCACCTGAGTCCACTGTGTGTTACAACCTTGTAACAGTTGTTAATATTTATTTTCTTTTGACGTCTTTAAGTAGATACTACTTAACCTCTGCTATACATATTTGTCCAGGGAGATGACCATTTTTCCATGACATTCTATCATGTAAATGCTCAGACACAAACAATACAGTTATGGCCAGGCATCATGATTCACTCCTAAACAGTGATTATGTCATTATAACCCTTAGGTGTTCTGTTACCTCTGTCTCCCAAAAGCTAGTAGCTTCACAGTTGACTAAAGGGTTTATTCACTAACCTTCACCTTGACCTGAATTGCACCGAACGGTGAAATTCACCGATCGGTGCATTTTCGTGGCAATTCGATAATCCACTATGAAAATTCAGGCGAATTGACAGCAAAATAAGGTGCAGTTTGCAGCAATTCGGCAGCACTGAAATTGCCCCATAGAAGACTATTGTGTCTTTTCACAGAACACCGAACTGCACCGAAATTCAGGCGAAATGTCCTGATTTTCAGTGTTTCAGTTTCACAGGTCTAAACAGGTTATACATATGATTCAAAGTAAAAACGTAATATCTTTTTTTTTAAAAATTTGAGACGGTTTATTTTTTCATTTTCAGAAAAAAACCTTTTTATTTTTAAGAACACCTTTTTGTATTTTTTTTGAAGAAATTTTTGTTTCTCAATTTTTTAAAAGGCATTTTTTTATTCTGTAACAGACCTTTTTAATCTTTTTTTAAAATGGACCTTATTAATCTTTTTTTATCGATTTAAATACCTATTAGGAGAATAAGAAACTTCCTATTCACCAACATGGAGTTGGTGACTCCATTTTCAGCAAAATACGGTGACCATTCGCTAAATATTGAATTCACCGTATTTTCGGCGAAATGGAAAAAATGAAATGCGACGAGTTGGGTGAATTGTGCGAAAATACATAATATACTGTATAAAATTGCACATCATTTTGGTGCTTTGTGAATAGACCCTTAATTGAATTTAATATGTAGATCTGGACAACTGCGTTGTCGGGAATCAATGGAAAAATTAGAAATTAGGAATAATGCTTACTATATTTTAGCACAGCAATGATTGTACAATATGGTGGAATGTGCAGAGTCTAGTTTCAGATCATCGAAAATAATAATGCATCACAACTTATCAATTCCCATGACAGACAATTCAAAGTTCTGCTATGTCATCCATAAAACCAGAACAACAGAAGAAAAGGCACAGGTGGGATAGACGTAGCAGTCTCAGCATTCTAAGGTTCAGCCAGATCTCTGTAAGTAGATGTAACAAATATGCTTATCTGAGAGCTAGTAATTGATTTTCCTATGAATACTGTAATATTTTGTTTGCATTCCTTGCGGGTTTATTTCCATTTCTTCACGTGTTATTTTCACAGCTGCTACTTTATAGGCTAAAGTGATAATGTCTCTCAAATAGTGTTAGAAAGCGAATATATTAGCATGTAATTAAATATGCAGATGTCTAGTTGTAAGTCCATACTGATTAATAACATTGAATATACACAAAGCTATTGTGTTACATGTGCATATTTCCAAATCTAGCTAGAAGCGAGGATTGTCTCTATACCTCATGTTAATTATTTTTTTTCAATACAAATCAAAGTTACAGTTATATTGATTAACTCTGTCAGTACCGTTATCGAGTATACTTGATCTTCAAAAGCACTTGTAGGTGTCCCGAGATTAACTGTACTCAATCTGGTTGGTTTCAAGCAAAATGCTACGGGGGTTATTCAGAGAGCACCGAAATGTCACTGACATTCAGCATTCACTGCAAGGTCCCAGGAGTGCAGGGAAAACCTGCTGAAATCCCACCGAAAATCTGCTGGATCTGCCGCAAAAAACACGCCGAACACGTCAGAAAAAGCTGACGAGCTGACGATCACCGTGCAGACCAGCTGCTGGAAGAAGCAGACAAGCTGATGAACGTGGTAAAAAAGAAAAAAAAAAAACAATACGAATGAAAGTGACAAAATTGAAACGCTGTTTGCGGAAAAACTACTGAACGGAAAAGTCTGGAATTGACATATAAGGTCCTATGAATGATAATAAAAAGGTCCGTCACAGAAAAAGAAAAAAACGCTTTTAAAAAAAAATATCCCAAAAAAATGCCGAAAAGATCTTTAAAAAAAAATTCAATAAATGGTGTCTTTTTACTGCAGATTAAAATAATAAACGGTTTATTAGATATAGAATAAAATAAATAAATAGGGAATATTTTTAAAATTGAAGACTATGGGATTCGACTGAATAAACCTGCCGAATGAAACACCGAACAGCAGGTCACTTTGGCAACTTTTCACTGCTGTTCGACATTCTCTGAATAGATGAACCATTGCTTCTCTATGAGGGATTTCACTGCCTTCGAACAGGCACCGTACGTGCAGGCAGTTCACCAAAATTTGGCGAACTGCCTGCTCTCTGAATAGCCGAATGGCCCAGAAATGTCACCGTACAAGGAAATTCCCCGTTCGGTGACATTTCGGGGCCAGATTGGCTCTCTCAGAATAACCCCTTATGAAATTTCATTTCTTGCAAACAAAATGCATTTGTATATGGTCTCCAGCACATGTTTCTATGGTTTCTATATGTGCTGCAGCCCACGGAACTGCTCTCATTGTCCATCACAGGCACAGACCTTTAACGTGAAGGTATTGTGAATAAACTGGTGAAAAAGAAACAGAAAAGGATAACATAGAAAATTTTACATTTATTAAAATCTAGAAAGCGCTAAGTGGGAAAGAAAATTATGTTATGTGTGTAATATATATATATATATATATATATAAAACAAGATATTACAAGACACAAAAAGGCTAATACAGTATAGAAACATTGTACAACAAGTCTGTTATTCAAAATACTTATTGGAGAGATAAGCATAGAGCTACACAATTCGTTCAGGGCCAATATACAGTCTTGGTAGAGAAATACAAACAATGTACTAGCAATTTTCCAAGGTCATATAGCATAACGTGTATAAAAATGCTTAGTTATTTGTCTGTTCAACAGTCCTCCCACGGAACATGATTTTTTTTAATGTTATCATGATGTTCTGTGCACTATTAGGTCAGCGTGAACTAGATCTCACCATACAGATGCCTGCGGCAAGCAAGTTCTCATAATAAAAAGTATACAGTTCACAAAAAGCTTAAAATGAGCAGTTATTGTGAGATTACAAAACACAGAATTACTCCCTGATTTACATATAGGAGGTTATTCATTAATAGCCAGCAGTGAAAAGCAGCAGGATTTCAACTACATTGAACTTGGGTGTTCCAGAGACAGAAACGAAAATCAACAGCAGGCAACGATTATTTATTTATAAAGTATTTTACCAGGCAGGATACATTGAGATTTCTCTCGTTTTCAAGTATGTCCTGGGTTTCAAACAATGTCGAAGAATACTGAACACCATTACCGACATAGTACCTCTGTAAAAAGTGTAATCTGTGGCTATTCTCTCGTCACCATTTTTTCACTTGTGTTTGCAACAGAGATGGAAAAACGTAAGTGATTTTAAATTGCAATCTCCATAGACAGCCGATAAAAATTATAGTGACAACAATGTAAGAGCAACTTTGGGACAACTTTGTTAGAAACAACGCTGGAAACAATGGTGAAATGTCCGGAACTACATAGGGTAGCAGCTATAGTGGAAACACAAGGTAAAAGCCATTGAAACCTTTGAGCACTGCACCAACTACAGTGGAAAGAATGGTGAAAACCACAGTGAACATCAGTGGCTTTACACTAAAGTGGGAATTCAATGATGTTTCACCATTCTGGTGAATCTGATCTGCTGTTAGCTTTAATTAAACCACCATTCTTTGAACGAAGGAACAGTGGTCCCTCTTAGGGAGGGATCTCCAGGACACGGCGCATGTGTCATGTGCTTCAACCCGCCCCTCTTACGATCGCGCCGCTCCGCTTCAGGAGTAAGTTGGATGGAAAAGGCTGGACACACTGAGCATGTCTCGATGCGCGGCGCCGCCTACAGGCGCTTCGTGCTCAGTGTATCTCCGGCTTGAGGAAGGCTGCAAAGCAACCAAAGCATCGCTGTTTTCTAAAATAAAGTGCCACTTAGCCTTTACGGAACATCTGGTCCTCCCATTTCTTTTTTACTGCTACCTTTGATAAAACATGACTATAGGAAAATAAATAGGTTTATGAAATGTACATATATTGCAAATACACACAGAGGCTATAATGGATAATCTTTTAGTTATGAAGAAATACAGTATAAACAACAACAGTGAACAGTGCACAAAATATAGTGAGATAAAGGGGGTTTGTGAGGGTCTTGAGAACGAGCAACGGCAATAGTGGCCTGCTCTACGGTGCACAAAATATAATACCACTTATCTTCAAAAGTGACCTTTATATATCGGTAATGTTGATAGTCTAGAAAGCAAAGATTGGAAAAAGCATACAGGGTTATTCAAAGAGAGCCGAATTGGCTACGAAATTGCACCGAACAGTGAATTTCCCCATACAGTGCAATTTCTGTGCCGTTTGGCTATTCAAAAGAAGGCATTTTGCCAAATATTGGTGAATTGCCAGCGAAATATGGTGCCTGTTCGACGGCAGTGAACTCCACATAGAGAAGCAGTAATCTATTCAGAGAACACAGAACAGGAGAGAAATGTCAGTGAAATGCCCTGGTTTTCAGTGGTTTCATTTGGCAGGTTTAATCAGACGAATCCCATAGGTTTCAATGGAAAAAAACATTCTCATTTCTATTAAATATTTATGAAACTGTTATTTTTTTAATCTGCAGCAAAAAGTCTATTTTTAGAATTTAAGACATTTTTCAGGATTTTTGGGCAAAAAAAAATAAAAATTACAATGTTTTTAAATAGCATTTTTTTTATCTGTAACAGACCTTTTTATTATTATTCATAGGACCTTATATATTAATTTCAGGCATTTTTGTGCATTAGTTTTTTCTAAACAGCTTTTAAAAGTTACGTTGGTTGTTTTTTTTTACCATGTTCGTCTGCATTTTCTGGTGCCTCGTTGGTGTATCGTCAACTTTTTTTCGACGCATTCGTCAGTTTTGTGGTGGATCGTCGGGTGCGTTCAACTTTTTTGGTGGGTTATCGAATCTATTTTTTTTGGCAGTTTTGCAGCATTTTTTCCGTTTGATTCGGCGTTTTTTCGCATGCGTTCAACGGATTCTGCCTGCACTTCGAGAACCTTGCGGTGAATGCTGAATTTTCCGTAGGGTCGGGGAATTTGACTCCCGAAATGCAGGGAACGAAAGAGCACTGACATTCCAGTGGAATTTTGGTGCTCTTTGAATAACCGTGATAGTGTGTACTGCAATACATGTAGGCTAGTTAGTTCTCTAATATGCTCTTACAAGCAGAGAGCAGCTACAGTGCGACGCAAACCTTGAGGCTCACAGGAGTATCCTTTACATTAACAGTTTGGTCCTGTTAACACTGCTTATTCATAGTATTACTCCAAACCGAATAGTAGACAAAATTAATTTATTGATATTAAAACAATCCCACAAAATTGTAGACAATTGTTCAGCCCAAAAAACATGGCTATAAAAAACAAATTGCTGATATTAGGGACAGCACTCATATGACATTTGCACATAATATAAATATATAGGGCCCTATTCCCTGCCTAACACTAAGGCTAATGTCAGATGAGCGCACTCTGCGTGCGTGCAGAACGGACAGACGTACTGACGGCAGATACTGTAGACACCACACGGTCCGTGTTTTTTTGATGGACGTAGAAAAAAAAGGGAACTATGGGAAATAAAATTAATATGAAAAAATGATAAAAATTTGAAAAGGATATGAAAAGCCATTTTGTGCGTCAAGGTGCTGGACGTCGCAAATTCGCTGCATCTGACATCTCATCACTCACACGGAACGGTACGCGGATGTGGCGCTCTTTCTGTGTCTGTGGTAGCAGTTTTACGTTCTTGCCTAACTTGCATCCGTTTGCCACGTTTGTTGTGTGTGCGCAGTTCGGTGCGCACATATTTCGTGTGTGGGTTTCTATTGATCATGATTCTATGCTACGACGGTCGTTAAACTGTGCGACAACACGGATGTGATCACTGCGTTCGTCTGACATTAGCCTAAAATGGTGACGCTAACGAGGAAAATTGCACCTGTAGGTTTCCCGTAAAACCCCATTTTAGCGTTAGATTCTGGGGCAGGCCTTGTCCCGGAACACAGCGGTACCCTCGGTGATACTCGCAGTATTGCTTCTGTGTTGCTGCGAGTTTCACCTTCTGGAGTCCATAGGACTCCATGGAGGGTTGCGCTGCCGGGATGCAAACCCTGCGTGATCTTGCTGGTGCAGAATGATCGTGGAGGGAGATTGTAAACTATTTGTCCCAAGTTTGGGGGGATAGGGCTAGGTTTAGGGGGGTTAGGGCTAGGTTTAGGGGGGTTAGGGAGTAGGGTTAGTGTTAGCCGCTGGGATTTTGGATGTCTGGAAGATGGCCGTCAGGGAGTTGTCTGTGTAGGGAAGTTGGCCGTCAGGGAGTTGTCTGTGTAGGGAAGTTGGCCGTCAGGGAGTTGTCTGTGTCGGGAAGTTGGCCATCAGGATTTTGGCATTAGGAAACCCGGTTGTAGGGATTTTGACCCAAACCCGGTATAGGGATGCTAAACGATTCTGCAAAAGCGTAATCAGTTCACAACAGCTTTTAGGTTTCGCTAACATTTTTGTTTGTGCATCTTGAGGTAATTAGTATAAGATTTGGATAAGTGCGGGAAAAAGTATTTATATCCCAGAGCAACTATTTGACAGCTCGTATATATGGAGTTGTCCTACCCTGTTCAGAGTGTCTCTTTTTTGTCGGGCTCCTTTGTCCTTAGCTGGTTCTGCTGCGTGTTCACTTCAGTGTCTGTGCACCTTGTAAACTATGCCAACAACTGCGTTTAGACCATCTGATGTCACCTAATGCCAATACATGCTGGGAAAGAGACACATCGTGCCCCTCACTGTGAGCTTTGTCATGCTTCCAGGATCCTCGTCTCTCCTTTATACAGGATGCTCCCAAAGTTATACATATTCAAGAGAGTCAACGAGCATCAGAAAGTTTGTGATGATCAGGGAAGCAGATACCGTTTAACGTTTTTTTATGGATCCTACAATTAGATATGTAGAAATTATAGCAATGTTCCCTATGATACATGTGTTATTTTGCACTGTATGTGTTCTCCATGAAATTAGACATCATTAGGTAAACTAACAATAACCACATAAAAGGGCAAAGTCATTATGACTTTCAGAGAAGTCATTAACTGCAATACAAGCAGAATTTCCACAATGGCATTATTTTTTCCCCATGGATACTGAGGATTTATTTTGATTTCTTCGTGTATCTTTGTAAAATTGGAGCATCATAGTCATATTATTATCAACTACTGTAGAATTAGGATGTCAAAAAAATCAACCTGCACACCCTTAGCAACTGTAATTGTCCGTTCCCTGCTGCCGCCATTAGGAAATAAGCCCATGGAATGCTTGCTTTAAACAGAGGTTGTTTGTTTGAATATACTGTGTATGCATTTGGGTGATAAATTGTACCTTTTTTGTGCCTTCCAATATAATACTACATTAGATGTTAAATGATGTATGGCTTTTTTTAACTGGTGGTACAATAGGAAAGTGCAATATGTTTTATTAATACATATCCTGACTTAACCTGCTGCATAATAAAACAATCTTAGTGAGTTTTTATAGCTCTATATTGTTTATTGTGTTAGTACATCCTTATAATTGCATGTTATGGTTGGAGGTGACCTTAACTATCACAGTAAGAACATAATGCAATATTTGCGGTGTAAATCCATACCTTCAGCTGGTATAATAAAATCAGGAAAAATAAAAGGAACTTTATATCCTAGGTATGTAGTCACATATGTAATTAATTTGTTTGATTCGTTTAAAGTGATCATGTTTCATAAGAATAGAAAAGGGATGGGAATGTATAACTTTACAAATAAAAGAAAAGCAGAATAAAAACTAACCAGCAACTAGCTGTTTTTTATCCAATACACCTCTTGAATGACAAAAAGATGAGCCCATCATTGAACAAAAAAAAAGGTCTTGTATTACCATGATAGAGAGAAAACCCTCAGGTTGAAGTTCACCAGCAGGACCTGTGAAATGATTTGCTCTTTTTTTTACCACTAAATTTAAAGATACAGGGTTATTCAGAGAGAGGTGAAAACCAGGAGAAGTGAAAATTCTAGGTCAAAATAGCCAAACCAGAAAAATTCTCCCAATTATCTCACTTTCCAAATCGCCTATTTGGTCTAGATTGTTCTCTTCTGCCATTCTCCTATTACCGTTCTCTGAATAACCCTGATAGAGTTCAGTAACTGTAGCCATATCTTGAAGGAGACTACTGGATGGTGTAGAAATACACAGAAAAATGTAATAATAAATATTAAAAATAATAATAGTATTTTAAGTGAGGGGAGACATACCTGTAAGGGGTTTGGGTCAAAATCCCGACAACCAGGTTCCCAAATGCCAACATCCCGAAGGCCAACTTCCTGACAGAACTATTGCCTGACACAGACAACTCCCCGATGGCAAACATCCCGATATCCAATATCCTGACAGACTTACATGGTTATTCAGAGAGGTGAAAACCAGGAGAATGACTGGAGAAGTGAAAATTCCAGGTCAAAATAGCCAAACCAGAAAAAGTCTCCCATTTATCTCACTTTCCAAAACGGCTATTTGGTTTAGAATTTTCTCTTGTCCTGCCATTCTCCTGGTTTTCACCGCTCTCTGAATAACCCACCAAGTGTCCGACGGCCAATTTCCCAACATCCCGAGGGTTAACCTTAACCCTCACCCCCTAATCCTAACTCTCTAACCCTAACTCCCTAAACCTAACCCTCCGGGATATTGGATGTCAGGAATTTGGCAGTCAGGCAATTAGTTCGTCGGGATATTGCATGTCATTCGGAAACCTGGTTGTCGGGATTTTGTCCGGCACCCATCTGTATGCTTCCTGTATGTAGGCTGCAAATAAATTCCTGCTGGTGCCAGTGTTACCAAAATCAGCAGGTCTATAGTGCTGCAGTATGTATTAATTTATTTATAAAGGATTTTACAGGAAGGATACATTGAGTTTTTCTCGTTTTCAAGTATGTCTGGGTTCAGCAACATTAAAAATTGTTACAGTGTTACAGAAATAAAGTAATAAAATGTAAAATATTAAAAAAATTCACAAAAATACAGATTAAGGCTAGGGTCAGACGAAAGCATTTTTCCACGCGAACGTGAAAAAGTGCGTCCAAACGCATTGACGTATTTTTTTCACGAAATGCGCAAAAACGGTCAGACGACGCGCATTTTCGGGCGTGATTTTGTACGGATCGTCAATAAAACTCTTTTTGCGTCTGGACGTTATGTAGGCTGGACATTAGCAGCGTCTGACATCTCCTAATCACGCACACACGCCGCTATGCCGCAGCTGCGCACTCAGTACGTCAGTACTAGAGGTTCAGCGTTCTCAAAAAAATGCGTTCAAATTCCACTTGCGTTGCACGGCCGGACTTTTGTGCGGCCGTACATCGTATATTGGCCGTCATTGCCCGTCATCTGCTGCTACTGCGGCCGTAATTATGTGCGCCAGAACGCACGTTAAAAGTGCGCTGGTCTGACCCCAGCCTAATAGAAAATAAATATATTCACTATGTTACCTGTTAACAGGTGCATTCTTTATTGAGCTATGTTAGTGAGGTATCCCGGCAATAGCCTGCATCAGGCTAAAACAGGCTACTGATCAAAGAGGCAAGTTGCTACAGTGATCAATATCTTTTTCCCAGTGGATGCTCTTATACGCAAAGGAAGTTGCAGAACATCCTTCTGCAGCATGCCTCAATGGTGAACCATCCTGTAGTGGTGTCTGAGAATGTCTTGGATTGCTAGTGCTAGCATGTGCCCGAGAGTGAAGTCTCATCAAGGGATAAGACATTGAATTGCTCCTTAAAATCAACACGTTTCAATATCACAGCAAAAGTACACCTGGGCGAGAAATGTGCACTTTAAAATAGTTACTGAAAAATTACAATGTTTCGTGAGTGTGTTCTCAAATATACAAGAAATGGAAATTAAATCATTGATTTGACAGAGAATGAAGTATAAACTGTTATACTATAGTGAAATAGGCAGTGATAGCTTTTGCAAATATATACTTTTTCTAGTGGTTTTGGATTCAGCTCCTGTAGTTGTGTAAAAATTTAAACTTTAAAAAATATCATATTTTTCAGAATTTTATTTGTCATCACTTTTTGTGTGCTAGAATCTAATATGTAGTATTATAGGCATACTTGAAAAGAGAGCTAATAAATAAAGGGACATCCCGACCACTTTGCATCCCGACCACTTTAGCTTATTAAAGTGGTCAGACTGCGTGGAGTGCCACCCATTTCCCCCTCCCTCCACTCCATTGGCCGATGTCGCTGTGTGAAGTGCGGAGTTTCCTCTGCCCACAGAGCTGTCACTTGGTAGATGGGATTTTGAATAACCCAGCAACCAGGAACAACTTTGAGACCAATTATGTCAGCGGGCTTTGTGTGGCACCTGCACATGGCCAATTATTTAAGAGGAGAGGCGGCTACCTTTTTAAATAAATCAATGTAGAGCAAAATGCCAAAATTGCTTTCGTATTGTATCATTTGTATCTTCTGATTGAGATTCATTATGTCTTTGTAAAGTGAATCTTGTTAACTCTAACCCATTGATACAAAAGCAGAAGCTGAAGAATATATCTATATATATTACTGTACTGTTTTTATAGCTGCGTTTTTATCATGTCTGGCACTGTATTGTACACATAATTCTGACAACTTTGTGAAATACATTCATATCACAAAACCGAAGATAGTTTTATTAGAACAGTTGATATAGTAACCATTTTTCGCTAGCTCATGGCTGATTGTGTTAGAAAACCTTTTAGTACTACACGGGTCAAGCAGAAAAACAAAGAGCCATATATCATACTTAACAGGAAAATAAGTGTTATGCTAAACAACATTGTGATTATCTTTCGGAGCAATTTCTATTGTTCGGAGCAGTTTCTTGAGACAAAGAGCCATTTCTTCCAGATCCTCTGAGGTACATTATAAATTTAGGTCACTGCTCAAATTGTGTTTACAGACAAATCACTAACCTCTAGCGTATTTGTTGAAAACATAAAAATAAAGCAATGAATCAGAGAACACTGCTCCTTTAGATACATATCACATTGTCGAGCTTTTAAAGGATCATTCAGGAATCTATTTTCAATTTGTATTGTTTATCCCTATTAAGGAATGGTGATTGAAAATCTGCTAGTGCAAAATAATAACATAGTGTTGCTTATACACAAGATATCGTTAACATGCCTTCCCACATTAAGCACATTAAACATTAAGCCTTTATTACCACCCACTGCCAGTAACACAATTCTATGAACACATTGTAACACAGATGCATTTTCACATAGCTTGAATATTTTAAATAACTTCCTGAAAACTTGGGCATCTTGCTTAAAAAGGAGCATTGTTCTCTTCAGAAATCAACACCCCATAGATAATATTTAATCATTTTTTAACACAGAATGCAGACAGATGACAACAGTGTCAATAATAGTATTGTTCAAACTCCTACACACAATAATCAACAACATTAAAGAAATAAAAAAAAATCTAAATCTGTTGGAAATATAAAGCTTGAGTAACCATTATTGTATTTAGTAAATATGTGTAGGGATTTGAATTAAAACATTTTCTGTGTTTAAATTAAATGGTGGCTTTTGTAACAATGACTACTTTGCTCATTTAAGGCTGGGTTCACACCTGGGCGTAACTCATATGCGCGTTTTACACGCGTTTTTGTCGGGTGTTTTATGAGCGTATTACCTGGCGTTTTTGACAATTAGAAACGCTCGTCGTACGTGTGTTTTTTTGATTGACTACGAAGGCGTCCAATGAAAAATATTCAGAGGCGTCCAATGAAAAAGACCTTAGTGCCTTTTGTGCCTGTTGCCATGTGCGGAACGCGCGTTCATATGTTCGTTTTTAATGCTAAAAACGTGCAAACACCCATTTCAGCACGTTCATGTTGAAGTCTATGGCTGCAAATGCGCTGTAATACGCCCCAAAGAAGCTCCTGTACTTCTTTGGGCGTAGGGCATTTTACAGTGCGTTCCTATGCGCTGTAATACACCCAGGTGGGAACCATTCCCATAGGAAATAATGGAATTTCAGTGATTGAGCGTTTTACAGCTTATAGGAATGTGCTGTAAAATGCCCAGGTGTGAACCAGGCCTAAGTCTGGAAGAGTAGCTTGACGTATCATAGAACAACCCGAGTGCATCGCGATGGAGCATAACTGGCTGGAAAGTCAGGATCTGCCCAGCTGGGTTCAAGTAACATGGTGGCAGCTTACAGAGTTGTGGTGGCCTGTTACGAACTGCTGGAGGTGTATCAATGACCACATGACTCTATTGATGGAGTATTAGATAATAGAGTTCCCTTTTTTTTTGCCCTTAAATAATTGAGCAGTTGCCGGTGACATCTTCTGCCCAATTATTTTTTAAATATTTTTTTATTTTAGGTGAATTTTATCACCTTTACCTTTCGTTGCACGCAGCTCCTCCTCTTCAGGTCAGGGGCTCTCAAACACAGACGTTCCTGAATCTTTACTATGTAATTTGCAATCCTGCGCAACTTGTGTAGCGTGGGAAAAGGAAATTGCACACAACTATGACCTTGTGCACTTTACGCACACAAATTTCGTACTGCCTGCACAGAAAGATGGATGGGCGCTGTGCTCACATGTGCAGATCTGGTCCATCAGCTATCTCTCTGAGAATGCTTGCTATCGCAGGTGGTCTCAGAGGGTGACATCATTATGCTCTCTGTGTGCAGACGTCACTTGTGACCAATCTGGTGACCGGCAGTTGGGATATTCAAAATTCTGGTTGTTGTTGACGCTGGGTAGGATGGAGGATCTTCTCCACTTCACCCCAAATTTTTGCCAGATTGAGGCAGCAAGAAGGTGGGGAAGAAGGGGGTGGCACTCCTCACATCGTGGCCACTTTACAACACTAACGTATTCAGGATGAGTAGAGTGTTCATTTAATACTTTACAAGTCACTGCAATTAATCAATATTAAAACACATTGACTGTTAATTTCTTCTCAATACTTCCGCTTTAAACTCTGATTGCATGATCTGGCAACTGTTACAGTCTACTGATTATCCTTGTGAATGAGAATGCCCGGGGAAACCTGGCAATTGTACAATAGGCTTTAGTTATGAGCAGAAATGGAACTAATGCTGATCAATTCTCCATGGTGCTACTGGAAAGAAAAATAAATTTTATAGATGCATAATTAGGTATCTGTGTCTTTTGAATAACCCAAAAGGAAAACAAAGTAATGAGGAATATAGTGGTTATTAATATTTTTTAAAATAAAGAGTCTGGTAGCAGTGAGGTAGAATATATAATTTGTATAATTATGCCTGGAAAACTGCCAGCCTTTCTAGACCTGTCAGAGGAAGCACATTAAATTGCATCTTCACAATTAGAAAATGCTTTCATGATTAAGAATCATGCATATTTCAGAGTATGTAAAATCACATTTTAAGATAATTTAAAATAATGATGAAAGCATAGCAGGCATAGTCTGAGACTTTACATTAGTTGTTTTGGGCATGATGAGTCAATCATGCTGTGAGGAGAAACTCCAAAGTCACAATACATTGCATCGGTGTTACATGAGAGCATACCGCCTATGGACATAACTGCCAGGAATGAGGCCAGATACAGTGGCTTCTCAAATCTCTACATCTTGTCACTCACTGCCAGGATTGGGATAACTACGAACTGTATTTTAATATATAACTTGTTTAATAAGTGATAGACTTAACTCAAATATAATCTTTGAGCTTTCTTGCTGTGGACCTCTATGATACACACAACACATTACTGGAGTTTTATTGCAATGGATTCTGTGATAACGTAATATGCAGTGTGTATCAGTGAATTACTCCTTTGGAGGCCTGTGATACAGTAAAGTGCAGTGTGTATGAGTGTATGTTTTATTGCTATGGAGCTCTGTGGTACAGTCACACACACCACACCTTGCTGAGAGCTTTATTGTTGTGGAGATATGTGAAACATTTGTTTTGGCTACAGTGAAGGGGGGGGCAAACTGATAACATGCCTAAGGCCCATAGATACCTTAATCCAGCTCCATTTGGTACCTGCAAGTTTTTTATGCTCTGTTATCTTTATATTATTAGTCTTTATTTATAAAGCGCCAGCATTTTCCACAGCGCTGTTCAAAGGGCACAATATACACAGGGTTACAATACATTGAACAACATTTTGACAAACCAGTACAGGAGGAAACAAGGGCACTATTCCCTTGGGAACTTACAAACTAGAAGGGATGGGGGTGGAAACAGGAGGAGAGGACTGCAATGTGAGAGTGATGGACTGGCTGGGGCAGTGAGGTGTATTCGTGAGTCTGGTGGTAGGCTTGCCGGAATAGGAATGTCTTAAGGGAGCGTTTGAAGGAAGGGAAACTAGGGGAAAGTCTGATAGTATGAGGGAGAGTGATCCATAGGATGGGGACTGCGCGTGAGAAATCCTGCAGTCTATCATGGGAAGAGGTGATGACGAGGGGAGAAGCTAGGCGCAGGTCACTGTTTGATCTTAAGGAGCGGGCTGGGGTGTATTTGGTGATTAATGAGGACAGGTAGTGTCATCAAGGTCATCCAGAGGCTGTCCAATGTAATTGTGCACCTGTGCTACTACAGTATGCACCCTCTAAAGAGCCTCTGTGCATGCCCCCAGTGAAGCAAACTCTGCCCTGACCTCAGCTAAATCCTCCTAAATGTCTCCTCGAAGGTCCTCCCAGAGACTTATTAGGAGATGCTGGATATCGGCCTTCATGGCAGGAGTGTCCTCGCAGAGCTTACCCGCAGCTGCCAACATATTGGGAGGTGGGGTGCTTCCGGAGCTGGAGGCCGGGTCAGCAGAAAAAGTTGTAAGACGGCATGCTGGGGGGGGGGTATTTTTAGAACTATTCAGCATCCTCCGATGGGCGGAGGGTGCAGGAAGCAGAGGGAAGTACGGTAGGAGCTGAGAGGGGAGGATGAGCTCCAATGTCCACGGATGTAGCTAGGGGTTGGTTCTAGATTTGCCCGGTAGGTGGACATGCCCCTTAAAATTAGTATTTTAACACGCAAATTCTTAACAGATTTCAAGGCTTTTTTTTGTACAAATGTCAACATACTACATAACAGATGCACTGATTTTTGGGAAAATAGTACAGCTTCACTACAAAAATGTAGCTAACACTGATTTGATGTAAATACTAGAATAGTTTTACCCAAGGTTGGATTTGCAAATCAAAAAGATCCAAGCAGGAAAGCATGGCAAAATTTTGTTTTCTGGTCGTCTGTGGAAAGACACATGAGCTGCTGGTGTAGCACTGGCCCTAAGCATGTGCACTGGGAAGATTATTTAATTTCCTCAGTTTAGTCTTGTTCTATGTCAGATTTCCCGGGTTGCACCTAGTCAAGCCATGTCTTACATTGAAAGAACCATTAGTGGATTGATTTCATTTGGAAATAAATAAGAGTTGATATATAATTTTTAAAAGAACAATAAATTAATTCATGTAATAGTAAGAGTCATCTAATGCCTGACACCATTATTTTAACAAAAGTCTCTCTTCCCAGTTGGTAAAATCTAAAATTAAATGTTCGTACTACTAAAACATTTTGTCCTGCTTGGTAGCTAACCACTTAACATCTGCTTTTGGGAATGTGATTGCTTCAACCGTTTTCAATACATATCAAAGAGCGGGAATACATTTCCAGATGCCTTATTCCAAATGTAAGACACAGTATAACAATGAAGTTCCCTAAATGTGATTTTATGTCAGCTATTCTCTTGCTACCTTGGTGCATCAGAAATGCTCTGGAGGAAAAACACAATTTTTAGATTATAAAAAAAAAAACATTTTTAAATATGAGGACTTTGTGTTACTTACATTCCATTAGTTATATTATGTGAAAATGAATAAGCAATAAAAATGTAATATATGCATATAGTACAAAATAAATGTCACCATATATTAATATAACATTTTAAGCTAACTGAATAGCAATTCAAATAAGAACATTTAATTAATTTCCTTTATACTTTAGAATTTCCAACAAAATATACTTATAAAGTCTTTTAATATTGAAATGCTATTGCCCAAGTTGATTCTGAAACTTTAAATTTTGACTTTTGGAACAAAGCAAAATCGAGCAGTGGTCTTGGTAGTATTGATGTATTTTTCTACAGACCTTGAAATGCTCAAATAGATTGTGTGGATTATTTAGAAATGTTTACTTTGGGGAGGCCATTATTAAATACAGCAAGGATTTATTAGGGCATTTTAAACACTCTATAAACTTTAGAAAGCAGATGAACACTTATTCTAAAAAGGCATTAGAAAGGTTTGGGAATTGTGCATGTATTTTAAAAATAAATATGCCAAAACTGTTTACTGTTCCCTGCATTTATATAGAATCTATGGTATGAAAATACTTTTTAAATGTATCACATTAAACAGCAGGAAATAACTTTGATTATCTGTATAGCTTGCCATTTACTGGGTCATTGCTAAAGTCAAATGGGTTTCATCTCAATTGTGCATTTATAGAGGAAATCTATGAAACGTGTAAGTACGTACGGCCCCACCTACTAGAAGACCCCACGCCTTAGAAAATAGGTACAAAGAGATGCAGCAACCACTGGCAATCATCTTGGCCTTAGCTGGGTCATCCCAGAGAGATGTCTCTTGTACTACATTTGGCAAAGTGAGGCGAGGGATCAAAAAGGATGCAGGTCTATAAAGGACCAAATTGTAGGAGCGTTCTATACCTTGGCTATCATGAGCCTGCCATAACAAAACCTAATCTGAGTGTAACCAAAGAAAAGGATAGTGGGAAAAGACTACGATGTCCCCATAGTAGCATAAGCAAATTTAAGCTAATGTATAACTCTACTTTAATATTTTTTTTTAAGAATAGCTTGCTCTTCTTATCCTCTGAGGTGATATTCTGCCCAAATGGGTTCCCTGTGCTTTACTTGGAATTACTTTGCTCATACACAAATGGCTAGATTACATACTGAATGCTAACTGTAGTCTTCGGATATGTAAGCACTTATGTCAGGATCAGTGACTTTGACCCATGCTCCCCATATTATATTCCTGATGCTAAACATGGTAAAAATCCGTTAGCGCATCGGTGATTGTGTGAGCTTGGCGAGCTTACTCCACTGTGTGTATCCTATAATTAACATGGGGAGCGCAATAAGTAATTAGGATAAGTACGGTATTACAAAGTCCTACTGCTAATTATGATACGATGATCCAAGAATGGTGGCCCGATCCGCTGCTTCTTGCTGTCGGAAGCAGGGTCAGTCTGGGGACAAATAGTCCCCAGTCTTCTCGGTGATCACTCTGCGGCGTTGCGCGATCTCGCGAGAGTGAAAACCATACAGGGCTGGCCACCCAGCAGAGCAACCCTCCATGGAGTCCTATGGACTCCAGGAGGTGATACTCACAGTAGCGTGGAAGCATTGTTCCAGGCCAAGGTGCTGAAGTAGCGCCTGCCCTGGAACCTCCTGCTAAAATGAGGACACTACAGGGAAAGCTGCTGGCGCAGGTTTTCCCTGTTAGTGGCACTATTTTAGCTTGAGCTTTGTATTCTAGCCCGCAGTGTTCAAATCTAGTGCTATTATTTTATTATTATAATTGTGATATATAGTCATGTACAATGTTTTTTAATAAAAGCATAGGTTTATGCCAGTGGTTTTATAGTCAACTACATGGTAATGAAGACCACATGATATACTGTATAAAAAGAGAGGTTTTGTATAAAGCAGGAGGCATCATAGGAGGCATCAGAAAAATGGATCTCTTCTTTTGATTAACAGGGTTATTCAAAGAGATCCGAAAGTCACCGGACGTTCGATGAGTTTTCATTCCCCGCACTTCGGAATAATTCGGTGATTCCTAGTTTGCCGACCCTGCAGCGTATTCAGCAAGCACCGCAGAGGCCCCGTATTCAGGGCCGGATTAAGATCTCTATGGGCCTGGAGCTGAATATTTTGGTGGGCTTTTTTTGGAATTTAGTGAAATGAAAACCTATTTTAGGATATTTAATAGTGCAGATACCGGTATTTCTAACCAAGCAGATACTGTGGGAGTAAATTTCCAATCAGATTTCAATCATCACAGCGTGTAAAATTATTTTTTCATATTTTACCATCCAAACCTCTTTGGTTATATATTCTATAGGTAATTCTCTAAACGTGCTTTGGATAATGGTGTTTTATGAAAAATATGACTATGTATAAAACACTGACCTTGCTCCCAGCGTGGGAAATGAGAAGGTGAGTAATGGCAGTGGTATTGCTCATTTTATACATGACAAATGGACAATGCCATCGCTTTGGAACAAAAAATAAGTAAATAAAAAAAAGTTTTTTTGTTTTCTTTTCTGTTAGATTTTACATGGTCATGTTTGGTATTAAAGCAAAGGCCAGATTCAGTCATGCCCAATGACACCTCAGTTGACCTTGCGAGGCGTAAAGATTAGTGGAGCAGGGTTCCAAAGCCCCCCCCCCAGTGCACTTCGCTGCAGTGTGGCGGTTTAGGTTCTTGATGTAACAATTCGTAATAATGGATTGTACCATCATTTCCACGCTTGTTAGTGACATGAAAAATGAGATGGTGAGTTACTGTAGCATTATTGTTCCCTTTATAACTGAAAAGTGAAAAATATTTCTGTTAGAAAGAATAAAAAATAAAGAAATATTTCTTATTTTACTTTTATTCTTACAGAAAACCTAGTCATATTTGGAATCATTGGAAAGGTCATGCTCTGGCCTTTCCAGTGATACCTGACATGACCCTGTAGCTGCTATGGAGCTGGAGATATAGTGGTCCAAATGCCCATCAATGCAGACAAATTTATCCTTTCTCTGGGCCTATTCTGGGGCATGGGCCTGGAGCTGCTGCTCCATCTGCCCCTATGTTAATCCGGCCCTGCCCGTATTGCAGGGAACACTCGCTGCAAACCCGCAGAACAGTCGCCGAACACTCACTGAATACTCACTGAACACTTACCGAAAACCCGCAGAAACCGCTGCAAAAACTGCCGCAAAAACCATGCCGAACACGCTGTAAAAATCCGAGCAGACGGCGATCACAACGCAGAGCAGCCGCCTGAAAAAACCTGACAAGCAAACGAACGGGGTGAATAAAACACAAAACAGTTCGCTTGAAAGTTTGAAATTTTAAACGCTGTTGGCAAAAAAGCTACTGAACGAAAATGTCTGGAATTTACATATAAGATCCAATGAATGGTAATAAAAATGGCTTTTACAGAAAAATGAAAAAAGTATTTAAAAAAAAGACGGAAATTAATTTTTTACAAAAAATGCCTAAAAGATCCTAAAAAAATCTAAAAATAAAGAGACTTTTTGCTGCAGAATAAAATGATAAACGGTTTATCAGATATTGGATTAAAACAGGAATATTTTTAACATTGATGCCTATGGGATTCACCTGAATAAACCTGACGAATGAAACCACCGAACAGCAGGGAACTTCACTGACATTCCTCAGCTGTTTGGTGTTCTCTGAATAGACGAAGCATTGCTTCTCTATGGGGGATTTCACTGCCCTCGAACAGGCACCGTACGTGCAGGAAATTCGCCAAGATTTGGCGAATTGTCTGCTCTCAGAATAGCCAAATGGCCCTGAAATGTCCCCGTTCGCTGAAATTCAGTGTCTGGTTTCATTTCGGGGCCAGATAGCTCTCTCTGAATAACCCTGTAAGTATTTTTTTCCAATTTAAAAGAAACTTTGTGCACAGTGTTTGCTTTCAGACACAAGGGCTTCTACTTTTATAAAAAAAAAATGGAATGGTTAGAAAAACAGTTAAATATTTTGTAGTCAGTTTCCAGAAAAGGTATACTGAACCTTAATAAACATTATTTAAGTATACTTAAAATAAATTGAATCACAGTTTAGGCAGTAAGTCCATTGTGAAAAGAATAGCTTCCACTTAATTCTACAAATTCAAATTTGTAATGATCTCAAATCAGACATGTGTGAAGATAATAGGGGCCCTATTACATTCTTCGCGCATATGTTTGTGCCCGCGCAAAAATGCATTAACGCGAGGGGCAAAATCCTTTGCGCTGAACGTCGTATTACAATGTCAGCGCAACATACGCACGTATACGTCTACCGCGGATGATCCTGCACGAACGCTGCGCGAGCTTACTGTACTTTGCGCGTCCTATACTTAACATTGTGAGCGCAAATGCGCTTGTGTGCTGGTACGCGGATGGTATTACATTCTATGCGCAGTTTGTAACGCACAGCCTTTGCGCGCATATTTTTAGCAACTCCTAAAAGCTGGTGTTAATGGCAAATTCTAACAACCTGACCGAAACCAAATACACCAGCCCAAAAAAAAATACGCAGCAAAGTATAGTTACACATTCTACACATACCAAACCAATAAATTTGAGAAGTTGTGTGTGCATTTTTTATTGATGCAGCATATATGCGCAGATTGACTTTGGCAGGCGCAAAAACTTAACGTGCGACAATTGTGGTTCTTAATTCTGATTGGCTGAATTGCGTGAGAAAAACAGTCCGCACACTGATTTCTGCGCGCAACGTTGCAGCGCACGCGGTTGTGCGCTCGTTATTGCTCAACGGATGAAAAATGCGCGAGGATTGTAATTCCAGCGTTGATTTACGCACGTTAACGTTTAATGCTGGGGGCACAAATTCACGCATTGAACGTGTGTTTTTGCGTGAAGATTGTAATAGGGCCCTATATTGGGAAAATATATAACAGCAACGATCGATTAATATATGTGTATATTCTGTGTGTCATGCACTCTTGTCTTATAATCAATCAATTACCCTGTGCCGGTCACTCCGTTATATGCAGAAAAACAAAACAGCGTAGCGGCACTCTACAACAAAAAAATATATAAACCTTCATTACTCCAGCAAGGTTCAACGTTTCAGCTCCAACCCGGAGCTTTCCTCAGTACATATGTATATGTTTATATATATTTGCAATTAAAGCATTGAAATTTTAAGATAATAATAAAATAACTCAAAGCCATGAAAATGGCTTATAAATAGCCCTCTTAATATATTTGGCACTTAACCTTTAAAAATGTCTTTTCAAGCTCAGTGAATGTCCTTAGGGTCAGTACTCAGGTGGCCTAGTGACATTTTCACAGAGGCATATCATGTTTCCATTGTATAGTGTATCTAACAACATTTCCTGTGATCAGAATAGAAGATGGAAATGTCATATTTAGAATGTGCAACCTTTTACAGTGTAATGAAGAATAATTTAGGAAAATATTTATAGTACATGTAATTGATGAGTCTATTTATTCACTCATTTAATTGTAGCATTGATTGAAATTATCTGTCTTTTTGAATATATTTTTAATTGCAAGACCCAAGCCCTGGTCCTAATTTATAGCTCATAAAGACTAAAAATAAAAATGACTAATGCTAAACTTCCTTTTTTGTTAGATTTACTAACAGTTTTAGAACCATAAACATATGCCAAAAAAGTATGTATCTATATGTGTGTATATATATATACATACATACATACATACATACATATACTATTTACACATGTACATTAAATTTAGTTGACCACAGGAGGATCATAAAACTGCTTAAACCTGGAGCTGCTATTGCAACCCTATAGTCAATTAACAACAGTGGATACATAAGAGTAAAAACCACTGCCTCCTCTCGATGTTGATGGAAGGAAACTGAGGACAAATAGTTCTGCTTCTATGCCACTGGTCCTTTCATGTCAGAGAGAGAAATTGTTCAGAAATGCATGTAGTACTGTAGATACTCTAGTATACCGCTAGATTTTGGTGACAAAAATTTATCTTAAAATTGGAGGGGTCGCGTTATATTCGAGACATCTGCATTTGTGTCTAAAAATAAAAACTAAAACAAAAACAAAAAGTGCCTTGCTCTGGATCCCAAGTCTCCCGGAAGTTCCGTTAGTCTTACTGAAGTGAATGCGGGCTCCCTGATGCTTGCAAACACTTCAGGAACTCCCAAATTTGGGAGAGGTAGGATACATCACAGCCAGAGGGCACGCTCGGTTTAAGCCAATCATTAACCTCGCTCGCCTCCGCTGGCCATCTAATTGCAATAAAGAAGACAGGTGGCCAGTGGCTTCATACTTGGTAACAACTGCAATCATTCTAGAACAGAACACCCTGGCCTGAGGGGTAGCCTGACTGTGTTAAGAGAACCTGGAAGGATTTTAGTTGTTTACCGGTACAGTAAAATTTTGTTCTTTGCGTTATATTCGAGTCTTGAGTATTCTCTCATTTCCATAATAAATCTCTATCCATCGCGTTACATTCTGGTCACGGTATATTCGAGTATCTACGGGAGTTGTTGGAATGTGTGGCAGTGAGCATCAGGAATCTGTTATCTAGACTTAATCATCAATACTTATCTCAAGTGCCTGTTTAGTGAGATATGACTACTGTGAAAAATAGATGCATTATACTTAAACCCAGTAACTTTTAATAAAGAGCAAATACAGATAAAACAAATTGAATACTCAAGTAAATTACAAATACTTTGTATTTCTGTAACAACTGTAACACTTCAATGTTCTTGAACCCAGGACATACTTGAAAACGAGAGAAATCTCAATGTATCCTTCCTGGTAAAATCCTTTATAAATAAATAAATAAATAGCTCCAATTTTAGAAGGATGGAGCTCATAGCTGACCAACTTCTCTTCATCCTAGACTACATCCTGGACTACTTTTAACCCATTCACTTCTGAGCCATTTCACCCATGTGCAGAGCTCATTTTGTCCTGTGCTCATCATAATTATTTTATGCATATTTGCACATTTTTTTATATAGTCGCATTTGGTATCATTAGAAATGCCAGACTCTGTCCTGTTCAATGACACCTACCATGACTTTGGATCCTTATATTTCTATTCCTTACACCCCACAAAGAACCCCTACTCTCCTCACACCGGTGAAGCAGTTTGTGTTTTAGATCAACCAATGTGTAATAACGCTTTGCGCCATCACCTCCACATTTGGTCCCGACATGGGAAATAAGAAGGGGAGTTAAGGCAGTGGCATTGTTTAATTTATAAGTAAAAGTACATAATCCCACCACCTTTATAAAGGAGAAAAAAATAAAATTTTGTATTTAATATTTTTTCTGTTTTTTTCTATTATTACACATTACATGGTCATATTTGGTATTGTTGGAAAGGCCAGACTCTGACCTTTCCAATGACACCTCACATAATATTGTGCAGAGTAAAATTCAGAGACACAGTTTTCCGAGGTTCCCCAAGCACCCTTCGCAGCAGTGCGAAGCAGTTTAGGTTTTAGTTGGAACATTGCCTAAAAATGCATTATGCTATCACCTCCACATTTGTCGGCATCATGGGGAATAAGAAGTTGAGTTAGTGTAGCATCATTGTTCACTTTATAATTGAAAATTGAACAATGGGGGGCGTGGCCTGACTGCCGATGGTGATGGCTGTGTGAAGCACGAGCTCCTCCAAAGATTCCCCCACCAGAACGTTTTTGGCATCCAGCAGACCCCAGAATGGGTAAATTAAATAAGGCAACGGGTGTACAGAGGCAAGGGGAGAAAAATCGCAGCGCTTCAGCGACTCCTCTGCGGCAATTTTTCACCCCACAATCGGACCGAGCCGATGGGCCGGAAGCGCACGCTCGATTTGGGCAGCATGAACTACTAGAGGCCCCGGCTTCACCGCGGCCTACCCAGGCGGCCAAACCTGCACCATCCCCAGTTGCTCCAGGCCTCAATTCACAGGGGGATTGGATGAGCGCTGCCCCAGACGCAATGCAGAGCCAAATAATGACCCAAAAGCCGCCTTCCCATATAGGGCCGGAGACCCACCCAGAAACATTGGCCCAGGCTGGGCAGAGCTCCCAACTCGAGCCCCCGGCTTCTCTGAGGCCTACCCCTTCTTTTTGTCTGACACCAACCAGGGACCTGAGACTAACGGGAATCTTTACACAATTAACTGGCAATCCATCCTGAGCAACCTCCCTACTAAGGCTGACCTTCGAATTGCTAATGAAAGTTTGAGCACCGCCATTATGTCAGAACTACATCACATTCGCACAGATATTCAAAGTTTAGCTGCAAAGGTTACTCACTTGGAAGGGGATTGTGACACTCTCCGTTTCCAAGCTGGTTCAACTGTACGTGCTGTACAAACTCACACTTCTCAGATGCAAAGCATGGTGCTCCACCTCACGGACCTGGATAATAGGGGCAGACGCCAAAACCTCCGGCTCAGAGGTCTGCCAGAAACCGAGGACTCACCCTCAGCCCTGAAACAAGTATTGCTGCATATCTTTAACGCCCTCCTTGACAGACCGCCTCAATCCGAAATTGATTTTGTCCGGGCACACGTCCTTGCGACCGAAGGGACCTCCCGGCGGCCCCCCACAGGATGTTATCTGCTGCCTGTCTCGCTTTGACAGGAAGGAAGAAATACTGCGCCATGCCAGAGTTACTACAGAATTTTCGTTTGAGGGTGTGAACCTGCAGTTATTCCCAGACCTTGCTCCGGCTACCTTGGCATACAGGCAGGCTTTTAAGCCACTAACTAGTGCCCTGCTAACACAGCAAATACGTTATCGATGGCAAATGCCGACGGGACTCTCAGTGACGACTCCTGTGGGCCAATTTCTGGTACAAGAGGCTGAGGATCTTCCAAAACTGTCTCGTTTACTGCAACTTCCACCAATCTCGCTGACATGGCCTGATCCTCTGGCACTATATAATGGTGGTCTCGGAAGACCGCGACCACGGACGTCTTCTCAACGATTCCCGCCTTGACCGTCAACAATCTGCCCGAGGACCGGGGCCACAAATGTGAGACTCCCTGCTCAAGCTTAAAGTGCGAACATCCTGGAAGCAACCCATGACCTGTGCTTCCAGAGCTGGATCTTCAACACGCAAAGATTTTTTGGTCTCTGTCTTTTTTCCTAGCGTGCCTTTTTGCTGAACACTACAGCCAGCGCCTAAACTTGGCCCAGAAGGGCACCTATCGTAAGGCTTGCGGACCCAGTATTCCTGGCCTTCTACCTGATATAGCTCCGCGACACCCGTCGCTATTACTATCTTGTGTAAAGGTTTCACTCTGCTATACTTATTATTTTTCTCTTCTCTTTACAGGGGGGAGCGGATTCTGGACTGGGAGTATACCCGAGCTGTCTCGACCATGGTCTTTTCATCTCCCTCCCCCCCCCCGAAGATGGGTCCCAAGCTCAAAGACCGCTCGATACTCCTTCCCTCAGACTCTGACACGATGGGTCCTGCTGGTTTGTAATATTTTTTCTCTTATATTTTTCTCACACAACGTTCAATATATTATTGTATTGATATTCAGTGTTTCTTGGGGGGGTCTGCGGAGGCCCTGATGCATAAATAGATTTTAGTACCCGCGAACGTTAGGTCGCGTTTTCCCCACCAAGGTTGGTTGACACGAGAGGTGGACAGGATAATCGGACCACTGGTTGGTCTGTTGGATTCTTCCTGCCCCCCGTCAACCCCGCCTCTCCGAGTGTACATAGTTACTACCTATTACCCTTTCCCTTAAACTTCCGGTTCCCTTCCCTATATCTTCCTGTGGGAGTGGGGGTTAGCCTGGATAGTTCCAACATACTCCCTGGGTAATGGCCGTAAGTCAGGAACCTCTTACGTTAATGTCCATAAATGCCAGAGGCCTAAACATACCTGAGAAACGTTCAGGAGCTCTACGCGATTTCTAGAAAGCACATGCCTCAGTAGTATTTATCCAAGAATCACACTTTAGAGAAGGGGCGGCCCCGAGACTCATGAATTCCTGGTTCCCAGTAGGCTTTTTTGGTAACAATGCGGTGGCCAAATCCAAGGGCGTGGCGATTTTATTTCATAAATCTGTCCCCTTTGTCCAACAATCAACTCTATCTGATAAAGATGACCGTTATGTAATGGTAAAGGGAGAGATAGCGGGACGCAAATATACTTTTGTGAACTTTTACGCACCAAACAAAGGACAACATAGATTCATGAAAAAATTGCTTCCTCTCCTCACTGAATTCTCTAAGGGCTGTCTGGTTCTAGGGGGTGACTTAAATGTTCCACTTGATCCCCGCCTTGACACGTCCTCGGGACGCTCAGCTATCCCCCCATATGTCACTCGCTCTATCTCCAAGCTACTACATACGCACAGATTAGTAGACTGTTGGAGGGCAATGCATATGGAGGACAAAGACTACACATATTTTTCCCACCCTGCGCAGATCTATTCCCGACTGGATTATTTCTTTCTACCGCACTATTATTTACCGGATTTACAATCGGTCCAGATTGGATCTATGACATGGTCTGATCATGTCCCAGTTACAATGCGCCTCCTATATCCTCTTCATCGTCCTACTGTCCCAGCCTGGCGACTTAATTATTTCCTCCTGACTGACCCCTTGACTTCAAACGACTGAGCAGACCCTAGCCCTATATTTTCAGGACAATGAAACGCCGGACGTGTCTCCATTGTCCATCTGGGAAGCACATAAATGTGTCATATGTGGGTTTTATATTCGTAAGGCGTCAGAGCAAAAGAAACACAGGGAGGCCGCTACAATTGACCTCTTAGCTCACATTTACAATCTGGAGACTTTACATAAGGAATCCCTTGACCCAGCTCCGTTAACTGACTTGACAGCCCTACGTCGGGAACTGGCCACTCTTCTCAACTCCACGTATCACCGTCACTGTTTACGTTCCAAGACATTTTTCTTTGCCCATGGAGACAAAAGTGGGAGACTGCTGGCTCGTATGCTACGCGCTCGCCAATCGGCTACTTATATCGCCAAAATCAGAGACATCCACGGTAAAACACAACACCTACCGAACCGCATTCTCCCTGCCATTCATTCTTATTTCACAACCCTATATGACCTGCCTACTCCGGCGACGGACGCGGGGCGCAAACTTCATTCGCAAAAGATTCATGCCTATCTATCCCAACAGGTCACGTGACGCCTGACACCTGATATGGCCCAACTGTTAGACGCACCCTTAACTATAGAGGAATTGAGTGACGCGGTAAAATCTTCTAAACCAGGCAAGTGCCCGGGTCCAGACGGCCTTCCCCTACAATATTATGAACGATTTGCGAAAATTCTTTACCCTAGATTCCTGGTGGCTTTCAACGCCATCCTGGAAGGCTACGCCATTCCATCTCAAACTCAGGCGGCTAACATATCTTTGATTCCTAAGGAAGGTAAAGATGCTGAGCGGTGCGAAAGCTATCGCCCCATCTCTCTATTAAATTGCGATCTCAAATTTTATGCGAAGATTCTGGCCACGCGACTTACACCTTATGTCCCGGGTTTGATACATCAAGACCAGGTGGGATTTGTAGCAGGGCGGGAGGCACGGGATAATACAATACGGGCACTGACAATCATGCATAGGGCAGCGAGGAGATGAGAAGGCCTTCTCCTCCTCTCTACGGACGCGGAGAAGGCCTTTGACAGAGTAAACTGGGAATTTTTGTTTGTAACTCTTTCACAGGTTGGACTAAGTCCTAATCTATGCACCTGGATCTGGGCTTTATATTTCGGATCTGATGGCACGGATTTGTGTGAACGGGATCTATACGGAACCCTTTAAGATAAGGAATGGAACTAGACAGGGATGCCCGCTTTCCCCATTGTTATTTGTATTGGCATTGGAACCCTTCCTGTCTTCTGTCAGGGCTAGCCCGGATGTCAAGGGTGTCTGGACTGGTCAGACGGAACACAGGGTAGCTGCCTTCACAGATGATCTCCTTTTCTTTGTGACTCAACCAGAAACGACCCTGCCCAACCTATTGAAGGCTTTTGAAGTACACGGTAGCCTCTCCATCTTGAAAATTAATTTTGCTAAATCCTTCCTGTTAAACGTGTCTATGCCACGGTCGACGGCTCAAAACATATGGCCAAACTTCTCGATCCAATTGGCTGAGGACAGGATAAAGTACCTGGGAATCTGGTTGACCTCTGACCATACTCAAATGTTCAGAGACAACTTTATGCCCCTGCTTGCGACTATCACTATGGATCTGACGGCCTGGAATTATCCGCACATTTCCTGGCTGGGGCGCGTACAGGCAATCAAAATGAATGTACTCCCGCGTATTCTCTACCTCTTTCAGACAATTCCCATTGACCTCCCGAGATCCTTTTTCGGGACCTACAAGCGCAGATCTCGAACTATATATGGAGGGGGTCTAGACCGAGACTAAAATTTTCCATCCTTACCCTGCCTAAAACACGGGGAGGGCTTGCCATCCCAGATTTCGCGATGTACCATACGGCTTGTCACCTACAGCGTATTCTGGAATGGGCAAAACCCCGCAAACTTAAAGCGTGGGGGGAGGTTGAACAAGACGAAGCATTGGTATTAGTCCAAACAATCTCTCCCACGTGATTCCTACAACATTCTTCTGATATGATACTGATAATTTGACTTCATGGTCTGATATCTAACTGGAATTTAAAAGTTACATGATGTTTTATGATGATAACACCACCCAGCCTGCGAGCTGATGACTTTGATACATGTACAGTTTTCGTATATATCTCTGTTTAATGTGAAAAAATCTAAATAAAAACATTTATTTACAAAAAAAAGGAAAAGTGAACAATGGTTCTGCATTATGAAATAGAAAAAAAGGATTTTTATTTTTATTTTCTTTAAGTAATTTTAAAAATGTTTTACAAGTCTTGGTCATGATTGGTATCATGTTCTGGCATTTCCAATGATACCGAGCAAGGCCCTGTATCCTATATGTATCCTATTATGGTTCAGGAGATACGGTGTTCAAAAGACCCCTGCATCTCCTCTATTGGGATTTCCCTGCCCAGGTACGGGAGGTCCCCTTATGACATCATCTCAGCCGTGCATGATGATGTCAGTGGGCGGAGGGGGTCCCAAGGCGTGATTTTCCCCCAGACCCATGCAGGTCTCGCCCGAGGCTGTGGGGAGCTGATATGTGAGAGATGTTACCTGCATGTTATGGGGAATCTCCACGACGTCTTCTGCAGCCAAGGGGTTAAATCATACTTCACTTAGCATCCCAACTCCCAAAAGGTATGCTGTCATTAGAATACTGAGCAGAGCAAAATCTGATTCGATACAGTGGAAGGATCCAGCCCAACCTTCCTAAAGAGTATGACACCAAGCAGTTCAATACACTAGAATACCAGAGGCACTAACTGTTAGGGACTAACACATGCTGCTTCTACTGGCTGTATGATATCATTCCAGATGAGGTCATGAGGCACCATGATTGGAATTTGTGGCCTCAGCCTGCTCTCTCCTGCAGGATAATGCATGAAGTTGAAGCCCCTTACCTCTCTCTGATCATTTTGAAAGAAAGCTCAAAACAACAACATTCTGTTCAAAGTGTATGTCCAAGTTCCCTCTAACCGTAGAGCGAATCTTTAATCTGTATTGTATCTGAAGCCAAATCTATGTAGGTTTGTTCCATTACATACTTAATTATGTACCTTATTAGTTGTCATGGGGGCACCTGGCGTGAGCCAAGGTGGGCCCGTTTTCGCGGAATAGGTGGCCCTTTAGAAACCAGAATCGGTTGTCATACAAGCTAGGAATCGGTACACAGGAGATCACAATAGAATAGTCAGATAACCAGGCAAGAGTCAAACACAGGAGTTCAAAGTCACATAGAAACAAAACAAATCAGGATAAACCAAAATAAGATAACAGATACGACACTTGGAGGAGCAGACAGACAAAGGAAACAAGAAACCAGAAATAAACTGAACACTGGAAAACAAGGAAAAATAACAGAAGTAAATACCAACACAAGAACAGAATACACTAGCAGAATCTCAGGAAGCAATGACGCATGAAAGAGTCCTGAGTACTGAGAATGACTGGGTATATACAGGGCTGGACTGGGACAATATATCAGCCCTGGACTTTATCCAGACCAGCCCACTTGAATAATGCACACACACACAAAAATAGTATGTAAACCAACAGGATCGCTCAACCAATCGCTCTGCAGATACCGGAGTTGCTGCAGAGCGATTGGGTAAAGCAGCGCAGCGGCACTGCGGTTGAGTGCGCACCATGTGTTAATGTTGAAGCATATGCTCAGCGGGTCTCACTGGCACGGTGGTTCCAATATGAGACTACTGCAGACTGCGCCTTTTTTACAGGTGCTGAGAAAACTTTCACCTCAGCCATTAAGGGCAGTGCAAGCCGTGCGGCGAAACAGCATTCACATTGGCCCACCAGGAATCTCCCTGTAGTCCCTATGGCCAGTACATGCCTGGGGATAGATAGATAGATATATATTATAGTGGCAGAGCAGGCAGAACATGTGATCCTAGCCCAAGCTTGCTACAGGCAAAACCAGGAGAGAAGGAAGGGGAAAGAATGGCCCAGACGGGGTCGGAGCTGGCCTGGATCGGCTCACAACATGGATCAGGGCTGGAAAAGTGACAATAGATTTCTGTTTGTTATTTTACAATCTCTACATGTTTTTGACTTTATTTGGGATGGAAAAAAAGGTATAAAAAAAACCTTTGCAAAAAACAGGCAATCATTTTTAAAAAATGGATTGAATTATGTAATGGTAAACGATGAATATTAATAACTAGACCGGTGTACAGGCAAATTTAATTTGTAATTTTCAGTTTATTAAAATAAAAAACAAACAATCTGAAAGGTTCATCCAAAATTTGTAAGACTGTTGACTTGATTCAATCAAAATTCAGAGAAAATATTATGTTTTTGTTATAATCAATTTGCATGTACACAAGCGAGCAAACAGACCTTTTGCAAATGCAAATTCACTTAGCGCCAGATTCTAAAAGCCATTTTATTAATTTCTTTTAAGTATTGCCTTGGGACGAATAACAAATGACCTTAGAATTGCTCGTTATCCTCATGCTTCCCACACGTTAGTGCTTCCAATGCAAAGCATAGAAAATGCTTGTTCACAGTCAGATGGACAGCAACAGCTGATCCACAAGGGGAGTTTGAAGCTCATCTGGAACCGGGCAGGAGAATTGTGATTAACAGTGGGACCATTATACTTAACAGCTCACTCCTCAACCTTTTGCCGCCAGACGGGTTGCACCTGGCAGGAGGTAGTTACGCTGTCAGTGCATACTGGTACACTCCGCTTGCCGGCTGCTATGGCAGGCCCCTCCTCCTCCCCGTGTAGCAGCTGACGAGACGCGTGTCATTGGCTGCAGGGCGACTGCCTGAGTTTAGGCAGCCCCGAAGCAGCCAAAGGAGTGCGCCAACTGCTGGGTGGGTCCGAGGAGGCCCACTGAAGTCAATGGTGCACACTAGTATGCCCTGCGGCTTCAAGGCCCATCCACTGCAGGGACAGTATAGTACACCGTGGGGTGGGAAAGGATTAAACAGTTATTCAAAACAGGGTCACATCCCTTGGAAATGTCATTCTACTAATGGTGCATGAGGAAAAAAATAAATATACTAAAACTCCTTGGTGTTGTATCCCTTTTCTTTTTGTACATAGCATCGTGTATCTTTTCATATCTTTAACATAAGCAAAAACAGGGGAAAAAAAGTTTACATCGTTGCTACAATCACTGTTCTAGACTTCTATATTATTCTGCTATGTCAGACACAAAGTAACTGAAAAAATGCCTTTCAAATCAAATTTCCAAGCATGCTTATGGACATGTGAAGTAAAGGTTAATATTGGCTAGTAACATTTACACTTTACAAAGATAAGCATGACCATTCATAGCATAATTACATTTCTTGCATTAATTTACTCAATTTAAAACATATTTGTTCATTCAAATTGTACAGTCACCTGGAGTTTCTTCGAATTCTCCAGATGGACATGACTTTTAAAGAGTATTATCAATTAGCAACCGAATAAAGGTTTCAGAAAAGATAGAATATCATAAACCATTTTATCCCTAGTGTGTTTTAAGGAGTAATATGACCCACCAATACTCAAAATGTTAATCCATAATTCTAAAATCTATAGGGTCTTATTCAGTCAGATCATTCTAATGGTCACAATCAGTCCTTTTATTTATTTATTTTTTAAATACTGCATTGTATCAATGAATAATGATAATATTCTCAAAGAGAGGAGCGAGTGGAACATCACACTATATACAGGGTTATTCAGAGAGCGTGAAAAGCAGGAGAATGACTGGAGAATGAAAAATTCTAGGTCAAAATAGCCAAACCAGAAAAATTCTCCCTTTCTTCTCACTTTCCAAATCGGCTATTTTGACCTAGAATATTTAATTCTCCCGTCATTCTCCTGCTTTTCACACTCTCTGAATAACCCTGATAGTATAATATCAGGGACGTGCAGTCAGGGGTGGCAGGCGAAGCAGAGCCTCCCCTGTCATTCCAGTAAATTAATGTGGTCATTGTGCTGTAATGACATGTGTGATGTGTATATTTAAGCTGTAAATAAAATGTTATTTATTGATAAAAGTTCTCCTACTCACCTGCTCCACGCTCCCTTGCTGTGCTTGCTTCTTCTCTCTGTCCTCCGCTTTCTTTTTCCTCCTGCACTTTCAGTTTGCCGGCTGCTGTGTGTGTGTGTGTATGATTCACTACACTGACAGCAGGGGCAGCACTAAGCCAGCCTAGCCTACGCAATTTGCGCAGCTGAATACTACACTAATTGCGTAGCTCAAGCTGGTTCTACGCTCTTCAGTGCCTCCAGAGGCAACGAGAGCAATTGAAAGCTTGAGCCAATGGGAAAGCTCCATTGGTCTCAAGCACTTATTTTTTTTAAAAAACACCCCATGGGAGGCAGCGCTCCCCATGGATTGATTGACGCAGGACAGTCATGTGACTGTCCTCGTCAGTCGTGGGGGGAGGCAAAGCTCAGCAATCAGCATGTGTGTAATAGCGCCCTCTAGTAGTCAGTATTGTAAGTGCATGCTCTTACAACATTAAAAACCTGTATGCCAATGTTTTTTACAGCAAGAGTTGTAATTGCGCCCTCTATTAGTCAGTAATGTAAGTGCATGCTCTTAGCTGTAAAAAAAAATATGAACTTTACTTTATAAATAGTGAAACTCTATTCTCCGATATAACGATAATCAAATGCGTAAATTGCGACTGCGTAACCCTGTGTATATCTGGCTCTGATACTAGCCAGTGCCTCACCAGCCACTGACCTCACCGCACGTCACTGTATAATATATATTATTAGTGGAAATCATGCAAAACGAGTGAGAAAGGAGCAGCTTCAAGACCTTTTAGGGCTTGTTCACACCAAGGGCGGAGCAGGTGCAGAGCAGAGCGGTTGCAGACCTGATCAAAACTGCGTCCAATGTATTCCAATGGTATTTTTAGCTCCAGTTCACACCGTAGCCTGCGGTTGCAGAGCAAGTCCAGAGCAGGTAAAAAAACTGCAGCAAGTCCTATTTTATCTGCTCTGGACCGCATCAAAACACAAAGAAATTTGCAACATGTTACATAACAAAAAAAAAAAGGATTTTTAATGAGTGATAGAGAATGAGTGAGATTGATAGAGAGAATGATAGAGAAATAGAGAGAGAGTGATAGAGAGTGTGTCAGAAAGATTCCATCACAAGGGAGACATAACAAGCGAACATTACTACCTAGATATCGACATGCGGGTGTATGAAAAAAACTTGTCTGGGTGTGCACGAAGGTCTGCATATAAAATCCCAAGCTGCCCCTTTGGATCTCTTTCACTCATCAGTGGGTGCACCCAAAAACGACATCTCCTTACAGCACTTTGGCGTAGCAGTATAATAACCATCACCAGGAGCATGCCTGCATCCCATGGATCCATATTGCAACAATTTCACATGTGAGATAAGGTCAGAGGAAGCAGGAAATAATCAGAACAGCTAATGAAAGGTCAGAGGTAAAAGGAAATGACCTCATTACATTGTTAACTTCCTGGAAGAAGAAAAAAAAACGCGTCTAAACCGCGTCTAAACCGCATCAAAACCTGTGCAGAAACGCGAGCAGATCTGCTCCGCACTTGGTGTGAACAAGCCCTTAGAAAAGCTTCGGTCTTGTTTTTATGAGCTATGTTCTAATGCCAGTTGTAAAATCAAAACAATGTTAACAATGCAAGTTTAATCTATTCCAAGCAACACAAAAATAAAAAAATACATTTCGGACAAATACCAATAAACTGCTTGATAGGATTCTAGAGACTTTGCCTTGCTTTATATGTGTGGAAAATGCTTGAAACCAGCTAATGGAATGCCTTCCTCTCATTCTAAATATGATCTTCATATCAGGCATCTTTCTGTATACAGCACACTCTATTTGAAGGAATGCAGTGAAATATCTGAGCCGCTTTTCTTACATGGATAAATTCCAGCTTTTCCAATGGTACTCTAGCAAGCTTGATATACAGTACAAATTCTATTTTATATGAGTATGGGAATTTCAACATCCTTGTAAAGTAAAAGACTTTACTAAAGTCTTGGTGTGCATTGAAAAATTGAATTAATAATCATGAATGATATAACATTGTACACACGGACACAAAAAGGGAATGATTTATCTGCTCCTGCAAGCTCACTGTCTGTCAAACAAGTGGTTGATAGAACTGCAAGAAACATGTAATTCTTCAATGAAAGGATATTTTATATGTCACACTACCTTTCGCTTCAAAGGAAAACAAATTCAACCTAGATTGTGAAGGAAAATATGGATCCTATAGAAATCTTAACATGGCAAAAATGTTAGTTTCAGTTTATGTTAACACTTTTAATCCTTCTTTTAATGAAAATAAATCCAGTGGCAGTAAGAAACCAATTGGCTGGGAGGTCTCACATCTTACAGATTGTGTGCGAGTGGGGCTGTGCGATTTCCTGTATTTTCATAATTAAGTGCAGTTTAAGATCAACCACAAATTTTATTTTTACAAAAGGAATGTGGATTTTAACCCCTTCACTACCATGTAATTTTTCAAAAATCCACTGTCTGTAACCAGTGTTTTTGGTTTTCTTAATCATTTTAAAATCATTTATTGGGGGGGGGGGTTATTTTACCGGAAAGGATATATTGAGATTTCTCTCATTTTCAAGTATATCCTGGGTGGTGTGAGTATGTACTGTTAGGTGTCTAGCCCAAGGACACTTACTGGAGAGGTGCTCTGGCCAGGATTCAAACCTGTGTTTCCATGGTTATAGAGCAGTGATGTTACCTCTACTCCACCAAGCCGGTGTAAAATATGTTTTCACATTTTATATCCAAACCTTTGTGGTTACATATTCTATGGGGTTCTTTTGTTAAAAATAAATTAGAGAGGCTGTTTTGAGAGGTGGGCCTTGTTAATGGCCGCTTTTATTTACTGCTCCAATCGCTTGATACTGAGACATCCCCAGCAGAGGGGCTATTTTTTACTTTCACACCTCAGAACGACGAGGGAGCGACCCTGTGACATGGTTGCATAAATTGGCGGCTTAAATCTGTGCCACAAAGTTACCCCAGGAACCCTGCAGGCCGCAGAGCGGCTGACCGTCCTGGGCTGATACAGGCGAGTATAACAAGAACTCAGTTTCCTCTTCTTTCACAGAGGACAGTCTGCCACCGCTGAGCCACAATCCACCTGGAGTGGGTAAAAACAATCGGATGGGCTTGGTGCAACAACCATATCTCTGGGAGGCTGGAGACTACTGGTGGCACCCGGGCCTTTCCCCACAGCCACTATCTTACCTCGTCTGGGAGATGCCGGCTTGATCTAGTGGGGTGAATGGAGATTCCGGAGTGTGGAGGCTCCGGAGGGTGCATCTGGACTCCTTATTAGCCTGGAGGTAGGGGAGTGTGGACCTGATACTAGTTACTCCTAATTTTTTCAGTCCCAGGGTACCCTGATGCACCTTTTCTGCTTTCATCAGACTGTACATTGTGGGCCACCCTTATCTCATTCATTTGCCCAATTTTTCAGCCCTAGACTTATCTGAGGTGTCATTTTAAATTTTTGGACTGTTCCTGAGTCCTTTACTTAAAATGGGCCTTGCCCACATTTTTTTGTCCCTGGGAATTCTGAGGCACCTTTGTACTTTTCAATTTCTTAGTCTTAGGGTGACCAGTAGTGACTATATCAATTTTTGTACAACTGAATCAGGAGCTTGAGTTGCTCCTACCATTGTCACCCTATGGTACCTTGACTTGAATTTTTCCCCTCCCCACTGTCTCCCTCCCCACAGTTCCTCTCATAATATTACTCCTTCTGATATATCTCACATGGGGATCAGTACACAGGATGCGTATCCATGTGCAGAAAGGCTCCCTTTGCCATGAGTAATCTGAAGGAGTACCGATTCTGGTTCAAACCCACTCAGTCAATATCCGGAGCTCTTTGCAAGGTGAAAACAAAACTGGGAATTACTATATTTACAGTTTACAATTACAAACACAGACAGGGGGAATGTAAAGAATACAATGATAAAACACGCCCCAGTGTTTCAATTCTGCAAAGCCTACCAATAGCCTCCCCCTTCCAAACACATGCCCTGGTGAAACAAAACCTGAGGAAGGGCCAGATAGATCTGGTTTAAGCCTGTTCGAGAGTCTTGGTAGTCAATGATCTTTGGAAAGCAGAATGTCCTTGGAGGCGGAGGGTCTTTGGAGAGCAGATGGTCCTTGGAGAGTGGAGGACACATTGAGAGCAGAGGGCCCTTGAAGAGTAAAGGGTACTTGGAAAGCAGAGGGTCCTTGGAAAGCAGAGGGTCCTTGAGATCAGACAGTCCTTGGAGATCAGAGGGTTCTTGGAGGACAGAAACTAGTATTCAGGATACTAGCGAGGGAATAGGATTCATGTTCCCAGAATGCAAGCAACAGACTGAGTAAAACAATGTTGAAGCTCAGACAATAGGGTGTGACTTCCTTTTGTGGAGAAGGAATTAGGGAGGTGGAGAATAGAGGGTTCTTTGAGAGTAGCAGGTCCTTTGAGAGCAGAGGGTCCTTTGAGAGCAAAGGATACTTGGAGAGGAGAGAGTCCTTGAAGAGCAGAGGGTACTTGAAGAGCAGAGGGTACTTGAAGAGCAGAGGGTAATTGAAGAGCAGAGGGTAATTGAAGAGCAGAGGGTCCTTGAAGAGTAAAGGGTACTTGGAAAGCAGACAGTCCTTGGAGATCAGAGGGTTCTTGGAGGACAGAAACTGGTATTCAGGATACTAGCGAGGGAATAGGATTCTTGTTCTCAGAATGCAAGCAACAGACTGAGTAAAACAATGTTGAAGCTCAGACAATAGGGTGTGACTTCCTTTTGTGGAGAAGGAATTAGGGACGTGGAGAGTAGAGGGTTCTTTGAGAGTAGAACGTCTTTTGAGAGCAGAGGGTCCTTTGAGAGCGAAGGATACTTGGAGAGGAGAGAGTCCTTGGAGAGCAGAGGGTACTTGAAGAGCAGAGGGTCTTTGGAGAGCAGAGGGTCCTTGAAGAGTAAAGGGTACTTGGAAAGCAGAGGGTCCTTGGAGATCAGAGGGTTCTTGGAGGACAGAAACTGGTATTCGGGATACTAGCGAGGGAATAGGATTCTTGTTCCCAGAATGCAAGCAACAGACTGAGTAAAACAATGTTGAAGCTCAGACAATAGGGAGTGACTTCCTTTTGTGGAGAAGGAATTAGGGAGGTGGATAGTAGAGAGTTCTTTGAGAGTAGCGGGTTCTTTGAGAGAAGAGGGTCCTTTGAGAGCAGAGGGTAATTTGAGAGTGAAGGATACTTGGAGAGGAGAGAGTCCTTGGAGAGCAGAGGGTACTTGAAGAGCAGAGGGTCTTTGAAGAGCAGAGGGTCTTTGGAGAGCAGAGCGTCCTTGAAGAGTAAAGGGTATTTGGAAAGGAGAGAATCCTTGGAGAGCAGAGGGTCCTTGGAGAGCAGAGGGTACTTGGAGAGCAGAGGGTACTTGGAGATCAGAGGTTCCTTGGAGAGCAGAGGGTCCTTGAAGAGTAAAGGGTATTTGGAGAGCAGAGGGTCCTTGGGGAGGAGAGGGTCCTTGGAGAGTATTCCAGATAGTAGCGAGGGAATAGGCTTCTTGTTCCCAGAATGCAAGCAATAGACTGAGTAAAGCAATGTTGAATCTCAGACAATAGGGCGTAACTTCCTTTTGTGGAGAAGGAATTAGGGAGGTGTTAGCTAGCATCTGTGGCTTGGACAAACAGTGCCACAGCAAGAGAAGCTACTGCCAGCCTCACAACTGTGAGGCAGTATTAACTTTGGTTTTCCTCTGTGCCTTCCTCCAGTCCTCTGTTGAAGCTTAAGCAGCGGGACACATAGAGAGCCTGCTAGCATCCCCCAGAAATAAGACGAGACTGTAGATCTGAGGTGTTTCAGGATTAGAATGCATCTCTTTTTAATCAGGGGCAAACACACATAGAATACACATATAACACACATGGGTCATTTAAATATACAAAACCTCAACTAGAAACCACCGGGGGGGGGGCGACCAGACTGAAACAGACAATGGGACACATTTGCTTCTTGGGATGTGAAACCTAATAAGATTACGTCAAGACAGTGCAATTAAACATTATGTAACATCTCAAACGAGGCAGGACGATGATAATCAGGATGATAACCGATGAAAGCAGATTTACAAGATAATCAAAAATAAAAACAGATTAACACATTCCTAACACAACGATGGGCTGGGAGGTTAATCCTTAGCAAGGAAACAAGATAAAGAAGGACCAGACAATAAACAGATAGACAATAGCATTCTTGCATAATCAAAGATTGCACCCTAAACCCAAACACATCTCCATGTCCATGCACCCAAGTTGAAATGACGCAAGTCACACTCATCTTGTTCTATTGTGTCTGCTACTGCTGATAATTGTAGTGAAGAGGTTATCGGTGGACTATCCGTCCTAGCATCGGCAAAGTAGAAGAGACAGATTTAGTCGCCGCCTGCTCTGACGATGCTCAGATGAACGCTCCACCAGTTAAATAATCCAGATTCCTCAATTCTTTGCTAGATTCGATCTTAACCTTAAACGCTATTTAATTGTGGAAATTGAGAAAATTACCCACCTCTAATTGAGTTTTATCAGGATGGTATGCTGTAGGCTAGTTTATTTGTATGTAAGTGTATATTTTTGCAACAACCAGGAAAAGCAGACCTGCCATTATAAACCTCAGCATTCACATTGGCAGTGATCACAGCACATGGGAACAGATTGAAACATTAACTTGCCACATAGGGGTTGAAAGATTTACATTAGTGCAGTAATAAAAGACAGCAGAAAGCAGCATTTTAAGTACAAATTGCTGTCAATAGACTGACCCTCTTAGTTATTGTTGAGGTTGGCAGAACATCAGCTGATTTAGGGATATTTAGGGATACCTACAGCGAAATCTTAGAGTGAAGTATTTAATTCAGTTTTAAAGTGTACGAATTACATAGGTTACTGGAAATAAATGATTTATTTTGAAACTCTAGGTAGCTAATCAAAGATAACAGACCGGATCACATCTTGTTACCATGATGTTATTCAATAGACCCGTTTTAAAGAAAGTGTCTGTGTTCAATGTCTCAAGACAGCCTACAGCTTCGAATGCCATCAACCTTGACTTAACAGAATTTAAAATCATGGAAATATGAAGCTATTGGTTGATCTGTTTCTTATGGCTTTAGGGAAGTCACTGGGTTCTGGATTACTAGTACATGGAGGGGAATGTATATATATATATGTATATATATCTCACCAGAGTATGGCAGTACCTAGTTATACCTTTTATATACTCTGGTGATTTTGGCATCTGGACCAGCATGGCTTACTCTGTTATATTTTTTTTTTCAGTAAAATGTTGCCAAGCAGACCAGACTGAACCAGACCCAGCAGATGGGCACAAACTTTGACTGCAGTTGTTGTTTGCAGACTAAGGCCCTTATTCTGTCCAAGTATCAAGGAACAAAAAAACAGCAAATCTGACTTTAAATATTAGTGACTCTCTCTTATTGGCAGAGTTAATCTCTATAAAACTGTTAGTTTTCCAAAACTTTTCCACCCCTCCCCCCAGTGTTGCCGCCTTCTTCTATAAAGATGAGAAAATATTAAACTCAGCTCTAAAACGTTTTCCTTGGAAGGGCTGGGCACTTGGCAGCACATCTGAGACTTACTAAGATCCAAGGACCAAAGAGGCATTACTCTTCCTCACATTAAATAAGGCCTGAAGCCCCTAAGGCGTAGGGCCCTTAAGTTGCCTCTGATGCCAGGATGCAGGGAGGATTTTTCTGGAAGGTTTTGCAGCGCGTGAGGAGATTGAGTGGGAGGAGTCGCCAGGAGGGTACTTAAGGCACGTGTGGAGAGGCTCTGCGCACCTTTTTCTCCTGAGGTAGAGCGGTTAAAATCTGTGCTGCGTCAGAGAAGCGGTGTTTTTTCGGCTTTTTGCCTTAAAAAATTGTTTTGGTGAATGGCAGAAGGCGGTGACTTGGAGTCGCTAATTGGAGGAAGTGTGGGAGGCGGCTCGGCATCGTAGTGTGGAGTGGGCCATTAGAAGCCTGTCGGGGGGGTTTTGGCGGCAGAAGCGGAAGGGGGTTCTCGGCCTGCCAGGATTTCGAGGCCTCCGGAGCGGTTCAGTCATGGAGGCAAATCCAGTGGTGTATCGGCGGCCGAGAGGTTGAGGTTGGAGGCTGTGAGAGGTCATGGACGGTTGGTTCAACGGATGTTGGCTGGTGGTGACGCAGTTGAAAATGAGGCTGGCGCAAGCGCTTCCAGATGTGTGGAAGGTAGGAGCTTGAGGCCAGTATCGGGGGCTAAGGATCCTTTCAGTCGGAGGGGTGGTGTGGTGAGCTCTACCAGGAGAGAAGGAGTGCGGAGGTCGAGGAGTTCCTCGGGGAGAAGGAGAGGTCGGTGGTCTGCCAGGGGTCCCAGGGGAGGAGCAATGGCTGTCTCAGGGACTGATGTTTCAGCGGTAAGACAGTTGGTGGATATGGAGGTGGACAGTAGTGTGGCACAGGGTGTTGGTGTGCAGGATGGGTCACTCAGGAGCTCGAAGTAAATTGGTGTTCAGTTGGGGGAGATGATGGGGCTCCGGATGTTGGTGTGAAAGAGCGAGTTGATGATTTTGGTACTTCGGGTTCTGGGGCTCATCGCACTAATGTTTTTTTGTCCACAGTTCCAATGGTTTGGGAGAGGAGTCCACAGCCGGTTGGGGGTTTCCAAGCTGATGGAGTTGGTGGAGTTGGTGCAGGAGGTTTGGAGATGGTGGCACCGGAGGTTCCAGGAAGTTCGGGTGGACCTCGTGTGGCGACAGGTAACGGAATTGGTGGTGATGTGAGTTCTTTCATGTCTTTTTTACCTTTGAGGCTTGGTCGGTTTCACCAAGGGGTGTGAACCAGGGTGTGGATTTGGCTCAGGCATGGAAGGGTGCAGTTGGGCCAGTTGTGAGAGCTGGTGGAGCTCATGGTGGTGAAGTTATGGCTTCAAATGGGCCGAGTGGCGATGTGGGTTCACTCGGTGAGTCTGCAGGGGTGGCGGATGTGGCAAGGAGGAATGCTTACGTGTCATTTTCTGGGCCTTTGGGGTTTCATTTGAAGCAGGAGGTTAAAGAAGGCATATGGCGGGGGGAGTATGTGGAAATTTTTTCCCTGCTTCCGTTGGATGAGGTGGCTGGGGTAAAAGATGATTTGTCTAAGGACGGTTTAAAGGAAGAGGAGGAAAGGAAAAAGAGGTTTCGGAGGATTCCTAAGTCATTCGGGAATTGGCTCCGGGCTTTCTGTAGTTTGGCAAGTGTGGTTGGGGAAAAAAGCCCACAGCACTGTTCGGGTCTTTTTTGTTATGTGGATGGGATTTGGGAGGCTTATCGAACGTATGGTGGTTGGGCATGGTGGAAATACGATGAGCAGTTTAGGCAACGTTTGGCGGCTCACCCAGGCATGGGGTGGGATCAATTGGACATTACGCTGTGGTTGCGTTTGATGGGGGAGCCGGTGGGGGAGGGGTCAATTCCCCACTGGCAGGTGTTAAAAGGGATCGTGCTGGCAGTTTAACGAGGATCAGTGTAAGTTTGGTGTGGGGTGCGGGGTGCAGGTGCAAGCACGAATGTTCAAATTGTGGAGGATTGCATTCATTGTCCAGATGTTTTAAGAGGGCAAGACAAGGAGGTCTGCCTTTTGGAGGGTCTGGAGAGGGGAGCTTCCCCAGTGAAACTCGACGCGATGTTACCGTGGCTAAGGCTTTACGGAAGACATAGAGATGCAGAGTTTTTACGAGACAGTTTTGGTGATGGTATTCGGTTTCCTTTTGTGGTAAGGTCAGGGGGTGGCAAGTTAAGAAATTTGAAGTCGGCTAGAGTGTATTCGGAGGTAGTTCGGGAGAAGGTGTTTAAGGGGATTGGGGCTGGTAGGATGGCAGGTCCATTCTCGTCTCCTCCGGTGCGGGATTTGAGGATATCCCCTTTGGGGGTTGTGCCGAAGCAGAAGGCAGGAGAGTTTTGTTTGATTCATCATTTATCCTTTCCACGGAGGGGATCGGTGAATGATGATATTTGGGAGGAGTTGGCCTCGGTGTCATACGTGTCCTTTGATTCCGTGGTCAGTTTGGTACGTGACGCAGGACCGGGGGCTTTAATGGCTAAGGTGGATATTGAGTCGGCTTTTCGGCTTTTACCAATTCATCCTTCGTGTCATCATCTTCTGGGATTTTGGTTTGAAGGCGAATTTTATGTGGATTTATGTTTGCCTATGGGTTGTTCCATTTCCTGTTCCTTTTTTGAGTGTTTCAGTACCGTTTTGGAATGGGTGGGCCGTGAAGTTGCAGGGTCGGTTAACCTGACTCATTATCTGGATGATTTTTTGTTTGTGGGAAGGGTAGGGACAGGAGAGTGTCTGCACATTCTCCGGTCTTTTCAGTGGGTGGCACACCGATTTGGAGTTCCTTTGGCTTCCGATAAAACGGAAGGTCCAGCGTCAGTTATCACTTTCTTGGGAATTGAGATTGATTCAGTAAAGGGTGAGTGTCGTTTACCTGTTATAAAAGTGGTGGAAGCTTTAAGGCAGGTTGAAGGGGCCCTGTCGGTTAAGAAATTACAGTTGAGAGAGCTGCAATCGCTGATTGGTCATTTGAATTTTGCGTGCAGGGTCATTCCGGTGGGAAGAGTCTTTTTACGTGTATTGGCTTTGGCGACACGGCGTATTCGGGAAGGTCATCACTTTGTTAGGATTTCCGGTACCATGAAGGAAGATTTGGAAGTGTGGAAATCATTTTTGGTGGTGTTTAATGGGGTGGCCTTATTCCCTTCGAAAGAGGTTTTGGCGAAGGAGCTAGAATTTTTTACGGACGCCTCGGGAGGTGTTGGTTTTGGGGTATATTTTCGTGGACGTTGGTGTGCTTCTCGTTGGCCTGATAGTTGGTTGGCATCTTCCTTGGTGCGGAATTTGGCTTTTTTTGGAGTTGTTTCCATTAGTGGTGGCCTTGGAGCTGTGGGGAGGTGCTCTGGAGGGGAGAAGGATTCTGTTCCGTTCTGACAACATGGCGGTGGTGTCGGCGGTTAATTCTTTGTCAGCTTCATCATTGCCAGTCATCAGATTGCTGAAAAGATTTGCGTTGTTGTGTATTAAGTTTAATGTTATATGCAGGGCAAGGCATGTTCCGGGTCGCCTTAACTCAGTGGCGAATGCTTTGTCTCGTTTTCAGTGGGAGAAGTTTCGTTCCCTGGCTCCATTGGCAGAGTAGGTGGGCACCCCTTGTCCGGAGGGCCTTTGGCAGCTAGGCTCGGAATTTTTGGAAGATGGGTGAGAAGTTCTTTGTCTGAGTCCTCTTGGAAGGCCTATTTGCAAGTATGGAGGGATTGGGACGCTTTGGCTGAGCGGTTCAGGTACGTTTCAGTGGGCGGTTTGGATGAGGAAAGTCTGCTCAGGGCATACCTCACTCAGTTATTTGAGTCAAGGGCATCTCCTGGAGTGGTTCGGCGGTCTTTAGCCGCCTTGGCTTTCCTTTTTCAGGTATCGGGGAAAAGAGATGTCACTAAGGATTTTGTGATAAGATGTGCAGTTCGGGGTTATGTTAAGGGGAGATGCAGGGTGGACGCTCAGCGTCCAGTTTCAAGACAATTATTGGAGGGTCTATGGGATTTTGTGGGGCGCTTTTGTTCTTCACCTTATGAGGTTCTGCTTATGAGGGCGGCCTTTTGTTTAGGTTTTTTGGGGCATTTCCAGTGGGTGAGCTGGTGTGTAATTCTAGGAGAGGTGGTGGTTTGGGAGCTGATGCGGTTTGGTTGGGAGTTAATGATCTGGTTATTTGGGTTGCTTGTTCCAAGATGGATCAGTTGGGTAGGGGGCGTAGAGTTGGTTTATTCAGTGTGGATAACTGTGTGGTTTGTCCAGTGGAGAATGTTAAAAAAAATTTGGAGGTACGAGTGGAGTCTGGTGTGGCCTTTTTATGTCACGCGGACGGGTCAGCTTTATCAAGATATCAGTTTGTTTCCATTTTTAAGAAGGGTTTGTTGAGTTTAGGGAGAAATCCGAAGGAATTTGGTTCTCACTCTTTTCGTATTGGGGCAGCAATAGAAGCCTCAAGGTTGGGTTGGTCGGCAACGGAAATTCAAGAGTTGGGAAGATGGAACTCAAGGGCTTTTAAGTCTTACGTTCATCCTGGTTTGGTGTCATGAATTTTGTAAACACTTGTTAAGGCTGGGAGGTAATGTGGAGAACAGTTTGCTGTATGATCTGTTATGTTATGTTTTTTCAATTTATAAAAATAAAAAAAAAAAAAAAAAATTGAAATCTAAGAAAATATCAAACTTATACATGGAATATTAATTATACCTTTTATACGGAATATATATATTTATTCTATTTTATCTTTGTAAATTTGTTGGTTGTTTGGGGAGGAGTGTGGAGGTTTGGAGGCGAGGAGTATGGTGTTTGTTTATGTTATGTTTTTTCTTTACAGGTATGGTCATAGTTTCTTTGGTGGGATGTGTGGTGGTTTGGTGGGGAGTTTTTTCTTTTTAAAGTATTTTGTGTGGTGGAGATGTTGGTTATTTGTTTTTGTTTTTGCAGATCCTCCAAAAGTGGTGTGGATCATTGGAGACTCGCTGATTTCTTGGGCGAGAAGAAGGGCGTTGGTGCGATCCTCTGGAGTACAGATGGGTCTGCTTGGGTCGGCAACACGGGTACGGTGGATCGGAATCCGTGGACTCCTATGGGAGGAGTTTAAGCCGACGGTTTTGGGTGCCCTTAGGCATGGTGAAGTTCCCCATGTGCTGGTGGTTCACATGGGAGGGAACGATTTGGGTGTGGTCCCTCTTTGTATGCTGCTGGAGCAGATGCAGGAAGATCTGTGGCAGTTGAGGGTGTGGTCGCCATGGACAGTGGTGGTGTGGTCCGAGGTGATGCCAAGGATGGTGTGGGAGCAGGCATAGAATGAGGAGACAGTGCGGCTTTGCCGGATCAAGCTGAATCGCTGCATGCAAAGGTTTGTGAGGAGGATGGAGGGTGTGGTGGTGCGACATCTACCGTTTGAAGAGGAGGAGGCGGGGTGTTATTTTATGGTGGATGGCGTTCACCTGACGGATGTGGGCAAGGATCTGTTCATCCTGGGACTCAAGGAATGGATTGAACAAGCCCTGTTTTTTCTTGGTGGGGGAGCTCTCCCATAAGGGGGTTATGTGAGGAGCTCATGGCGGGGACTTGTAGGCAGTGCTGGCTAGGGGTTCCTTTTTAGTTAGGATAACTTTGGTCAGATGGTTGGGAGTTGGGAAGTTTTTTGGTGGTTGGTTGGTTTGGAGGCGTGTGGTGGTTGTGGGGAGTCCTCTTTCAGCACTGGGTTATTGTTTTAATTTTGTTATGGGAATGGTTATGTCATGGTGGTGGGTTATCGTGTGGAGTTTTAGCTGTGGCCTATATATAATAAATATATATATTATTCCACAGTTATGTGTTTGTGTATTTTTTGAGTATTTTTTGTCTCCCTGCGTCCGAACCGGTCATCAGTAGGCGACTTAAGATTTTTAATATCGCAGCACCATGTCGACACATTATCAACTGGATCAAAAATCACTCCCTATTCTCTACTGTCTTTTTAATTTCGGCATTGACCACACAACTATCTCTTATTTGATCCACTCTTCCTAAGCAGCAATCCCCTCATCCCTACAGGATATCCCTCTTATTACCATTAAGGCTTGGAAACTCTGATTAAAACTATTTACTTATCTCACCTCCTCCCTTTTTCTTCCATTGGTGGGGAATCCAAAATTTGGAGAGAATATCTTAAAAGATTGCACCTTTAACAGATTAGGAGAGCAGAGGGCTATGCCTTTTTTATACATTTTTGGACACAACCACCAAATCAATTCTATCCCTGATGGCTCTGAAAGCCAAATACCCCACATTCCACTTCCCATGGTTCGTCTATTTTCAAGTCTGCTCCTATCGCCAGAAGATGGCCTCTATCTTTACTGAACAGGACTGGATAAATCGCCTCAGTAATCGCATCCTAAAACAGACACAAACACAATTATTCTATTTCTTCCATGTATCACAACCTACTTCATATTGCTGATTGGCCCAGTTTGACACCAGGACTTTGCATTGGATGCCTCTTTTCCCACAACGTATTGCAGATGATTTTTTAGCAGTCCATGCTTAAATGATTAAACTCCTGCCTATGGTGTCATACCACAAAATGTTTTTAAAAATTCCCCACCATGTTAACTATTCACCTCACCGATTGTTCCAAATGAGCCGGAAATCCTCCTCACCCTGTTTCAAATGCTCCAAGTCACGAGTGGATCTCCTTCACTGTTTTTGGAGTTGTCTGGATTTAAGGGTATGAAGGATTTGGTAATAGAACAAATGTGGGAGCAGACAGTCCAGAATGCTTGTGCCACCAGACAGTCTCCATTTAGGGCCTAAACCCTCCCTAAACTGGAACGAAATACTGAATCTAAATGGCGCCACCTAGCGATAGAAAATATAACAATTTCACAAGATGCAGAGAAAAACGTTGGTAAATGAATAAAGTCAAATACAATTATATGAACAAAGTTAATGTGAGTGTCAATTCTAGATGGTCACAAAAAATATGAGACCATAAGTGCTTTAAAGGTGGATCAGCAGCTGTCCCTCGCCATTTGATGGTATATCCAAAACCATCTGTATAGTGGAATAAAGAAGAAATATGGCAGAGTCAACGCTTCCTCCAACAGTGAGTGTACTCTCTCAGTCTTCTTTCTTAATGTCTTTAAATGTGGATACAACCCTTAAATGAAGCAGAAATATATCATAGCGCAGCAATACGGTCTCCACTTGTTACTAAAGAAATAAGAGGGAGTAAACTCACATTATCAGGTGTCTAAATCAGACACTTGATGTAATCAACAGCCGGTGATTTTTTAAGGAGCACCGGATCCCATGAACTTCCAGCAAGGTCCTTCAAAATGCAAATAAAATCAGGATTCGCAAGATTTGCAAATAAAATTTATTAAAGAAAATAAACGGGTAAAACACACCCAAACGCGTTTCGCAATTACAATCGCTTCCTCAGTAGGTGTCCGGTTACATTTCGGGGCCAGATCGGCTCTCTCTGACTAACCCTGTATGTTAAAAATATATATATTGTGTGTGAGGTGCGTTTAACTTTATCTTTATGTTGAAAAATAATGCAATAATATGTCATATACTTTCCCTTGGCTACTGTTTTCTCCTTTTGTATTAACCGTTGATTGCTATCTCTTTGTTTCCCCCAGGACATACTTGAAAACTAGAGAAATCTCAATGTATCCTTCCTGGTAAAATACTTTGCAAATAAATAAATAAATCCCCAAATAAAAATGGACAAGTATTAAAAAAAAAACAGTGACTCCCTGTTAGAGGCTTTGTTATTAGTTAGCCCCTGCTAGGATACCGGTAATGGTTCAATGAGCTGCCCTTGGTACCTTATCCTGCAGTCCAAGGGATGCCATGGAAACTTGAGCAAGAACCAATGGAGATCGTGTGTACGAAATATCACATGATTGTTCAGGGTCTACATGTTCTCTTTGTCCTTTGGGTGACCAGGAGAGAAAACTGATAATCATGCAATCCTTTTCAACAAGGGACTACAATAATTTTGAAAAATAAGTAGGGAGAGGTATTAGCAGTAGGAAAAGGGAATTGCTCATGCCACTGTACAGAGCACTGGTGAGACCTCACTTGGAGTACTGTGTGCAGTACTGGAGACCGTATCTCCAGAAGGATATAGACATCTTAGAGAGAGTTCAGAGAAGGGCTACTAAAATGGTGTACGGCTTGAAGGAGAAAAGTTACCAGGAAAGGCTTAATGATCTTAACATGTACAGCTTGGAAAAAAGACGAGACAGAGGAGATATGATAGAAACATTTAAATACGTAAAGGAAATCCACAAGGTAGAGGAAGGGAGTATATTTAAAAGGAAACAAAGTAGCACAACAAGAGGACATAGTCTTAGATTAGAGGGGCAAAGGTTTAAAAGTAACATCAGGAAGCATTATTTTACTGAGAGGGTGGTGGATACATGGAACAGTCTTCCAGTTGAAGTGGTAGAGGCCAAAACAGTAATTGAATTTAAGCAGGCATGGGATAGGCATAAGGCTATCCTAAACAAAAGATAAATCCAGGTTAAGTATCTATGTAATTGGGCAGACTAGATGGGCCGAAAGGTTCTTATCTGCCGACATTTTTCTATGTTTCTAAGTGGAAAATCCCTTTACAAAACTTTTACCCATTCCCAAGTGCAAGAGAGAATAACGGGCGACCATTATTTTCCACCTGACTTTCTTTATAAAAGGTCATACATATTTTCTATTCACTTTTTTAAAGTGTACTATGCTACAATAAACATGGAGAGGATTCTTAGATTTTATTTATATAAGGCTAGGGTCAGACGAACGCATTTTTCACGTCTACCGTCAAAAAGTGCGTTGATGCGTCCAAACGCATTTTTTCACGGAATAAGCGATAGCGGTCATACGATGTGCAATTTCGGCTGTGATTTTTGACAGAGCTATTAAAAACAAATGGACGTGATGTTGGCCGGACATGTGTAGCGTCTGACGTCTCCTAATCACTCGCGGACGCAGCGCACTCTGTACGTCAGTACTAGCGGTTTTACATTCTCAAAAAAATGCGTTCCTTTGCAGCTTGCGTTGCGCGGCCGAACTTTCGTGCGGCCGTACTTCGTATATTGGCCGTCATTGGCCGTCATTTGCTGCTACTACGGCCGTAATAAAGTGCAGCTGCACGCGTGTTCGCACGGCGTTCGTCTGACCCCAGCCTTAATTAGTTCAGTAAAACAAGTAAAAATTAAGTATTCAATGCGACCAAATCAACATTGTACACAATCTGGAAACTGTTGGAAAATAATCAAAATGTACATCAGGATTTGCAGGCTAACTCAAAAAGAGAGTTTGCGATGTACTTTGAAATTTTATTTTACAATCAGCTAACATTACATGTTGTTTATAGCTACTTAGTCATCTCTTGCATAGTGATCTCCTTAGAACAGTCATAGAATTGTTCATAGAAGTAAAAACAGTGAAAAAAAAACACACAAAAAATATGACTGGCATGTGGGATTCAGGCCATATACTAAACTGTTTTGGCAACATGTATTGTTTATATAAAAACAAACCAGATTCAGAGCACTTTACTTCAATCCTGTGTTAACGATTGTAAAAATACCCAAGGAATACAAAAGAAGATTATTTAAATATATGATTATACAAGCGTCACAATGTAGAAGTACCCATTCACAGTCAGTAGACCTGTAATTGCAGCCTGAATTTAGGTGAATGACATACTTTTAGACCGCAGGCAGTGAAAGAAGTGATAGAGAGTAATTTTAAACAATGATCACTCATTATTTAGAATACAAGCTTGATGCTCCTATTAAGTGGTTATAAACATGTGATGTGAAAGAAAAAATGGGGCTAAGGTACACTATTCGAATTTACAACGATACACAATGTGTCTTTTGAGTGGTTAAACCATGTATAGTAGCACTTTACATAAACTGCAACGCACATATAAAATAGAAATACTAGAACAGTATTGCCGTCTTCATATGTGCCTACATTATCTATATTCTGTACCCCATACCTCTATATACCAGGCATTTCTTTGTCTTTCAGATATGGTCTTTTGGGTCTGGAGAAATGCTATGCATCTTTTAAACATTTATGAGACAAAGATGTTGCTTGAAACATTTTATCTTCACAAATCAGCTGACTGAAAATGGATTGACAAACTCCAACTGGACAGCACTGCAGACTCCAAATGTGCATGATACTCGGTTTGGAATGTCCCTTTAGGGTGATTGTTGGGTGCTATTTGATCTTTTTTCACATAGAGCATTAATGTCAGGTGAGGCGCAACACTAATTATTCTAATTATTCCAACTGTGTTATAAGCAAGGGTGTGTTAGAATAATGAGGAGCATCCACCTGTTTCATTTAAATGTTGTATTAGTTTGTTTATCATACATCAACACATTATGAAAATGTTCTACACAGAAACATGAAATGTCAACAAAAATACATACCAATGGAATATCCTAGGTTAAATTTATGATATTCTAGGACATAATTGTTGAATAATAACTGCATATAAGTAATATGTTGCCAAGTTTTTAGCTTTACCTGCAGACTATGACAACCTATTCATAATGACCTCTATAAACACATCCAGAGGCAACAAATTGTCCTTAAGTGAATTATACAAGATGTATGCTGTAGACTTTTTCTTCTTAAAAATGTTATACTGTATGAGTTTTTACTCACCGTAAAAGCCTCCAGACATTTCAGATTCAATGGTATTTCTGTTATGATGGGACAGTGTGTCTGAGGATTTTCCCTTCTGGCATATATCTTTATTTAACACATCCCATAGGGAGCAAAAACATCAGGAGACAAAGGCAAAGCTAAGCAAAGGTAATTCAAAAGCGGTAACCTCCAGTCATCAAAAAAACAAAGAGCAAATACAGAAAAATCCTTTTAGATGTGTATTCAGATTTTAATATCAGGATTCCTGCCACAAGCAACAGGCAGATCTTTAGTGACAAATCACAAACACCCACCTCTCGGAGGATTATTTCCTTCAACGCAGTCATAGACTGCCTGATTAAGTGTTCCACTAATTGGTAAATCCTCAACGCCAGACAAATACGAAGACATGTAAATGGACTTGTTAAATGTTTCAGGTTAGAAATAGCAAGTATTGTAGCAAATGTGATCCCTCAATAAATCATGACTTTATGACTTGTCGAACCTAACCCATCCATAGTTTTTATACAGCTTCGAAGCTCACACATTAACATGCCTGCAAAAGGGGATTATCTGCTTTAATCCAGGCATCTAGAAAACAGACAACACAAACCTTAACTCTTCTATGGTTTGTGTATTGCTGTGTCCGTTTGATTGTTACACTCAGATGTAGCGTCTAGCTGCTTGACTTCAAAGAGTTCTGCTTTTCTATCCATTGACAAGAAAACATCAATCGAATTTCCTTCTATCGTTTTAGAATTCATTTTCAGGGGGAAGCAAAAACATAAAAAATAAAATCATTGAGCTGACATTATTGAAATATGGAGATGGTTGGCAGATCATCAGTAATTCTAAAAACAATCTGCAGGCAAAAACTGTTAAAAAAAAATACCACCCATGTAGAAATTGAATTTGTAACTGTTATCTAGGACAAAATCCAATCGGGAACTGATAGAATAAACACATTCTGCAATATATATGATTGAATCTGCCTATTGCAGAACACATGCACGATCATGTCTGTGGGGATATGCTGAATACCTATAGTATGAGCTTCTTATACTGTAATTTACTTTTTAAAACATAAATCAATTGTAAACAGTCTAATACCAAATGTGTAAATGTATATATACTGTGTATATATATATATATATATATATATATGCCTAGCTCCTAGCTGATGAGGGTCCAACGAACCTGAAACAGCGCTGTCCTAGGAGTGGCTTTGACCAGTTGCATAAACCTTATCTCTGCTAGAAAGCTACAGTGTGGCACAGCATTGATTTTAGGGTTCTGTGTAATAACAGATCCAGGATGCATAAAAGTGAGACAGATGTAATTTGCATATCCTACCCAGAATTCCTTGCTGCATATGGGGAATGTGGTACAGGAGCTCTGGGATGCAATTCATCGAATTGCTGTGATGTGCAGGTGACTTCTGCTATAATAAACACACACACATATAATAAACATATATATATATATATATATACACACACACATACATACATACATACATACATACATACATATATATATACATACAAAATTGTATTGGCAGCATTCGGGACGTATAAAAATATAAACGTTATTGGATAATTGATGTTTCAGCCCACTCTCCAAAGACTTTCATCAGGATATACATTAATCCCTTAAAAACAGTTATATATTGAAAAAAAATCACTTGCCACACCAGGTGCCACCCCAGCCTTTATCAAAGTATAATGCAAGCATTATCAACCATTTCTATTGGATTAGCTGCACCTTATTATAGTGTTGATATTTTTTACATTCTCTACAATCTTTTTCAGCATTGGAAATTTCTTTGGAATTGATATAATGCAATGATTTATACTTGGATTTTGAGCTTAGTATCCACAGTTTGGATTGGCCGTTCAAAGGAATGTATATTTCTTACAATCTATATTGCATTAAACCAGTTTCCTTATGGGAGCACTGTGAGTAGAAAGCCTTAACATATAGAATTTATATAGCAAGAAATCCCTGTTTCCCCCCAAGGTTTCCCACTTGTTTTAAACTAGAAATCATCACCTGGGGATGAGGTATTTATGGAGGGTGTAACTATGTATATGGTAGTGAATAACCCCTGCAGCGTTCTGTAACCATGGTGATGGGGTGACCACAGGGAGTTCGCCGGTACTCTGACGCCACTCATGTGAGACGTCGTCCGTTCGGCTTGGATGATGGGTGGGGGGGGCACCTGGTGTGATAAGTAGATATTTTCATTATATGAGTGGCTTTTTAGAGATTTATGTATATCCTGATGAAAGTCTGCAGAGAGTGGACTCAAACATTGATTATCCAGTAAGGGTTTCTATTTTAATACAATTCCCAGGAGTGCCGACAGTACATTTTTGTACACATATGAATATAGGAGCCAGGCTCAGCAGCAGACCAAAGAAATATAAAGTATATTCCTGAGCTCAAAACAACCATATCTGTTTAAATGCTTAGGTAGATTAACTAAAGATCTCCTTATGAGTGTGGTGTCTTCATTAAGGGTTGAGGGAGTTACAAAACAACACTTAGGGTCCATTCCAAAGTAGCAGAAAACATGGAGTGCCTGAACTCAATGGAGAGCTTCATAAGGACACTGGGAAATATTGTTTTCCAGTATTCTGAGGTACACTGCATCCGCCTGTTCTCTCCTCTGGCTCTCAGGGTGGCAGTCATCTACCGCCCACCGGGACCAACCTCCCAGTTCTTTGACCACTTTGCTACCTGGCTTTCTCACTTCCTGTCTTCTAATCTTCCATGCCTAATTCTCGGGGACTTCAACATTCCCATTGATGATCCTTCCGCCCCTGCTGCCTCCAAACTTCTTTCACTCACGTCCTCCTCTTGGACTCACACAATCCTCCCTCCTCCCTACCCACCGCGATGGTCACGCTATTGACCTTGTCTTTTCCAACCTCTGCTCCATTTCTGAGTTCAACTGTCGCCCTTTCCCCATCTCTGACCACCACCTTCTCTCTTTCAACCTATCTGGACTTCCTAAACACCCTGCTCCCCACCCCGCACACACACTCGCAGAAATCTACATGCTGTGGACCCCCATCAATTCTCCAACCTACTTCACTACCTCCCTCATACCTCATCCTTCACCTGCCCTGATGCTGCCACTAATCACTACAACACTACTCTTATCTCTGCTCTAGACACTCTTGCTCCTCTTCGACTCTGTAAGGCCCCACGCCGCCAGCTTCAGCCCTGGCACACCCTCCAGACACGCTACCTGCAAAGATGCTCCCGCACTGCAGAGCGTGCCTGGAGGAAATCCCGCTCTGAAGCTGATTTTGTTCACTTCAAGTTTATTCTCCGGTCATACACCTCTGCCCTCCACTTGGCCAAACAATCCTTCTTCTCATCTCTTATATCTACGCTGTCCTCCAACCCTAAATGGCTCTGGTCCACCTTCAACACCCTCCTCTACCCACCTGCACCTCCCCACAGCTGCCTTCAGCGCTCAAGACCTGGCAGACTACTTCCTCTGTAAAACTCTAAATATCAGAAGCAACATCCCAACACAAGATAGTTATCTGCCACCTCCACTCCCAGAGGTCCCCTCTGCCACCCTCTGTCGCTTCCTCCCAGCCACTGAGGAGGAAGTCAATTCCTTATTGTCCTCCTCACATCTCACCACATGCCCGCTCGACCCCATTCCCTCACATCTAATTCCTCCCCTCTCCTCCTCCCTCACCCCTGCTCTCACACACATCTTCAACCTATCTCTCTCCACTGGCTCCTTTCCATCCGCCTTCAAACACGCGCTAGTTACCCCTTTAAAAAGAAACCATCCCTAGACCAACTCTCCATCCAACTACCGCCCTGTATCCCTGCTTCCCTTCACATCAAAGCTCTTAGAAAAACTAGTCTTCAACCGCCTCTCCCTCTTCCTGTCCTCCAATTCCCTACTTGACCCCCTGCAATCTGGCTTCCGTCCCCTACACTCAACTGAAACTGCCCTCACCAAAGTCACCAACGACCTCCTAACTGCTAAAAAACACGGCCACTATTCTATTCTCATCCTGCTCGACCTCTCGGCTGCTTTTGACACTGTTGACCACCCCTCCTTCTACAGACCCTCAACTCTCTGGGTCTCGGTGACACAGCACTCGCTTGGGTCGAATCCTATTTATCCAACAGGTCCTTCTGTGTGTCCTTTGCTGGTAACTCCTCCTCCTCATTGCCTCTATCTGTTGGTGTACCTCAAGGCTCTGTCCTTGGTCCTCTGCTCTTTTCCATCTACACCTCCTCCCTGGGCAAAATCATCAACAGCTTTGGCTTCAATTACCACCTCTACGCTGATGACACTCAGATCTACCTCTCTACCCCTGATCTCTCTCCCCCTGTCCTTTCAAAAGTCAGTGACTGTTTATCTGGCATCTCCTCCTGGATGGCCTCCCACCACCTAAAGATCAACATGTCAAAGACTGAACTCCTACTTATTCCTCCCTCCAATGCCTCCCCACCTCCTGACTTCTCTATCACGGTGGAGGGTATCACCATTTCCCCATCAAACCAAGTTCGCTGTCTTGGAGTTACACTTGACTCTGCTCTTTCCTTCATCCCCCACATCCAGTCTCTTTCCTCCTCCTGCCGATACCAACTGCGTAATATTTCCCGAATTCGGCCATTTCTTACCGCTGTCACCACAAAACAACTCATACACGCCCTGGTAATCTCCCGACTCGACTATTGCAATAATCTCTTATCTGGACTCCCTCTGTCCCGCCTCTCCCCCTACAATCCATCCTGAACGCCTCCGCCAGGCTAATTCACCTCACCCGCTGCTCTGTCTCTGCCGCTCCCTCTGCGAGTCCCTTCACTGGCTCCCCATCCACTGCAGAATTAAGTTCAAAATCCTTATCCTTACCTACAAAACCCTCACTAACTCAGCTCCCCACTACCTGTCCTCACTAATCACCAAATACACCCCGGCCCGCTCCCTAAGGTCAAACAGTGACCTGCGACTAGCTTCTCCCCGCATCACCTCTTCCCATGATAGACTGCAGGATTTCTCACGCGCAGCCCCCACTCTCTGGAACGCTCTCCCTCGTACTGTCAGACTTTCACCTAACTTCTCTTCCTTCAAACGCTCCTTAAAACGTTCCTATTTAGGGAAGCCTACCACCCAACTCACTGACGCAACCATCAATCACTCTCACCTTACAGTCCTCTCCTCCTGTTTCCAACCCCAACCCTCCTAGATTGTGAGTTCCTACGGGAATAGGGCCCTCATCTCCTCCTGTACTGTTTGTCAAATGTTGTTCAATGTATTGTAACCCTGTCTATACTGTGCTTATTGTACAGCGCTGCGGAATATGCTGGCGCTTTATAAATAAGAATAATAATAAAATATGTGTCCATAAGAAGAAGATCTAGCCTTTAATGGCTTCAGCAGTTGTCACATAATTGGATGGAAGCTAGATATTTGAGGAATAATCCAGCCAATTCAATGGCCCTCAAAGGGCTAGAATCACTAGAGTTCCCTGCTCGATCTAGCAAGGAGCTATGAGATCTCATGTGGATCTATCAGCCTTAAGTTAACACTTTCCCACCGTGTGGTGTACTATGCCTTCCCTGCAGCAGGTGGGACTTAAAGGCGTGGGGCGGCAAAGCACATCGTGCTAGCATCAATGGGCATCTGTGCTCCCACCAGTTGGCATTCAACGCGCACCATTGGCTGCCACGGGACGGCCTGAACATTGGCTGCACAGGCTGGCTGGAGGAGGCGACCACCGCAGCAGCTAGCCAATGGGGCGTACTAGCAAGGGGTTAACATTACCAAGGGCTAGATTCCCTAAGGAACACATTTTTAGAGAAAAAACACTTAGTGAACCCAGCCTTTGGTTATTGGCTAAATACATGAACAAAGTGTTGTTTTTTCAGGAAACATTAATAGAGCTTGCAGATCTTTAGATTTTTGGCAGGGCAGATCCCCACTTCTCAGAATGCTGAATCAGCCCTCTGGTATCCCCCACAAAGAGGTGAGGAGGGGGGGGGCGTGTTCTGGCACCAAACAGAGCGGACGTGCCTGGGAAGAGCTCCTACAGAACATAGCTTAAAAGGCAATATATGTAGAACTTTGCCCACATCGACGGAGCCACCAATCTACAACCGCCATTTGAGACCGCGGGAGAGTCACCGTAATTAAATTAGGACCCTCGGCTGCTGCGGAGGTGCCACTGGAAGATCTTGGGCCTGCTTCGCGAGTGAAGCCTGGGCCGGAAGGTACTGCGGCCGCGCGGAGCACCACTTCCGGGGACGCGACCGTTCAAGCAGCGGAGGCAAAGTTTAGATTTCCCAGACGGGAACGCAGGACCCTCGGCTGATAAGGAGGTACCGCTGCAGGACGGCCACTAGACACTCCCGGGGATAAGCTAGCGGGGTAAGACCCGGAGCAACGGGCTCTCACTTGTTCCTCCGCTTCCCTCCGCTTCGCGCGGCGCTCTCTCGCCGACGACCGGGCATCCGGAAGCCTTGAGTGGCGGTCCCCGGCTGCAGCGCCCGATTGGGTCCTCCGTGGAGTGGAAAGGGGACGGGACCTGGTGCACGGCGGTCGCCCCCGGAGGAATCGAGGGACGGGGAGGCCCGGTGCCGCGGAGATAAGTCCGAACCCGCCGGGGGGGGGGGGGGCCTCCGGAGTCTCGTGGGCCCACTGAGCGAGTGGATCCTGGGCCGAGAGCTACCGACATCACTGAACAGCACCGCATACCACCGGGGCAAGTCTCGGAACGGGGGACTGACATCTGCCACCCTGCCCCGCACAGTCAACATAGCAATCATGAATATATAAGAGGTGGAGGGGGGGGATGGACGGCGGCCACCTGGAAAAGAGTAATGTAGACTGAGCTCCGCTTCTCCGGACTGATTTCCCGCTCCAGCGGCTCACAACGGCGGAGGTGTAACCTGTATACTGCAAAGAACCCCTGCTGGCTTCGGAACCCCTTAATATATCACGGAATGGCACCCAGCAAGACCCCAAAGGCGGCCGAACTATTGCGCACTGGGAAGGCCCGCGAGAGAACCCAGGATGGCGCTCAACCTACCCGTGCGTCTGGATCCCCGAAATCGACGCAATCAGAGGAGGAGGAAATTCAAGTCCAGACCCTTTCGGCATCAGCTCCTGCTTCGGGTCTTCAACTTCAGACCATGCTGCAAGAACTCAGGACCACCATACAAGAAGATTTTAAATCCATCACTGCAACTCTTCACCAAGAAGTTCGAGAACTGGGTGAGCGCACTGACGCCCTGGAATCTAAATCTGATGAAATGTGCCTGGCTCACAATGAATTGGTTGACGCATATAAAGAATTAAAATCAGTGAATGAGACCCTTCTTCTCAAAGTGACGGATCTGGAAGATCGATCCCGCAGGAACAATATCAGAGTGCGTGGCATCCCTGAAACGGTTAAACCAGCGGAGTTAAACGTATATCTCCACAACCTGTTTCGCGTTTTGTTACCAGAAGCCTCAGAGATGGATTTACAGTTGGATAGAGCACATCGTATCCGAAACCGAAACGAGACATTTGGAGCAAGCATTATCAAGAGATGTCTTAATGAGAGTTCACTTTTTTCGGATTAAAGAAGCCCTTCTGTCCGCTATGCGAAATTCAGCTGGATTGCCTGCACCATATACTGACCTCTTATTCTTCCCTGATCTATCTGCCGCCACCATGGCCAACCGTAGGGAGTTCCTGCCAGTGACTAAGATTCTCCGTAACCACCAAATCCAATACCGCTGGGGGTTCCCCGTGAAACTTCTGGTAACTCATAATGGAGTGGTGACCACGCTGCGTGATGTCCAGGAAGGTCTTGCTACCCTGAAGTCGTGGAACCTGATAGGGGAATATACGCCACCGCATCAGACCCCGCCGTCTCCGCAGAAAGTGTCGCCGGAATGGCATCGTGTAAACACCGTGAAATGAGTCTGGTCACATTGTTCTGACTCTGCTGGACTTTACTGTCCTTATTCGTTTTCTGGAGTTCTTACCGGAGGGATTTTCTGATGCCGACCTGGATGGTTGCACCGCTCTTTCAGGAGTACGTGAGCGGGGGGTCTGCCTGGAGGAGGCTCGTTGTCTGTTTCTCTCCCCTCGATGTTTGGGAACTCCGTCGATTGAGCTTCGCCCCCGTTTCTCCCCCTGGTACTCCCAGGGCTGGCCCACTCACTGTGTGGCCTGGGAGTTTTGATGTACATAATTTTTGGTGCCGTTTGCACTGATCCCCGTCCTTTTAGACGGGGGGGTCTTTTTTCAATGTTTTTGTTCTGTTTTTTCCTTTTTTTTTCTTTTTTTGTTTCTGTTTGCACCATATTACTATGTATACTTCATTCCTGTTGCCGGATACACCGTAACCTAGTGACTTATTGCCAGACTAAGGAATCTCTGACTGGAATCGTATGGCTCCTGTCTGATTTGATACCGGAGGTTGGGGTGACCTCATGTCGTAGTTTATGGCTCTCACTGCTCTGTGTATCATGGATATGTGTAATGTAAAATGACTGTTAAAATTGTTTCGTTGAATGTAAAAGGGTTGAACATTCCGCATAAGAGACACTCTTTATATGCAGACCTACGCCATCAGCCTCCAGATGTAGTATGTCTCCAGGAGACGCATTTTAAAACGGCTGCCCACCCTAAATTGTACCTACCAAGCTATCCCCATCACTTTCACGCTACAGCCGCAGTCAAGGCGAGAGGGGTGTCCATTCTGATTCATCAGAATGTGAGCTTCAAACTTCATAGAGTGATCACTGACCCCAACGGACGCTATCTTTTTCTGTTATGTGACATCAATCAAACAAAATACACTATAGCTAATTTTTACTGTCCCAATGAAGGCCAACTCTCGTTCCTCCGCAAAGCCATGGTTAAGTTACTTGAGATCTCAATGGGGAGACTTATAGTCTGTGGGGACTTTAATCAATCTCTTGACCTGCCCAACCGGTCTACTAAGTCTCAGCGCTCCTCAGTGCGTAATTTTGCTGCTCTGCTAGCGGAGTTTCACTTGTTTGACATATGGCGTATTCTCCACCCTAGTGATAGTGATTACTCATTTTATTCTGGAGCGCATAAAACGTACTCTAGGATAGATTTCTTTTTTGTTACTGCTGACTTACTGACCCTGATATCCGACACCGCAATTGGATCTATGTCCTGGTCTGATCATGCCCCCATTACCCTAACACTTCCTGATTCTCGACCACCACTGGGACACTCACCGTGGCGTTTAAATGACTCCCTGCTATCCAGACCTGAGGTAGCGGAAGACGTTAAAACGGCCTTAGAAAATTATTTTAAGGAGAATTTGACCCCAGAGGTTAGTCCCCTGACGGTATGGCAAGCTCACAAAGCGGTGGTGAGAGGAGTTTTAATTAAATGGGGCGCCCATTTTAAGAAACTAAACGCAGCACACAGATTGACCCTGTTACGTCAAATCCATCACGTCACTACCTTGCATAAGAAGCAGCTTAATCCCGCAGACAGGTCTACCCTAGTTGGACTCCAACTGCAGTTAACAGAGATGGATAAAAGAGATTATGTATGGGCAGCGCGTAGGCTTCGTACTAAAATGTATTTATATAATAATAAATCGAGTAAAATGATGGCCAATAGATTGCGCAAGAAAGTGGCAAAGGCTAGAATTGAACGTCTGGTAACGGCGGATGGGAAAGTTTGTCAGCATCCCCAACAAATAGCAGAATGTTTTGCTCAATATTACAGAGAACTATATAATTTAAATCAAGATAAAAAGTTGCCTCAACCCACTATCCAGGAGATTTTTCCATTTTTACGGAGACTTAATCTCCCGACTTTAACAGAAGACGTTTCTCAACGACTTACGTTCGCCCCGACTCTAGGAGAACTCCAAGCAGCCCTTTCCTCCCTTAAGGCCAATAAAGCTCCTGGTCCAGATGGATTTACAGATTTATACTATAAAACCTTTTTCCCCCAATTGAATCCACATCTTCTTTCTACATTAAGTCACATATTCCTTTCAGGGGGTGCTTCTAGCGACTGGCTATCCGCGACCATAGTCACAATTCCCAAAACGATACCACCTGGGGATAACTGTACTAAATATAGGCCCATCTCCCTTCTAAATGTCGATGTCAAGCTATACGCTAAAATTTTGGCTAAAAGATTGGCGGATATTATGCCCTTACTGATTGCTGACGACCAGGTAGGGTTTATCAAATCCAGACAAGGCCCGGATAATACCATCAAGGCCATGGCCTTGATGGACCATGCTATCGACACAGACACGCCATCATTAATTTTATCTCTAGATGCCGAGAAGGCGTTTGATCGCCTACACTGGGTATTTTTAGAACACACTCTCTTAAAGTTTAACTTCCCCAGAGAATTTATTAAAGCCATTATGGCACTTTATTCAGGCCCCAATGCAAGGGTATTACATGCAGGTTTCCAATCTACAGTGATCCCCATAACAAACGGCACGCGACAGGGATGTCCTCTCTCCCCATTGTTATATGCGTTAGCGCTGGAACCATTGGCCCAAGCTATTAGACAATCTGACGGGATTGAAGGACTAATGGTAGGACCTACCGTGTGTAAACTGAGCCTTTTTGCCGACGATATTCTACTGACTCTGACTAACCCTCTCATTTCTTTGCCAGCCCTTCATTCAATACTGACGGAATATGGGAACGTGTCGTACCACAAGATTAACGTACACAAAACCCAGGCTTTGACTTATGGTATCCCTGACGCTGAACTAGCTACTCTTAAGTCCCAATATCCTTATGAATGGCGGAATAGATCATTGACGTACTTAGGTGTTAAATTGTCTTTTAACAAAACCCATATGTATAAGCTAAACTATGCACCACTAATTCCCATGGTCTCGACCCTCTGCCAACAATGGTCAAAAGCGGAAGTGTCTTGGGCGGGTAGGATTAATGCAATTAAGATGATGTTGTTACCTAAAATACTGTATGTTTTTAGAGCGCTACCGCTACCAGCTCCTATGTCGTTCTTTAAAACAATCCTCTCACACCTTTCCAACTTCATATGGCGAGGTAAACGACCACGAATTAAAATTGCGATCCTGCACCAGCCTGTGGATAGGGGAGGCTTAGGCTTACCCAATATACTACTATATTATAGAGCAGCCCTGATGTCAAATTTGGGCCGCATATTTGCGGAGACCAACCTCCCACAATGGACCTCACTGATCCTGCCCTGCTCGCTGCCACATGATTTTGGGGGTCTGTTATGGACTCCTAGGTCATGTAGAAGGTTGAGGGACGACTTCCCGGCCTTGCCCGCGTTACTCATGCGGGTTTGGGACGCGACTCGGTCTCTCTTGACTGCGGTCCACCCCCTGTCTCTGGCCTCCCCCATCTCGATGTTCACTCATTTAATCCCAGATTTTGATCCTCGCCCATGGTGTCGTAACTCACTTAACAAATTGTCGTTCTTTTATGCATCCCATGATATCCTGCCCTTTCTCCAGCTACAGGAGAGACACTCTCTTCATCGTAATCTGGGATTTCACTTTATGAGGCTGAGGTCCTGTTTGGCGAAATATGGTTTGCTACATCTTCCTCCTAGCGCGGACATACTAACTCGGTTTGAGCAGTACTGCTTAACTCCATCTCCTGACTCACGACTCCTGTCACTGACTTATCAGACATTATTAACTAGGGCTCCTATCTCAGCATGGAGATTCCAAGTGAATTGGGAAAGAGACCTGCAACATACACTTTCAACAGACCAATGGAGGGACTGTTTTCTCTTAGACTGTAAGAAATTCCGCTGCATTTCACTAGTGGAGGCTAGGAAAAAGATTTTATATCGATGGTATATCACACCGGACAGGGAACATCATTATAATATCCGCAGGTGCCTAGAACCTGTTGGAGATGTGAGGAGGAGGAGGGCACCTTTTTTCATACATGGTGGACTTGTCCCAGGCTTACTCCACTATGGGATCAAATAGCCGCCCTGAGCTCGGAGATTCTAGACGTTGAGCTAGCCCCAACACCGGAGGTGTTCCTCCTGCAGCTGTTCCCTGACTCTCTTACTAAATTTCAGAAGCAGTTATTGGCCCATATTCTGTCAACCACTACTACTCTCATTGCTGCGAAATGGAAATCGAATATCATTCCCGCAGTAGGTGCTATTACAACCAGACTGGGAGAGTTGAGATCCTTGGATGCGATGGCTAGAGCGTTGATGGGTCTGACTGGGGTGGGAAAGGACCACTGGTCGATCTGGGATGCGTATACGGTGAAAAGTTAATGTAATATGGCTATATAGAGTAATAAACATACAACTGACAATAACCTGGCGATATATAGAGCTAGGATATACGGGTATTTGCTGGGTAGTATGGTGCTGTGTTATGTTTTAAGTTCTAAGTCTTTTATAAGATAGGTAGTTTTTTGGGAGGGGTTAGGGGGGGGGGATTGTGGGGGGGGGTTCATTTTTTATTTTCTATTTTTAATCCTTTTTGGGTGTTTTGTGTGGGTTTCTGTTTAGAATTTTGATTTTGGGTTGTTGAATTTTTAAGTATCTGCGACAAGATCTTGTTTTCTATACCTGCTAGTTCGGCACTACCAGTAAGATGCAATGTACTTGTATACTGTTTGGTTGAAGAAATATAATAAAAAACTTTATTTCAAAAAAAAGGTGAGGAGGGGAGATTCAGGTCATTGTGACCAATTTTTTTTAACACTAAAATAAAACTAAAATGCAGAAGAAAAGATGGGCAGAGAGGGATTAATTATTTACACAATATATCAATTGAAAGTCAGTTAATTTAATGTAGAGATAAATAATAATTCAAATGAAAACCATGTAGAATCAACAGAAGATTGGGAGATTTCTATAGTTTATTTAAATGTGGATGGCATTCAGAGTGAAACCCCCATTTGAACTGTCAGGGATACGTACGTACTATACACATACACCGGCATGTTTATTAATTTTAACGTCAAACTGCCCACAATAGAAATACATTTCAAAGAATGTGTATGATGAGCATCAGATATTTTCACTTACAAACAAAACAATCAACAGGGGAACTAGCTAAGTATTCAAACAAGACAATAAATGACAACAATGACACCAGAGGCAAAATATGAGCCAAGTGATAATTGATGTTTGCTGGAAACATGCTAAAATGGAAGGTAAAACATGTTCCCTTAAAAAATGTATCAATAATATAGAAGAGCTTATGTGTTGGAGGCCATCTTTTGTGATTTCAGAGTTCTGGTTATTATGAAGTGCCTTAATACTCTGTTTGTGGAATTCATTGTTGCATAGTGAAGGATTTCAACAGGCAAATTTGTCATTCTACAAATACTGCAAGACTCTCCATTTCTGAATTCAGATCTTTACCTTTGCAATCAAGCGCAATGCACAGTATTGCAATGTGCAGTCCTTCTTCTGGTGCAACTTTGCATATTAAGGCTGGCGTAAGATGAGTGCACTAGGGGCTCCCGTATTGAGGTGCCTACCGGCGTCCGGCGCAATGTTGTGACGCTGCAACTGGGTCGGTCACATGCTTGTGTGCGCAAACGAAATGCACGCGCAACAAGTGTCCATTATCCAAGCCTCTGTCGATGCTCTAGGATGTGCGTTGATGGGGCTGCAAAGGGCGATCCTCTATAGCACTGAGTGCGCTCAGCAAGGTGGCCAAACGGGCGTCGAGTGGAAGTAACGTCCACTCTCACAGACTTTCCTTCTGCTCTCCAAAGATGCACGTCTGACACCAGCCTTAATGGCAATGTTTTTTCTATAATGTATGCAAAGCACTATCATCTTCCAGGTCTCTTTTTCCTATTAAATGCCACCGAAAAGATAAAACAATAAAAGGCGGCCATAACATTTTGAAGATTTTTCAATACTCCAATGATTCCAAACATTGTTTTAGATTGCATGTAATAGTTGTGACTTCTTGAGGTGGGGCCATTGGGCAACAATTCGTGCCATTTTCAAAGCAAACTGTGAAATACATACATTTTACCTGTTTGTTACATTTGCTGAGTGTGTATAATGGTTTACTTTAGAACACTTACAGGGTAATTCAAAGAGATCCGAATTGCTTGAGAAAGGTAACCGAACACTGAAAATCAGCGTTCGGTTACCTTTCCTGGCCATTCGGCTATCCAGAAAGCAGGCAATTCGCCAAATCCTGGTGAATTGCCTGCACATACGGTGCCTGTTTGGTGCCTGTTCGAGGGCAGTGAATTCCCCATGAAAAAGCACTGCTTCGGCTATTCAGAGAACACAAACCAGCAGTGAAAGGTTCCTGAAATGCCCTGCCATTCACTGGTTTAACCACTTGGCTGCTAAGGACGCGCTCAGCGCATCCAGCCAATTGGTTCTTCTGAGCTATGGATGTGCTGAGCGCGTCCATGCACAGGAGGCAGCAATCCGCCGGATTCTGGCGGATTGCTGCGGCCCCCCCGGTGCGGGCTGACATCTTGGATGTCAGCCCAGCACTCGGGGACCCCGGCGGGGCAATTAGATGTCATCGCGCCGCTGCGATGACATCTAATTCAGGTGCCCCCCCCGCGTGTGTGGAGGAGGTGCCTGAAAGGGAGGGGGGAGGTCCTTCGGACCTCTCTCCCTCCCGATCGCCGGGGTGCACAGGGTTAAGCCAGGCACCGTTTGGAAGGGCACAGCCTGCCCTTCCAAATGATGGTGGTCATTAACCCCTGGGGAGCCAGATCATGATTCGGTGCTTTAAAGCGCCGGATCGTGATCCTCTCCCGGAGCTGGCCGACATATTGGATGTCGGCCAAGCCTCCGGGAACTCCCCCTGAGAACTGGCGTCATCGTGCGTAGCACGATGACGCCAGTCCTGGAGTTAACCCCTAGCTGCCAGCAATGGTGGAGATAGGGGGTTCCATTGGAACCCCCTATCTCCCGATCCATGGCAGCTAGGGGTTAATGTTTGATATGGTTGGATTGGTCAGAGCATGGCCTTTCCAACGATACCAAACTTGGCCATGTAAAAAGTTTTTTTATAAAATAAAAGAATTAAAAATAAAAAACTATTTTAAAAAAATAAATAAAAAATAAACAAGTTTTTTTTTTGGGTTTTGTTAATGCAGCAATATTGTTCTCATTTCAATTATAATGTGAACAATGATGCTGCACTAACGATTTTTGTATGCGGTGCGTGTTAAAAATAGCAAAATTTTCCCCAAAAACAACGTAACGAGTCCCCATTTCAAATTTTTTTAACAAGCGCACCCCATAGAAAATATAACCGCAAACGATCGCATGTTAAAATGTGAAAAAAAACACTTTACACATTGTAAATTATTGAAATTTCTAATTTTATTGCATTTTTTGTTTTAATATACAGACATGACATGACGTATACATATAATAATGACATATTATGAATCTGCCAAGTCTGCCGGAAAGAACGATATATAATATGTCTGGGTCATATATCAAAATATGGCTTCAAAACGCGGTTAACCATGATGAGCGAAAGTGGTAAAAATGATCTCAGCACAGAGGTGTAAAAAGCCTCAGTAGCGAAAGGGTTAATTCGGTAGGTTTATTCTGGAGAATCCCATAGGCTTCAATGTTAAAAATATTCTGGTTTTAATTCAATATCTAATAAACCGTTCATTATAAAATTCGGCAGTAAAGAGTCTCTTTATTTAGAGATTTTTTAGGATATTTTAAGCATTTTTCTGAATTATTTTTTTAGAAGTCCGATTGTTTTTTTATTTTTTTAAGTTTACTTATTTTTTCTGTAACAACCCTTTTTATTATCATTTATTGGACCTCATATGTAAATTTCAGACATTTTCGCTCAGTAGTTTCTTTGCAAACAGCGTTTCACTTTTCAAACATTCATGCAAACCGTTTTTCTAATTTATTCACTTCACTCTGTCTGCGTTGTCGGCTTTATCCGGCGGCTTCGCTGCGTGTGATCGGCTCCTGCTCGGGATTTTCCGTGGTTTTCGGCAGGTTAATCCAGATGTTTTTGTGGCTTTTCGGTGTGCATTCGCTGGGTTTTGCAGTTTGTTTTCGTCGGGTTTGCGGCAGCTTTTCCCTGCAATTCGGGGACCCTGTGGTGTTTGCTGAATACACCGCAGGGTCACCGAAATGGGATCGGCAAAAGGAACCGAATTGAAGAGAACGAAAAGTCACCGAACGTGCGGTGACTTTTCGAATCTCTTTGAATTACCCTGTTAGAACACTTTAGAACAGTGTTTCCCATCCTTATCCACAGATACCCTTAAAAGGCCAGATTGCAAGGATCTCCATGGGGAAATGCAGACTGAATCCTGCAATCACTAAGCAGCAATACATATCACCTGTGCTGAACTTCACATATCATGCAAACCTGGCCTGTTGGGTATACTTGAAGACAGAGTTGAAAAAATCTACTTAACCCCTTCACTACCAAGTGATTTTCCACAAAAAGTCAGAAACCAGTGTTTTTTTTTAAAATCATTTTAATGAATTATAACGTAAGAAATATTTGAGTTTATACCATTTGCATTCCATACAGTAAATAACCTATTTTTGGCCAGTAGATGGCGCCATCTACTGCAAAATTAAAGGTTTGAGCGGCTGGTGTATTTTCTTCTATTTCTCACTGCATCGTCTGCTGAATGCCCGATATTTCAGAGCTTTGAACAGCTGATTTTACAGTTTTAGCTCTTTGGGCATTATGCCCACAGGACTACAACTTTGGGGGCACCTTCTGCAGCCCAAAAGCTAACGGAATTTGTTTGTAGCAAATTAATTTCATTTGGTTTTGGGCTGCAGATTGGCATACCAAGATATCACAATATCGGGGCACCAGATGGTGCCTTTGAAGCCCAAGATATCTCAATATCGGTAGTGAAGGGGTTAAGAAGGTCAGCATAGAGTACCAAGATATCAAACAATATTACACTAGTGGATTCACTGAAGAACTACATAATGTGCGGATACAGAATACTCAGGTGCAACTTGCATTACAGTATAGTGACACCTAGAAATTAGGATGCATGTGGTCAATATTAGGAACAAAGGGTAAACGTTGGGATGTCTACATGATCACTGCAGGAGGGCACCAGAGATCTATTTGTCCTCCTTGCCTTTCCCTTTGCAGCGAAGGAGGCAGCAAATCATATTGTCCTCGTCATACAGGAGCCAGAAGTGATATTTGTTTTCAAATTTTATTGTACTTTTGTGTTGTTAAATGATTTTTTAATCTGTAAAATCACTAAACACAAACTTTTGGGATCTGATATTTTCTTTATAATGACTTCAGACATGAATAACATGAACATTGGAATCACGGGTTATTCCCTGGCTCCTTCCACATTGCTGTACAAAGTATAGGATGCATTGAGGGTTAACTTCAAATAGCAGACGTGCCATTAACATATATGAGTCAAGTCGACAGAGCTATATGCTCTGTGAGCTGTGTGTGTGCTCTCTACAAAAGAACGCCAGTTCACAAATAATCAGTAAAACCACTTGAATACAAATCTTGTAAGGTATTTTTCAAATGAATACATGTAAGACTGTTTTGATCAATGCTCATTTAATATAGTTTAAATACTTGGCATTACAGTGAAATTGCAGAGACTGAAGCAGTATTTATACCTATAAAAATGTATAGAGAAAGCCATTATGTGCAGCAGTATACTAGTCCTGTTATCAAATGAGCTGTCAGTGTTTATGCAGGCAGAGTTTCCTTAATAGCAAAAAGAGACAATCTTGTCTCCTTTCATACTCAGCTTAAACTCTTAACTTTTGACAGGCACATAAATCTTAACTACTAACTAGGTCAGGGAAGGTAAGACAGCTTCCAATCAAACAGTATTGTAATACAGATATATTGCTTTTTCCTTGCATCCAATAACGTTTTTGGCTTACAGCAATACCTGAAATTGAAAAACACCTTTTTTATTTTTCTTATCTTTTCTGCTTTTCTCACTGACAGTATTGTAGTTTTAAGAAACAATAGTTTACACAGTTTTCCCAAAACCTATACTTTTCACACGGTACTGATATGTATTTATTTTCTTCCAGCGAAGCAAAACTATAATAAACATTCCTATTTAGGGAAGCCTACCACCCAACTCACTGACACAACCATCAATCACTCTCACCTTACAGTCCTCTCCTCTTGTTTCCAACCTCAACCCTCCCAGATTGTGAGTTCCTACGGGAATAGGGCCCTCATCTCCTCCTGTACTGTTTGTCAAATGTTGTTCAATGTATTGTAACCCTGTCTATACTGTGCTTATTGTACAGCGCTGCGGAATATGCTGGCGCTTTATAAATAAAGAATAATAATAATAATAAATGTGTCTCTGTAATCAGGGATGCAAATCATGGATTGCTTCATGCAGAGTAATTTTGCATTCAAATAGTCTCTCTCTCAGATGCTTTCATCTAGAAGAATTGGGCGTCAGGAGACAATTTCCCAGAGCTTGGTTCTTTTAAAATAGTCATCTTAACTTAGTTTCCTATAATGACTGGATTCATGGTAAAGCCTCTGTTGGCATTTTCTATGCTGGAAAGTGAAAACTCAAGAGCCTATTAGAACTGTCCTAGGGCCCTAATCATAGTAAAAGATGTATCCAAAATGGTACTGAATATCCCTCAATACATCTATATAGTAACATGAAAAAAAATTTAATGATTCAAAATTATATTTTAATTTGTCCATCCATCCATGAAGTAAATAACAACTGCCATCAGAAGTGAAATGCACCACATAACCCTCAAGCATATAAAAGATTAATAAAAGCATTATCAAGCTCTTGTAAGAAAAGGTCACTCTCAGATAGCGATATTGTCTCATGTCCTCTCCACTGCAAAAGTGCTTTCATACAGCTTTGATCAATGTGCTGAGACTTGATCTATGAAGATAGCAGAAATAAAAAAAATAACCATATACTTCAGACTATAAAAAAAAGCTTAATATGAGAAAAAATTTTGTCTAAGCGTATGTGCTAAGGACCAAGAGACAACTTTACTGCCATGATTAAATAAGAATTTGAAACTTCAACATATAAAAGTAAAAGCAGTGTGGATGGGACTATTGACAATAGAAAGATAAATCGAGTATGAATGTGTTACCTTTCTATAGTCTCCATACATAAAGTGTTGTTGCCTTAAACCATCATTTGTTTATAAGCTAAAGGCAATTTTTTTTAAAAAAAAATCTTTTTCTATACTTTTGAAAAATATTGATTAAAAAAAATAAAAAAATTGGGATTAAAACCAAAAATAATGAATAACATAAATTATTGCCTCTACTTACAAAGTCCTTTTTTAAAAGCATACTTTAGTTGAGGAAGATTAGTTCAACGGCTAGGGTGATATACGGAAGAAGGGTATTGGAGACCTGAAAAGTGCAAAGATCAGAGAAGCTCCTGTTTGCATCTTTTAGGTGCACCATTCTGCCACTCATTGTGTATATTCTTGCTATATTGTCTGGTAAAGACAGAACCCAGAGGTTCCACCCCTCTCATCCCCTTAACCGGTGTGTGTTTCTAGTCCATCCCTCTTCTATTCTGGCCAATAGGGTTATTATTATTATTATTATTCATTTATATTACGCAGCGCTGTACAATAGGCACAGTATAGACAGGGTTACAATACATTGAACAACATTTGACAAACAGTACAGGAGGAGATGAGGGCCCTATTCCCGTAGGAACTCACAATCTAGAAGGGTTGGGGTTGGAAACAGGAGGAGAGGACTGCAAGGTGAGAGTGATTGATGGTTGCCTGGGAATTAGAAGCCTGGTATTAGTAAGAGTAATTAGAGAAAGAAGTGTATACAGCTAGAAAGGATGCCTGAAAATAGAGGTGGGTCCTGGGTGGGGGGTAGATGGGGAGGGAGGGTGGGACTGCTGAGTGTGTGAATGGATCCTGGCTGTGTGTGTCCCTGTGTGAAGAGGAAATTAGTTCAGGTACGTGTTAGGCATCAGAGGCCTTTGAAATGGGGGGGGCAGACAGGGGGGGCACAGGTTAAAATTCTATCGAAAATTCTATCGAAAAAAAAAGTATTTTTAAGGGTTTCCCCTTTGTTTTGCACTGTTGTGTTGTTTGTGATTGGTCTCCTGGTATTTGACTTCTGGCTTTGTGTAGTGACTTTTCTTAATTTCTCCACTCCTTGTCCCTGGCTTGTCTGATATTCTAGTTCTGTGTTACTGACCTCTGTTTGTTTATACTTTAATATGTACCTCCTCTGTCCCAGACCAAGGCTTGTTTATCTAGGAATTATCTGCATTAACTTTGTTGTTATCTGACAATTGAAGGCCCAGCTCTAGCATGGGGTACCTGTATTGTTTGTGGTTATGCATATCTCTGTGCTGGGTTATATATTTATTTAACTGCACAAAAGCTAAGCAGAAGCAAATAATAACAATGTAAGAAGGTAAAAGTGAGAAAGAGCAGAAGAAAAAAATGCAAATAAGTGGGGTAGGGGTAAGAAGAGAAAGGAAGAATAAAAAAGGTAAATACATAAAAGAATCAAGTAAAAGAAGTACAGTAGCAAGAAAGGGTGAAGAACACAATAGTAACAGGCAATCATGTACACATTTGCCCCAGTGCTAGTTGGAGTAATATAATTTTGTTTAGGGGTACCTGTCTGATATTGATCTCAATGACCAGGTGGTGCCTCCCCTGGTCTATAAGCGCCTCTAGCAAGTTTCAAGTAGCCAAACCAGGCAAAAATATATTGCAGTATCATAACGAGCGACCGTTAAAGTTTTCATTTCTTGGATATCCTCAACCTCCTCCAACCATTGTTTTCATGTTTCCCGTGGAGTCTTCTAGAAGATAAGGATTACGGATTACACTAAATATGTGGCTATTGATAGAATGTAAGTAGTGAGAAGGAGGTGTAAATGGTGTATCTGAGCATATAATATCCTCCAAAGCCTTATGGACTGTATATCAAAAGAGGTTACATTTAGGAGAATCTCAATAAAGGATCTCAATAAAGGAGGAGGAACGACCTAGCCAACTATCTGGACACTGCCAGCATACTACAGAAGAAAGAAGTTCAATCCTACAAAATAATGGAATACAGCACCATTTTAATAGACCATGCGACTTTCATGACTCAGACTTGTTGGGTTGTCTCACTCATTGTAATGTCATGCTGACTTCAGCAAGAAAATACGATGCACAGATTGGGCAGTCAATATTCTTTCTTTATCTAGGATTTCAAACAGTAGCCATTTTTAAAAAGTAATAACTTTAACACCATTCTCCTATCCAGTGGTAGGCGGGCTTAAATGCCGTAAAGTGGCATATAATTCCCCCACAACATTTTGGCCCTTCTCTGACCCATCTCCCTTCCCAGCGGACCAATCTCCATCATTGGCTGCAGGGAGACTGTGCCGACTCAGGCAGTTCTTCTGTAGCCAATGACAGTGCCGCCAGGATGGTATAGCACACCCCATAGCACTAAGGGGTTAAAATGGGGTATACAAACGCACAAACAAAACAACATAAAAATAGCTGCTTTTTTATAATTGGCTATAAAGGACTAACAAAAAATTGTAAGTCCATTTCAAGACGTTAGGCAAGCACCCAGTATGCCAAACAACAAATAGAATTTAGTAGCAGAGAACATATTTTGAGTACAGACAAAAATGGAGAAATGTAACTTTGTTTTAATGCAGAGCTGTATAATGAGGTAAGTTTATAACAAATAAAAAGCATAGGGTTCTCCTTTATATTTCTAAAATAATAGTTTTAATAATCCACAAAATCATGTTTCATTTGTGACAGGTACTGCATCTAAGAGATAAAAAAATAAGGTATATCTATGCAAAATAGTACATCTGAGTGAATCTTCTTTGAAGATCTTAGAATTTGAGTTTGTTCAAATTTAAATAGATTGATAGCTGGAGTACCATAACTGTCAAGAACATTGCTCTGGAAGAACACTTGTGGAAAAAAATAGATAGGACTTTAAAAGACATTCAAATTCATATGCCCCAAAGCTTCCAAAATATTGATTAGACTAACAATCTTTTGGATTTAGCAGCTCACTTGTCTTTGGAATGCTGCAGGAACATTGACAAAATTTGAGATGCTTTTAAGTAAAGCTGTCAGAGTGAAAGTGCAAAGAGATTTGCAAAACACACTGTGCATACAAAATAAAACCCTTCTTTGAATTCTGCTATTAATTTGCACTCTCGCCCAGTCAAATCTATGCTTCTTTGTTTAAATATGATAATCAATCTGTTATGGTATCAATGCAATATTTGTTTCTTAGTGACTGTAGTTGCATTTGGACAAACTATAAATATATCAAATTATCGAAGGGCCAGTAAACTTTGACTTTATTCACTTCAACATTAATTAAATTGTATAGGTCTTCAAAACCACAATAGTTATGTCTTCTGTTGACTATACTCATTAGTTTGAATAGTTCTGTCTTTATTTCTATATTTATTTAATTTTTTTCTTTAGATTTTGATGGGAAACATGGTGGATTACACATTTTTTAAATCCTTCCTGATAACACCGAGTGCTGGATCAATTTCGCAATGAAATAAAATTGCAACACTAAACATTCCAATGCACAACCATAGTGCTTCTCATAATGATAACTAACTTATCATATCAGGTTACTTTTGTCTTAAATGGGGATCGATAGTATTGTCGGAGTTATAGGTTTGGAAATATTTCAGGCTGAGGCAGTTTGCTTCAAGGAATGGGTGGTGCCTAGGGTTAGAGGGTGTCTGTCTTCAAATACTGTGGACTCTGTACCTCTAGGTTTTCTCAGCCTGAAACAATATCTTCATGTCAGGCATCTCTTAATTCTAAGAACGACATTGGGGTCTGCACCCACGGAACATTTATTAGTTGCGTATCTGTGCTTGGATAATTTTGTACAAAACGGATATTCTTAGTTAAGAATAACCAAAGTTTATGCAGTGATACAGTCAATGTCCCTGCTGTTTATCATGAACTAGGTAAGAAACAGTCAAAATATCAATGTATATCAAAGATGAACCCTTTACTCAACATTAGGGTGTGTCCGGGCACACCAGGCACACCCTGTGTGCATGCCTATGTATATATATTTATATATAGATTAGATCAGACCTCAAAATTTCCACTCGCCTGCTCGCATTTGGTGAGTGGCAATTAAATGAGGGCGAGTGGGACAGACTGGCTCGTCGGGCTTGTGGGTTGGTAGGCACCCCAGTTCAGTCGGCTGGAGGGGTGTAGAAAAGGCTGTGGCACTCCGTGATACACTCACATACACAGCATATTACTGCGAATTGTATTACTGTGGAGCGCTGTCATACGCTCTGGCAACTGGTGGCGAGTAACTCTTAGGGCCTGGCTAGTAGCAAGGGACTTGAATTTTTGAGTCCTGGATTAGATAAACCGTGATAGTCCAGATGCCAAAATCACGAGTATAGCAGTACCTAGTGATACTTTTTTTATTGGATTACATTACATTTAAAAGACAAGCTTTCGAGAGCATCCTCTCTTCTCCAGGTCTGGAAGCTATTCTGGTCAAAATCGTAGACTTGAACATATATTTATACACAAACACACACACACACGCATGGACATGTTCTTTGATTTAAGTGAAAGAAATAAAACCCTTACTAAGAAATACTTTTTTTTCCAATTCAGTGATCTGACCGAGCAAAGGTAATATGGACTTTGATGAATAACATCAATGCATTAGGATTGGAAATAGTTCTCCCTGCCTCACGTGAGATGAATTTGTAACATTTGTAAATAAGCCAGATCACAAGGTTCCAGCTGCTCTCAACAATTCTGTTGCTAAAAATCAATATAAAGATTTATATGACTACAGATTTCTGAGGGAGAAGAGTTTTGAAATCCTTAAGCAACTCTGAGTAAAATTAGGTTGGAATTTTCTATCTTCGGATCATAAAGCTCAATTTTGACAATAGGGACGTGTCGTTTTCATTTAAGTCCCATTTCAAGTAGCAAAAATAGGTATTCATAAAATTCCTTTGGATATAAGAATATCTGATAATGATTACACACATACAGGTCTATTCAAAGAAAGGTGAAAATCAGGAGAACTGCAGAAGAGAACAATCTAGACCAGTGGTTCCCAACCGTAATCCTCAAGTACCCTCAAGTAACAGGCCAGGTTTTAAGGATTACCTTGGGGAAATTCAGACTGGATCCTGCAATCACTGAGCAGCAAATCATATCACCTGTGCTGTGCTTCAGATATCTGGCAAACCTGACCTGTTGGGGGTACTTGAGGACCAGGGTTGGGAACCAAAAATCTAGATCAAATACCCGATTTGGAAAGTGAGATAAATGGGAGAATGTTTTGTTTTGTTTTGGATATTTTGACCTAGAATTTTCACTTCTCCAGTCATTGTCTGGAGTTTCACCTTTCTTTTATTATTATTATTATTATCCTTTATTTATATAGTTCTCAACTACTCTACACCCTTGTAATCTCCCGACTTGACTAATGTAATAGTGTTCTTGCTGGCCTCCCTCTCTCCCGCCTCTCCCCCTACAATCCATTCTGAATGCTTCTGCCAGGCTCATCCACCGCACCCGCCGCTCTGTCTCTGACGTTTAATACGTCCCCTATGGCTTATACAAAATAGAGCCATTATCAGTAAACAGCTAATGTTGAAAGATTCACATACAACTCTTCCATTAGCAACTTGTTTTTAGGGAGCTCAGTTGGAATAGGGCCCTTAAAAGAGTCAACGGGTGTGAATTTATGTTCTTTTTGCTTTGCATAATAGGGGGCATAAAGCAATATTTTGGGAATGAGAATTTGAGAACATTTCTTTAAAACTGATACAATTAGTATAGATGGTCATCTAAAATATTGCAAAGTATGCATGTGTAAAAAGAAATAAAATCACTGAAAAAATGTTACTCTAACATTTTGTAAGAATCTACTGCAATGTTGGCAATCCCCAAAAAACCCAGGCTGATAGAATACAGTAGGGCTGTATGTGACTTTACTGTAGGAATACATGCACTACATGAATGTATTCAATAATAAACTCAAGAGCACATTCCCTCCATACCTCCTCCTTCAATCCAAGTGCTGTTCCTTTAAATGATCTTTTTCCTGTAAACGACCTCCTGGTTGTTGATTTGACAAAATGTAATTATAATGGTGATTACCGTAGATACTCGAGTATAACACGACCCGAATATAACGCGATGGATAGATATTTATTATGGAAATGAGAGAATACTCAAGACTCGAATATAACGCGAGGAACAAAATTATACTGTACTGGTAAACAATTAAAATCCTTCCAGGTTCTCTTAGCACAGTCAGGCTCCCCCTCAGGTCAGGGTGCTCTGCTCTATAATGATTGCAGTTGATACTAAGTATGAAGCCGCCGGCCACCCGTCTTCTTTACTAGTGATTTAGATGGCTGGCGGAGGCGAGCGAGGTGAATGATTGGCTTAAACCGAGCGTGCCCTCTGGCCGTGATGGATCCAACTTCTCCCGAATCCGGGAGTTCCTGAAGTGTTTGCAAGCATCAGGGAGCCCATATTCACTTCAGCGAGACTAACGGAACTTCAGAGAGACTTGAGATCCAGAGCAAGGCAAGTAGTTTTTTTTATTTTTTTATACGCGATGCAGATGTCTCGAATATAACGCGACCCCTCCAATTTTAAGGTAAGATTTTGTCACCAAAATTTAGCGGTATACTCGAGTATCTACAGTAATATTGTAAGAAATACACATTTTGCTCTGTGCGTGCATAGGCTTGCGATGCCGCACAAACTCAAAACGTAAAGAGAATAGGTTAGTAAAGGCAACCTAGTAAATAGGTTATACTGTAAATTATTATATTATTTTATAACTTTGAAAAATAAACAATGATGGCTACTAAATAATTTGTAATTCTGCCTATTTTTAATTTTCATCATATCAGCATATTCTATGTATCTTTTGTTATTTTTTATTTTCATCATATCAGTATATTCTATGTATCTTTTGTTATTTTTTTATTTTACTCACAGTATGTTCACAGTATGTTCCATTTGTTATCTCACATTTGATACCTGTATTGTTTAAGCAATACATTTATTCCCTAGCTGTTTGAAAATACGATTTCATTAATGTTAGGCCTCTAAGACTACTGCCAGAGCGATAAAGAGTGCCATGGCAATTAACTGCATAATTAATCCACAAATTATAAGTCAGTCTATAGGAACTAGAGGGAGAATCAATAATAACAGGCTCTGAATTACAATGACACAGAGTCTAGTGACAGTAATATCTATGCTATCCAACTGTTAAAAATACCTTTTTAACCATATCAGGTTGTCTCTGCACTAGTAAGAATTCTAGCTAATGGTATCTTTACATAAAAGGTACATAAAAGTAACTAAAATCAATACAGGTCAAAACCTGCATCCAGAAAAAAGAATTAATAAGGTATCAAGTATATATAGAATCATATGTAGTACTCTGGTTTCTAAACAGCAGCAATGCAGAATAAGAATGGGAATAAAAAGCAGACATGAGCAAATACAGGTTGGAAACTCTTATCCAGAATTCTGAAATTCTTAAGACCCCAAAATCCAGCATTTTCTGAGGCTTCTGAATTTCCAGAATTGTGTACCAGCTCCTGGCATTCTGGATGTGTCTTGCTGCAGTCCAGTGCTCCTCTAACAGCTGCAGCACCATGCAGCACTTGCTGGGGGTCTCTAGGCAGCCCCAGCGTGGGAAATGCTGTACAGAGACATGCTGATTCTGAGCAGTATGTCCCAAAAAAATGGCTGCTCTGCGTCTCCCAGGGTGTGTATATACTGCATTTCTGCAGGTAGTCGATAGAGACTCTCCTGCTGCATTCCCCTTCCCCTCCTACATTGGATGCTACCAGATTCCAACATCCAGAAAAATCCAAAATTAAAAGTGCTCACCTTACATGGCTAAATATTGAGATAGTGACAAAAACAATGAGCTATGTCACCAGATAAACCTTAAATAAATAAGATTGGGCAACGTATGAATGGCAGAACATCTAAAAGTTACCAAGCGAAAAACTATAATGGCAACAATTATTAATGTTAATCTCAATGTTGTTTATTAAAGCTTAATATAAAGTTTATAGAATTATTTTAATACCCTTTTCAGACATATTATATTATTGTAATCCAACAGCACTTTATGTTCCAACTAATAAATATATTTCTGCAATGGGGACCAATAAATTAACCAATTAGGTGTGTAATAACTTATTTAAGGTTTGCTTTCTAACCTGAAATCGGAGAAGCTGGCAATGGTTGACCGCAAGCCTGTGGCCGTTGCACGCGCAGTAGCCGTGAAAGCAAGATGGCCACGACGCAATGATATGACGCGGCACATAACCATGTGACCGCAGGGACTAACCATGTTAACACGGAAGTCATAGCTGAATTAACTGAAAAGCACCATGAAAAGCAGGCACAGGCCTCGTGGAAGGAAGGCCGATCTGGCAACTAACTGACGAAGGCATAAGAATATGCTGAAACGCGTCTCAGTTTTTCTCAGAAATATTGGTGCTTTAACCCTTATTGCATTCTGAGTGGATTTAGACTCACCCAAACATTTCCATTCACTTTCATTTTTATTTATTATTTTTTATTGGTTGGTTTACCTGCCTTTTCTTTGCTTCCTATGACTTTCACATTAACATAAGGCTTTTTTAAGATGTTATAAAGTTTTCCAAATATGTTTTCAGCAAGAGGAATGTTATGCTCTTTTTATTGAGGGCCTAACATCCGCAACATCGCCAACATTCCTAAGGTTGGATATCCTAAGGTTGAACATTGTTAGAAATCCTCAAGGAGACAACTAGAAATGGAAAGCACAGCAGCACACCATAATTTCAGGTGTAGATACAATACATGTTTGGCTGCTGACCCGGAAATAGTGTCAATGCAGTACTGCCTTGAACAAAAGTAATAAGAGGCTCTAGCAATGGTGAGTGTAATTCTAATTATATAAACACGTACATGGCGGAAAAGTTACGCTATGGAGATATTGTCCTTCTTGAATTCCATGGTCTGAGTACCTGCTCTGGAAAAGGAGGGCTAGGCCATCCTAGATTTAGCAGAACTCGAGACAAACTAGAGCTGGGAAGTTAGGCTCTAGAGCATGTGAGTGCTTCTCCCGTATGGATTACAAATTGGTTTAAATTTTCCTTTGGGTATATGTTGCTATCCACCAATGTGAGCTGTAACTCTGTACATAAAACACCATAAAGCTAGTTAAGTGATGCCTTGACACCCCATATGTTTGTGAACTACATGCTGAGCCAGCTTTACGTGTATCTAAGGATTATAGGACATGTAGTTCAGAAACATATGAGGTGCAAAGGTTTGTCATCACTTAACGAAACCATAGGCAAAGCATCTTTATGATGACTTATGTACAGAGTTACTTGTACATAGTTACACCAGAGTAGTGGTACCCAGCTGGGGTCCTCAAATACATATAACAGGCTAGGTTTGCCAAATATCTGTATCACAGCACAGGTGATATGATTTGCTGCTCATTAATTGAGGTATTCAGTCTGTATTTCTCCAAGGTAATACTTAAAATCTGACCTGATAAGGGTACATGGGGAGAGGTTGGGAACCACTGAACTAGAAGCTTAAATCATTCTGATTTAGCATCAAATCAGAAACCATCTCTTGTCAACAAGTTGTCTATTTTCTGGAGAGAGGTGCTATTTTGAACAGTAGTCAGAGGCATCTAGATAATTTTGGCTTTAAGGACATAATTATAGCCTAATGAGAATAGTACATTTTGTCAGTTCTCCTGTACACCTCTAGAATGGAATAAGAAGACATTATACTAACACAAACATCTTAAACACTAAGAAACAACTGTGATGTATAAAAAGAATTGCATTACTGACTAAGTGTCTGTCACTTCTAAATATAACTTTACATTCTAACATCAATAGTCCTTTAAGTGTATCCCTCCTCTAAGAATTTATGGTGTGAAATGAAGTGTATTACAGTAAGCAATTCATTTGTGAAGCCCACATACAAAGCTAAATTAGATGCTGTAAATCTTTCGGTAATAAAATTAGCATGTTCTCTGTGAAAAAATGCTTGCTGGTTGTTTATTTAAAGCACGTGATAATGTAATTTATGAAGAAGAGCCTAATTCCAGGGAATCTAAACATTATGAGTCTTATTGCTGATGAATTTAGCTAACCGTGCAGATAGTGCAAAAAACATTGATTAACAACCGTAATGTTACACAACAATGAAACATATGCTGCTACCTATTTGTCTTTCTCACCTTCCTCAACAATTACATTTTCAGAGGCAAGGAAAACAAATAAACTCACAGACACTTCTTCTCTGCTGGAATAGTACTATAAAAAGATGTTTTATATTATTTACAGACATGAAAACTTCAGCCAATATAAAATCAAATGTCAAATGATCATGAAGTCAATGACTTATTTCTATCCTGAAACTCGGAATTTGTCTATTATACAGCACTTGAGTCCTAGACCTAGAACAAGTTATAAAAGGAAACAACTAAATAAAAACATGCAAATTCAAGATACAAGAAGATAACATTTCAAGGTTAAAAATAACAAACTATACCTAAAAAACAAAACAAAACACAAAAAAACACAAAAAGAAAACAATAGATCCCCTAGAATCCCTGAAAGCTGAGCTGCAGCTTTATAGCACCTTCATCATTCTTTATTTTCTATGTAATTAATGGGTCCATGAGTACAAGCACCTCATATTTACGATCTGCGCACATGTTACTTTTATTACTTACAACCTGTAAATAAATCACGAACTAGCCATTTTCTTGTAATTTTTCATGAAGTAGATAAGAAAACCCAAAAACGTTTAAAGACTCAAAGCAGGAGCAATTAATTGAGGAGACACACCCTTCCACATAAGCCTATAACAAGCCTTAGGATCATGAATTTACCATGTTCCAATTTGTTTGGATTATATTTATTAAATTCATTCATTCATGACAAGAAAAAGCTCTAGAGTTTGTGAGTGCTTATGAAAAGCTCAAATGTCAGGCTCTTTAAGTCATGCAAAAAAAGCACAACATAACCAATTTATTTTTAATTAAAGAGACACTCTACTCATCCTGACAACATTTTTGTTTTAAAGTGGTCAGGATGTGAGGAGTGTCCTCCCTGCACCCCCCGTCACGAATCTCTCTGGATACTACAGAGCTGGTCCCTGTATACAGATCCCTATCTATCCCTCCGATCCTTGAATGGTTATAGAAGTCAGGGTAGTCAGGGATTGCCGAATCAGTACACATAGAAACATAGAAAAATGTCGGCAGATAAGAACCTTTCGGCCCATCTAGTCTGCCCAACTACATGGATACTTAACCTGGATTTATCTTTTGATTAGGATAGCCTTATGCCTATCCCATGCTTGCTTAAATTCAATTACTGTTTTGGCCTCTATCACTTCAACTGGAAGACTGTTCCATGTATCCACCACCCTCAGTAAAATAATGCTTTCTGATGTTACTTTTAAACCTTTGCCCCTCTAATCTAAGACTATGTCCTCTTGTTTTGCTATTTTGTTTCCTTTTAAATATACTCCCTTCCTCTACCTTGTGGATTCCCTTTACGTATTTAAATGTTTCTATCATATCTCCTCTGTATCGTCTTTTTTCCAAGCTGTACATGTTAAGATCCTTAAGCCTTTCCTGGTAACTTTTCTCCTTCAAGCCGTACACCATTTTAGTAGTCCTTCTCTGAACTCTCTCTAAGATGTCTATATCCTTCTGGAGATACGGTCTCCAGTACTGCACACAGTACTCCAAGTGAGGTCTCACCAGTGCTCTGTACAGTGGCATGAGCACTTCCCTTTTCCTACTGCTAATACCTCTCCCTACACAACCAAGCATTCTGCTAGCATTTCCTGATGCTCTATTACATTGACTACTTACCCTTAGATCCTCTGAAATAATAACCCTTAAATCCCTTTCCTCAGATGTTGAGGTTAGGACTGTATCAAATATTCTATATTCAGCCCTTGGGTTTTTACGTCCCAGGTGCATTATCTTGCACTTATCCACATTAAAACTCAATTGCCACAGCTCCGACCATTTTTTTAGTTTACCTAAATCATTTGTCATTTGGCTGATCCCTCCAGGAACGTCAACCCTGTTGCAAATCTTTGTGTCATCAGCAAAAAGACATACTTTTCCATTAATACCTTCTGCAATATCACTAATAAAAATATTAAATAGAATGGCTCCAAGTACTGACCCCTGAGGTACCCTACTGGTAACAAGACCTTGCGCCGAATAAACTCCATTTACCACAACCCTCTGTTGCCTGTCACTCAGCCACTGCCTAATCCATTCAACAATATTGGAATCCAAGCTCAAAGATTGCAATTTATTGATAAGCCTTCTATGCGGAACAGTATCAAAGGCCTTACTGAAATCTAAATAAGCAATGTCTACTGCACCACCTGTGTCTATTATTTTTGTTACCCAATCAAAAAAAATCAATAAGATTAGTTTGGCATGATCTCCCTGAGGTAAACCCATGTTGTTTCTGATCCTGTAATCTATGTGATTTTAGATGTTCAACAATCCTTTCCTTTAACATGGTTTCCATTAATTTCCCCACTACTGACGTAAGACTAACTGGCCTATAGTTCCCTGATTCCTCCCTACTACCCTTCTTGTGAATGGGCACAACATTTGCTAATTTCCAGTCTTCTGGGATGACTCCCGTTAACAGATTAATTTAACCAATCCTTGTTAACGGTTTTGCTATTACATCACTGAGCTCTTTTAATAATTTAGGGTGGATCCCATCAGGCCCATTGACTTATTGGTCTTTACTTTAGACAGCTGCTGTAGAACCTCCTCCTCTGTAAACTTAAATGTAAATGTCTCTTTAGTGTTTCCTCCTAACTGAGGTCCCTTTCCTTCCTTTTCTTCTGCAAAGACTGAACAAAAATATTCATTGAGGCAGTCAGCGAGACTTTTATCCTCTTCTACATACCTTCCTTCCTTTGTTTTTAAACTAACTAATCCTTGTTTTACTTTTCTTTTCTCGTTTATGTATCTAAAATATGTTTTGTCCCCCTTTTTTACTGACTGAGCTATTTTCTCTTCTGCGTGTGCTTTGAAAGCTCTTATAAATTGCTTTGGCTCTTTCTGCCTAATCTTATAGGTTTGCCTATCTTCTTCATAGAAACATAGAAACATAGAAAAATGTCGGCAGATAAGAACCTTTCGGCCCATCTAGTCTGCCCAATTACATGGATACTTTACCTGGATTTATCTTTTGTTTAGGATAGCCTTATGCCTATCCCATGCTTGCTTAAATTCAATTACTGTTTTGGCCTCTACCACTTCTACTGGAAGGCTGTTCCATGTATCCACCACCCTCTCAGTAAAATAATGCTTCCTGATGTTACTTTTAAACCTTTGCCCCTCTAATCTAAGACTATGTCCTCTTGTTTTGCTATTTTGTTTCCTTTTAAATATACTCCCTTCCTCTACCTTGTGGATTCCCTTTACGTATTTAAATGTTTCTAGCATATCTCCTCTGTCTCGTCTTTTTTCCAAGCTGTACATGTTAAGATCATTAAGCCTTTCCTGGTAACTTTTCTCCTTCAAGCCGTACACCATTTTAGTAGCCCTTCTCTGAACTCTCTCTAAGATGTCTATATCCTTCTGGAGATACGGTCTCCAGTACTGCACACAGTACTCCAAGTGAGGTCTCACCAGTGCTCTGTACAGTGGCATGAGCACTTCCCTTTTCCTACTGCTAATACCTCTCCCTACACAACCAAGCATTCTGCAAGCATTTCCTGCTGCTCTATTACATTGACTACTTACCCTTAGATCCTCTGAAATAATGACCCCTAAATCCCTTTCCTCAGATGTTGAGGTTAGGACTGTATCAAATATTCTATATTCAGCCCTTGGGTTTTTACGTCCCAGGTGCATTATCTTGCACTTATCCACATTAAAACTCAATTGCCACAACTCCGACCATTTTTTTAGTTTACCTAAATCATTTGTCATTTGGCTGATCCCATTCTTCACTTTGAGTTTTTTTATAATTATTGAATGCTATATTTTTGTTCTTCACTATTTTGGCCACTTCTGCAGAGTACCACAATGGTTTCTTCCCTTTTTTGTTTTTGCTAACAAGGCCATGTGTACATGTATCACTTATGAACTGTAAATAATCACAATGCTCATTCTCGGTACTAAAAGCCTTATAAGGAACAACCAAAAAAGTGCAAATGGGGCTCTAAATATGGAATATGTGGGACCAATTCACTCAGCAGTCAAGCAGACAGCCCCAATGCACACCTAGGAACACATCTATAAATATGACTTACAGTATTTTAAGTAACTGACTTAACAGTAGACTTGGCTTTAATAACTGTTGAAATTGTTGAAGAATATCCTTCAAGGCATCTATGACTCATAGTATCATTAGCTGCCAAACCAATAGCTAACCTACTGTATAGGAGCATAACAGGAGTAACAAATATTTCCTTTTAAAACCTACACTTTCTCTTTAAAGTATACTTGCATGAGCAAAATAAATATTTATTAATAAGACTATATACAGATACTGTTATTATTGTTTGAATATAAGTGTCTTATCTGCAAAGAACAATAGTAATTCTGAAAACAATATGCACTGTATAATCTGCAGCACCAATAAAACTGTCTACCACTGTGCTAGATTACTGTATTATTGTATAAAGCAATGACTGCTGATTATAGAACCATTTCAGATTTTAAAAGGAACAATAAAATAAGGAGGTGGTGTTCAACATGCTAATTGTGAATGCATTCCTATTACACACAGTGTACAACACAAACATAGATACAACCATCTAAGTGTAATAGTTTGTCTACAACCCCAACTAGACAAACAGGTACATTTAGATCTTTGAACCTATTTTTTTCTATTACATGTATCATCTGTTGTGTGATACAAACACTACTTAAAAATGTTACGGGGATATTAAAAGAACACCGATTTGGCCACCAGATTGCACCGAATGGTGAATTTCGTGGCCATCCGGCTACTCAAAAGGCTGGCAAGTCGCCACATATTGGCAAATTGCCAGCGAAATGTGGTGACCTTCGGCGGCAGTCAAATTCCCCATAGAGAAGTAATGGTTAATCTATTCAGAGAACACCGAATAGCACCGAAATGTCAATGAAATGCCCTGATTTTCGGTAGTTTCATTCAACAAGTTTAAGCAGGCGTATCCCATAGGATTCAATTGTAAAAAATGTCCATTTTTTTCTTAAATATTTATTAACCGTTTATTTTCATTTGCAGAAAAAAGTATATTTTTTTAGGCATTTTTCGGGATTGCGACAAAATTTTTAATTTCTATTTTTTACATGGCTTTTTTTAAATTCTGTAACAGACCTTTTTATTAGGGATGCACCGATACCACTTTTTTAAGACTGAGTACGAGTACCGATACATTTTTAAAAGTACTCATCGATACGAGTACCGATACTTTATGTCATGTGACGCTTTCCAATAAGAACAGGCCTTATAAAAATGCCCCAGCTCACATGTATATACCCCCTGAGAGATATATATATATATATATATATACAGAATACCCCCAGCTCACATGTAGCTTGCCCCCAGCTCACATGGCGATTGGCCCTAGCTCACATGGATTTGGCCCCAGCTCTCATGGATTTGGCCCCAGCACTCATGGATTTGCCCCCAGCACTCATGGATTTGCCCCCAGCACTCATGGATTTGCCCCCAGCACTCATGGATTTGCCCCAGCTCACATGGATTTGCCCCCAGCTCACATGGATTTGCCCCCAGCTCACATGGATTTGTCCCCAGCTCACATGGATTTGCCCCCAGCTCACATGATATTGCCCCAGCTCGAATGCTGGGGAAGCTGGCCGCATGCATGAAAAGCACACAGCCAGCGTTCCCCTCCGGCGTGCTGTATACTCCCCCAGCCTGAAGGTCCGGTCGCTTGGTAGTGATGCGATCACGTGGCCGCCGGGCGCATCTTTGACTCTGCCTCCAGCCGAGAGGCAGCATCACAGGAGCGCCCAGTGGCTGCGGGAACACATTACTACCAAGCGACCGGACCTTCAGGCTGGGTGAGTATACGGCACGCCGGAGGGGAACGTGGCCGCCTGCTTTTCAGGCACGCGGCCGGCTTCCCCAGCCCCGTGGATACCGACAAGCTGGCCCAGCACCGACTTCCGGTATCGGCGGGATGTATCGGGCCGTTTGCACGAGTAACAAGTAACAAGTACTCGTGCAAACAGCAATATCGGCACCGATACCGATACTAGTATCGGTATATCCCTACTTTTTATTGTTATTCACAGGACCTTTTATGTTAATTCCATGCATGTTTTTTGTAAAACGCCTTTTAATTGTTGAGGTTTTTTTTTTTTCTAACCCTGTTCGGTGGCTGGCTGGCTTTTTCCAGCGGCTGGTTGGCGGTCTGTTCAGCAGATTGTCGGCTTTTTTCTGTTGGTTTGCGCCGGCATTCAGTGAATTTTTTGTATCAATTCAGCATTAATGTGGCGGTTTTTCCAATCGCTTTGACAGTTTTGTTGTGGTTTATGCATTCAATTTGGTGGTTTGAGGATGTGTTCAGCGGGTCGAGTCAACGCACTTCAGAGTGCGGCAAAATGAGAGCTGCACTATAAATAACCCCTTAAGTATAACGCAGTGTTGTACACTGTGGGCTATATTACAAAGTTGGTGTTAAGTTTACAACAGCTCTGGTTAAGTAACAGTTAGCACCAGCTTTGTAATACTGCCCTATGTGGGTTATCCAAGTGCCAGTTTTTGCCGGTGTTGCAAACACTGGCTAAGATTGCTTGTGTTGCAGTACTGAGAAAATAAAAAGCTAAACAGCAAAAGGAGGAACTGCACGGTAAAGTTTCTGATTTTTCGGTTTAGCTTTTAGTTTTGAAAACCAGCACCATTACTCAGAAATGCAATACAGGCTATATTACCTGGTTATTGCAACATTATCAAACATCGTTGTACTCTATGTATGAGTGCATTCATATTTAACATATTGAACATCACCACCTTATTGTATTTTTTTTGCTGAAGTGATAGGTATTGGAATGGTACACCTCTGGGTGTCAATATTGTGCATATGTTCAACTCCCCTTATCATAGCTGTTTGACATAGACACAACCTAGCTATGTAATATTACTCACATATCATAAGCAACTATAACAATGGATTCTTAGTGTAATGGTCACAATTGGTGATGATACATGAAATAGAAGGTCTAATGCAAACAGAGCTTCAAATCTTTATGAATTGGCAGATGCACTCATAAAATTCATAGATTTTAATACAATCAGGGTTATTGAAAAAGAATCGAATACAATACGATAGGTGACTTTTCGCTCCCCACACTTCGAGGCGATTCGGCGATCCTATTTCGCTGACCCTGCGGTGTATTCAGCAAGCACCGCAGGGGCTCCGAAGTGCAGGGAAATCCCGCCGCAAACCCACTGAACACTCGCCGAATTAAATAAAAACCATTATAAAAATACAAAAAAAAATCCATCTGGCACATTCAAAGATAATTATTTTTATTCTACAAGGTTTGTTGACATTTTTTGCCCATTTTGTCTTCTTGTATATAAATTTTAGCATTATATTAAGTACGTTTTTGTTCCTGCGTGTAGTGTTCCATTAAATAAACATTAACATCTACCAAAAAGCAAATTTATCAGTCTTGTAATTTGTTCGAGTAACCTTCAAGGGAATTTTGAATGGCACAGTTTTCAATTTTAGCACCATGACTCCATTTTAAATGGCAGTTTTTGTTCTCCAACACAGATTAGTGTAGGGATGTGCATTTAATCTGATATTTATCTGTTTTGAGGCTTAACAGAATGTTCCATATGTTTTGCTAATTATAATGAATGCCACACTTCTGTTTCAGAGTTCTAGTAAAAGGAAAAATTAGATATATATTAGTAGCACAAATCAAATGCAACAGTTTTCAAAAAGTCCCACTAGAAAACAAACTGAATTAATCTGTTAAATATGACTGTGATGAGATAATAATTCACGACACAATATATTTTAATCAATTCTATTCTTCTAAAGCATCAAATCAATGCTACGATTACATAGTGGGTTGTTAAAGGATTCTAGACATTTCTATGAAATATTAACAACAAAAATTTAAAGTCTAATGGAATCAAATTTAATGAAACTCCTACATTACTTAAACCTAAAGTTAAAAAATTTGCCATATTGGGAGTTTTTTTGGTGGGGACAGATATAAATTCTAAATTCTTATATTATACTTAAATGGAGCTATCTTTTTCAAATGATACCATTAAATGTCCCAGAGACATGGATGTCCTTAGTACAATCCAGTTTCAATAATTTTATATGGAGAGGTAAAAAGTCCAGAATAAGCTATAAATTTTGGCTAAAAAAAACTAAAATTGGTGGCCTTGGACTTTTATTAGACAATACTATATTGCGAACATCTTTCATATCCACAAACTACAGTTGGACACAGCTAATTCTGAAGAATGGTTATACATCAAATCAGAGGCCATAAAACCAGTTAAACAGATTTATTTTTACCATGATCAGGCCTTTCCAATGATATCAAACATGATCCTCTAGCTGCCACGGATCGGGAGATACTGGGATCCAAATGATCTCCTTATCTCCACTTAGCAGCTAGGGGTTAACTGGCCCACTGATGTCCTCACACATATGGTGAGGATGTCAGTGGGTGGGGGTGACCATGAGGCTTGGCTGACAACCAAGATTGGTGCCGAATCGCAATCCGGCAATGTAGGGGTAAACTCTCCCCTTTCCAGAAGTGCAATTTTTATTTTTCTAGCTAAAATACTTGGGGAGATAGAGTGCTCCAAAGACATCATCACACCGGATGGGCCCCCCAAGAGGCGGGGCAGGCTACCAGCCTGACAATCCACCACAGGAGCCCAGCGAGGAAGGTAAGTATCGGGCAGGAGGGAGGTTAGGGGACCCTGACTTACCATGTACATCCGTGGGTCTAAGGGAGACTTCTCGATCGGACAAACATGGTACGTCAGCAGTCGGGAAGGGGTTAATTTATAGAATGCGGTCACAACATCCTGGAAAAAAAGGAATATTACTGTGAAGTCCAAAGTGTTTCGGCTGAAGAATCAGCCTTCACAACATTGAAATATGGCCATTCAAGCCTTCACAATAATATTTTTGTTTAGCCACACAAAGGAGTGCATAACATTCCATTTATTACTTTGTATTTACTGCTGGAAAAATAGGCCATCCTGGAACAGTGTGGTGACTACTAACCTTGGCTGTGGACTGGCTGAGTTCATAACCTCTTTTTGCCATCTAAGAGGTTTTGTGACTTGGACAGCATCTGTTGGCAATAACACGTGGGATTGTTTTACTAAATGTACCTGTCAAGGGACATGGTTTTTGTGGAAATGAGTTGTCCCTTGCATGTTTGGAGGTGTGGGGCCAGCACTTCCTGGTTTCAAGAGCTGTATACACCAGAGACAGTAGGTAGTAGTGTCCACTAGCTTCCTGAGGCGCGTTCAGTTCCTCAGTCGCTGCAAGTGCTAAGTTAGCAAGTTGGCACTGAATGCTGTGCTTCAGCGCTCAGCACTGCTAACTTAGCATTTGCAGCTAAGTAGAGAGGTGCTGCAGAGTAGCTGGGTGTGACGTGGGAAAGATGGCTGCCTCCACGGAGCAAATAATCCAATAAGGAAATATCCAGTTTGAGGTTTTGGTGGACCAAAACACCAAATATTTATTGGAACATGGTAAACATTGAAGGGATTTCATTTCCCTACACAGTTAAACATCCAGAAGCCCTTATGTATCTAAATAATATATTGCTGTAGTTTAGGAATGCGGCCCGCGGCTGTATCTCTGTAGAAGGTCGCGCATCTTTTATTATCTTTGCAAACAGCTCACGTCCTTGCAAACTATGTTTTTGTACGCAAAGGCAGTAATCAGCTTAACCACAACACATAGAAAGGAACGTGGTCAATGTGTCCGTACAGTTGAAACCATAATATGAACTTTAGATAACTTGTTAAAATGTGCATTTCTCAGAACTTCTGCAAGCGCTTACGTGTGAAAGTAACCAACAATAATTTGTTTATGCCGCATGAGATATGTTACCTCCGCCTCAGTGTGTCACGACTGATTAATGTGGTATTTTGTTTATGTTGCAGGATGTATGACGCATATTGCTTTTCCACTTGCGTAAGTGGTTTTTACAATATAAAGCTAGTGTCTTGAGATCATTAAAGCAGAGAGGCTATACCAACTGAGCATCTGTCTGTGTGTTCATTCTGGTCCATTCTCTCTCCCAGCGCTGGACGAGTTCTTCCTCTACCGAGTGTCCATCCCACCAAAGGGTCAAGCGGCCAGTTAACCCCTTCAACTATTAACACTAAAGTGGTAGTAAAATGGACAACAGTGGATATTGCCGAAACAGCACCTTTCATTAAGCAATTATCCACTTTTTTGCTTCAATATTCACATGCAAAGCGTTCAGTGAGAGTGCTGCATTAAACGGAACTGCTACAATGTAGCAATTCAGCAGCTGCTGAGGAACTGAACAGGCCTCAGGTTTCAAAGCTGCATAGAGAAGACTGCTCAGGATGTTTGCATAACTCCTCAAAAGAACTTATCTGCATTGGTCTAGAGGCGCACCTGTTTTCACAGTCAGCTAAAAGAGAGAGACAGAATAAAAGAGCAAAAAGACATCTGTATGAAGCATGCCAATTTTTTAGACCTGTGCAGTTACACTAAATGCTCGTTTGTTACCATAAGGACTCAGAAAAGAGTCCCTAGTTTTTCTAACTGAAGCTTAAGCTTTGTTTACCCTCCTGATTTCACCATGCATATATTCTTCTGCAGAGCAAATAGTCTACCTTTGTATACTAACATAATTAAAAATGAAATTCGTGAAGGGGAAATTAAAACAAAATTGTTAAGTAAGTATCCATCTTGTGCTACATGCCTTCATCCAGTAGAGTAGATCTATTTTATAACGTATTTTAAATTAATAAATCCCTTAGAATAGACACTGAAAACTTAGCTGGAAAACTATCTCTGGGAGAAAATTCTGGTAAATCTCCAGCTGCCTGTTTTGGCTGATCCGCTAGACATGGACTTGAATAAGCCTTTAAAGTCTGCTTGATGACAATTGGATGTCAAAATATTACTCTTTGACTGTCGTCTTGAGAATGAAAGATCAACTGAGTAGAAATCAATACGCAAGAAAAAAATGAAGCAATAAATCTGCGGTAACATATACAATATATAAGACAAACAGCATAAGATTCCCTTAGAAAGCCAGTGAAAAACATTACATTAAACAGTCTGTTTGTCCATCAGCCTTACAACCAGGTGTGTGTAATCAAAATCAAGTGTTGGTAAAACTACATATGTTTTAATAATGGTCAATTATATTATACTATGCGCTAGTTTAGGCCCCGTTCACACTGTGCGATTTGAAAGTCGCGCGATTTTCATATCACGACATGGTGCGATAATGTTGCGCTACATCGCTGTTTTGTGCGATTTTTGCAAAGCACCACCAATACAAATCGCAAAATCGCAGATAGCAAATCGCAAAAAAAGGGTCACGTACCAGTGACATGCTTCTGAGACATGCGACGTGCGACAAGATGTGAACAGCTCCATTGAAATGCATTGGAGAAGCTACATAGTGTGACGTCGCGCGGATTTTGCTGCGACGTCGCGGCAAAATCCGCACGATTAATCGCACAGTGTGAACGGGGCCTTAGTAGAATTTTTGTGCCATCAGTTTGAAATTGTTTGGAACTACAAGCTGCTCAATTTTGTTTTAAAATTTTAAATTTTAAAACATTATTATAACAATAATAGGAACCAGGAATGATTAGAAGAAAAGCTTTGACCAATTGGTGATTTCATTTACGGATTTAATGTAAAATATAGACTTAGATAAATTTATAATATGTATATTATTATATCTGTCTATATAAAAAATAAAAAAGGGCCTTCGCACAGTAGATTCAATTTCATAAGAAGAGATTCTATTTCTGCTGGGATTTGTCTCACTTAAGGAAAGACTAGCATTTCAATGGAAGGCACATTGATGTTTAACCTAACAGTAGGGTGCGTTCAGTTACTTTGAGGTTTATTATTTACAAATATTGCCAGTAAAAGCAACAGTGACATATCAAAATTACAATCCTTTATATGCACATAGAAAGGGAGGCAGTACAAGAAAAAGGCAAAGAGATTATTTGTTCACATTACTAACAAATAAAAGGAAACCTCAAATCACTTTTTACATGCAGTCTACAATAGTAATTTCCTGGCAAGATATCATTAAATATTTAGTAATCTTATACAGAGCTGACTGTGTGATGATAAACTGAACCAAAAAATAGTGTTGTTTCATACAAGTTTTAGCTCATGCTGATCTTAAATTTTCATGTTAGAAAAATTACTGCTGAAATAATTAAATGTATTTTGAGATTGTCATATTTTATAAACGGTCACATGTGTTCAAGTTAATTTCTTAGGTGATCAATCCCATTTCCACCAGACTGCAGTTCCTCCTTTGCCCATTAAAACTGTGTGGTGTTGCCTGCAGACCAGCTCTGATTGCGGCATCCAGCTGACCTGGATATAGCCTAACCTCACTCCTTCCTTGCCAGATCATTATTCCAATTCCCCTTTGTCCAGTCTGGCACTCTGTCATGTCCCCCCCCCACACATGCATCCTGAGTATTCTTGTCTCCTGATCTTGCGGTCTTCCTCCAGTTCCCATGCCATCCTGTCTGTCTCTAGTTCCCAGTCTGTCCCGCTGTTGTCCCTACCCTGCTATATTAATTGTCCTGTTGATTGGTTTTCCTCTTTATCACATACAATTGTAGCGCTGGTTTAAAACACTGTTGCTGTAGTACTTATTTTTGGCCACCAGAGGGAGACAAGCGCAATGTAAGAGACACTGGACAATGGACTACGTTTTCCAGCATGCTTTGCGTCAGGAACAGGAAGTGGGTGGGGAGAAGAGACTTACATCCGCAGCCTCGTGCAGGGGAAACCCAGAACACGCCGAGGAGTGAAGAGAGCAAGACGCACGTGAGACAGACAGCGATCGTGACCAGGCCAGAGCGCTGGTGCGGCCTTGCGGAGCTAGAGATCGGTTCACACTACTTGCCAGAGACCTAGTAATCCACCGCTGCAAAGTATACAAAGATACAGAGTTGCTGAAGGACCCCCAGTGAGGAGACCGCAATGATCTAGTGGGAGTGCAGGCGGTGAGCTGAGCATCTTGTGACAGAAACGGACAAGCAAGACAAGCGGATCCGGTGGCACAGAGTCCCAGTCGGGTCGAGCAGAGAGACGTCCTGGGTCGGGCAGAGCGCAGAGTATCTGGCAGATGGGTGAGAGGCCTTCCCGGCCACAGTAAAATAATAAAGCACGCTGCAAGTTTGTCTAAACCTACAGGGCCCCAACGTGACTAGTCGAAGACATAATTAAATTGTTCACTGGCCAGTTGAATCTTGTACCCAGGTACCAACACACGCATACACGTACACCTTTTTGGGACACAACCTGTACGGGACTCACATTCCAACAACGAAGGGGTTAATATTCATTTTTCTTTTCCGCTGCGCGTTTCTCGCATTACGAACTTCTGTAAATATATATGTATACCGTCCTGCGTCATATATGCCAGTTTATTTGAGATCAGTAAACTATATAACGTATAAAATCCACAACAGTGCTGGTGTATATTTATTCCCTAGTGCGGGGAGACTGACCCGAGGTTTAAATTCAGCGGCTCCTCCGGGAGTGAGCGCTACACAATATATAGCATTTACCCTTTATTCCTCTTTGGCTTGGTTTTGCACCCTGGGTTTCTTCCTTAAAAGGGATAGTGCTGCATACTATGTACTGAGTGGTCAAGAAAGAATGGAACTCAAACTTAATCCAGTCTGTTTCATGAGGGTCATGTGAACCATATTTTGGGCCCTGCATAGGGCTCTTTTCAATAGTTGGTGTTAGTGTTGTAACTTGATATGTAATCGTTAGCACTAAAAGAAGTACGTTTAACGGCTGGCATCAATATTCCAATCTTGACTCTACAGTCAGGTGAAAAAGTTTTGCGCATCTCATCTATTTTTAGCGTGATTAAAATTTAGGTATTACAAAGTGCTGGCACAATTTACCGTCGGGACGAGCAGGCCACAATTTTAACACTATATAAAGCTGGTGTTAAATGATTCTGAAAATGTAAAATCATTTAGCACCCCCAAACCCCCATCCCCAAAAATCCCATACTCCCTTCTCATCCCGTGCCGAAAAGGGTAGCTCGATCGCCAACTTCTTCTTGCCGGGAGCAGAGAGAGACTGAACAAATAGTTCCTAGTCTTCCTCCGCGATCACTGAACAGTGCTGGGCAATCTTGCAAAAGTGAAGTCTTACAGAGCTCACAGCCCGGAAGCACAAGCCTCCATGGAGTCCTATGGACTCCAGGGGCCGGTACTAGCGGCTGAATGGAAGTACTACTGCGGGTATGAGGAAGGTTCACACTGCATTCTGGTAGCGAGGTGCTGAGGTAGCACCAGCCCTGGAATACGATGTTAACATGGAGACGGTAAGGGAAAATCCTGCGTACTGTATCAATGTTACTGATGGGCGTAACAACCCCGTGTTCGGTTCGCACTCGAACACCCGAACGGCCAAAAAGTTCGAATTCGAGCTCGAACGTAATGCAAGTCAATGGGGGGGGGGGTCGAAATTCCGAAAATGAAAGTGCCCTTCAAGAGGGCATATAAGCAAGATATTGGCCATAAAAGGTGTATGGGGGTCCGGGTACTGCCCTGGGGGACAGGAAACAATGAAAAAAAAGTTAAAAAAAAAAGTTTTTAACCCTTTCACTGCTGAGTGCTGAGCTCATTTTTACCGCTTTTGCTCATGTTTAACTCATGGTACACGGGGGTGGTTCTCATACAAGCCAGGTAACAACGGACACTGAAAAATCAACTAAGTAGTGAATCGCCAGGAGACACTCAGCACGGAGGGAAGCAAACTCCATGACAGGGCGATGAGCCGGATCGCGCTGTCTGTTTTTAAACCCGGCGGGTGCGCGTCATCATGCCGCGCCCCACCACCTGACCAGTGCTGCGATCTCCGGAAGCCGGCACAACTCCTGGCACCTGGCTTGACGATGGCGCCGCCAGGTGCTGGGGCCCCCTCTGAGCCCCAGACGTGACAGATACGCTCATACACACCACACATTACTGTGAGTTTTATTGCTGTGGAACTGTGTTATGTTCCTTTTTGTTTTGGAAGGAGGTGAAAAGCTGTTACGGTTGAGGATGTTTACGGGGGGCCCCATCATGAGGTTCAGTAAGGGGCCCCATCATTTCTGATGGCTGCCCTGTATGCATCCGGTACACGGGTCAGTGCACCCAAATATTGGGCCTTTGGTGCCAGCTAGTGCCTTCACACCGTAACCCCTCTGAGGTATTGTGGAAGAGTGCAGGGTTGGACCCTGCGGTCAAATATTGAAATGATATGCACCGGTCACATTCAAGTGCAGAAAAATTGTGTCTTAGTCGGTGGTGCACGACACCAAGAATCTAACAGGGTTATTCAAAGAGATCCGAATTGTGGCTGAAAGGTAACCGAACAGTGAAATTCAGCATACGGTTACCTTTCCTGGCCATTCGGCTATTCAGAGAGCAGGCAGTTTGCCAAATCCTGGTGAATTGCCTGCACATACAGTGCCTGGTCTGTGCCTGTTCGAGGGCAGTGAAACCCCCATAGAGAAGCAATGCTTTGTCTAGTCAGAGAACAAAAACCAGCAGTGAAAACTTGCCGAAATGTCCTGCTGTTCGGTGGTTTCATTCGCCAGGTTTATTCAGGAGGATCCCATAGGCTTCAATGCTAAAAATATTCCTGTTTTAATTCAATATTTGATAAACTGTTTATTATTATATTCTGCAGTAAAGCCTCTCTTTATTTTTAGATTTTTTAGGATCTTTTAAGCATTTTTTTGAATTTTTTTTTCCTCGAACTTTCCACGAACGTCCTGAAAAGTTCAAAGTTCGCGAACTTTCGAAAAGCTGATGTTTGAATCGAACTTCGGACAGATTCGAACCGGCAGCCCATCCCTACTCAATGTTAGCATCAAGAATGGAATAGTGCCCATAATATTTATACAACTGTTTGTTATGAGATTCAAGGATATAGCAGAATATGGACAAATCAAACTCAATATTCTTATTTTTTTTATTTATTTTTTTCTGTTATTTCACTATACATAACATGGCATTTCATGAACATTTAATATTTCTTTATGGACATTTCACAAATCTACTGCATTTCATCGATTATACATATAAAAAAATAGATTAAATTATCTGTGATTGAATATAATTGAATCCATTACTATCAAGCCTACTAGATATACAATAATAGTGGATATAATTATCTTACAACTCTGCGTTAGTCAATAGCCAAACCTTTTTATTCACATCCAAAGATCATTGCTTTAAAAACCTTTGGTAGTTGACCTTCTACAGATGTTCAGATCGTGCATACTATAATTTGTTTCGAAGCAATAAATGTGAAGACATGATTGTGTTGAAAATGAAATGCACGTTTATATCATACAGACCCTATAGTGATACATTACATTTATAAAATGTCCTTAATCTTCACTATTAATGTTGTTGATTACAATAAAAGCTAATTGCACTTCCAGCACACAGATGTTGAAACAGATGATAAACAGATGCTATTACTGGCATGGTAATATTAAAACTATTCTAAAGGACCGAAATGGTATTTGAAAATTACACTAGCAATAATGGGGAAAAGGAAGTCTAGCTGCAAACTCATCTAGAAAAAAATTGACATCAATTTAGTTTTGCAATTATTATTACTGAGAAATCTATTTTTTCCCTTTGTTGTTGTTACTCTGCTACTAACTCTGCATGCATATTGGGCTTCCAAGCATATTCAGGCTTATTGCTTTGCTGACAGAGAGAAGGAAAATGATTAAGCTGCTGCCTAAGGAATAGTCCACTGTAAAATAGGTCTAGTAGAAAACATCACACTAAAAATAAAAATGTGTATAAAAAGTTTATTTGGAGTTGCAATGGATCACGTTTTTCACATGTGAATGGATGAGAATGTATCTATAATTACAGTGGCTACAATTTATTGTATCTCATTCCAAAAGCTCTCTGATTGGCCGAATTCAATTAACCAATCACTTAATAAATGTTGTTGCTCATTCTATTATTGTCTCAATTTATCCAGCTATAGAATATTTAAAAAAAAAAAAGACTTGTAGATATACAGAACGTAGTCCATCTTCTCTATCCGACCATTGGGATGATGGATAAAATGTATATTTATAATATAATGATTATTTTTTTCAAAATCAATTTCATATTCTGTTCATTTGTTAAACAATAAGGGCACTATCACCTCGCCCTCATTAAAACCAGGATGCTAAGTGGAAAAAATTGCATTTGATTATATTACGGGGCAGGCACTGAGTCCAGCAGCCTGCCCCGTAGTGCCACTAAAGTGCCGTTTCGAGCATCCCCTCCATGGACTCTATGGAGGCTTAAGTATATAGCAAGAAATTTTTTGGTTTTATTCCATCAACAGTAGAACAATGTTTCGACCTGCAACCAGGTCTTTGTCAAGGTTGCAGGTCAAAACGTTGTTCTACTGTTGATGGAATAAAACCAAAAAATTCCTTGCTATATACTGGAGTATTTTTCTTGATATTGTGCTACGTCCTTGGAGTGAGGACTTTCCAGTGGCAGCTCAAAGGTGGGTGGCAGCAACCTGAACTGAACTTTATTCTATGGAGGCTTCTGCTGCCGGGTCACATGACCGGCAAGGATCTCACCTCTCACGAGATCCTGCTGGTCGGCGGAGTGATCGTGGAGGAAGAATGGGGACTCCCCCCAGTCTCATTCTGTTTCCAGGGGCCAGAAGACGCAGATCAGGCTGCCGTTCTTGCCATGGGACGAGAGGTGATCATTTGATTTTTGGGGGGCTTTTCAGCTGCTGGTAACAGATTCTGCAGCAGTGTACTCAGTTAGCAGCAGCTCAGAGCTGGCGTTAACTTTTTTAGTTAGCGACAGCTCTTAGTAATTAGCTTTAGGATCACAAGGGCATAAGGCTAATTACAGAGTGCTTGCACTCCCCATGTTAAGTATAGGGAGTGCAAAGTACAATAAGCAAGCGTTAAAAAGCACTAATACCGATTCACAAACTGTTTTTTTAACCCGTTAGCGATTCAGTGGTGATCTGTGCGGAGCGCTATCACCTCTTTTAAGCTGGCGCTAACGCTCATTTATGAGCCCTACATGTACAGCGGCTCATAATGCGGGTGGGTGACTATTGCAGTTTCACTATAACAGCAAATGGTGTTACAACCTCCAGCACTCTTAAACCAGTTGGACAGTTTAAACAGTTTGAATTTTAGAAATTTGCTAATCAGATACCAGTTTCAAAAGAACAAAAACACAGTATCAGACAATGATAAAAACACTTATGAGATGCAGTCACTGAAAGACACAATGAAACCAAAATGCACAACCACTTGTGGACTCTGCTGAAGTGTCTTTTTATTAGATAATCTCCCCTCTAGGATTCCAGCAACATTTCAGTCTACTGGCTGATGAAAGACACTTCAAAAGAGCCCACAAGTGTTGGTAGTTTTTGGCTTCTTGGACTTTGTTCTGGATGTGGTAAAATCAAAGTATCAAGTGCACCATGAATCAGGTATGGCCTTGAGTAAGTGCTACCAAGACCCATTTTTTCAACAACAACGATAATTGGGATCACAAATGCCATTACAACAGGGCAGCACTGGAAGCTGGCAGACTGCCAAACAGTACAGAGTACACACAGAGAGTAATCACAATCAATTCCCTATTAGTTATACAAAAAAATAAAATTGTGGTCTACTTAATAACCATTAGAGTATTAAGCCCACCACCAATTCAAGGCAATCTCTGTGGTTGGCCCTTTTCTTTTAAAACACTGAAAAACAAAAAACGTCAATCTGTGGAAAAATTCACAATACAGTGTCGTAAAGGAGACACAGAACTGATCATGTAAGGTGGCCCTTAGAATGCGCTATATTCTTTTATATATTGTTTTGTGGGCAGTGAGCAGCTTTCCTAACATATTCCCAGCCAATGGCTCTCAATGCAATTGCATCCAGTGTCATTGGATTGAGTGGGCGTTCCATTGAGCATTCAGCCTCTTGCTGGTCTTGTAACATATGTTGCTTGACAGGAAGCTCGCAGCCGGTCACATGCAGCCAGCACTGAAGGATCCCGGTGCTGGAATAAAGTGGAGCTTTTATAATGACTTAAGGTAAAACGCGAGTGGGTATGGGGATGATTAGCAGGGGTTCATCTTTAACCCTCAGCTTCACCCCCTCTCACTTTAACCCTGGAGTATCCAATTACTAGATCACTGGATGAGTTTGGCACTAATAGGCAGTAGATATAAAGATAAACCCCAAATCATAATAAATCTGAAGGAAATGTAAATATGTAGAATAGCACTTACAGACAAATGAAATAAATGCCATATTTATGCTCAATAGACCCATAAAAATACTAAACACAACACAGTACTGGCATGAATGACCTAAGAGGTTATTTACTAATCGTACGGTGCAATTTAGGCCCAATTTGTCTATTCACTAAGCTGTCAACTCGCCAAATACTGGCGAATTCACAGCAAACTACGGTGCAATTCGCCTCAATTCAGCGGCGTTCGGTGTCACCAAAATTGCCCCATAATTTACTATTGTGTCTCCTATTCACAGAATACCGAACACTGAAATTCCAGTGAAATGCCCTGATTTTCGGTGTTTCAGGTCGACAGGTTTAAACTTAATGAGCAGTATTACAAAATTGGTGCTAACTTCACCAAAGTTGTGGTAAACTTACTAGAATACAAAGAGGAGATGCACTCTAGTTGCAAAAGTATCCAAACTTTATTAGTACCAAAATCAACACACATTGATATATACACATTGCAGGGAGCCCGAAATAAGGACAATATAAGCCAAAGAGAGAACTTATATCTACCAATTCTAAATCACAATCATGGGATATATATTAACCCAAAAAGGGAAAAGCTCCCAATGCAATATACCAAAACAAAAAATAATATAAGCAAAAAATTACATACAGGGTTATCCAAAGAGATCCGAATTGCTTGAGAAAGGTAACCGAACGCTGAAAATCAGGGTACGGTTACCTTTCTTGGCCATTCGGCTATCCAGAGAGCAGGCAATTCGCCAAATCCTGGCGAATTGCCTGAACATACGGTGCCTGTTCGGTCCCTGTTCGAGGGCAGTGAATCCCCATGAAAAAGCACTGCTTTGTCTATTCAGAGAACACAAACCAGCAGTGAAAGGTTCCCCTAATGTCCTGCCATTCGGTGGTTTCATTCGACAGGTTTATTCAGGAGAATCCCATAGGCTTCAATGTTAAAAATATTCCCGTTTTAATTCAATATCTAATAAACCGTTCATTATAAAATTCTGCAGCAAAAAGTCTCTGTATTTATAGATTTTTTAGGATATTTTAAGCATTTTTTATTTTTATTTTTTTTTTAAAAAAGTCCGATTTTTTTTTTTTTCAGTTAACTTATTTTTTTTGTAACAGCCCTCTTTATTATCATTCCCTGGACCTCCTGTGAAAATTTCAGACATTTTCGCTCAGTAGTTTCTTTGCAAACAGCGTTTCTTTTTCCCAGATTCATACAAATGGTTTTTCTAATTTATTCACTGCCTCCTCTACGTCACAGCTGCTTCGGCTCTGTGTGATTCGGCTCCTGTTCGGCTTCTTCGAAGGTTAATCCAGATGTTTTTGCTTGTTTTCAGCGTGCATTCGGTTAGTTTTCGTCAGGTTTGCGGCAGCTTTTCCCTGCAATTCGGGGGCCCTGTGCTCTTTGCTGAATACACCGCAGGGTCACCGAAATGCAATCGGCAAAAGGAACCGAATTGAAGAGAACGAAAAGTCACCGAACGTGCGGTGACTTTTCGAATCTCTTTGGATAACCCTGTTAGTCTATTACCTGGCACTAGGGAAAAAGATGTGTGCAGAGAGCGGAACCAGAACCCCAACGTTTGGACTGATAAAATCTTTTTCAAGAGAAAACTTACTAGAGCCATTATATTCTATGGAGATGCTAAGTTTACAACAGCTCTGGCTACGTTAGCACTTGCTTTGTAATACTGGCCAACATCTATTTAAAATATTTTTCTAGATATTGTTTATTGTTTTCATTCCCAACAAAAATCCTTTTAATGTTTAGAACACCTTTTTGTATTTTTTGTGTTCATTGGACGAAATGTTTTTTATAATTCTTTATTTTGAAAAAGTTTTAAACACAAAAAGACAGGTAAACAGCCACCTGTGACATCGCCTCGCAGGGCAGAGAGGGCAGGCCTCATAAAACATGGTTTGGCTCAACTCATAAAATCATGGTGAACATAAAAAAGCAAACTGGTTGAGATCGGAAGAAATGTAGTAAATCAGCCCTTATGCCCAGCGTTTGGCATGCCACGTAGCCGACCGGACAAGACTAACAATAAACCACGTATGACAGGAGAAGGAAAAGAGAAGGAAAGATAAGGACAGAGAAAAAAGGAGAAAGAAAGAAGGAAAGAAAGGAAGAACCTCCCGCATCTGACTCCCATTAGGTGTTAATCTGGCTTTAATTAGTTTCTTCCCAACGACTCCAGGTCTTATAAAACGAGGGAAGAGAGTTGTGAATCACCGCGGACAGTTTATCCATGTGATGCGCCTCGGCTATATAAGCCCGGGCCACCTCAACGGAAGGCACCTCCCCAGCTCGCCAGTGTTTAGCGAGAGCTCTCCTAGCTCCCAACACTATCCTGTGGAAGAGTTTGCAATCCGGTCCCCGAAGGGATGCCGGTGACCTATGGAGCAGGAAGGCCAAGGATCAAGAGGGACGGGTTGCTGAAATACCTCCTCTAATAAATCACCAATCCGGTCCCAGAAGGATCGCACCTTCGGGCACTGCCACCACATGTGAAACAGGGTACCTCGAGCCCCACAGCCCTTCCAACACACATCAGGGGTACTCGGCTGCAGATGCGAGAGCAAGACCGGGGTGGCATACCATCGGTACAACGTTTTATATGCCTGTTCTTTCAGCGTAACACATATAGACACTTTTGCAATATTTTCCCACATATCTTGCCACTCCTCTCCCTCCAACTCCTCCCCAATATCCGCCTCCCAGCGGGCAATGAATCCAGGGGTCAGCCAGGAGACATCCTCGCATGAAAAATGACTATATAAGGTGGAAATCAGAGCTTTTGGAGCCCTTCCGGAGTCACACATGGATTCAAAAAACGTTAATTTTTGACTAGCTGCTCGTGAAATGTTATGTTGAGATAAAAAGTCCCGTATCTGTAGGAATCTGAAGTGGTCGAAGGTCCGGAGGTCACCCTTCGATTGTAGGTCCGAGAAGGAGAACCAGTCACCTCCTGGAGATCTGAAATGCTTAATCCTCTGCAGGTCGATATTTTCGAAAGCTGTAAAGGCGGAGGGGGACAGTCCCGGAACAAAAGCTCTGTTGCGTAAATATGGCATTAACGGCGAGAAGCAAGAGCAGAGGTGAAATTTGTCCCGGACGGAGTCCCAAACCCTCAGGGAGGTTAGAGTCGCTGTACAGGTGGACCGCAATAGCGGGCGGAACTCTTTGGGTAGCCAAAAATAAAATTGCGGGAGGTCTGGTGCAAATAGATCCGATTCCAAATCGGCCCAACGTTGGGAGTGTTGGGGCAGATGAAACATTACAAACTGAGCAATCTGAGCCGCTTGGAAATATTTATACAAGTGCGGAAGGCCCAGACCCCCACGTTCTTTAGGGCGATATAGGACATATTTAGAAACCCTTCTCCTGCCCCCCGCCCACACAAAACCCTCAATTTGGGACTGCAGCTGTCGAAGAGATCGGGGGCACACCCAGATCGGCAGGGCTTGAAATAGATATAATAATCTCGGAAGCAGGTTCATTTTTATGCAATTAATCCTGCCGATCCAGGAGACCCCCTCCCTCCCCCACCTCTCCAGGTCCTCGCCCAGAAGCTTAAACATTGCCTCATAGTTTAGGGAGTGCAATCCATTCACATCAGGCGTAAGCCACACTCCCAGGTATTTCAAAGAGGATCGAGTAAAACGGAAGCCCGAGGAACTCTCAGTTTCCTGACAGATCGAGGCCGACAGGGAAAAGGGCATAGCAACCGACTTTTCCAGGTTAACCTTATAACCCGAGACTGCTGAAAAGTCGCGCAGGAGGGAGAGCAGGGGAGGAATGGAGGCGGAAGGATGGCTAAGAGTGAGCAAGACATCATCGGCGTACCCGGATACCTTGTATTCCTCTCCACCCACAGTCACTCCCGTAATATGGGGAGAGTGGCGAATAGCCGATAAGAGGGGTTCGAGAGATAGGGCAAAGAGGAGGGGGGACAAAGGGCATCCCTGTCGCGTCCCATTTCCTACAGAGAAGCTCGTGGGAACAGTGCCTGGTGTAATGACAGCTGAGGTAGGGGAATCATACAGAGATCGGAGGGTCGAGATAAAGGACATCGGGAAGCCCCACGTGGTCAAAAGTCGAAATAAAAAGGGCCATTCCAGTCGGTCGAATGCCTTCTCTGCATCTAAAGAGATGAGCAGAGAGGGCAATTGGGTGTCAGTCATTCGCTCCATCAGCACCACAGCCCGTCTGGTGTTAGCAAATGCATGCCTGCCCGGGATGAACCCCACCTGATCCGGATGAATGATGGAAGCTAAAAAGGAGTTCAGTCTATTTGCCAGTATTTTTGTAAATATTTTATAATCAACATTCAAAAGGGAAATGGGCCTGTTATTTTGCGGGTAAGACGGGTCCTTTCCTTCCTTTGGAATTAAAATTATGTCAGAGCGGAGAAAATCTGCTGGGGCCGGGGCACCCTCCCACAGCGACAGGTAAAATTTGTGTAAGTGTGGAGACAGAGTTTGGGTAAAGGTTTTATAGTAAAAGGCAGAGAACCCATCCGGGCCAGGAGCCTTGTGAGGTTTGAATGCCTTAATAACCTCAGCTATCTCTTCCTCAGATGGGGGGCGTCTAAGCGCCTGTCTCTGTGCTGGGGATAGCCGGGGGAGAGGAGCACTCGACAGGAAGCGGTCAATCGATTGGCCCAATGGGATAGAGTCGGAAACGTGGGTCGGGGAGTGGTTGTATAATGTCTGAAAGTATTGGACGAAATGTTTTAATTCTGTAACAAACCTTTATTATTTTTTAAGGAACTTATTATTTAGACACATTTTAATACATATTGGTTTAAACACCTATTAGGAGAAGACTTCTGTTTTTTTGTTGTTGTTCTGCAGTGTGGTGGAATTCGTCAATGCCAATTCGGCGCAATTCAGAGGTTATCGGTGCAGCTCAGAGGTTTTCACCAATGTTCGATAACTTTGTGACTCCAATTTCGAGAAAATACGGTGGCTATGCACTGAATAGTGAATTCACCATATTTCCGGCAAAGTGTGGCGAAATGTCCCGAAACACAAAGCACAGAAGTTGCACACAATTTTGGCACTTTGTGAATAGACCCGTCATGAGATGGAGAATCCAGGGAATACTAGCCTGGATGGCAGGCTTTGAGTAAAGCTTAAATCATGTTTTAAATCATGTTCCTCGCATAACTTTCTTCAGAGGGCACCCTGAACAGTAATCATCTTGAATGACAACAAAAGGGCAGTAATGTGCAGCAGGGCCTCTGAAATCCCTGAGATGCCAAACCACCCTAGATCGTGTGGGAACAGTTACTTCTTCGCAATCCATGGAGGTAAGAAATGGCTAGAGTAGCGATAAAAAATAAAAATGCATATCTAAATAATGCAAATTATATTACTCTCTCAGCCCCCGTCGCAAATAATATTCTTGCATTTGGGCCTTCAATCACAGGGATCTGTGGGAACTAACTATGTTTGGAAAGGTCTGTGCTGATTTGCATTTCACTTTGCACCTGGTCACACAAACCTTAAAACCTGCCCTAATTATGCACCATGGATCTTTGGGAAGACTGAGGATTTTTGTGATCTCCTAGAGTCTCCAGCTTTTTTCTAAGCCTAACAGTTATGTTTATGGAGTCTAAATCATTGACATTAGTCAAAATGTCCAGCTGTCTAAGCATTGACATTTGCATATTTTGGACGGTACAATAGATAATAATTTGAAAATATGACGTATTCCATGAAAGTCAGCAATTACGGAGCATGAGTTTAGCGTAGGCATGGAGGAAATTTATATTGCTAAATTTATACATGATCAGAAGTGCAGAATATTATGTGTACCTATGCAGAAGAAAAGTGCTTGATCTTGATTGATTTCTGTCTAAAGAATTACTAAAGACAAAATATCTTTAATGCTTTCTTACTTATCTGATTGTACACAAATACAAAGTTAGAAAAAGGATCAATGTAACAAATACAAGTAAAACCAGTTGACAAAACAAATCCAGACGTAAGTGATGCTGAAAAGGTCAGGCAATTGCCTCAAGAGTAAAATGTTTAATTTAGATTTAAAGATTTAAAGTAACAGCTTGAGATTTATGCTTGGAAGGATATGTGAAAAAGATGGAAGATGACAATGGACAAGCTAATATTCCATCTCAAATACAATTTTATGAGATATCAAAACAGCAGCAAATGTTATACAATAAACGACAACAAAAAGTTAATTGGGAGCAAGGCAACATATTCATACACATTTCATGTATTAGTATTTAATTTACTTAAAGGACCACGCTACTCATCCTGACCACTTCGGAGTTTCACAATATAGTGCAAAAAATTACCGTTTTATCAAATATGGCAAACTGCTTTCAAGAGAATCAACATTTAGCAATGGCAGACACGGTTGCTTCAAGCAATCTTGAAAAACAGTAACCAATGGTAACACGGTTATTCTTCCATAGAAGTATTCTGCTGCTATTCTCGATTTGCTGTTGTTCCTCGGTGCAATAACAAAGACCATTCTTCGGTAATTATAAAGCGGCAGATCTCCGTCAAACTCCCATAGAAACAGTAGAAGTGGTAGAGGCCAAAACAGTAATTGAATTTAAGCAAGCATGGGATAGGCATAAGGCTATCCTAAACAAAAGATAAATCCAGGTAAAGTATCCATGTAATTGGGCAGACTAGATGGGTCGAAAGGTTCTTATCTGCCGACATTTTTCTATGTTTCTATGTTTCTAATGCTGAGCAATTCTGAAACAATGGTAACAACTACGCTGAACAACTTCAGTAAAAACAGCAGTGGAAATTATGCTGAACTATGGTGGAACTTCCAGGCGAGTGCATAATTAAGTCACTTACAGAAACGTCACATACAGTATTTGACCTCTGAGCCATACTTGAATAAAGCTTATACTGTCTACTTCCAGGAGTCACTGTCACAAATTTCACAAAGAAGGCACCTGGCACGCACCAAGGTGAGGACCTGGTTCATAGGAAAGCCCCAATATGCAGACAAACAATACAGCACAACACTGAGAAACACAACCTGGACCAGAGACCTCTGCACAATAACACAGCAGCCCTATTCTGAAAGACCGGTCTTTTGAGATAGCCGGATCTATACTATAGAAGAAATAAAAACGTAGCAATGTGCAGAGTCTGGAAAAATGCAGGGGAGTCAGAATATATAAATATCAATAAAACAGTCTAGGATGATGCAGGGACGTGGCTGGTCAAGAGGAAAAAGCCAAGAGTCAGAACCAGAGTAAGAAATACATATGCCAGGGATCCAGAACTGGGAGGGATGTCAGCCAGGCAAAAGGGTCAAAATCAGGGAATCAGTCAAACATATAACAGAAACAGAAAACCAAAACACAGCAAGGGAGAAACACTTGAACTGAATACACAGGAATAACTAGAAATAAACCAGAACACGAAATACCTCAGGAAACAGCAGACAGACAAGGAGACAAAACCAAAGAAATAAACTAAGCAGGAAAATACCAACAAGGACTGGAAATAACAGCAGGGAGCTCTAGAACACAGACTGGATATACAGGCAGACTGGAACAATGACAGAGCAATGGGTTATGGGCTCACTACTCTAAATAGGGAGGAGATCAGCACACAAGGACCAACAGGTGAGCTGCAGCAGATGGAAAGCAATTAACCCCTAAACTGCAAACTAGGACTAGCAGTCTGGGGTGATGCCAGCACAAAATATTCAAGAACACAGAGGGCAGGGGTACAGGGCTGGAACGACGAAACGTGACAGTCACCCTCTGGTTCTCTTTGTATGTACTTTGAGGTAGAGCTGCTTCCCCACAGAGGGCAACCTGGGACCCCACAGGACTGAGATTGTCTCTCTCTGAGGGTAAGCCACAACTCTGATATTTGTGGAGCTTCCTTAGATAGAGAATTCATCATAGTAATACCGTAGTTGATCAACCCTAGTTTGCAGAAGTAAATCCACCATTGTTGATAAAAGCACAAAGGTTCTTAGTGAGTAGACCCTAGAGCAGTGCTTCCCAAACCTGTCCTCTCAACCAGGCCATATTTTGCAGATCACCTTGGGGAAATACAGTCTGAATCCTGCAATCACTGAGCAGCAAATTATGTCACCTGTGCTGTGCTTCATATATCTGGAAAACCTGGCGGGTCAGTGCTTCCTGAGGACAGGTTTGGGAAACACAGCCCTAGAGGAACACTGTGGACATTGGCAATTTAAATGAAAATACACTTATGTACACATATGTTTCATACATACACCTTACCAACTCACACAATGAAATCCCTTACAGTGACAGTCTCTTTATTTATATGTTTTATTGGACACAATTCATTCCTTCAGGCAGAGGGGGAGCACAGCGACAAATCTGCAATATACACACATTCTACGATGAAAACAATTATTTTATCAAGGTGATTCATTTGGGATCCCATAATGAATAACAAATTTATTTCTGGCCTGCGTTATATAGACTTGACATTCTGCACTTTTCACACATTGCCCATCGGCACATATATTAGTAGATGTACTAAAAACCATACATATTAAGAAAGTAATATTTGTCACGACCAAACACCATCAAAAGATGAAAATTAGAAAAATTGCCTTATAATACCGATGAGATGCGTTGTTCACCTGTGCCAGATGGTGCGAGTTTCAGAAACTGTAATTAACTGAATATGATTGACAGATCTCTAGGTGGAGTTATATTAGGAACTCTGTCCCTGTAGTATTTGTCCAGAACTATTTAGTTTTTGTTATGCAATGCTTCAGAGCCTTTGCACCATAACCACAAACAACAGTTGTTATGATGCCTAGACTGTGTTTATTAACGCCTTCTTTTCATCATATCACTGTCAGGACCTGCTATCAGAACTCATATTCCTTTACCTAAACAATAAATATTTAAGGAAAAGTACAGTAACTGTATTTGTTCTCTGTATTTATGCCTTAGGTCATAGATATAGGCCAAAAAGTGGTACTACATATGGATTATAGCTTGAGCTCCACGTTTCTGTGCAGGATCAAGTGGGCCTACAAGCTTTTCAAACACTTTCAACAATTTCAGCTGTCATGTCTGATGTGTTAAAACTTTAAGGGCATGTTCTTTCTGGAGCCTACCTGCAAATGAAGGTGCTTTTGAAGATCATGTATACTCCATAAAGGTAGTAAAGGAGTTAATGAGAGAAAATTGTTCCTAAAAATGTTGCCAATGGTATCCAATCAATAAACAGATTAATGTTTAATACACAAATATATTTTGCAGAGAAAGTGACCCAGCTCAAGATAAGATCCCAGGGGTTATATCGAATGATCAACAAAGGCTTTGATATTTGTTGTGTAGGTTATGATACTTTGTGTCCTCAAAACATTATGCTGTTCCAAAAAAATGGCCAGGATATGCCTGAAAAAACTGATTTATGACCCGCATCATATTGATTATTGCTATTGAGCATGGCGATTTGAAATTCCAATGTTTAAAAGAAGGTTTCAGTCTGATGTTCTCTGTTTTTCTGCCCAAAAAAGCAACTTATCAATCCTTTTCAGCATTTGTTATTATTTTCAAATATAGGCTTACCAATCAAAGCCGGAATTTCATTAGCAATATAGAGCTAGTGCAGATAACAGTTGATTTTCTTACGGGATTTGAAACACCTATTTGCCCTTAATTTTGTCATTTCGAAACCTAGCCAAATTGCAGTAGAAAAAGCAGAAAATTTCTGTATTTAGTTCAGTATAACGCACCAAGTTTTAGATCTAAAGAGATTTACAAAAAATGCATCATGCAAGCAGATATTGTTTAAACCAATTATGATTTTCATTACAAATAAAATCTTATTAAAACATTATGATGTAGCAAAGCAACGCAGCAATAGCTTTGATAATTCAATGCGTTTTGTTTATATCACATTAAAGCATGAGCACTCAAATGGATATTTAGTATATTTGCATAATATTCTCTAACAGTACGTGAATAAAAGAGCTAATGAATTTTATCTAGTGAACTATTAGTGGGTTTTTTTGTTTTTATTTTAATAAGAATGGAAAAGTCACATTTATCAAAAATATGATATTCATGAGTGTTTCTTATAAATTGAATTGATGGTCAGACTGACCCATGGGCGCTCGGGCACAGTCTGAGGGCCCCAGGGATGCGGGGAGCAGATTTGTGGCCCCATCAAGAAGACTTGCTGTGCTGCCCTATTCTCGCTTTGGCGCAAGTTATACATTTATGATTATCCCCTCTGTGGTAAACACACCCTCCAGTGCATGGACAGCGGGATCATCATGGGGATTCCCTCCCTCGTACGGTGGATGCTACATGTCCTGCCTTAGTCCCTTCCCAGTGCCGATCTAGCACTGAGCAGGGGCTTCAGCCCTAGTGGGCTGACATCCTAGATGTCAGTCCTCACTGAGGGAATACCTCCCGCTGTAGCCTGCAGGAGTCATCAATGGTGTGTGCAATGATGTTTCAAAGGAGGACCCCCCTGCCCTGCCAGGAGAGGGAAATCCCTTTACAGAAGATGCACACTGGAGATTTAGACCCCTGTATCTCTGGACTTAAATGTTCCTATTTAGGGAAGCCTACCAACCAACTCACTGACGCAACCATCAATCACTCTCACCTTGCAGTCCTCTCCTCCTGTTTCCAACCCCAACCCTCCCAGATTGTGAGTTCCTACGGGAATAGGGCCCTCATCTCCTCCTGTACTGTTTGTCAAATGTTGATCAATGTATTGTAACCCTGTCTATACTGGGCCTATTGTACAGTGCTGCGGAATATGCTAGTGCTTTATAAATAAAGAATAATAATAATAATAATAATAATGTGTCGTTGGTGGGGCCAAAGGATATGACTATATATTCTGTAAAAGTAAAACAAATAATAAAAGCTGTCCTTTTTTTTTTCCTTTTGTTCAAATACATCACCATTGTCAACATTTTAATTATGAACTAAACAGTGTTGCTGCAGTTGCTTACTTTCTCATTCCCCAAGCTGGGAGCAAGTGTCCAAGTGATGGCACAGTGTGTTATTACAAAATGTGGGTTCTATTCCAAGGTTGGTGCTAACCTAACCAGAGCTATTGTAAACTTACCAGAGCCTTTATGGTTTATGAGGTTGTTAAGGTTATGACGGTCATGCCTCAGCCCTGGGAACCTGCTATGACCAGTCTGGCTTTCCATTCTCTGCCTGTCTGTATCACTCAAGGGTTAATTCCTGCTCTGATCTGGTGTGTGGTGTGTATAAAACCTGGACACACCCTTCTCTCAGGGCTCTCTCATTTTGTGTTCCCTGCCCTTTACTTGTGAGCCACCTCTCCCTGAGTCTGTCTATTCCCAACATTCCTCTGTACTGTTATTGCTATTCTAACAGGGTTATCCAAAGAGATTCGAAAAGTCACCGCACGTTCGGTGACTTTTCGTTCTCTTCAATTCGGTTCCTTTTGCCGATTGCATTTCGGTGACCCTGCGGTGTATTCAGCAAACAGCACAGGGTCCCCGAATTGCAGGGAAAAGCTACCGAAAACCTGACGAACACTAACCGAATGCACGCTGAAAACAAGCAAAAACATCTGGATTAACCTTCGAAGAAGCCGAACAGGAGCCGAACAGGAGCCGAATCACACAGAGCCGAAGCAGCTGTGACGTAGAGGAGGCAGTGAATAAATTAGAAAAACCATTTGTATGAATCTGGGAAAATGAAACGCTGTTTGCAAAGAAACTACTGAGCGAAAATGTCTGAAATTTTCACAGGAGGTCCAGGGAATGATAATAAAAAGGGCTGTTACAAAAAAAATAAGTAAACTGAAAAAAAAATCAAAAAAAAATCGGACTTTTAAAAAAAAAAAAAAAATAAGAAAAATGCTTAAAGTATCCTAAAAAATCTATAAATAAAGAGACTTTTTGCTGCGAATTTTATAATGAACGGTTTATTAGATATTGAATTAAAACGGGAATATTTTTAACATTGAAGCCTATGGGATTCTCCTGAATAAACTTGCCGAATTAAACCACCGAATGGCAGGGCATTAGGGGAACCTTTCACTGCTGGTTTGTGTTCTCTGAATAGCCGAAGCAGTGCTTCACTATGGGGATTTCACTGCCCTCGAACAGGCACCGAACAGGCACCGTATGTGCAGGCAATTCACCAGGATTTGGCGTATTGCCTGCTCTCTGGATAGCCGAATGGCCAAGAAAGGTAACCGAATGCTGATTTTCAGCGTTCGGTTACCTTTCTCCAGCAATTCGGATCTCTTTGGATAACCCTGTAAGTGTTCCTTATTCATCTAACTGCGTTACATCAAGACCTTTTGCGAAGAACTCCTGGTTCCAGGCCTGTGGATCTTGTCAGCAGTGGACACTGCATAGCCCACTATCCCTGGCGTATCCAGACTACACCTGTGGCTGTGTTCAAGGTACATTTTGTGAAGAGCTCCTGGTTCCTACTTGGGGAACACTACCTAGCCCACTATCCTTGGTACAGCAGAAGAGACTACCTTTGTGAAGAAGGACTTGTGTATTTGTTTTCAGTATTCTGCAAGTGTATATAAGACTGTTGCTGTGTGCTTACCTTGAGAATACACTTAATATTACTTATACTGCTTCCTGTGTCTGCCTGATTTGCTCTCCCCACCATCTGGGAAAATAAACATAAGGCCACGCCATGACTCCATCCTGGTGTGAGCCTGACAATGACAGCTCTGGTTAAGTTTACAACAAACTGGGAATAAGGCCCTGGTCTGTCAAAAACACAGGCTGTGCAGAGAAGAGGTGGTCCTTTGGACCCTTTTATCTCCATGGTGCTCATCCCACAAGATCATATGAGGTTTCACTGGACGATTCAGGGGTTAGACTATCCAAGGATACCAAACATGACTATATAAGGTGTAAAATTAAAAAAATACCGTTAACCGCTTCACTATCAAGCAATTTTTGTTGAAATTTATCATAACATTTATTTGAAACACGTAAAGCAAAGTTAAAAATGAAATAGGGTAAAATAGAAAATTTCAACAGATATTCTTGTTCTGAGATAGTAAAAAATTTAAATAATGTAAATTTGCTAATTTTTTTCATGTATTCATTACAGAGATATTGTTTGAATTAAAGATTCTGTACTCAAGATGGTGTTCCTCAACTTGCATAATCTCACAAGGGGTCTGCATTATCAGCAAATGGACAGAAATGGCCTTTGTGTCAAATATTGTAACTATGACAAAGATAACTAATAAAAATGGTGAGATGTGCTACTTCTGAGGATTTGTAGTGATCACGATGAGATTAATAGCAATGCAGCTTCCAAAAAATACCAACTAGAATATAAGCATATTATCTGTATATGGCATATTGCATGTATATAAATATTACAGTAACACCTTGTATCTGTAGTGTACAGGGATTTTCAGTCATTGTAACCCCCTGAATCTCTTATCCCTGTACAGTAGAGAGTGACCACAGGGCTCTCCTTGTAGTCTGTCCCCTTCCTGGCTATTGTACTGCAACACTTTTTGTTACTATGAGGACTGGGGCTGCTATCTGCCTGGAGAGAGATACAATTTTGTATTTAGTTTCTCCACAGGGATCACACTAATCTTGCTTTAAAAATGTGTCAAATTTGGGTTTGATATGCTAAATGAGTGCTTCTCAGTCTATTACAATAGAAAAAAAAAATCGAGATAACGCAACATTGGGAGTGAATGGGTAAAATAAGCAACAATCTTTTTTGATCTAACAGCATCAACATTTTTCCCCCTTATAATGCCAATACTGCAGAATTAACACATTTTTTTAAAAATATATTTAAATTAATTTTGATATTTAATTATTTTATTAACATATTGTAATATGTAACTATATTTTTTTTAATTAAATACATTTTAATGTTATACTGTATTTTACACTATACTTTAGATTAATAAATAAAATATAATTGTTTCTGCATTTTATTGCTGTGGAGCTTTGTGATACGCTCATGCACACTGTACATTGCTATGAGTTTTATTGCTATGGAGCTCTGGGACACGGTCATAGACACCACACATTACTGTGAGTTTTATTGCGGTGGCGCTCTGTAATGTGCTGTATGTACAAGTGTACCAATAATGTACACTATCTTATAAACCTGAAAAGTGATCGGCAGATTCCCATGTGAGTCACAGGGACCTTCTGTGCCACGTCGCAACCTTAGCTGCAGTGAGTGGGTGACGGCTGCTGCAGCACTGCAGTGGCCATCTGTAAGTCTGGAGGGGGCACAATGGCTTCCCAAGTGGATTTTCATACCTCATTAAAATAATTATTTGCAAATTGTGTGAAGAAATTCTTTAACACAATAATGTACATGTGATTGTTGCATTGTATGGGTGCGGGTTGTGAGGGTGTGGCTTTTATGTGGGTGTTGCCCAAGGGGCTCCATGATCTCTTATTGCCTGGGGGCTCTGGTAGTTTTCAGCTCGCCTTGCCTATATTATTTGTTACCTGACTCTAGTTCAAGTTGAGCACTAAGCCTGTAACGCAAACAAATATACACAATTTAGAACTAAAATACATTTACAAAATCATATTTAGTGTATAAAGCTCTATTTACATGCCACTTTGATGCAGGTGGTCAGAGTGCTCTCAAATAGGGAGAATTTTTTTGTGAATTCTCACTCCTGCTACAAAGAGCAGCTCCAACCCTCACTGTAACAAACAGTTCAGCAAACTTTACCGTTTACTGCTATATTGTACAGTGTCCATGACTATGTTGGATTTACAACAGGCAATGTATATGACAGCAAAAATCCCATAACATAGTAGAAAGTGTCAGAAAGTGAATGAATCACTGCTTTGCATGAAATACTGAGGTGTGTAACAATGATAGCACAAGACCAGACAACAGTTATTGTACCTTGACTTATCAATGAGCATCATCTATGCATACAATGAGGACATATGTTACCAAGCTGATGACTAACCCTAGTGTCAGGACCATTTACTGAAGAACGCATGCAATATATTCTTACAATGCGTCGACATTCCCAAGTGGTCCCATAAAAAGTGGAGGGCAGAGATTCTTCTCATCTCTGATCTGTGTTCAGTAACTAAAACAACAAAAAAACTAACAAAATAAACCATTTCTTTTTACAAAGTTAGACTGGTGCTTTAAATAAGTTTACAAAACTCAAAACTGGTATTTTATTAAGGTTATTCAACCCAAGTTAAAATTTATAGGGCAAATCCTACCACTGAACTGTATAGCAAGACAGTGAGAAAGTATCAGAAAACTGTGATGCATGAATTGCAAGTCTACGCAATCTTCACAAAACCATGAACCATAACAAATCAATGAATAAAATCCCTGCATGTGGCCGTACAGCTTTTTCATCTACTGTGATCAAAATACGCATGCTTCACAAGTAAGGTTTTTTGCTTAGTATTACGAGCGCAAGCATGAATTAAAACGGTATGTACATTAAAGAACATAAAAAGGCATATGCAAAAACAGAAAAGTAACAGGCATGCCAAAATCTAAAAATATTGCAATTAAAATGACTGGCTTTGCAAAATGTAATTCCACCAAAAAGCCTGTAACTCTGACATCCCGTTTGCTAAAATAAAATAAATAAATAAACTGGGAGCTTCTGATCTTTGCCAGAAGGATATTAATTTGTACATAAAATAGAAGAGACTTTGATTGCAGTGCGTTACGTTCCTGAAGATAAAGCCGTGCTGAGATCAGACTTAATCATAATTAAATGTGTGTCAATCATAACCTTCCACTCAGCTATAAATAACCCCTTTGCATTCGAAATGTGCATAATACATGGCGTATACATAAATATTTACAGGGTATCTAAGCGAGCAATTTGACATACCTTATTTATCCAAATTGACTAAATTAAGACTCTAAAGTAGAGAAGCAATGCGACTCTTCCAAAGGTCATTAATTTGATGAATTCATCCTGCTTATAAAGCAGTTACATATTTGACTATATAGGACAAACATTCAGCAGCTGCAATTAGGATGTAGAGGAATGAATACTGGTGGGAAGATCAATTTTAATGTTTGCTACTCATTTAAGACAATATTTTGATAGCATATCAAGATACAACCACAGGTAAAACTGTCAGCTCTGAGGGTCACACATTTTAAGTCTCCTAACTCGTATATATCATATTGACATGAATTGTGACATGTTAAAAGAGCTAAACTGGCTGTCGCTGGAATCTAAACGCACCCTTCACCTTTCCAAACTGGTGTTTAAGAGCTTTTCTGAGAAGCTGCCACCCTACCTGAATAGGCTGCTTCCCCTAGCAGTTCCCTCATCCTATAACCTCTGATCCAGGACCAGCACCTTACTTGCAATACCACAATACAAAAAGAAATTGGCTCGATCCTCATTTTCCTATAGAGCACCGCAGTTATGGAATAACCTCCCAGACGCCATCAAATCTTCCCCCAGTCTAAAGTAACTCACGAGCTCCCTATTAACATACCTCAATATGGAATGCACCTGTAAACATGTAACATAGTGACTATATTTCCTGCATATTTATTTTCTGTTAATCTGTATATTTGTGAGGTTTTTTAATATCGTGCATTGTATTACTTTGTATTTCTGTAACAACTGTAACATTTTATTGTTCTTGAACCCAGCACGTACTTGAAAATGAGAGAAATATCAATGTATCCTTCCTGGTAAAATCCTTTATAAATAAATATAATCCCTAAAAGGGAGTCCAATTAAACTCTGCATAGCTGCCATTTGGAGATACTGTATTTAGTTATTGAACGGATTAATACCATACAACTGTACATCTCAAAGTCAGCTCATCTGTATAGTTTAAAGAAGAAAAAAGGCTGATACCCCAAATCTATAGGAAAATACTACTACAGGCATCACATATAATACTACAAAAGGTAGTCTGAACTAGGATAAACAATGAAAAAAGATACACTTGAGTTTCTCAATGAAATCAAAAGACTTGTTGATGTATATTTTTATTAGGATTGCTGTCATGAATCATTAGGATAAGGTTTGAGTCCAGCAGCCATCAATATGAACTTTTTATGTGTGACACAGGTCTATTAAGTGAATTTTGCTCAAAGAAACGGTCTGTGAAGGCTGCCTACTGTAAATTAATTTCTATACTTAACACATAAAAAAACCATGAACAATTTGATTCTCACTAGACCTATGCACAGCGAAAAATTTGTTTTATTTTCGTATCGATCCGTTACGTTTTTTTAGCTCGTTTTGGTGCATTCATTATGTTACCATGATTCGTATTTCAGATCGATTGGTTATTTCGGGAGATTAGTAATTCTTATTTTGTATTGATTCGTTATTTTGGGGAGATTAGTAATTTGTATTTCATATCGATTCGTTATTTCGTTTTTATTCGTTATTTTGGAATGTGAAACGGATTCATTAATTACTTCGATTAGGATAAAAAAGATACGTAATCCCCCTGTCCTTGGTGTGGAAATATATTTCACCACCAAGGACACTAGTTCCGTGGGGCTCCAGAGCAAAAGATACCGCTATCCTTGGTGCTGAAATATGTTTCAGCACCAAGGACAGCACTAGCCGAACGCTGCCAGATTGAAGGAAAAAAATAAAAACCACTACATTTGGCAAAGAAAAAAAGCCTCGTTGTTTAAAATAATTAGGAATCCAAAAATGTCACGAAAAAAATACAAAAAAAATAAATCAATAAATAAATAGGCTATTATCTGCAAATGAAAAGAATAAATGGTTGAATAAAAAATAAAGGACCATATCATGATCATCATGCTAAAACGTGGACGCTAAGGAGGAAAACCTGCATCTGCAATTTTCTCCTTAGTATCCCCGTTTTAATCCAGCAGCCTACCCATAACATGGTGCTAGGCCTTGGGATGCTCACAGCGCCGCCGCAAGAAACCCCTCCAATAAGTCCATAGGACTGCATTGAGGCTAATGCTGCTGGTCACATGACCTGCATGATTACGCCTCTCAAGATCTGGCAGGTTGGCGGAGTGATTCGTAGAGGGTGACTGGGGACTTTTTCCCCCCTTCTCTGCTCCGGGCGGCAAGAAGAAGCGGATGAAGCTGCAGTTCTTGCGATGTGGGAGGTGAGTATTGGATTTTTGGTTTCATTTTCAGCTGGTGCTGACGGATTATACAGAAGCGGAATCAGTTAGCACCACGTCCTAGCTGTGGTTAACTTTCAGTTAACCGCAGTGGGACGGTATTTTGGGTTATTACTTCGTAATCTTAACGCTAATTAATGCTTTGCGCTCCATATGCTAAGCATGGGGAGCGCAAAGAACAGTAACCTCGCTCTGAAAAGTGCAAGCTCCAAATGGCCAATGGTTTTTTTAACCCGATAGCGTTCGGACTGTAATATGGTGCACCCGCGCTAGGGCAACCAGAGCTAACATTAACACTCACACAGGTGAGCGTTAGCGTTATCAATGTAATAGGGCCCAAATACAGGGAATATTCTTTTACATTGAAACCTATGGGATTTGCCTGTTTAAACTTGTCGAACGAACCACCGAAAATCAGCTTATTTCATTGACATTTCGGTGTTGTTCAGCGTTCTCTGAATAGATAAACCATTAATTGTCTATGGGGAATTTCACTGCCGCTGAACTGCACTGAAAGTCACCATGGCATGAGGATAATAGAGAAGTACTGGAGGACCTATATGAAATTTACAATTTAGATGGGCTACCTACAGTACCTGTCATTGTAAATTAAATGGTCTTGGACACCGGAGTGTCCTCGTGCAGTTGTCACTGATTTAGCCTTCCAATTGTGGTTGCTTTCTCACCATCGGAAAGCTGCCAGAAAGCTTGTGCTGATCAACCATCTGAGAACTCAACCACCAGAGATGCAAAGAGTACGTATAGTTATCAATAAAGCCACGTGTACCACAAAAGACTGCTGAATTACTTAATGTTATAGGGAACATTAACAATGTGCTTTGTAATGACAAAGAGTAACACGCAACTGTCAAAATTTGTATTTTTCACAGTACCTGGAGCAGATGTCGCCTTTTGCACAGCTATTCTGACTCCATACCGCGCCATGAACCACATTTATGATCCAGATATACAGATGATGATGACTACCTCCTGATGCATAGACAGGTTTGAGGAAGTGCACGTCAGGAAATCAATCACCACAGGTACCACACAGCAGGGTATGGCTATAAGTCCCCGAATGTTTGTAACCATAGAGAAAGAAATGATGAGCACACTGTAGGATTTGATATGATTGCTTCAATGCAAACAAGGAAATGCAAGCTGAAACATTGTATTTCCTTTCTTACATTAAAGCAGCCATAGCAAATCCTTCAGCATGACCGACATTTCTTTTTCTTTTCCTCCTGACACAGGCTGAAGAGATTTCTGCCAGGGTCTCTATAAAGCAACCTATCCTCTTGTCAGATGACCTTGTGTTGTTTCTATACATGTCTGCATAGGAAAATGCCCAGTGATGCTTATCTAATTCTTGACTTCGTCTAGTTTCTATTTATTTTGCTGGCTTGAACTACTGATTCTGCATTACTATGTAATATTTTTATGTATGGGATTCTGATTTTGACTTTTTCCACATTGTCTTCTTTTGAGATAAGGCTGTCTTCTCTAAAAACTTGGAAAATGCTTCCAAACGGCCATGCTATCCTTATGGATTTGGGCTTATACTTTTCAAAGTCTTATTGAAGTATAATATGTCACAAGCAGTATGATGTAGTCATAGGGTAGTTAACCACATAGAGAAAAAAATCTAAATAAAATTGGTATTTAATTTCTAGATATTCTATAAGGTTTTTTCAAAAGTTGGCTTGTTACTGCTTTTGAATGTAACAAGCTTTTGAAAAGCCTTCACAGAAAAGAAACAGTTGAAGAAACAATATCTATACATTACTAACTTAATTTCCTCATCTAAATGAGTTTATAATTCCAGAAATACTATCAACACCTTTAATACACAAGGGGTAATGTCAGCTCATTAAGGTTCTGTTGATAATTAAGGTAAATACTCTATTACGTAATTAGTTTCTTCTCATGGGTCTGTTCAATTTACTGGCTGAGGATCACAAGACCCTTTTTATTTATAAAACATGTTTTTCAATGTATCCTTCCTGGTAAAATACTTTCAAAATAAATAAATTTTGTCTGTAATGCGCAAATATTCCAAACATAGATATATATATATATATATACACACACACACACATACACACTTGACTTTTGACAACAATCGAAAAAGGAATACTTCTTAATCTGTCTTTAAACTTCCATTCTTAAACCTTCTAGTTTCAAAGAATGTCTGGGTCTTTCCAACGCTATAAAAGCTGGTTTGTTATTGGGTTGTGCATCACAACCTGAGAAATTGACTGTTCATGAACTCAGCCAGAAGCTTAATCTCTTGAAGGGAGACAGATAGAAAAAACAGGAGGTTGAATGACCTGCAGTTATTGGGTAGGCATACAATAGGGGTTATGCCGTAACAATAGTGAATTTAGTTTGGGAGCCACAGGGAACTACAGTGGATCACTGACAGTGAAAGCAGTAGCATCACAAAGGGGGTGCGGATCACACCCAAGTGAAATCAGAGATATATCACCAGGGGTTAACCCAATCAGCCAAAATGTGTTCCCTCGGCCTCGGATTGGACGTGGATCTTAAGCATCCACTGCCGAGTGTTGCAAGGTCTGCCAGGCAGTAGGGCTATCGAAGATAATCAGCAGTGCAATGATGAATCGATGCATTGCGTCTCAGCATCGAGTCAGCATCTGACCATTTGGTTAGCACAGCCGCCGGCCAGACCTCGCTTCCTCCTGAGTTGCACCGTCACGGTTTCTCTAAGCCACCGCGACGCTAAGAGCAAGTGATCATATAGCGTCACTTCCTCCCAGTGCTCCATGTAAGTGCAGCCGTGGAAGAAAGCGAAGCACCAACAGTGACTCTCAGGTTCATTGGGGCGGGAATGGAGCAAGAAGAGGAGGGGGAGGTGAAATAAACATGAAAAGAGTGGGGTGAAATGGAAATAGTGGGGTGAAATTAACATGAGAAGAGTGTGGTGAAATGAAAAGGCTGGGGTGAAATGGAAATTAAAAGAGTGGGATGGGGGCGTGGCCTAACATCGCTCATGGCGGACGTGCTTTAGATCGCTCCGTGGGAGACCAGCACAATAAGCGGACATATACCCACCAACATCGCTCATCGGACTGCCCCAGAGGCTCCATAAAATCAGAAGCGATATGGCAGCAGCCAAATCAAAGAAAACTGGAGACAGGCAGGATTTTTTCACCCCAAAACAGTCCAAACGCAGGGAAGAGGCGGCCCCCCAAAATGGCGACGGATCCCCTCCGGCATCGCCTGGGACACGTGGAACGGGGCTGAGCACGGACTTAGACACGCTCTTGCAGAAAATGGAACTACTGCTGAAGGAGTTCTCTGCCACCCTTACCAGCCGCTTGGACGCGGTATCAGCGGAAATACGCGGTGACATTAGAGATCTGGGCGAAAGGACCTCGACCTTGGAGGACAAAATGGCGGAGGTAACGGAGGCGCATAATACCATGGCGGCGCGAGTGGACGAAATGGAAGACCGTTTAGACAGGTACTCAAACAAACTCGCAGATCTGGAGGACCGCTCAAGGCGACATAATTTGAAGATTAGAGGGATCCCGGAATCTGTATCTCCCCACGACTTACGGCAATATGTCACGGAATTCCTCTCTCACCTGCTGCCTGACGCGACAATGGACTCACTGCTTATGGACAGAGTCCATAGGATCCCTAAGCCACCTTCAGCCCCCCCAAATGTGCCACGAGATGTAATATTGAGACTATATTATTTTAAACCCCGAGAAGACACGCTGCACGCTCTCCGCACACCAGGAGCGCAAGGCCCAGTGTACGCCAAACTCTGTCTTTCCGGACCTCTCGCAGGCCACACTGCAACATCGCAGGCAGTTTCGCCCACTCACGGACACTCTTCGATCGGCGGGGGTGAATTATCGATGGGGCTACCCCACCAAGATACTGATCCTCAAAGACGGAGTCGTCAATGTGATCACCTCACTGGAACAAGGCCGACGGATCTTGGAGAGCTGGGACCTACAAGTGCCAAAAACAGACCATAAATCCCTAGGTCGGGTGGAGAAGGACTGGCATTCCGCTGAAGAAGCAACGAACGGTTTGTTTGCCTGTTTCACTGGGTACTCCTACTATGGTGCACGATAGAGTGCAGTGGTCTCCCTGAGCGCCACAACACCCTCATCTCCCCCTTCTACGCAAGGGAATGGACTCCCCATATAGGGTTAGTCTGTTGGAGAGAATTCACCTGTTATTTGTACATAGTTCTGCTGTATGGCGGTGTTTTTGCCTTTCTCATATTATGTTCTCTTTCCTTTTTTTCTTCTCCTCCCCCCCTCTCGACACCAGAGACACACTACTTACTACTGTTGCACAAATATGGCACCTCCCGATACATTTTTGACTGGCGCGATTTAGGAGCAGGTCAGAGCTGCATGTTCACCATACCACATGAGAGTACTGACATTTAACGTAAAGGGACTAAATTTACCCGTCAAGAGGCATTCATTATATATAGACCTCAAATCACATGACGCAGACATAGTGTGCTTACAGGAGACACACTTTAGACGAATGGACCACCCCAAACTTTATCTGCCACAATATGCCACCCAATATCACTCTACATTTCGATCCAAATCACGGGGGGGGGTCACCCTCCTGATCCACAATAGACTGGACTTTCAGGCCCACCGCATTCTCACTGACCCTAAGGGCAGGTACATCATTTTAGTTGGTACAATAAACTCCAGAACATACACACTTGTGTCACTGTATGCCCCTAACACGACACAACTATCCTTTCTATCACATCTGCTCAATAAAGTGTCGGAAGTTCTATCCGGCGCACCTATAATCTGCGAGGATTTAAATGTAAGCGTAGATCCCTCAAAAGACCGGTCTCGACCTGATACGTCCAAAAAAGCAATGGCAACGTTGTGACGGCTTCAGACAGTCATGGGATCCCATAACCTAAATGACGTATGGCGCCTCCTTCATCCAACGGAGCGAGACTATACATTCAGATCTCGGGTTCACAACAGCTACACGAGGATTGACTATTTTCTGGTCTCGGGACCAACTCTGCCCTACATAGTGGACTGCGCCATATTACCCTTCTCCTGGTCAGATCACGCACCCGTGATGTTGACATTGGGAGACACATTTCAATATTACACGAGACCCCCCTGGAGATTTGACGATTACTTACTAAATCACGAACAAGCAAAACAAGACATTCAGGACAATCTGACGAATTACTTTAAGGAGAATGTGTCCCCTGAGGTGCAACCTCACACGTTATGACAAGTTCACAAAGCGGTGGTTCGAGGGACGTGCATAAAGTGGAAAGCTAGACTCCATAAACAATACACGTCAGACTAAAAATCCTTACAGACATTCAAAAGGTTGATGTGGAAAATAAAATGTCCCCTTCCCCGGCACTGGAGGAGAGTTTAGATCTCCTGTTGAGAACCCTTCACGACCTGGAAGCTCATAGTTACTTTAAAGCCATGTCCAGATTAAATGCTATATTCTATGCCTTAAAAAACAAACCGGGTCGCCTGTTGGCGCGCAAATTGCAACCCCTTAGAGTACAGAAAAAGATATCTTCTCTTAAATCAAAACTTGGTCCGTTATATAATCCCAGAGATATTGCAAACGAGTTTGCGGACTACTACAAGGCTCTTTATAATCTAGATGTCAGCAACACGGTCTCTCATCCTACATGTGAGATGATTAACAGGTACCTGGAACGTATTCAGCTGCCTTCACTATCGCAAGCCCAGGGCGACATACTTTCAAAACCAATAACAATAACTGAACTGTCAACCCTGCTTAAGGAGCTACCGAAACGCAAGGCACCGGGGCCGGATGGCCTCCCGGGGCTTTACAACTCAGCATTCTCTGGCCAACTGCTACCACACTTATTATCTGTGTTTGAGGAGGCGGGGGACAGGGGTTCCTTCCCGGCAGATATGTTACGGGCACATATAGTTACCCTTCCGAAACCGGGGAAAGCTCCCGACCGATGCCAGAACCTGAGGCCCATAATGTAGACATAAAACTGTATAGTAAACTTTGGGCATCCAGACTGCACCACATCCTCCCCACTTTAATAGGCCTGGACCAGGTGGGATTCGTCTCCGGACGCCAAGGACCAGACAGCACGAAAAAGTTATTGAATGTGATGGAGTTCCTAAGGGAATCAGGGGAGCCAGGTTTGATCCTGTCGCTTGATGCTGAAAAGGCCTTTGACAGGGTCAACTGGCTTTTCCTCCGCATGGTCTTGGATAGATTCGGTTTTCCAGACCCTTTCATGAAAGCAGTTCATGCACTATATGATGCTCCATCGGCGAGAGTCCTGACTGCAGGATTCCTGTCTGAGGAGTTCGTAATAAATAATGGAACTAGACAGGGATGTCCCCTCTCGCCGCTTCTTTATGTACTGGTCCTGGAACCACTGGCGCAGGCTATACGGGAGAACGACTATATTCGCGGGGTGGAGATTGGTCCTACGTCCCACAAACTACACCTATATGCGGACGACATTTTAGTTACAATGACTGACCCGACTACCTCACTCCCTGCCCTGCAGGAAGAATTGGTTGCTTATGGCGAGGTTTCCTACCATTTAGTGAATGCTCTCAAAACACAGGCATTACCCTTACAACTCCCGCAAACTCAACTTGATGACCTTAAACACACGTATGACTTTGACTGGAAACACGCCCACATCATATACTTAGACTCACTGATAACGCAAACTTATGATCGCCTTTATTCAACGATTAAAACTTTATTGCATTAATGGTGATTTCGTGAGATATCATGGATGGGCAGAGTGGCGGCGGTCAAAATGATGATAATGCCGAAAATTCTATACGTATTTAGGGCCTTGCCGTTAACGGTACCGAGACGTTTCCTGGACAAGCTGCAGGCTCTCTTAATGTCATATATCTGGAACCGAAAACATCCTAGAGTACCCAGAAGCCTTTTGTATCTTAGACACAGAGACGGGGGACTAAATGTATCCCATGTGCACAAGTATTATTGGGCCACATGTCTGGCCTCCCTGGCGGAGCTGTTCCATGCCGGACCGATACCACAGTGGTTGGTCATTGAACACGCATCGACTGCAGGCCACGGGTTGGACGGTCTACTGTGGATCCCCCCACGGAATAGACCCCGATAACCTAATGCATTATCCTCAACCTTTCTACATCTGAAGGCGTGGGATCTCCATTTTAGTCGAATCACTAACCATACCCCACTATCAATGGCAACCCCGCTAGTATCTTTGCCGTTACTAATGCCTCATTTCCAGATGAAACAGTGGACTCAGAGAGGCATAACTCACCTCCATCACTTCTTTGAGCCCCACGCCATTCGGCCCTTCCAAACGATACAGCAGAAATACCAAGTGCCGAATTCAATGTATCTGTCTTACATGCAACTACACTCATATGAAATCGAATGGAGGGTACACTGGGCTCAGTGCACACCTACCACTCCTCTCCGAAACTGAACTGTTCTGCCTTGACACGCATACAAAGACTAAAACCCTCTCAATGCTTTATCGTCTGTTGAACACTCCGACTAAAGCGACAACCTGGAAATTTCAACACACCTGGGAGAAAGATCTGGGAACGAAATACAAACCTACACAATGGGCGCAAGCACACCAGTTTGCGGACGGCGCCTCAAAATGCTCCACGCTTTTGGAAACCCAAAGAAAAGAGTTGTACTGTTGGTACCTCACGCCGAACAGGGTCCATAGGATCTCACCGCGGGCCTCGGAAGTTTGCTGGAGATGCTCGGATGCGGTGGGTACCGCTGGTCATGTTTGGTGGACTTGCCCAAAAGTTTCTACACTGTGGAAAGACATCTCACTATTGGCTACAGAGGTTCTGGGTCGAAGTATTCCTTGCTCGGCAGAAGTACTGTTGCTCGGAATGATACACCTCCCAAGGAAACATTCAAAAATGCTTGTTATCATTGTATCCACGACTATGCTATTATTGGCTAGGAACTGGAAGTCGGATAAGGTTCCAACGTGTCGTCAGATAACTCAACTGCTGGATCAGTATCGACATTTTGACACTGTTTCTTCATACTCAAATATGAACCGACCCTCTAAATCGGATTCATGGTCGATATGGGACACGCACAAAATCTACCAATCGTGCACAAGATCGAGTACCGACATCCTCCCGTCGAATGATGCATAGAAATAATAAGATTTCTTCGATTGCACGAGAAATGTTGGTTATGCGCATGATGTTAGGTGTCTCTGGTGTCCTATTGTCCCTCCCCTCCCCCCTTTCTCTTTTTTCTTCTTTCTGCTTTCGATTAATGAACAAACGGGTTAACGTTATTGATGCATTTGTTAAATATAAATGAGAATAAGCGAAACCAGGAGTCTCACTCCTCTTGCAGTTGATGTAAAAGATTTATGCTTGAAATCTCAACAAAAATATTTGTAAATAAAAAAGAGTGGGATGAAACATGAGAAGAGTGAGGTGAAATGGAAATGAAAAGAGTGGGGTGAAATGGAAAGAGTGGGGTGAAACATGAAAAGAGTCAGGTGAAATGAAAAGAGTGGGATGAAACATGAAAAGAGTGGGGTGAAATGGAAATGAAAAGAGTGGGGTGAAATGGAAAGAGTAGGGTGAAACATGAAAAGAGTCAGGTGAAATGTAAAGAGTGGGGTGAAACATGAAAATAGTCAAGTGAAATGGAAAGAGTGGGAAATTAAAAGGAAGGGGGTGAAATGGACATGATAAAAGGAGGTGGGGAAATGGACATTATAAAGGGAGATGGGGAGATGAAAAAGGAGAGACTCCCTGCCTTTATAGTTAGAGGTATATTGCTGTGGATCCTGTGTACATTCATACTCACTGTCTTACCATTAAAGTTCTATTGCTGTGGATCCTGTCTGCGCTCATACTCACTGCCTTTACCATGAGAGTTCTATTGCTGTGGAGCTCTGTGATATGCTCACAGTGCACAATAATGTGGGTTTTATTGCTGTGGAGCTCCGGGATACGCCCATACACACCGCACAGTACTGTGAGTTTTATTGCTGTGTAGCTTTTTTTTCCCCCATACTCTCCTCTTTTGGTCCCAGAGGAAATTATGAAAAAATTCTCTGTATTGTGCACCATCTTCAAATGTATAATGAACGTTTAGTACTAATATATATTATTCGTCTAATCAATCATAACAGTGTCAGTGTTATTCCATTACTTATTACATACATTATTATGTATTTAACACACTACTATTGTCATTACATTCAGTGTGTGAATATCTATGGGTGTTCTGATTTCCGAGCAACAGTAGTTAAAAAAAGTAGTAAAACGGAGGGTGGGTGACACCATGAGTTACCGTACCGTGTGACACCAACCCTAGTGACGCCACTGAGTGAAAGTACTGTGAATTCATTCTATTCAACTGCTACAGTAGTTCAGTGTCGTTTTCACCATCCTTTTCACCATACAGGGTTATTCAAAGAGAATCGAGTTTGGTGACTTTTCGTTCTCTTCAATTCGGATCGTTTTGCAATCCCATTTCGGCGACCCTGCGGTGTATTCAGCAAGCACCACAGGGTCCCCGAATTACAGGGAAAGGCCGCCGCAAACCAAACAAAAACTGCAAAATCCGGCGAATGCACGCCGAAAACCCGCAAAAACATCTGGATTAACCCGCCAAAAATGCCAGAAAAACCCGAGCAGGAGCCGATCAAACACAGCGAAGCCGCCGGAAAAAGCCGACACCGCAGACGAAGGCAGTGAATAAATTAGAAAAACAGTTTGCTTGAATGTTTGAAAATTGAAACGCTGTTTGCAAAGAAACTACTGAGTGAAAATGCCTGAAATTTACATATGAGGTCCAGGGAATGATAATAAAAAGGGCTGTTACAGAAAAAAATAAGTAAACTTAAAAAAAAACAAAAAAAAAAAAACAGAAAAATGCTTAAAAAATCTATAAATAAAGCGATTATAAAATTCTACAGTAAAGAGTCAACGGTTTATTAGATATTGAATTAAAACGGGAATATTTTTAACATTGAAGCCTATGGGATTAGCCTGAATAAATCTGCCACATGAGCTCACCGAATGGCAGGGCATTTCGGGAACCTTTCACTGCTGGTTTGTGCTCTCTGAATAGCCGAAGCATTGCTTTTTTATGGGGATTTCATTGCCCTCGAACAGGCACCGAATGTGCAGGCAATTCGCCAGGATTTGGCGAATTGCCTGCTCTCTGGATAGCCGAATGGCCAAGAAAGGTAACCGAATGCTGATTTTCAGCATTCGGTTACCTTTCTCCAGCCATTCAGATATCTCTGAATTATCCTGACAGTGTTTGCTATTCCCAGTGCAATTCTCACTGGAATTCCTACCAGTGTTTCCACCGTAGTTTATGCTGAAGTTACTTTGCATACTTTCCACCATAGTCAAACTTTTTCCTTACCAGTGTTTCTATTGGAGTTCAAGTGAAAAGAATAAATTCACCACCTTTAAATTGGCAAAATGTATTCACTGGCTTTGCAAACAATGGTGGAACAATGCCGAATGGAGAATAGCCATTTTAGCAGATCTCTGTACTCCAAGTGGTATATCTGCTACAGTTAGCTTCCTCGGCTACTCCGACCACTGAACCTCTTGCTTGGTATTACTTTTATCTCCAGACATCAGCCTGAAGCTTGCAACTTAAGGTAATGCAACTTCACCCAAAAACAGTCGAGGCATGGCTAAGGGTTGAAATATGACTGGCTTTATAAGGGAGTGTGCAAACATTTATATCACAACTCCCGGGAGAAAATCCCATCAAGAAATAACAAACAAATGACTCACTAGACAAGATCTTTGCATTCCAGGAGAACAATAGTACAATAGATTGAGATTTTTGCAGTATCTGATAACTCATGCCATGGTCTGGAGTGACCACATTCAGCTAATAACAAACAGAAAATATAAACAATAGCTGGGACCTGCAAACCTATATCTTCCTTGATAGCCTGAGACCTGTAGGAAAAAAATATAAAGTTCTCAAAAATATAACCAGGTGCAAGCAGTTTGGGAAGATAATTTCTTTCGTAAGTCCAGACCTGATGAAAATTAAAAATAACTGGAACCTCAAATCCATTGATAACTCATTTTAGGAAGGATAATAGCAATAGTGCTGTTCATCATTGTTTGCATCATATTTGCCTGCCGTTGTTGAATTGTGCTTCTCTAGTAGGGATGAGCCGAACACCCCCCGAGTTCTGTTCGGATCCGAACCCGAACTTTCCAAATGTTCGAATCCGAACCCGAACTCGAACTTAATACAAGTCAATGGGGCTGAAAATTTGGTTTTTAGAGTGCCCTCCAAGAGGGCATATATGCGAGCTATTTGCCATAAGAGGTGTATGGGGGTCCGGGTAGTGCCCTGGGGGACAGGAAACAAGGACAAAAAGTAAAAAAAAAAATGTTTTTAAAGGGACAGTGAGTTTTCCATGAAATAAGGGTTAAAAATAAAAACGAAAAATTCCTTCAAATATCGTGCCTAGGAGGTCCCCATAACCTGCCTGCGAAGTGGCGGATTTGTAGGATGTATAGAAACACTTAAAAACAAAAAAATGATGTTTCAAATGACGGTAAATGCTTTTCCTTTAATCTATCCATAAACAACTGCTTGGGGCGGCAGTCTGTATGAAAAGAGGAGACATTTTCAGACACGCAGGAAAAGTTTAGTGATTTTTTTGGCTAAATTATTGTGAAACTTATGCAGGCTTTGGATGAAAGTAACAATAGGTGCTTTAAGGCTGGGGTCAGACTAGCGCACTTTTAACATGCATTTAGGCGCACTTAATCACGGCCGCACTAGCAGCAAATGACACGCAATGACGGCCAATATACAAAGTACGGCCACACGAAAGTCCGGCCGCGCAATGCAAGTGGAAAATGAATAAATTTTTTCGAGAACGCTGAACCGCTAGTACTGTGTCCGCATGCTCATGTCCGGCCAACATAACGTCCAGACACCCAAAGTTTCCTGGTTTGGATCCATAAAAAAATCACGCACAAAAATGTGCATCGTATGACCGTTTAAGCGCTTTCCGTGAAAAAACACCTCAATGCGTTCGGACGCACTTTTTGATGTTCGCTGCGAAAAATGCGTTCATTTGACCCTAGCCTAAAATTGGGCCTTTAGTGTTGGCAACAGTGCCGTCACACAGTATCACCCCTCTGAGGATATGAATCTGATACAGGCGTCAGTGGCAGCGCAGCCAAATATTGTGCATTTGGTGCCAGGCCAGCAAGTGCCATCATACAGTAACCCCTCTGAGGTATTGTGGAAGAGTGCAGGGGTGGACCTTGTGGTCAGGGCCGGTGCTAGACTATTTTGCGCCCTAGGCAAGACCAGCTACTTGCACCCCCCCAAAAAAAAACGACACAACATGAAACTGCTAAATTTCTTTTTACTTAAGAATAAAGTTTGAAAAGCACCAATAGTAAAAGTTAAATAAATATAAATAAACTGTATTAAACCATTTTAAATTAACTCTATTAAACAAATTAAAATTAACTGTATTGAACGAATATAAATTAACGAAAAAAATAAATAAGAGTTGTCAAGTAAGTTTCAATTTCAGACACCTCAAAATTTCACTTTTCGTGCCTTATCCTTTGCAAATTTTCATCATGCGTATATATATATATTGCCCAGGCCAGCTCACATCATGTGTATATATATTGCCCAGGCCAATCCCCTGGTGGAGATAGGCGGTTCATTTGAACCCCGATATCTCCAGGCATCTAGTGGGTCATGGAGGGTGTCAATCGAAAGGCCTGAGCATGGCCTTTCGAATGATACCCAACATGACCAGGTATAAAGTAAAAAAAAAAAGGATTTTTTGTGTGTTATTTTTATTAATGCAGCAATATTGTTCACATTGCAATTATAATGTGAACGATGATGCACTAATGATTTTTTTCTATGGGGTGGGTTTGCTATAAATCACGTAATTCCCCCCACAAAATGTAACAAGTCGCCATTTCTAATTTATGTACAAGCGCACCCCATAGAAAACATAACCACAAACGCTCATGTGCTAAAATGTGAAAAAAAAACACTTTACACACTGCAGATGGTTAAAAATTCAACTTTTATTGCATTTTTTTCATAATATACAGCCAGGACAGGACGTATACATATAAAAATGATATAATATGAATCTGCGTAGTCTGCCGGAAAGAACGATATCTAACATGTCAGTCATTTAACAAAATGTGGCTTCAAAATCGCGTTTAAACATGAGCGAAAGCGGTAAAAATGAGCTGAGCACACAGCGGTGAAATACAGCATATTAGAAGTTTTAGGAGGGAAATTAACACTTCTCAAATCTCAATCAGAAGCAGACACCACCCCACCCCCTCAGTATAGTCTACAATGTATCAAATTGATTAGACCAGACTAAAACACCTGTTGTTATGCCGTTTGCAAAACACAGGTCATTTAGAGTTGAGAATCTTTGCACGTACACATTAGTTTTTAATTCAATATCTAATAAACCGTTGCTTATAATATTCTGCAGTAAAGAGTCTCTTTATTTCTAGATTTTTTAGTATTTTTTTAAGCATTTTCTATACTTTTTTCAAAATTTCTTTTTGCAAACTCGAACCGAACACACCCAAAAAGTTCGAAGTTCGCGAACTTTCGAACAACCAAAGTTCGGTTCAAACTCCGAACCGAACAGCTCATCCCTATTCTCTAGATATCGAAAAGTCACTAGTTGTAACAAAGGTGTTTTGTTTTTATCTTACTGTTGTGTGCAACTACAGTGAACGTCGGTACCACAACAAGTCAACAACCCTTAACCCCTTCCTGACCGCTGACGTACTAGGTACGTCCTGCCCACGGGTCTCCCTTAGACCCGCGGACGTACATAGTACGTCATCGGGCTTCTAACCTCCCTCCCGCCAATACTCACCTTCCTCGCTCGTTCCCTCAGCGGTTATGGCAAGCTGGAAGCTTGCCTCGCCATTTCCTTGGGGCCGGCAGATCCGATGATGTCATCGCGCTGCGTGATGACGTCATCGGCAAGCGCCGGTAGTAAAAATTCAGGAAGGGGAGGTGGGCTCTTTTGGAGCCCTCTTTCTCCCCAACCATGCAACGCATAGTGATGCTTTTTGCAGCGCTGGAAAGGGGAGAGTCTCCCCTTTCCAGCGGTGTATAGCTTTAACATTTTCTCTGTCGGATCGCGATTTGGTGCTAATCGGTGCCAAAACACAATTCGAACCTGGAGGGGGCTGACATCTTGGATGTAAGCCAAGCCTCCAGGTTCCCCCCACCCACTGACAACCTCACCATATGTGTAAGGATGTCAGTGGGCCAGTTAACCCTTTAGCTGCCATGTAGAGATAGGGGGATCCTTTGGTTCCCCTTATCTCGACCTGTGGCAGCTAGATGGTCATATTTGACATCATTGGAAAGGCCTGATCACAAAACATGACTAGGTGTGGTTTAAAAATATTTTTTTTTTTTTTTAAATGTAATAAAGTTTTTTTTTTAACGTTTTTTTGTCTGGGGGGGTTTAGTTAAATAGGACCAAGGCTGTCATCTAAAAATAATTAGCACAAAATGGTCAGAATGAGCGCAGCGCACATAGGTGAACTGGCTCAGCAGTGAAGGGGTTAAAAAGCAAAAACATGTAAAAATTGGGTATTTCTAGTCTCGGGACAAAATTTTGAAACTATTTAGCTGGGGTCTTTTTTGGCGGTTGTAGATTTTGGGGATTAAATTGCGAAAAAGTGTGTTTTTACCATTTTTTTCATCATATTTCATATTTTTTTTATAGTAAATTATTCGATATGATGGAAATAATGGTATTTTTAGAAAGTCCATTTAATGGCGGGAAAAGCGTGTATAATATGTGTGGGTTCAATAAACGAGTAAGAGGAAAATTTGACCTAAACATGAACAGTGCAGAAATGTAAAAACAGCAGCGGTCACTAAAGGACGGATTTGTGTAAAACCGCCCAGTCACTAAGGGGTTAATATTAAAAGTGCTGAAAGCAAAGCAAAGCAAAACCTTCAAACATCCTCCCTTTACGCTTGGTTGTATTTGACTGGAATATGGCTTCAAGATTTTTTTCTAAACTAAAATAATTTTTGTATAACAAATGAATTGCGTAGCAGTTGAAAGATGCAAAAGTTGTGACATGTTGAAAGACATTCAATCCATTTTTCTACTTTTTCAACAAATATAAATGCAGTAGCAATAACATTAATAGCAAATGATAGCAAAAACAAATAAATGTTGCTTAATGATAAATAACATTTATAAAACTACTGATTGCTGTGCTCATTTTACACATTAATGCCACATCTATCTAGATTTGGAAAAAAACATCATATGCATGATTGCCTAAAAATAGAACATTTGCTAGATAATATAAACAGAAAATATACACATGTGTATACCCCTAAATTGTATAAATTAACTAATGAATTAAAACAAAAACATGAAATTATCCGATAGAGGGGTTTATGAAATGGGACCACAAGTATATTATGGATATAATAGTGTATATTTACGCATAAGAACATAATCTTATGCAATGAACATGCACCTCTATACAACTGAATAATGCAGTATCTGCTAGGTATCAAATAAAGCTTCCAATCGATTGTTTCAGAGGGTTTTCAGGCTGTATTATTCAAGTGAGAAAGAAATCAACCCTTTAATTATTCATCAAACATGTTAAACAATGAATCTTTGTGCAAAGTCACATGAAAAGCTCTAAGAAATGTAAACTAAATGAATAAGGAATGGAAAAGGAATATATATACACTGTATTCCTTGAACATATCTCACACACAGCGATAGAATAAATATATATTTAAAATTCATTCTGTCAGACTCAAGTTATTATGTTATGTTTGAAGTCATGCAGTGATCAAAAAAGGATATTTTTCTACTTCCTTAGACTACAATGAGTGGATCATGACTGACATTCATTTAGATCTTCTTTTGGATCAATAGCAGTAGGTAATGTTTCAAAGGCTGAACCCGATGGAAGCACGTATTTGGTCAGCCTATGTAACTATTTAACTAAGATCAGTGTTTCCCAACCCTTGTCCTCAGGACCCGCTGACAGCTCAGGTTTGCCAGATATCTGAAGTACAGCACAGGTGATATGATTTGCTGCTCAGTGATTGCAGGATTCAGTCTGCGTTTCCCCAAGGTGATCTGTAAAATCTGGCCTGGTTGAGGGTCCCGAGGACAGGTTTTTGAAGCATTGATTTATACGGCATGGTTTTAAAGTACTATCACCATACTAGTACAGTTTTAAAACAAAGCATCCATCTATTTCAGTGATACATTTGTCTTATAATGCCATGTGGTAATTTAAGTCCATTTCTTTTTTTTTTCTTTATTCCATCATATATACTGTAAACACAAAAGCAAGTTAATGATTTATTTCTTTGAGGAAGTAGGCTCAGATTTAGTTATTTTTAGCCACCGACAACAGAAATTGTGAGGTTTTATTCTTCTCGCTCTACGTATTTTCTACCACTTACTCTCATTATTTGCGAACCATTTCTTTTTCGAATTCCTTGTCCTCTGTCTCCATATGAATATGTATAGAAATCCTGCCAAGAATTTCATCGGAGAGCGAATCCATTGACTATGTAATAAAGCCCAAGTCTGAATGGTAATGAGAGTGCAAGCTAGTAATTAAGCTATGAAACGTATTCATGTAATGCATTCCTGAGAAAACTCCAGTATTATTAGGTTATTTGTGATTTCAGAAATCTGGGAAAATACCTCATATAATGGAATATTGACTCCTTTGATGTTTTATAGAATTGTTTTAGAGCAATTAAAATGTACACCATAGAATAATGTATCAATAATAAGGTGAACCATAGAAAATGACAAAATTGCTGTCACTGACCACCGGTCTTTATATTTTATATCTCCATTTGACATGTAAATATGTTACAAATTGAATAAATCCACTAAATGTAAATTTTGTGTCCTTGGCAAAAGAACAAAAACAGCATAATTTCTAAAATGGAATGCACGAGTTAAAATATGGAAATAAGCTTATTTATATTTCTCCTATGTATATAGACAAATAATAGAAAATGCAAATATTCATTTGTCCAAAAACTGAAGTAAAATGTGTCTGCACTGAATGGAGACAGAAGTTTATGTAGGTGTGGTTTATATAGCAATCAGCCAGATTATTTCGGATTGTATCCACAGCCAAGTGAAATCCGTTGTAAATACTTTCATTGAAGCGTCTCAGGTCTTCAACTACATTTATGATCTTGACCTGCCTGCTATTCAATCTTCACAGGTCATTTGAGAGCAAGAGTTAACACCTAGCCTTATCCCACTACTCAAAGTAATTTAGAGGTAGAATCTGGACTCAGTTGTGTGGTACCATAAAGAGGCCAGGGCAATCAGGATGGACCATGAAGGAGCTTTAATACATGGATGCCATCACAATATGTCGGCTCGGGCAGGTCTCTGTTTTCTCTACCTGATATGGAATTTGAACCACCCGGTCTGTACAGCCCCAGTGATTTGGACCCTTGGTAGGCAAGTGCTGTACCTTCTTTTAGCTTTGGGCATGGGTTATTACGACATGCATGTGCAGCTCTGATCCATCGTTCTTCACAGGTGCTACAGAATTTGAGTATAGAAAGTGTAACCAAAGCTCCCTCTACCTTCGTGCCCTCACCCTCCTTGGCACCCTTGCCTGCACTTTACATGGCCTCTGTGCCTGTTGTAGAGGTGTGGAGGCTGGCCTCCTGCCAAGAGATCGTGGACCCATTTGGCAAATCCAGTTCAAGGACAATGGGCATAAGGGTCATCTAACGGTTAAATGAGTTCAAAATACATTTATCTTGAAACTGTATTTTAGGAGTTTGTGTTAGAGATACAACATAGACGTATTGTCTCCTATCTGTATGTTCTTAGTTTAATATGATGCTCTGTGTTTGTTAATCCCATCTATTGTGTAACTAATTAGGTTTCAGTGTTTTCTCTAGGAATTCAACTCCCCCTCATGTAGAGAATGTATTCGGTTGATTGTGTCATGTTACCTCCTTATATCTGCTGTCCATAAAACTTCTCTCATTTTCATTAAAGATATTCATTCCCCTGTACTAAGCGGTATGTCTGGTGTTTGGGGAGAGCTACATATAAATATATTGCACTCCCACAAGTTCTGGCTGAGGGTTGGGAGAAGAGAAGCTGTTGTGCATCAGCTTTGCTGAAAAGAAGGGACGGACGCTGTAGCAGCTTTGGGTCTGGTCCACAAGCGGGAGACCAGTATACCCCAGTTGCTGTTACAGAAAGTATGTATTTTCTGAGCAATGCACAATTTGCGTAGGGTAAAAAAGCTGCAGGAAGAAAGGGCGAGTATTTGCAGCTTAAAGAAAAACGATAAATAAACAATAATTGGGCAGTTAGGGTATTTTATAGAGTGTTTCTTTAAAATAATGTGCTGCATAGGCCAATATTAGTTATAGAGTTGTTTGAGTTGTACCTGACTTGTGATTAACCTGGTATATTTTTTCTATTAGTTATCAAGCAGTCCACTAAAGCAAGAAGCGTTTATCGCTAAACCAATTGGGGTCATTCAACACTGTTATGTGTAACATTTCTTTTTGCAAACATGACTGGTGCTAGACTCTAAAATTAAACCTGAACTCTACTACTGCAGGATAAAAAAACAGAAATATATCACCAGCAAAAGAGGCATCAATCTACAATATGATACTTATTTGCATCTATGGACTTATTCAGTGTAATCATCCATGGTCTATGGGGAGTCATTTTATACTTCTTTATGTGGTTGATGTGAAACGCTAAATCATTCTTCAGGACCTGAGCGGAATCTTAGCAAACTCTATAGTTTGTTTACGTTCTAAAAACCACAATCAGCGCTTGAGATGACATATGAAAATTAAACAGCTTACATTATTGAGAACAAAATACCTGAGCAAAAGAGTCATTAGTAGCAGGTTTTCTTTTTTTTTTTAAAGAACCCTAGGACATTGAATTGCATTGTTTGCTGTTCAAGTCTGATGCTTAAGGGAATTTAAGATGCAGAGCTTTGTAAAGTGTACAAACCAACTGCTGGCCCTGAAGTTGTTTGTGGAAGCCAAATATCCTAAAGCAATCACAAGGGAAATGTCTTTTTGCAGACAAATTGGTAATTTCTGTACTGCATTTTCTGTGATCTTTGGAAAAGAGACCAATCCCTTGGCTGAAATATTAACGAAGAAATATAGCCAGGACATTGTTGGAATACTTCTGTTGAGGTAAGAAAGATTTAGTGTAACATAACGTAGATAACGAAATGTCAGTAGTAAAAAACAGCAATAATCATGTTTGAGGAAATGTTTCTAATGTTATGTAATATTGACTAAAAAAGACAAATTTCGGTGACTATGGATAGCAGCTCTAGTGCAATTTATTTCAGAAACAAACTCCCCAAACAGTACTGATTATCCCCTTATGCATTCTTATCTGGTACACATGCTATAAATCTTTGGTACATCATCGCATAAAATAAGTGTGCATTCAACCCAGCAATATGATAAAAATATAACAAGTAAGTCCGAAATAAGCAAACAATTAATACATCTAGCAAATTGGCATCTAAAATACAGCTTTTTATAATTGTATACCAGCCTTGGACTTTATTGTATTATTATATTGAACTATTTTGTTAAATTTCTATATTTTATTCCATGCTGTCACACCCTTACAGTAATTTGGAGATTTGTTGATATTAAGTGGCAATATTTTTTTGTGTGCGTACATCACATATTTTTTATGTGCACATTGGACATTGGCAATCTCATGTAAGTGGGTTGTACCTGTGAGGTCGGCAGAGCCGAATAAAAGACCAACAAGCAGCACCAACAAAAAGCCACGAGCGACACCTATCCTGAATTCTCCCAATGGGAGCAATGATGGAATGGGAGGGATGGAAATAATAGGTATATGGACTGGAGTATAAAGTAGAGCCAGTCCTTAAGTGGACAGAAAAGAAAGAGGAAGCAGGAGCACCAACAGCCCAAGGTACAGTCACAAACGAGAGTAGGCACGCCAAGAGGCATCAACAAGGACAGTGCCAGCCAAGGTTGATACAAGGACAGGCAGCACCGAAGATAGGACTAGCTGGGGTTGATACATGGATAGTCAGCAACGCAGTCAGGACAGGACAGGCCAAGGTCACTACATGGATAGTTTGCAACATAGCCAGGACAGGCTGGGGTCCATAAATGGATAGTAAGCAAAGTAGTCGGGACAGGCTATGGTCAGTACACAGATAGGGGAGAGCACGCTATCGGGTTAAGAACCACAACAGGGTGCCGCACTGAGGAACTGCCGGCATTAAGTAAAGCCAAGTTCCACCCCCTAGGCCAAAGTTTTAGGTGAGCACCAGAATGTGCGGACGCAATGACATTGGGCTGTCGTGGAAATGCCAATGCCCCCAAGTCCGCCCTGCCAATAAGAGAGTGGTGGCTGTAGGCTTTCCATAGCCGCACTGCTGCTGGGTGATCTGGACATCGTGCCGGCCCCAAGCTGCCATGCCTGTCTGACCCATGTGCAACCTATACAGCAGCACCGCTGTGGAAGTACACTGGGAGCCATTAGTTCTCTGTGTTCTGCATGTAAGTGGCCAGATGCCATGCACAGTACCCACTGCATAATGGGATCAGGGATAAGTTTAGATTTTATTTAGTATACATATTACAAACCATTTACAAAAACACCAGGTTCTGGGAGCCAGAATTCTTTGCAGAATACCGACTCGAGCTGAAAAGAACATGCTACATAGCAATTTTATTCTTTTCAGGCTAACTGAAAATTCAAGTCTCCTATAAAAAGTATAGGACCTATTAATTTATAGTAAGCAGTTGTGACATTTAAGCCATAAGCAAAGCTTGCAGATCAGACTAGCGATTTTAGCATTTAATATTGTGCCTGCAACCACAAACACTGAGGACTTAACAGTTATTCTAATGACTCAGTTGGAAGCTGTTTGTAGCCAAGTAGAATGCAATGTGTTGTGCAAGTACCATTGCTTAATAGGCAAAACATTTCTGGCAGTAAATAACACTATTGGGGATGTTCACTAACAACTGATACGGCAGCAAAGTGCACAGTTGTGGCAGCTACAATGAACTTTGACTATTCACAGAAGTAAAAATCAACAAAGGCAGGCAAGATTGATCCAAGCTATGGAGTACCACACCGAAAAATGGTTTCATAAAATTAGTAAATTCTTTTTAGCATTGTTCCACCCTTTGTTTGTAATGACAGGAAATATACTTTGCCAGTTTTAAAGGATACAGATTGAAATTAAGCTGAAAACAATGGTAAAAACAAAGCTTGTCAACTTCCACTGAATCAGTGATGGAAACACGGGTGAACTGTAGACTATCTTGGTAGAAAGTATCGTGGAAACTCCAATGAAAACTATGTTGAACCTTGGCAGAAATGTCAGTTAAGAGACCAATGAAACATAGGGAACAAATATGGAAAACAAATCATGAAAATTACAGAGAACCATAGTGGAATGAATACAGTGAACGGTGTTGGAAATTCCCTAAATAGTCAACTCATCGTAGTTCATCCACAGTAGTTCCCAAACGAAATCCAATGTTCTTTCAATGTAAGCTCGGTGGTTAGCAAATAACCCCTTATGTTTTATCATATGTGTTCAGAGCTTTGTAACACCACAAATTGCTCATATAAAAATGCAGTAATTTGCACTTTGCTGGATTCTGCACAGTGCTCTTAATTGGAGGCGTTCTTCAATAAAATTTACATTGATTTCTTTCTTTTGAGCAGACATACAATATCCTGTTATGGCTTTGAAAATATTGTTTTTTTTTACTTTTTCTTTCTCTTTTACAAGCTTTTCTTCTCTTTTGTGCTGCAACAACAGTACAGATTTGCAGTAAATCTGTATTATGGGATAATTTTGGTTATTCTGTGAAAGCTAGAGGCATTTCCGTATAATGTGCAAAGTAGTATGTGTGATTTATGCATTATATACATCTCAATACAGATGTCATCAAATATACCATGTTTTCTGCATCTGTATTTCGCCTATTCTACTATACAAAAGATGAATTAAGCTTTACTTTAATACAAAATATAAAATATATACAAATATACAAATATCAGCAAGCACCTGTTAAGGAGCAAAATAAATGATGGTCCTTTTCAGATATAAAGCGCAAGATACCATTTCAAGGAAGTATGGGGGCAGAGATATCCATCTGATCTGGTCTCTCCATTTCATGCGTTACCTAATATCTTGGTGGAAGCAGAAATGTTTTTTCCTTCCAACAAGATAATCTAAACGTTTTCGCAGTTTATGCTCATTTAAATCCATAAACAGATTCTGTTTGTGAATGAGAACAGGATGACTATGACAAATCCATAGATAAATATAATATAAACAAGATATAATGCTAATAAAGGGGTTATTCAGAAAGCACTGAAACTTCAGTGCTTTCTCGTGCGGTGTACTTCTGCTATATGCATTCGCCAACCCTACGGTGAATTCACTATTCACCGCAGGGTCCCCAAAGTGCGTGGAACATGGAACCGCCGAAGAATGCCTGCGACAGCTGAACAGACTGCCGAATGCTGCCAAACTAGGCCAAACACTGCCAAAGTGCAGAAAAAAAAAAAGAACTCTGCTTCTTTAAAATGTGTTTAAAAAACAATAAAAAGGTGTAAAAATGTGTGGAAATAAAGGTCCTATACATTTTTTTTATAAATAAAACTGTCTGTTACAGAATAAAAAAAAAAAGAGTACATAAAAAAAGTTGGGCATCAAAAAGTTTGCCAAAAAAAAAAATCCAAAAGAATTTATAAATAAAAAGATGGTTTTCTGAAAATGAAAAAATAAATAGTTGAATAAAAAAAATGGAATGTGTCTGATCAAATCTGTCGAACTGAATCACCAAAAATCAGGGCATTTCACTGAAATTTCAGTGCAGTTCGGCGTTCTCTGAATAACCATTATTTCTCTTTGGGACAATTTCCCTGCTGCCAAAAGATTGCCAAATTGTGGTAATCTGAGGCGAACTGCACCGTATTTCACTGTCAATTCGACAGTATTTGGCAAATTGACAGCTTTCTGAATAGACAAACTGCCACGTAATTGCACCGTACGGTGAAATTCACCGTTTGGATGCAATTCGGTGGCAAGAACGGCACTCTTTGAATAACTCTTTAAGTGTTTCTACTTTAGCTAGAATAATCAATCTTGCTCTCTCAATTTGCAAAAGCATTTGTGAGGATCCTATTTCTCCTCTCCTGTGATGGTAAAATATCTCTCCTTGCCAAAGAGGCTTTTAGATGTGGCCTTGTGAAGGTTCAGTGGTGGCTTCACATCATTTTTAAATCTGAAATGAAAATCACAAATGAAAAGAAAATTATGAGAAGCTTAGAACCACTGAAATTCCATAAAAATAAACATTAAATAATATTTTAATATGTATTTTTTTATATCTTATGATTTGGCTTCAAAGTGTAGATGAGCTGAGTTCTTGCGTTATGTATTGTTTATATGTTATAATGGCAAGAACATTACTCTCTGTCATTACGATATACTGCATTGAATTTTAATTTAAAAAGCATGTCCTTTATAGAGACTAACAGAGTTCTTCAAAGAGATGCGAATTGTGGCCGAAAGGTAACCGAACAGTGAAATTCAGCGTACGGTTACCTTTCCTTGCCATTCAGCTATTCAGAGAGCAGGCAGTTCGCCAAATGTAACTCATTTACCCTAAAAAAACCCCAAAAAAACCAAAAATCCAGTTCTGCAGAAAAGTTGAATTGGCAGAACATTGGCAGTATTAACAACAAAAATTGGTCCCTATTCCGGTTGAGCTCATAAACAGGAACCACAAATGGCAAATAATGAAGCAAGCTGTTAAGAATTTGTGGACCCTATATTCATTACTGCCTTTGATCAATTGGATCATTCCCTCCTCCTAAAGACCCCCTGCTCTCTTGGTCTCTGCCATACCACCCTCTCCTGGTCCAACTCCTACCTCTCCAATAGATCCTTTTCAGTATCCCTTGCCGGCAATTCTTCCGCAATCCCTCTATCTGTTGGCATTCCTCAAAACTCTGTCCTGGGACCTCTGATCTTTTCCATCTATACCTCCTTGCTGGGTAAACTCATCACCACTTATAGCTTTAAATATCACCTATAGGCAGATGACACCCATATATGAAGATCAATATGTCTAAGACTGAGTTCCTAATTCCCCCCTCTAACTCTGCTCGGATTCCTGACTTTTCTATAACTGTTGACGTAATCACTATCCTTCCCTCAGACCAACAGGGCTATCCAAAGAGATTCGAAAAGTCACCGCACGTTCGGTGACTTTTCGTTCTCTTCAATTCGGTTCCTTTTGTCGATTGCATTTCGGTGACCCTGCGGTGTATTCAGCAAGCACCACAGGGTCCCCGAATTGCAGGGAAAGGCTGCCGCAAACCCACCGAAAACTAACCGCAAAACCCACCGAATGCACGCTGAAAACAAGCAAAAACATCTGGATTAACCTTCGAAAAACCCGAGCAGGAGCCGATCACACGCAGCGAAGCAGCCGAACAGGAGCCGAATCCCACAGAGCCGAAGCAGCTGAGACGCAGAGGAGGCAGTGAATAAATTAGCAAAACCGTTTGTATGAATCTGTGAAAATGAAACGCTGTTTGCAAAGAAACTACTGAGCGAAAATGTCTGAAATTTACGCATGAGGTTCAGGGAATGATAAAAAAAAAAATGCTTAAAGTATCCTAAAAAATCTATAAATAAGAGACTTTTTGCTGCAGAATTTTATAATGAATGTTTTTTTAGTTATTGAATTAAAACGGGAATATTTTTAACATTAACATTTTGTTTATCCTAAACAAAAGATAAATCCAAGTAAAGTATCCATGTAATTGGGCAGACTAGATGGGCCGAAAGGTTCTTATCTGCCGACATTTTTCTATGTTTCTATGTTTCTAAGTCTATGGGATTCTCCTGAATAAATTTGCCCAATTAAACCACCGAATGGCAGGGCATTAGGGGAACCTTTCACTGCTGGTTTGTGTTCTCTGAATAGCTGAAGCAGTGCTTTTTCATGGGGATTTCACTGCCCCCGAACAGGCACCGAACAGGCACCGTATGTGCAGGCAATTCGCCAGGATTTGGCGAATTGCCTACTCTCTGGATAGCCGAATGGCCAGGAAAGGTAACCGAACGCTGATTTTCAGCGTTCGGTTACCTTTCTCAAGCAATTTGGATCTCTTTGGATAACCCTGCAAGTCTGCTGCCTTGGAGTGAGTCTAGACTCCAATCTTTTCTTCAACCCCACATCCAATTACTTTCCTCATCTTGCTGCGATCACCTCCGTAATATATCGCCAAAATGTATCCATTTCTGACTGCTCACACACCCAAACAACTTAGACTACTGCAATAACCTACTACCTTACTCTCCCCCAGGCAGTCCATCCTAAACTCATCAGCCCGGCCTATCTCACCAGTCGCTCTGTCTCCGCTGCTTCTCTCTGTGAATCCCGTAACTGGCTCCTCATCCACAGCAGAATAAAATTCAAATTACTCATCCTGACCTACAAATCCCTCACTAATCACTTAATATACCCCAGCTCGCCCGTAAGATCCAACAATGATCTGATTTTGGCATTCTACATCATTACCACCTCACATGTCAGACTGCAGGACTTTTCTTAGATTGTAAGCTCTTGGGCAGGGTCCTCTCTCCTACTGTTCTGTGTGTTTAACTTGTATGGACATTTTGTATTCTGCCACACAAATTGTACAGCACTACGGAACTTGTAAGTGCTTTATAAATGCTTGTAACGGTTTTCTCGTGCAGCGCCAACCCTATGGAACGCGCTTCCTCACAATATCAGACTCTCCCAAAATCTGGTGTCTTTTATATTCCCCCTAAAGACACTTCTGTTTAGGGAAGCATACCACCCAACTCTGTAATAAACATCCAAACAACCCAATAACCGTCCTCATCTCTCTCTCTATATTACCATCATTCCCATTATTGCAGTCCTCCCCTCCTGTTTCTCACCCCTCCACCCATCTAGAATGCAAGCTCCCACGGGTATAGGGCCCTCATCTCCTCCTGGATCTGTAAGTGAAATAATGACTTGCCCGTTTGGTGTATTGTAAAACTGTCTTGTTACCCATTGTACCTCTGTACAACACTTTGGAATGTGTTGGCACTTAATAAAATAATAATAATAATTACTATTACCTTGCTTAACCTCCCTGGCGGTGTTCCCGAGTGTGTCTCGGGGTTAGATTTCACCGCTGATAGCGGTAACCCCGAAACACGCTTGGGCTGTATACATCACCTCTCCCTGCGCTCCCTCGCTGATCTCTGCAGTCTCCTCCGGTGATCGCGACCTCATACTTCCTGGATTCCTTCTCACGAGGAGGAAACCAGGAAGCAATGAGTTCACGATCGCCGGAGGAGACTATGGGGGACATCGAGGGAGCGCAGGGAGAGGCGATGTATCCAGCGGCATCCCGAGTGTTGCTCGGGGTTACCGCTTCCAACATAGGAATTTAACCACAAGACACACTCGGGATGCCGCTAGGGGGGGGGGAATTAGACCGTTTTCAGACAAGAATTTTCTAAATAAATAGAACTCCAGGGAGGTTAAATTAAGGAACTCCTAACAGATACAACACAAGACTTGCCAAAGACTAGTCCTGGTCGAAACTTCATCTTCTTTCTGGTGTTGGAATAAATCCACTTTACTTAATACAGTGGGTTTTGGAGTTTTTATTCAATTCGTGGATCTTGGGGCCGTGGAGCAAGGACCCCTATCCTTTTACCCACTGTCGATGATGGTGCCCAGGCTCAATTTTTTAAGATACAACACAGGCACTGAAGCTGGTATAGTCTCCCAAAGTCCATATGACTCAGAGTAAGTCAAAGAACAGTGAGAGGAGGCTTTAGAACAAATCGCCCTCTTTGCTGTGGGATAATAAGTGAGATTTACTTTTTGAACTATTCTTTTTTTTCCAGTATTAAGGGATTTTGCTTTAACAAACGCTCTTAGCACCAGGTTTAAAAGGCATTATTATTTTTACCAGCTGGAAGTGAGAATAACAAGCGACCTTGGAATCCCTCCTCGTTCTTCGGCTGCCTCAGCATTAGCGCTTAATATGCAAAGTATTAGAAGCATTAATTTACAATAGGCAGTCACAACACAAATAGCAGGGGATCTTTTAGTATTAACCAACAGGGCCATTATACTTAACTGCTTACTCATTAATGCAAACAGCTACTGTGCGTAGACTTTGCCGTCTCCTTCTATTCTACGGATATTTTTGCTGAAAACTAAGCATTCTTCATATGGTTCCATTTATATATATTGTGTTTCATATAAATATATAAAGAATTCCTAGTAAGACTTAATAATATGCCTTATATATGGTTTATGTAGTTCTTAGAGTTCTCAGAATTATATGGTGCCTTTTTTCTGGATTTCATTTACTTCATGCACACCAAGTTTCTATACTGAAAGAAAAAAAATGAAGAATCTCATAGCTTGTCACTGACATACTTTGTTTTCATAAAGGTCATTTCTCAAGTATGGCCGATAACTCAGTATGGTAAATGACAAATGAGACATTTTGCAGAAATATGCATGAAAGCAGAAGGAAGTCTGTAATGTCTTTGTGTGCTGAAAACAGACCTTCAATAAGAAATGATTTCACTATTTCACATTTTGAAGGCACGCTCGTTTTTATACTTCTTTGTATGTTTGAAATACAGAGCCTGACAGTCAACTGCGGGGAACCTGCAGATCATGGCTTACATTAAAAGCAGAATTATATCTTACTAGACTAAGGCATTGATATGGGCTCAAACGGATTCAAGGTAATTAGTTGCCTATATCACTTTTTTGAAATGGAGATTCACATAAAAGGAATTGAGTTAACCACTTGATGCAAATGTAATCACAACTTGTAGTCCTAAAAGTATTGTGTATCATTTTTATCAACCAAGAGTAGACACAACAACAACATTTATGAGTTACAAGAGAACTAAAATGATGAACAAGAGACTGTGACTGATAAACACCCAAAGAAACAGTCAAGAGAAGCATGAGAACTCGCGGTTACTGTATGTAATGGATTTAATAGAATATGTTCTCAAACGAAATGCGATTAATAAAACACAAAATAGTACAGATCAGTGGATTTTATACATTTATTTTTGCTTCTCTAATTGGTATGCGTGACATTGTCATTGACATGTCATTAGAGGCAGGAAGTAATCACACCAAATACAACATCTTGAACTATTCTTTTACACACTTATGGGGTTATTCACCAAGTGCCGGCATTTGCAGTGCCAACAGACAGGGGCATTTCATGAAACAAAAACCCAGAAGTGCAACAGGACATGATTTACTGGTAAGCCTCTCCTGATGATCTATGGATTTTGTTTGTGTGAAATGTCGGTGTTTGTCTGCACTTCAATAACTTGTGTTTTGCCGGTGTTTGAAAAAAACACCATTGTTCGTGAATAACCCTTATATGTAATATTCCAAAGCAGCTGGTAAAACATAAAAAACCACCTGCTTTTCACATATATGTATATAGATCTGACTGTACATTAAGGACTTTTTCAAATGAGCAGGGTGAAATAAGTGGCATGCAAGATTGTATTCCTATGTACACTGTATAGGCCAAGCGGTTTCCCTCTCGATATATTTAAAGATCTAAACTCCACGGTGGTAGAACTAATGGATGCTGTAAATCTCACAAGTGTTGGCAGCTGATTCAGTGAGTCTATTTTTATAGCTTTATTTAGTGGGTTTTATCTAATATTGTTTGTCTTGCCAAGGATGTGGGACTTGGACACCACTCGGTTGATCAATTGTTGTGTATAGTTTAGGGGGTGGTCCCCATCCATAAGTGGAACATAATAGCGTCTTAATTTGGGCGATTAATGCAGAGGGTGGCAAGTCCTTCACACTTTGGCTTTACTGGGATTTAGGGGTAAATTTGGGCAGTGGTATAAATATAGCCACTTCATAGGTAGGTTGGCTGATTTTTTTTCATTTTAGCGGAGGTAGCTGGGACATGTTCCCATGATTACTGGACGCAGAATAATGATGTGCACAGGTGGAACTAGAAACCTCAGGACCCAGGTGCAAGAATCCATGAAGGGCCCCTCCCCCACCTTAGGAAAAAACATATTTTGACCGCCCTCCCCTGCCGTCTCCATGCACTGGACCTCTCCAAATCTGCAATGTCGACTCCAATCCGTGTCCTATTTTTTTCTAGGTCCACTATGACCACTTTAGTCCATTTAACTTTTAATGTAATGTGCACTATGTACAGCTCACAGAAACCTCACAGTAATGTGCAGTGCTGCTTAAGCAGGGGCGGATCCAGAGACTAGTTTTGGGAGGGATACTGACAGAAAATAAGGTGTTTTAGCAGAGAGACCGACTCACGAGAATTTACAGAGGGCCCGGCTCACAGAAGCTTACAATCTAGAGGAGCAGAGGGCCCGGCTCACCGGAGCTTACAATCTAGAGGAGCAGAGGGCCCGGCTCACGGGAGCTTACAATCTAGAGGAGCAGAGGGTCCGGCTTACAGGAGCTTACAATCTAGAGGAGCAGAGGGCCCGGCTCACAGGAGTTTACAATCTAGAGGAGCAGAGTGTTCGGCTCACAGGAGCTTACAATCTAGAGGAGCAGAGGACACCCGGGAGCTTACAATCTAGAGGAGCAGAGGACACCCAGGAGCTTACAATCTAGAGGAGCAGTTACAGACTCATATCTGAGAGGTTTATTACTGAGCAGCTCTAGCTTTCTTATACACCCTGGAGGAAGGATCAAACTCTCAGGGACCCATTACTTATCTCCCTGGGGTCCATGCATGGAGGCTCCAGCCTCTCTCCTCTGATCCTGTTGCACAGTGCAGCCTCGGATCCACCCCATTCCTGTGGCTGTCAGGCAGGCATGGAAGGAGACAGGCTCAGCCACATGGTCACCGGGAAAAGGATCACGTGACACGCCCCTGACACATGACTGGGAGGGGCAGTCCAGTGCTTCTGCGCAGTGTGCGCCCCTGCAAATTGCGATGTCTGCATTCACTGCACACATCGCAATTTGAGTTCTGGAGGTCAGCCTGGCATCTGCACTGCTGGGGGGGGGGCAATTGCCCCGTTGCCCCCCTGCATCTGCCCCTGTGCTTAAGAGTGTATCGCAGAGATCCACAGCAATAACACTTACAGCACATTACTGGGAGTTTGTCACAAAGCTCAGCAACAATAAAATTCACTGTTATGTGCAGTGCGTATGAGCTTATCACAGAGCTCCAAAGTAAAACTCACAAATAATATAGGCCCTGGAGGCCAATTGTGGGCCCCCTTGACTCAGGAGCCCAGGTGCAGTGGCACTCACTGCACCCTTGGTAGTTACACCCCTGATGGTAAGTGTATGTGAGAGATACTTGTTGGAAAGAAGGCGATTTTAGTTTGTGGCAACTCCCCCCTACCCCGGTAACATTGTAAATATGGATTTGAGGACCTCTGGCATGTTTCAAGGTGTTATTGATGATAACACACAGAGGCCAACTACGCATCCTATCGACATCATTCGTTAGAGCTGGGCACCTGGGTAAAGTGGTCACTCATGATAGCAGTTGATGGTGCTCCCCTAATTGGACAGATACAGATGTTTGGGGTAATTGAGATTATGATTGTGGCATATATCTGTAGTATAGTAGTATTTGATTGGATTTCCTTTCCTGATATTTTCTGAAAATCTGCCAAGTGAACATGTAAATAAAGTGGATTAGAAGAGATCCCTGGAGCGTCAGTCATTCCCGTTATCCTGTATGGTCGCCGTCCGAGTCACCGGACAGTTACAAGGGAAATCCTTGAGTGCAATAAAATGTTATATATATCACACACCTAATAGATTTCCATGGGCCAAGGGCCCTTGCACAGATTCAACATATTCCTAAATTGCAAAACACTCCGGATAAGAATCAAATGTAAAAAAATGATAATCAGTACTTAAAACTCAAGTGTTTCATTTCCCATTTGAACCATTAAAATTAATTCCAAAAAACACTTCTAAATATAGCTGCAGAAGATACTTTAAAATGCAATCAGAGCACTCATCTAGGTAAAAAGCCTAACCATTTGTCATATATATTCATCAACCCACTATCCAGTGAACCTCTGATGATCCTCATGAGTAAAGTGTTGGGATTTCATAGCCCAGCTAACATTCCATTAATAAGTTCAAACCATGTCTTTTTTAAAATTGCATTCCTATAAGAGTTGCTTGATCAATGTCAATAAGTTTTTTTTGCACAGTAATTGCCCTGTCCTTCATAATTATAGAAAATGGATACTTGTTGGCTTGTGTGAAGTAATTAAACCATGTATTATGATTCAGTTGAATTCTACTACATGATTCACCAAGTACTATGAACTTTGAAAACATGTTTAATATCAGGGTTATTCAAAGAGAATCGAAAAGTCACCGCACGTTCGGTGACTTTTCGTTCTCTTCAATCTGGTACGATTTGGCGATCCCATTTCGGCGACCCTGCGGTGTATTCTGCAAGCACCACAGGGCCGCTGTAATGTAGGGAAAAGTCGCCGCAAACCCACTGAACACTCACCAACCCACTGACACCGCAGACGAATAGAGTGAAAAAAAACAAAAACAGTACGCTTGAATGTTTGAAAAGTGAAACACTGTTTGCAAAGAAACTACAGAACGAAAATGTCTGAAATTTACATATAAGATCCAATGAATGATAATAAAAAGGGCGGTTACAGAAAAAAGAAAAAAACTATTTAAAAGAAAAAAGGAAAAAAAAGTTTGCAAAACATCCCCAAAAAAATGCCTATAAAGCGAGACTTTTTACTGCAGAATATTATAATGAACGGTTTATTAGATAATGAATTAAAAACGGGAATATTTTTAACATTGAAGCCTATGGGATTCGCCTGAATTAACCTGCTGAATTAAACCACCGAATGGCAGGGCATTTCGGCAACTTTTCACTGCTGGTTTGTGTTCTCTGAATAGCCAAAGCATTGCTTCTCTATGGGGATTCACTGCCATTGAACAGGCACCGTATGTGCAGGTAATTTGCCAGGATTTATTTATTTATTTATAAAGGATTTTACCAGGATGGATACATTGAGATTTCTCTAGTTTTCAAGTATGTCCTGGGTTCAAGAACATTGAAGTGTTACAGTTACAGAAATACAAAGTAATACAATGCAAGATATTAAAAAACAACACAAATATACAGATTAACAGAAAATAAATGTGGCGAATTGCCTGCTCTCTGAATAGCCGAATGGCCAGGAAAGGTAACCGAACACTGAATTTCAGCATTCGGTTACCCTTTGGCCCCAATTCGGAGCTCATTGAATAACCCTGTATATATATACACACACACACACACAGTTCTTTTAACTAAAAGGTAAAGTGCTTTCTCTCATATGTATATTTATGTCTACATGGTATTATAAATAATATTGATATCTCCCATTTGTACCTAAAAGCTCTATAAAGGGTTCCATATTTGGAAATCTAGGATCTCTGTTTTTCTATTGCAATACCATAGGAAGTATCATAACTTCCAAATCAAATTACCATAGCAAGAGGCTCTGATAAAATATGTCTTACAGCTTGTTTGCAGTTTGCTACTATTGTAACCCAAGAAGAGGTGCTACACAATGCAAGTCAGTGAGTAAAATCTCCTGTGACTGTTCAGGGATTCCCTATCATATGGGAGTTTGTTGTTTTATTTTTGCTGCATCAAGGATTAAAAAAAGTTGATCTCTGGTCAAAGAATCCTACCTGGTGGGATGACCAGAAAAGACTTTCTAAAAGATTTAAGTGAGCAGTAACAGTGTCCTGCACCTTGACTCTTTGAGTGGAATTGGCTTTATAAAAGTGTTTATTAATGTTAATTGTGTTTGACATTCATTTGTTGCAAAGGATCCACCATACATTGCATAATTAATGGAGCAAGCAACTCATGTAAATATTCAAAAGACAAATACTTTGTAGAAGTGCATTATGATATATTATGCTAACGGATTCTTTAGTAGATATGGTGAACATAAATGGTAAGTTACGTAAATATTTACATTCTTTAGCTTTTCAGAATCTAAGAAAAATAAATAGCTGTACCACAGGGAAAAATAGATTTACCAAAAAACTAAACTGGAGTTGTCATACCCACGCTGCTGACTGCATCTTGCATACCATCCGTGCTCAGGCAGCACCAGTAAAGTGCTGCCCCATGCTCAGCACTGCTCTCTGGAACACAAACCACACCCACCTGCCAAAATAAAGCTCTCCTCCTCCCATTCAGCAATGCTTCTGCATTATGGTGCTAAGCTGTTTACCTGACCAGATGTGTTTCCTGAGCTTCCTGATATTTACTATTTGAACTCCTGTGTACCAGACCCCTTCTTTGACCAATGATGACTACCATCCTCTGCCTGACACTGATCTACAGACTGTCCTGACTATTCTTTTGGAGTGCCCACTTGTACCTTTGGTGTCCCCCTTTGTGTTTTGCCTGCCACCCCAAGGTATATTCCAAGTATCCTGGTACCTCCGTCTGTATCTGCGAATCCCTGGATACTGGTTTCAGACCACCCTGTGGACCATTACAGGAGGAAGCAGAGAAGCAAAGCAGTAACTATCACAACACATTCCCGTAGTTATCATGCTTATGCACTGCCTTACGGTGAGAAGGCAACCCCCCCCCCACATACACAGTTGTATGGGTTCCTACACAGAGGATCAATCACACGTATAAAAAGAACACCGTGAACTTTAAATCTATAATAAGGCGCAAGTATTAAATCAAGTTGGATCTCACATGACAAAGATGCCATACATATTCTCAAACTTTCAAAAGCATGCTTAACCCCTTCAGTCCTGAGATTGAGATATCTAGGGGCTTCAAAGGCACCATCTGTGCCCCGATACTGAGATATCTCGATCTGGTGATTTGCAGTCAAAAAGCAAATGACATGTCTTTGCAGCAAACGAATTTCATTTGCAGTTGGGCTGCAGAAGGTGCTCCAAATTTTTAGCCATGTGGGCATAATGCCCAAAGAACTAAAACTGTGTAAAATGGTCTAATGATGCCCTTACATCGTAGAGCTGAAATCCAGAACTAATGTCTTGAAAATGCACTGAATATGCTGGGGATTTTCAAGGGTCAATATTAAGGTTCAAGTCATCTTCCCAAAGTAGCGGATTAGATAATTTCACTTTTGATATTTGGAGGCAGTTTCTCGTTAATAACATGTCTATTTTATAAAGATGAAACAGGCAGAAGTGAAAATTCTAGGTCAAAATAGCCAATCCAGAAAAATTCTCCCATTTATCTCACTTTCCAAATTGGCTATTTGGTGTAGATTGTTCTCTTCTTCTGTCAATTCTGAGTTTCCCCTTTAGTGAATAGACCTGTAATACTTTAGGATTATTTGCCTGAAAAGGAATTCTAAATGTAATGCAGCTGTGCTCTTCGTGCTTTAAGAAATTAGATGTACAGTAAGTCGATGTCTTTTGAAAATACCATTGAGATATGATTTCCGAAAGATAAGTTGCAAAGCAGTTGGAAGACCAGCTGTTGGCTCAATTACCTGCAGAAATTTCCCCCAGTTTGATAATAAAATCAGCAGAACAATTTTCTGAAGCCAAGATAAGTATGATTGTTTTAGAAGAAATATAGCCTTGCATTACATTTTTTGCCATCTTATTTCAATGTTTACATTTCAGCGGCTGCTATTGCAGCTTAGAGATCACTTCTATGTATGCTTAGATGTTCTTTTCAAGAATTGTAATATATTCCCACAAATCGTAATGTATTCATCATAGGTAAATATGTAGATTCATTTTTTAAAAAAAGTTTAATACCAATTGCCATTCACTATGAGAGCACGTATATTCGGTTTTCTATTATGTTTGTAGTATTGATTTTTAATCCATAAATACATTAAAGCAAAACTGGCATTTGATTTCGAGCTATGTTAAATGGCTAAACATTTTAGGCCTATTAAAAATGAAAATCAGAGTAACAGAGAAGCTGTATTACTAGTAGTTTTCGTTGTTTTAATACATTGCAGAGTAACTCTTTGAATACCAAGAAATGTATAAAAAATTATTATATATTAAAACATTTCAAATATTGAACACATAAGGTCTTAAATGTAGAGTAAAATAGCAAAGATTCATAAAGCTTGTTTTAAGAATAAATTTACTCATTTCTAATGTTTTACGTGTTTGTTCATCCCTTGCAGATATTTTCCTGCGAAAAAAGGTTCTAAACTCCAGATGGTGTCTCTTATACTTCACAATTTCAAATGGCATCTGTATCACAGGACTGTCCATCGTGTGGCCCAATCCGCCGCTTCTGGCTGCTGGGAGCAGAGTGAGTTTCCAGTCTCCCTCCACAGCCCTGCGCGATCTTGTGAGAGCGAGATTGCACAGGGCTCACACAACCCAGCAGCGCAATCCTCCATGGAGTCCTATGGAAGTGCTACCACGAGTATCATGGAGGGTTGCGGCTGCCCTAGAATATGATACTAATATGGGGATGCTACGGGGAAACCTCCTGGTGCATGTTTTCCTCGATAGCTTCCCCATTTTAGAACCTACCAGGGATTAGTGCCCCAGTTTGTTGCAGTGATGGGGGTAGCTGCTCCTTTCAGCTTCTTTACAGTTAAAGCGAGTGACCAGGGTGAGATCTCATAAGTCCTCACATTCTCAGGATGTTATTATCTCTGAAACATAAGTAATTTCCAGCAAGGAAAGGTAGATATAATAAAGGAAACCCATACTATTTTATGAGTTTTGCATGCTTTGAACACAAGTAAATTTAATATAAGACATGTCTCAACAAGAAAAGGAAGATATAATCTAATTCAGGGACTCTTGTGTGCGCGAATGAATAATAATGAGCAGTGCATTTCTGTATCTGATTATTTGCTTCCTGTATTACCTAACGACAAAAATGTGTGTACTCACTCTTGCATTGTAATACAATGGAAAATAAAGCTGTATTGTATGTAATACAATACAGTGTATCAAACTTAAACTTCCATGCCTTCTTTTAATGCTATTGCTGTAAAGAAGGTACCCAGAGCTGCCACCATCTTCACTAACAAAAAATGCAATCAGTATTGCTGCATTACAACAGCAGAGATAGATAACTGTACAGAGATACGATTCAGGTAATTAGAATTAGTAAAAACCCATAAACAGCACAGATACAATGGGTTACAATAGTTTTCATACGCAGGCATTATGCACATTCAGAAATTTTTGTAATATTCTATTAGCATGTTTTAGAGGCTGCATTAATAATAATTTAATTATAATTAATACAAATCCTAGAAGCAGGATATCTGACTTTTGTTTCATCCGTATTTGACTCATTTGGAATTGTGTAAGATAAGGGACACCAGTAGGAGTTTAGAACCTTTCACCCTAGCAATATTTTTAAGGAATAAACATATACATGAAATATGTGGATTTTCCCTGCACTTCGGGGACCCTGCAGTGAATGCTGAATTCACTTAACCCTTTCGCTGCGGAGGACGCGCTCAGCGCGTCCACCCGCAGGTAGGGTTCCATGCGGAGGACGCGTTGAGCGCGTCCTCCCTTTGGGGCCAGCGATCGGCCGGATTCCGGCTGATCGCTGTGCCCCCCAGTGCGGGCTGACATCCTCGATGTCAGCCCAGCACCCGGAACCACCGCCGGCACAATTAGATGTCATTGCGGCGGCGCGATGAAATCTAATTCAGGCGCCCCCCCCCGCGTGTGCGGAGGAGGCGCCTGAAAGGGAGGGGGGAGGTCCTTCGGACCTCTCTCCCTCCCGATCGCCGGGGTGGAGAGGGTAATCCAGGGTAATCCAGCCTGCCCTTCCTAACGGTACCTGGCATTAACCCCATGGGGGCCGGATCACGATTCGGAGCCGAAAAGCACCGGTTTGTGATCCTTTCCCGGAGCTGGCCGACATCTTGGATGTCGGCCAAGCTTCCGGGAATGCTCCCTGAGGACTGGCGTCATCGTGCATAGCACGATGACGCCAGTCCTGGAGTTAACCCCTAATTGCCACCAATGGTGGAGATAGGGGGTTCCAATGAACCCCCTATCTCCCGATCCGTGGCAGCTAGGGGTTAATGTTTGGTACTGTTGGAACGGCCAGAGCATGGCCGTTCCAACGATACCAAACATGACCATGAAAAAGTTTTAAAAATAAATAAAAAAACAAAATAAAAAAATATTTTTTTTAAAAATTATTAAAAAAAACAAACAAGTTTTTTTGTCTTTTTTTCGGTTTGTTAATCGCGTAATTTTCCCCAAAGAAAAAAATATAACGAGACCCCATTTCTAATTTTTTTAACAAGCGCACCCCATACAAAATATAACCGCAATTGCTCGCATGTTAAAATGTAAAAAAAAAACACTCTACACGTTGTAAATTATTAAAAATTTATATTTTATTGCATTATTTGTTATAATATACAGACAGTACATGACGTATACATATAATAATGACATATTATGAATCTGCCGAGTCTGACGGAAAGAACGATATATAATATGTCTGGGTCATATACTAAAATAAGGCTTCAAAACACGTTTAAACAAGATGAGCGAAACAGGTAAAAATGAGCTCAGCACAGAGGCTTGAAACGCCTCAGCAGCGAAAGGGTTAAGGGTCGGGATAACCCCTATGGTTTTTTTTAAAACACTATCTGGGTGGTTAACACTAAAATATACAATAAATAGCATTGTTGGATAGACATATGTTCTGAAACTGTCTAATTTTTTTAAATAATTGTCACAAGGGGCGCTATAGCGCGGTCCTCTAGGGCAAGTATGTCACAGAAACAGTCTCTTTATAGTGGAGTTTTATTGTGGCACTCCAGCATACTAACAAAACAAAACAGAAATCAAAGCCTAACTCGTCTGAGTCTTACTAACAAAGTATATGTCCCTTACTAACGCAGGTAAATAATAAAATAACAGAACTCTTTACCAACCTTTTCTTTAGGAACGCTGCCAACCATAGCACTTCACCAGCTCTGCTGTTACTTGTCTGTGTCTCTCAAAAATGAATCAATCTCTCTCTCTGGTTCCTCACACCCAGAAACATTTAAGGGCTTTTATTTCAGCATCAAATAAATCATAATATCCAAACCAACCTTTGGTTTCATATCCTGCATCCATGCAGACTCTCCAACCTCAGGAGTAGCAGAAGCACCATGTGCTTATCAGTCTCTGTATTTCTCATCAGGTGCCCATTCTAATCTTTTCCCTGTGTGGGAATCCTTCTCATCACGTGCACAGTCTCATCTCCTGCACAGTCTCATCTACCCCTCCCTCAAGCAGGAGCCATTTAAGCCCTTAACCACTTTGCTGCTAAGGACGCGCTCAGCGCATCCAACTGCAGGTAACGTTCCTTGAGGTGGACGCGCTGAGCGCGTCCTCTCTTTGGGGCCAGCGTTCGGCCGATCGCTGGCCCCCCCGGTGCGGGCTGATATCCTCAATGTCAGCCCAGCACCCGGAACCGCCGCCGGAGTAATTAGGTGTCATCGCGGGGGCGCGATGACACCTAATTCAGGCGCCCCCCCGCGGCGTGCAGGGGGTTAACCCAGGGCAGCGTGCAGGGGGTTAACCCAGGCACCATTTGGAAAGGCACAGCCTGCCCTTCCAAATGGTACCTGGCATTAACCCCATGGGGGCCGGATCACGAATCGGTGCCGAAAAGCGCCGGTTCGTGATCCTTTCCCGGAGCTGGCCGACATCTTGGATGTCGGCCAAGCTTCCGGGAATGCCCGCTGAGGCCTGGCGTCATCGTGCCTCAGGAGCACGATGGTGGAGATATGAACCCCCTATCTCCCGATCCGTGGCAGTTAGGGGTTAATGTTTGGTATTGTTGGATCGGCCAGAGCATGGCCGTTCCAACAATACCAAACATGAGTATAAAAAAAGTTTTAAAAAAATTAAAATAAAAAAAATATTTTAAAAAAACAAACAAGGTTTTTTTTCTTTTTTTTGGTTTGTTAATGCAGCAATATTGTTCCCATTTCAATTATAATGTGAACAATGATGCTGCACTAACGATTTTTGTATGCGGTGCGTTTGTTAAAAATCGCGTAATTTCCCCCAAAAAAAATGTAACGAGACCCCATCTCTAATTTTTTTAACAAGCGCACCCCATACAAAATATAACCGCAATTGCTCGCATGTTAAAATGTGAAAAGAAAACACTTTACACTTTGTAAATTATTGAAAATTCATATTTTATTGCATTTTTTGTTATAATATACAGACAGGTCATGACGCATACATATAATAATGACATATTATGAATCTGCCGAGTCTGACGGAAAGAACGATATATTATATGTCTGGGTCATATACTAAAATAAGCCTTCAAAACACGTTTAAACATGATGAGCAAAACCGGTAAAAATGAGCTCAGCACAGAGGCGGGAAAAGCCTCAGCAGCGAAAGGGTTAATTGCAGGGACACCTGCAGCAACACAAAACACATTCCCTCCTGGGGGTTATTACCTAAACCTTAAAATAAAAATACAAGTGAATACACAGTGCAATCCATGCACTACATCACATAATATAAAGATGCTTGAATTTTATTTTTAATGTATTTGTTTATCCTTCACAGAAATATTGCTGGTATGAAAGGATCTGAACTCTAGATTGTATCCTTATTTTGCGCAATTTCAAATGGGGTCTGCATTTTTAGTATATATGCAGACACAGTTTTTGGAGCAAATACAGTAAATTTTGATAAAGATAGATAGAAATAGCCAGAATTCCTGCATATGGGAATTTGTAGAGAGCATAATGAGATTATCAGCAAAGTGTCTTCCAAAATATAGCAATAGAATATAAAAAATAATATCTGTATGTGGCACAAAGTCTGTACATTAAAATAACCGTAAGACCTTGTATCTGTACAGGGATTTTCAGCTGTTCAGCAATAACCGGAATCCTCTCCCTATGTGATAGTATGTGACACTAAGGCTAGGGTCAGACGAACGCATTTTTCGCGTCGTCCGTGAAAAAGTGCGTTTGAACTAATGGATGCATTTTTTCACGGAATACGCGATAGCGGTCATACTATGCGCATTTTCGTCCGTGATTTTGTACGGATCATCAATAAAACCCTTTTTGTGTCTGGACGTTATGTTGGCCGGACATTAGCAGCGTCTGACGTCTCCTAATCACGCACACATGCAGTTAGCGGACGCAGCGCACTCTGTACATCAGTACTAGCAGTATCACGTTCTCGAAAAAATGCGTTTGTTTGCCGCTTGCGTTGCGCGGCCGCACTTTCGTGCGGCTGTACTTCGTATATTGCCCGTCATTGGCCGTCATTTGCTGCTACTACGGCCGTAATAAAGTGCGGCTGCACGCGCGTTCGCACTGCGTTCGTCTGACCCTAGCCTAAAACTGCCACGGTGTTTTGTTCTCTCTACACCCAGGGCCGGATTTAGAGCTAGACAGAGTAGGCATGTGCCTACCACAAGGGGGCGCCTTGCTCTGTAAAACAAATTTATTATTAATTTTTTTTTACATTTTGCAATCATTAAGACCACAGTATCTCTGGAGCCCTAAGGGCTAGAGGGACATATAAGGTATCATTGGAAAGGCCATAATAATAAGGTTAGAGTTGTGGAAGAATAAAATAACAAAATACTATTTTCTCTTTTTTCTAACTATGCACTATTATTCAGTTCACAATTATATTAAGTGAACAGTGATGCTGCGCTAACTCACTTTCTCATTTCCCACACTGCCAGCAAGTGTGGAGCTGATGATGCAATGCATTGTTTCCTCGACAACGTAGACTGCGGAACTGTACTGGGGAGAGACATGAAGACTTTGGAACCCTGCATCTTACACCACCAAGGTTAAGTGAGATGTCATTGCAAAGCTCAGAATCTGGTCTTTACAATGGTACCAAACATGACCACGTAATGTGTAAAAATAAAAAAGTAAATTTTATTCTTTTTTCTATTCTACGGCAGAGGCAATATATGCTTTTACAGATAGTTGAGTTAAAGCAAACAATGCTGCTGCACTAAGGCAACAGATTCTGCCCCTTTTGATTTGAGCGCAGAGAGAAACTTGTTTTCAGTTTTTGAAAAAAAAACTTATTATTTTTTAGTTTTCCCAAAACTGAAATCTGAAGTCGTTTCGGCATGTTTCGTTTTTTGTTTGGGGGGGGGGAGGTGGTGCGCTCCACATTTCTGTGCCTACAGACTCCTGAGGTACAAATCCGGCCCAGTCTACACTAATGCCTCGATTTGTTTTTGAGACTAAAACCATATGAAGCAGGAGCAAAAAAACCTATAATATTTCCAACACATATACAAACACACAAAACATCAAAAGTGAATAAAAACGTGCAAGTACAAAAAAACCTAGATATCATCAGCAACTCTAAAGTACCGAGCATCAACTGTAAGACTGTGTCCATAGCAAAGCAAATGCACTCTTTAGTGTAACTTGTGATCGGTTTGATTACCATTGAGTGAAAACTCAGGAATATCCATGGAATGCCTATGTTCTGTCCATGGGCAGGTCAATGAGGACTACAATCCTGCATCCACTTTGAATAATCAGACACCAGAGCAAGAAACTATCAGGGTTATTTAAAGAGATCTGAATTGTGTCCGAAAGGTAACCGAACAGTGAAATTCAGCATACGGTTACCTTTCCTGGCCATTCGGCTATTCAGAGAGCAGGCAGTTCGCCAAGTGTTGGTGAATTGCCTGCACATACGGTGCCTGTTCGAGGGCAGTGAAAACCCCATAGAGAAGCAATGCTTCATCTATTCAGAGAACACAAAACAGCAGGGAAAAGTTCCCGAAATGCCCTGCTGTTCCGTGGTTTCATTCGACAGGTTTATTCAGGCGATTCCCATAGGCTTCAATGTTAAAAATATTTCCGTTTTAATTCAATATCTAATAAACCGTTTAATATTTTTTGCAGTAAAAAGTCTCTTTATCCATAGATTTTTTAGGATCTGCATTTTTTGGCAAAAAAAATCCAGTTTTTGTTTTAAATCGTTTTGGTTTTTTCTGTAACAGCCCTTTTTATTATCATTCACTGAATCTTATATGTAAATTCCAGGCATTTTCGCTCGGTAGTTTTGTTGCAAACAGCATTTCAATTTTCCAACTTTCAAGCGTACTGTTTTTTGGTTTTTTTTCACCTTTTTGGTCTGCGTGTCAGGTTTTTCCGGCGGCTGCTCTGCGATCGGCGGCTAGTCGGGTTTCTTCGGCCTGTTCGGCGGGGTTAATCCAGATGTTTTTGCGGGTTTTGGTGAGCATTCCCCGGGTTTGCGGTGAGTGTTCGTAAGGTTTGCGGCGGGTTTTCCCTGCACTATGACAGCCCTGTGGTGCTTGCTGAATACACCACAGGGTCGCCGAAATAGGATCGCCAAATCCCACTGAAGTGAAGAGAACGAAAAGTCACCGAACGAAAATGACAGCCTAAGGTTTTCTATAATATACTAGGGTGTCATCAGGGCTCGAGTCCTGCAGGAACACGTGGGAACGGTACTTCTCATGCAGCGCAAACGTAGTGGGAACGCAGCTTGCGGTGCGCTCGCCATCCCCAGGCTCCACGAGATTTGCATCCCCGGTGACAGACCATTGATTCAGATCTCTGCATGTGCGCTTACTATATGAGCAAACAGGAGCTTGATAAGCCGCCTACACAGCCAATCATCTGACTGCAGAGAAAGCAGGCCGCTCCTCCCCCTGGAGCTGTGTGTCTGACCAGAGGCCTGTTCAATACCTCAGCAGCTGCTGAATTGCTGCAGCGCAGCAATTCAGTTTGCTGCAGCAGTGTCGTTGAACCCTTTGGATGCGAATTTTGAATCCAAAATGGCCGACGATTTTTTAATGAAACATTCAGATTGTTTTTCGGATCACTCGGACAAAATATAATAAAGAGAAGCAGTCAGCACAATTCCGTTTTGTATGCACACACCACAAATGATAGTTTTTAATGAATAAACGTTATGTTTACTTCTGAAACAATATATAAATTGAACTGTAATATATGTCTATGTGCAGGGGGAAGTAATAAATAAATATTTTGTGCTTTGGTGAACAAAAACCTCAAAATTAACATTGCTGTACGGAATTATTACTTGCTTCGAGGCGGCGGCCATCTTGCTGTACGGCATTGTTACTTGCTTCATGGCAGCGGCCATCTTTAAAACGTCACACTCAGCATCTCCTCGGGTCGCTGCAAGTGCTAGTTTAGCACTGCTGAGCGCTGAGCGGTTGAACGGCGTTCAATGGCAAGTTGCTAACTTAGCACTTGCAGCGGCTGAGGTATTGAACAGGCCTCAGATGCTGAGCACGAGAGAGAAGTGAGTCATTTAGCAGACAGTGTGAGTGTCTAAGATGGCTGACAGTGGGTTTATGGGGAGGGGTGCTTTTAGTGTGAGTTTGTTTTGTATGGGGGAGGTGGGCTGGTAGTGGGTTTATGAGGAGGGGGCTTTTAGTGCGAGTGCGTTTTGTATCGGACGGGGATCTGGCAGTATTTGTATGGGGGGACTGGCAGTGTGTGTATGGGAGGGGGCTGGCAGTGATTGTGTATGGGAGGGGGCTGGTAATGTGTATGCGTGTGTATGGGAGGGGGCTGGCAGTGATTGTGTATGGGAGGGGGCTGGTAATGTGTATGCGTGTGTATGGGAGGGGGCTGGCAGTGATTGTGTATGGGAGGGGGCTGGTAATGTGTATGGGAGGGGGCTGGAAGTGCGTATGTGTGTGTGTATGGAAGGGGGCTGGCAGTAAGTGTGTATGGGAGGGGGCTGGCAATGTGTATGTATCAGAGGGGGGCTTGCAGTGTGAGTGTGCGCATGGGAGGGGGATTGCAGTATAGGTTTAGGTGTGTCTATATGGGGGGCACTATGTGAGTTTCATTGTTGTGGAGCTCTGTCATACACTCAAGCACAACACATTATTTTGAGTTTTATTGCTGTGCAGCTCTGTGATATGCTCATACACACCACACATTACTGTGAGTTTCATTGCTGTGAAGCTCTGAGCGTATCAAAGTTCCCCCGCAATAAAACTGACAGTAATGTTTTGTGTGTATGAGCGTATCACAGAGCCCCACAGCAATAAAATTCACAGTAATGTGCACTCCCTAGGGATACAAAAAAGTGATGGGGTAATTTTAAATCTTGGGCGAGTTCCCTCACTTTTTTTCCCTGGACTTGACCCCTGGGTGTCATATTGTTCTTAATAAATTTACAGTTAAAATTAATCAAGTGTCCTTATTAATGGGAAAAAAGGCAAAAATACTACTGCTGACAACATGTGATTCTCAGAAGTGTATAAATACATAACAGATGCAAGTCGAGCACCCGTTTTTCTTTCTGCTTGGAACCACAAGCATTCAGGATTTCAAATTCTTCTGGGATTTCAAAATCTGGAAGAATCTGACATCAGAATGGAAGAAGATCACAGATCAGAGCAGAACAGCCCTGACCTCCTTCCTGCTGAAAACTTCCTCAGTGTAAACATGCTGGTGATCTGCAGCTTTCAGCCGCGGACATGATGCCCAGAGTCAGCAAGACTCTGACCAGCATGTCACATACTAGGGACACCCAGAGGCTCCCGACCTGTGTCACGGTCTGCTACAGCGCTCAGCAGCCTGGCAGTTTGTCTCGGAACGGCCCTTATCCGGATTTACTAAAATCCAGACAGCCGTCAAAAAATCTGACTTAAAGGGTTCCTGACCTGCATCGATATTTAAACATATGAAGCATTTTTTAAGTTTTAAATGGTAACTGTGAAATAAGGTGTAACAGATACTAGCTTATCAAGATATTACTGTAATAGCTTTACCCAGGCTGGTCATCAGACTCAAAGGGGTTAATGGCTTTCGCAGGTTGCTTAAAGAAAAAGTATTCATTAATGTATAACATTATAAATCATGAGCAAGTGAACGCCCTGTTCTGCAGTCATAGCTATTGCAATCAATTCCTCTGTCTCTGTAATGTTGCCATGGTGACACGCAAGACAGAAGAGGAGTACTGAAATTATACATTGCCCATCCTCTGTCATTTACCTTTACCATAAGGCTAGAAGGGATAATATATACAAGCCATTTTTTATATCAAGAGATGACATCTGCCATGACTCCATTTTATTATTAATTGACGCGTCTATATTTTTCTATACATAGGATTGCGGATTTAAAAACAAGTAAGATGCTTTTGTGAAAATACAGTTTTTCAAGCTTTACTAAACATATTACATTATGAAACTAAGGAAAGAGTTAAGCTGATAAACCTAAGTTGTGCATTTTAAATGGTATATTGATATGGTTTGTTAACAGCTGTCAGTAGTACAGTTCTGATGATTGCTGAGCAGGTGGGTACTGAAATTGCTAGGTAAAAAAAGTAAAAGAAGAAAAACAACAAAACATTGAATAGATCAAGTGAACCCAAAGAAGAAAAAAGAATCTGAAAAGTATCAAGCTCAAACCCATATAGTTATAGCAATGCCGAACATGTTTATCCAGTAATCCTGCACTTACAAACTGTGTAAGATTAGCATAGAAGTCAAGGACATAGTCCAGTTTAAGGCTAGGGTCAGACGAACGCATTTTTCGCATCATCCGTAAAAAAGTGCGTCCGAACGCGATAGCGGTCATACGATGTGCAATTACGCCGTGATTTTTTAGGGATCCAAACCAGGAAACTTTGGGTGTCTGGACGTTATGTTGGTCGGACATGAGCAGCGTCTGACGTCTCCTAATCATGCACACACGCCGCTATGCAGACGCAGCACACTCTGTACGTCAGTACTAGCGGTTCGGCGTTCTTGCAAAAATGCGTTTGTTTGCCTCTTGCGTTGCGCAGCCGAACTTTCGTGCGGCCGTACTTCGTGTGTAGGCCTGCGTTGGACATCATTTGCTGCTACCACGGCCGTAATAAAGTGTGGCTAAACGCACGATCGCACTGCTTTTGTCTGACCCCAGCCTAAAAGCACACATTACACTTACTGTAATTTCACTATCATACAAGTAATATGTAATTCTTTGGCAAGCTCTAGTTATATTCCACAAAAGTCTCTAGTTTCAAGGAAATCAACATTAATGATTTCCAAAGACAACATTAGAGATCAAAATAGAATGGAATATCGAGACCATAATACCTGAGATTTTGCTGCAAAATTGCTTTCTGTTAAGTTACCTTGGCCTAGCATGTTTATGCTGATATAAAACCACAGTATTCCTTTACAGACACACACAAAAGCTAGCACTTGGAGTTCTGCATACACATATACACCCACACAAACCTCTCAGAGCACTTTAGAACCCTAAAAAAAATCTTAGTGGAGTAAAATAAATAAATAAATTAAAAAAAAAAATATATATATATATATAATCCAAGGTAAGAAAAATATGTAACCTTTAAAATCATAAGAAAATGGCTTCTAGAATTGTGGAGCTTACTTACTCGACAAATTAAAAATTCAAATACAACAGCTGCTGACTCACAAAAGAATCATTCCCATGCAAATTCCGGCTTGTCTGGGTTTGTCAGTACTTTTACAAGTCTGTAAGGGGTTGGAGTACACTCATACACACCTTGAAAACAGGCCTGGGTTTAAAAGAATTTATCATTTCAAACGATGGATTTTCAGCTCATCAATGGCGTCCAGGCGCGTGGACTTTTCAAGACCTGTATATATTTTCTAATTTTTTTTCAAAATTTTGTGTCTAAAAGTGTCTCAATTTTTTTTTAATGGAAACGTGTTTTTGTACATAGTTAGCCTGTAATAATTAGGAATCACGCACTGAAATCCGCGCAATCAAGAGTCCTTACTGGTAAAATCCTTTATAAATAAATAAACAAAAATAGTAAATACACTGAGTCCGATAAAGTTTGAAACATGGCATAATAATTTATTATCCCAAAAATAATTATCCAAAATAATGCAATTAAATACAACAGAAAACACTGAAATCTCTCTGAAAACATGGGTGAGACGATGTATGGTCTGTTTCTTATCCTGTAGTGCCATCTAGTGGCCGTTCATAAACATTGCCCATTGGATTATACAGTGTATTTTCATTTTTTCCTAAATTTGCTGCTGGTCCCGCCCCCCTGCATCGTGTGACTCACAGGAAGCCTTACCAGGAAGCAAGTCCCCGCGATCACACTGCGGGGGACAGTGAGGGAGCCAGGAGGAGGTGGGTATGCATCCAGCCTGAGTGTGGCTCGGGGTTACCGTGCACGGTAGTGAAATTTAACCCCAAGTCACACTCAGGAATACCACCAGGGAGGTTAAGTAGGATTTCTATCAATCTGAAATCTTTATTTTGCTGTATTGTTATTTTGCAGTTCACAATACTTTAGGACTACATAACATGGAAAGGGCCTGTGTTAGCTGACCACTAACACAAGACTTGAATACCTGTATGGGTCAAAGTCAGGGTTTGCAGACAACAGCAAAGTTGCAGGGACAAACAGCAGAACAGGCAAGATACGGTAGACAAAAGAAGGTTCATTTACATGGCTCCAAGAATCACAGTAGGGCAAGTACAGGGCACATAAATAAGGTAGGAACAGATGGGACCTCACAAAAGGAAGTTACAGCAATGGGAGAAATCTCAATGAGGGACACGTCAAGGTAAATATTTGGAGCACAAGAATACAACTATGTACAGAATATACCATGAATTACTATGCTTAGGCAATGTTATAGCATACATGCCAATAGTCAGAGTATTTCTGGTAGGTTCCTAGATTGGTGCTTTGTGTCCCAGAGGATAATTGTCAAGAACTCTAAACTTAACTCAGTGCTACAAGATTTAAAACTAGGATCATTATCCTAGGACACTTTACTCAAAGGACAAACACGAACCCAGGACAGTCCCTGGAAAAACAGGACAGTTGGCAACTATGGTATATTGAGGCATCTCCCTTAAATAGGAGCTCAGACAACAACAGGAAATAGCTGTGGAATAAAAGGAAAATGTGGATTGGACCATATAACGGTGCCAAAGCAAGGCAGGAATACAGCTGACAAAGCTCAAGTCTTTGCTGAGCCAGTGTGGGCATGGGACTTTTTATGGCGCATACGTGCCTCTGTGCTAGGTGTGCTAGAATACAAAGCAGACCATTCATTTTTGCCAGTGGCTCTGCATTACAGTGCGTCTTGCATACAATAATGACTCACTTGGAACAGAAGCTGTTTTAGCATCACTGGCAGATCCAGATAGGGGGCACAGGGGCATTTGCTGCAATCTCATTGTAAGAGATTCAGGGGACATTTGGACATTTTAAACACTTGTTTCTCTAAGCCCTTACACCCTATATGATGATGTGAGATGTCACAGGAAAGGCCAGAGTCTGACCTTTCCAATGATAATAAAACATGAAAATGTACAATGGAAACAAAAGCAGGATAAAAATATAAGAGAATGTTTTTCAGATTTGTTTAAACTGTGTAAAGAGCCCCTCCCAAAACTCGTGCCCAGATCTGTCCCTGTTTAGTATCACATAGTATACCTCTGTACGGAATTTATCTATCTACTAATATCTAATTTTTGTGGCATACAGCGGCACCTGTGTTGGAGCAACAATAGATCATTATGTTTTATTAGGTACTGTGAAAATGAAAATCCTTTTAATACTCCTATTTCTAAAACTGAACTTTTGAAGTTACACGGCCAATCCAATCTATACACACATCACGTGTATTGTTAGTGAATTGTCTTTTAGTCTTAGTCCTTTAGATGTCAATACCAGCGGTCAAAAGCTAACAGGCATTAGAAAATAAATCTTTATAAGAAAAATGGTACAGTGCCACTAAGAAAATAAGTGATTTTTTTTTTTTTTACCTCTGACTTCAACTCTCGACCTTCAGAAAAATAAGTTCCGCTATGAGCAAGCCTCTTTGATAACAGATTTCAAATCTCCAAGGACCATTACAATGCTATGTGGAAATAAACTGTTGCCTCATTCAGAATCCAATCAAAACATGAATGCATTGAATAAAAAATAAACCAAGGTCATCATTATTTCTTTTCATTTCTACTTGGCTTCCCTTCAAATGTATGCCCTGTGCATATGAAATAACACAGAGACTTATTTCTTCATCATCTTCAGATCTTTTAGAAAACTATCTTTCATGGTAAATTGCGGATATTTAAAATCCCAAGTGACCTTAAATTCTGCTATTGCCTATATTTCAAAAAGGAAATTTTATTCATACATATAATCAATAGTAATTCATTTTTATTATAATAGTATTAAAAACATACATTTAGAAATGCATGGGGATTTTCAGTAGAAAAGATTTCCACTTAGATCACTCCTGTTATAGTGGTCGGTATACACTGTACATTTCCCAATCTTTAAGGTATGACTTTGCTTTGGCCAGTAGAAATTTTAAATCATTTCAGAAGGAAATGTAAAACAGAGAGCAACACCAATCTCTTGCTGCTTGTTCGTTTCTCTACATGTATGCAGAGTGGCTGTAAAAAATACAAAATATACAGTGAATAAATTAACCCCTTAACCTCCCTGGCATTACGATTCTGACTTCTTTTAGATGTCAGAATCGTTCTGATTTATTTTTTTGTATCCCCCTAGCGGTATATCGAGTGTAGCTCGGGGTTAAATTCCTATGCCGGAAGCGGTAACCCCGAGCCACACTGGGGATGCCGCTGTATACATTACCATTCCCCGGTCTCCTCCGGCGATTATGACCTCATACCTCTTGGTTCCCTTCTCACGAGTAGGCAACCAGGAAGCAAAACGCTGCGATCGCCGGAGGAGACAGCAGGGACAGCGAGGGAGTGCAGGTACAGGTAATGTATCTCTATCAAGCCCAAGTGTGGCTCGAGGTTACCGCTTTCAGCGGTGAAATTTAGTCCCAAGCCACACTCGGGATAACCGCCAGGGAGGTTAAGATCCAATGATGTAACGTTTACGACATAAATGCATTGACTTTAAAGACCCTTGGTTCTTAAGGGGTTAATGAAGCCTGAAATTGAGCATTACCGAGGGACTGCTCAGTGCCCACTATGGTGCTATCCTGGAAGGATTTAAAGCAGCGGTCGAAAACCTTGACCCCCAGATGCTTTGAAATTATATTTCCCATAATGCACAGATATTCTTGGAGCGGACTAGGCATCACAGGACATGCCGTTCCAAAACAGTTGGGTGGGGTCAAAGTGCCATTAGTGCCCTCACCCTTGATTCAGCCTTCCCAGAGTCTTCGCCCCACCTAGGACCTAAGTGCTGAACTCGGATTCCTCAGGGTTGGGACCTTAGGGACCTAGCTCTTTGTATTGAGAGCAATTGGATGCCTCCCCGCATTTATGTCACATGTTGTAGTTTACTGGAAGCCAGCAGAATGTTACGTCTGGACCAATGCAGAGGAGCCTGGCGCTGGATTCAGGGCGTGTTTAAAAAGGATCTAAAGGGTAATACCAGTAGGGGTCAAAAGAGGTTAATGTTTAACCATTATCTTCTACCTCTCCCACTTTAACCCTGGATAAGGGGTCAGCAGCCTTTGCTCTCCAGATATTTTGAAACTATATTTCCTGAGTTTCAGCCAATCTAATTAGTACTTGTGCACTAGAGATGTAGTTTCAAAAGAACTCATTAGATTGGCTGAGACTCAGGAAATATAGTTTCAAAACCTCTGTCATTTTCTGCTACATTTCTGCAATGTGCACCCCATGTTTTACAGAATAGTGTATAATGAAACTTTACTACAGGTCCTATTCATCGAAATACATTTGCAGTACTCCTGGTACATTCCATGTGTGATGGTAGTAAGCAAGGCCATGATAATAAATATGCAAAACATTTTAAGATATCGGATTAGGAACTCATAACCAACATGATGAAAGAAGCTTGAAAATGTGCACTAAACAATTTCAAATTTTCACACATCAGTATATAGAAGAATGACAACATAGTTTGTCTTTGTTTATAAAGAGCAAAGGCTGCAACATAAGTCTCAAAAGCTACATAGGGCTGATATATTAAAGATATAACATGCTAAATATTGATCTCTCTGTTAATCCCTTAGTGACCGGGCTGTTTTACCATTGTCTGTCTGAAAGTACCCACTACTGTTTTTAACATTTCTGCGCTGTTTGTGTTTAGCTCTAATTTTCTTCTTACTCATTTACTGTACCCACACATATTATATACTGTTTTTCTTACTCTTAAAGGACTTTCTAAAGATACCATTTTTTTCATATTATCGTATAATTTACTATAAAAGAATTTTGGACATATACATTTTTTTTTGAGAAAGGATTGTACCAGGAAGGATACATTGAGATTTCTCTAATTTTCAAGTATGTCCTGGGTGGCGAGTATGTACGGCTAGGTGTCTTGCCCAACGACACTTACTGGAGAGGTGCTCTTGCCGGGATTGAACCTGTGTCTCCACAGTCATAGAGCAGTGATGCTACCTCTATTCCATGAAAAAATTGAGAAAAAAAACTTTAACGAATTTTGACCCCCAAAATCTCTTACGCATCTTCAACCACCAAAAAAGACCCTGGCTAAAAAGTTTCTAAATTTTATCCTGAATTTAGGAATACCCAATGTTTACATGTTTTTTGCAACTTATATGACAATAAGAGCAATTAGCACTTTGCTATTTCCAAAGGATTTTTTTTTTTCAAAATGTATTAGGGGGCTTTTTTTACTTTATTTTTGTTATTATTTGGCTGGCTGCCTTGACCCCTCGAGGCACTCAGCATACGTTCAGATAAGTGCCTCAACCCCTCAAGGCACTCATTTCGCCTGCCAGCCACTTCACGGGGAAACGGTACAGCAGGTAAAATTACCATTGCAGGCTGCCTCAATGTCAAGGCATTCCTGCAATAGTAAAAGAGCAGCTGGAAGCAATGCCAATCGTTGCAATGCATTTTTTTTCGCTACCGGGCGCATGTCTGGTTAGATCAGCAGCTGAATTCTCTAATGCAGGATGCCTCGATTGCAACAGCAATTGAGCAGCTGGAAGTGATACTGAACGCTTCCTGCGCTCTATTTACTAAAGGATGTGGCAGGTACAACCCCGGTCGTTAATCGACCTTTTTTGAAGGACGTATTTGGTACATCTTCGGGCGCTACGGGGTCAACGTGAATATGTATCACATGTTTGTTGGTGAAATAAACCTGACCATTGTACAGTACATTAATCTCTTCGCTGTTCTGTTTGTCAATTATGGTTCTCTTCATAAGTCATTTATTGTAGGTGCATATGGATATAGTGCATGGAAATAATTAAAGGAAATTAATAGAATGAATGTGAAAAGAATTAGCAACCCTATATATCAGTCATACAATATTTCATTGGCTTAATGGACTTTTGCATGATCTTTCAACCCATAACACAGATATGGTATGTGCATGGACACTCCTGCCCTCCTTTCAACCACAGTACTGACTTTTTGCACGTTGCCACTAGAGGAACATATCAGGTTGATTTAGTGTTTTCTTGCTGCCTGTAGCTATAGTTATGGATTCACAAGTCTTTCCAGTAATTTGTGAACATTTCCTTTATATTCTATTATATTCCACTGAAAGATGCTTATTGAAGCAAACACGTAAAGGAGAAAAAGCTCAGTAGGAGAGAATTAAAAATACGAAGAACACCTTATGATATACAGTTAAAACCAAGTCAACTAGCGATTTCAGGCAGTATTCCAAAGTCAGTGCTAACTTAGCCAGAGCTGTCGTAAACTTACAACAGCAGGTAATTCCCACAAGGGAATACCTATATAAGGTGCCAGGTACCCAAATGCACTGGGCTAACCCACCAATATTGGATGTAAACAAGAACTTATAACCGCCCAATATACATAAGTATATGGATGGTCACTAAAGGGATTGGGTCCCCGTAAATAAGATTTATTAGAACAAAAGAATCAACAGCATAACATTTAAAAGCAACACAAATTGAATATGGAAACACAGAGGTGCTTAGTGGTAAATTAGGTGATACCTAGGAACAACTCATATGATAACCACCATTTAAAGGAATGAAAATGTCAACTATCGATTGAGAATTGAACCCTAACCAGATCAGAAAATATATATATTCAATGCTGCACTGAATCGCAGCAATCAAAATAATCATCCCACATAGCACCAAAAAACTCTTTCAGATATGGGGATTTGAAAATTGCACCCCAACAGATAAAAAAGTCAAATAATGCTTAGCACAACAACATTATAAGACAACAAGCCCAACGCGTATCGACAGCCTTCATGCTGTCTTCATCAGGGGCAAAAGACAAAATATGAGTTGTTCCTAGGTATCACCTAATTTACCACTAAGCACCTTTGTGTTTCCATATTCAATTTGTGTTGCTTTTAAATGTTATGTTGTTGATTCTTTTGTTCTAATAAATCTTATTTACGGGGACCCAATCGCTGTTGTAAACTTCCCAGAGCCATTATAGTCTGTGGAGTTGTTAAGTTTACAACAGCTCTGGTTAAGATAGCACCAACTTTGTATTATAGCCCTTTCTCTTTTACTATTTTAACAGAGATTAGTTCACTTGATTCAAGAGCACACTTTAGAAATTAGGAAAGTAAGGACAAGTTCAAAGGGTTTGCCGGCAATGTTATTATGTAGCTATGACCTTCTACTGGTATGCAATATAGTGCACGGGAACTAACTTCTAATTCAGGTCAGCTGCCTGTAGTTATATTGAGGTGTCAAACAATCATGTACCAGTTGTCAACTGTTTGCAATGTTCATGTCATGTGCAGCGTGGTATTGAAAACCTGTTCCAAACAGTGTCCAGATTAAATATCTATCATGCTACACTGTGGGCTATAAATGTCAAGCGAACTGAACATATAATTATAGTTTCAAGTATGCTTAGGGGGTATTCAGGTACTGCTGGTGTTTGTCGATGTTGCGAATATAGTCAAATTGGCATTTTACAAAAGTTAAAGCCAAAGAGTTCTTTAGATTTAACATTTGTAAAACTCCAGGGTTTTTTGGAGCTGCAACAATGGTGAATTTCATCTATGATTGCAACTTTGAAATACCAGCAATACCTGAATAACCCCCTTAGTTTTACTACCAGAAGACCATTTAACGTTAGTATGTAATTTTATCCATAAATGCAATGTCTTAGATAGCAAGAGTTAATATATTCATACATTTCAGCTGTTCATTTCAGGGTTAGGGACATTGGGGACCGCAGACCGAGAAGATTTTGGCAGGATCAAACTTCAAAAAAGTTCATAGCTCCATCCCAGCATGAAGTGAAACGTACAGGTCTATTCAAAGAAAGGTGAAACTCAGGAGAATGACTGCAGAAGTGAAAATTTTAATGGCAGGTTTATTTAACCACTTGGCTGCTATGGACGCGCTCAGCGCGTCCAGCCAAGTGGTTCTCCTGTGCTATGGACGCTCTGAGCGCGTCCATGCACAGGAGGCAGCAATCCGCCGGATTCCAGCGGATTGCTGCTCCCCCCCGGTGCGGGCTGACATCTTGGATGTCAGCCCAGCACTCCGGGACCCTGGCAGAGCAATTAGATGTCATCGTGGCGGCGCAATGTCATCTAATTCAGGCGCCCCCCGCATGTGCGGAGGAAGCGCCTGAAAGGGAGGGGGGAGGTCCTCCCTCACGATCGCCGGGGACCTCTCTCCCTCACGATCGCCAGGGAGCAGGAGGTTAATCCAGGCACCATTTGGAAGGGCACAGCCTGCCCTTCCAAACGGTGGCAGTGATTAACCCCTGGGGAGCCGGATCACGAATCGGCGCTGAAAAGCGCCGGATCGTGATCCTCTCCTGGAGCTGGCTGACATCTTGGATGTCGGCCAAGCCTCCAGGAACTCCCCCTGAGGACTGGCGTCATCGTGCATAGCACGATGACGCCAGTCCTGGAGTTAACCCCTAGCTGCCACCAATGGTGGAGATAGGGGGTTCCAATGAACCCCCTATCTCACGATCCGTGGCAGCTAGGGGTTAATGTTTGATATCGTTGGATCGGCCAGAGCATGGCCTTTCTAACGATACCAAACATGAGCATGAAAATTTTTATTTTTTTTAAAAAAATATTTAAAAAAAAAATTCTATAAAAAAAAATAAACAAGTTTTTTTTTTTTTTGTTTTGTTAATGCAGCAATATTGTTCCCATTTCAATTATAATGTGAACAATAATGCTGCAATAACGATTTTTGTATGCGGTGCATTTGTTAAAAAATGGGAAATTTTCCAAAAAAAAATGTAATGAGACCCCATTTCTAATTTTTTTAACAAGCGCACCCCATACAAAATATAACCACAAACGATCGCATGTTAAAATGTGAAAAAAACACTTTACACATAATAAATTATTGAAATTTCAAATTTTATTGCATTTTTTGTTATAATATACAGACATGACATAACGTATACATATAATAATGACATATTATGAATCTGCCAAGTCTGCCGGAAAGAACGATATATAATATGTCTGGGTCATATATCAAAATATGGCTACAAAACGCGGTTAAACATGATGAGCGAAAGCAGTAAAAATGACCTCAGCACAGAGGTGTGAAAAGCCTCAGCAGCGAAAGGGTTAAACAGTGAGAGAATAACAAAAAAAATCCTGAAAAATGCATTTCAAAATCGTTATAAATGGATTTGAATTTTAATGAGTGAAATTAGTATTTTCCCCCTCGCAAAACATCACTGTCAGAGTTATTCAGAGAAAGGTGAAACTCTGGACAACTTTTGGAGAAGTGAAAATTCTAGGTCAAAATAGCCAAACCAGAAACATTCTCCCATTTGTCTCACTTTCCAAATCAGCTATTTGTTCTAGACTGTTCTATTCTCCAGCCAGTTCTCCTGATTCACACCTTTCTCTGAATAACCCTGTTAAAGTTTGTTTCAAATTATTCAAAAGAAGAACAAAACAACATACTAGAGAGAGAAGTGGAGACCCTCAAATACATGTTGTCAAGACTGTAAAAAGAAACCGATTTGAATGACAACAACCATCTGGCCAGCATAACGGAAACAATTCATGGATGTGAATACAAATGATTATGAAAACAATTAGAAGTCAAGCAGAATTGAAGAGGTTTATGACATACTTAACAAATGGAGTTATAAAATACAGGTCAGTGGGCATCCCATTGTTGACTATACTGTGTGTCTTTATTGGAGACAAAAAAACAAAAAACAGTGACATTTCGGCTTTACATGGCCTTAATCTTGCTGATACCATGGTGATTAGGGTCTCTCAGTGCTCGGCGAGCTCTGCTTTACTGTGGACCAATGGAGTTGTCACAAGATAGGCTGGATTAAAAAATTGCGTTGAAATGGGAGAACAAATTCTGCGTTTAACTACATAGAACCATTAGAGTATGCCATGGGTAGGGAAGACCCAAAATTTCTTAACTTTTAAATCCACCATGTTTCAAAATACTGGTGCTCACATACAAGCTCTCCGTAACTGAGCCCCTTCCTACATCTCCTCCATTATCAGCAGGTACATCCCATCCCGACCACTTCACTCTGCCAATGATCTGATGCTATCAGTTCCTCGTACCCGCACCCCTAACTCTCGCCTTCAGGTTTTCTACCGAGCTGCCCACTTTCTATGGAACCCCCCGCAACATTAGACTCTCCCCATCTCTCCAGTCCTTCAAGAAAAGTCCTCTGAAAACTCATTACTTTAGAGAAGCCCATCATCTCACTCCCTAATCCCCCTCTGTTCATTTCTTACTGCATCTTCCCACACAGTCCACATGCACCCCGCTACTTCATGTTCTCCATTTACCCTCACCTAGTGTGTCAGCCTCTTAGATTGTAAGCTCTTGAGCAGGGACCTCTCTTCTGTGTGTTGAACCTGTTATCTATTTGTTATTCTGCCTCCCATTGTACAGCACTACGGAGCTTGTTAGCGCCTTATAAAAACTTGTAACTGTAACTGAACTAGTCAGCAACTCTATGTGCAGGTGCATTTGTTCTTGACTAGATTATAGCACCTTGAAGCATCTTGGGAAAGAGTATTGATGCGCACCACATGACTGCTTGGTGAATATACAGTATGAAGAAGAGTCGGATAAAAGTCTGTGCATTAAAATGGGACTTATTTGTAAACTATAGCTTTCCTTTATTCCAGAGCTTTCATAATGCAATTAGAAGTACATTTAAGTTTCGTAGATGATCAAAATGTCCAAACAACAGATTGTTTATTAAAGCATACACAAAGGTTTATGTTTTGGACTGGTCAGACCTAGATGTCATTACAGAACGCAAGCAAATAAAAATCATGTATTGCTATTCATGTCCTTCGATGCAAATTCAAGGTCATCTACTTTGATCCGTACCACATATCAACAATGATTATTATCATCATCATTTGTATAGCACCAACAATTTCCGTAGTGCTTTACAATAACCAAAATGAACGAGATATAGATAAAAGGACATAGGATGGAAACAAGAGGTGTAGAGGGCCCTGCTCATAGGAGCTTACACTCTTGCTGCAATCACATTGTTGTTGTTTTAAGAGGCTTTACTAAAATGTCCATTGTTTCTTCATTTTGTCTTCTAATTCTTATAGTAAACTAGACTATCAAATCCAGTATGAATTTGCATATTATTTTAGAATGCACGCACTCTTTGTTTTCCTAAGCACGTCCTGATCATCTATAGCTAATTAGTATACAGGATGTTAAGATATTTGACACCATTAATTACCGGAATCGACCTGAAACAAAACACTGTTACAACTTGTGCTTCTTTATTTCAGTAACTTACGCCACCTTTAAAACACGCCATATTTGTTTTTTTAGATTTGAGACACACTCTATATTGCACAGTCTTTCTGAAAATTGAAAAATGATGGATGGAATCGTGTAAAATCTTAATTTTGCCATCCATGCACAAAAGGACTGTAAATGAAAGCAACATTAAAATCTCCCAAGAACACATGTGGACCTTCTTTAGGAAAGCTACAAAGCGAGGTGCCAGGTTCCATATGTATGATGTCCCTCATTAATATATTACTGCTATATCCCTGACCATTCACTGAATTGCATTCACTAAAATGAATGAAGTAATCCATCACAGTTCTTTAAGTGCAGCATAAATACTAACAGAGGGGAATATGTATATGGACAGGTCTCTGTGAATGTGATTTTAAAGGATACATTCAGTTACATTATTGCTGTATTTAAGCTATAAAGCTTTCATGAGTTGCACTGTCTCACTAGTGCTGCCATGACTTCTTAATAGACCGTGTCTGGGTGCGATGGGACCATTACTACTTACAGACTAGCAAAACCAATTGATCTCATAATCTGAACTTTAAATACCTCAGTTACAGAGTTAAAGTAGCAGAGGGATCTCTCGTATCACACAAAATGTATTCAAACTGGACCAGATTTTTGATCTTGGTTTAGCAAGGATCATAAATGTCCCATGTGAGTCCACTAAAGCTTTTTGTTTGCCTGGCCAATAAAAGGTCACACCCAAAATGTCATTTTACCGCCTCCTGCTAAGATTACTGCACTAATTCACCGTGGCACGATTTCGATAAGCTTATTCAATGTCACAACATTCATTTCCATCTAGTGTTGCATTAATTTGTCACTAAGATCTTGTATTGATGATTATGGAAGAGTCTGGGGTTTGTTGGGGAAGTCTTTATGTAGTGGTCAACTCTCCATCAAAGATTCTCAGTGGGATAAAGGTCTGGACTGTGTGGTGGCCAATCCATGTGTGAAAGTGATTTCTCCTGTTTCCTGAACCATTTTTGCACAATTTGAGCGCGATGAATACTGGCATTGTCACCTTGTCCTGAGACACGATCTTGAACACCTTCTTCATAGTTACATAGGCTGAAAAAAGACATGCGTCCATGGGGTTCAGCCTCTTCAACAAGGCAATTTCGGTGCCGCTGAACGCTGCCGAATTGTGGCAAATTGCAATGTATTTTGCTGTCAATTAGCCAGAATTTGGCAAATTGACAGCTTGGTGAATAGACGAAGCAGCCCAAAATTGCAACGAACGGTGAAATTCGCCACCGGTGAAATTCGGGGCCAATTTGGAGGTTAGTGAATAACCTTTTCAGATAGAACCTGTAAATTTTCAGTCCACTGCTATCAAATCATCAGCTATGTATATTTATTGTTTAGGCTAACTGTCTCAAAAAAAGTTTTTTGTCTCTATGCCAAGACCTAATGGTACATGTATAAACATTTGTTTAGACATAAGAAAAATAGGCCTATGCTTTAACTTTGAATTATGGTAGAGTAGGTGTCAAGGACTCAGGGAAAAAAAAAAGAAAAAGAAAACCCAAAGGACTGTCTGACTTGTTTTCTAGATCAGAGTACACCATGACATTTTCTAGGATATATTTTTCTGATTTACAGATATTTATTTGTAAATAAATGATAATTGAAACATATTGTAATAGTGTTTCTATAGATATAAAGTATACATGTATGTAATACATCTCATCTATGCACACATACAGTATATATATATATATATATATAGTACAACCACAGAACAGAGCAGTCTTTTCATAGTTTTTTCTACCACAAATTACAGATATCCTATTGTTACACATACTTTAGCTTGCACTGTCCTTGGACACAGCAGCTTGTTATTATAAATACTCCCGCACACCGAGTACCTGTAATACAAGCTTTTAGTGAGCGTATACTTACAGCTCTCTTCAGCTTCTTCAAGCCAGGACATCTGTGCAAAAAATATTAAATGTCACGGTGGTAAAAATAATAATAAAACCAGTTATTTCACAAAAAAAGGAAGAAAAACTCAATAATCCTGTGGCTGCTGGAATATTCGTTTCCTGCTACTGCTCCTTGTTTGTTGCTCGCTGCTGATGATCTCTGCAGAAGAACATTTAATTAAGAGCTCCAATAAATGAATTGTTCTTCTGTATTGTCTTTACTCCTTCTTAATTATAGTGACAACTTAAAAACAAGTCTTGGTCTCTTGAAGTTGGGGAGAGTGATTATTAAGTCCAGTGAGCTGAGAAAGTAACTGATGCCAGACTATTCTGGAGGCCCATAGATGTTTGACATTCCAGTACTTGCGCACTAGCTATAAACAACAGCTTCTTGCACTAAGGCAGCCTGTGTTGAGCCTACATATAAGGCTTTGCTTCTTGAATGGCATTTGTGATAGACATAAATGGTTATGATTGTTAAAATCTTAGAAAATGCTGCCCGAGGCTGGAGATTTAATCCGGAGCATTTTGTATATATCCTGCAAAACAATTGCAAGTCTCTGTCGTACGATTATCCTGCTGTGCTCTGGTACGTTTGGAGAGATCTGTGATATTATAAACACTGACTTGATCTAAGAACAAATCAAATTATGGACTATACTTTGAGACCATGCCAGCAGAGCGTAACCTTTCCTATGTCTACATTACTTTGGATACAGTGTGATTACGTCTCTCTAACCTGCAACAAATTGCACTGAGCAGTCACAGCGGAGAATTAACGGAGAAAGGTATGCATGTGTGTTGCTAAAAGTTGTGCTAAAAACAGAGCATGCTAAATTAGTATTACTAAAAACCAGAACAAATGAGATGACTGTTTGCAGTCTGATGTTTATAAATATTGTCTTAATATTTGACCCAAAATCTGACATTTTCTTTTTGAAATAGTTATTGCAGGTGTGTGAAGGTAGGTTTCTTGATGCTGGTAGAAGAAAAAAAAATCATTCTTAAATGCCAGCTTTCAATTAAGATGTAATGACAGATCTGAAATGAAATCCATCCTGTCTTTTGTGACAGTGTCACTGTTCCTTCAAATACTAATCTTCTGCAGCGTGATCACTTCAGAACCATGTTATTGCATATTTTCTAGTCTGACGGACTATTTCACTGATCTACAACAGAATTAACCTACTTTAGAGGAGGAAAAAAAAGCTTTAATATTTAGTTTACAATTCCGTATCACTTTGCAAAGTCTTCTTAGAAGACTAAAATTTATTAATTGTGTCAATAAAAAATGCATAATATATACACGCATAGTGCACAATTAAGGGTTTCTTTGGTCTGGAAAGTAAAGGGTACGGAAGGTTGAAGGTTTTAATGAATTTAATTATGGTATTTTGTCATTTTTGTCAACAGACCATGGTAATATAAAATAGATCAATGCTTGTATGACAAACAGAAATTATCTATTTGATCCCTACAAAAAAAACTATTTCTAATTGCTGCTTTTCTCTTCCACTACGGAGCGCTTTTTGAGGGGAAAAAAAGATCAACACATTATTTGAAACATGGGATGTGTAGCCAACTTGTAAATGGGAGAAAATTAGCAATTTTGAGTATTGAATGTTGTCGTAAGGGAATTAAAGACTAAAATAATGTCAATTGTTATCTAGAATCCAGATCTAGAATGTTGGTGGGGTCACTTATCATACACAATGTCACACAGTGCCTGCATTATCATACAGGCATAAATAGCCTTTGTGTCAAGTCCAGTAACTATGATAAAGATAGATAATAAAATTAATCAGATCTCCTGTTTATGGGGGATTGTATTGATCATAATGAGATTGTTAACAATGCAGCTTCCAAATAAAAACAATAGAATAATAATATCTGTATGTGGCATAACATCTTGTTTCTGTACTGTACAGGGATTTTCAGTCATTATCAGTTATCATTATCATTTCAGTCATTAACCCCCTTACCAGGTACATCCTTTGAAAATGGTCGCTTAACGACGGAGTATTTAACTGACTTGGTACGTCCTTTCGTTAGAGGGGCTTACCGCTCTATACTCACCTTTGGTTGGGTTCCACAGTGGTCTGACCACCAGTTTCTTACCCCAGACGTCGCACCGATGTCATTATGCTGGGCGCAAAGGCATCAGTTTCAGTCCTCCCCCCCAAGCAGAGTCCTCTCCCAGTACTAAATTAAAAAAAAAAAGGCATTGCTGGAAAACTCACAGACCTTTCCAGTGATGCCACTCTTTAACCCTTTAGGAGCCGGTCCTCTATTGGCACCGGATCACGAACTGCTCCCAAAGGTTGCTTGGATGTCAGCCAAGCCTCTGGGGCCTCCCCCCACCCACTGACATCATCATGCATGCGCATGATGATGTCAGTTAGGGAAACCCCTTGGCAGCTAGGGGTTAATTCCCTATCTCACGATCAGTAGCAGCTAGATGGTAATGTTTGGCACCATTGGAAAGGACGGAGCATGGCCAATAAAAGTGATACCAAACATGACCAGGTTTCGAGTAAAAATAAATAAAAGTTGAACACGTTTTTATTTTAGAACTAAATTTATTAATGCAGCGTTATTGTTCACGTTTCAATTATAATGTGAACAATGATGCTGCATGAAGAGGTAAAATGGCTCTGCAGTGAAGGGGTTAAAAATCAAAAAGCATGTAAAAATTGGGTATTTCTAAGCTCAGGAAAAAATTTAGAAACTATTCAGCTGGGGTCTTTTTTGGCTGTTGTAGATGTGGAAGAGATTTTTGGGGTCAAAGTTTGAAAAAGTGGGAGTTTTTTCAATGTTTTTTTCATCATATTTCTAAAATTCTTTTATAGTAAATTATACGATATGATGAAAATAATGGTATCTTTAGAAAGTCCATTTAATGGGGAGAAAAAACAGTATATAATAAGTGTGGGTACAGTAAACGAGTAAGAGGAAAATTAGAACTAAACACAAACAGCGCAGAAATGTAAAAACGGTAGAGGGTACTTTCGGACAGACAATGGTAAAACAGTCCAGTCACTAAGGGGTTAATCTTATCCCTGTACAACATATGTGTTGTGCCCACTGCACTGCCTGTCTGAAGGACTAATATTCACAATGAGGGGGGAATAGAAATGTTAAGTGCAACTCTAAGGCTAGGGTCAGACGAACGCATTTTTCGAGTCGTCCGTGAAAAAGTGCGTCTGAATGAATGGACGTATTTTTTCACGGAATACGCGATAGCGGTCATATGATGCACAATTACGGCCGTGATTTTGTACGGATCCAAACCAGGAAACTTTGGGTGTCTGGACGTTATGCAGGCCGGACATGAGCAGCGTCTGACGTCTCCTAATCACTCACACACGCCGCTAGTGGACGCAGCGCACTTTGTGCGTCAGTACTAGCGGTTTGACGTTCTGGAAAAAATGCTTTCATTTGCCACTTGCATTGCGCGGACGAACGTTCGTGCGGCCGTTCTTCGTATGTTGCCCGGCATTGGACGTCATTTGCTGCTAGCACGGCCGTGATTAAGTGCGGCTAAACGCACGTTAATACTGCGCTCGTCTGACACTAGCCTAATTCAGTTTCACAAAATAACAGTCATTTTATTTTAAATTATTCTTAAAATATTTTTTCTTATTATCTTCCAAGGAAATTGCATTGTGCTCCAGATGCTAAGTTAAATATGAGGTCAACAGTCTTCAAACTTAAAATAAGTGATACACATAAGCAATAATAACATAACAATAACTGCCATTGACATACAGTAATTTCAATATTCCCTGCTTTGCAGGTTCGTGCTCAGTGTCTTGAGGGGTTAATTGTCAACAGACTGATTTCATCTGCTGCAAACCTAAATCTCATCACAGAGTTCTGGGGTGATAACCACCAGGACACCGAATACAAACCAACGACATCACTGGAAAAGCGCGACTACTGGCAACTATCAGGGTTATTCAAAGAGATTCGAAAAGTCACCGCACGTTCGGTGACATTTCGTTCTCTTCAATTCGGTTCCTTTTGCCGATCCCATTTCGGTGACCCTGCGGTGTATTCAGCAAACACCACAGGGTCCCCAAATTGCAGGGAAAGGCTGCCGCAAACCCGACGAAAATGAACCACAAAACCCAGCAAATGCACGCCGAAAACCCGCAAAAACATCTGGATTTACCCCGCCAAAAACCACAGAAAAACCCGAGCAGGAGCCTCAGCCGATCACCCGCAGTGAAGCCGCCGGAAAAAGCCGAGACCGCAGACAGAGGGAAGTGAATAAATTAGAAAAACAGTTTGCATGAATGTTTGAAAAGTGAAACACTGTTTCAAAGAAACTACTGAGTGAAAATGTCTGAAATTTGCATATGAGGTCCAGGGAATGATAATAAAGAGGGCTGTTACAGAAAAAATAAGTAAACTTTAAAAAAATAAATAAATAAAAAAAAATAAAAAAAAAATCGGACTTTTAACCCTTTCGCTGCTGAGGCTTTTCACACCTCTGTGCTGAGGTCATTTTTACCGGTTTTGCTCATCATGTTTAAACGTGTTTTGAAAGCTTATTTTAGTATATGACCCAGACATATTATATATCGTTCTTTCCGTCAGACTCGGTAGATTCATAATATGTCATTATTATATGTATATGTCATGACCTGTCTGTATATTATAACAAAAAAATGCAATAAAATATGTATTTTCAATAATTTACAATGTGTAAAGTGTTTTTTTTTCACATTTTAACATGCGAGCAATTGCGGTTATATTTTGTATGGGGTGCGCTTGTTAAAAAAATTAGAGATGGGGTCTCGTTACATTTTTCTTTGGGGAAAATTACACGATTTTTAACAAACGCACCGCATACAAAAATCGTTAGTGCAGCATCATTGTTCACATTATAATTGAAATGGGAACAATATTGCTACACTAACCAACCAAAAAAAAGAAGAAAAAAAATGTTTATTTTTTTTTATAATTTCTCTTTTTAATTTTTTTTATTTTTATTTTTTTTTTTTTTTTTTTACAAAAACTTTCACAGTCGTGTTTGGTATCATTGGAACGGCCATGCTCTGGCCGATCCAACAGTACCAAACTTTAACCCCTAGCTGCCACGGATCGGGAGATAGGGAGTTCATTGGAACTCCCTATCTCCACCGTTGGTGGCAGCTAGGGGTTAACTCCAGGACTGGCGTCATCGTGTTATGCACGATGACGCCAGTCCTCAGGGGGAGTTCCCGGAGGCTTGGCCGACATCCAAGATGTCGGCCAGCTCCGGGAAAGGATCACGAACCGGCGCTTTTCAGCGCCGATTCGTGATCCGGCACCCCAGGGGTTAATGCCAGGTACCATTTGGAAGGGCAGGCTGTGCCCTTCCAAATGGTGCCTGGGTTAACCCCCGCAACGCCGCCGATCGGGAGGGAGAGAGGTCCAAAGGACCTCGCCCCCCTCCCTTTCAGGCGCCTCCTCCGCACATGCGGGGGGGCGCCTGAATTAGGTGTCATCGCGTCGCCGCGATGACACCTAATGTCCCCGCCGGGCTCCCGAGTGCTGGGCTGACATCCAAGATGTCAGCCCGCACCGGGGGGGCGCAGCAATCCGCCGGAATCCGGCGGATTGCTGCCTCCTGTGCTCGGACGCGCTGAGCGCGTCCGTAGCACAGGAGAACCACTTGGCTGGACGCGCTGAGCATAGCAGCCAAGTGGTTAAAAAAATAATAAAAAAATTAAGAAAAATGCTTAAAATATCCGAAAAAAATATATAAATAAAGAGACTCTTTAATGCAGAATTTTATAATGAACGGTTTATTAGATATTGAATTAAAACGGGAATATTTTTAACATTGAAGCCTATGGGATTCTCCTGAATAAATTTGCCGAATTAAACCACCGAATGGCAGGTCATTTCGGGAACCTTTCACTGCTGGTTTGAATAGCCGAAGCAGTGCTTTTTCATGGGGTTTTCACTGCCCTCGAACAGGCACCGAACAGGCACCGTATGTTCAGGCAATTCGCCAGGATTTGGCGAATTGCCTGCTCTCTGGATAGCCGAATGGCCAGGAAAGGTAACCGAACGCTGATTTTCAAGCAATTCGGATCTCTTTGAATAACCCTGTATGTATTGAAGAGGATCGCAACCCTTGTCCACAAGTTAAAGTACCACTAGGCCAGGTTTGCCTGATATCTGAAGCACAGCACAGGTGATAGCATTTGCTGCTCAGTGACTGCAGGATTCAGTCTGCATTTCCCCAAGGTGATCAATCCTTTAAATCTGACCTATTATGGGTACTTGGGGACTGGGTTGAAAAACACTGATGTATTGGTAACCTGATTCCTGTAGCCGGTGACTGATAGTATTCCATTGGAAACACCAAGCTAATCTATCTCTAATACCACAACCAGTGACAGTCACCTCTATTGTTATTCACTTTGGAGTCCACAAGATCGTATGCAATGTTAATGGTCCCAGCCCAAGGACACAGAAGAACTGTATGACCTTGGTATCTTTGCCATTGCATTGAGAGTAGGCAGCTGTCATATGAGATTGGAGGCAAATGAAGTTTATTTTCCTAGCTAGAAGGGAGTGCAACGTTGCAAAATCTCTTCTTTTTCTGAGATCGCAAGTCTCTTTTTTTCTGCAACTGGCAGAATAGCAAGGGACATGGGATCTGTTGTTATTTTGGCACTCCTCACTCAAAGTATAGATATGTAAATGTAAAGCAACTGTGCTTAAAAGCCGAGAGCTAACACATGTTACAAGTCAAGGAGAAAGCGAACCTTTGTTTTCTCCACTTTCAGTACAGAGATCCCATTAGTCCCTTCACAGCCAAAAACCATATAGAAATGTTTTTGTATTGAAATTAAAGGATGATGCTTAACTTGAGGGAAAAGAAAGAATTTCTTAGACCTAAATCCTGTTAGACATATGGTATCAACATAATTTCTGTATACAGGCTTTATGCCCACAGTTTTTGGAAGATGTAATGCTATTAATCTCATTATATTCGCTACAAGTACCCATAAGCAGGATGTTTGATACCTTTTTATTTCTCTATATTTATCACAGCTGAGTGGGTAAGTGTGACAGGTGCACTATAAGATTAGTAAAACTTTATAAAACTGGAACATTTATTACACAATGAACACAATGAATTTATGCATATAAATAAAATGGCAGACGTATATAGCTGAATTTGAATAAAACGGTAGTATTTGTGGCTGCAGTGCAGTCATATTCATTAGGATATTACAGTGGCAAGAAAAAGTATGTGATCCCTTTGGGATTACGTGGAGTTTTGCATGAATTGGTCATAAAATGTGCTCTGATCTTCATCTAAGTCACAACAATTTGAAAAACACAGTCTGCTTAAAATAATACAACACAAACATTTTATGTTTTCATGTGTTTATTGAACAGAACATGTAAACATTCACAGTGCAGGGTGGGAAAAGTATGTGAACCTTTGGACTTAATAACTGGTTGACCCTCCTTTGGCAGCAATAACCTCAACCAAATGTTTCCTGTAGTTGCAGATCAGACCTTGCACAATGATCTGGAGTAATTTTGGAACACTCCTCTTCACAAAACTGTTTCAGTGTAGCAATATTCTTGGGATGTCTGGTGTGAATCGCTCTCTTAAGGTCATGCCACAGCATTTCAATCGGGTTGAGGTCAGGACTCTGACTGGGCCACTCCAGAAGGCGTATTTTGTTTTGTTGAAGCCATTCTTTTGTTGAATTACTTGTATGCTTTGGGTCATTGTCCTGTTGCATCACCCATCCTCTGCGAAGCTTCAGTTGGCGGACAGATGGTCTTACGTTTTCCTGCAAAATGTCTTGATAAACTCTGGAATTCATTTTTCCATCAATGATAACAATCCATCCAGGCCCTGAGGCCGCAAAGCAGCCCCAAACCATGATGCTCCCTCCGCCATGTTTTACAGTGGGGATGAGGTTTTGATGTTGGTGTGCTGTGCCTTTTTTTCTCCACACAGTGTTGTGTGTTTTTTCCTAACAACTCAATTTTGGTTTCATCTGTCCACAGAATATTTTGCCGGTAGTGCTATGGAACATCCAGGTGCTCTTTTGCAAACTTCAAACGTGCTTCAATATTCTTTTTGGACAGCAATGGCTTCCTCCGTGGTGTCCTCCCATGTACTCCATTCTTGTTTAAGGTTTTCCTTATTGTAGATGTGTCAACAAAAATGTTAGCATGTGCCAGAGATTTCTGTAAGTCTTTAGCTGACACTCTAGGATTCCTCTTTACCTCATTAAGCATTCTGCGCTGTGCTCTTGCAGTCATCTTTACAGGACGACCACGCCTAGGGAGAGTAGCAACAGTGCTGAACTTTCTCCATTTGTAGACAGTCTGTCTTACCGTGGACACATGAACATCAAGGCTTATGGAGATTCTTTTGTAACCCTTTCAAGCTTCATGCAAGTCAACAATTCTTGATCGTAGGTCTTCTGAGAGCTCTTTTCTGCGAGGCATGGTTCACATCAGGCAGTGCTTCTTGAAACCAGTAAACCCAAAACTGGTGTGTGTTTTTAAAGGGCAGGACAGCTTTCAGCAACACATCCAATAATATCACACTGATTGGACTCAAGGTTGGCTCACTCCTGGCTCCAATTAGCTCTTGGAGAAGTCATTAGGCTAGGGGTTCACATACTTTTCCACCCTGCACTGTGAATGTTTACATGTTATGTTCAATAAACACATGATAACATCATAATGTTTGTGTTGTATTATTTTAAGCAGACTGTGTTTTTCAAATTGTTGTTACTTAGATAAAGATCAGAGCACATTTTATGACCAATTCATGCAAAACTCCACATAATCCCAAAGGGTTCACATACATTTTCTTGCCACTGTATATGAATGGGCTGCTCATTTAAATATAACATGTAGGTTAAGCTGAAGCAATCAATTAGATGTCAAACTCTGACTCAAACAAAGCAAGATAGGAAAATTCTAAATATGGAATGAAATGAATGTCACTAGTTAAAAATGACACGACCAACGTCTGGACTCACTCAACTGTTTGACATAAGAGAAGACTGGCATTATCTTCTCTTTGCTGGATAATGATTCTTAAAGGATCAGAGCTGCAGGTTTGAATGAACAGTAAAATCGACACATTCTAAAAGACTTACAGGGTTATTCAGAGAGCACTGAAATGTCACCGACTTCGGGGAATCAAATGCTGATTTCACTGCAGGGTCCCCGAAGTGCAGGGAAAATCCACCACATCGAACGGAAAAATTACTGAAAAACTGCCGAAAAAACACCACATGCATCTGAAAAAAGACGACCATCTGCCGCAAAACCGAAGAAAATAACACGAACACGTCCAAAAAAGCCAACGATCCACCGAACAAATCGCCGACCAGCCGGCGGAAAAAAACGACAAGCTGACGAACGGGGTAAAAGAAATAAAATTAATTGAAAATTTCAAATTTGAAACACTGTTTGCAAAAAACTACTGGACGGAAATGTCTAGAATCAACATAGAAGGTCCTATGAATAATAATAAAAAAAATGTTACAGAAATAAAAACCTATTAAAAAAAATATAGGGAAAAAAAAATTAATAAAGAGATTTTTTGCTGGAAAGAATAAACGGTTTGATATTGGATAAAAGCAGGAATATTTTTAACATTGAAACATATGGAATTCGCCTGATTAAATCTGCTGAATTAAACCACCGAACATCAGGGCATTTCACTGACATTTCTCTGCTTTTCGATGGTCTCTGAATAGATTAACCATTGCTTCTCTATGGAGATGTCACTGCCCCTGAACAGGCACCGTATTTTTCTGGCAATTTGCCAAAATATGGCAAACTGCCTGCTTTCTGAATAGCCGAATGGGCACGAAATGTCACCGTAAGGGGAAATTCACTGTTGGGTGACATTTCGGGGCCAGATCGTCTCTCTCTGAATAACCCCTTTAATTAGCTTTTATATTCTTTATTTTTGCAGATAACTATTGCCTTCATATAATACATATAAAAAACTATAAATTGTACTTAATTTGTCCCCTTTCAGTCCCCCAATGCATGTAATTGTTTTTCCAAAGTATTTTCAATGATTAAGTAAGACACGGCATTTGAAAACATTGATGTAGAAAAAAATACATTCAAATACATTATTTTCACAGCTCAATGGACACACAGTTAAAGGTTGCCTTGCATTTCGTCATACTTGTTTCATTGGATTGGAATACTAAATGAAAACACATTAAACATACTTATATTTCTTTGCTTGGATAAAATATTGTGAAGGAAAAAAAAAATCTGAAATTAAGATTATGAAAGCCAATAAAATTAACAATAGAATGAATTCCTTCAAATGCAGTAACTATTTTTCTTCCAATTAGCTTTATAGCAAATATGAGGAAATGAATCCTAAGGCTTCATTCATTAAATAGATAATAAAGTGGTAGAATTGCACACTGGTGTGATAAGACATTACATGAATAGCATCCTCGAACAAGGTACTGTAACAATCATTTCAGGATAGTACATAAAAACCTGCTTTTTGGGTTAAGTGTTATAATTAGACTCCATATCATCAAGAAGTCACAGTTCTCCTATGTTTGAGGAAGAATGCTAAATCCAAATTGAAATCTATCGTTTCCACGAGGAATGTCACAGGTGAACTGGGTTCCACTGAATGACAGCTGAAGGAAAAATCAAGAAGCATGACTTAGGCTGGGGTCAGACGAACGCATTTTTAACGTGCGTTTAGGCGCACTTAATCACGGCCGCAGTAGCAGCAAATGACGGGCAATATACGAAGTCCGGCCGCTCGAAAGTCCGACCGAGCAACGCACGTGGAAAATGAACGCATTTTTTTGAGAATGCAGAACCGCTAGTACTGATGCACAAAGTGCGCTGCGGTGGCATAGCGGCGTGTGTGCGTGATTAGGAGATGTCAGACGATGCTAATGTCCAGCCTACATAACGTCCAGACGCAAAAAGTGTTTTATTGACGATCCGTAAAAAAAAATCACTCACGAAAATGCGCGTCGTCTGACCGTTTTCGCGCATTCCGTGAAAAAATACGTCAATGCGTTCGGACGCACTTTTTGAATAATGTGTTTGTTTTACCCTAGCCTAAACCCCCTTCACTAAAAAGTGGCTTTGCATGAAACCAATGTAAGTAAAACTGCTTTATATTAAACAGTTAAAATGTGCTACAGAATAGGTAAAGCATTCATAATTGCCCCATTTGCAGACATAATGCTCCCTTTGTTGGCCAAATTGCAGTACTGAAGCTGCAGTGCAACTGGAACTGCTGTGTATCCAATGGGAAAGGCATACAAAATATAAAAAGTTAAGAGCACTCCACTACAATATACATTTATAGTAGATTGCTCTGAATTTTGTATAGTTTCTATGTTATGCTCAGTGGTTTATCAAAAGCACTCTTAAATAATAATCTATAATGCATGTTCGGGTGACAGTGTGATTATATTAAGTGGCCACTTTGTTAGATGCATAAAATTTACATCTGCATATTAATATATTGCAACTCCATGCATAAAACATATGAATGTGGCCAATTGATTCAGTTGACCAAAACAAACAGCATAACATTGAGAAAATATGGAAAATGTTGCGCTATATTACATAGTTGGTGCTAACTTAACCAGAGGTGTTGTAAACTTCCCAGAGCCATTATAGCCTATGGAGGTTTTCAGTTTACAACAGCTCTGGTTAAGGCTGGGGTCAGACGAGCGTAGTTTTCAAGTCCATGATTGCTCCTAAAAGTACATCCGTGATAGCATGACAGAAAGCCCATCGGAGCCTGTTACACAAAGTACGTCCGCACTGAACTGCGGACACACAACAGCCGCGGCCCACGGACGCAAGGCAGGCAAGAACGTACAACCCCTAGAACGGCCGCACAAAGTGCGCTGCGTCCGCAACGTCTGCATAGCTTTGTGTGTGAGTGATGGAACGTGGTCAGACGGACTGCATTTATACGTCCAGCATTTTTCACGGACAAAATGGTTTTGCCTTTTATTTTATTTTCCCTCCTACATCCGTCAAAATATACGTCAGTGAATAAACGGACTGTGTGGCCACTACTGCGTCTTCCGTACTGACGTACGTCCGTGTGCATGGACGTACAGTCCGTAGAAATCACGCTCGTCTGACCCTAGCCTAAGTTAGCACCAACATTGTAATATAGCCCGTTGACTTTAAATGGACATTCTATGCTTTTTAGCTAAAGTGATTTGGGTGTGTGGAGTGGTCCCCCTTCTCCCCCTCCCTCCTGCCCCATTCTCCAAATATTACTGTGCGAAGCAGAATAGTTTCTCCAGAAAACAAAGGCGTTACCAGGAATTCAGGATTTTGAACCTGTTGTTGGTCACCAAATCGGTCACTGATGATGTCAATACACTCAGGGCTCTATTACATAGTTGGTGCTAACTTAACCAGAGCTGTTGTAAACTTCCCAGAGCCATTATAGCCTATGGAGGTTTTAAGTTTACAACAGCTCTGGTTAAGTTAGCACCAACTTTGTAATACTGCCCTCAGTGGGCTGACATAATCCTGTCTTGGAGCGCTCGCAGTAGAAAGCATTCTGGGAGACCGGAGTTGATGGATTGGTCCTGCACCAGTCCATCATTCTGACCATGGTCTATGGAAATTGAGTACAAAAAGTAAACAAGTTCCGAGGGATACGCAATTTGCACAGCATACACAATGCAAGTTGCTCACCTGCAAAAATGGGGGCTTCCACAGCAGCATCTGCCCAATTATTTAATGGGATAAAAAGTGGAGTGTTTTTTTCATTTTTTTAACCCCTTCACTTTAAGTGGTTTTCAAAAAATCCACTGCCAGGAAGCAGTGAATTTCAGAAAAATATTTTTTTAATAATTCTACAGTAGGAAATATTTCAACATAGTCCCCATGTATTTTTTACTGTTATAAACTATTTGGCAGGCAGATTTCGCCATCTACTGGCCAAATGGAATTCCTGTGGTTTCAACTGCAGCCCGTGTCTGTGTGTCAGTTGGAGAATGCCAGATATATCATGGCATTTCTTACCTGACGTCAAGCAGTTTTAGCACCTTGGGCATTATGCCCACAGGGCTAAAACTCTGGAGGCACCTTCTGGAGCCCAAATGCAAATGAAATAAATTTTCAACAAACTAATTTCATTTCCATTGATACAGCATAGCCCCAGATTGAGTTAACACGATCTTGGTCTGTTGTGTCTGCTACAGCTGATCATGTATACGATCATAATAGTGAAGGGCTTAACTATGATTGTTCAGACCAAACCAACAACTGCTAGTCATCTGCGATGTTCATACACAGTTTTAATGTTTAATGAGTTGTTTTGATACCAAAGAGAATTTTGAAACTAAAAACATCCAAAGAACAGCTGCTCTGCAGACAATGTGTTAATGAGAGAGATCAGAGTAGAATGCTTGGTTCACAGTTGACAGAAAGGTGACAGTAACCAAAATAACACTGTGTTTCAACAATGACATGCATGATCCTCAGAAGCAAACCCCAATGGTGGGTCTCAGGTTTACTATCAAAGAACAGATGCTACAGTGGCCAAAGGCAGCCCAACTGCACAGTAGAACAATGATGGATACTGCCTGTAGTCATTACGCATTAATGTCTTGCCTTTCATTCGATATTCAGGTGAGTATTGGCAGTGTAATCTGGAAGTGTGAAATATCGAAGTACATATTGGATCCCTCAAAACAATCAAGCATACTAACTTATGTTAATTTAAGTGATTATTGGGCCTAGAGCATCCTGACCTTCTTTCCTTAGCTGTCCCTGGCCACCGAGAGAGCACTTCAAAGAACACAGCTCCACCCTGAAGGCTGTAAGCGACAGGCTGCTGGAGAGCCTTCAAGGGCTTGAAGTCAAACCGAGTCACCACTGGACAATAGAAAAAACAACCTTTACACTGTGATTTTCTGCAGATTTGTCTTAAATGAAAAATAATGGTATAGGACATAAATACATTGTACTTTCCTTAGAATTATATTTTGACTTAATGACATTTTATAGCAGAATAAAATGAGCCTCTATTTGGAATACATTTAAATAATATTTAAATAACATTCCTAAGTTATTGTTCAAAAGTCAAACTTTGAGTTATGGGCAACTTTGATTTAACAAAAATTTAAAAACCTTTAAAGGGATACCCTATTAAAATAGTGATCCTTTTTTGCCATTAAATAATTGGTCAGATGCTGCCAATGGCCTCTGTCTAGCTATTTTTTAATATTTTTTTATATCTTGGTGATTTTGTTCAACTTTTGGCCTTCACCGCACACTGCTCCTCCTCTTCAACTCAAGGACTGCTGAACCTAGATGCTCTACTAAGCAATTTCTCCCCTACGCAACGTGCGTAGCGTAGGAACTGCAAACTTTATGTACGCAAGTGCCATAGTGACTGAGCAGAGTGATGGATTGGGGCTACCCGCACGTGCAGATCCGATCCATCGGCTGCCACGGAAATCGCTCGCAATCTCAGGCGGTCTCAGAGGGTGACATTGGCACACGTTCTGCATGTTGACATCGCTAGTGACTGATTTGGTGACTGATAGTCAAGCAACTAAAAATCCTGGCTGCTGGTGACGCTGAGTGGGGTGGAGGAAACTCCTTTCCTTCACCCAGAGTTTTCTGCAGATCGAGGAGGGGGATAGAAGGAGGAGCCTTAAAATACAGTGCTTTCAGGACTTAATTTTTTTTCAGAAATTGGCTTACCAATATTTTCGTAATAAATCCCTAAAGCTGAAATTCCCATTAAAAAGTATCGTGGCATGAGTAGATAGTTGAACCAAATTGTTGAAACGTGGCCGAAATGTGGGCAAAAAAGATGCAGATTTTGGCATACTGGCTTAATTATACCAAGGCCATCGTTAGCACAAGTAGGAAATATTATAAAGATATAAAGGCTAGCAGTGTATAAGCCATAGAATTTTAAATAAAAGTTTCCATCGTGTTATCTAGTGCACTGTCTCTACAGACTAAAGATTTCAGATTTAACTGGCACATGAACTGTTGTGTATATTTTCCTCAATGACCTTCATATCCATACCCAGAAGAAATGGAAGAGAGCCCAGGGTCTTCTTGGCAGCCTCATTAAAAGCTACATCAACACACACACACAAAAGCAAAGAGTAAGGGAAAACAGAAGCTTGAAAGTCTATGTAGCTGACCTACAAAACATTTTCTTCAAAGAGTGGAGCTGATGAAATAAGATTCATCAATCTCAATGCATCTTTCTGAAGTGAGATCGACAGATAAACGAATGTTACTTTTACAATGTAGCAAGGCATATTTCAAAACATTAAATTGCTCTTAATCAGTGGCTTACAATAGACATTTAGTAAATGTATTTTGCATGTGTGAAACTGTAACGAAAACCCAATGGTTATTAGGTTCCCCTGTCATCTTAGGAATTTCAGTCCATTTAATGGTTTTCTGCCCAATTCCTTTCATTTTCTAGCACAAGACACAGCGTGCTATTTTGCCAACTAAAATCGACACTGATTATCTTTTCTCGCTCTATAGTCCTATAGATCAAAGAAGAAAAATGTTTGTTTGAACTGATACTTGGAAAGGAGATGACTTTTTGCTACAAAACCTAGCAATTGAATTGTATGACATGTGAATAGTGGGTGGGGTTTAATGAAAGATGGATTTGTTCTGATGTTGAAACATGTAGATTTAAATCTCCGTAAAATAGACGACGTCTTTGTAAATACTATATTATTGTTTGAGAATAAAATTGTGTTTTATAGCCTATATTTGTAGGCTTATGTTAAATTTAGCTGCCTTCCCAGATTAACTCATTCCAATTTAAAGATGGCACTCTGATGAGTAACAGACCCAATCCCTAGGGAGCCTTCAATGATTTCACAAGACTTCTTAGCTTATTAAGTAATCAGGGACTACTGTCCAGTGTCTAGTTACCAAGATATCTTTTTTTCAGCTTGTTAGTGAAAGGTAATGGGGGTTCTTTTGACATATTCTACTAAAAATATCATTTATGTAGGAAATTGCTAACTTCCACTTTCTGAAATCCATTATTACTTTTGTGAACTTTTTTTATTCAATGTATTGTACATTGTTTGAAGTGCAATTGCCTGACCTAATAAAGTGCATAGAAAAATCCGTCTTATTTGATAAAATAAAATATATAGGGCTATATTACAATCTTCGCGCAAAAACCCTCGTGCAAAGCGTGAATTTTTGGACCAAGCGTTAAACTTTTGCGCATGCAAATCACCGCTGGAATTACAAGCCTCGCAAGTCTTTTCATTTGGCGATATATAACGCTTGCAAATAGGATGCGCACAAATGCTCGCGCAGTATCGGTGTACGTAAAAATCGGTGTGCACACTGTTTTTTTATCGCGATTCAGCCAATCAGAATTAAGAACCACAATTATCTCACGTTAAGAAATTGCACCTGTCAAAGTCAATCTGAGCATATATGCTGCAGCAATAATACATGCACACACAACTTCTCATTGTATTGGTTTGGTATGAGTTGAATTGGCAACTGTACATTGCTGCATTCCTTTTTATGGGCTGGTGTAGTTGGGTTTGGCCAGGTTGTTCAGATTTGCCATTAACACCAGCTTTTTGCAGTTGCTAAAATTATGCGCCTGATGGTCATGCGGTAATTACCGCAAAATAGATTGTAATACCATCCTTGTACCGGCGCACATTCGCATTTGCGCTCACAATTTTAAGTATAGGATGCGCAAAATACAGTAAGCTCGCGAAGGTTCACCCGTGGTAGACGATTGCACGCGGTTGTTGCGCTATGTAATACGGCATTCGGCGCAAATGGTTTTACCCCTCGCGTTAATGTTTTTTTGCGCCGGCTCAAACATTTACGCGAAGATTGTAATTTAGCACATACGCTTCATTGTCAAATAATAAATGTGCACATAGGTGTGCGTACAGGGTGTGCCAGGTGTGCCCAGGCACACCCTATTGATGGATGACAGGTTCGTCTTTGACCCCCTACAATGATCTTTTGGATTTTTTGGATGTTTCTTATCTGGTGCATAATAAACAGTATGAAAATTGACTGTATCATTGCATAAACATTGGTTATTCCCAACTAAAAATAACTGCTGTGCTAAATTATCTGGGCATAAATGTGTAATTAATAAATATTCCATGGGTGCACACACTAATAAAATGGGCTGCATATGCCTATGAATGTGCTTCTTACATGGAAACAAAAGTATGATGGTGTACACTATAATAATTGTTTGTGGGGTTATGCATTTTCAGGTTGGGTTGTATAATGTATAGTTACACTATAGATACAAACTGAAAATATAATCAGTTTGCAAGTGATGGAAACTACTGATACGTAACACCTGACTAGGGACAATATTTATCACTTATTCTTCTGATGTGTGACTATATATTATTTATCTTAAGTTGTAAATTTTCTCGCTATTTTAAGGATAAGTCATTACTCATGCCTTAGTCTGACCAATGTGACCGTTATGCCATCCAGGCGTAAACAGTAAACAATACCTATTATACTCAAGGCCTAAGGCAGTAAGGCAGTAAGTATTGGGAAAAACAGACAGCAAAGTAAAGATGCTAAGAGCCATAAAAGAAACATCTCTAACATACCACTGTTTTTTACCATCAGACTTGCTATAATAATAACGTTGTCATCAGTTAAAATAAACACCAGCAATCTCAGAATTGGAATACACTGAGTGTCTACGGTAAATATGTTGATTTTATTACAAATTATTTTAACAAATACACTGACCTCTTTGCAAAAGATTCTGAAAAAACAATCCTGTTTAAAGTATGTAAGCTTGGATTAAGGACATATCCTTAATATATCGCCTCGAGATAATCTGAACAACATGTTATGTAAATTCAGTGGAAAAAAAAAAAATACAGTCCCAAATTTGTTTCTATAGCTTCTGACCATAATTGTGTAAATATTTAGCCAGTTGAGTGACAGATTGTGCAATTCTTTGCAAGGCAATATGTTGCTTCTGGCACTCTGCAAAGTTTAACATATTATTATGTAACTCAACACTTTTGGAAATACAGAGATTGAAACAAGCCACAAATTATTTCTTCACAGCCTGCTGTGTACATAAATCAGCTGAATTCACAGATACATTGTAAAGGGTGCTTAAAATGTGTACCTTTATGGCAAGACAAAAAAGGTTCTTGACAGCTTACAATACAATTAGCTTGCAAATAATAGGATTTAGCAACAATATTATACATAGCTAATGAGCACCAGGTATTTAAACTGCCAAGCTTTATAAACATATCAGTCAGGCCTGACCAGAGTGTCAAAAGTTATGAAGACTCTGCATACTCTTTATCTACCGTCATACTCAAGCTGTCACATTCACGGTCTTCCCTACCTGTACTGTATGGAGCCAAGTACACATACATAGGCTGGATAAGGTTTCCCTTGAGTAAGATTTGATATAAAAAAATATTACCATCTTCCACAGCTTATTCAGGCTGCTCAATCTGTATGTGAAAATACTGCTAATTAGACTTCCGGTTGGAGGCCATCAGAGCTGGTCGCACTCCACAGCAGCTCCGTGTGGTGCTCGAGTTCCGTGCACGTGAGGACATGAGGTGCAGTTTCGGAGGGTGACAGGTGGGAGTCCTTTGTCGCCCGGATCATCGAGGACGCGGACGGAACTCGGCGAGATCACCGGGAGCGCAAAACCGGGAGCAGGGTCTTCTGAGCCGCTAGACGCCTTTGGTTGGAGGCAACCCTCCTCTCCAGGTGCGTGGTGGGTGGTTAGATCTCGAGGGCACGGGTGGCACTATTCCACCTCCCACCGTTCTATACCCTGAACTCACCTACAAACTTGAACCATAAACGGGGCCGGGTGAACTAGCGGTCGCCATCTTGGACCACGTACACATATCGTGCAGCACATAAGGCGACAGTGTCTCATCGGGAGAGTGTGGGGGTGGCTTTATTCCTCATATATCTCTCGCCTCTCAGACGCCCAACAGCTCAGGGAACGCAGGACCCTAGACTCTGAGTACCTCCTTTACACAGAGGTCGACTGCCACGTGCTGTGTGAAAAGACGCCGGTCACATCTTCCCAGCACCTTCTTCTTAGTGTGACAAGACCCAAACATTGGGGGACTAATCTACTACCGAGAGTGGAGTTAAAAGGAGACGGAGGAAATAATACAAATTATAAAACACAAAAATCAATGAAAAAGACGCAAAAACAGGAAAAAAAATCACTTACATAATAAACAAACAACAAATAAAATAAAAATATATATATGTGTTTACTGTATTAAGAAACTTACGGGGTGTCGCCTGAACGCCGATGCAGCCGGCAGCATAGTAGAGGAGCTCCGGCCGGAACCGCGCTCATAAAGGGAGACCAGCACTAATTTGAGGTACCATGGCCACTAAAAAGAGGGCACAAACTGCCCCAACACCGAAGGGACCCTCTAACACACAAAAACGTGGCGATATCGTCCAGTATTTCGCAGACACGCCGCCCGCAAGCAAGCCGCCGCATGGTCCCAAAATGGCGCCGATTTCTCCAGCCTCCCACACGCCTTCCCCGGCTGACAGCCCTGCACCGTCGGTGGATTCAGAGGTGTCAGTGAAGGACATCCTACGCACACTGCCGACAAGGGAAGACTTAGAGAACATGCTGCAAAAGTTAGAAACATCTTTTACAATGCGGCTAGAATCTGTAGGAGCGGATATAAAACATGTGGGGTCCAGAGTGCAGGTCCTGGAAGAGAAACGAGAGCTGCTGGAGGATCGTCTATTACATTTGGAAACAGGTATGATGTCTCACACTATACACCTTCAAAGACTACACCGTACCCTTGACGATCAAGACAACAGGGGGCGCCGCAACAATCTACGTATTAGAGGTTTACCTGAACCCCACGACACTCGGGAGATACTCTCTGACACCTTTGCGACCCATTTTTAATGCCTTACTGAGACGCTCTCCAGAGGCCCCAATACATTTTGATAGGGCTCACAGATCCCTGAAACCTCGAGGGGCCCCCACTGCTGCACCCAGAGATGTCATCTGTAGATTCCATTATTATCGTCAGAAAGAAGACGTACTGCACACGGCCCGTAATCGAGAGGTACTGGACATGGAAGGAAACATCTTACAAGTTTATCCGGACCTCTCCTGGACCACGTTACAAGCTAGACGGATCTTAAAACCGATAATGGATATCCTGAGGGAACGACAAGTAAAGTACAGATGGGGGTACCCGTTTACCCTACAGACGACGCTGGATGGTACCCACTTTGTGATTTCTGGAGCAAGGGACCTATCACCCTTATTATCTGCACTGGGCCTGGAAGGTGTGTCTATTCCGGAGTGGTATGGAGGCACGAGCCTAGATCTGGCGCCCCCCACTCCCCCAACCCCAGCGTCTGCGATGGCAAACACCACAGAAGAGGAGCCGTGGACCTACTAGATCTCAACCATCTACTCCTTCACAAAAAGCTCCAGATTGATTATCGATAGCTTCTGCAGACTTCTCCTCACCTCTAAACACGTAGTCTGCCCTTTCCTCGTCATAGATGCCATGTTGAATTCTATCATGACTACCCTCACAATATATACCATCCGTGGACCTTGTCATTACCATCTACTTGTCAGGATCTTTGTCTAGATTGGCAGTCCCTATTAAGCACTCCGTGCGATGGTTCTCCCTTGCTTGCTCCAGATATTGGATATGGTTCCAGGCCCTGTGACATCTCTATTGTTGCAAACCCCCCCCCCCCTTGGTTTTTTGACCGCTTTTCTGACACCCCCCCAGCTGCGGTGGAATTTTCTTTTTATTGTCTCCATTTTTTGGAAAAGACAATGTTTTTAAAACCTGGACGATACTTTTTTAGATCGCGGGTTTTACACCGCCACCCGGTACGAACCTGTTCTTTTTTGTTAACATGTATGTTTCTATGTTTAAGATGCAATTTTCACCAATACTTTCTCATGATGATTATTATTATTATCGGTGTTCTCACGCAAGTCCCCCAACACACGGTTTTAGATTACTTTTATAATCTTATAGATACGTCTGATGCAGATATGCTGTTTTTCACACACAAGATTTATTTAAATGGTTAAAGTACGTTTTTTGTCATGGAATGTATGAGGGTTGAACATTCCGCAGAAAAGACGCATGGCGTTGACTGATTTCCACAGACAGAAAGGCAACGTATTGTTTCTTCAGGAGACCCACTTCAGGGACGATGCGGCACCTTCGTTGACATCGCACCACTACCCACAAGGTTTTTACAGTAACTACATAGAATCTAAATCTAGGGGAGTAGCTATCCTTATTGCCCGACATATTCCATTCACTTGTACGCACCAGCTTAATGACCCTAACAGTCGCTACTTATTTATCAAGGGTACCCTGGGTGACCGATGTATCACTATGGCTAATATATATCTCCCAAATAAGGGACAATGTGGAGCATTACGATCTATCTTGGCGAAACTTGATGGCTTTACAGAGGGCATTTTAATCTGTGGAGGTGACTTTAATATCCCCCTCGATTCTTCTAGAGAGGGAATTCCTAACTCCCCACATGTAGACCCCTCACTGCGCCGCAGATTTTTTCAAATACTCCATCAGCACCAATTGGTGGATGGGTGGAAGACTCTTCACCCATTCACCAAAGATTATACGTTTTATTCTCCGGTGGCAAAATCGTATTCTCGACTTGACACCTTCCACCTTTCCCATCACCACCTGCAATGTTTACAAACTGCGACGATTGCCCCCATTACCTGGTCTGACCACGCCTCGGTCTCAATTAGGATTGATATCGATTCCATTCCCTCTCCGCAATGCTCTTGGCGCTTAAATGAATCGTTATTACGCGATGTTCTAATACGTCAGGAGATCCAAGACACTATCACCCAATATTTTATAGAAAATAACACGCTGGAGATAACACCACCATTGCTCTGGGAGGCACATAAATGTGTACCTAGAGGTAAACTCATTCAAATAGGGGCGCAGCGTAAGAGGGAGAGGAGGGTGGCGGTGGGAGACCTGGTTCACAGCATGCACACTCTGGAAACTTTACATAAATCGTCACATTCTCTGGACGTTTTTAAAGAACTAACGGAACAGCGAGCGAAACGGACTTCTCTCCTTTCACAACAATCAATGCACTCGCTACTACTGACCAAACGACTCTACTACTCACAGGGTAATAAATGCGGGCGACTATTGGCCAACGCTCTGAAACAGAGACACCAGGCCATGTACATTCCAAAAATACAAGGAGAGGAAGGTAAAATGCATCATCTCACTAGCGATATCACAGCTGCATTCCATAAATATTTTTCCTCCCTTTACTGCTTGAGAGATGCACCTCCTAGTAAAGTAGACATATGCGCTTACTTAAAGGAGTCCCTACACTAATCTTTGACACCAGAGGTGGCTGAAACCCTTGATGCACCTTTCACACCAAAATAACTTTTTGAGGCACTACGGTCCACTGCCACTGGTAAAAGCCCGGGACCAGACGGTTTTACCGTAGCCTATTATAAAACGTTTCTCCCCTTTCTGAGTCCTCATCTCCTTAATATGATTAATTCCCTCAACGACAATATCAGTCTAGATCCCTCTACATTAAGAGCTCATATAACGCTCATCCCCAAACCCGATAAAGACCACACCCAGGTCACGAACTACAGGCCGATCTCTTTATTGAATGCAGATGTGAAATGAATGGCTAAAATGACGGCAACACGTCTTAATCCATTGATTACTAACCTTGTACACCCAGATCAGACGGGATTTATCCCTTCCAGAGAGGCAAGGGACAACACACAGAGGGCTATAGCTCTGGTACATATGGCATGCAATACTAATACCCCTACCCTCTTTCTCTCCATCGATGCAGAAAAAGCCTTCGACCGAGTGGATTGGTCGTTTCTTATTGAAACAATGTCCTTCTTAGGCTTTGGACCACGGTGGTTAATGTGGATCAGGTCCCTCTACAGTAACCCGAGGGCTTCCCTGAGAGTAAATGGAACATACTCACAGGATTTGCTTATCCGTAACGGTACACGACAGGGTTGCCCGTTGTCGACCCTACTATTTGTGTTAACCTTGGAACCTCTCCTTCAACGAATTAGGGATCACCCTCTAATTACGGGCTTTCCTTTGCCATTCCACCATTATAAAGTGGCGGCGTTTGCCGATGACATTCTCCTTACCCTTACGGACCCGATGATGTCGTTAAGACATCTTATGGGTGAACTTGACGTATACGGTAAACTCTCTAATTTCCAGATCAATCGAGCTAAATGTGAGGTGATGGGAGTGGGGGTGCCGGGAGAGGTGCGAGAGGAGGTGACGAAGAGATTCCCATTTAAATGAAGAGCTGACTCGCTCCGTTACCTGGGGGTTACACTCCCAAAAGATTTAACCAAATTATATAATGCCAACTATGAGCCGCTATTGCGGAAAGTAGAACAAGACCTAAAACAATGGCGCCTTCCTAATGTCTCCTGGCTGGGAAGGATTAACATCTTAAAAATGAATATCCTCCCACGGTTCTTGTATATTTTCCAATCAGTGCCGATAGGGGTACCACCTGCATTCTATTGTCAGCTTAAATCCACTTTTCTTAAATATATATGGAACAATATACACACCCGTATACCTTATACTGTTATGACACGACATCGCAATAGAGGGGGTTTAGGATTACCAGACCTGGAACTATACCATACGGCAGCACTTTTTCTGAAATTAGCTGACTGGTCTAAGTCTCCTCCCCATAAACTATGGGTACACTTAGAACAGAGAACCCTAAAAGTTCCCATAACCACCCTGCCGTGGCAATCAGTTCCCCTAAAATTTCTTCTGCACTCCTACCATCCTTTAGTGACACCTACCCTCCTTAAATGGCGGAAACTAAGGAAGACATTGGCCCTTTCCCCTCATCCCTCCCCATTCATGCCAGTCACACACAACCCGCTCTTCCCAGAGGGAATGAATTATGGCTTCCTACCACAGACAATCGAAGGCCCTTATCTACCACTGACTGACTGTATTGATGACTCCGGATTATTACATATAGGCGTGCTATTGAAAGGAGACAAACATACACCTCTAGAATGCTTTCGATATAGCCAGATAAACCACTTCCTGCTGTCAATAGGAGAGTTGAGTGGATTACGGAGAGTCGAATCTCCGTTTGAAACTCTTTGTGTCACAGATCCACCCCTTCCACACACACTATCTACGATATATGGCACATTATTAGATGCTTCCACCCCAACATTGCCGACCTATGCCAAGAAATGGAATACTGAACTTATAGAACCCATATCGGAGGATGACTGGGGTAACATTTTTCAGACTGCGGCACATGCCTCTAGAAGTTTGCACATACAACAGTCCCATTATAAGTTCCTATCCAGGTGGTACCTAACACCGACTAGGCTACATAAAATATTTCCAACTACCACTGACCGATGTTGGAGATGTACCCTGTCACCAGGTACTCTCTTACACATCTGGTGGACTTGCCCGCTTATTAAAAACTATTGGGACTCCATCTTCCGAATAATAAATGAAATCACTGACTTGGCACTTCTACCATCCCCCCAAGTGGCACTTTTTCACTTGGTCCCCCTATCATCCCTTACTTATAGAAAATCGTTAGCAATCAAACTATTTAATGTGGCAAAAGCCCAAATCCCTAAAAAATGGCGATCTATGGATCCATCTACTATTACAGAATGGATACAGGCGGTGGAGGGGGTCCGGGAGATGGAAGAACAGTGTTTATCTCTAGAAAACAAATATGATAAATATTTCGCTTTATGGTATTGGTGGTCAGATTTTTTAGCGAAAAGGAAATCAAAACCATCAGACATCCCGCAGAATCACCAGTGAGAATGTGTTGTAGACAGGATATCTAAAAGCCATATACTTTATAGCACTATATTAGAAATGCTAAGACGTAGGTCTCCCATTGAATCGTGTGTTTCGCTGCTTCGACTTCTATGCTCTAGAACCGTGATATCAGTATTGTGAGATGGGCGTTTATTGCATCGTTTTATCCCCTGTTATACCCCCTTTTACCTTAGAGTCCCAATTTCGTACACATCCCTAACGACCCTTTTCTAATTTAGGTTTTTTACAAGTTAAGATGCATGGTCGTGTTAAATGTTTATTGTATATGTATGCACTGTAATATGTTGATAACTGTACGGTCTTGTATAACTTTGGTGTACAGTGAATTCCTATGCCTGGAAAGTATTCTAATGTAAACAAAATAAAAAATATTAAACAAAAAGAAAATACTGCTAATTATAAACCACTTACCAACGACTGCAGTTTATATCTGGAATTCCAAGTGTTGATTGATTCCCTCAGTTGTATGAACTATGCACGACGTGGTAAATTGTATCTATAGTCAGTGATATTGTAAAGTTGAGTCTTCATAATCTCACAGTAACATTCCTTCAGATGAACAAGGCAGGGTATTTTGACAGTTTTGTTTATTTTACTATCATACTTAGCAGTGCTAAACTATCTGTAAGGCAAAATAAACTGGTTACTGTAGCAAAACAAGCTTGATACAAAAAGGACCTGAGATAAGGAGTGCCCTTCTACAACAAACTTCCCATGTAGGAAAGCATGGTGGATACGCAAAGGGTGAAAGTAAATTTAAACAATGAATAGATTGGATGGAAATACAGGATACATGAGGGCTGTAGAGGAAGTAGTTCAGGATGGGAGTATGATGGGGAGGGAGTAAAGGGTGAGGTGCTATGATTCTCTGAAGCACAATTATCAACTTTATTCTTTTTAAAGGTGTGAGCACGTAGAGAGACTGATGTGTCATTCTCACGCATTGGATGCCTTCCCGCTTCCTTAAGCTCAATCTTGCCAAAACTGAAATTCTCATTGTTCCTCCCTCCAAGAAAAACCCAAAGCCACCTATCTCTCTACAAGTAAATGGAACGCTCATTAGCGCGATGCCTCAAGCTCACTGCCTTGGTGTCACTTTAGATTCTGACCTAAAGATCTAACCCCACGTCGAGCCAGTGACCAAATCCTGTTACTATCAACTCAAGAACATTGCCAGCATTCGCCCCTTTCTGATGCAAGATACCTTAAGGTGCTGGTTCATGCTCTTGTCATTTCACGGCTTGATTACTGCAATTTGCTCCTTATTGGCATCCCCAATGCCCGCACTGTCCCTTTGCAATCTAATGAATGCAGGTGACAGGCTTATTTTTCTCACCAGACGCACCTCGTGTTCCTTTCCCCTCTGCCGGTCCCTCCATTGGCTTCCTGTATGTTTCAAGATACTTTTTCAAATACTGACGCTCACGTTCAATGCACTCAATACCCCCCCATTAAATGTCTTCGTTACTCCGGCAAGATTGTCCCATCTAGACAATTTCATTTGGCTGGCTATCTCCACCTGTACTCTGTCTACACCCTCACTGCCAATTCCCACCTCCAAGACTTTGCAAGGGCAACTTCGGTCCTGTGGAATGATTTACCTTGCCCTGTCAAACTCTCTCCTAACCTGCAGGCCTTTGAGGAATCCCTCGAAACCCATATTTTTAGAATAGCGTACCACATCACTGATACAACTCAACCCTCTGCTCACCTACTCACACATTATTGAAGCTGCTTCTATGGCCCCACCATTCCCAAACCACTGGCACTTATGAGCCTGTTGTCCAGTAAAACTCCCCTTGTCTTCCTCAAACACAATCCCTCTAGATTGTAAGCTCCTATGAGCAGGGCACTCTACACCTCTTGTTTCTGTCCTATGCCCGTTTATCTGTATCTCATTCCATTTGGTTATTGTAAAGTGCTGCGGAAACTGTTGGCGCTATATAAACGATGATGATAATAATAAGCCCTAGATAAGTCCTACAGGCAAGAAGGAGTAAGTCCGAGCAGAAGAAAAACACACTTCAGCAACAGAGCAAAGTAACTGGATATGAACGCATCTGCTATAAGGCAGGTGCTGTGCATAAGGGCACAGTTATAGGAGCAGCATAAATGTAAGAACAAGGATTTTGTATTGTATCTGGAATGAATCAAACAGCCCATTGAGATGAGATGAATGCTTATTACTAGCCCTACAGGGAAATAAGACTAGAGGTGGGAAAGAATAATGGAGACTGTAACATTTGATGAATTCATGGCTTATATCTGGCTTATCCCAGTCTTCTAGCATCTCCATCATGTGTTGATTTTAAATTATTCATTCTACTGTAAATAATAATTCAGTTTTCTTGCAGAATCCCATTACATTTATTTGTCTTCCATGGATTTTCTATGTCCGCTCAAGTCCATCTCATATGAACCAGTAGGAGCATTGTGAAACCTTAATTTAACACATGTACAGTATGTTGCATAAAGCCCTCTCACCCCCAGGTTTGACAATCCTACCAATTTCTAGTATGTATTCATTCTTTTGTCATTGATACCAAGATAAAATAATGCATTAAAAAGCTAAAATATAATACATATTATATAAATAATGTTTTTAACATGAATAATTACTGAGCTAGAAAATATTTATTATGTAACATAACACAGAATAATGCACAATATTATATATTTGAAAAATTGCATGCAATGGACTAGAAAATCATATTTTCAGGCAAAAGAACTATATTACATTTTGGCACGGGAAATGATGTATCGCTACATTGTCTCAATAAATACAACATCGATCTTTCTTCATCAGAAGCGTAATGGCTGTGAAGAAGGTATACAATGTACTAAAATCAGCAATGTTGTGTTTGATTGAATAGATGGAGGATAGCTTAGCTATGCAGTACATATGAATTTGATTGGACACTAACATGAACATACACAAACTCATTGTTATGCATAAAAACAAAAGACTGATGAATAGTCTTTCACAGAAAATACTGAAAATTTGAATTTACAATTCTGCAGAAGAAAGACATTATTTATAAACACAACGTGGTTTTAAATTTTTCAAATTCCTCCTTTCTTTATTATTCTAGTTTCAGAATTATTTTCAAAATTTAATAAGGCATTGCATAACCTTTTATTTGTCTTGCTGGTAAATTTTGGCACTGAAATATATTCCATTTACAGTAAAACCTTAGATTGAGAGTTACTTGGTTTTAGAGCGTTTTGCAAGAAGAGCAACATTTTTTATAAATTTTGACTTGATATACAAGCGATGTCAAAGTATGTACGCAGTGTCTGCCGAGCATCACGTCACAACTGAGGCCATGGTAACCTTACCTCCCTGCGTCTGTGGCAGCATTCTGGCAGCTTGACAGGGAGGGCCACACGGTGTAACATGCGTAATAGTATCGCACATTTCAGCGGACGTGCTGAAACCCTCCCAACAGATAGCAGTGATCCCATTAGTGATAAACGTCCTGCACTGTAATAATTTTCATATGAATAAATGGTTGTGGAACCAATTGTTAGAGTTTCCATTATTTCTTATGAAGAAATTCGCTTTGATATAAGAGCATTTTGGATTACAAGCATGTTTCCAGAACGAATTATGCTCATAATCCAAGGTATTACTGTATACGAAACCTGAGGCTTTAGTACTGACTAAGATGGGGTATGTGTGTGCAGCAATTAATTAACCTCTGCAGATAATACATTTATCTTGTTGGTTTCTAAGTAGGGATGAGCTGTTCAGGTTCGGACGGTTCGGAGTTCGACCCGAACTTTGGCAGTTCGAAAGTTCGCGAATTTCAAACTTTTTGGGTGTGTTCTGTTTGAGTTCGAAAAAAAAGAAATTTTCAAAAAAGTATAGAAAATGCTTAAAAAAATACAAAAAAATCTAGAAATAAAGAGACTCTTTACTGCAGAATATTATAAGCAACGGTTAATTAGATATTAAATTAAAAACTAATGTGTACGTGGAAAGATTATCAACTCTAAATGACCTCTGTTCACAAACGGGCATAACACCAGGTGTTTTTAGTCTGGTAATCAATTTGATACATTGTACACCATACTGAGGGTGGGGTGGTGTCTGCTTCGGATTGAAATTTGAGAATTTCCCTAAAACATCCTAATATGCTGCATTTAACCCTTTCGCTGCTGAGGCTTTTCACACCTCTGTGCTGAGGTCATTTTTACCGCTTTCGCTCATCATGTTTAACCACGTTTTGTAGCCATATTTTGATATATGACCCAGACATATTATATATCGTTCTTTCCGGCAGACTTGGCAGATTCATAATATGTCATTATTATATGTATACGTTATGTCATGTCTGTATATTATAACAAAAATGCAATAAAATTTAAATTTTCAATAATTGATTATGTGTAAAGTGTTTTTTTTCACATTTTAACATGCGATAGTTTGCGGTTATATTTTGTATGGGGTGCGCTTGTTAAAAAAATTAGAAATGGGGTCTCGTTACATTTTGTTTTGGGGAAAATTTTGCTTTTTAACAAATGCACCGCATACATAAATCGTTAGTGCAGCATTATTGCTCGCATTATAATTGAAATAGGAACAATATTGCTGCATTAACAAAACAAAAACAAACAAAAAAACTTGTTTATTTTTTTTATTATTATTTTTTTAAAATATATATTTTTTTAATTTTTTAAAAAAAAAAAAATTTTTCATGCTCATGTTTGGTATCCTTGGAAAGGCCATGCTCTGGCCGATCCAACGATATCAAACATTAACCCCTAGCTGCCACGGATCGGGAGATATGGGGTTCATTGGAACCCCCTATCTCCACCATTGGTGGCAGTTAGGGGTTAACTCCAGGACTGGCGTCATCCTGCTATGCACGATGACGCCAGTCCTCAGGGGGAGTTTCCTGGAGGCTTGGCCGACATCCAAGATGTCGGCCAGCTCCAGGAGAGGATCACGATCCGGAGATTTTCAGCGCCGATTCGTGATCTGGCTCCCCAGGGGTTAATCACAGCCACCGTTTGGAAGGGCAGGCTGTGCCCTTCCAAACGGTGCCTGGATTAACCCTCTGCCCCCCGGCAATTGGGAGGGAGAGAGGTCTAATCTAATCTAACATCTAATTGTTCCGCCGGGGTCCCAGAGTGCTGGGCTGACATCCAAGATGTCAGCCCGCACCAGGGGGCGCAGCAATCCGCCGGAATCCGGCGGATTGCTGCCTCCTGTGCATGGACACACTCAGCGCGTCCATAGCACAGGAGAACCACTTGGTTCGTCCATAGCAGCCAAGTGGTTAACTGGTGATTGAAAAAAAATCAAAATAACATCTAAGGCTAGGGTCAGATGAGCGCATTTTGTACGGACTGTGCGTCCGTGCAGTACGGACGTACTTACTGACTGACAACAAGGTAGTGGCCAAACAGTCCATTTTTTTCACTGACATATTTTATGACTGATGTAGCAGGGAAAATAAATTAAAATGAAAAACCATTCTGTCCATCAAAAATGCTGGACGTATAAATGCAGTCCATCTGACCTCGTTTCATCACTCACATACAAAGCTACACGGACGTTGCGGACGTGGCGCACTCCGCACGTCCGTTCTAGCAGTATTACGTTCTTGCCTAACCTGCGTCCGTTTGCTGCGTCCGCCATGCATCCGCACTTCCGTGCGGACGTACTTCGTGTGTGGGGCTCCATTGGTCAGAATGCTATGCTGCCACGGACGTACAAATGTGCGGCAACACGGACATGATAACTGCGCTCGTCTGACCCCAGCCTTAAGCAATGTTATTTTTCACCTCAGGATTAAACATTCACAGGGTTATTCAGAGAGCGGTGAAAAGCAGGAGAATAACTGGAGAAGTGAAAATTCTAGGTCAAAATAGCCAAACCAGAAAAATTCTCCCATTTAACTCACTTTCCAAATTGGCTATTTGGTCTAGATTGTTCTCTTCTCCTGCCAGTTCTCCTGGCTTTCACCTCTCTCTCAGGGTTGTTCAGAGAAAGGTGAAAACCACGAGAATGGCAGGAAAAGAGAACAATCTGGACCAAATAGCCGATTTGGAAAGTGAGATAAGGCTAGGGTCAGACTAACGCATTTTTCACAGCGACCGAAAGTGCGTCCGAACGCATTGCCGTATTTTTTCACGGAATGTGCGAAAACGGTCATACGATGCGCATTTTTCTGCGTGATTTTTTACTGTTCCAAACCAGGAAACTTTGGGTGTCTGGACGTTATGTTGGCCGGACATGAGCAGGGTCTGACGTCTCCAAATCACGCACACACGCCGCTAGTGGACGCAGCGCACTCTGTACGTCCGTACTAGCGGTTCTGCTTTCTCGAAAAAATGCGTTAATTTTCCACTTGCGTTGCGCAGCCGGACTTTCGTGCGACCGTACTTCGTATATTGGCTGTCATTGCCTGTCATTTGCTGCTAGTGCGGCCGTGATTAAGTGCGCCTAAACGCATGTTAAAAATTCACTAGTCTGACCCTAGCCTAAATGGGAGAATTTTTCTGGTTTGGCTATTTTGACCTAGAATTTTCCATTCTCCTGCTCTACACCGCTCTCTGAATAACCCTGACAGGGTTATTCAGAGAAAGGTGAAACTCAGGAGAATGACTGAAGAGAGAATTCTAGGTCAAAATTGCCAAACCAGAAAAATTCTCCCATTTTTCTCACTTTCCAAATCGGCTATTTGGTCTAGAATTTTCCATTCTCCAGTCATTCTCCTGCTTTTCACCGCCAAAAAAATCAGTAAACTTTTTCTGCGTGTCCGAAAATGTCTCCTCTTTTCATACAGACTGCCGCCCCAAGCAGTTGTTTATGGATAGATTAAAGGAAAAGCATTTACCGTCATTTGAAATGTCATTTTTTGGTTTTTACATATTTCTATACATCTTAGAAATCCGCCACTTCACGGGCAGGTTATGGGGACCTCCTAGGCACGATATTTGAAGGAATTTTTCGTTTTTATTTTTAACCCTTATTTTATGGAAAACTCACTGTCCCTTTAAAAAGGTTTTTTTTTTTACTTTTTGTCCTTGTTTCCTGTCCCCCAGGGCACTACCCAGACCCCCATACACTTTTTATGGCAAATATCTAGCATATATGCCCTCTTGGAGGGCACTCTAAAAACCAAATTTTCAGCCCCATTGACTTGCATGGGGTTCGAGTTCGGATCCGAACATTTGGAAAGTTCGGCTTCGAACCGAACTCGGGGAGTGTTCGGCTTATCCCTATTTCTAAGTACCGAACTTGAGTATTTAATGTTCATGATGAATTTTAATAACCAATCTGCATGCATTTATATTTTAAAGTGCACCAATCATGTCCAACATAAGTTGAGCATAACTTTAGCTCATTTGAAAGATCTGCCAAATCTGCCTATACTTTGTAATAGCAATATTGCTCATACATGGATAGTTTTTTTTTTCTTTTCTTAAAAAAAAAAAACACCTGATAAACAATCTCGCTGTGCTTCCTGTCTTCTTGTCTAGGTGATGTGGCATGCCGCCCAACATGTTTCATTGGGGAGTACGGCTCTGCACACAGCAGGAGAGCACTCCCCCTTCCAGAGCTGCCGCTGAACTAAAAATCAACACAGAGTATTTGCAGATGACTCACAGATCTTCTGAACAGATAGTGATGTTGGATGCTCGATAAGTTTGAACTGTTAACCCTTCCCTATAATACTGTGATTTCTCCTGCAAATGTCAGCTAAACAAATATAATTTTTTGAGGGTGAAAGGGGAGTTGTATAAAATATAAATGTTTTACATGTGTGGCTGTCTGTGTGTAAATGCACTTCAGCTAAGCATTGGGATGGGGGAAAAAGCTTTCAGCCTTTCGTAAGTAGTATTAAAAGTTTTATGACTATATGAACATCCCCCTTCCCCCTATGACCCAAAGTGGGCTGAGCCGTCAATCACACATCGAGATTCTTTCCATGAAAGTGAGAAAGCAAAACCATGGCTGTCTCCCTGAGTAAGGCTCGGGTCAGACGAGCGTAGTGTTCACGTCCGTGATTGCGCCTAAAAGTACGTCCGTGATAGCATGACAGGAAGCCCATTGGAGCCTGACACATGAAGTATGTCCGCACTGAACTGCGGACGCACAACGGCCACAGCCCACGGACGCAAGGCAGGCAAGAACGTACAACCGCTAGAACGGCCGCACAAAGTGCGCTGCGTCCGCATAGCTTTGTGTGTGAGTGATGGAACGTGGTCAGACGGACTGCATTTATACGTCCAGCATTTTTCACGGACAAAATGGTTTTGCTTTTTAATTTATTTTCCCTCCTACATCCGTCAAAATATATAAGTCAGTGAATAAATGGACTGTGTGGCCACTACTGCGTCTTCTGTACTGACGTACATCCGTTTGCACGGACGTACAGTCCGTAGAAATCACACTCGTCTGACCCTAGCCTAAAGCAAGAAGATTAGGAGCTAAAGAAATTCACAAAACTCCATCGGAATAAGTAGAATAAAAAAGGTTTACGGGATTAATGAAGATACAACAAAACACATATCAGAAATCTCTAACAGACTGCAGGTGCACTTTATCAATATTTAAATGGAAACTGTTGGTTAAATTGATTTTTGTTGCAGTAAAGTAGGCATTCATATAATCAGCATGTAGTAACAGCGTAGATTGGTCCTGACACAAAACAAAATATTAACATTTAATTTCATATTTACTGCTATGTTTTATATGCAGATAATAAAGTATCTGCTCACATGCATACGCTGCACTGTGTATTGGGAATATTGTGGAAACAGTATTTGAGATTTTTATGTCTGGGGTATTTGTTTTTAATTGCTTTCTGAGATGTGAATCTTACATTTCATTATTTTTGAAAATTAGCTTAAATCAAATGGAGGTTGTAACTTCTCACCTTAATGCATTAATTTGATTTCATTAACAAGGTCAAATTTAGTCAATCAAGAAATTACTACACAATGAACAGTAGAAAAGTCCATCTAGAATAATAAATTAACAAAGCAACTCATCATCACTAAACAATACTCTGTGGAATTACAGGTCGTCAAGTATGTCACATATTGATTCAGGAAGTGTAAATACCAATTTTCAAGAACTGCAGCATGTGAGGCATGGAGCAAAATTGTTTATTGAAAGGTACACTCTAGCCACACTTACCAAATTAACTTTCTTAAAACGGCAACGTCTGATATAACCCTGGCACTGAAACAAGGTGAGTTTTTAAAGATGCACCAAGCTTAAAAAGGTGAAGGATACTGGGAAAGTAAAAAGAGTTTAATAATCATCTTCCCTGGTTCCTTTCATTTTAGTTTTAGTGTAGGTCTTTAACCTTCTCATTGCCAAGGGATTTTCCAGATACAGTGAGGGGAAAAAGTATTTGATCCCCTGCTTCTTTCCCTCACTGTATCCATTGGTTCCTGACATTGATCATTTGGAAAATGATTTTTAATAACACCGTACAGTAATTAATATTTGGAAAATTTCTCAATTTATTCCATACAATAATAATGCTATGGCAGGCAGGTGTATGGCCAATAGGAGTCACTGCATTCCTGGTCTCTGTGCAGGATTAGCTGGGAAGAGGGCATTCAGACACATTTCCATTGTGGAATACCATATTGACTATACTCTTTATTGAGGCACCAGGAGGTGCCTTGCAAATTAAGTATAGACGATCTGGTAGTGAAAAGGTTACTAGTACTAAGTTTAGCTTTTTGACTTGTTGCTACTTTTAGAATGAAGCTAATGATGGGATGTATAGAAAACAAAAGACAATTTAAAGTATATTGTAATGCTGCTATGATTAGACCTGAAGCCAAGCCAATTCAGTTTTGGTGAAATTAAAATTCAAATACTATAAAATTTTGGTCTAAATTTATGAGCTGTAAAGAGTCCAACAGAATAATTTGTCCAATGGGGATATTTTGGCATAAAATGTCAATATACACAATATAAAAATTCTATTTACTTACAAACACAGTGCCAATTTAAAGCACTAGCACATTTTATATGCTTCATTAATAAAGATATACACTTATAAATATAAATTGGTATCTACATTCTTGGCTTATGACACCAGAGTTTGAATCGCTAAATGTCACTTCCCAAGTGACAGTTTTGAAATGCTTTCTTGTTATCGAGAATCTAGTCAAGTCTCTGAATGAAAGATTATTACGCTGAAAAGTTGAAATTTAAAGCATACAGAGACAGTTTCGACTCAAGTTGACAACATTAATTTTAACGTACAGGCAGGCAGTTACAATCCAGTCAGGTATGTACTCCCAATGGAATAAACAGAGAAGGAAACAAATATGTTATGACAATTGCTGGTAAAAGAAGGATCTATGGTGACTGGGGCTCACTGAAAAAATCCTTTATGTAAAAGTTCTAAAATATGACGGAGACATGCTGAGCAAGATAAAAGACAACACTATTTACAGTTTCTTGATGTGCATAGATGAAGTATTCAAGAAGGCCAATAAACAAAGAATCCAAGTGATAAAGCCATGTTAAAACTTGGAGAATTTGTCTCAGGGGTGCTGATGTTAAATATGGCATTTGGAGGGGTTACAATGCCATTATAAAGGAACCATCAATACAAAATGTCAGTTAAAAGCATTCAAAGTCCTTAAACTGAAAATGGTAGATATAGCTCAGCTAGCCTTAATCCATGTCCATTTTATGTTAGATTTAGAAAAACATATGTTGACTTAATTGCTGTCTAGTAATTTAGCAACACTGCATTGTTGCTGTATTTGTATTTGTAAAGAACACAAAGTAAGTGAATGGATTTAAAAATAGTGATACTCACAAGTAGGTTAAGGTTCAGATTGATAGTGGAGTCAAAGAGAGTTAGGAGATCTTTAGCAGAAGGACAATCTCAAGTTAGATACAGCAAATGTTTAGCTGTCATTGCTGGTTAGTATTTAGGAAACTTAAATTTATAAGCACATCTCTTATTTGAAGCTGTCAGGCCAGCATCAAGTATTTTTAATAGGAGTCTTTAATCAAAAATGATACCTTAAACAGTCATGACCGAGGTAAAAATTAGCAATGGAGAAAACATCTTCCGCTAAGATGAGGTGATGGTCAATAAGCAAGGAGGAAAGCCACACCAATTTAGGATGCGATAATATAAAAGATATGCATAACCATGATATGTAAAAGGCAACCCCCTATAGTGTATCTGAGCAATCACGCCTTCTTATTATTGATTTTGTTAATTTCTCTGGAAGTACTCCCATTTTTAATTCTTTTACAGTCAATCTATAACTAAAACCCAATTAATATAAAAACTTCTCCAATGCTTCATTCAGCCTTGGGTTATGGTTCCTTGTTATGGCTACCGTTTATAAAACGTCATATTCTTGAATTTTGTAATATTCTTTGAGATATACTGCATGTATATATTAAGCTGCATAATTCCATTCACTAACCTACTATTTAGATATCTACAGCTTTTCAATATTGTATTGTGAAGAGTTTGTTCTAAAAGTAAACTTTGGCTTAAAAAGGAGGCTTTTTCTCCGCAGTGTTTTGCTTGTAGTCTAGCAACACCCAAACCTTTAGGCCCGTGTCAGACGAACGCAGTAATCACGTCCGTGTTGCCGCACATTTTAACGTCTGTCGTAGCATAAAATTGTGATCAATAGAGACCCACACACGAAGTACATCCAGAATTGCGGATGCACAACACAAGTGGCACCAGATGCAATTTTTCCATTATTCCATAGTACCGGCTGGGTGGAGTAGAGGTAACATCAATGATCTGCATGGAGAGAGCCTGTGGGGACATGGGTTTGATCCCGGAAAGAACTCCTCTCCAGTAAGTGTCCTTGGGCAAGACACCTAACGGTACATACTCACCACCCAGGACATACTTGAAAACAAGAGAAATCTCAATATATCCTGGCAAAATCCTTTCTCAAAGAAGAAAAAAAAAATTAGGCAAGAACGTTAAACCGCTAGGACGGACGCACAGAGTGCACCTTGTCCATGTAGCTTTGTGTGTGAGTGATGGAACGTAGTCAGACGGACTGCATTTTTGACGGACAAAATGGTTTTTCATATCATGTATCAATTTTTTCATTTTACATATTAATTTTATTTCCCATCTACATCAGTCAAAAAAAAACATCAGTCAAAAAAAAACATCAGTCAAAAAAAACGGACGTGTGGTGTCTACAGTATCATCAGTCAGAAAGTACGTCAGTTGTGCACGGACGCACAGTGTGCTCAGAATGCGTTTGTCTGACATTAGCCTTAGTCCATAAACCTCAAGGCAATGGCTCGTTGCAATCATTTTATCCCAGATTTTAAAGTACACCTGTTGTGACCAGGTGCATTTTGCTGTGATACCCCATCAAGGAATGAATTTCACAAGGGTGTTAAAGATCAGTGCAATACCTCATCCCTTGATCCGTTATTGCATATTTTACTCAAATCCAGTGATGGATGCTGCCATGTGACCCCATCCATGGGCAGATTTAGGTGGGGGTGTTTCTGAAAGTGAGATGTGATGGACCCACAGTGGTGATGTCAGAGCGTTGAGATGTTATGCAATGTGCTGGCAGTCAGTCGGCTCTACCAAGTTAATAGAAAGCTGTCCTATGGGATTGCTTGAGCTGTCACTACCCCCAGCAGCATGTCTCATGGATGAGAGGGACAGCATTTTTTTTCTTGTAACATAAAATTACTCCCTTTTTTAAATTGTATGTGTTAGCAAAAAAAATGCTAACGTATACAGTATATTCAGAGTAGACTTTTACGATTAGTTCCGGAACGAATAATACTCAGTTTAATAACAACCATTCGGACAATTGTAACCATCTAATAACCTGAATCGCTGACTTGCTGAACTGAATAACATCCGAATAAGATACTACCAAATAAATTTGATTAGATCAAATGTATTAACTCAATAAATATCAGATTGCTGAATCATCTGACTGGCTGTTTCCAAAATGCTTCCGTATCCAAAATACCAGCAAGCCAAAATCTACAGCAATCAACTGAATTAAACATCACAAGATTATCATGTGTTAATTGTGGACCCCAACAACTTGTTAACATGTGTTCTGACTGACCTCTTTTTTCCACTTAATGTACCTTGCAAGCTTGTACCCTTATACACCTGCTTATATTCTGTTTCTTTGTATATGCCTGAATCAATAAACAGAATATTAAAAATATAATAATAATAATTTTTTCCCATGAGCCCAAATTATGAAGTCTATGATATCCAAAAGCAGCAAACACTTATCTACATTATCATGAGGGCTAATAATTTTTTCCCATGAACCCAAATTATGAAGTCTATGATATCCAAAAGCAGCAAACACTTATCTACATTATCATGAGGGCTTATTTAGTAATAGAATTCTCATTTTTCCCTTCGATGAAGTCAAGTAATTTATAAAGCAACAAAACATTGATATAGTTTAATTTAAGAGAGTCTTGGTAATACAGATAACTGTTTTAATATGAGAGGGCTTTATTATATAAATATTCATAGATTCTGATTTCAACTTAATTATTGTTCCAGAAATAGTTGGAGTTTGGAAAGTCAAAGCTTTGTTAAATTATTCCATGAAAAGCAGTACTTCCTGTCCTCTTTTTTTCATCTATCATCAGTAAGAAGAATGTCAACATATATTCAACATTAACAAACATATACAGGGCTATTCAAAGAGATCCGAATTGTGGCCAAAAGGTAACCGAACAGGGCAAATTCAGGGTACGGTTACCTTTCCAGGCCATTTGGCTATTCAGAGAGCAGGCAGTTCACCAAATGTTGGCGAATTGCCTGCACATACAGTGCCTGTTCGTTCCCTGTGAAATCCCCATAGAGAATCAATGCTTCATCTATTCTGAGAACAAAAACCAGCAGTGAAAAGTTGCTGAATTTCCCTACTGTTCGGTGGTTTCATTCGACAGGTTTATTCAGGCGAATCCCATAGGCTTCAATGTTAAAAAAAATCCTGTTTTAATACAATATTTTATAAACCATTGATTTATAATTTTCTGCAGTAAAAAGTCTCTTTATGTATAGATTTATTAGGATCTTATCGTCATTTTAGGGATTTTTGTGCAATTTGTTTTTTCCTTTTTTTCGCTAAATGTTTTTTTCTTTTTTCAGTAACAGACCTTTTTATTATCATTCATTGGACCTTATATGTAAATTTCAGACATTTAATTTAGTTCTGTAGTTTCTTTGCAAACAGCATATCACTTTTGAAACATTCAGGTGTACTGTTTTTTTTTTCTCACTCAATTCGTCTGCGGTGTCGGGTATTTCCGGCGGCTGCTCGGGTTTCTCCGGCGTGTTCGGCGGGGTTAATCCAGATGTTTTTGCTGGTGTCGGTGTACGTTCGCTGGGTTTTGCAGTGAGTGTTCGTCGGGTTTGCGGCGGCTTTTCCCTGCACTACGATGGCCCTGTGGTGCTTGCTGAATACACCGTAGGGTGGCCGAAATGGGATCGCCAAATCGCACGTGCAGTGACTTTTCAATTCTCTTTGAATAACCCTGAAACTGTTTTATCAGAATGAATGACTAATGAGTAAACTAATGTTTACTCTTCTGTTCAGACAAATTGGGGCAAGAACTATGACAGATGGTGGCAAAAATGGGCATTGCAGATGTTTGGTGCAGTGTTTGTTACATAGGTCTTTATTGAATGGTAGACATGTGCATTCGTTTTAGTACTAAAACGATTTAGTCCGAATTTTGGGATAATTTAGTTTTCGTATGACTCAAGAGAAACGAAACTGCTCAGTACAAAAACGAAAGAAACTAAAATAAAATGCACTACATTTTTAGTGTCAGTCCTTTTTGTGATATTTACATTGCTGAGTGAAGGAGACCAGCAATGAAGAGTGCAACATCCGAAGTTCTGCACCCTCCACATGCAAAAATGCAGTAGTATGTTTATTACAGAGAGGGCATTAATTAATGCAGGAGGATGTTCTATACATTATAAGAGAGGGGTATTAATGCAGTAGGATGTTTTATACATTATACAGAGAAGGTATAAATTGAGGAGAATGTTCTATACAAGAGGGACATTAATTAATGCAGGAGGATGTTCTATATATTATCTATATATTATACAGAGAGGGGTATTAATTAATGCAGGTGGATGTTGTATACATTATACAGAGGGGTATTAATTAATGCAGGAGGATGTTCAAAACATTATACAGAGAGGATCCTTTTGTTCTCAGCCCTTTAAATCCAGTGGCTGTGAGCGCGGAGATCGGCTGCTTGTTACTTTATCTCTCAGTACAATGTATCAGGCTCAGCGTTACAGTAACTGACTAACAGTGCTCAGAGTTTCAGTAAAAACAAGGAAATAATATTGTTCTAACCTCTTATATATAAAAATATTATTTACTAGTTTTTACTGAAACTCTGAGCGCTGTGATGAGCAGCAGTCAGTTACTGTAACAGCTTTGCCTGACACGGGGCAGTATTTACAAAGTTGGTGCTAACTTAACCAGAGCTGTTGTAAACTGAAATCCTCCATAGGCTATAATAGCTCTGGGAATTACAAACAGCTCTGGTTAAGTTAGCACCAACTATATAATATGGCCCACATTGTGCTGAGAGTGAGAGATACTGTAACAAGCAGCGATCTCAGCCCTCGAGGAGCCACTACAATAGTAATTGTATCCATTGGTTCTCGGATGAATGAAATTAGTTTTCATACTAAATAACTGAAAACGAATTTCTTTAGCAACTAAATAAATTGCATTTTAGGACTAATCCATTAGTTCAAAACGAAATTTTGTGCTGTGCACATGTCTATTGAATGGTATAATTTCATTATAACTGAGCATTTGGAAGAAAGATCCACCCAAAATACTTAATTCACAAGTAAGACAGTTATTAATACAATTAAGTCATTGGTCAATTGATTTTTTTCTTCGCATGGTATTATAATTGGTATATGAGTACCACACTTGGACCTGCTTAGATTAAGGAAATTGTCAATTCATCTATTGGTATAGCTTGAAGTACAGCTTTATCTGCTGAAACCGTATGTATCTGCTAATGAGACGTTTGAGAATTAATAACGAAAGTGCAATTCTAATCTGATCTGTATTTATTGGAAGCTCTAAAGATTACAGCTTATTCCATTCTGAAAAACTGTATGTGTTATAATTCGCCACTAATGACAGCATGCTTTACATCCAGTGCACTTCATGAGCCACTTCTATATACTAATCTGAATATTGACAGGCAAAATTACAATATCAATTATTACACTTATTATATTGACCCAATTCATTAGCATTTATTTGCTTCAGTTTATTATCCAGATTAAAAAATTGAAAGCACTTAAAAGTATGAGTCGTTATTAATCAATAAATCTTAAAAATAGTAACAACTATTAAGTATAGCATCAAATAATTCACCAAAATGACAAAAAGAATGTCGGAAAAAAAAAAATCAGAGCTATTCAATCCAAAAACAACATGAGCTAATGTCACGATTCCCCCTAGGATCTATAATACTGATCCCTGTACGTAAACCACTATCTACTCTTCTGATCCTTGAGAAGTCGGCAATGCTATCTGTTGCCAATGACCATACAGAGGTACACACACAGAGGGTTAACAGAAACAATGTTTGTATAGCTGAGAGCAAGCTACTCACACGCAGACACACAGGACAATAAGGGTAGTATCACTAGGTGACATTATCAGCCTTTGCCTGGGTCGGTACACAGAGAGAAAGTCAGCCATATGCTTTGGTCAGTACACAGCATGAATGTCAGCTTTTGCCTACTGAAGAAGCCAAGGGACAAGAGACCTGAAGGTGAAACGCGTTTTGGCATAATTTACATTGTAATTGGATTTTATTTCTGTTTTTATATTGTTTTAATAAATACTTGATACCTATTCATTGGTGTGTTGGAACGATTGGAAGGTTTCCTGGAAGGTTGTACCAAATTGAAACAACCTCTGAGCGGTTAACTTAGGACCTGAGTGAGGTTCTGTACCATGTGAGTACACACATGAAGTGGAAGTGGTGTTGTTGAACATACAATATTGCATTATATTTTCCAATCCATATATGTAGGAACTGGGCGAGCCTTATCGGTAAAGACTGCTGGATTGCTGGACCCACATCATAATATAGGATCTGAAGTAACCAGAGCGACTGAGGATTATTAATCCCCCAATAAGACATCTACCGTGGAAGTTGAAAGCAACTTATGAACATACGATTCAGAACCGAATAGGACTTCTAATAATTGTGACATTCTATAATAAGGACAATATAAAGGACGGTCATATTTACGGTAATTGATTTGTACATTATCTGGAAACATTGTGTGCGCTGCACTCTCACTTTTATTTTTTGCTTTAAACTTACATTGATTGCCAGGTGGTAGCAGCAATTGTGAGTGACTAGCGACTCTTTCCCTTTTCTGACTCTCTAAGACCTCTAAGCGCTACACAATTCGACTGCTTTGTAAAATATACCCAACGTTTTGGCTAATGAAACATTTCCACGAATACATAGTTTTATATCGCTGGTAGGTGCATCTGCTCCTTTACGAGTTATCATGAGGTTTGGCAGCCACGGTTGAGAGTGAAGCAGATCTTTCACACGTATTATTTATTGTTTTGTATATATGTTTATTTTGTATCCTAGAGCAGGGTTTCCCAGTCTTGGTCCTCAAGTACCCCTAACAGGCCAGGTTTCCAGATATCTGAAGCACAGCACAGGTAATATGATTTGCTGCCCAGTGATTGCAGGATTCAGTCTGCATTTCCCCAAGGTGATCTGTAAAATCTGGCCTGTGCAGGGTACTTGAGAATAGGGTTGGAAACCACTCTAGAGGATTGAGATGTAGATCTTCTAACAGTCATTTCCAGGATTGTAGTTTTTAAAAAGCTGGTGAGGTCTAAACTATAAGGATCACCACAATCCTTATTGGTAACAGGGAGCCATTAAGGGAAAAAAAACATTGCTAACCCATATCCCTTAGCACCTCACTCTCATGCTCCTTATTCCGCCCCATCTGTCTATAACTTGACTCTGAATAGGTGGGAGCCACTGAATGATACAGAAATGTATGCGTGCCACCACAGTTATTGACTCCTGGAGTCCACAGGACTTCATATAGTCAGGTGCGACCCTGAATTAAATTCTGAGCAGGTTCATGATGGCATTTGCCAGATGTGAGGTGAAAGTCTTGTGAACCGAGTTTGTTCATCTGCGATAAGGACAATTGCTTTTCTTAAATTATAGGATAATATAAAGTACTCCATACTGTATATAAAAAAAAAAACAAGAACTCAATGGTGCAGAACTTATGATCCCTTGGCCAAGAAGGGAAATTTGAACACTCCTTGTTAATAACACAATAATACAATGTTCATTCCATAAATTATGAAGTCACATAGCATGTATGCATGTATATGCAAGGCATCATTTGATCGCATTTTTGCTTTTAGTATCTTTTCCAGTCAATTATGTCTTTGTATTGATTTCTGCCTTCCTGTCAACACACATACATAAAAACACTTCAATTCCCAGTGGATGAACTTTTAATATTAAGTGAAATCTACGTATATAGCTACTGCTATTTATTTATTTATTTGCAAAGTATTTTTACCAGGAAGGATACAATGTGATTTCTCTAATTTTCTAGTATGTCCTAGGTTCAAGAACATTGAAATGTTACAGTCGTTACATAAATACAAAGTAATAAATGCAAGATATAAAAAACAAAACACAAGTATACAGATTAACACAGAAAATAAATAATTTGCTATTATCTATTGATATATAGCGTTTTTGTCTAGGGAGGATTTTGATAATGAGACATTACTACTACCTAAAATAACTTTGAAGGGAAAAACAAATGGGATATTGATACAGGGGATTTTGTATGATGAGTGGCCAAGTCAATTCATCTGCTCCAACTCCCTTTCCAAAAGGCTGTCCAACAGCGGGTGAGTGACAGCCTTCAAGGTGGAGGTTATCACCATATGCAGGGATCAACAAGGGCAGGGGAGCAGAAGAGGACACTCACAGGCTAATTCAAAGAAAATTGAAAATTCACCGCACGTTCGGTGACTTTTCGTTCTCTTCAATTCGGTTTGTTTTGCCGATCCCATTTCGGTGACCCTGCGGTGTATTCAGCAAGCACCACAGGGTCCCCGAATTGCAGGGAAAGGCTACCGCAAACCAAACGAAAACTAACCGCAAAACCCGGCGAATGCACGCCAAAAACCCGCAAAAACATCCGTATTAACCCACCGAAAACCACGGAAAAACACGAGCAGGAGCTCACCCTTATAGAGGTGCCTTGATGCTGGCAGGCGAGCTAGTCTTATAATGGCCATTGATAGGAAACCAAACCTCTAATTGTGTTTAGTTTCACACGGTATAATTAGAGTAAGCGCAGATGACATTTTTTTCTTAATTAGAAAAACAGTTTGCTTGAATGTTTGAAAAGTGAAACGCTGTTTGCAAAGAAACTACTGAGTGAAAATGTCTGAAATTTACATATGAGGTCCAAGGAATGATAATAAAAAGGGCTGTTACAGAAAAAATAAGTAAACTTAAGAGAAAAAAAATTGGACTTTTTAAAAAAAAAGAAAAATGCTTAAAATATCCGAAAAAATATATAAATAAATAGACTCTTTACTGCAGAATTTTATAATGAACGGTTTATTAGATATTGAATTAAAGCGGGAATATTTTTAACATTGAAGTCTATGGTATTCGCCTGAATAAACCTGCCGAATTAAACCACTGAATGGCAGGGCATTAGGGGAACCTTTCACTGCTGGTTTGTGCTCTCTGAATAGCTGAAGCAGTGCTTCTCTATGGGGATTTCACTGCCCTCGAACAGGCACCGAACAGGCACCGTATGTGCAGGCAATTCGTCAGGATTTGGCGAATTGCCTGCTCTCTGGATACCCGAATGGCCAAGAAAGGTAACCGAATGCGGAAAATCAGCGTTCGGTTACCTTTCTCAAGCAATTCGGATCTCTTTGAATTACCCTGATAGCCTATCATAGCCATTTAACCCCTTCACTGCTGAGGCATTTCACCATTGTGTGCTGAGCTCATTTTTACCGCTTTCGCTCATCATGTTTAAACGCGATTTGAAGCCACATTTTAATAAATGACCCAGACATATTATATATCGTTCTTTTCGGCAGACTACGTAGATTCCTAATATATCATTTTTATATGTATACGTCATGACCTGCCTGTATATTATAACAAAAAATACAATAAAAATTGAATTTTTAATCATCTGCAGTGTGTAAAGTGTTTTTTTTCACATTTTATCACATGAGCGTTTGCGGTTATGTTTTCTATGGGGTGCGCTTGTACAAAAAATTTGAAATGGGGACTTGTTACTTTTTTTGGGGTGAATTACGTGATTTTTAGCAAACGCACCCCATAGAAAAAAATCATTAGTGCAGCATCATTGTTCACATTATAATTGAAATGTGAACAATATTGCTGCATTAATAAAAACAACACACAAAAAAAAACATGTTTTTTTTTATTATTTTTTTTTTTAAATTTATTTATTATTTTAATTTTTTTTTTATTATTTATTTTTACTTTTTACCTAGTCATGTTGGGTATCATTCGAAAGGCCATGCTCAGGCCTTTCAAATGACACCCTCCATGACCCCCTAGCTCCCACGGTTCTGGAGATATCAGGGTTCACAAGAACCCCCTATCTCCACCAGGGGATTTCCTTGGAAATCCCCGCAGCTAGGGGTTCCCCGGCTATCTGACGTCATCACGCTATGCGTGATGACGTCAGACAGCGAGGGGAGTTCCGGGGGCGGAGCCGCCATCCAAGATGGCGGCCCCCACCGGAGATAGGCTGCACTTCGGCGCCGCGAGACGCTGAAGTGCAACCCAACACTTGAGGGGTTAAAGCCAGGCATCGCTTAAAAGGGGAGACTCTCCCCTTTTAAGCGGTGCCTGGCTTTTACCGCTGCTTTTTCCCGATCGGGAGGGAGAGGGATCCGAACGGATCCCCCCCCTCCCTTCCAGGCTATCTCCCGGCATTGCCGGGGGGTCGCCTGGAAATGACGTCATCGCGCATGGCGCGATGACGTCATTTACGCCGGGAGGCGCTTGACTTCAGCGTCTGAGGACGCTGAAGTCAGAACGCCGTGGGACCCCGGACAGAGAGGTGAGTATCTCCGCCGGGGGTCCCGCACAGCTGATGACGTGTGGGGCACGTCCTCAGCATGCAACGTGCATCAATGAGGACGTGTCCCACACGTCTTCAGCAGTGAAAGGGTTAAATCACTTAATTGGACTTGGTGACTGGCTAGAGTTTTTCTCGAAATCATACACTGCGGGCTAGATTACATTCTGAACGCTAACTGTGGCATTTGGATATGTAAGCGTTAACGCAAGGATAAGTGACTTTTACGCATGCTCCCATATTCACTTCCTAATGCTAAACCTGTGAAAAATCCATTAGCACATACTGTAAGTAATTGTGCTTGCTTCTGCGAACTTACTGTACTTTTCAAACTATATACTTAACCTAACACTAATTACTGATTGCACTCATGTTAAGTAAGGTATTACAAAGTCCTAGCGCTAATTTTTGCACCGATGGGTTAAACAAAATTTTAACTACTCCTAAAGCTTCCGTTGGTTCTGCTTTGCAGACTCTTTTAGCACCCTCTAAACCCCCTCAATAAATCCCATACTTACCTCTCATCCTGCTGAGAGAACGGTGGCCCGATCCGTCGCTTCTACTGACTTTCGGGAGTAGAGTGAGACTGGGACAAATAGTCCCCAGTCTCTCTTTGCAGCCCTGCATGATCTTGCATGATCGAAATCGTGCAGGGCTTGCGGCCCAGCAGCACAACCTTCTATGGAGTCCTATGGACAACAGGAAGTGATACTCGCAGTGGCGCAGAAGCATTACATCAAGTACTATTGAGGGTAGCATAAAGTTCTGGGGCAAGGTGCTAAAGTAGGCATGCCCGGAAACTACCTTTAAAATAGGGATGCTTCGGTGAGACCCTGCAGGTGCTGGTTTTCCTCGTTAGTGTCCCCATTTTAGCGTTTAGTTTGTAATCTAGCACTAAATCAATTTAGAGTAGTGACACTAAAAATGCTACAGTGACTACAGTAATGGAATATAATAATCCCAGCAGACCCGAAAACTCATGTTATTTTAAAAATATTTAGAAAGCAAAATATAGAAAATAGTTACAAACACCAGCAGTAATAATAACAATAATAAAAACAGTAAACATTAATGTAATATTTCTCCAAAGTGTCTAATGCAAGCTGTCAGTTATCCATTAGGTGTTCGGGATACAAATAATAAATGGCATGTAATCCACTTTTAATTCATTTAAATATAAATGGAGAAGCGTGATTATAAAGAAAAGTCTGGTACTTGAAAAAATAAATTATACATAGAGCGGGCTACAGAAATCTGCCCATATAAAGAGCTTTGGCAGCGCAGTCAGGCTAGAAATCAATACCTGCATTTTCATGAGTAGTGCTAGAAAGCAATCTGTTTATTTTTAGCTATTCAGTGTATATCATTTGCTTGTCTATGAATGTAACCTTCTGTGTTACAGCTTTAAACAACACATTAACTTAAAAAAAGAAGAAAGGAATTACCTCACCTTGGAGAGTAATAAGGTGTTTAGATTATTCAATGTTACATCAAGAAACTCTTATGCCATATTGTAAGAATGTACCTCAATTTGCAAATTGCTGTAATTAATCACAGCATTCACTACCTGTGATTTTAAAAAGCAGCATGCTGTGTCACCTTCAACCATAAATCTAGCTTTTGTGATGAACATGTAAAACAAAACGAACATGTGTTAAACACATCTATAAAGTGGCTAATCATGTTGTGGTTTTATTGTATCCGTATTTCCTGAGGAATTATAAAGTGAAGAATGTTGTAATTCAACAGTTTGACATGCAGAGAAATGAACAGTTTCTGGTGCTTAAACAGTCAATTTTTTATCTATAAACCGTGCTTTTAGAACGCACCTGCTGCTTATGATGTATATAGAAGCACTACACATTTGGCTTGTATTCCGTCTCAGTAATTGAGTGCATTGCTGAGCACATTGATATTCTGTATAAGTGCTTCTTTACACTTTTATAATACAACAATACATCATATAATCGTCAGAGGCGTCCATAGCCATCGTCTTTAACTCTATGTAAAGTAAATAAGAGAATGCAGTCATACCAGCCATTACGAATAGAATAAATTAATATTTTTAATTGAGGCAGACCTTTGAAGAGAAATGGGGATTTCTCGCTTCGTCTAGTGACTAAATGTCCAGGTGTTAAAGCAGAATCATACAATAGATTCAAATTGGGTCCAATTATGGAATGCTTGTGTCTCTCGTCCAAGTTCAGACTTTTCTGGTGACTGGTGAGGTTTTAGGCCGGGGTCAGACGAGCGTTTTGCAGAACGGAATTCTGAGAGTGGACATTCCTTCCACTCTGCGCCCCTCTGGCCACCTCCCTGAGCACAGGGACTACACACATCCATCAATCAGAGAGGGAAAGACACTACAAGACTAATCATTAAAAAAACAAATGCAGCACTGTTAACTTTTAACTTCTTCACTACCAAGTGATTAAAAAAAAAAAAAAAAAACACTGTCGGGATTTTTGGAAAATCATTTTAATTTTAACTTATTTGGCAGAAAGATGTCACCATCTAAAAGGTGTTACTGCAGTTATAAATGCAGCTCATGCAAAAAAGGACATTCCTTAGCAGATTTTAAAAATTTTAGCACCTTGGGCTTTATGAACACAGGGCTAAAACTTTAAGGGCACCTTCTGGAGTCCAAAACCAAAACCAAACTAAATTTGTTTGCAGCAAACTAATGTAATTTGCTGTTGACCTACACAGCTGAGGAATGAGATATCTCGCTATCGAGCACCTGATGGAGCCTTTGAAAACCATTGTTATCTCAATCTCCGGAGTGAAGGGGTTAATGGAATATCCACTAATTGCCATTGTTGAAATTGCTGTTGTTGCAACCACAACCATTTTTTTGGGCAGTGCCGATTGTTCTTCTGATGGCTCAGTGTGGCCCAAATATTTCTGTTGCTTAGATCAAGTTGAGCTGTGCTTACTTTTTATTTATATTTTTGCTTTACTCTGGTTTTGCCCGCTGCTCCTTTAGGGATTTATTAGTTAATTGAGATTATTTTCAATGACCTGTTTTTTTGGGGGGGTTATATACTGTCAGGGTGGCATCTGGCGAGAGCCGAGTTGGGACCCATATAGTGGGGCAAAAAGCCATAAAGGCAGGGGTGCAAACAAACAGAATATAGACTGACAGTAAATGAAGTCAGCACACTGCTGGGCAGGACACAATACAAACCAGAAAGGGAGGGGTTAAGGTTGGTCAGAAACACAGCAGTAAACCAAAACGAATACAGTGGTCCTTAGGTGGCCAGTCTAATCTACAAAGGGGAAACAATGAAACCAGCACACTACTGGGTGGTAATCGGCGAGACTACAATACTAACCATGAAGGAAGGGGTTAAGGGTGGATACCAAACTATATAGACACACAGCGGAAAGCAGAAAGAAATTCTTAACTAAACGGTCCTTTAGTGGCTGCAATAAATCTACCTAAAAGGAATCCAGAAATACAGGATACAGGGAAAAGTAATTATAACAAAACACAGAGCGCAGCAAAAGGAGGGAAAACAGAAGTATTGGAATACAGAAAATAAAGTAATATTTAGAAAAACAGAGCTCCGTACACAGAGAGAAATCTAGAAAAAAAGCCAAGTTCGGTACACAGGAGATCAAACAGGAATTGAAGCAAAGCGCAAAAATTTTGAGAAATCAACAAAAATATCAGAGAGCAGAAAAATATACAAAAAGGAAGGTGAGGCAACTAGAGGGAATACTCAAAGAAAGGAACAAGGAACTAAATAAGCGAAAGCCAAAATACAAAAAGGGGGAATATAACAAAGGCTAGATAAATACTAGAATAGGAGTATGGCAAAAACACAGGAATCAGGAAGACCTTTATGTAAGATCATTGCAGTATTGGAGTGGAAAACTTAAATAGGGAAGTGCCCAAGTCAGGTGGTCTGACTTTTCAGGCTGCAGTGAATCCTGGAGAGGAAATTTGCCAGTGGAATGGAGCAAACACATGTTAACTCCAGCCTGGACTCTGAATTAGGCAAAACCATGCGTCACCAGGCTTGGAGTCTGACATACACACACTTGTTTTGTTTGGCTTGAGAAAAGCTTAACTAGCAGCCAAAACATTGCTTTTATTACTTTATTGTGTCTGGCTCCCGTCTCTTTTCTCAAGATTTGGATACTGACTGTGAGAAGGGAAAGAGATCAGAGTCGAAGAGGACACCAAGGTAACAAGTCTGTGAGTGCACGTTTAAGGTGTTCAAAGGGCGAAGGTATGAGCACAGAATGCAATGATACAACTGCCAGACAATTGAACAGGGACCAAATGGGGGTTTATTAATACATACAGAAATAGTCTAGTATCTTGAGGATGGTGAGGAACAAGGCTGGAAAAGAGCTAACCTCTTGGATAAAGCAGGCTAGCAGAGAATTACACCAAGTGTTTGGCAATGCTGAAGCAATGCCCACTTTGAACTCCACCCTTAGGCTGGGGTAAGACGAACGTAGTGCGAACGTGCGTGCAGCCGCACTTTATTACGGCCGTAGTAGCAGCAAATGACGTCCAATGACGGCCAATATACGAAGTACGGCCGCACGAAAGTTCGTCCGCGCAACGCAAGCGGCAAACAAACGTATTTTTTTGAGAACGTAGAACTGCTAGTACTGATGCACAGAGTGTGCTGCGTCGGCATAGCGGCATGTGTGCGGGATTAGGAGACGTCAGACGCTGCACATGTCCGGCCAACATCACGTCCATTTGTTTTTAATAGCTCCATCAAAAATCACGCACGAAAATGCGCATTGTATGACCGCTTTCGTGTCTTCCGTGAAAAAATATGCCAATGCGTTCGGGCGCACTTTTTTATGGGCGATGCGAAAGATGCGTTTATTTGACCCTAGCCTTAACCTCCCTGGTGGTCTATTTATTGTGAAAATTCTTTGCTGAAAGCGGTAAAAAAAATTTTTTGCCCCCCCAGTGGCAGCCCGAGTGTGGCTCGGGGTTAAATTCCTATTTTGAAAGCGGTAACCCCGAGCAACAGTCGGGATGCCCATGGATAAATCAACTCTCCCTGCGCTCCCTCGAAGTCCCCAGCTGCCTCCTCCGGCGACCGTGACCTTATACTTCCTGGTTCCTTCCTCGCGAGAAGGAATCCAGGAAGTAAAACGCCGTAGGAGACTGCAGAGATCAGCGAGGGAGCGCACAGAGAGTTGATGTATACAGCCCGAGTGTGTCTCGGGGTTACCGCTCTCAGTGGTGAAATTTAACCCCGAGACACACTCGGGAACACCGCCAAGGAGGTTAAGTAGGGATCCACAAGGCTCATTATTGGGTACAACTGTGGCTGCCTGCAGGAGACCCAGAGAGCACTTGCTAGACCTGGTCGTATTGGTTATAGCAGGAATGTTGCTGCCGAGGTGTTCAGACAGGAGCAACACCAGTTTTAACCTTAATGCGGCATCAGCGGTGAAAGTAATGTAGTGTCATGTACCGCCGCTATCGAGTCCCCTAAGCTCGAGAATTATTGCCATGATAAGGTCTCCTACCTTTGGCATCGGAGACATGAAGAACGATCCTCCCTCTCCCCCGTGTGTAGCTGTAATGACTTGCGCATGTGAGTACAGAAGCGGCACTCCCGGCACACACTGCGAGGACCTGGCATCGATCTTCGATGACGCGAACCCGGAAGCGGCGCGGCACACACCGAAGATTACCGGCACCTGCATCTAATTGACTCTCCATAAAAGAAACCGCCGGAGGGTGAGTAATTGCTCGATTATTGGATCTACCATCCAGAGCTACCTAACCTTGAACCATTGAATTGTCTACCCATTACTGAACCTCTGCTTTCCTCTGACTCTGCTTAAACACTGCCTGCCTATAGACCTCTCGCTTGCCTCTCAACTTCACTTGAACTCTGCCAGCCTATCGACCTCCTGCTTATCTCAGACCCTGTTCAAAAGCCACCAGTCTTCTGATCCACCGCTCTACAGCCTTACCTAATTCCTTGCTGGCTTTTTCTTTTGTGGCTACAACCCTGCAGCATCGTGTGCTATCCATACGTAAGAATTGCCGTCTAGTATTTATATATATATCTACTTGCCGTATTATCATCACTACTGAACTAGGATTCTCTGCAAAACTAAACCCTGACACTGCATCCACTGCCCTAGGAGTGCTGTAGATATATATCCTAGCCTCCTTGTCAGTGGTCGTCTTGAGCAGGACTGCTATTCTCCAAAGGCCGGTTCATTCATACATCCCTGACAGGTAGAAGTAACGGAGGCTCCAGTCACCTGAAGGGATACAGTTGTATGAGAGTTAGACCTAGACAGAGGAAAGACCAGTTCAGTTTTGGAGCGATTGAAAAAAATTAATTAGTAGTCATCCAGCTAAAGACCACAAACAAACAGGCAGTGACACAATCTAACACGGGGAGAGGTCCAGGAAGGAGAGGTAGATCTGGGTAACATCCGCGTATAGATTATATTGGAAACTAAAGGAAAAAATTAGATCACCATAAGAGGTGTTCTAGATCGAGAAGAAACCCAGTAAAGAGCCTTGCAGTACTTCTACCCAGAGAGGTACTGGGAAGAGAGAGTAGTGCCACTGAGAGCAGCATTGCGAGGAGTGGAAGCTGGTGGTGGACTGTCAAAAGCAATGGATTAAGAAGAATAAGTAGGTAGTAGTGACCTTTGATGTTACCAGTTACCAAATGTGATGTTCTCAGTTGACATTGCAATTCCATTCGTATTATGTGATAAAGTAAATTGGTCTTGGGTACTGATCTTAATATACCTATACTGCTATGCTGAGAAAAGGGTTAACATGGATGCAGTTATCATAGGCTAAAATCAAAGGCTTTTAACCTCCTTGGCGGTAATCCCGAGTGTGACTCGGGGTTAAATTTTGCTACCGCAATCGGTAACCCCGAGCCACACTCGGGCTGTATACTCACTGCATCCAGCGCTCCCTCGCCATCTCTGCAGTCACCTCCGTGTGATTGCGGCGTCGGCGTGTGACTTGCTTCCTGGTTCAGCTCCCTGTGAGCCACGCGACACAGGGGGCGTGACCAGGAGGCAAATTTGAAACCTGTAAAAGAAAAAAAAGGAAAAAATTAGATTGTATAAAATCCTGACAGGTGCAATGCATTCTGTCAGGATTACTTTGTGTCATACATCCCCAGGAATCCCTAGTGAGTGGTCCTGTGTCCTGACAGCGGTTTTTACGGTCATGGCGTCCAAAAAGCATGCTTGTACCTCCAAAGCGGCTGCAGCGCAGCCTGAGAGCAGCGACAGCGAGTACGAATGGCTTGCGGAACCGAGCGACAGTGACTCGTGTGTCGATTCATCCTCAGACCCTGAAAGTGATGACTGTGAGGAATCTGATGCTGCGCTCAGCGACGTTCCAACTTGGTGCTGTATTGATGGTGCAGATAATGCAGCGCCCCCAAGGTTCCCATTTACTGGAGCACCTGGTATAAAAGTGGACGTTGAACTCGACAACCCCCTGGCATACCTGCGCTTGTTCCTGACCGATGCGGTCATAGAAAAAATTGTAACCGAGACAAACCGGTACCAGGAGCAACAGCCAGTTACTCTGCCGCAGAAGTGGTCACGTAGCAGAAAGTGGGAACCAGTGACCAAGGATGAGATCTGGAGATACCTGGCCCTGATAATTCTCCAGGGAGTTATCGCTAAACCGATGCAGAGGTGGTACTGGACAACCAATAAATTGATTGCAATGCCTTTCTTTGGCATGGTGATGCCAGAGTACCGGTTTGCGCTCATTATGAAGTACCTGCACTTAGTCAACAATGAGGAATTTGACGAAGCCACGCATCCTTCCCCTAAACTGCGCAAAATTTGGGACGTGTATGAAATGATCGTCACAAATTTCCAGCGGACCTATGTGCCAGAGAGGGACATCAGTATAGATGAAAGTCTAATGGCATACAAGGGACGGCTGAGCTGGGTGCAGTACATCGCATCTAAGAGGGCACGATTTGGCGTCAAATCCTATATGCTGTGTGAATCCTCATCCGGCTACATCTGGAACTCTGTTATATACACGGGCAAAGGGACGAAATTTGCCGCCAAATACAGCAAGTATGGATTGGCAACATCTTCCGTGCTGTCACTCATTGAGCCATTGCTGGATCAGGGCTATTGTGTGACAACGGACAATTTCTACACGTCCCCTGAACTCTATGAGTGTCTCCTGCAGCACAAGACAGACGCATATGGGACCGTCCGACCTAACCGACATGCCACCAATCTTCAGAAGTAAAAAGCTGAAGACTGGAGACATGGTTGCCTGGCAGAAAGGCAAAATGCTGGCACTGCGTTGGCGTGACAAGAAGGATGTTTGCCTGATGAGCACTGTCCATGACAACTCCACTGTCATGGTCCATACGAGAGGTGGCAAAGACATTATGAAGCCGCAGGTAGTGGTGGATTACAATTCCACCATGGGAGGTGTTGACCGAGCTGATCAAGCGATGACATTTTACCCTGCGATGCGTAAACAGCAGAAGAAGTATTACAAGAAGATCTTCAGGCATCTTCTTGAACAGTGCCTGTGGAATGCCTACATTCTGCAGAAAAAGGCAAGTGACCAGACCCTCCTTCATGCGGACTACATTTGAAAGGTTTCTGAATGTATATTTCTGTGCCATCATACACCGGTGGCTGGCAGTAGACCTGGACGCCGTGCTGTTGGCGTTGTCAACCCTGAACGCCTGACTGGTCGTCACTTCGTCGAACACATCCCACCAACAGAGAGGAAGTCAGCGCCTACTAGGATGTGTGTGGTGTGTTGCTCCAAGGGGGATGACAAGGGCAAGAAAATCCGAAAGGAAACCAGGTTCCATTGTCCGGATTGTGACATTGGACTTTGTGCAGTCCCATGTTTCAAGATATATCATACCAAGGACGTGTACTGAGGCAATATGCAGTCACTAATATTCTAATATTGCAAACATATTTTCTGAAAGATTTCAGTGGTTTTGGTTTGATTATTTTATTGAATATTATTTATTTCCATTATTGTGGATAATTATTTGTGGGATAATAAATTATTATTTCGTGTTTCAAACTTTATCTGTCTCCGTTTACATGACCCTTGTTTGTACGGATTTCAGTGAGTTATTCCTACGGATTACAGGCCTACTATATGAAACAACACATTTCCTTCCCAAAAAAATTGAAACGCTTTTTGACACAAAATTTTGAAAAAAATCAGACCGCCAGGGAGGTTAACTGACAAAAAAACAGCTCTGGGTCTGAACGTCAGCAGTGTCTTTTACTCTAAATAGAACTGATTAGTCGGTTTATTTCAAAATTTGGAAAATCTGTACATTCCTATACTTTTCAGTACACTGTCTAAGTAACGTATCTTAAGGGATCATTTATACCTTGAAATGGTCCATTAATATAGTCTTACCTTGGTGGTGGAATGTGAGATCACAGAATTTCATAATAAATTAAGTGCATACATATAGTGAACCGAAGTAACGTTTCTCTAACCTTTCTTGTGTGCTATCGTTATTATTCTAAATTTTGCCATTATTATGCCAATACCACTAAACCTAAACACGCCAGGAAGTCATGCAAGCAAAAAAATCATAAACTAAAAAGGCAGAAAGGGTGCCCGTCATTGATGTGCTAGCCAAAATTAGCAGTTAAAGGCAATCGTCTCAATAATGCTAAACAGCTTTGACACGCCTCCTTCAATGTCCTAGAAAGACAGCGATTAGCGGTGGCAGTGTTATGAGAGATGCACATAATAAAAGTTAAATCCCTTTTCAAGCTGTTGAATGATTAGGCTAGTTCCTCAAAATCCTTTGAAGCATTTTTTCTTACACTCTTTTCTTTCAATTAATCGTGCAGTCCAGTCTGGGCAGATTATGTTTAATTGGGTTTCTTGTTTTGCAGATTAGAGAGACTTTTATTCTTTAGAAGCTGATTAGTGAGTTTTTGGCAGGTTCATCATTGAAATAATGCAATTGATGCATAAGTTATTTTTAGCTATTAATGCATGCTTCCACTAATTAATGATGGTAAGTGTTAATATGAATACTGCTCTTAATATGCCAACAACCCAGCACAAACTGTCCGAAATGTTTAACACTCAATGCATGGATGCTTAGCAAAAACATTCCATAAATAGGATTATTATTATTTCCATGTGTTCTTGTGCTTACTTTATATTAGCAGCAGCATGCTTTCTAATAAAGCAACTGCTACTTTAACCAGTTCAACATAAAGGACGTGCAGGTAACTTCCTCACTGTTTATTCCCGTGCCCGGAGATCACTTAACTCGTGTCCTAACTTTGCCCCAGCTCTGCAACAATTTGGCACTGATCTGGGGCTTCAATTACAACATACTGGATGTCCTACATGCTCTGTCTAAATGAATGTGGGCCATCTTTTGGACTCATTGGGCAGTATTACAAAGCTGGTGCTAACTTAACCAGAGCTGTTGTTAACTTAGCAGCTCCATAGGCTATAATGGCTCTGGGAAGATTACAACAGCTCTGGTTAAGTTAGCACCAACTTGTAATATAGCCCCTTGTCTCTAACGGACACTTTTCTAGGTTGATTTCCTACCCACAGCTTGCCCCTTGACTTTATTCTAACAAGTTTGTATACCAAAGTAGTGGAGTGTCACACCAAACAGACACCAGAAAGATCCCTGGTCACTATGTACCTCAGTGATGGTTTCCTCTAAAAAACAGAAAAAAGGCCCAATAGGTCTATAAATATTGGAAAAATAAGTACAGCACACTCAGAAACAATTATGAACTCTTACATACAGGACAGTATTACATACTGCCCACGGTTTCTCCTTAGCATCCCTGTTTTAGCTCCATATTACGGGGCAGATACTGATTCAGCAGCTCACCCGTAATGCAGCGCTAAGCCTCAGGAAGGATACTCAAGGCTGTGCTAAGTGCCGCCGTAAGCATCCCCTCCATGAAGTCCATATAGGACTCCTTTGAGATTTTGACTGCCGGGTCACATGACCTGCAGGAACTCTCCTCTCAAAAGATCCTGCAGGTCCACGGAGCGATTTGTGGAGGGAGACTGGGGACTTTTTTTCCCCCAAATTCACTCTGCTCCCGGCAGCCAGAAGCAACAAACTGAGCCGTCGTTCTCGCCGCTGGATGAAAAGGGAGTATCTGATTTTTGGGGGGTTTTACAGCTGCTGATAACCGATTCCACAGAAACAGAATCCATCAGCACCAGCTCCAATCTGTGGCTAAGTTTTGAGTTAACCACAGAGTAACGTAATTACCATTAGGACTTCGTAATCCTAATGCTAATTAACTCTTTACGCTCCTCATGTTAAGCATAGGGAGCGCAAAGTACAGTAAACTCGTGTAATCTCCGAATCGCTAATGGATTTTTTAACCTGTTCTCATTCGGAATGTAGTATGATCGGCCCGCACTACGGCCACTTAACCCAACATTAATGCTCCACAGCTAAATGCTAACATTAGCGTTAAGTAAGTAATAGGGCCCACACAATTTACAGGAGAATGTTTCTCCAATTTTCAATGTCCAGAACTAAATATTTTAGTAAAGGTGGAGCACCCCTTACCCAGTATGCTCAGGACCAGGAGAATTTGATATTTTTGAGCTAGCAGATTATGACGGGAGTGCCTTAATCCCCTTCCTGCTGCAGCCCCAGCATGTACACATGCTGGGAGTGCTGTGTGTGGTTACCCTGTAGACTTGCAGCTGATACTTGACATTACTCTGAGGTGCATGTCACACACTGGGGCTGCCCAGATGTCCCCAGCCTGTGCCCCTGTCTGCTGTGCACCATCAGGAGCTGGTTTCCTGAACAATAGCATTAGTCCAGAGTCCCCCTAATCCAGAAAAAACTCTAGATGGTTCTAAAAATTCTGGTTTTTGGACTCTTCCAGATATTAGAATTCCTGATAAGGGGTGCCTGACCTGTAGATATATTTACTACAGTATATGCCTAATACACAAAGGTATATTAAGATTTTATTCCATTCTCTCGACCTTGCCATATTATAAATGGTCAAGGCATATCCAACATAATAAATGTGTTTTACACTGAAAATACATAGGTGCCAGTCTAGGTTGCGTTTGCCGAGTCCAGTCAGCCGGAGTCCTCAATGGCATTAAAAATAAATTTGACTTTCCAATCAATCCTAAAAATCCTGAGAGTCACATTGAACTTAGATTAGCGAGTGCCTTAAGTGATGTCTCTAGATTTATGAAAGGCCCCACTTCATTGAAGAGGTTTTGAAGAAGTAGTCATAAATGAAGATCGATGTACATTATCTCCATCCTCTTAGTGGATAGAATCAACAAACATTACCCTCATTCTAAAAGGATATCATATCATTAAGATGCTAAGTGCACGGTAGTTCTTTGTTTAAATATGCCATATAAATCGTTAACGTGTTTTGCTTATTTAGTTGTAAGCTGACACCTACTTTACGGTACACATCTCTACATATCAATAATGTATCATTATGATCATTTAGTATACTAGCACGCACTCATTTTTCTTAATTATTCATGATGTTCCACATGTCTGCCTCCTATGAAACCATCCGCTGAACAACAAAAACTGTTAGCTATAGTTGATCTTCTTTGTGAAAAAAATGTTCTTTTACTTGTAAGCCTGACATGCATTTTTTTGGCATGCTTTTGTGTGAAATTATGGTAAACAAGCAGTTTTTCATTTGATGCTCTTACTAATTGATTATTCACTAGACTGAAGAGGTGACATGATTTAAAAGCAAATTATTTTCACTCAAATTATCTTGTGATAACAAATGTGCCTGGAAATAAAAAGTGGGGCACTGTTGCGATTCAATTTTTTTAAGGGAGCCCCTTATTTTAGAGAAAGCAAACGATAGAGCTATAGTTCAACAAAAAATTTTATCTTAAGAACTTCGAGCAAACAAAAATGTACTAATAACAGACGATTACAAACCTAAATCTGAGTCACTATTAAATAGGTTTCCTATTATATCAAGGTCCATTAACTAAACACTGACTTGCAAAGAGCTGACAGATGTTGACACCGGATGTCCCTCCCAATTCTGACCATAAGCTATTTTGCAATAGAGCCCAAAATATAACAGTTGGCAACTCACTAACGATCTTATAATAGTGGATACAATTCTTCATTACAAAATATCTAAATATTAATATTAAATTAATAATTAGCAATGGTTCCATGTGTGAGGGGTACATTAATAAAATAATGAATAAATCAGTCAAAAATGGATTCAGTTTTTTTCCTAAACTTGCGTTATATGTACAAAACTTTAATGAGATGAAAATCATTACATCTAAACAATCTTTTCACTATCACAGAAGTGGGATCTCAGAGATTGTGTTTCTCTTTAGGGAAAACTAATCCTGCATTAAAAAATATGCCAATTAGGTTGTTTTGTATGACAATATTAGTTTTTCCTTCAACAATGAAAAAAGTAAATCATGATTTCTCTATGCATGCATGTTTGGTTGTCAAAGGGTTCATTTACAAGTTAAACAAAGGTGTTGGGTTTGAGGGATGATGGGGTATTTTTTATCTATCATATATCAAGTTATCTAATAAGTTTTATTTGACACATTAGACTGGTAGTTAAGTAAGGTAGGATTAAGTTTGTGAAGAGGAATTGTGGAGTTTCAGTAAATGCCTGATGGAGTTTAGTATGAAGGGTAGAAGGATGGTTTATTGGAGAAGAGATATGTCCTAAAACGTACACTGTACATTAGGTCTCCTCTCACTTTATACTGAAGAACATACCAGGAAGGCACAACGAGCACGGAGAGCTCTTTCATCAAAATGGTCAGTCAGCTGGTGCACACGTCATGGGCATCGCACAGCCTGGCAGAATAATATGAGTGGCACAATAAATGAGTGGCACTCAAAGTTGCACCCTAGAATGGTATATTGGAGAAAAAAACACAACACTTTATACTAAAAAACATAAATTTAATGGAAAATACCATTCTTCATGGACTTTTTTCCAATAACACCTAGTGGCCAGATGCCAACAAAGCCGTTAAGAATGGCTTGCTAATGGATAATTGTGCGCAAGCCAATATCCAACAGCAGCTTTCTTTCAACAGGTCTATTCCATCCAAACCGCTATAATAGCAACTCAAGTTGGAATATCTGTGAGCCATTAATAGATACTGACAGCATTTCCGGGACTGTAATTGGCTTAATTGGCTTATGGAGTACATAGGACTCCACAAAGAGAAACGTGACCCAGCACAATCTTGAATATGTGGGGTTGCACTGGGACTGCAAAAGAACAATGGCACTATTACTTCCCACTGTTTGTCTCTATGTGGCAAGAGTAAGTAGTAGACTGTGCCACATTCTGCACCACAAGAGAAGGGGTAAGTAAAGGATTTTTTAAGTTCTTTCCGTGTTAAGTGATTTGATTTTGCAGAATGCTGTCTCAAGTCTCAGTTGAAATAACCTGTTCCTCTCAGGCTAACCACAAATTAATTGCTCCAAAATGCACAAGGCATAGGAGCTGGTAACTTACAGTAAGGAGCTGCAACATCCAAGCAAAGTTTGCTGCTCAGTTGGAAGTGATTTTAGTCGTTCTACATATCAGCTACAGCCATAAGCTTACGTTTTGAGTCGTTAGTTTAAGGAAGTGGTTGGAATCCAGCCTAGGAATTTTAACATTGAAATGTCTTGCCTATGCCTTTTTAATCATTTTAATCTGAAGCTCATAGTCAAGATGCATGTATTTATTATGAATTATTGTTAAAAAAAAAGCATTTGTTTTTAAAGATTAGAATGGCTACTTAGTCTTCTTCCCATGAGACTATAAAGGAAATGTAGCCAGAATCCTTCGTCTTTCTTCCAGACCATGTCAAAATCTTGCCTATTTCATTCATTACTCAACTCCTCTTTTTTATTCCATGCCATCATTTTTTACTGGAAGGAGAGTCCATGCGTCTGTCATCCGGTCTGTGATAAGGTTAACATCAAGAAAGCATTTACATCACTCATCTCGTGTTCATTTTGAGTTTGATCTCTTGTTCTTCTATTTCTCAGTTGAAAAGATTACCCTGTTAAACTTTCTGAAATCTCCTGTTACATTTCAGTGTTTCCAAAATGTCACCTGTCTCCTTACTGCCAGTCAATCTATCCAGCATAATGGCTTTAAAATGTTTTTGGATAATATATACAGAACATCTAAATGTGGCTGAACACCCCCCTTCTCATTGACGAGTCCCAAAATATATTTAATTTAGCTGAAAATTGTCTTTTGCAAGATAACAGCGATACCTCGGCAGGCTGCTTCACAGTTTTAATAAGCTCAATCACATCTAATGGGATGAAAACTACCTTTACCTAATAGCCCTCCAAGGTACTTAAAAACAGCGAGGAGAACAACTCCGTAATATAACCTGTTTCATAGTTATCCATCTATATTTTGTTTGCCTATTACCAAGTGAACATTTGCACACCATTCAATCTCATCAACAATTAGTTTTTAGAGATTGCATTTCCAAGGCTCCACTTGTACCGTCATTCCGGATTCACAAAGCATCACTTATCGGAAAAATGTAAATAACCGTACATGTATATAATGACTCACTGACAAAGGAAATGAAATACAGCATTGTGAGCAAAAGGCAGTAAAAAATGCCTTTAATCTACTGGAAGGAAGGGTGTATGAGCCGTATAAGGAGAGCAGCAGAATGAAATAGAAAATACTGCCAAGTACAAGACAGTATTCATTTGTAAAGTTGCCTTAGAAGTGTCAATCAAGAATTACTTGTGTACGACTTGTAAGGGAGGATGCTTGATTGATAAAGTGCGCATATGTTCTGTGAAGAACTTTACTTTCGGTTTGTTTTTTTCTTTTTAAGAAAATGTCATGCTGCTATCAAAGTGAATAAGTAAATACGTCTTTTGTGCACCCAAACTAAACAAGTGTACTTGGAAGTTGGGAAACACTTTTTGTCTCTTACCAGAATTGTATAAAGTGCGTTACATTCCACGATGTAGAAATTGATTCAGCAGCGTGACTGTCATCTGCGATTATTTGCAGTCCTGCTGCGAAGAGCTTGAAGATCAATTAGACATGCAATTTGGTAGATGTTGTTCTAAAGTACAGCACTCTCTGTTCAAAATCACCTGGTTGATTTGTTTAGTGCAAAATTAAAGCTTTTCTGTAAACCCCAACTGAGACATAACTTTCTCATAAACAGAGGCCCAAAGTTCCAGGTAGTGACAAAGAATACGGGTGCTGTGCTTAAAAGCAATACATCGGAGAAAAACTGGATGCTCATGAAACCAGTGAGGCCGAACACAACAGCATAGTGGAGAAAAAGGAGAGGGTATCAGGCACTCCACTTTGATGGGAGACTTTTATTGTGCAGAACCCAATGTTTCAGTCGTCAGGGAGGCCTTTCTCAAAATAGGCAGCTGCAGCATCATGGGAGGCCTCCGTGGCCACATTAGTTTTTGTCACTCTTCTCACCATCTTTATTTAGAGCTACAGTGCAAATGAACTCCCTGTGCATCAATTGTTCTTTCTACGTTCCAAAGCCTTGTCAAATATCATAGTAAAGCTATTGAACATGTAGCACGATCCGTTTAACTTAAACAGGCATTTACTGGGAAGTACAATGGCAGATCAGCAGCTATGTTTCACTGTAGTCGGCCTTAATCATGTTTTACTTAAGGATGATCAAGATCGACGAGGCCAAAACATCACTGCTCTACTGCTTTGTAGTTCCCAATAAATGCCTGTTTCAGCTGAATGAATCGTGCTACATGTCCAATAGCTTTACTATGAATTTGATTCAAAAGTTGTGGTATCCATTGGACCATTGCACCAATTGTCCACTGCCCTATTCAGTATCAGAGGGTGCGTGGAATTCTTTGGAATGATCAGATATCCTGTCATATGTCCCCTTTGTCTTCCAACACACCTCTGTAAATGAAAAATCATTGACATGGCTTTGTGCTACATAAATATTGCAGCACTAGTTTTCACAAAGCGAAAAAGCTTGGACAAGTGGGAAAGCAAGAAATATATATTTGTGAGTAGATACAGTATTTATTAATGGAGATAAAAGACTGGTATAGACAAGCATGACAGCACATGTAGTGCATATGCAATGCAAACGCTATAGTAAGCTAACAAAGTTAATATAACTATTGTTACCCATAAAAAAGTTTATATCTACTACAATAAATTAGTGTGATTTCAGATAATTTAGCTTTATATAATATCGCTTGATGGCAAAATAGCAGATGCATAAAAATATGTAAGGTCAGCTAAGTAAGAGAGAGGGAACTTCAAACCAAATACAGGTACATGAATGTTATTGTGAAAAGCACTGAATATTTATTGGCTTTAAAAGAAATGTAAGAATACATAATAGTTACAGTTACAAGTATTTAAAAATCACTAATGTTCTGTAGCGCTGTACAATGGGAATAATAGTATTAAACATATAAGAACATTGAAAATAGAAGACTGCGATTCTTTTGGCTGAAAGTGATAGTATAGGTTTATAATATAAAATAGCTAGTTACAGTAGATCAGTAATTCATAGCATTTGGCTTTGTGAGCATCAAATATCTTGTGTGTTCACTATACTAGTGAAACCTGCAGACCATGCCTTCGCATTTCATGGTGGTTACTGCAGTGGGTAAGAGCACATGAACATGTGAAAATATACAAATAGAGTATCACTTCGCGAGTATCATTTCCTGGAGTCCATAGGATTCCAAGGAGGGTTGCTCTTCCAGGCTGCGTGCCCTGCTCGTTCTCGCTTCCGTGAGATCACCAAGCGCCACAGAGATATTGCAGAGAGAGATTGGGAACTATTTGTTTGCAGTCTCATTCTGTTCAGGCCAGAAGAAGCGGCAGATCAGGCCATCCTTCTTGCCATGGGATGACAGGTGAGTATGGGATTTAATGGGGGGCTGGGGTGCCAAATTATTTGCATTTGCAGAATCATTTAACACCTGCTTTTAGGACTTGCTAAAAGTGTCTTGTGCGTCCCGACGGTAACTTGCACCAGCGCATTGTAAAACCTAACATGTCGAGAAGCTAAAAAAATATTGCGCTCCCCATGTTAAGTATAGGAATCGTTTAAGTACAATGAGCTTTTGTGAACTGCGAGGCGCAAAACATTTTCATCTGACTGTAGCGTCAAGATCAGAATATCGATGCCAGACATTAAATTTACTTCTGCTAGTGCTAACGATTACATATCGAGATGCAACATTAGCACTAACTATGGAATAGTGCCCCACATTGGGAATATCCGGTATAAGTAATCATCCTTTATTCACTGGGTAAAAAAGTATCCATGTTTGAGATCCATTATCTTAGAAAACAAAGTTTGTGTAAATACTTGAAAAGCAGAGAAAGCAATGGTTATGGTGGAACAACAGACTGAGCAGGGAAAATAATATTTCAATTGCCATGAGCCCACAAACTGAATGCAAACAGGGTGAACATTTTGAAGTAACAATGTGTCTATGAACCAATAATATTCTAATAGAGCATTCAGTAAATAAATGTAGTGAACTACACCACGGAACATAGCTTATATGAACTTAGGCCATGAGTGGTTAAGTGTAAGGCACGAGAAAAAATATAAAATACAGATTAAAACAGTAAGGGCCCTATTACACTCCTAACTTTAGCGCTCACCTGAGTGGGCACTACCGTTAGCTGCGGTTAAAAAACCCATTTGCGTTTGGTACTTTGCGCTTTGCAGCGCGAGGTTAGTGTACTTTGTGCTCCCTATACTTAACATGGGGAGCGCAAACTGTTAATCAGCGCTGGTATTACAAAGTCTCAGCGCTGATTAACATCTGGCTCTGGTTAGCAAAAAGTTAACCAGAGCCAAAACCTAGTGTTAACGGATTCTGCTTCTGCAGAATCCATTAACACCAGGCGAAAAAATAAAAAAACAGAACAGATACTCATCCTCTGTCCTGCGGCGAGGACTGCGGCTCTGTTCGCCTCCTCCGGCCGGTGGGAGCAGGGAAAGACTGGGGGAAAGTCCCCCCAGTCTCTCCCTGCATATCAATACGCCGACCGGCCGCACCTCGCTAGAAGATATCTGGCTGGTTGTGTGACCGGCAGGGGGGAGCTCAATTGAGTCCTATGGACTCCATTGAGAGGATGCGCGCGGCTGCGCTTGGCGCTGCCGCGAGCATCCCAGGACATTTTGCGCCTGCATTGTAATCCCCCGTTAAAACGGGGCAGTAGGGGGAAAACTGCACACGCAGTTTTTTCTCCCTACCGCCTCAGTTTTTAGCGCGGTGATTTTAATAGTGCCCTAAAAATATTAAATAACTCTAATCAAAACAAGAAACATAGGTGGTCATTGGATGTATCAAAAAAACAATTGCAAGAACTGAATGGAATTGTAAATCACCTGATAATTTGCTTATATTCAGAACATAGCAAATTATACAATAATGCTGCAGATTATTAAAGTATCAAAAACAGAGCCAATTAACCCCTTCACTACAAAGAAATTTTCGTTCAGATTGTTTTATCATAACATTTGAACCACGACATGCAAAGTGAACAAATAAATATGGAGTAAAATAGAAACATTACAGAGATTGTTGTTTTGAGATAGTTAAAAATGAAAATAATTTAAATTCGCTCAATTTTTTACTTTTCAATTTTTCACGTGTTTGTTTATCCTTCACAGAAATATTATTGAAATAAAAGAGTCTAACCTCTAGATTGAGTCCCTTATCTCACACAATGTCACATGGGGTCTGCATTATTAGCATACAGGCAGAAATGGCTTTTGTGTAAAATACTGTAATAAAAATGGTCAGATCTCCTGTTTACGAGGATTTGTGGTGATCATGGCGTGAGATTATTAGCAATGCAGCTTCTAAAAAATACCAGCACAATATAGAAATAATATCTGTAGACTTCATAATGCCTGTATATGTAATGTACAGTAACACATTGTATCTGTACTGTGCAAGGAGTTTCAGCCATTATAACCACTGAATGTTATCCTTGTACAGTAGTGAGTTACCCCAGAACTCTTCCTATATTCTCCTCTGTCCCTGGCTGCTGTAATGCAGCAGTAATGTGTTTTGACTTTTTGTTTCAGTGATGTTTGGGGCTGCTATTTGCAGATTGTGTTTTCTCTTTACAGGGTACGTGGAGCGAAATAAGACAGCGGATTTTGTTTCTCAACAGGGAACACACCAATCTGGCAAAATTGGGTTTTGGAAAGCAAATGAGTACTTTTCCATGGATTACAATGAAAGATTGAGATAACTCGACTTTGTGAGGGAAGGGGTTAAGAAATAAATACAGAAGAAAACATACATTATCTTCATTTCTACAAACATTCTTTTGCATTATATTCTTATGCAAATAGGGATACAATGAAGAGGGTTCCATTAATGAAGGCCATTATTACTCGAGGAGAAAATAAACCTAATATGTAATATTGTTATCCATGATAAACGTTATATAGCTTGATAAATTAGTGACTTTATATATACCATTTCAAAGTGTTTGCTAAATTACTTAACATGATTAAAAAGTTAGACGTGTGTGCTACATCTAGTGTATGCTTACTAACTTCAAATATAAATTATGCCATATAGTTATTCTGTTATAGGCAGCTGTCTATGTGTTATTAAGCTCATGGTATACAGCTAACACAAAGCTATCTGAGCTATAACCATTTTTGATTCTTCATGGCATCATCAGTATTCATGTCATAGTTCAATATTCCCTTAGGATCTCAAAAGTAAAAAAAAAAGTCCAAGAACAGTCAAATAGACCAAGAATACCATTAGACAATTTCTAGTTCAGATATATAAATATATTTAGTGGTTGAGGTAGCATATAATTTGTTCAAAGTAGGTTAATGAACTGCATTAACTCTTATGAATCATCTTAATATTAGATATTCCAGAAACACAAGAATTTTCATCAAGTTGTGTAATGAGTAAGAGTATGTACTAATAATATAAAGGTTGAGGAGTTCTACATTTAATATTGCTCATCTCCTTAATATACTCATAAGTATTCAGATAATTTTCACATAAATAAAAACAAATTCAATTATTAGAATAGTGATCAATCCGATTACCTATTTGGGAGGGTTTCATTTCAAATTGAGTAAATCACAGTAGGGCTGAGTAATCATGGAACCAAGCAGGTTCAGCTGCCCCCCCCATAAAAAAAGTGGTCCGCATTCACCCCACAGACATGCGTTATTTGCCTGCCCCCTATTTACCCCCAGGAAAAAATAAAATATTTAATTTGCCTTCCTCCCAAAAAAAAGTTTCCCCCCCCCACCCTGAATAAAAAAAATAAATGTTGTCCACCAGTTATTGAAACAGGGTTATTCAGAGAGCACTGAAATGTCACAGACATTTCTGTGCTCTCTTGTTCGCTGTACTTCGATGAGTCAAATTTGCTGACCTTGGGGAGAATTCAGCATTCACCACAGGTTCCCTGAGGTGCGGAAAATTGACCTCCTGAACGCAGTTGCAAACCAGCCAACGAACCCACAAGCCGCTGAATGCAGCAGACGACATGCTGAACAGACCACTGGACGCAGCTGACGACCTACCGAACGGACTCCCGAATGTTGCTGGAAAATGTCGACCAGCCGCTGAATGAGTAAAAACGAACTAAAAAAACAACGACTTTTAAAAGGCGTTTAAAAAAATCCTGAAAAATGCCTAAACAATTCTAATAAAATAAAATAATAAAGAGTCTTTTTGCTGCAAATGAAAAGAATAAACAGTTGAATAAATATTTAAGAAAAACGGGGAATTTTTTTGCATTGAATCCTATGGGAGTCGCCAGTTTAAACCTGTCGAATGAAACCACCGAACATGCAGGGCATGTCACTGACATTTCGGTGCAGTTTGGCGTTCTCTGAATAGAACCATTACTTCTCTATGGGGATTTCCCTGCCGCCGACCAGCACCATATTTCCCTGGCACTTCGCCAATATTTGTTCGGTGTAATTTTGTGGCCAATTCAGTGCTCTTTGAATAACCCCTAAAGAGCTTTCAACTTTGCAGCAAATGGTGAATTCCATTGTATGGTACATTTTCGTGGCCGTTTGCCTATTCAGAAAGCTGTCAATTCTCCAAATACTGGCGAATAGAGAGAGAAATACGACACAGATCACCACAATTCCGTGACCTTTGGCAGAAGTGAAATTGTCCCATAAGTAATGGTTAATCTATTCAGAGATGCCAAACTGCACTAAAATGTTGGCAAAATGCCCTGATTTTTGGTGCTTGACTTTGACAGGTTTAAACAGGCGAAAACCGTAAGATTCAGAAAACCGTAAGATTCAATGTAAAACAAAAACTATCTTTTATATTATTTTTTTATTCAACTGCTTGTTTTCAATTCTAGCAAGAAGCCTTTATTTATCTTTTTATTTGGTATTTTTCTGGGGAAATTTCTGATTCCCTTTTCTTTTTTTTTTATTCTGTAAGACCATTTTAGATATTTTTTAATAGGACCTTTATTATTTTCATGCATTTTTATTCTTTTAAATGCCTTTTTACCCCTTCATTACACTCACATGCCAGTTTAATACCTTGAATCACTGATATTCTTTACTGAACCATAAAAGTGTTCTTTTTGAGGTTAATTTTGCGCGCTACACATACCGAAGGACTTCAAAAGCCACAACCAATTGGCATTCAAGAACTTTATCCAGACACTGTGTGCTTTACCGCTATTGTGGTCTATTTCTGCCCTTATTTTTGCCTCGCTCCACTCTGTCACCGCACCTGGGCTCGACCTTGCAACCCCGGCAATACCCAGTCGTGACACTTTTTAGCTCTTTTCTGTGTTTTCCCATTACCTCTAGAACAACACTAAATGCATAAACATGGCAATTATTTCAGTTTGTATGCCCATGGTACAAGTAACCAGCAACTTGTTTATTTCAAGTCATAAATGCAATGATCTTATGGAAATGTCCTCCAGTCAATAGAGTTACAAAGTATAGGGTTACGATGAAGGGGTACAGAGGGGTTAAACATTATTGACTCTAGATCTTCCTCACACCCATTCCCATTACCTTTGACTGAGTAAAATATTCACCTTTTCACCAGTGTTGGACTCTCTCAGTGCTGGTCTAGATATGAAAAGCTGCAGCTCTCATTGAAGTTAGATGGCAGTGGGAGATCATGTCACATTTTTTTTTCTCTTTGGCAAGAATTGGGGCTTACTGCAAGTGTTGCATTAAGCATGGGAGAATGCAACATGTTCTATTTTCAGTGGGAGATTGTGCTCCCAGCCAAACCAGTGGTGCTCAATGCAAATGCAGTCATAGCAGTTGGGTAGGCAATCAAGAAAGCAGATCCGCAAACCCTGAAAATCAGCTTGCCAGGTGGGGCTCCATATTTCAAGGATCAAGTCAACCCTTTGTGACATCTTCTGGGAAAGATAGGGGAGGGGGGGTGAGGGAACTCCGGTCACTATGTCTATTCAATTTTTGTTCAGTGCTCAGAGTACTTAGAGCATTGTTGCTAAAACTTGGCACTCCAGATGTTTAGAAACTATGGGCACTATTACATTCTTCGTGCAAAAACGCTCGCGCAGCGCTATTTTTTTTGCGCGCAGCATTAAACGTTAACCCGTGTAAATTAAGGCTGGTATTACAATCCGAGCGCATTTTTTCATCCGTCAAAAAATACTGCGCGCTAAAAAAGACACGCATTAACGCTGCGCGCAGAAATCGGTGGGCAATCAGAAGTAAGAACCCTAATTGTCTCCTGTTAAGTTTTTGCGCCTGTCAAAATCAATCTGAGTATATATGTTGCAGCAATAATAACAACACGCACAACTTCTCCATTTTATTGTTTGGGTATGTGTAGAATGTGTAACTGTACTTTGCTGTATTTTTTTTTTTGGGCTGGTGTATTTGGTTTCGGCCAGAATGTTCAGATTTGCCATTAACACCAGCTTTTCAAAGACGTTAAAATTATGCGCGCAAACGTTGTTTGTTAAAATTTGCAATACCATGATTATAATACCATGCGTTCACCAGCGCACGAACGCATTTGCGCTCACAATGTTAAGTATGGGATGCGCACACGAACTTGCGCTAGCGCAGGGTTCAGGCAGGGTCACTCGCGTTAGACGTTAAAGTGCATTTTTTGCACGGACATTGTAATACGACATTCTGCGCGAAGGGTTTTTCCCCTCGCGTTACTACGTTTTTGCTCACACGTTAACGTTTGCGCGAAGACTGTAATAGAGCCCTACATGTCCCATGATGCTCCAACATCTTTGTTCCTGGTCAGAGACCATGGAACATGTAGTTCTGAAGCATCTTAGGCTGGGGTCAGACGAGCGCAGTGTTAACGTCCGTGTTGCCGCACATAAGTACGTCCGTGATAGCATACAATTGTGTTAAATGGAGGCCCACACACGAAGTGCATCCGCACAGAAGTGCGGAGGCATGACGGACGCTGCAAACGGACGCAGGTTAGGCAAGAACGTAATACTGCTAGAACGGACGTGCAGAGTGCGCCACGTCCACAACGTCCGCATAGCTTTGTGTGTGAGTGATGGAGCGTGGTCAGACGGACTGCATTTATACGTCCAGGATTTTTGACGGACAGAATGTTTTTTCATTGTAATTTATTTTCCCTGCTACATCAGTCAAAAAATACGTCAGTGAAAAAAACGGACTGTGTGGCCACTACCTTGTCGTCAGTCAGAAAGTACGTCCGTACTGCACGGACGCACAGTCCGTACAAAATGCGCTCATCTGACCCTAGCCTAAGTGTCCCTTTAGTAACAACTAGCTGTGCGAGGACTTTCAGCAATTATGGAGGCTTACACATTTTTGGTGCACAATTTGCAGTGTGACTCAAGAACCTTCAAGAACTAAGCTTCAGAAAGTCAGATTATTTGACAATCAATTTTTTCAGTGTCTACTATAAGAGCAATATAACTGAAGAATTCATTGCCAACATTTTCTGCATAAATCTTTAGAATCAATTTAGAATGGAGAAATCCGTTAAGTAAAAATAATCTTCTATTTTACCAAAATACAAATGAATTGTGGCACCTAAGGAACGGTGTGCTTTCTTGCTTTAGGCCATCGAAAAATATAATTTTGCTTGCTTCTTGTTTCCATTTAACAAAAATAAAAGCACAGAAAGAAAGCATGGAAGGAAAAGTTCTATCACATTATTTAACAAACAATCTGCGCTTGTAATCGTTTGAAGATGCTGTGAAGAAATAAAAAAGGGTAATTAACCTCTAACCCAGCGTAATTTTGCTTGGATGTGCTTTGTTTTAAGAAATGCTAACATCATACTGGAAGTGATAACAATCATCGCCAAGGGCAATAATAGGAATATGTTCTTCGTGATGTGTGTTTCATCTTAATTTATTTCTTTTGTGTTGGAACTTTTTTTAAAATGATTTTTTTAACCTCAATAATCAAAATAAATGTCTGATAGTGGCAAGCAGCAGAAAATATTGAGCTATCAGTATGCAAAAGCATTTTTCACCTTACTGTCCCCATTTATCACATTTCTATAAAAACATATCTTGATATGCTATTTGAGTGAATCATGTGCTAATAATGACAAATCTAGGCCATTTTCTCAAGGACTGATTCATTTATAAAGATAGATTGCTTAACCTCAGCGATGGTACAATGTTGCATAAAGATGCCGTGTATTAAAGTTTTCATTAACCAACAGATTGACAATATGTTTCATTTTATACAGAACTGCGAGCTAATTCAGACACTGCTCATAGGATTGGATATATTAAAAATATGGTTCTCTGCATTATTGACTGTTTTGTATGAACCTAAAATAAATTATGAAACAATTGTGGAGTTTAAAAAATGATTCTGTTATGTATTACCACTTGCATAGCGAGACATGTGTGAGTTACATTAATATGAACCCAGGGTATGCATAGATATCTGTTGATTCTATAGACATTACTGGAACACAGAACAGTTACTAATATATCCCTGCAGACCTGAAAGGATATGGAATAATGCTTTAGATACAATGACTGATGGCATTCGAGAAGAGAGGCTTTTAACAGATTGTATGTTGGTTTACCTGCCGATTTTAGTCTTGCCCCTACTCAATGAGGGCGTTACTTAATTTTAGGATACTGCATTTCTGATGGTTTGCTATGATTGACCATATTCAGTTTAACTTGTCCTTAGAGAGTCTGGATCCTTCAATCAGACCCCTCTCTGGTGGACATTTGTGGTTAAACTGGTGCCAATACCATACTACGTACAATTGACCTGGGCACCAAATTCTTTATCAGCTTTGGGGCTTGAAATGTGAAATAAATGAAGGGAGACTTGATCCTAGACCGTATTTAATACCATTAATTATACAGAACTTCCCCCTTATGACGGCATGGTGCTCTATCCTATTCGGGTAGGAATCACTCTCTTACATGAGTTTTAAATCGACCGTTACTGTGTTATTAGTGTACAAGGTTCAATAAAGGTTATTATAGGTAGTGTCTACCCAGATTTTATACTTTAGATACAATAACTGGCATTTGTTACAGAATGTACTTCAATGGTTATCTTTGGGGTCTGTTTTCCTCACTGTAGTTTATGTTCAGGGACGTGCGGTGAGGTCAGTGGCTGGTGAGGCACTGGTTAGTATCAGAGCCAGATATATTAAGAGATATTAACTAAATTCCTGTGGTTTTTGTTTAGCTGTAAATTACTTTTAACTTATTTACTGTACCCACACATTATATATATAATTTTTCTTGCCATCTAAAGATACCATTATTTTCATCATACACTTTACTATTAAAAAATATATATATGATAGAAAACTGTTTTTCTGTGCCTGTCATACTCTGTATCAGCCACTAGAGGCAGCAGGGGAGCAGTTTGTGCCTGTCATACTCTGTATCCGCCAATAGAGGGAGCAGCTTGTGCCTGTCATACTCTGTATCCGCCAATAGAGGGAGCAGCTTGTGCCTGTCATACTCTGTATCCACCACTAGAGGCAGCAGGGGGAGCAGCTTATGCTGGTCATACTCTGTATCCGCCACTAGAGGGAGCAGATTGTGCCGGTCATACTCTGTATCCACCACTAGAGGCAGCAGTGGGAGCAGCTTGTGCCTGTCATACTTTGCATCTGCCAATAGAAAGAGCAACTTGTGCCTGTCATACTCTGTATCCACCACTAGAGGGAGCTACCTGGGCCCCGTCCTGTCAATCAGAGGCCAGGCTCCAATGCAGGCAGTTTTTTGAATGGCTTGAACCAATAGTGTTTTCACACTGGTTCAAGCTATTCCATTGCTCTGTCAGGGCCTCTGAGGCTCTGATGAATAGTGTGCAGGAAGAAGGCAGTGCGCGTCTGTTCCTATTTGAAACTGCGGCTGCAGTACTCATGAGCAGCCTATGCGATTATCGTAGTGGGGAAGCATACCACCGCTACGCAAATTATCTAGGCTATAAAAAGACTGCGCACACTGCATGCAGAGGAAGAGGACAGAGCTGACAGCGGGGGAGCACGGAGCAGGTGAGTTTAATTATTACTTTAATGCTTAATGGCAGGTGAGGCTCAGCCTCACCTGCCTACCCTGACTGCACGTCCTTGGTTAGAAGATGTATTGCAGAAGGACAGTAAGATTTGTAAACTTTGCACAGTTATATATAGACTGTATATATATATATATATATCTAGAGGCAGCAGGGGGATCAGCTTATGCTGGTCATACTCTGTATCCGCCACTAGAGGGAGCAGATTGTGCCGGTCATACTCTGTATCCACCACTAGAGGCAGCAGTGGGAGCAGCTTGTGCCTGTCATACTTTGCATCTGCCAATAGAAAGAGCAACTTGTGCCAGTCATACTCTGTATCCACCACTAGAGGGAGCTACCTGGGCCCCGTCCTGTCAATCAGAGGCCAGCCTCCAATGCAGGCAGTTTTTTGAATGGCTTGAACCAATGGTGTTTTCACACTGGTTCAAGCTATTCCATTGCTCTGTCAGGGCCTCTGAGGCTCTGATGAGTAGTGTGCAGGAAGAAGGCAGTGTGCGTCTGTTCCTATTTGAAACTGCGGCTGCAGTACTCATGAGCAGCCTATGCAATTAGCGTAGTGGGGAAGCATACCACCGCTACGCAAATTATCTAGGCTATAAAAAGACTGCGCACACTGCATGCAGAGGAAGAGGACAGAGCTGACGGCGGGGGAGCAAGGAGCAGGGGAGTTTAATTATTACTTTAATACTTAATGGCAGGTGAGGCTCAGCCTCACCTGCCTACCCTGACTGCACGTCCTTGGTTAGAAGATGTATTGCAGAAGGACAGTAAGATTTGTAAATTTGTGGCTGTGAAAGCACTATACACCCTTTATATGTAATGTTTACCTGTTACTTGTGTCAATCCACGTATCAACTAAAGGGGTTATTCAATAGCACAGTGTCAGTGTTGTAAATACTACCAAATATTACCACTATTGCAGCATCAAAAACTCTGGGATTTAATAAAACTAAAATCTAAGAAGCAACAGGAGAAACTTCCCAGGAAAGCTTCTTTTGTTGTTTGAATTCTAGGCTTGTGAAATGCCAATGTTTGCCGGTGGCATAAACTTTGTGAATAACCCCTTCCAGTATGTGAATGCATGCAAATTAAAAATCATTATCTCGTCCATCATGGCTAATACCATTTAAATTCTGATCTTGTGAGAATGTGAACATGATGAGGTCAGTGATGAAGGTGTATGGATTCATTTTGCAGTTTATTTAAATTATGTACACAATTACCTTAGCACCTAGATGTTTTGTGCTTTGTGTTTCAGCTAAATTCTGACCCGGTGTCTGTTAAACTGTTTTGAATACATGTTGTCTAGTCTGATCCATTGTATAGTCGGATTCAAATTAGCATTTTCATGCCATTGGATTTCTGTTTCCACAATATAAGTAAATTAGGATAGTTTCCTGAATACTGATCTCTATTGTCTTGACAATTGTGACAAGCCATCAGAGAAGATTACACTATAAATGAATCCAACTACAATGTCAGCCAACTATAACTCTGACATTTCTATAAGCATTACTCACTACTGTATATCTTCTAAGGTTTATTCTCAAATGTCTTTAATACATTGTGATAGACTGCACAATTTTAGTTTCAAAGATCTCAAGAGACAGCAAGCACACCCGTTGGCCTTACATGTAATTAATCGCCCCCTAAAAAAACGAGTCATATAGGTTGGATAGAGAATATATAAAGTAGCAGATTTTAAGAAAGAACTAATTGAAAGGAGTTTTAGGAAAACCCACTTTGTCCTTAGAGACTTCAAAACTCATTGAGGCTTCCATGGTTGACTAGCTTATGTTTGCCTTCCTATTCCCCCTCCCCCTTTTTTTCTCTTTTCATTTTCCTCTTTTATGTTTTTACCATAGCTATGTGAAGGGTTATTCAAGAAGAAATCCTTGATTTTCTGCTGTGTCCCCTACTTTGCACAGTTATATATAGACTGTATATATATCTTATTGTTAATTTACACGGTTTCTCTCTAACCACCATAGTTACTGTTGTTGCAGAGATGATAAACTTTGAAGTTCCCTTTGGGAGACGATAAACAGCAGCAAGAGAAGCTTAAATCAATGAAACCTTAACTCTTGTTGGTCGACTCTCTTGACTTTACCTTTTGGGAAAACAGAAGTTTGTCATTGCAACAATAGTAATTTACAGTGGCTAGTGAATAATCCTGAGTGCTAGTCTAGATAAATCCTTATTTTATACTTTTTCCAATAAAAATGTTATTGACAACCCCCTTTTATAATGACATGGCACGTAATACAGCTTCCTAAAATCTGAAGAGCTTTTATCAAGTGCAAAGAGCACAGGACAGCTATCTTAGGTCTCACCCCCCACCCAAATACTGGAGTGGGCATTGAAGTTTAATAACCTCTGAAAGGGAGGAAATAGTGATATCCTAGAAGGGGAATATGACTGAACAAACACAGGTCTGGTTTTATTGAATTCATGGAACGGGCTCTACTGTTCTACACGGTGGCCAGATTATTGAGATGAAAGCAGATGACCATGTTCACTCATAAAACTCCCACAGACTTCGTGGATACCATCTTCCGCAAACACCAATGATGCCTTTGACAGATCAAACTCCTGCTTTAGCAAAACCTATGTAACAAAAGATACTCCCTATACATCCTGTGATACTCAGCCACTCTTTAGGTTGAAAGAATATTGTGGAAAATTTTGTTCCAAAATATCTGAAAGGCCAAGGGTGACTACCCATGCTGTACATAAAGTACACCACTAGTTTTTTGTTTTTTTTTACGAAGAATAAGTTTGGACATTGAGGCTCTGTTCCCTTTCAATAAGGTCTGTCAAGTCTGTTGCATCCTTAGAGGACTCCCTAAACGGGCACTGTATCACTCTGACAAGTGCTTTACCTTGATCTCTTGCTGTTCCTGCTCTTTGTTTCCTACTAAAATGTCCCTATTTTATTTTCTCCCTATACCTCAGTTCCATCTCTACACCCCCATCTTCTTGCTCTTTGTATGAGAAAGTAGGAAGGGGTCAAACAGACCTTCCATTTCTTTTCTTTTATTCTTTCCTTTCTCATGACGACTTCTCATGCAATACATATACAGGGTTATTCAGAGAGGAGGTGAAAACCAGGAGAATGACTGGTGAAGTGAAAATTCTAGGTCAAAATAACCAAACCAGAAAAATTCTCCCATTTATCTCACTTTCCAAATCGGCTATTTGGTCTAGATTGTTCATTCTCCTGGTTTTCACCTCTCTCTGAATAACCCTGTTAGTTAGAAATCAAAAGTCTTGGTAAAGCAGGAGCCTTGGCACAGAAGTAGTCTTTGGACACAGCAGGAGTCTGGGCACAGCAGCAGTCTGTGGAACAGCAGGAGTCTGTGGCAAAGCAGAAGTATCCAGAGGGGTATCCAACAATGAGGTCTATGGCATGCTGAGGGCCAGGGGCTGGAGGAGAGCGAGCACGTCTGAGCAAAGCAAACAGTCTGGTACATGGGAATCAAAAGAGAAAGCTTTTAGCTTCTGAACAGATCACAAAAAAATGAACCAACACAATGCAGAAGCATTGGATGAAGGGGTGTGTGCCTTGCTTAAATGGAAAGTCCATGTGCTAATGAGGAGCACCTGGTCAGAACGTAGTCAGTTCAGCAGGGGAGACCTGAGCCACGAAGGGCAGGGCACGAACGATCCTGCCGGATTAGGGCAGAGCAGTGCCAGATTTGGCCTTCTTCCTGCGCCGGCGGCATGGACCGTGACAATATCTAACTAGGATTTTCTTTTGTTTGTACACTGCACACGTGTTCAGTTCAATTGTTATTGACATGCTTCCTACACGCTAGTTGTTACTGGTTTTTCTATTGCAACTGTATTACTTACATTAAAACTTAAAAACATTAAATATGAATGAAAGAAAGCTAGCAGTGATAACCAGTGATAGGCAGCTTAGGCATTTCAGATGTTTGCACGCTACATTCCCATGTTGATCATTTTGCCTTCAGGCTAAAAACATATGGGAATTATTATTCAATATTTACAAACCTCAACAGTACAAGGTTAGGCTCGGTGGCCTAACCTAAGTCGAATGAGGGATTGAGACATAATTATAATAATGACTATTTTGTTTTCCACAAATTGTCAATAGGCACAAATGGCATTATTTTCTTTAATTAATTAACCTATAGTGTGCTTGATACAAATGCCTGTTATTTCTTTGGATAGGACTAAAGCCTTTCTTTGCAACAAATGCTTATGCCAGCCATTGAATACGGAGATGTAGTGTATGCAGCTGCCCCTCAATCACACCTCCAGAAACTTACTACATTGTATAACTCATTCTGCCACTTTGTGCTACAATGTAACTACATGACCCACCATTGTGACATGTTAAAAGAACTAAAATGGTCATCGCTGGAATCTAGACGCACTCATCACCTTTCCAACCTGGTGTTTAAGAGCTTTTCTGGGAAGCTACCACCCTACCTGAATAGGCTGCTTCCCCCAGCAGTTCCCTCCTCCAATAACCTCCAATCCAGGACCTGCACCTTACTTGCAGTACCACAATACAAAAAGAAAGTGGCTCGATCCTCATTTTCTTACAGAGCACCGCAAATATGGAATAACCTCCCAGACGCCATCAAATCTTCCCCCAGTCTAAAGTCCCTTAAGAGCTCCCTATTAACATACCTCAATACAGAATGCACCTGTAAACATGTAACATAATGACTTTATTTCCTACATATTTATTTTTCTGTTAATCTGTATATTTGGTTTTTGTTAATATCTTGCATTTTACTATTTTGTATTTCTGTAACACTTCAATGTTCTTGAACACAGGACATACTTGAAAACGAGAGAAATCTCAATGTATCCTTCCTGGTAAAATCCTTTATAAATAAATAAATAAATACATGGCATCCATTATCACTATAAGACTAACAAGAGTCGTCATCAGTGGTTTAAATCCATAGCAACAGGTTAGCTTGCTATTAAGGAACATATTTGTATGCAGATTGGATGTCAAAACCTTGTGAATTAATGGTCAAATGTGGTCTGAAGTTGCCATTGGGCTTTTATGTTGGTATTTAGCATGAACTAGACCACTGTTATAATAATTTTGCTTTTCTTTTTGTTTATATAAAGGAAAATATACAGAAACTGATATATATTGCAACATTTTACAAAATTATAACATTGTTGATTGCTCATATAAAGGAAAACGACAACAGCATAAATCAAGCTGAGAACGACTAAAATATTTATGCTTTGCAAAATTTATAGAAATCTAAAAAGGTGTATAATAACTTTTTGTTTTAGACTGGATTCACTAAAACGGGTTTAGTTTCATGTTGATTTGTATTGCCAGAATCAACAATACTTTTAGAAGGGAAGGCGCCAAGTTCAGAAAACCACCCTGTAAGGTCTATCTCTTAACTCCTTCATTGCTGAGCAATTTCACCCACGTCACTAGATTGGTCAGTAGTGACACCAGCTCACAACGTGTCACCCTCTCTGAGACTAGCTGCCGTTGCGAGCAACCTCAGAGAGGCAGCCGATGGATCAGATCTGATCGCGCACCTCCGATCCATCATTCTGCGTAGGTAGTATGGAACTTGTGTAAGCAAAGTGGGCAAGTTCGGCATTGGTGCACTATCTGCAGTTCATACACTACGCAAGTTGTGTAGGAGCACAAATTGCGCAGAAAAGGTTTAGGGACGTCCACAGCTGAAGAGGAGGAGCTGTGCATGGCAAGGGAGAAAAGGTGAGTAGCATTGACAAAAAAAACGGGGGAACAAAATAATAAATAATTGGGCAGAGGCTGTCCGCAGCCTGTGTCCTACTGTTTAAAGGCAAAAAAGAGCTCTACAGTATTTTCAATAGAGTAACTTTTTATATTTTTTATCTGGAGACTTTCTTAAAATCTACTAGGGTCCAGATAGCATTTGAAACGAGAGGCACCAGACTGACGGAGCAGGAGTACATGTTTGAGCATTCATCCATCTACTCTAGGAAGAAGCAGACATGCCTCATGAGAACTATTCAGAGGGAGACATCATATTTAACCCCTCGGATCCCATAATAATCATTTCAGCTTACAGTATTAAATCACACATCAGTACCAGATTATTATAGTTCATGGACAGTCAGGGCGAGTATAAAAGGAGTTCTTTTTGAGTGTTTTCTTAAAATGTGCAATTGTCGTGCATTTTATACATAGATTGCAGGCGGTTTTAGAATTACTCTCCTTTTTCCATTTTCCTGGAAAAAGCACGACGTTATATAGTGAATACTATGGATTCCCTCACTGGACTTTTGAGGATCCTCTTAACAATCACAATATATAATGAATTTCAACCATGGAGGGCAAGTCATTTAAAGTTGCTATAAATGTTATAACATTAATAGTTACTTGAGAAAATACAATTAGTACTATTTAAATCTACGAGTTCAATATTTAGAACATATATATATATATATATAAATCACGAGTATAGTAGTACGTGGTGATACCTTTTTTATTGGACTAACGTAACATTTATAAAACAAGCTTCAGGTCTGGAAGCTTACGATCAGTATCTTCGAATTGAACATTGTTATATAAAAAAGAGTTTGTTTATGATACTCAAATTTGTTTCTCACCCATGTGAACACAATGCTCATGCATTTAGCAGTAATCAAGCAGAAAAGTTTTTTTTATAATAGTAAAGAAACGGTGTCAAACAACATTCCCGATCATGTTTATAACGTGACCTAAATCTATCATGTTTAACTTTTCACTCATCTATATTTTTATGTTCAGCCACAAAAAAGGGAAAAAACAAGCAAACATCCAATTGCATCTTCGAAAACAGAGAAAAAAAATAATTGGAAATATAACCTTAAGTATATTTTTAATTTCAGATTCCAATTGTTTTTGGGAAGCTACTTCTATAAAAAGTTCCATTAAATATCCACATGAAAGTGCTTTGATTATTTTTACTTATTACCTCAGTAAGAACTACTGAATGTGGTCCAAAAATCAGGAAAATTGTATATTCAGAATATTATATTAATATTTCTGCATTGAGATAAAGATGTGAAAAAGTTGCTTAATTAGTGACACTCTAGGCACTGTAACAATTCAATACAGATTAAATGGTCACAGTGACCTGAACGTGCTAACCTATTCCCTCTTCCTACTGGGGTGAAGGTTTCTTAGAGGGCTCATTCAGCCCTCTTACAGCAGGCATTACAACAAGTGTTGATCTGACTTTGTGGAATATGTTAGGAAACAGGTGGCTTACCTAACTTACTTTCACTCAATGGCTGTCAGTGTGCTCAGTGCCATTGAAAGTCATTCTATCGGTTGGACTCTCGCCCATAAGTGTGGTCGGACAAGAATCTATTTGATACCAGTGTTTGGCTGTATGCTACCAGAGGATGCGAAAGCAAAATCCTTTAACACCAAGATCGGAGAACTGGTACCTTTTGCAGAATACCATATCTAACCAAAGAGAAGACACTATCAGGTCTATTCAATAAAAGGTGAAACTCAGGATAACTGGCAGGAGAAGAGAACAATCTAGACCAAATAGCCGATTTGGAAAGTGAGATAAATGGGAGATTTTTCTGATTTGGCTATTTTGACCTGGATTTTTCACTTCTCCAGTCATTCTCCTGAGTTCCACCTTTATTGATTAGACCTGTAAGTTGGAATAGCCTATTCCAAGTTAACAGCTTCTATCCAACATTTAATCTGCAAGCAATCTGTACAGCTCATTTGGAATCAGGTCCCTTGTTGGTGATGAAATTAAAGAACTATTAATATAATATTATCCTGTTCTAGTTCAGTTCTACCTTTGCAAAAAACAACTGTTGGTCAATGGCAATCCTGCACGCATTTAGACAATTTCAGATATGCTTTTTTATTATCAAGAAAGATATGACAAAGGGAAGCAGTAAAAATACGATAGATATTAACATACCATAAAAGGGGGAAGAAAAGGGGGGAGGAGGAGGGGTGCCCAAACCTGATGAAAAGGATGAGAAAGAGTGGGGGATGAAAGGGGGGATGAAAGAATCAGGGGGGTAGGAGGAGAGAGGTCAGGAGGAAAAGGTGGTTGGCAGCGGGAACCATGTCAAAACACATCACAATATTAGCAAGGCATACAGAAAAACCATTGCATCCTGCACAATCAATAACAAGTCCCCCCCATTGTTGGTCAGTTCATCCCCATCTGGTCCAACCAGAGGGTCCATGTTTTGTAGTAGGAAGGAAGGGTGTGGTTAGTAATAGCCATGAGTTCATCCATAATTTGCACATCCCTAATTTTAGGGTATATTTTCACAAAAGGGGGAACTTTCGGGCAGTTCCAGAACTCCGCTTTTGATGATGAACTACAGTATGGTTGTCAATAAATTATTAGGACATTGCATTTTAGGATTTGATATATACAGTTTAGCTCTATATGAAGAAACTATTTTGTCACTGGACTTAAATGGGTTAAGGTTTTACAGTGTAATGCAGTATCCAAACTCTGTACCCAAAATACATTTCAGCATTTATAAATGGCTTTTCAATTGGTATTTTATGTTTGAGTATATACATCCACCATTTCAACATTTTGGAAGAAGTTATTTTGTGTTACTATTCTTTACATATTCCTATTAGAGAGACACAATCTGTCTACTTACAGATAAATGGAATAAAATATGCTGCAGAAAGCTGACACAATATTACTTTAAAATAGGAGTATTATCAAAAAGCCATCAATATTTCATATTGTTTAGAAAACAAGAAAACTTTTTAGAGATATAAAGTGTATGTTGGACTAAAGTTAAAAAGGTAATTTAGTACATGTATTTCAAGGTATTAGGAATATGAAAGATGCAATTTTATTTCACACTATTTTTACTTAATGTCTGACATTTGTAGAAATAGTATTTAAGATTAGGTTTATTTGACACATAAAATATTCAAGTATCTGTATGTTAAGGGGATGTATGCTCTTTTATATGTATGTAGGGTTTTACCTCCTAGAAAAATTGGATCATTTGTTGAGACTTGTTTTGTAAAAGAGACTGTGGAGACACAGGTTCGATCCCGGCAAGAGCACCTCTCCTGTAAGTGTCCTTGGGCAAGACACCTAACGGTACATACTCGCCACCCAGGACATACTTGAAAATGAGAGAAATCTCAATGTATCCTTCCTGGTAAAATCCTTTCCCAGAAAAAAATAAATACAGTCACGTTAATAAAACCATTTAATTAAATTAAGGTAATAGAATTTTATTTTAGTTATTATTCAATATAGAGGAGATTAAATACATATTCATTAGTTACAGTACGAGGGATACTTGTGATACTAGGAACATGTTCATCCACGTTTTTCTTGAGACCTTTAGATACTTATTATACAATTATTTCTTACATTTGCTATACCCAGACTCCACTTTTTGCCACTAATTCTTAGTGCTGAAATGTAGTCTCCACATGCAGCCACCCAGCTATTGTGCAAGCTAGTATTTTTTTCTGGGGTTCTCAGACTGTTAGAAAAATCCAGGGGTTTCAAGGGTGGAAAATACTCACACCCATAGGTATGCGCAGACCACAATTTAGGGTGTGCGAACATGTTACTTTACTTAAATACTGTAGGTCTTCACAAAATATTCATTTTCACAGTCTTTATCATGAACCAAATACATGTGTAGATGACAACCTACAAGGTCGCAAGTAGGAACAATTCACCGACCAGGCAAACCCTTCTGCACACCTAGGCTTATACCATGGAATCCATGATCGCATCCACTGGAAAGTACCTGGGTGGTCTGGACATCCTGGATATTGTGGACAGATGACGTTTCTTACAATGGACATGCTTATATTTCAGCAACCTGCAATAATTCCTATCCACTCCATCTTTTTCTTCCTTTGCCATTCTCCTCCATTGAGCGGTCTTCAGTTCCCAATGGCTCTGCCCAAACTTTACTCACCCTCCTATTCTTTCTTCCCTTTCTCCCTTCTCCTATTTACCGCTCCTATAACCACTTCAGAGGGTACTGAACAACACATTGACAAAAATATATCTTAAGGGGGGTGAACATGCTTCTTGTAGCAGTTAGTTAGTTTGCAACACATGTCAATTCTCTTTCAACGGCTTTCGATTATTATGATCCACCCTCTGTTCTTGCTTAGATCATTTTCTGGTCATCTTCAACTGACTCATACCAGTTTAGGTTTCCTTCTTTTTCTATAAATCTCAAATTGCCTAATTAAGAATTTAAGAGAAAAAAAAATGCATAACTCCTAAAAAATAAAGGCGGCTTCATGGTGCAGGATTTTTAACAACTGTAATATAAACATGTATTTTCTGAAATTAGCACAGTGAGTAAAATCTAAGAGAAAATAGAGAAACTTCAAGAATTTCAAGGTAAGTTATTCTGGGCCGTACTCCAGAACCATATCAAGTACAATAAAGGTCATCATGTAGTGTTCGTGCTCCATAATCAAAAGAGATTTACAATCTGTGCCAGCTGATAAGTTGTCATGGGGATGTGTAAAGCAAAGAACTCATTTTGCATGTTTTCATGAAGTGAGGGAGAGTGGATGGAGAAGATTTGTTAGGTGGCCTTGGACTGACCATAAACGGCAGTACATATTAACATTTTCACTCTCAAAGACTTCTATTTTTGCATAGAATAAAAAGGGAATTTGCACCTGCAGTCTTGATGCACATAATGATAAAGCTAAAACTTCCAAGAATGTTTTCACCCATGGTTTCTTGGTAGAAACACATTTTTATGCCAAGATTCCATTCTGCTCCTGTATTATTGCAGATGGATAGATTGGGCACCACGTACGTCCTCCCTCACTATAACATAAGACTCAAGATATTTTACTTGTGAATTTCAATACTCATGGAAAGGAGACAGAGAGAGCCCTGGAGAAGAATGATATTATATTGTATATTATATAACTACAACTTATTAGATAATAATGCATATTTGAAGGTGTGAATTATTCCAACATAGAACCAATTTTACTTTCTGTTTAGCAATTGATTTATCTGCTTCTGTACAGCACATTTATAGATTATCGACATCACACTTTAGAGCCAGATCAGAGCCACATATCATTCTGTCTTTGAAAATGAATTGGGAATCAAAGCATAGTGTTAAAAAAATAAATAGTTTATAGTATGTAATTCCAAGATTGAAAACATCAGTACTTTAATGAGGTTAAAAGTGTATTTTTCAGGCTTTTCCCCGTATGATATTTTCTATTTATTTCTCAATGTTTTTTTACTAAATGGTAAATTGTTATTGTATGCCTTCACGCAGAGGGGGGCTGGGCACAGGGAATATCTTATCCTACTGCATGTAGACCAGGACTGTCAAACTCTGCCCCCCCCAGATGTTTCTGAACTACAACTCCCATTATTCCCTGGCCATCTATTGCTTTGAAATAATTCTGGTATTTGTAGGCTTGTGTTTGACAGCCCTGATGTAGACTTTGCAAGAAACAAAAAGTCTTACTTTCATTATATAAACAGACGGTCATGGAACTGACATAACGCTCCCCGCTTCAACCCCAAGACAATTCCCATGGCGAAAACCCCAAAAGAAACAGACAATTGCCTTGGGAAAGACTTTATGTTCATTTATATTGCTTGGTATTAGTTTAAATATACTTTTAATACTGTGTTTTAATGTGAATTGGGATATGCAGACCTGAGTTTCGTCATTATTTACTGTAAAGCTTATTTCTTTGTTAAAGCAGAATGTAATTCGGTTGTGTGCTCTGTGATTATGCAAGAAGGCTATTCTCTTTGTCTATCTGTTATCTGTTTGCATGCTTGAGGATTCATGAGTTGGGACAGTGGTCACTGATAGGGCAATCTGATCTATTGGGACACTGGGTTATATTAAAATTGAATTTGTGTGATAACTGAATGGGAAGGAATGTTTATTGTAAACGTCTAATCTAAATGACCTATTGTAATCAGAGTTCATCTTCCAGTGGTTTGGTTTATGCAAATGATCCCTGATGGACCTGAGCATAAATAGTAGTGTCTTTCAATAAAGGTCAGTTATTCCTGATTGAACATACAGCCTGTCTGGTGTCTCATTCAAGGTACTCACCATCACCCTCAGAAGGCACGGAGCGGCCTTCGGGAAATTCAAAAAGGCTCCAGGGCAGAGGATCAGACCAAGTGGGTCTGGAGCTACAGATCAGGCTGCTCAAGGCACTGCGTTCTGACCAACTCAGCGGCCGGGCTGATCTAGGCAAGGGGGTGCATGGAGAGCAGGACAGGCAGACAAGCGAGGTCTGACACAGACACACAATTACACAATGAAATGAACAACCTTGTCATTATTCCATATGAAATGGATTGCTCACCTATACCATGAAGTTTGGATCAAGTTGGTGTTCAATAAAAAACAGAACTGTTTGACAGATGTTTGGGTGGAGTGGTCAGCATTGAAGCCCTTTTAACAAACATTTAATAGTATTGAAAACTTTGATTGCAGGGCCACAATCCTTGCACTAAAACCATTCTAATAAGGCTGGGGTCAGATGACGTTTTTAAGAGCGGAAGGAAGGTCCGTGAGAGTGGACGTTCCTTCCACTCGACGCCCCCGTCTCGCCACCTCGCTGAGCGCAGTTAGTTCACTCAGCACTGCAAGGCTCGATCCCCCATGCAGGATCGCGCCTTGCAGCCCTGTCGAGCGCATCGTAGCGCTTTGACGGGGAGGCTTGCTGCATGTCTGCAGCCGCGCGGAACAGCATGTGGCCGGCCCCGTCGCAGCATCACAACACTGCAACTGACGCTGGGAGGCAGGTCAGTACAGGCGCACATATTGCGCTCATCAGACCCCAGCCTAAATGGACGTTTTTTTTTTATCCTATTGTGTTTCTTTAATTTTTAAGAAAAGGTAAACAGTTGGAATCATGGCAGCAGAGGTGGACCTACAGGAGATGTTTTAGAACTGCAACCCAGTGAAAGTTGAAGTTACAGTCTAGTAGAGATCTGTGATGCCATCACAGATCTCTACTAGACTGTAACTTCAACTTTCACTGACAAAATTGTGCTTGAGTCTATAGGATAGCATCATTATGTACATCAGGTACATGTGACAAATAATGTTATCGCAAAATAGACTTTATTAAAATGTGCAACTACATTTTGCCTTAGTTTTCACAATGTAAATAATATAGATATGGATATGCATTACATTTTTATTTCAGTTGGCATCTCCTACACGAGACTGCTATTATTAGATTAATTACAGCTTTGTGGCCTGGATTTAGCGGGTAAAGAATGTGCTGCCTACTCACTTGTGAAGTATTATGTGAGCAATGAGCTTGTTCATACTCATTTTCAGGGTGTTTTGTTGCTGTCTTGGGAGTTCTTTCTGATAATTATTCATGTTCTGAGAGCAAGCAGCAGGTAATTACTGTAGTGGTTTAAGGCATTTATTAGTTACCATAAAATTAGATTTGGACATAAAAGAAGTTGTAGAGGGAGAAGGGACATTTTTAAACCTCTATCACAAAGGCAAACATTAAGCTACATGTCACTATGCAGGATAAATGTATTTAAACGTGTTATCTTTAGAGAGAAGACAAGCAAAGCACAAGTGATTCCTTTAACAGAATATTTTGCACAAAAACTTTCTAGAGGACCCAGGTTCCTTTCCTAGACATAATTTATGTATGCATTTTCCTTCTACTTAATATCCTGCACACATTTTCTCTGCTCATGAAGTAGTTCTGAAACCTGTTTTTATGGAGCCCACAAGAGGCACCTGCATGACATTGATTAGTGCAAGCAGAAGGACATGGGAGAACTGTTTGTTCTCTACATCCTTTTGTGCAGAGAGATATGATGGTGTATTTTACCCTCCTCTTCACCTAGGGGCGAGAGCTAAGTACAGAATTGTTTGTATCGCTTACACACAACCTTTTGGGAACCTCTATAAAATTATTTTGGGTGCACGTATGAGTAAAGAGCAACCAGGAGTCTCTTGATATTCTCCAGCTCTAACTACTAATTTAATTAACTAATAACAAATTTCTAACTAATTTCTGTTTCATATAAAAAAGAATACAACGTACAGGGAGTGTAAATGTTCTTTGAATAGAATGTGAGCAGTTATAATGAATGATGCCATTATACTTCAAAGCTCACTCGGTAATGTTATCGCCACAATAGAATGGGGTTTATTATTTTTGCTTTTTAAAAAATTTTTATATCAATTTGGTTTCACCGAGCTTCACTGGACCACTGAATCTGTCTGAAATTCAGACAAAAAGTTTAAATTTAGTTAAACTACACAACTAATTAATTTACTTTAATGCAATGCACCTACAAAGAGTACTTGGTGCACCAAAATGAACCAAAACTAACAAGGTTATTCACAGAGCACTGAAATTCCACCAGAATTACAGTGCTCTTTTGTTCCCTGCACTGTGCAGGAAATGGATCTGAAAATCCGCCGCCAAACAAAAAAATAAATATTCGCAGATATCCCGCAGAAAACCCCTCGCCGATACAATCTGAAATATCGGACCGATCCAAAATGCCGAAGAAAAGCTGTCGCAAACTCATTGAACGCGTCTGAAAAAAGCCGACCACCCCCGGAAAAAGATGACGAACAGGGTAAAAAAAAAAATGTAACGTTTCAAGTTTGAACTGCTGTTTGCAACAAAAACACTGGAAGAAAATGTCTGGAATTAACATATAACATCCTATGAATACTAATAATAAGGTCTGTTACAGAACAAAGGAAGACGCTATGTAAAAATAAAACCGAACAATTTTGCAAAAAAATCCCGAAAAATGCCTAAAAGATCCTAAAAAATAAAAATACTTTTTGCTGCAGATTAAAATAATAAATGGTTTATTAGATATTGAATAAAAACGGGAATAATTTTAACATTGAAGCCTATGGGATTCGTCTGAATAAACCTGCCGAATGAAAGCACTGAACAGCTGGGCACTTCACTGACATTTCACTGCTGTCTGGTTTTCTGTGAATAGATTAACCATTGCTTCTCTATGGGGGATTTCACTTTTGTGGAACAGGCAACCGTATTTTGCTGGCAATTCACCAAGATTTGGCAAACTGCCTGCTTTGTGAATAGCCGAATGGCCACAAAAATGCACTGTACAGGGAAATTCACTGTTCGATGCATTTTCGGAGCAAGTTCGAATCTCTGAAAAATCCCTTAAATTTCACAAACCTAAAGCAGTCCCCTGTGATTTTTTGGCTCATTCCTCAGGGGTCCTTTTGTTGATTCATGTGTTTTATGAGATGCTGAATTATCCTTAATTCATACGAATCATAATTCGTAATGCACATATCTGCAGTTTACCTATCTCCAAACACGATGAGTTGATCAATCAAACAATTGCACAGTTCTCATCTACCCTGAAGGCTCTCTTATCCCAACATTGATGCGGCGAATATAGTTTTTCTAGCTGCAACAAACATTACTTTGGTGTATATACGTTTTCAGTGTCATAAATTCCTATTTCTGCTGGATGAGAAATCCACAGATCCCATAGGTCATGAGAGATTGCATTATATGTATTTGTCTGGTCCAGGATGGCCAGTTACAGAGGTTTCCACGAGGTTCTCCTACTGAAATAAAATGGCAAAAAAAGTAACTGCATTATGCCTGAAAAATATTTATACAGCATGGTCCAAACTTTGTCACACTTGGAAAAGACACCCGAAAGAAGTGATATATACACACACTTTACATACAGAAAAAGCAGTGTTGCGCCCAAGCCCACCAGGGCGGCTGCAACGATCAGGAGTAACAAACCAGTTCATTTATAAACTATAAGAAAAAAGTGTCATCTGTGCTCATTTCTATACAACTCCATCTGAAACAAAACAGAGGTTTTAGTTTACTTGAATGGCCACTGAAATGTAAGCTCACCTGCCCCGTCAAGGCACCTATAGTAAAGGGAAAAATTTGGGGAGGGTATAAATAAAACCCACCATTCTGCCTCTTGGCTGGGAAGCAGCAAGATAGTATGTAGTTGCTCAGAGGAGTGGCTTATGGTTTCCTTAGGTAGGACGCACCTTACTAGAGGTGCCTTGACTAGGCAGGTGAGCTTACACTTCAAAGGCCATTCAAGTAAATCAAAACCTCTGTGTTTTGTTTCACATGGAGCTATATAGAAATGAGCGCAGATGATACTTATTTCCTCATGTTTTCTTTTGGTTTTAAAAAAAGTCTATAAATTTGAGCCATTCTCCTACTCTATGCATTTTCTGTATTCATTTCTGGTCTGATTATCATTGTGCTGTATACATGCCCAGCAGTTCATTACATCATTGATACCTATACTTCTTTTCCCGCAATGAGCATTGAAAGCCATGATTATACCAGGGTTTGCATAACTGACACTGATAATGTATTTATTGATTGAGTTCAAATGACAAGCAATTTGGAGAGTCTCTGTGGGATGATTAAGGGAAGGTTAATCACTGTAAATTGTCTATGCTACATTTATTTAACCACTTGTGCCGCTTATCATTCTCCCTTTTGTCTCCCAAAATAGTAGCCTGATTAGCATGTGATAGAGAGGTATGTTGCTGTGGATGACATTGTAAGGTCAGATGCTTTGCTAGTAGAGCGGCTGAGAAGGCTATGACCAGAGGAGTTTGGAAGATATACTATAGCTTAGAAAATTAATGTACCAAATAAATTCTGTCAAGATTAAGCGAAAAAACATCTTTGTGATTACAGAAGTCATTGTTAGAGCAGAAACCATTTATAGAAATGTGCTTGAAGCGCACAAAATTACATTTTAAAATAAACAGATTTTTATATATAATCAGAGATTTTAAGACTGTCTAAAGTAACCACCTAACCCCTAACTAAAGTAAGAACGATGTAGATTTGCTTACAAATTCACACACACACACATCTATACTTAGTATTTGGCTTAAATTGTTCGTGTATACAGATTTTGCGTTTTTAAATGTGTTTATTAACGAAGTACAGGTACATGCATAATAATTTATTTTAACCCATTTGACCTCATTACATCATCCTCCTTCCCAATGTAAACATTACTCTCCACCTCTACGTGCCCTTCCCACGTATTCTAATGTTTATTGTAATTGTTTATGTTCCTGAAATTACAGTGCTAATTGATGATTGGTCCTTCTGTGTGTCCTTTGCTGGTAACTCCTCCTCCTCATTGCCTCTATCTGTTGGTGTACCTCAAGGCTCTGTCCTTGGTCCTCTGCTCTTTTCCATCTACACCTCCTCCCTGGGCAAAATCATCAACAGCTTTGGCTTTAATTACCACCTCTACGCTGATGACACTCAGATCTACCTCTCTACCCCTGATCTCTCTCCCCCTGTCCTTTCCAAAGTCAGTGACTGTTTATCTGGCATCTCCTCCTGGATGGCCTCCCACCACCTAAAGATCAACATGTCAAAGACTGAGCTCCTACTTATTCCTCCCTCTAATGCCGCCCCACCTCCTGACTTCTCGATCACGGTGGAGGGTATCACCATCTCCCCATCAAACCAAGTTCGCTGTCTTGGAGTTACACTTGACTCTGCTCTTTCCTTCATCCCCCACATCAAGTCTCTTTCCTCCTCCTGCCGATACCAACTGCGTAATATTTACAGAATTCGGCCATTTCTTACCGCTGTCGCCACAAAACAACTCATACACGCCCTGGTAATCTCCCGACTGGACTATTGCAATAATCTCTTATCTGGCCTCCCTCTGTCCCACCTCTCCCCCCTACAATCCATCCTGAACGCCTCCGCCAGGCTAATTCACCTCACCCGCCGCTCTGTCTCTGCCGCTCCCCTCTGCGAGTCCCTTCACTGGCTCCCCATCCACTGCAGAATTAAGTTCAAAATCCTTATCCTTACCTACAAAAGCCTCACTAACTCAGCTCCCCACTACCTGTCCTCACTAATCACCAAATACACCCCAGCCCGCTCCCTAAGGTCAAACAGTGACCTGCGCCTAGCTTCTCCCCGCATCACCTCTTCCCATGATAGACTGCAGGATTTCTCACGCGCAGCCCCCACTCTCTGGAACGCTCTCCCTCGTACTGTCAGACTTTCCCCTAACTTCTCTTCCTTCAAACGCTCCCTTAAAACATTCCTATTTAGGGAAGCCTACCACCCAACTCACTGACGCAACCATCAATCACTCTCACCTTACAGTCCTCTCCTCCTGTTTCCAACCCCAACCCTCCCAGATTGTGAGTTCCTACGGGAATAGGGCCCTCATCTCCTCCTGTACTGTTTGTCAAATGTTGTTCAATGTATTGTAACCCTGTCTATACTGTGCTTATTGTACAGCGCTGCGGAATATGCTGGCGCTTTATAAATAAAGAATAATAATAATAATAATAATAATAATAATGATTGCATTAGAACACATGCAAAGTGCAGATAAGTGCACTGTGCTGCCTTTCAGAGCAGAAATGTAAAATGTAATGTGTTTAGAGACGCCATCTAGTGGCCGTTTATTTTTACAGCACCCTGGTATTCAGCCTTCCCAGAATTCCTATAGGCTAAGTCATGTGCTTCCCTCACTATTACAGGGGATTGTGGGAGAGAAGCCACCATTTCCTTCACCACAGAAGCTGGAAGGAACACCTCATTACAATCTCTCTCCCTATTGAAAGCATCGTCGGTAAGGTTATGGTCTAAATTCCTCCCAGTCACCTTACAGTTTCCCTCAGCTTTAGAAGCACCTTATGTGCTGTAAATTTCCAAACCCTTATATTGCAGCCAGCTGCTTTTCATGTAATCTTAATCCGGCCTAGTTCTAAAACCCCCACGTTTTATATTGACACATCCTGTCTTGTATTATTATCTATGTAAAACACGTATATATTCTGTATCTTTATATCGTATATTTCTGTTTTCCTATAGTTTTACCACATTCCTACAACGGGTTAATAAAACCTCCAGACTGCACAACCGGTCTCATTGACTCGTAGGAGAGGTTTACCTGCCTGTTAAGCTGCACATAGACCCCGGGGGTACGTGGAGTGGGGACAGGACATGCACTATATATATATGAACTTAAATACGAAATAGAAAAAAATGCCTTATGTGAAGGTCATTTCACACAACTGAATTTTAGCCTTCAGTTGCTTAAAAGATATAGGGCGCCATTACATACCTCCCTCTAAAACGGGGCCGCTAGGGAGAAAAAATGCGCCCGCAGTTTTCTCCCTAGCACCCCCGTTTTAACGGGAGATTACAATGCAGGTGCTTAAAAAGCTGCCTGCATTGTTACCGGGCAATAAGCTATGCCAGTCACATGACCTTACGGATCTCGCCTCGCGAGATCCGGCAGGTCAGCATAGTGATCCGCAGGGAGATAGTGGTGGACTTTTCCCCCTAGCCTCTCCCTGCTCCCGCCGGACGGAGGAGGTAGACGGAGCCGCAGTCCTCGCCGCGGGACAGGAGGTGAGAATCTGGATTTTTTTGGGGGGGTTACTGCTGGTGCTAATGGATTCTGCACCAGCGGAATCCACTAGCACCAAGTCCTGGCTGTGGTTAACATTTTGTTAACCGCAGCCAGACGTTAATCAGCGTTAGGACTTTGTAATCCTAACGCTGATTAACACTTTGCGCTCCCCATGTTAAGTATAGGGAGTGCAAAGTACAGTAACCTCGCGCTGAAAAGGGCAAGGTACCAAACGCTAATGGGTTACTTAACCCATTAGCATCTGGAATGTAATTTGCATTGGCCACCAGGGCTAACATTAATGCTCACTCAGGTGAGCGGTAACGTTAGCACCCAGTATGTAATGTAGCCCATAGGGTCCGTTCATCTCCTTAACTCTAACTCTCACATAAATGAGTGTTATCGTTCCACCTGTATCACCTCCCGATCGCTAACATGTTAACAAAAAAACATTAGCGAATCGGTATTAGCGCTTTTTAGCACCAGCTTACTGTATTTTGCGCTCCTCCCTATGCTTAATATGGGGAGTGCAAAGAGTAAGCAAAGCGTAATTAGTGTTAGGATCACCTACTCCTAATGCTAATTACAAACAGCCATTGCCAAATGAAAAAGATAGCACCAGCTTAGAGCTGTAGCCAACTGATTCCGTTAGGTGCAGAATCAGTTAGGTGCAGCTGTAAACGCCCCCCAAAAAAATCAAATACTTTCCTCCTATCCTGCAGCGAGAATGGTGGCCCGATCCGCCGCTTCTGGCCGCTGGGAGCAGAATGAGACTGGGGAAAGAGTCCCCAGTCACCCTCTATGATCACTCCACCGACCTGCAGGATCTCGCGAGAGGCAAGATCCTGCTGTTCATGTGACGCGACAGTAAAAGCCACCATGGAGTTCTGTGGAGACTGCTTTAGTGTTGCACCGAGCATTCTGCACCCTAGCGGCCGCTACAGGACAGGCTGTTGCACACAGCGTCTGCCCGTATTCTAAAGATATTAGGGGGATGGTAAGGGGAGATTATCAATCACTAATTTTTCGCCTAGCGTTCCCATTCTAGCTGTAGGGACGTGATAGGGCCCATAATATTTAAGTAGAGGATGCACACTTTGACTAATCAAAGCAAAAATGTATTAAACAGTTGATATTGAAGTCAGTACATTAGTACTATTTCATATATAAACGCTGAGCAGTTATGTCTAAAATAAACTTCTATAAATTGACTCCGGTTTGATAAAATGAACTTCTATAAACTCACTGCTTTACTACATGGTGATTCACATACACCTAATCAGTGGTGACAAAGCCCGGTCTTCTCCCTGCTCGGTGATACCGTGCCGCGGAGACATCCAAGATGTCAGCAACCTCTAGGAGAGTACTGCGTTCCGGCACCGAATCAGGACCTGGCACCTAAGGGGTTAAAGAGAGGCATCGCTGGAAAGCTCGCACTGTGACCAATTGGGAGGGAGACCCCTTCCCTTTCAGGTACTCTCCTGGCCGAGGTATAAAACCGGTGGTCTGACTTCAAGGCCAGAGAGGTGAGTAGCCCCCTAACGACAGGACATACAGGGTACATTCTCGGTCGTTAAGCAACCATTTTCATAGGATGTACCCTGGACATCCTTGGTGGCTATGGAGTTAAACCTGTCGAACTGAATCACTGAAAATCAGGGCATTTTGCCCACACTTTGGTACAGTTCGGCATTCTGTAAGTAATTTAACCATTACTTCTGTAAGATTGCCGAAGTAATTGTGGCGAACTGCACCGTATTTCGCTGTCAATTCGCCAATATTTGGCGAATTGTCAGTTTAGTGAATAGATGAACTGGCCCAAAACTGCACCGTATGGTGAAAATCAACATTCTGTGGAATTCGATGGCAAGTTTGATGCTGTATGAACAACCCCCACAGTATATTACAAGCTTTTGTTTGGTTACGAAAATATTTGACTTTATAGGTGTTACTGGGTGCATTCATTTCATGAGCTTTTGTGTTGTAAACTGCCCCCACACAGTATCTTTACATTACTTATTCATCACTGTGTGGCATTGGCCATATAATGGACTCAATTGGTCAATCACCAACTTAAATCATTGTATTGTGAGGGATGTATTCAAAGGACATCAACAGGGGGTAAAGTAGAAGGGCTCTATTACAATCTACACACAAATGTTAACGCTCACCTGCGTGAGCATTAACGTTTGCCGCGGTATTTACCGCATATTACAATCCAAGCGCAAACGGGTTAAAAAAAGTTTGCATTTGGTACCTTGCGCTTTCTTGCACTTTGTGGTCCCTATGTTTAACATGGGGGGTGCAAAGTGTTAATCAGCGCTGGATTACAAAGTCCCAGCGCTGATTAATGCCTGGCTCTGGTCAGTGCAAAGCTAACCACAGCCAGGACTTGGAGTTAACGGATTCCGCTTCTGCAGAATCCGTTAACACCAGCCTTGAAAAATAAAAAACGAATCACATACTCACCTTCTTTCCCGCGGCTCTGTTTGCCTCATCCGGCCGGGGGGAGCACGGAAAGACTGGGGCAAAAAGTCCCGAGTCTCTCCCTGCATATTACTACGCCGACCGGACGGATCTCGCGAGGCGAGATCCGGCTGGTCACGTGACCGGCAGGGAGGAACTCAAAGGAGTCCTATGGACTCCAGCGAGTGGATGCCGCAGCTGCGCTCAGTGCTGCTGCGAGAATCCCGGAATTTTACTCTGGGAAACAATGCAGGCAGCATTTTTTGCGCTTGTATTGTAATCCAGCATTAAAACGCGGGCACAAGGGGGAAAATTGCGGGCACAGTTTTTCCTCCCTTGTGCCCGCGTTTTAACGCATAGAGTGTAATAGAGCCCATGGTCTTTTAAGCTCCCTGCCAGATCTCATTCGGCTGCCATCTCTAATGAAGTTAGCCTGCAGAACAATACCCTCTTGCAGCCTTATCTAACCATTCACTTCCCCACCTCATTAACTGCTAAATAATGTAGATTAAATAAACAAGAGCCACAATGCAAAGCTTTTGGTAAATGTTACATAATGGGAAAAATATACAAAATGGAACAGAGAACAAAACCTTACTTTATTTTTTCCTTTTTTACAAGTAATTACTTCAAAGAAAGAGAAAACAGGAGCATGTGTTTCATAAGGTGGCTTTATTTGTAATGCACAAGTAATCTAGTTGCAGATTATGTAAATGGTAGTGTCCCTTTAACAAGTCAGTAAAGTTGCTCTACTTGCTAGATGTTATTGAAAATTGTATATCTTGTTGGTCAATGAATTCACCACAGCCACTGCTCTACAAGCCACCTGTGCATTTGTCTTCAAAATTAATACAGATAACCTCTTAATAAATAATATGAAAATGTTTTAAAATATTCATACTTTCTTAAAACATGACGTGATCTTACTATAAAACGCTAAAATATCTCTTACTCTAGAACTCACTAATATAAGAGTCAAACTGCATCACAATTATACAGGGCTACATTATTTTTTATAAACTGTTATTTAACGCACAATTGAATGTCAATGATGCCTTTAATGGGATGCCAATATCACAAGGCCTTACTGTTCTTGGTAGCTTTCCCATATTCATAAAATGTCCTCTGCAGCACTATATAAACACATTAACATATTCTCCCTGCTGTTCCACTGAACAGGTTTTGATTCTTATATACAAAAGAGAACCCATAATTCCAATGAGCTTTAAGACTAACTACTTGAGTTTAAATTTCAGTGCATGCAGATATCATTTTAACAGCTCGTGCTGCTATCATAAGAACCAATGCCACCGTTCCTTACTGCAGAGTAATGCCTCTTATACTTTGTACAGGAAGCTGTTAATTTGCAGCTAGCCAGAGAAGAATGAGCTATTCTAAATTAGCAAATTGTTCTTGGCCTTGGCCAGTATTATGCAAAGAACACCAGCCCTGGTATTATTGGAGAAGTGACGATGTATAAAAAAAAGTATACTAAAGTTCATGAAAGCCTGGTTATTGCTACGAGATACACTACCTCTACTTTTTTCAATCTGCATGGCCTCTCTAGCCAAACTGATCAGCACCTTTGGATTCCAGTACGACCTATACAAAGCTGAAATTCTCATCATTCCTCCCTCCAAAAAGAACCCAATACAACCTATCTCTCTACAAGTAAATGGAACACTCATTAGCCCAACGCCTCCAGCTCGCTGCCTTGGTGTCACTTTTGATTCCGACCTAACGTTCTTTCCCCACATCCAGACAGTGACCAAATACTGTTACTTTCAACTCAAAAACATTGCCCGTGTCCGCCCCTTTCTGACACAAGACACCGCAAAGGTGCTGGTTCATGCTCTTGTCATTTCACGACTTCATTACCGCAATTCGCTCCTTATTGGCCTCCCCAACTCCCGTATTGCCTCTTTGCAATCTGTAATGAATGCAGACGCCAGGCTTATTTTTCTCACCAAACGCACATCGGGTACCTCCCCACTCTGCCGGTCCCTCCATTGGCTTCCTGTATGTTCCAGGATACAGTATAAAATACTGACGCTCACATTCAAATTACTCAATAACTCATCTCCTCCCTACATTTCTTCATTACTCCACAAGCACGTCTCATCCAGACAACTTCGGTCAGCAGGCGATCTCCTCCTGGTATCTGTCTACACGCGCACAGCCAACTCTCGCCTCCAAGACTTTTCACGGGCAGCACCAGTCCTGTGCAATGACTTGCCTCTCCCCTGACCTTCAGGCCTTCAAGAAATCCCTCAAAACCAATCTCTTCAGATTAGCATACCACATCAATGACGCAACTCATCCCCCTGCATAACATCGACTCTCACATGATTGAAGCTGCTTCTATGGCCCCACCATTCCCAAACCACTGGCACTCATGATCCTGCTTGCTATCTAGTTAAATTCCTCTTGTCTTCCTCAACCCCCAATCCCTCTAAATTGTAAACTCCTATGAGCAGGGCCTTCTACAACTGTTGTTTCCATCATATGTCCGCTTATCTCGTTCCCTTTGATTATTGTAAAGCGCTGCGGAAACTGTTGGCGCTATATAAATGATGACAAAAATAATAATAAAAGATATCCAGGTTCCCAATATAAAGAGTGTTATCCAATCAGCCCACCTAAAGATGTGCTGCAAATGCCATGGTTCATAAAGGTTTTGGAGCCAGAAATGAAAACGAACTTAAGATGTATAAATTATAAACTGACTAGAGGTACAATTATAATATTGTCACGTTGGTTTCTTGCCTTATATTATAAAATGGATTATGCCCTAAACGTTGTTTTATTAACTTAAAATTGTAAAATGTACTAACAGAAGTTTTGATTTATCTTCTCTTTATATTCACATCCAAAAGCACATCAGCTAAATACATACAAAGGTATATCTACCATCTCACATCTCTACTGTCTGGTTTCTCAAGAGAGTTTATTGCTATCCTGTCAGAATATCTTTTAAATTAGGACCTAGGGCAGTTTAAAGTCAAGCTGTGTTTGCTGAAACAGTGTAGCTCAAACAATAAATAGACTATTGTTTTCCATTTTTTTCAAAAAAATCAATATATTACAGAAAAAGAGGAAAAAATATAATTATGAATCACAAGACTCACAGCTCGCAGTCGCAGCATCATTTAAATGAGATAACATTGTTCTTAACTTTCCGAATACTTCTCTGTGTCCCTTTCATTCATTTACCCTGTTGATATACTGGGAAGAGAAAACCCAACAATTGATTTACTTTACAGGTTTTATTAATTCTAACTAGTATACACTCACTATATTAATAGTTCTATACTTCCTTAGTATATGGCCTTTTTTTTTTAGAGGAGGTTTATTTTATATACTTAACAGAAGAAAACCAATCAAAAACACAGAAGCGCTGCTACAGAAATAAGATCCACTGGTGTGATCTGCATTTACTATATGAGAAGGAATATATAAACCTCAAAATGTTTATATGTTTTTCTCATTTAGTAAAGTCAGATTACGCCAGTGGACCTCATTTCTGTAGCAGCGATTAAGTGTTTTGGATTTTCTCTTGCATGATCTCTCTGAATAACCCCGTATAATTATTATTATTCTTTATTTATAAAGCGCCAGCATATTCCGCAGCGCTATACAATAAGCACAGGGTTACAATACATTGAACAACATTTGACAAACAGTACAGGAGGAGATGAGGGCCCTATTCCCGTAGGAACTCACAATCTAGGAGGGTTGGGTTGGAAACAGGAGGAGAGGACTGTAAGGTGAGAGTGATTGATGGTATAATGTAAAGTATTATCTTACCACTACTTTTATTACTTGAATAATGTGCATTTTTCAAAGGGGGTTATCCAGTAAGTACCGGTGTTGCAAATAACGTATACTGTAATGTTTTTCCTTTTTGCAGTTTGGATTATAGTTTTGTGAAGCACTGGTGTTTCTTAGCACTGCAAAAACAGTTATTTAAGCCAGCAGTCACTGGCACTTAGCGAATAATCCACACATTTTTGAGTAATCAAAAGGAAAGGATAGAGCATCAGTTGTTTTCTTCCTAGTAGAATGTACAGTTTATCCTCTCTAACTTATTGGTTAACTCCACATTGGGGTGGTTGGTAGGGATGGGCTGCTGGTTCGAATCGGTTTGAAGTTCGATTCGAACATCGGCTGTTCAAAAGTTCGCTAACTTCGAACTTTTTGGGACGTTCGCGGAAAGTTCGAGAAAAAAAGTTTTCAAAAAAATTCCAAAAAATGCTTAAAAGATCCTAAAAATCTAAAAATAAAGAGACTCTTTACTGCAGAATATAATAATAAACGGTTTATTTAGATATTGAATTAAAACAGGAATATTTTTAACACTGAAGCCTATGGTATTTATAAACATTTCTCACTCCTTGTTGGTCAAACATTTCCCACTCCTTGTTGGTCAAACATTTCCCACTCCTTGTTGGTCAAACATTTCCCACTCCTTGTTGGTCAAACATTTCCCACTCATTGTTGGTCAAACATTTCCCACTCATTGTTGGTCAAACATTTCCCATGGCTTCAAATCGCGTTTAAACATGAGAAAAAGCCGTAAAAATGAGCTCAGTGCACAGCGGTGAATGGCTGAGCACTCAGCAGTGAAAAGGTTAAAAACTTTTTTTCTCTTCTTTCATGGTTTCCTGTCCCCCAGGGCAGTACCCGGACCCCCATACACCTTTTATGACCAATATCTTGCATATATGCCCTCTGGAGGGGACCTTCATTTTCGACCGTTCGAGCCCCATTGACTTGCATGGTGTTCGAATTGTGTTCGAGGTCAAACTTTTTCGGGTGTTCGAGTTCGAATGCGAACCGAACAGGGGGGGTGTTCGGCCCATCACTAGTGGTTGGAAGAATTAGTTGATGGATCAACAAACTAGATGCTACACTTCTCATATACAGAGGTATTAGGGACTCGAGCACCAAAAAATGAAATGTCCTTATTTAGTTTACGTTGCTTATATCTGGCGTGTGGTATTTTTCTTGTATGTTTTGTTAAACTATTTTACGCTAGATGTGTCACTGTGTGCATCCTTTTTGTGATATTTTGTGTTGTAAACTGCCCCTTTATCCTTACAGCACTTGCTCATCACTGTATGTCCTTGGCCATAGAATGGAGTCTATGGGTAAATCACTGACTCACATCGTTGTATTGTGTGGGATGTATTCAGTGGACATCACCAGGGGTAGACTAGAAAACATTTAAACTCCCTGTTTTATCTCATTCAGCTTCCTGCTCTTATCTCACATCTTAAACAGAACACAAAATCCTTATTTAAACATTCACTCCTCCACCCCACTGACTGTTCTATTCTGTAGAAACTAAACTACAATAGTAAGGTAAAACTTTTGCACACATTTTTGGTAAATGTTGCATCATAGGAAAAACTCACAAAATGGAAACAGGAGATAAAAAAACAACTGTACTTCTTTTTAAATGCAATTACTTCAAACAAACAAAAAATAGCAGCGTGTGTTTTATAAAGTGGTTTTGTTTGTAATGCACAAGAAATCTAGTCACAGTTTATGTAAGTGGTAGTCCCTTTATGTAAATCCCTATATTAAGCTACCATAGTTTAATCATTTTGCATTATTGTGCTGTTTCTGAACAAAGAAATGCAAATAGTGGCATGAGTAGATTAATTGACAAAGCTGTTGAATTTACATTTGGGAAACTCTGGGGTTTATAGATAAGTTTGTAGTTGTTGTTGTTGTACCAGTGGTACGATATGAGGGATTATTGAATAATCCTGATAATCTCAAACTTCATAAACTCACATTCCAACCTTACAAACACCAATTCTGAACCGTCCTTGGCAAGGAGAAAAATGTTTAGACAGCACTCACTCACTTAGGGGCAGATTTGCTCCATGGTACTCGCTGGACTCAGATTTTGCCAAATCAAGAATGAGGTCCAAGATACCATACCAGCACATGTGGGCTCTGTTGAAGCATCTTTTTATTAGAGGCTTTTCACAGTTAGATACCAGCAACTTTTAGCCTACTGTCTTTGGTTAAGCTTGACAAAAGCCAGTAGGCTGAAACACTGCTGGTATTCTTGTGTGAAAAAACATCTAACAAAATGACACTTCAACAGAGCCCACGAGTACTGGTACGTCTTGGTTTCTTGACCATTTCTAAACCATACAGTTTGGTATAACTCTAACCATAACCCTCAACTGTAATCACCAAACTTCAAAATGCCGAACGTGTGCTGAAATTGCATTTGCTATTTTTAATAGAGTTTTGTATTCTGCTACAAACATGCAAAGCATACATAGTCTAAGTAATTCTCTATTTGCATATGACTTAAAGTGCTTGCTTAAGTTACATTCAGAGAAGGTAAGTAAAAACAAAGCTCAAGCATACAGGGTTATTCAGAGAGAGGTGAAAAGCAGGAGAATGACTGGAGAATGCAAAGTTCTAGGTCAAAATAGCCGATTTGGAAAGTGAGATAAATGGGAGAATTTTTCGGGTTTGGCTATTTTGACCTAGAATTTTGAATTCTCCAGCCATTCTCCTGCTTTTCACCGCTCTCTGAATAACCCTGATAGTCTTTTACAAAGCCAAACTACTTGATACAAACATCTTGGAATATATTTAGTCAATGCAACAGTTTCAAGCTTATTTATACTTGGTCTTTCTTGAGGTTCAGTAACTAATATATCTTTTTTTAATTAATGTAGGAGCTGTTTGCCAAAAGGGCAAGCCAGCTCAATGCAGCAAAACTAAACATTTCCCACTTTAATCCAGCAGCAACAGTTTTGAACGCGTAATTTATTCTAGTTGGGTAGTGAGGTGTCCCTTGAGATCTGGTCTTGGAACATCATGGTTGGCACCAAGGTATTGACAAAAAAATGCCCTGGCACATAATATTTTATCATTTCCTACAATAATGATACTTTGGGATAAATGGTTGGAACGTATAAAGTTACAGATACTTATATAGCGCCAACAGAATCCTTAGCGCTTTACAGTGAGCGAGTGCAGACTTGAGACATACTAAAAACACATAAGGGACAGACGGCCGAAGTAGAATGTCACAGTGTATCAAGACCAGCAATAGTTAGAGGAAAAATAGAGTACATGCCTAAACCCTAAATCCCCAAAAGCACTGACTGATATGCACAGAAAGTCACTTTTTGCTATATTTGGAAAAGTATTATACATATTAGTGAGAATTTTCCTTAACTTTGTGAGGTGCTATTATTTCACAAACACCATTCACAATTAGAATAGTTTTGTACAGCAAACACTAGGGCTTCTATGAAACTTGTTATATTATTGATAATGTAATACATTGTTTTTAGTGACATATTTGTGCTTCTAAACGGAGGAAGACGAGAAAGTAAACTTAAATTTAGGCTGTATCCCTGTACAACTTGTTTACTCTGTCAGATAAACACATGAGAGCTAGCTCCCTCTAGTGGAGAGTTTCATGAATTTCTTAAATTAACCTAATCCCAATTCCATACTACTTGAGAATGAAAAATGTAACAATTTTCTGAGTCAGCAGAGAATGCATTTACAATTCATTCAAAAGGAATTGGTAGGAAAACACAAAGCAGGCTAAAATGGACTAACAGTGACTGTTCAACATTCATAACGACAACTGATCAACCAGGAACCTTCACTTGAAACAAGCATACTTAAATTTTTCACTGCAAACCATTTCTTTGCCCTTATTTTTGTAGGATAGTATGATACGAAAGACTTTAGCTTAAGCTATATATTTATATTTTATAAACATACAGAGACACTATGACACTTGTAAAGCGTTAACACATCATATTCCTATATTGGTTTTGCTGTATAAAAAGTGCAAGTTTTTAGAAAAAGATTATTCATGATCATCAGATCAGGGAGATAAAAAGGATAATAAATAAACTCCAACATTGCCATAAATTAATGTCAGCACATACAGAACATAATTTATGTGTAAACCCGTGCAAATTAATCAGTAATTTAAAAAAGTATATTACAATATTTTCATTCAGCAACATTGAATAATTTAGCGAATATTAGGTTAACGGTTAATCCCCAACCCGGGACATAAAATTTTGGCCTAGTCCTGTAATCTGTCTGGACACATCCATGTCAACACCACCAGAGTGCAAAAAAGAAAAAACACAACAAAAACTCAAAATAGCCTAAATAATTAGAACTTTACATTTTGAAAATGTTATAGACAATATTTAAAATATTTTGAAAAAGTAAGGCTGGGGTCAGACGAACGCAGTGCGAACGCGCGTGCAGCCGCACTTTATCACGGCCGTAGTAGCAGCAAATGACGGGCAATATACGAAGTACGGCCGCATGAAAGTCCGGCCGGGCAACGCAAGCGGCAAACAAATGCATTTTTTCGAGAACGTGAAACCGCTAGTACTGACGTACAGAGTGCGCTGCGTCCGCTAGCGGCGTGTGTGCGTGATTAGGAGACGTCAGACGCTGCACACATCCGGCCAACATAACGTCCAGACGCAAAAAGGGTTTTATTGATGATCTGTACAAAATCACGGATGAAAATGCGCATCGTATGACCGCTATTGCGTATTCCGGGAAAAAATACATCCATTCGTTTGAACGCACTTTTTCACAGACGACGCGAAAAATGCATTCGTCTGACCCTAGCCTAAAGCATACTTTCTGAAGCATGGAAGCTTAAAAACAACCTTGACAGCCACAAACCACGTTCTATAACTTTTCGTGAATTTAAAATGCAATGACAGTAAGATAATACTAAGCATGAGCCCTAGTTCACCTCTGGTTTAAATAATCGCCTGTTAGAAAACTTTACTGTTTTGTTACAGATTATCCATCATGCCAAAATGGTCTATCAAATCCTTGCCTGATAACTGAATGGATAAGGAAAAAAATGATAAATATATATATAAAAAAAAAAATTCAGGACATACTTGAAAACGAGAGAAATCTCAATGTATCCTTCCTGGTAATATAATATATATATATATATGTATTTATAAAGTATCTTTTTAAATATAGTTTGATATTAAAACATCCATCCATTACATGAATAATGAGCAGAAGCAAGGAAAAGTAGTTTTCAGCTGTGGCTTTAAAACGCAGCTCAGGCTGTCAATTCTTGTTAGCAACCTTCAAACCCTTTATTTAATACAAGCTGAAATACTGAAATTAAGAGCACTAATCAAGTGAGAAACGCTAGACCAGCTGGGCTGACATTAACTTGGCTAAACGCGAATACAGTTCAGTAGCTGAAACAGATGCTGGAGTTACATGAAAAAAAAAATAATAATAAAAAGAACCCTGAAGGATATCAGTGCGTTTTTATTCCTTCTATCATTGCACTTAACAACAGAAAATGCCTCGGCACGAGCAGCAATGAATTAAAGGGCAAAAACACCAGCCGCTGAGTTTCATAAAGACCAATAGAAAAAAAAAAACAAGCCTCTGATATTTTTTTTCCCTTCTCTTTGAAAATAAATAATATCACAGCTTAATCTACAATGTATCACAGTGTATTGATCTCGGTGCCCAACCTATGTGTGCTGCTCGTGCCTTTGTGCCTGGTATTGCACAGGGGGTTTCCTGTTGATATGTGTTCTTTCAAACCTACAGAGATGCACACGTTCGAGACACACTTCTTTAACTCCATGCATTTAACTACAATATACCAAGTGTACGAGTAAGAGTATACACCTAAAGCAATCACCACTGCAATCCATACCCAATAATTGCTGCATCCAGAGTTTAATGTCCTTTTACGTCTCACATCCATCCACTATCACTCTGAAGATCATCTTAACGAAGCTTTTGTCACAGTGGGTTTCTGATTACATTTATAACGACATGACGACTTTTGCTAATCCTACCTTCCATGCCAGCTGCCTTTTGCATGTCACTCCATCGTGCCAATAAGTTGGCTGCTGTAACAAATCAAGATAGTGCAAAACAGCATCCTTTCCCTGCATCTGTCATCTTCCACAAAGCATTCTATTACTGCCGACTGCTGGGAACAAGAAAGTCTATTTGAATTCCAATAGCTCCCCTCACGCATGATTCAAGTTAGGTTAGGTGAGCATGCCTAACATGATTCTCACCGTCATTTATTATGCAGCTGCTACACTGATCGTCGGTGTGGTAACCACGGACTTTATCCAACACGTCGCGCTTGCAAACCTAAAGCGTGCTGCAAAAGCACACACGAGCAGAGAAAAGCATCTTGGCTTTAATGATCTTTCTTCCAGTCGGAGGCAAACAGGCAATGCATCTGCAAATCTGTTTTTAAATCCTTGGATTCTTGCAGTCCTATTGGTTGTGATGACTTGAATCTGATTTTTTTTTTCCCATTGGAGGAGGAGGTGCATTTCTATGTGCTTACAGGCGGATATACACCCATAGATCAACTAAACTACACAGTGATAAAACCAGCTATCGCCTGACAACCACTTCACTGGTCTGGCTTTCCAGCATCACTGGTGCTGAATGGTATATATATATATATATATGTCTCTCAGGATGGTATCCGATGCCAAGCTTATGTATATCTTTTTTCCATTTTTTTTTTAATGCAGGGGTTTAGAAGATGGGTTTGCAATGTTAAAACTCATTAGCAAGGTGAAGAGAACACATGCCTCGCAACCAGTGAAGCAGTGGATTAAAGAAAAAAAAAAAAAGAAGTGATAGCCAGAGGGAAAAAAAAACTAATTAAGATTTCATAATAAATCCTAAAGAAAGTATATAAAGTCACCAGCGGTGACATAACATTTTTTCTTTCCTTTTGGCTCCCAGGAGATAATACCAGAATTTAAAGTTATTAGAGGACAATACATTTGGGTTTATGGACTAATCAATGAATTATGATGAATTAACAATAAAAAAAGGGAAATTGCTTTACAAAAAAAAGAGGAGTTGATCATTTTTACAACGCAGCGTTGTCAGTCAAAGTCATTGCATATTTATAGCAGGTTTATTGTGATTTGCTGTCCAACAATCTTTTATTTTAAATATTTGTCGATCAAAATGTAATATTGACATTAACATGCAGATATGTAGACCATACCATTCAACTTGGCAGTACGTGCAATGCACGGCTTAGGCTAGGGTCAAACGAAAGCATTTTTACACGCGAACGTAAAAAAGTGCGTCCAAACGAATTGACGTATTTTTTCACGGAATTCGCGAAAACGGTCATACGATGCGCATGTTTGTGCATGATTTTGTACGGATCGTCAATAAAACTCTTTTTGCGTCTGGACGTTATGTAGGCTGGACATTAGCAGCGTCTGACGTCTCCTAATCATGCAAACACGCCGCTATGCTGCAGCTGCGCACTCTGTACGTCCGTACTAGCGGTTCGGCGTTCTCGAAAAAATGCGTTCGTTTTCCACTTGCGTTGCGCGGCCGGACTTTCGTGCGACCGTACTTCGTATATTGGCCGTCAGTGCCCGTCATTTGCTGCTAGTGCGGCCGTAATTATGTGCGCCAGAACGCATGTTAAAAGTGCTTTCGTCTGACCTTAGCCTAAAAGTGCTGGCCTTGCAATAAGGCTAGGGTCAGGCGAACGCATTATTCACGTCTACCTTCAAAAAGTGCGTTGATGCGTCCGAACGCATTTTTTCATGGAAGACGCGATAGCGGTCATACGATGCGCAATTTCAGCTGTGATTTTTTATGGATCCAAACCAGGAAACTTTGGGTGTCTGGACGTGATGTTGGCCGGACATGAGCAGCGTCTGACGTCTCCTAATCACGCACACACGCCGCTATGCGAATGCAGCGCACTCCGTACGTCAGTACTAGCGGTTCGACATTCTTGAAAAAAATGCGTTTATTTGCCACTTGCGTTGCGCGGCCGAACTTTCAGGCAGCTGTATTTCGTGTGTGGGCCTGCGTTGGACATCATTAGCTGCTACCACGGCCGTAATAAAGTGCGGCTAAACGCACGTTCACACAGCGATCTTCTGACCCCATCCTAAAACGGTGAAATGTAAAAAAAAGTATCCCATTTCATGTCATACACAAAAAAAGAATAATTCAGGCTTACAGCTTCACAAATTGATTCAACTATATTCAGATCCATCTGAAAAATGCAAATGACACTGAGTATAAGTTTGCATTGTGCAAACTTGAAAAGGGCTGCCCTTTTGTGCGATCATATTTTTTTAAAGGTTTCATCCCATATGCATCACATGAAAAGGGCGCAGGATTGCACACCACCCTGGAGCAACTGCAGGGAGACTATGGACTATTTGTTCCCAGTCTCACTCTGCTTTGGACAAGAGGAAGTAGCGGATCGTGCCACCCTCTCTAGCATGGGATGAGAAGGGAGTATGGGATTTAATGGCTGGGGGTGGGTTCAGAAACACCAACTTTAAGAACATGATAAATCTCAGTAAAACACGGTCCCCCAGGTGGAGGCGCAGGCTACATTGGAATAGCTTGACCTTCCATGCTAAGGTGAAAATTAAACTCTACCAAGTATAGGAGATGTTAATTTAAAGTAACCTAGTGCAGACAATTAATACATTCTAGCCAAAAGCCCAGTTTGTGGCTCAAATGCAAGAGCAATTCCCCTCAATAAGATAACTATGGGAGACTTTATCAGGTCTATTCACTAAAAAGGTGAAAATCAGGAAAATGGCTGAAAAGAACAATCTAGACCAAATAGCCAATTTGGAAAGTGAATAGACCTGTATGTGTAATGTTTCCTGTAGTTCTCTTACTGACAACTATGGAAAATGGCCTGCTAAGTTTGGAAAAGCTCTGGTTAAGTTCACACTAAGGTTGGAATAGGGCCGCAATTCAATACTGAGGTTAACCTCCACACACACTATTTTAAGGTTTATTTAGGGTTACATACCTTATAAAGATGATATACCCCAAAGAATAGCATTATTGAAAAGATCAGATAATATTGTTTCCAACAATGTGTCTTGTGTTTATGTGGGACCAGAGGCCGAACTGCAGAGTGCCACGGCACCCCAGCCTTTGAGTCCAGGGGGCCACGATCAATGGGGCTTAGTGGCGTAGTGAGGGGGGCACTTGTCCTCAAGGCGCCTGTCAGAAGGGGGGCGGAAGCAAGAGCTGACCTCCCAGTTTTGGCACCTATCTGGGTTGTTTCCCCAGTTCTGCGCCTATCTGGCGCTTCAGCCACAGCGGACTGACATCTTGCACGTCAGCCCTCACTGTAAGACTGTCTCCCAGCTGCAGGAATCATAAAGAGGGAGTCCCCCTGCTCGGCAAAGGAATCTAAATACAAGCGATGCTGGGGTCATTTTTACCACCATATCTCTTGAACTGTAAAACGTGCGGAGTCCTTTTTGATATCATTGGAAAAGCCAGATCATGTCATTTCCATAATACTAGATATGACCAGATAATCTGTAAAATTAAAAAATGAAAGTATTTATTTTTGTTTCTTCTGGGTTTTCTCCAAAAGAGGCAAAAGCGATTAACATAGGAGGTCTTGTAGGAGGTCATAGGAGGTCTTGATACCATTATCATTGGAAAGGCCAGATCCTGATCCGGATACATGACCAGGTAATTTGTAAAAATATTTTTTTTTCCTTCACAATGCCGCAGTATTGTTTACTTTCAATAAAAAAGTGAATAATATTGCTGCACTGCCTCACCCTCCCATTTTCCAGAGCAGCAGCAAGTGTGGAGAGGATGGAGCAATGCATTATTATGCATTGTTTTATCAAAAAGGGAATCCGCTGCAAAGAGCGCAGGGGGTCACTTATAATGCAAACAACGTCACTGCACTAATTCACCTTCTCATTCCTCACACTATGAGCAGATTTCTAAAGTGATGGCATACTGCCTTACTACGCATTATTTTATCTAAAATATGGTGGGGTGCTAGGGGAGGACTCTCCACCGGGCACCTCATGACCTGGCTACACCTCTGACGGGGCTTCGGCCTGGTCCGATTTTAATAATATTTTAGTTTATACTGATTTGTGAGTTTTATTTTGGAGCTCTGTTATACGCTCTTACACACCGCATATTGCTGTGGCACTCTGTGATACAGTAATGTGCAGTGTGTATGAGTGTGAGTTTTATTGCTGTGGAGTCAACATTGTGGACGTGGAGGGGTCCAGTGTGGACGGGGGGATGGTTTTTGCGTAGGATGAGGGGAGTGCCGTCATGTATTTCTGCACCTGGGCCCTGAGGTTTCTAGTTACACCTATGTGTGGTACTTGTAGCATAAAAGTAAGGGGATCTAAACGCACACCCCTGCAGAAATATATATAGCAGAACCCTCCATATATTACCAGCCATGTTGCTGGGGTAGATCTCTGTTATTGACATGGGAAATAGAGGATGCCAATATTCACATTCTAAATTGAAAGCAGCCAACATCATTATGGCATCTTTTTTATTTTACATTATAATACAAATAATTTTTTTTTGAAAGATCAGGGGTCTCCTAGAGCGGCCTTTCTCAACCCTGCTCCTCAAGTACCCCTAACAGGCCAATTTTAAGGTTTTAAATAACACAGTGTGTAATAATGCACCAAGTCATCTAGACTGTACTTGATTCTAGAATGGAAATGAGAAGCTGAGTTACAAATTGAACACTATCACTGCTTTGCTTTCAGTGAAAAATATACAATGCCACGACTTTAAAAAAAAGGGGGTGTATAGAAATGGAAATCCAGGGTTCCAAAAGAAAGGGAGAGTAGATCCTATACGTTGTGTGAGCAACGGGGAGGTAAGTGACTGCGACATTGTTCCCCACACATCAGCAGGAAATCCAATGTCAAGTAGAACACGTTGCCAGTAGCAAATGGGCCGAAGGGGTGGGGAGTGTGCTTGTCTTTAGGAATGAGCTGTTCGGTTCGATCTGTTCGGAGTTCGCATCAAACATCGGCCGTTCGGCTGTTCGCCGAACATTTCCGCGTGTTCGCTTCGAGTTCTCCCACAATGTACCACAATGCACTTTTCCACTGGCCTGAAGCTTGTAATTGGTTACAGCCTTGCACCTGACCACAGGTCAGGTGCAAGACAGGTGCAAGACTATGCCAATCACGGCTCAGAGTCCTGATTGGGCAAATTTTGCCCAATCATGGGCTCACAGAGCTAAGTCCCGCAGCACACTATATAAGGCGTCCCTTGCAGCCCCAGCACGTGTTTTTTGAGAGGAGATTGTTCTGTTAGTGTGTGTTCTCACTGCCAGCAGCTATTGTGGGTATTGTGGGGGTCTCACTTCTACAAAATATCTGGGAATTGTAGTAATCTGTGTGTTCCCACTGCCAGCAGCTATTGTTGGGGTCTCACTTCTACAAGATATCTGGGAATTGTTGTAAACTGTGTGTTCTCACTGCAAGCAGCTATTGTGGGGGTCTCACTTCTACAAGATATCTGGGAATTGTTGTAATCTGTGTGTTCTCACTGCAAGCAGCTATTGGGGGGTCTCACTTCTAACAGATATCTTTGAATTGTAATCTGTGTCTTGTCACTGCCACCCATCAGGGGGTCTCACTGATTTATAGGAGGTTCCTGGGAATTGTAATCTGTGTCTTGTCACTGCCACCCATCAGGGGGTCTCACTGATTTATAGGAGGTTCCTGGGAATTGTAATCTGTGTCTTGTCACTGCCATCCATCAGGGGGTCTCACTGATTTATAGGAGGTTTTGCAGAATTTTAATCTGTGTCTTGTCTCTGGCTGCCAGCTATCAGGGTGTCTCATTGAGTTATACCAGAGTTCTGGAAATCTTTAATCTAGATAACGGTTGAATCAGAGTTCTGCATATCTCCAATTTTTATAACAGAGTTGAATCAGAGTTCTGTATATCTTTAATCTATATATCACTCACCATGTCAGAAAGACCAAAAAGGACAGGCAGACGCTCCCAGACATAAATAAGAGGGCAAGCAGCCCCTGTGTTGGAAGGCTGTGCCCCTGGTCGTCGTGGACATGGTGCATCCTCGGCAGGGGCATGCTTGTTCTTGTTTCTAACTGGTGCTGGCCATCTTAAGCAGCAGCAACATACAGAGGATTTGCAGGATTGGCTAACCAGGTCATCCTCATCCTCCGAGTCCTCTGCCAGCCAGGTTTGTAGTGGTTTACAGTCCACCTCAGCTGCCAAAACATCTAATTCAGCCTCCATGTCCACAGCTACTCCTGCCGTAGCCTCAATATCATACACGGAGGAGTCAGCTGAATTGTTTGACTACAGTGACAGTGTCAGTGACATGCTGCTTGAGGATGCGCAGCAACTCCAATGCTCTAATTCAAACTCTGAGGTTGAGGAAGGTAGTAAAATCAGCCTAGAGGGAGGGGGTGCCAGTGACACACAAAGAATTGGCACTCATGTTCCCCCAGCAGCTGCAGGATATTGCGAGGTTGGCTCCAGTGATGAGGAGATAGGGGGTGATGACGATTATGAGGTCACTGATGCCACCTGGGTGCCTGATCGAACAGAGGAGTCAAGGGAGGAGGAGGCACAACAAAAACGAGGCAGAACGTCCTCTATAACCAACCGTAGCCAGTCCAAGGCATCAGAAGTCACAGCTGCTAAGGTGCAGAGCGCTGTTGTCTCAAAGCAAATGTACAGGAAGTCTGCTGTCTGGGAGTTCTTTAGGAAATGTGCAGCAGACCGCACCGTTGCTATTTGTAATCTATGTCAAATGAGGATCAAGCGTGGGAAAGACATCCCACGCTTGGGTACCACGTGCTTGAGGCGACATATGACCACCTGCCACACATCCTGTTGGCACAACACTTTGCATAGGTCCTCCTCCTCCTCATCTGTCTCTACCCCCACTATATGTCCTGCCATGTCATTTTCTACAACCTCCACTGACAGGGATGATGCTACAGTAATGGGTGTACCAGGTCCTTCCTCACAATGTGACAGCATCCCATCAGTTGAAGATTTACGCAGTCAGATTACGTTGCCCCAGCTGCTGCAGCATAAGAAAAAATATAGTCCCAACCATCCCCAAGCACAGAGTCTAAATGCCAGCTTAGCAAAATTACTCGCATTACAGCTGCTGCCTTTCCAGCTGGTGGACACTGCTTCCTTCCGTGAATTTGCTGAATGTGCTGTACCACAGTGGCAGGTTCCAAAACACCAGTTCTTTTCACGGAAGGCCATTCCAGCACTATACCAGTACGTGGAAGACAATGTTATGGAGTCATTGGGAAAGACAGTCAGCAGCAAGGTGCACATGACTTTAGACACGTGGTCCAGCAAGCATGGACAGGGCCGTTACATTTCCTTCATGGCACACTGGGTAACTCTGATTGCAGCTGGGAGGGATCCAGGAGGGGGCTCTGTGCTGGAGCTTGATCATCCACCACGCCTCTAGAAAGCTGCTTGTATGAGGTCTGTCTGCTCCACCACCTCTTCCTCCTTCTCCTCCTCGGTCTCTGGCGAAGTGGCAGTTAAACCGATGCGTGACAGGGGCTACGCAATGGCTCAAGCAAAAAGATGCCATACTGAGCTTGAGCTGGTTTTTTTAGGGTACAGGAGCCACACCGGGCCAGAAATTCTGTCAGCTCTGCAGGGGCAGGTGCAGAGATGGTTAACACCACACCAGCTTTAGCTGGGAATGGTCGTCTGTGATAATGGCAGCAACCTTCTCTCCGCCCTACGCCTGGGTAAGTTGACGCATGTACCATGCCTAGCACAAGTCCTAAATCTGGTGGTACAATGTTTCCTAACCAGGTACCCAGGGCTGGCAGAGCTTCTCAGCCAGGCCAGAAAAGTCTGCAGCCACTTCAGATGGTCATTCCCAGCAAGTGTTCGCCTGGCAGAAATTCAAAGAGAATTCCACCTTCCCACAAACAGTCTGATCTGTGACATGCCCACCAGGTGGAACTCGACATTAGCAATGCTGCAGCATCTGCACAAGCAGCAGAGGGCCATCAACGAGTACCTGGGCGAGTATGGCACAAGGACAGGTTCAGGTCAACTTGTTTCCCCCCCCCACAGTGGCTGACGATCAAGGATGCATGCACTGTATGGTCACCATTTGAGGAGGCAACGAGGATGGTGAGCAGGGTCAGTGCATGCATCAGTGACACAATTCCTTTAGTGTTCCTGCTGGAGCACACTCTGCGGGGAATTATAGATGTGGCTCTAGAGGCAGAGCAGCGGGAGGAAGAGGAGGCCTTCCCTAGCTCTGAAGGCCCCAGTCTTTCCACAGACAGCATTCCAGCGGGTCCTCCTCAGATCAGACAGGAGGAGGATGAGGAGGAATATTTAAGTAGTGGGGGCATTGAAGGTGGGGATTCCTCAAGGGAGGGTTTTGTGTGCCCAGAAGCACAAGGACTAGTACATGGCTGGGAGGAGGAAGTGCACGATGGGGTCATCTTCCTCATTGACCAGGAAGACTCGGAAGCCAATGCCACCTCCAACCTATGCTGCATGGGCTTCCTTATCCTGCAAAGCCTGGTAAAGGGCCCCAGACTTCGTGCTATCAAGGAGAGGGATCATTACTGGTTGGCAAGCCTTCTTCATCTACGATACAAGGGTAAAGTTGCAGAGCTCATCCTGCCCGCACAGAGGGAGCACAGGATGAAAAAACTTGAGGACGCTCTAAAGCGACACTTGTGTAACACCTTTCCAGGCACTGGTAGGTTACCAAGTGATGACACACGTGCTTCTGAGGCTGCGGATGAACAGAGGAATAGTGGTGAAGGCCATGGCCGCTTGACTGATGCCTTTTTAAAATTTTTTAGTCCACGACGCCCAGGGACGTCAAATGTAGGCACCCATTGCCAGCGTCTTCACCATATGGTGCAGGACTACCTAGGGGCAAGGGCAGACCTGGATACCTTTCCAGCAGATGATCCACTGGCTTACTGGGTGTTGAGATTGGATCACTGGCCAGAACTTAACCAATATGCTATGCAGCTACTAGGTTGCCCTTCATCTAGTGTGCTTTCTGAAAGGACGTTCAGTGCCGCTGGAGGTTTTGTCACAGACAAGAGAGTGCGTCTGTCCACCGACTCTGTAGACCAGCTGACATTTATAAAAATGAATCAGTCCTGGATCAGCAGCTATCAATCCCCTGATACTGACGTAACTGAATAGATCGGGGATCTCTTCTGCATTCACAAAACCTCCACCACTGAACTCTTCCACAATACCACAAAGGGGTAACGGTGTGAAGGCACTTGCTGCCATGAAAGGCACAATATTTGGCTGCACTGACGCCTGTGCCAGATTTATATCATTTTAATTTTTTGAACCGCAGGGTCCAACCCTGCACTCTTCCACAATACCACAAAAGGGTTACATGTGAAGGCACTTGCTGCCATGAAAGGCACATTATTTGGGTGCACTGCCACTGACGCCTATATTACCAGATTTATATCATTTTAATATTTGACAGCAGGGTCCAACCCTGCACTCTTCCACAATACCACAGAGGGGTTACTGTTGCCGACACTAAAGGCCCCATTTTAAAGCACCTATTGTTACTTTCATCCAAAGCCGGCATCAGTTTCACCATAATTTAGCCTAAAAAAATCACTAAACTTGTTCTGCGTGTCCTAAAATGTCTCCTTTTTAATACAGACTGCCGCCCCAAGCAGTTGTTTATGAATAGTTTAAAGGAAAAGCGTTTACCGTCATTTGAAATGTCATTTTTTTGTTTTTAAATGTTTCTATACATCCTACAAATCCGCCACTTCACGGGCAGGTTATGGGGACCTCCTAGGCATGATATTTGAAGGAATTATTTGTTTTTATTTTTAACCCTTATTTCATGGAAAACCTTAACCCCTTAAGGACCTCTGACGTACCCTGTACGTCCTGTACTCGGGTCTCCCTTAGACCCGCGGACGTACAGGGTACGTCAGCGGCGCCTAATCCCCCTCCCGCCCAATACTCACCTCCCTCGCCGGATCCCACGGCGATCTGGCAGGGAGGAAGCCTGCCCATGTGATTTACATGGGCAGGCGAGGCTGATGACGTCGCCACGCTGCGTGGTGACGTCATCAGCAGGTGTCCCCATGCTTTTCAATGGAGGGGAGGGGGGGCTCCTTCGGAGCCCTCTATCTCCCCAACCATTGAAGCTAGGGAGATGCCATTTCCACCGCTGGAGAGGGGAGAGCCATTAACCATTTCGCCGCCGGATCACGTTGCGGCGCCAATTGGCGCCAAAACGCGATTCAAACCTGGAGGGGGGCTGACATCTTGGATGTCAGCCAAGCCTCCAGGTCCCCCCCACCCACTGAGAACCTCACCATATGTGTGAGGATGTCAGTGGGCCAGTTAACCCTCTAGCTGCCATGTAGAGATAAGGGGATCCTAAGGATCCCTTTATCTCCCGATCCATGGCAGCTAGATGGTCATATTTGCCATCATTTGAAAGGCCTGATTATGGCCTTTCAAATGATACCAAACATGACCAGGTTTGGTTTTAAAAAAAAATTTAATAAAAAAAAAATAATAAAAAAATTAAATAAAATAAAAAAATGTTTTTTTTTAAAAGTTTTTTTGTCTGGGGGGAGTTTAATTAAATAGGACCTAGGCTGTCATCTAAAAATAAATAGCACAAAATGGTCAGAATGAGCGCAGCGCACATAGGTGAAATGTCTCAGCAGTGAAGGGGTTAAAAAGCAAACGCATGTAAAAATTGGGTATTTCTAGTCTCGGGACAAAATTTTAAACCTATTTAGCTGGGGTCGTTTTGGGTGGTTGTAGATTTTGGGGATTAAATTACAAAAAAGTGTGTTTTTACCATTTTTTCCCTCATATTTCATATTTTTTTATAGTAAATTATTCGATATGATGGAAATAATGGTATTTCTAGAAAGTCCATTTAATGGCGGGAAAAAGGGTGTATAATATGTGTGGGTTGAATAAACGAGTAAGAGGAAAATTTGACCTAAACACTAACAGCGCAGAAACGTAAAAACAGCAGCGGTCACTAAAAGACGGATTTGTGTAAAACCGCCCGGTCACTAAGGGGTTAAAAACGTTTTTTTTTAAAACTTTTTGTCCTTGTTTCCTGTCCCCCAGGGCACTACCCGGACCCCCATACACCTTTTATGGCAAATATCTTGCATATATGCCCTCTTGCAGGGCACTCTAAAAACCGAACTTTTGAGTCCCATTGACTTGCATTGAGTTCGGTTCGTGTTCGAGTTCGAACTTTCGAAATTGTTCGAGTTCGAATGCAATCCGAACACCGGGGTGTTCTACTCATCACTACTTGTCTTCTTTGCAGGTTTCAACAGCATGCTCTAATAGATATAAATAACCTGATACGACGCACAAATGCTTTCTGGGTTCCTTGGATCTCATAGATACATGAAAATAGAATAAACACAGTTATGGTACAATATTGATGTGCAAAGTCTGATAAAGGAAAGAGGGTTCTGATGATGTCACACTCACAAATAGAGAGAGCCCAAACACTGGCTCTGAGTGGGTCCACACATGCGGGTTGGTTGCCTTCAAATTTCTCAGGTGACCTCCACCTTGCTAGAGATTTCTCATCCACAGACATGAAATGGAAAGCAGAGAGGAACACTCCTTGCGCAGATGAATTACGCCCGTGAACCAGTTTTGATGTTAATTGCGTACTTACATTTTAAGGAGCTCACACAGCTCTTAGATGAATGCCCATGGGTTTTTTTGGAAGCTGGGGAACCCAAGACAAACCACCACAGATCCAAAGATTGACGCAAGATAGACAGATAGGGTAGTAACACCAAAAAAGGGATTTATTTAAAACCTAGTTAACTCCAGAACGCGTTTCGCCGGATAAAAGAACGGCTTCATCAGCTGGTGGGGGTCACCTGAGAAATTTGAAGGCAACCAACCCGCATATGTGGATCCAGTCAGAGCCAGTGTTTGGGCTCTCTATTTGTGAGTGTGACATCATCAGAATCCTCTTTCTCTTATGCACATCTATATTGTACCATAATTGGGTTTATTCTATTTTCATGTATCTATGAGATCCAAGGACCCCAGAAAGCATTTGTGAGCCATATCAGGTTATTTATATCTATATCTTGTGTTTTGGTGTTTAGGGGAAACCACTTCACTGATACCGGCCATTTGGGGTGCCTAGGTGGTGGGTCCAAGTTGTGTGGCGCTGCACCATTCACTGCATATAAGCATGCTCCAATGGTCTATACAGCACATATACCTATTTTATAGATTGACATTTAAAACCTGCCATTGTGATGACAATCTAAATAAAGAAAAACAGATATGACATTTGACAAACATAAATCACTTTATTGTGTATGAAGTGTTGTGGTACTGCTTGTAAAATTATTACTATACTCTATTTATACAACGTCAGTCTCCACAGAGCTGGACAAGGTTATAATACATCTGACCAACACATAACTTAAAGATGAGAAAGTAGAAGGACAATGCTCCCAAGGGATTTTACAATCTATGTGAGTTGCAGTCTACCAGAATTATGCCATGTTGGCTATATTACATTCACTCCAGGGTTAAAGACAATGCTGGAGAGATGTGGAGTGATGGAATAAACCCAATTTTGCAATAGATATATAGTTGTGCTCTGTGAAAAAATAAATGTATGGAGCTTAATCCTGCAACTAAAAGTCAGTGTCATGGCTGTGCCAGTAATTGGGATCAACAAATGGCAATAGACAGCGCAAGCCGGTACCCAGTAGTGATTGGTATTGTATAATTGAGTCCATAGGAATAAATGGATAATTGCATGTACGCAATCTCGCATAGCCAGCAGGACATTGGGAACTACTGGTTCTCAGTACCCTTCTGTTTGTGGATAGAGTAGCCATCTGATCGTGCTGTCCTCTGAACCATGGGCCCAGAAGTGATTTTTTTGTGCTATGTGCTAAAGCAAAAATCACTTAACACTAGCTTTTAACTCAAGCTTTTGACAGCCAGTAATTTTGTCCCATTACCAACTACAAGCATGAATGAATGACATTGCAAATTATCATTTGCAAACACAGCAGCCGAAGATCGTGTCATTATGATCTGGGCCTATGCTGTATGATTGCGACAAACCAATTTACTCTGCATCAAATGTATTTTTCATTTTGGTTCCAGAGAGAGCTCCCAAAGTTTTAGGACCATGGGCATGATGCCTGAGATGCTAACATTTTTAAAAACCATCTGGGGAGAGTCTATCAGACTTTTCCCCAGCTCATCATGCACCGATTTCAGTAGTGAAGTAAGTCCATTTGGCCTGCATATGGTAACATTTGACTGCTAAATAGGGTATTACAGCAAAAGATACACTGGGAATACTCCCAAACATTTCTTACTTTTTAATTAATTAAACCTGTTACATATGTGTCAAGGAGCCAGCCCTAAAAGAACCAAATTCCCCAAGACCCGTGCCTGCACTAGGATCAATGTGGATGGCTGACTCCAATCCAGAGCCACTCCTGGTTTTCCCTGCTGTGCTGTCTTCTTAGGTGTTCCCCATTCCATTCTGGGCTCACGGTGTGTTTGTCTGTTCCTCTCCCCAAAAGAGTACTGCACCCAGACGTCAGTGATTCTGCATTGACTGAGTTGCTACACCATCTTGAGTACAACCTGCTACTTATCCTTGTATTCAGCCTATTCCCACACCTCGTGCTACTCCTCCTCGTGCCTCTGAAATTCGTTGCCTCCAAGGTCCCTGATACACCAGCCCTCGGTCTCTCCCAGATGCAAGTCTTTTCCTACATGTATGTGTTTGCCCTGTGCTTCTCTCGGTGTTCTGTGTGTCTCATGTCCAGCCCCATTCTTGCCCTGTCCACTGCCTATGTCCAACCCCATTTCTTCTGTGTCCAGCCCTGTTCCTTCCCAGGCCCTTGTACCTGTTTAACCTATGTTTATATTGGTTTATTCAATAAAAACCCTTGTTATCCCAGCAATGGTCTCAGTCCCTTAGTGTCCGCAGTATCCTCGGCTCAAACCCCCTCTGGTCGTTCATTCAAAGTTTTTTTTTTTTAAATCAATTGGTAGTGAAGGGTAGGGCCAGATTAACATAGGGGCAATTGGAGCAGCAGCTCCAGGACCATGCCCCAAAATAGGCCCAGGGAAAGGACAACTGTAGGGGTTAGAGACAGACGATCTGGCCCCGAAATGCTAACGAACAGGGAATTTCCCCGTACGGTGCATTTTCAGGGCCGTTTGGCTATTCACATAGCAAGCAGTTTGCCAAATTTTGGCCAACTGCCAGCAAATACGGTGCCTGTTCCCCATAGAGAAGCAATGGTTAATCGATTCAGAGAACACCGAACAGCAGTGAGAAGTTGTCGAAATGTCCTGCTGCTCGGTGGTTTAGTTTGGCAGATTTAATCAGACAAACCCCGTAGGCTTCAATGCTAAAAATATTCATTTTTTTATCCAATATCTAATAAACCGTTTATTATTTTAATCTGCAGTAAAAAGTCTCTTTATTTATTGATTTTTTTAGGATCTTTTAGGCATTTCTTGACATTTTTCCCAATTTTTTAACCCATTCACTGCTGAGCCATTTCACCCCGTGTGCTGAGCTCATTTTTACTAATTTTTGCTCATCACGTTTAAACGTGATTTGAAGTCATGTATTATTATACGACCCAGACATATTATATATCATTCTTTCCAGCAGACTCGACAGATTCATAATGTATAATTATTATATGTATATGGCATGTCCTGCCTGAATATTATAACAAAATCTGCATTAAAATTAGAACTTTCAATCATCTACAGCGTGTGATTTTTTTCACATTTTATCATCTGAGCCTTTGCAGTTATATGATCTATGGGGTATATTTGTTAAAAAAAATTGAAATGGGAACTTGTTACTTTTTTTTCTGGGAAATGACATGATTTTTTAGCTAAAACTCCAAAAATTTAAATCGTTAGTGCAGCATCATTGTTCACATTATAATTGAAATGGGAACAATAATGCTGCAATAAAAAAAACACACAAAATAAGATGTTTAAAAATATATATATATTTTTATTTATTCACTATTTTTATTATTTTTTTGTTACTTTGAACATAGTCATGTTTGATATGATTGGAAAGGCCATGCTCTGGCCTTTCAAATGATACCACACATGCCCCTCTAGCTGCCACCAATCGGAATATAGGGGTTTCCAGACTAACTGATGTTATCGCACCATGTGCAAAGTTTTCAGATGACAAGGGGGGGACCCAGAGGAGGAGCTGCCATCTAAGATGGCTGCCCCCACAGGAACTAGGCCACGATCCGGCACCATTCACCCTGGAGGCTTGGATGACATCCAGACCATATGCAACCTCCAGGAGAGGTTGGTGATCTGCCACTGGATCGTGAACAGGCACCTCAGGGGTTAAAGACAGACATTGCTTGAAAGGGCAGACACTGCCTTCCAAGCGATGCCTGTTTTTAACTTTTACCTCCTCCTGATCGGGAGGGAGAGGGATCCGAAAGGATCCACTCTCCTTTCAGGCAGTCTTCCGACTTTGCCAGGTGGCTGCCAAAAATGACATCATCGTGTCCGACGTGATCACGCCCAAAGGGGTCTTAAAATCAGCACCTGACTTCAAGGATTGGCGGCTGTGGGCGACGTGTTTGCGGTGGCCAATTCTCTGCACTTTGAGGACCCTGCGGTGACGGTTGAATTCACCATAGGGTCGGGAAATTTGATTTCCTGAAGTGCAGGGAACAAGAGAGCACCGAAATATCAGTGACATTTCAGTGCTCTCTGAATAACCCCTATGTCTGCATTGGTGGGCATTTGGACCTCTGTATCTCTTACCTGCTTGACTATGTAGCTTCTATGAAGTATCACTTGAAAGGCCAGCGCATGTCCTTCCCAATGCTACCAAACATTACCATGCTTTATGTAATAATAAAAATAATAAGATTTGCTAAAAAATTAATAATAAGGTTATGGTCTATGTGCGTATCTGTTACTATCTGCTGATAGGATTACTGGTGGGTTATTTTAGCCTTTTCCAGCTTCCGCTCGCTGTAATTTGTGATTATCTGGTGTATGTTTGAGCTCTTGTTGCTCTGCCTTGTTGGGCAAACCATGCCCCATTATCTAAAATCTTAGACTGTAATCCTGTTTACCATTCATGACTGTCATTGTTCGGCTTTGTCTAGAAATGTTGAACAATGATTATCCCATTATCTGTCCTAGTCGAATTATCTGTTCTAGTCTGTTATTGCATAAGGAGCAATAACATCAGATCTTAAGAACATGGGAAACAACAAACTTTTCTCTAGGGGAGGGATTATGACGAAGTGCTGTAAAACGCCAGAATGTTGTTTTCTATTGGCTACCATGCTCCGTCCAATACAGTATATATTTCACTCAGTAAAGGTGTTCATTGGTTGCTGTTCAAGACGCCCAGATCTACACATACAGGGTTATTCAGAGAAAGGTGAAACACAGGAGAACTATTTTGACCTAGAATTTTCCCTTCTCCAGTCATTCTCCTGAGTTTCAACTTTCTTTGAATAGACCTGATAGTCTTATTTCTGGGGGATGCTAGCAAAGCTCTTTACGTGTACCCATCCTTAAGCTTCGTCTAAGGACTGGAGAAAGGCACGACAGCCTGCTGGTGAGAGAATGGGGGTCCAGCAAGGAAGCAGCATTAACAGAAGTGACCCAGTCGAGGTACGAAGATCTGTTATGGGAAGCTGATTGAAGGGGGCCCCAACCAGTGGCTCAGTAAGGGGCTCCAAGATTCCGGAAGGCAGCCTTGGAATCCTAGATATGACCCTTGGAATACTCCCAGTTTGAATAAATGATCATTCCGGTATCCCTACTGTCACCAGCAAAATAAAACATATTTTGTTCAGAGAGCTAAAAGGCTGATGAGATCAGGATATTTGAAAATCATAAAACAAACAACTAGTTCAACCCTGAGTAAATATGCAGATTGGAGAAAGGATAAAGTTAACAATTTCTTGCCTTTTGTATATGTTGTCTGCTGTCAATTTTTATGATGTACATGTTTTCTGAATTTGAGTAGAGAACAAATTGTCACGTTGAGAAACGTAATGTAAAAAAAATGTAAGTGTGTGCATATTATAAATGCATGTACTCACATTGCATTACAGATATAAAATTAAAATACAAATCAGATATCCTTTAGTCTGAAAATAGAGTTCTGTTTTGTTTTCATACATGATATTATCAAGTACTCAAAAACTCAGGATATCTTGCACTTTAAACAAAGTTACCTGATTGCGTAGTGGTTGTTAAATTGATTCCTGCTTTGCTGTCATGCTTCGTATTAGGACAATGAACATGAGATACTGCATTGCCTTTGTGTTTCTTCCCCACATTGATTGCACTTACATTATCAGAAGTTACAGAACAGAGGAAAAGATATCATGCTGTGCATGCCATTGAATGTGTCTTTAGCAGCAAACTAAATAGTATACAATACTGTGTGTGATTCTCAAATTCTAAAAATGTCCTAAATCCCAGTTGATTATAATACATGGCACCAGACCAAAACTATATAAGGAAAAGCAATGATCAAATCATTTCAGGATTTGTTTGGTGTATACTTTGCTAGAGCTCGGGCAAACTTTACCATTTAGGCTAGGGTCGAACAAATGCATTTTTCGCCTGCAAACGTCACACAGTGCGTCCGAACGCATTGACGTATTTTTTCACGGAATGCGCGAAAACGGTCATACGATGCGCATTTTTGTGCGTGATTTTTTACGGATCCAAACCAGGAAACTTTGGGTGTCTGGACGTTATGTTGGCCAGACATGAGCAACGTCTGACGTCTCCTAATCACGCACACATGCCGCTAGCGGACGCAGCGAACTCTGTACGTCCGTACTAGCGGTTCTGCGTATTCAAAAAATGCATTCCTTCACTTGCGTTGCGCGGCCGGACTTTCGTGCAGCCGTACTTCGTATATTGGCCGTCATTGCGCGTCATTTGCTGCTAGTGCGGCCGTGATTAAGTGCACCTAAACGCACGTTAAAAGTGCGCTAGTCTGACCCCAGCCTTAGACTTTATTAGCTCTGGGAAGTTTCTGCCAAGTTTGGAATCTAGATTTTCAAGGTTTGAACTAATTAACTATTCAATTTCATCATTAAAGTCAGTTTGAACCTCAGTGTCTTTGATAACAATGCACTTAGTTGGTGCTAACTTAACCAGAGCTGTCGTAAACTTCCCAGAGCCATTATAGCCTATGGAGGTTTTAAGTTTACAACTGCTCTGGTTCAGTTAGCACTAACATTGTAATATAGCCCAACATCTCTAAAATTACTGAACAATGAAAAAGAAACCAGCAGATACATATACACAGCAGCACTTACAGACACCCACAAAGACCGAGTGATACTGTGACTGAGACTGAAAAACATTCAAAAAGAAAGAAACTGGCTGAGAAACACTGAAATATTCACAAAGAGACAATGAGAGAAACACACAGAAATTGACAGAGGTTCACACTAGTTCAAACAGAGACGATGGTAGAGACATACAGAGGGAAAACTCAACATTCAGGATCTAAGTTTAGTCTATTTTAGCAAACGAGCACACTAGACCTCTGTTCCAAAAAGAAAAAAATGACAACCATCACCTTTGCTATGAATGGGGATCACTTGCATGACCACGATTTAATGGAGAGACAAGGTAAAGTACAAAGGTTTTTATATGCTAGACCCCTTCCTCATTTTACAATGCTTCCAACAAGACACGTTGACTCATATTTTATATAAAACACACCCACAAACAATAAGCAATAAACAGATCCAATTCCCCGTAGAGGGATGCACAGTCCATTTCTAGATGGTACAGGTATTAACAGAGCGCAATGTTCATTTGATTTGATTACTCTAACTATGTGGGAGAGGAGCTCCAAGATACTGTATCTCTAAAGAAATAGCAGACACTGAAACCCATCTCTCCCCTGACAAACTGACGAGAATTCTTTTCAGACCACCAACACCAGTTGCTAAGCCTCCTACCAAATTCAGACGATGAGCTTCCTGCAGATGTTCTGGTACCAGCAATGGGTGGTTGTTTTTTATTTCTTTTTAGTTCTACATTATTTCCCTTTGCAAGATATGCACAGGGATCCTTCCACTACAGAAGCAACTGATGTTACCTACAGTTGTGTTCAAAATTATTCAACCCCCACTGAAATTGAGTGTTTTGGCCAGTTTGACATTGATTTTGATCATTCAGTCATCTTGCTTACAATTAAATCAAAGAGGCACGTGTAGGTCAGACAAATATAGCATAACATTTATAATGAAATAAGCACAAATGTCTTTTCTGTGCTCACATCATTATCAGTTTTATTCAACCCCCAAGTGACATTCAATCTTAGTACTTAGTACAACATCCTTTTACAGTTATAACAGCTTTTAAACGTGAAGCATAGCTTGACACAAGTGTCTTGCAGCGATCTACGGGTATCTTCGCCCATTCGTCATGGGCAAAAGCCTCCAGTTCAGTCACATTCTTAGGCTTGCGCACTGCAACTGCTTTCTTTAAGTCCCACCAGAGGTTCTCATCGGATTTAAGTCAGGTGACTGCGATGGCCACTCCCAAATGTTCCAGCCTTTAATCTGCAACCATGCTCTAGTGGACTTGGAGGTATGCTTGGGATCATTGTCCTGTTGAAAGGTCCAATGTCTCCCAAGCCTCAGGTTTGTGACGGACTGCATCACATTGTCATCCAATATCTCCTGGTACTGAAGAGAATTCATGGTACCTTGCACACGCTGAAGCTTCCCTGTACCTGCAGAAGCAAAACAGCCCCAAAGCATGATTGACCCCCCGCCATGCTTCACAGTAGGCAAGGTGTTCTTTTTCTTCCTCCTCCAAACATAGCATTGATCCATGGGCCCAAACAGTTCTAATTTTGTTTCATCAGTCCACAGAACACTATCCCAAAACTTCTGTGGTTTGTCCACATGACTTTTGGCATACTGCAGTCGACTCTTCTTATTCTTTGGAGACAGCAAGGGGGTGCGCCTGGGAGTTCTGGCATGGAGGCCTTCATTATGCAGTGTGCGCCGTATTGTCTGAGCTGAAACTTCAGTACCCACATCTGACAAATCTTTTCTCAGTTCCTCAGCAGTCACACGGGGACTTTTCTCCACTCTACGCTTCAGGTAGCGCACAGCAGTCGAAGTCAGCATCTTCTTTCTGCCACGACCAGGTAGCGTTTCAACAGTGCCCTTTGCCTTGAATTTTCGAATGATGCTTCCTATGGTCTCTCTTGGTATGTTTAACATCTTTGCAATCTTCTTATAGCCATTGCCCTTCCTGTGAAGAGTAATCACCTCTTCTCTTGTCTTCCTGGACCATTCTCTTGACTTCACCATGTTTGTAACCACACCAGTAAATGTCTAGAAGGAGCTGAGTATCACAGTCATTTTAAAGCTGCCTAATTGGTGCTTATTATGCTTTATTGCTGCTCCGTGACATCCACAGGTGTTTTCAATACCTGATTGAAAACACTTGAATGAACCTCTGTTCTTCAGAGTGGTAGTCTTTAAGGGGTTGAATAATTGTGTCAATGAAGAATTCACAAAAGAAACATTTACTACTGTATTACAAAACCAATTGATGTCATTTTAGTTGCATATGGTTCTTTAAAAAGTCCTTGTAGGATTTCATTCTGAATACAATAACAAATGTACACTAAATTCCCTAAAACCCTTTACAGCATTGGGGGTTGAATAATTTTGAACACAACTGTATATTTATTTTTTGGATGCAACATACACCCAAACCCAGGATTATTTTTTCTGTACATTGAACACCACTGCTCTAATAGGTAACTTCCAGGGTGTTATTTTGGTCCCACTGAAAAGCATATGAACCTGTTCCCTTGCTCCCCCTTTCTTATAATAGACTCAGTATTCTCATTTGACTAACATAATTTTCCTTGCAGTCACATGAGGCTTAAAGGTGTTAATATGTATGATGACTGCATCTTCTTTGGACACTAGAGACCCTTTTCCATGCAAGCTGTTAGCATTACCAAGTAAAGCAGCACCATTCTTTAGAGTAACACGCTACGCATCATGACCACTTTATACATTTCTAGTGCCCCCACTCCCAGCCCCCCCCCATTTTTGCTAAAATGTTGGAAATTTAATTTACCGACTGCCGTTTATTAATCAGTTACTCGTGACATCGGCACTCAGGGAGCGTACCGACGCCACTATCTCTGGAACCAATTTAGTTAGCGTTTGGTCTCTGAGAGACAATGATGGATCTGAGCTGCGCTACCATCACTACCATCACAGCAAATAGTACAGGGAGCGCAAATTGCGAAGAAATGCCTCAGTGACTTCTGAGTTTGGGAGTCCCTAAGCCGAAGAAGAGGAGCTGCATGCGGCAAGGGACAAAATGTGAGTAAATTGTGGCAAAATAAATTGGGCAGAAACTGTCAGCAACCTCTGCCCAATTATTTAAGGGAAAAAAAAATAAGACCTCCACTTTTCAGGAGACTATTTGTGCCCAGTCTCACTTTGCTCCTGAGAGCAATAAGCAGCGGATCGGGCCGCTGATCTCGCCACGGGATGAGGGGTGAGTATCTGATTTATTGGGGGGGGGGTTAAGCTAGTGCTATAGGATTTTGCAAAAGCGGAATCATTAAACACCAGCTTTTAGGTAAAAATTTGTTTGGCCCATCGGTGCAGTAATTAGCACTAGGATTTAGGATAAGTAAGGTATTACAATCGCTAATTACTGATTGTGCATCCTTTACTTAACAGGGGGAGCGCAAAGTACAGTAAGCTCGCACAAAATAGCGCAATCACCGACGCACTAACACATTTTTAACCTGGTTAGTGTTAGGACGGTAATATAGGGGGCATGCATTAAAGTCTCTTATCCTGACGTTAACACATGTAATCTGGCCCGGTGTCTGCTAACATAACGGTCCACTCATAATAAAGCTTGACATAGAGAATCAGTGGGAATAGGGGCCTGGGAATTTATTCTCCTTTTCCTTTTGTAATCTAGCAACATTCCGGAGGAGATATGTGGTACACACTAGTTTCCTTACTCTGAATTAGGGATGCACTGATACCATCTTTTTAAGACTAATTACCAATACTTTAAAGTCATGTGACCACTTTCCAATGAATAATTTAGGATTTTGCTGAAAGCCAGTCCAATTTATGTTAATATTGAAATGTATTGCCAGACACCCCATTTATTCACTACACAGGCCTGCACACACCCTGACCACACACAGACCCCAGACACATGTATACCCACTCAGACCTCAAGATACGTATATACCCACTCAGACCTCAGATACTTATACTCTCAGATCTCAGACGCAGACACTGGGGCAGCTGGCAGAATGCAATAATAGCATTCCACCAGCATTCTCCTCCGGCCAGCCACGTTCCACCGAGTGGCCACCGGGCTGTGACGCGAAAGCTCACAACTCCAGCGACATCATGGCTGGAGGCTGCATCACAGCCTTTACAGTGCGGTGACCTTTACAGTAACGCGGCCAGTGGGAGGGGAATGCTTTTAATGCATTCTGCCAGTTGCCCCAGCCCCTTGGATACAGGCAAGCCTGCCCAGCGTTGGCTTCTGGGTATTGGTAGGGGTACGGGGCATTTGCAAGAGTACCAAGTACTCCTGCAAATGCCGCTATTGGCACTGATACTTTATCAGTATATCCCTACTTTGAATTTTTGGATTTACGGCCTGTATTATTAATATTGGCCTGTTCTTGGTAAAAATACTTTCACTGGATGTTAGTTTGCAGAATTATAGTTCTGCTTCTGTGTGTTATTCCAGTTTAAGGAGCTGGAATAAATGGCTATATTTCTAACTTTAACACTCCTGACCTATAGTGTGCACCCATTAAGTCATGATATTTGTTTACAGATTATGGAAATTGCATTAAAGTCAATAAAATTTTAACAAGTGCGATATGGATTAACAAAAATCATGATCTGTAGAATTTTGTTATAAATGATATAGCACATTTAAAGATATTTGAAAAAAAGATATTCAATTTAAACGTCAGGTGCATAATACTGTAAGCTTTTTCCCTTTTCATGAAGGAAAGCAGGCAAGCTTCACATTTAACCTCCCTGGCGGTCTAATTTTTTCAAAATTTTGTGTCTAAAAGAGTCTCAATTTTTTTGAAAGGAAACGTGTTGTTTTACATAGTAAGCATGTAATAATTAGAAATAACTCATTGAAATCTGTGCAAACAAGAGTCTAGTAAACACACGGAGTCCGATAAAGTTTGAAACACGATATAATTTATTATCCCAAAAATAATTATCCAAAATAATGCTAATAAATTATATTCAATAATATAATTAAACCAAAAACAGTGAAATTTTTCAGAAAACAAGGGTGCAATATTAGTCACTGCATATTGCCTCTGCAAACATCCTTGGTATGATATATTATTTCAATTATGTACACTCTTATTTATACAGCAACATTCATAATGCATACAGTGTATCAATAATTATATTTTCATATAAGAGATCTTCAAACCATATATACAGTACATTTCATTCTTAGAATGTGTGTATGGTCTGTTTCTGATCCGTTAGTGCCACCTAGTGGCCGTTCAGGAGAAGGTCATGCTGATGGGGATTTTACATTGGAATTTATTTTAATTTTTTACAGGTTGCTGCCTGGTCCCGCCCCCTGCATCGTGTGACTCGCAGGGAGCGTTACCAGGAAGCAAGTCGCCGTGATCACACTGCAGGGGGACAGCGAGGGAGCGCAGGATGAGGTGAGTATGCAGCCCGAGTGTGGCTCGGGGTTACCATTCGCAGTAGCGAAATTTAACCCCGAGTCACACTCGGGAATACCGCCAGGGAGGTTAATGTGGTCTCTACAGAATTAAATCTGTCTAGCCTATGTTAATGTTTTATCTGTTCCATCTCATAGGCTAAATCAATTCCCATAGTATGGAAGTTTTCCGAGTGCATTAAACTTAATTTCAGTAACATATACACACACCACAATTCCTGCACTCCAAGGGATACTCACAACATTTGTTTGGCCCATGCTGTGGTCGACGCAAGATACAATGTAGCAAAATGGACCCGCACTCCTAGGGTTTCTTATAATCCAAAATCTATTGTGAAAAAGTCACCAACGTTTACATTTCAGTTACTATTGTAACTTTATTCAAGACATGTCCTAGGAGTGCGGGTCCATTTTGCTATATTTATATAAAACCTTTGTATGCATATGTATAAAAAACTTCTGCAAACACATCCAACAAAAACAGAATTTTAAAAACAATAGTTGAGACCTCCGTAAACATTTTACCTTGACTTTGATAAAGTGGAACCAAAAGGTTAAACATTACTGTTCCTCAAACTGAAGAAATGAGATTGTTTTACTAGACAAAATTCCCTTCCTGATGAACTACAACACTCTTTTTTCTAATAGGTTTGTTTCAACATTCCTTCATGAGTTTTGACAATGATATCTGAAAAGCAATTGAAAATCCTATTATACAGTGCCACATACAGCCAAGATTCACTTTCCAATCCAGGTCAGATTCCCTGTTGTCTTGTTCATTTCCTTTTTCATTACTTAGGTGCAAATGTTGTTGCTGTTCAACATTGGCTCTGCATTCAGCCAATCACTTTAGGTTCAGTGAATTTGACCAGGCACTTTTTACCTTGCTAGGGTGATTTGTTTTTGTTTTCTAATGAATACAGCCTTTCCTTATGACAATCATCTTATTTGATTTATACCAAGCCCCAGAGGCACTCTTATTCTAGACTTGACACATAGATGCCCTTTTGTTAGCATGGAAAGTTTACATCCCTGGTTTGACTGATGTATGGCTCGACTGTAAAGCACAAATATAATGAAAATATACAGCAGCTGAAGTTTTAAAATAGATTATACTTACCATAGGTTAAAACATATATACTCCACAATAGGTAGTGCCTCCAAATGATTTACTTCCATTCATTTTAAGTCTCAAACATTTTATTGATGAGCAAGCATATTAGGCCGTCGTCAAATGAATGCAGTGATCACGTCCGTGTTGCCGCACAGTTTATCGTCCGTCATAGCATAGAATCATGATCAATACAGACCCACACACGAAGCACAACACACATGGCAAACGGCCGCAAGTTAGGCAAGAATGTAAAACCGCTTGTCAGACGTGCAGAGTGCTCCACGTCCGCGTAGCGTTCTGTGTGAGTGAGATGTCAGACGCAGCGCATTGCGATGTCCAGCACCTTGATGCACAAAATGGCTTTTCATATCCTTTTCAATTTTTTATAATTTTTCATTTTCATTTTGTTTCGCATAATTCCCTTTTTTTCTACATCCGTCAACAAAAATGGACCGTGTGGTGTCTACAGTATCTTCCGTCAGTACGTCCGTCGTGCACACACACAGAGTGCGCTCAGACTGCGTTAGTCTGACATTAGCCTTAAATACAAACAATGACCTCATTCTACTCTATAACACAAGATAAGGTTAGTAATCTCTTTTTAATATTACATTAATTTTTACTGGTAGTAAATACCAATAAATAATATTGTGTGATTGTGCAAATATTATAAACAAAATTATCCTTTTTATTGACCATTTAAAATTATTTTTTCCATTACTATTATTTATTCAGTTTGGGATCAATATTATACTAGCTGCGTCCTGCTCTTTTCCTATTGTACAGGAAACTTGCAAGGGCAATTGTCAAGTCTCGGCCACTGCTGCATCCATGTCCCACTCTGCAGCACTCACTACATCCTCAGTTACAGGCCACTACCTTGTGCAGGGCTGTGGCACTGCCGTTGACAGTCCTCAGAGTGGATTCGGGGCAGTCCCTGTTACTGGCTGGAGGTCTTTTGCCAAGTCCCGAAACCAGGGGCATCAACAGAGATCTGAGGTGCTGGAATGGAGCCTCTGCATCCGCAAACTAGATAATGGTTACTGGGACACCTACAGGGTTATTCAGAGAGGTGAAAAGCAGGAGAATGGCTGGAGAATGGAAAATTCCAGGTCAAAATAGCCGATTTGGAAAGTGAGATAAATGGGAGTATTTTTCTGGTTTGGCTATTTTAACCTAGAATTTTCCATTCTCCAGCCATTCTCCTGCTTTTCACCTCTCTCTGAATAGCCCTGCTAGTCCTCCCTCTTCTCTTCCATTGGTAGATTGGAAGGGACTCGGAGAAACGGGCCTTGGGAGAGGAGGAGGTCTTGGCTCCTGCACATTTATTAACCCCACTTGCCAGGGTGATTATGCTCAGACGTGTATTCCTTCCCTAGTGAAGTCATAGCATGCTAAACCTGACATATTGTTACCTGACTCTCTGACCTCAAATATTTGTCTTGACCGCTGCTTACTTGCTCGCTACCTGCCTCTACCTCGGAACAGCCTCTTGATTCCCGTGCTAGATTTCCCGTTTGGATTTGATGCCTCTATACATCCACCTGTATCCTGAGCTCCATTCCCAAACCTAATAGCAGTAATTTGATTCATAATTTTCAGTTCACCTGAAAAGTAAAATCACTTCGGTATGTTTGAAATTTTGTTGGTCTGTCCGTTGATTTGGATTAGTCCAAAATTTTGAGAAAATACTTTGTTTTGCTAAAAATCTATTTTTTACTTGTAAATGAACCTCTGTGCTTGCTCGTAGGTTTGTTACTGCAGAACGAATTATTAAATAAACCCTCTCCCACACTAGCAGGTGAGTATGTCATAAAGAGAGCATGTGGACTACCATGATGCCCTCTTGCTCCCAACCCACCATGGCTTGCAAAATGAAGGGGCTATTGTACAGATTGCATCTCACCTACCTATGGCCAACGGTTATGGATATAAATCGAAGGAGATGAAACAGCCCATCTACTCTGATTTATACGATAAATTGTCCAGAATTCATCTTGGACACATTACAATTTGATCGAAAGCAAATGCTTATCTCAAATGCAGTGGTTCTCAACCTTGTCCTCAGATACACCAAACAGGTCAGGTTTGCCAGATATCTAAAGCACAGCACAGGTGATATGATTTGCAGCTCAGTGATTGCTGAATTCAGTCTGCATTTCCCCCAAGGTATTCCTTAAAATCTGGCCTGTTAGTGCTACCTGCCTTCAGGTTTAGGAGATGCTGGTCAAGTGCATAGTGATTAAGAAGGTCCTATTTGCATCGTTAGAGTCTACAAAACATTATGTTCCCTGTACGGTTTTGTACTGAATATAGACTGAGAAAGGAAACTATGAAATGCAATTTAAAGGAACGATCTAGTCACCATAACCAAATGAAGTTTATATGAACGGCTGGGTGGAGTAGAGGTAACATCACTGCTCCGCGTGGAGAGAGCCTGTGGAGACATGAGTTTGATCCCGGCAAGAGCATCTCTCCAGTAAGTGTCCTTGGGCAAGACACCTAACGGTACATACTCGCCTCCCAGGACATACTTTGAAAACAAGAGAAATCTCAATGTATCCTTCCTGGTAAAATACTTTCTCAAAAAAAAAATATACACAAATGTTTTATGGAATTGGTCATGATGTGCCTATTGCCCTATATCCCATCCTGTAGGCTGCTACTTATTATTATTATTATTATTATTCTTTATTTATAAAGCGCCAGCATATTCCGCAGCGCTGATCTTATCTCACACTAGCAACAGTTATTGGAGATGGAACGGTCAATGCACAGGTAGCATGGTGCTGATCAGCCCAGACCTGTATTCATTGATACAAGATATGTAAATATATACATAAATGTTCTTTTTTAACATCTAAAAACACAAGGAATGAGATATAGCCATTTAAAATATGGTGCTAGGTGCAAGTCACTTTTATTATTATTTCTTCTCTTTCCCAGCATTTTCCGCATAGAAACCCAATTGAGCAGGTTTAAACTAAAAGAAAACATAAGCACGTATAGCTGTTCGAACAATGCTCTGAAGGTTAGAGTCTAGATAATCTTTCCTGTGTGTTCAGTTAGTATTGGTATTTATTTTTTCATATACTAACTGAATCTAATCTGAACAAGGAGTCTAAAAAACAATTTCAAAATTCCTCCAGGCATGAAGTTGATTTTGTTTATCATTTCTGACCCCTTTGCTTCTGCAGGTGATACTACCAAAATACCAAGATTTAACCTGACATTTCACAGCAGTGATGTGTCTGTTTTGTTTAGCTTCAATACCACACATTTTTTGGCTTTTTACATAGCTCTTTATTGGAAATTAAATCTAGCATGAGCATATAAAGTTCAAGTAAGTTAACACATTTTAAACAACATCAATAGCTGCAGTATTATAATGTAGTTACAAATTATGCAGTAGTAGTAGGGATGTGCACCGATTTTTTTTTCGATTCGATTCGATTCGATTTTTCGATTTTTCAAACTTTTCGATTCGGCTCGTTTCGACTGCGTTCTGTTTCGATTCGGTTCGGTTCGATTCGGTTTTCGGGTACATGTATTTTTCGGAATTTCGACCATTTTTCGTATTTTCGGGTAACTTCACTAGGTTTATGTATCGACTTTTCGTTATTTCGGAAAATTTCCGTTTTTCGGAATTGTACATGGCTTTCGGCATATCGCCAATTTTTCGTTTTTCAGAACGTCTGTTCTCGTTTCAAAGCTGTCTAACTCTATTCGTTTTGATGAAAACTACTATGGTTTACTTTTTTAATACTACTTTATATATTTTTTATAATACATTTTTGGTTTGTTTTTCGGATCCAATAATTCATTCTGTCGATACGATAATTCTGGCGATTCTATCGTGTTTTTTTAATTAACCCTTTCGCTGCTGAGGCTTTTCCCGCCTCTGTGCTGAGCTCATTTTTAGCGGTTTTGCTCATCATGTTTAAACGCGTTTTGAAGCTTATTTTATTATATGACCCAGACATATTATATTATCGTTCTTTCCGGCAGACTCAGCAGATTCATAATATGTCATTATTATATGTATACGTCATGACCTGTCTGTATATTCTAACAAAAAATGCAATAAAATATGAATTTTCAATAATTTACAACGTGTAAAGTGTTTTTTTTTCACATTTTAACATGCGAGCAATTGCGGTTATATTTTGTATGGGGTGCGCTTGTTAAAAAAATTAGAGATGGGGTCTCGTTACATTTTTTTTTGGGGAAAATTACGCGATTTTTAACAAACGCACCGCATACAAAAATCGTTAGTGCAGCATCATTGTTCACATTATAAATGAAATGGGAACAATATTGCTGCATTAACAAACCAAAAAAAAGAAAAAAAAATTGTTTATTATTTTTTTATAAATGTTTTTAAATATTTTTTTTAATTTTTTTTACAAACGTTTTTCACATTCGTGTTTGGTATCGTTGGAACAGCCATGCTCTGGCTGATCCAACAATACCAAACTTTAACCCCTAGCTGCCATGGATCGGGAGATAGGGGGTTCATTTTGGAACCCCCTATCTCCACCATTGGTGGCAGCTTGGGGTTAACTCCAGGACTGGCGTCATCGTGCTATGCACGATGACGCCAGTCCTCAGGGGGAGTTACCGGAAGCTTGGCCGACATCCGACATCCTCATGGATATGCCCCAGCTCCTCATGGATATTGCCCCAGCTCCTCGTGGACATGCCCCAGCTCCTCATGGATATTGCCCCAGCTCCTCGTGGACATGCCCCAGCTCCTCGTGGACATGCCCGCAGCTCCTCGTGGACATGCCCCAGCTCCTCGTGGACATGCCCCAGCTGACACATGGATTTGCCCCAGCTCCTCGTGGATATGCCCCAGTTCACACATGGATTTGCCCCAGCTCCTCGTGGATATGCCCCAGCTCACACATGGATTTGCCCCAGCTCCTCGTGGATATGCCCCAGCTCCTCGTGGATATGCCCCAGCACATGGAATGCCCCAGCTCCTCATGGATATGCCCCAGCACATGGAATGCCCCAGCTCCTCATGGATATGCCCCAGCTCCTCATGGATTTGCCCCAGCACATGGAATGCCCCAGCACCTCATGAAAATGGCCCCAGCTCACCTCCGCTGCCTTTTTCGCTCCCTCAGAGCGTCCGGCGGCGCAGAGCTTGGGCGCTCGCCAGGGGGAGCCACGTGACCAGCTGCGATTGGCTGGTGACGTGTTTCCTCCAGGCGAGCGTCGAAGCTGCATGCTTCGGACGCTCGCAGGGAGTGAAAAACGCGGCGGAGGGTGAGACACCCGCCCTTAGGGTGACGGTGTCACCCTAAAGGCGGGTGTCACCTGGTGCGGGCCGCACCCCCGCCCCCATGTTACGACGCCACTGGTATATACATTTAACGGCCGCACGCCCACGGACTTACTCTATCCAAACAAAGTTCAGAATGATGTGAAACATTGGGACTTTTTGGATAGATTTCGATTTTCGACTATCCAGAAGTTAAAAAAATAAAAAAGGTCGAAATCTAATGCAAAAGTCCCGATGTTTCACATCGGGATGTCAGATATTAATAGGCTTGTGCACTGATTTTTTTTTCGGTTCGATTAGATTTGTTCTGATGTTTAAAATTTTTGATTCGGCTCGTTTCAACCGATTTCTGTTTCGATTCGGTTTGGTTTGGCTCGTTTATCGTGTAAATTTTTTTTTTGAATATCGACCATTTTTCGTATTTTCGGGTCAGTTTGCTGGTTTTTTGTATCAACTTTTCGTGATTTCGGAATTTTTCATTTTTTTCGGAACGTCTGTTCTCCTCGTTTCAAAGCTGTCTAACTCTATTCGTTTTGACGCGTAAACTACTATGGTTTACTTTTTTATACTTTATATATTTTTTATATAATAAATTTTTGGTTTGTTTTTCGGATCCGATAATTCATTCTGTCGATACGATAATTCTGGCGATTCTATCGTGTTTTTTTTTTATTAAATAAAGATCCTTTTTTTCTTATGAATATACATTTCACAACTTTATTTATTTAATCACATTAAAAAAATGGTATGAAAGCCAAGGAACAAAAAAAAAAGAACAAAACTATTTAAAAAACGGTAAACTGACCCGAATGGTCTGACTTTAAAAATAAAAACCAGAACAAAAAGTTTTTAAAACGGAAAAAGTAGTTGATCAAAATGATCTGAAATTAAAAAAAAAATAAAATGATTTAAAGGTTTCAGACAAAAAAAAAATTAACCCTTTCGCTGCTGAGGCATTTCACGGCTTCCCTTCACGCCTGTGTGCGGCACTGCGGTCTGCTGCTGAGCTAATTTTTAACAGTTTCGCTCCTCTTGTTTAAACGCGTTTTGAAGCCTTATTTTATAATATGACCCCGACATGTTATATATCGTTCTTTCCGGCAGACTCGGCAGATGATTCATAATATATCATTATCATATGTATGCGTCATGTCCTGTCTGTATATTATAAAAAAAATGCAATAAAATTAGAATTTTCAATGTTTGTTTTACAAGGTGTAAAGTGTTTTTTTCACATTTTATCATGCGAGTGTTTGCGGTTATATTTTATGAGTTGCGTTTGTTAAAAAAAAATTGAAAAGGGGACTTGTTATATTTTTTTGGGTGAAAATTACACAGTCACATTCATGGCCACAAATATGTTGACAAATTTATGACAAAGGGTCCATAGAAATGTCAATAAATTTATGTACATATGATTTTAACAGTGTGGAAACCAAGCAATACATAATTAACTTATTAACGTAAAGCAACGCACACAACAGGAAAATATATAAAAAAATAGAAAATTTATTTACATGGGGAAGGATGGCAAACTGCCCAACGGGGGCACAAACAACACAAACAAACATCTTCCAGTCTAAGCCAGGCGATAATAATTACTGGCATTTGAGGAGATGTTGGAGCTGGTCCGCATCTTCGATAACAAGGAATATGACTGCAGTAAGGGCCCTTACGCAGGAAGAGTAATTTGAGAAAGGATCGGAACAGAGAAGTTACGCGCACCACCATCCTAGAGTGTTTGGGAAGGACGGTACGAAGGACCAGATCAGAAAACGCTGGTCCGACCCAAAGCAGGCGAGCAGGAGCAGCTGAGGCAGTTGTTGCTCTTCTTACTGCCGCTCAAGCATGTCCGCGGTGGTCACTAGCTGCTCACGGAGGACCTGCAGCAGTTCCTGGATGTTGTTAAGTGTCCGGACTGCCAGGCGAAGCTGCTGACCAATTGCCTCCGAGTCCCGAGGTCTGGCTTCTCCTTCTATATATCCAATAAATGAAAGAAGGAAAATACAGTAAGTAAAGCAGGTTTCTATTTTTGACTGAAAGTCTTGAAAAAATATAACAGTAGTATATACCAGTGCTGGCAGCTTCCTGAGGCTCCTCCTCCTCCTCCGACTGATCCCCACGACCACCGTCAGCATATCCGGTGCTATATGTAAGAAATTAAAGAAATAAAAAATACAGTAAACAACAAAACTGATTTATTTTTGAACAAAAGTCGATGCAAAATACAACAGTAAAAAAAAACAAACCTGGACTGGCGGCCTCTGGCTCCCTCTCTTCCTCTTCCTCCTCCTCCTCCTCTTCCTCCTCCTCTTCCTCCTCCTGCTCCTCTTGTGCTATACATAAAAAAATTTAATTAAAATACAGTAAACAAAAAATGTTTCTGTTTTTGACCAAAAGTCGTTGCAAAATAAAACAGTATATACCAGCGCTGGTGGACGCCTGTGGTTCCTCCTCCTCCTCCGGGGCACTGGTGCCCGCCGGGGCAGATTCGGCGGCCTTCTTCCTGTCTTCTGCCAAATTCAAAAAATAACACGTAAATAATGCAGACTGGAAAAAATGGTATATCTATACACTATATTGCCGAAAGTATTGCGACACCCCCTCCACTACCCCACTACCAGAGGCCTGTTCAGTACCTCAGCAGCTGCTGAATTGCTGCAGCAGTGTCGTTGAACCCTTTGGATGCGAATTTTGAATCCAAAATGGCCGATGATTTCTTAATGAAAAATTCAGATTGTTTTTCGGATCACTCGGACAAAATATAATAAAGAGAAGCAGTCAGCACAATTCCGTTATGTACGCACACACCACAATGTGTAAACGTTATGTTTACTTCTGAAACAATAATATATAATTTGAACTGTAATATATGTCTATGTACAGGGGGAAATAATAAATAAATATTTTGTGCTTTGGTGAACAGAAACCGCAAAATTAACATTGCTGTACGGAATTATTGCTTGCTTCGAGGCGGCGGCCATCTTGCTGTACGGCATTGTTACTGCTTCATGGCGGCGGCCATCTTTAAAACGTCACACTCAGCATCTCCTCGGGTCGCTGCAAGTGCTAGGTTAGCATGCTGAGCGGTTGAACGGCGTTCAATGGCAAGTTGCTAACTTAGCACTTGCAGCGGCTGAGGTATTGAACAGGCCTCAGCTTGACCCCCCCCACTACTCCCATCTCATACATATATTGCACACAGACATATATTACCGTTCATTTATATATTTTTTTCAGAAGTAAACATTACGTTTTTATTCAATAAAAACTATTATTTGTGTTGTGTGCGTACAAAACGCATTGTGCGACTGCTTTTAGTTATTTTATAGATGCCTCAGCCTCAGTTTCACTTTCAGTTTCTGCTAATAATAAAACTGGATATTGCAGAAACAACAGAAATCCACCATTTTGTTTTGAAATTTGCATCTAAAGCATTCAGTGTCACTGCTGCAGCAGCTGCATTGAACGCAGCTCTGTTATGCACTTTCAGAAGAACTACATGTCCCATCCTTGTTGTGCTACACTACCACTTAGCAGAGACGCAGAGATTTTTGTTGATGCGCAGGTGGGAGCCAATATTGGGCAAGCTGCGGGTCATCTCGTATGCATCACTCAATCACAACAACCCCCCCCCCCAGCACACTACAGACTATACACACAGTGCCAAAAGAAATCCAGCATTATAACTTCATCTACATACATCAAATGTCACAATTTTCACGAATACGTAAAATCACAAAAAGGAAGAGCTATGGCAAAACTGCATGTATGGCGAGTCGTGAAAACGCAAAGCTATACACAATCACATTGCATGAAAAAAGGACTAGATAAATCAACGTATTTCTGTGCACATTAGCACATGCAAGCACATTATTATTATTATACAGGATTTATATAGCGCCAACAGTTTGCGCAGCGCTTTACAATATAACGTGACACTTACGTTTCGCTATGACGCGGCGGAGGTGCCTCAGCTGCTTCTGTTCCCGCACCTTCAAATTGGACCAGCGTTTCCTCAGCTGATCCTTCGAGCGTTCCTTCCCAAAATTCACCAAAATTGTGGTGCGTAGCTTCTCCAAGATCCGATCCTTTCTCGCGTTACTCTTCCTGCGGTACGGGCCCCTACTACAATCATAATCCTTGCCATCAAAGATGCGGACAAGCTCCAACATCTCCTCAAATGACATATTTGTGGCTCGCTTCACTTTCCTGGGTACTGGTACTTCTGGTGATGAAGTAGTATTACTGTGTGCAGCGGCCATTTTGTTGAATAATAACAACAACAATATTTTGTTCAAAAGTTGTCAATAAAAAGTGCTCAATAAAGTTACGATATTCGCGCGCGCGCATGCGCGACCCGCGGTCGAATTAAAATACGAAAATTCTTATCGGATCATGGAAAAATTAAACTTTACAGAATCAGCGATATAACAGATAATAGTTAAATAATACGATGTCCAGACTTACCGAAATGGAACCGAAATCCCGAATGGAACTGAAATCATGAATAGACTATATAGAGGGAAAGTAAATTTCGATTTGACACATTTCAAAGTCCATTCGAAAATTCCGAAAATTTTTCGATTTGGCTCGGAAAACTTTTCGGATTTCGGAACAATTTTTCGTTTTTTGGAAAGTCTGTTCTCGTTTCAATTCAAAGCAATAGATTTCGATTTGACACATTTCAAGTTCATTCGAAAATTCCGAAAAAATTTCGTTTCGACTCGGAAAACCTTTTCGATTCGGACATTTTCGGATCTAAATATTTTCGGAATTTCGATCGAATCGAAAGACCCGAATCGGGAAATTTCGTGAAAATTCCGAAATTCCGAAACCCGAAACGCACATCCCTAAGTAGTAGTAGTATAATTAAATTAACACATTTTATGCAAACTTAAATATTATTTCATCATGTGGCACTACCAAGCGGAATAACACCAATCGTACATGTCTCAGTACAGACGAACATAAACCATCTGCGGCATACACACAAGTATTAAAGTGACATATAACTGAAAATTGTTGAGTAAAATGAGATGCATTCCTTAACCCTTTCGCTGCTGAGGCTTTTCCCGCCTCTGTGCTGAGGTCATTTTTACCGGTTTTGCTCATTATGTTTAAACGTGTTTTTAAGGCTTATTTTAGTATATGACCCAGACATATTATATACTGTATATCGTTCTTTCTGTCAGACTCGGCAGATTCAGAATATGTCATTATTATATGTATACGTCATGACCTGTCTGTATATTATAACAAAAAATGCAATAAAATATGAATTTTCAATAATTTACAATGTGTAAAGTGTTTTTTTTTCACATTTTAACATGCAAGCAATTGCGGTTATATTTTGTATGGGGTGCGCTTGTTAAAAAAATTAGAGATGGGGTCTCGTTACATTTTTTTTGGGGAAAATTACACGATTTTTAACAAACGCACCGCATACAAAAATCGTTAGTGCAGCATCATTGTTCACATTATAATTGAAATGGGAACAATATTGCTGCATTAACTAATCAAAAAAAGAAAAAAAAAGTGTTTATTTTGTTTTATAAATTTTTTTTAAATATTTTTTTATTTTTAATTTTAATTTTATTTATTTTTTACAAACTTGTTTTATACTCATGTTTGGTATCGTTGGAACGGCAATGCTCTGGCCGATCCAACAATACCAAACATTAACCCCTAACTTCCACGGATCGGGAGATAGAGGGTTCATTGGAACCCCCTATCTCCACCATTGGTGGCAGTTAGGGGTTAACTCCAGGACTGGCGTCATCGTGCTATGAAAGATGACGCCAGTCCTCAGGGGGCATTACTGGAAGCTTGGCCGACATCCAAGATGTCGGCCAGCTCCGGGAAAGGATCACGAACCGGCGCTTTTCAGCGCCGATTCGTGATCTGGCCCCCATGGGGTTAATGCCAGGTACCATTTGGAAGGGCAGGCTGTGCCCTTCCAAACGGTGCCTGGGTTAACCCCCGCAACGCCGCCGATTGGGAGGGAGAGAGGTCCGAAGGACCTCCCCCCCTCCCTTTCAGGCGCCTCCTCCGCACATGCGGGGGGGTGCCTGAATTAGGTGTCATCGCGCCGCCGCGATGACACCTAATTACTCCGGCGGCGGTTCCGGATGCTGGGCTGACATTGAGGATGTCAGCCCGCACCGGGGGGGCCAGCGATCGTCCGGAACCCGGCCGAACGCTGACCCCAAAGAGAGGACGCGCTCAGCGCGTCCACCGCATGGAACGTGACATGCGGTTGGACGCGCTGAGCGCGTCCCACCGCATGGAACGTGACATGCGGTTGGATGCGCTGAGCGCGTCCTTAGCAGTGAAGAGGTTAAAAAACAGCATCTTGATCTAAAAAAATATATATATATATATATATATATATACACATACACATATATGGGTCGACCGATAATCGGAGCCGATATTTAGTATTTCCCTGTAACCGGTATTGAGATGCTACATTGCCAATAACCAGGGCTCTTTTTCTGCCAGTATGTGCCAGTACTCAGTACCAGCATGTACTGGCAGGACAGATGCTCCTCTGCCAAGTTGCTGAGGACGTCTTTAGCCCATCTGTGAAGTTCTGCGGCTCGTCGCCCATCTGACGTCGATCGTGGACTTTTCCCCACACAGGGCTGACATCTTAGATGTCAGCTGCCTTTGGGACCTATAATCGCCCACTGTCGCAGCGCGTATTGGCGTGATGACATCACATACGGACCCCCTCAGCTGTGTAGGGAATTCTATGGAATGAGATACGGGGGTCCTTTTTGGACCCACGTATCTCTGAAACCATAGACGTTAGACTGTCATAGGAGATAACATTGAAAAGGTCAGAGGATGACCAGTGTTTATTTTAAAAAAAATATATACAATTTTCTATTTTTATCCCAATGCAGCACTATTGTTCACTTTTCAGTTATAAAGTGAACACTAATTCTGCACTGTGGAGCTCTGTGATTCAGTAATGTGTGCTGCGTATGAGCGTATCACAGAGCTCCACATCAATAAACCTCACACTCATACACACTGCACATTACTGTGAGTTTTATTGCTGGAGTTCTGTGATATAGTCATACACATACACACCGCACATCAGAGCTCCACAGCAATAACACTTACAATAATATGCAGTATGTATGAGCATATAAGACATTCACAGTAATGCGCGGTGTGTATGAGCGTATCACAGAGCCCATAGCAATAAACAGCTACAGTAGTAAAACTCACACTCATATACACCGCACATTACTGTGAGTTTTATTGCTGTGCAGTGCTGTGATACAGGAATGTGCGGTGTTTATGAGCGTGCGTTTTATTGCTATGGAGCAATGTGATACACTCATACACACCGTACATTACTGTGAGTTACCCACCCCACTGAGCGTTGAGGTTTTAGCTGAAAATGTTGTTTAGCTTTCTAGTAATGACATTTAAGAGGTTATTCAGAGAGAGCTGAATTTGCCACCGAATGGTGAAATTCCCACAAGTCGCAAATATTGGCAAATTGCCAGAGAAATATGGTGCAATTCGATGGCTGTGAAATTCCTCATAGGGAAATAATGGTACGGCGAACAGCAACAAAAAGTAGGCGAAATGACGATATTTTTGGTGTTTTCGTTTGACGGGTTTAAACAGAAGAATTCCATCGGTTTTAATGTAAAAAAAAATCCTGTTTTTTTTATAAAATTTTTATACAACCGTTTATTCTTTTAATTTGTAGCAAAATGTCTTTTTACTAATAAATTTTTTGCCATTTTTCGGTGAAATGTTTGATCGATTCTTTTAATTGTCTTTCTTTTAATTCTGTAACAGACCTTTTTATTGTTATTCATAGGACCTTATAGATTTCCATGCAATTTTTCCTTAAAACACCTTCTAAAATTTCAGGTTTTTTAATTATTTTTTTTTACCCCTGTGGTCGGCTTTTTTCGGCGGCTGATCAGATACGTTCGGCGGTGTACGGTTGCATTCGGCGGTTTATCAGCGCTGTTCGGCGGATCCATTCAGTGCACTTCGGGGACCCTGCATGCATGCTGCATTCACCACAGGGTCAGCGAAATGTACTTGCTGTATCGCACCAAAGTGTGCCAAATGAAAGAGCACTGAAATTTCGATGCTCTTGGAATAACCCCTTTAGAGAGTGATGTTTATAATTTTGTTTGCCATTTTTAGGTGTTCTGAAAAGCCAAGTTATTTTGCAAGCACTTTATTTTTCCAAGTTTTTTAAAATGTTTACAATGTTGATGCCATATTTGTGTAGAAATTGTTTTGGTTTGTTCCCCTCCCCCAAAAAAAATTCAATGTACAGAATATCGGCACCTGATATTGGTTATCTGCCTGAAAAGTGGCGGATAATCGGTACTGGAAAAATGATATCAATCTATCCCTAATGTATAGCCATATGTATATACATATAGTCACAAAGTGCTACTGCCTCTACAGTTCAGGAGGCGAGCACACGAATTGCGGGTAGTACAACTGGACGTGATTACCACTTACTCATCAAACAGCTACGACGGACATAGACGGAGCTGCAAAGCGTGATCCTCCATAGGAACTGAACTGCTCTCATGGAGGTGCCCACACGGGCGTCAGAGTGGAAGGAACATCCACTCTCACGGACTCTCCTTCCGCTCTGAAAAATGCTCGTGTGACCGCAACCTCAGCTGGGACGGTCATGTCTCCGATGAATCCTAGACAGATACATATCCAATCTGTTCAAATGGTTCTAGCCCATCACCTGTACTGTCCGATGTACTAAAACTTTAGGTGCACAATCTGGATCCCACATATATATGAAGTTCATTTGCAATAAACAAAATTAATTTGCATTGCTCCAGAATGAGACATACAGGTCTATTCAAAGAAAAGTGAAACTCTGAGAACTGGCAGGAGAAGAGAACAATCTAGACCAAATAGTCGATTTGGAAAGTGAGATAAATGGGAGAATTTTTCTGGTTTGGCTATTTTAACCTAGAATTTTCACTTCTTCAGTCATTCTCCTGAGTTTCTCCTTTCTTTGAATAGACCTGCAAATCAATATAACCCGATCTCAGGCCCCTGCAGGTGCTTTTGCAGATTGAGTTAGTTTAATCTTTGAAGTGAAGGCGTTAAATTCAATCTGCTTTTGCTTTTATAAATTACAAAGGACTGTCTAGCCCATCCATAAATCAATATCACTTGTCTGTGTAAACCTCTAGTCATACCATTGTGGGTTTCAATACAAAAGGCTGTGCACCTCCAGGAACTCGAGAAAAATAATCAGAGTCACAACTTCAAGACTACAAACGTTACGTTAATGACATCCCCAGCAGAAAAACTAACCCAGGTTCCAAAACCAATATGAATAAAATATCTTTCATACTGTAAAGAAAAGACACTTTATCCCTAGCAGCCCAGCTTACTAGGAACTGTGTCATTACCTGTATTGCTGTTGACACTACAGGATTTAATGTAAAGCTCATGAACATGTGGTTCCTGATTTTAGTGTATCAGTGACAGAAGGTTGTCTTTACTAGGTCTGATAACCAGTTCAATTGTTGTGTAATTCTATGAATTGAATATTGAAAAGTTGAACAACTTGTTAACTTGTTAAATCCTGGCGAATTGCCTGCACATACGGTGCCTGTTCAGTGCCTGTTCGAGGGCAGTGAAATCCCCATAGAGAAGCAATGCTTTGACTATTCAGAGAACAAAAACCAGCAGGGAAAAGTTGCCGAATTGCCCTGCTGTTCGATGGTTTCATTCGACAAGTTTATTCAGGCAAATCCCATAGGCTTCAATGTTAAAAATATTCCCGTTTTAATACAATATCTAATAAACCGTTGATTATAATATTCTGCAGTAAAAAGTCTATTTATAGATTTTTTAGGCATTTTTCGGGATTTGTTTAAAAATAAAATCAAGAGAATTTTTTTGCAAACGTTTCTTTTTTCTGTAACAGCCCTTTTTATTATCATTCATTGGATCTTATATGTAAAATTTCAGACATTTTCGTTCCGTAGTTTCTTTGCAAACAGCGTTTCACTTTTCAAAATTTTAGACTATTAGGCTAGGGTCAGAGTGGGGCAGTCGGAACGCGCGTGCAGACGCACTAAATCACGGCGGCAGTAGCAGCACATAACGGCCAATGACGGCCAATATACGCAGTACGTGCGTACCAAAGTGCGCCGACACCACGCAACCAGCAAATGAACGCATTTTTATCAGAACGTGAAACCGCTGCTACTGACGTACAGAGTGCGCTGCGGCCGCATAGCAGCGTGTGTGCGTGATTAGGAGATGTCAGACGCTGCTAGTGTGCGGCCAACATAACGCTCAAACAGCCGGATTTCCCTAGACTTCTTTTTACCCCACCGTCATGAAATACGTCCAGAATTGCGCATCGTCTGACCACTTAAGCGTATTCTGTGAAAAAATGCGTGCGCACGCATCGACGTACATTTTGACGGTGGCCGCAGAAAATGCGCTCATCTGTCCCTAGCCTTATGGGAAAACAAAGGAACCTCCACAAGGGAGGTAAACAATCACCCCACCCCAAAGTAACAGTTCACTCCGGGTATGGACACTCCCACATAGGATTAAACCTGATAAATATTAAGGAAACAAGAAAAGAGGGATAAACCCTCAAAGGGGCAAGGAGTGCTAACTTAAAACATAAATTTTATTAATTACAATATATCACACAGTTGAACCGACAAAATTAAAAAAACATGAACACAGACGCAATGAGAGACGGCACGGTAAAGAGCATATATAATTGCCAATTGGCAGCCCTAGGAAACAGATTGGTAGATATATATTTGCCACAAACAGATTACCGGATATACGATTGAATATCGAAGCTTGAATTGGCAATGACTACATACTACATTAGGAGTGCAGCATTAGACAAAAAAGTGGCGCAATTTAGTTTGGCGATTTCCCAAAAAGGTTGCTATGAACCTATGTGTAGGCATACAAGGTATAGGTTATTATGCAGATATAAACGCTGAAAACTGCAGATGGATATTGCAAGGTAATATACTGCCAGAATATAGAAACAATATAAAGTATTCATTTGGCCTGGCTACCTTGTATTGAAAACATTAATATCTGCAAACCAGCAATACTACGGCAACCAGCCAATCAGCATGAGAATGCCACCGCACTCCGAGGCCAAAAGAAATCACCACCAGAGCATATAGTTGCAAAATTGCCAAGACGTATTGGTAACCAAGGAAAAAAATTACTTTTCCTTCTTTCTGTCCTTAGAAGGCTAGATAGATTCTAACATCGCCCTACCGAATCACATCACACAACAATTTAAAAGTACACAGGACTCGACACGTGTTTCGCCGGTACTAGACCGGCTTCATCGGGAGTCTACACAGATTGTGAATGATGCCCCTTTGAGGGTTTATCCCTCTTTTCTTGTTTACTTTTCAAAATTTCAAGCGTATGTTTTTTTTTCCACTCAATTCGTCTGCGGTGTCGGGTTTTTCCGGCAGCTGTTCTGCGCGGTGATCGGCAGCTGATCGGGTTTCTCCGGCGTGTTTGGCGGGGTTAATCAAGATGTTGTTGTGGGTTTCGTTGTGCGTTCGCCGGTTTTTGCGGTGAGTTTTCGTCGGGTTTGCGGCGGCTTTTCCCTGCACTACAACGGCCCTGTGGTGCTTGCTGAATACACCGCAGGGTCGCCAAAATGGGATTGCCGAATTGCTGAATTGAAGAGAACGAAGAGTCACCGAATGTGCGGTGACTTTTCGATTCTCTTTGAATAACCCCGGTAGTTTCCATTTCATTTTTAATCTGGTAAATGTTATGTTGGATGAGAATTCTACAAGTCTCATTAAAGCCATTAGTCTACGTCTTACACATTTTGTTGTTTGAGCTTAATCATGATCCATTTGATTAAAATACATATCAAAATGTGCTTTCTGAAACAATGTGTATTTGAGAAAATCCCCCAGGATTTTATCGATTAAATATTAAATATAGAAATAAGGTTGCAAAATATTCTTAACGAAGAACATAAGACAGCGTGATAGTTTTCAAAAGTACAATTTGATTGGTTTGCAAAGTAACAGTTTAATTGTTTTGTTTGCATTGTATTGTATTGTATTGTTCTGGCAGTCCTTTTTTCAAAATCATGTCACGGAGTTTTAAGTGCTTGCATTTTCTTCCTCTCCCTGTCACTTCAGCCTTTAATTTAATATCTTCGCACACAGTCAGGCTCTGGAGAGATGTTCGTTTAATAGGGCATTTAGCAGACCAATTAGGTCAACATAACTGAATGACTATAGGTATCGAGATTTTACTAGCAGGGTTATTCAGAGAGAGGTGAAAACCAGAAGAATGACTGGAGACGTGTAAATTCTAGGACAAAATAGCCAAACAGAAAAATTCTCCCATTTATCTCACTTTCCAAATCAGCTATTTTGACCTAGAATTTGCACTTCTCCAGCCATTCTCTTGGTTTTCACCTCTCTCAGTAGGTGTGATTGTAAATAATACATCAGAAATGTGAAGGAAGTGATAATAAAAGCAGTCTCTACATCCTTTACTAGGTTGAGTGGACACATTTATATGGGACATCACCACATGTTCCAGGAGAAACTCCCATCAACAAATTTAACAAAGGTTTTAGAGGACAAGGTCTTCAGATTCCCAGAGAATAGCAGAGTGAAGTTAGGAAAGATAATTCGGCAATCAGACATCCGTCAGTTGTCTGACGGTTAAATAGGAACCTTGATCCGACAATCGATCGAGCTGCCACAATAGGCAATCAACCCTATAACTGGGGAACCTTGACCATTCCTTAGATCAATACATCTATGCTTTTGCCTAGACCCTATGTGGGCCATGTGACCTCTGGCTTTGCTGCCCCCCCCGACTGCGCACAGAATGACACACACAAACACAGAGATAGGTTATCATCTCTATGCTCACTTGAACCTTGCACATATTTTTTTTTATTAGAATCTGAGAGGGAGGAGGTTGTAAAGTAAGAGGATCCCAGGAATGTCCTGCACCAATCTGTAACCTTGTCACAAGTAACACTATTCTGTATAGCGGGAATGAACATCTTCGGAGCATTTTATTATGTAACATTCTGATAGAATGATAATTAAAAACACTTTAAATGTAAGGCAAATATTTTAACGCTTAGCTAGATGTCCTCGTTATAAGCAGGGGATTTAGATTTTACAATATCTGATAACTCAGGGAGGGATTAGAACAGTAACCTAATAACAAACAGACAATGCAAACAATAGCTAGTGCCAGGAAACCTGTATCTTCTCTGATAGTAGAAAACTGTAGAATAAAGTCTACCACAAATGTGTCCAGGTGCAAATATTTTGAGGTGTTAATCACTTTATGGAAAACCAGAGCTGATGAAAAAGCAATTGAAACCCCACATCCGTCACACAACCGAATTTGAATTCCCTATAGAGCAGAGAGAGCATGTAAGAAAGTACCGTTTATGACAATACAGTACTAAAATACTAACATAACCTAAAACGCACATTCTAGCCATTTCTGCATTAATGCAATTGAAGATTGGTAGTGGCACCAAACACATTCTGCGGATCTGGTTCTCCTAGAACATGTTGATGACGCTGCAGGTTTCCTACTTGGTCCGCGTTGACATGATCGCATGGGAACGGACGTTCTCTCTGCTCGGACGCCTATGTGGCCACCTCGCTGAGCGCATGTTAGCGTGCTCAGCCCTACAAAGCGCGAGCCTCCTAAGGATGTCCGTTTTAGCTTTTCGATGGGGAAGGTTTCAGCATTTCAGGTGTAACATATGATACTATTACACAAGTTACACTATGTGGCCCTCCCCGTCGTGCCATCTCAGAAAACTACAAGGATGCAGGGAGAAGGGGTCACAAGGACACACTCCATGCACGCGTGTGACCGCAGCCTTAAAGGACACTAGTAGGGGTTTACTCACAGGTCTATTCACTAAAAGGTGAAACTCAGGAGAATTGGCAGACGTGAAAATTCTAGGTCAAAATAGCCAAACTAGAAAAATTCTCCCATTTATCTCACTTTCCAAATCGTCTATTTGGTCTAGATTTTTTCTTCTCCCGCCAATTCTCCTGAGTTTCACCTTTAGTGAATAGACCTGTCAGTTGGTGATACCTTTTGTTGCGGGACGCATCTCTCCTTAAAATTGACTGCACCTACATAAATCGACAAGCCCGGTCTTTGATCAATGTATCCTATTTACAGTGTTATTTGTTTTTTTTTGGAGATTTTGAGCTCACAGCATTTTCAGTAATATAAACAGCTAGCCAGAAAATTTAAAATATAAGAGAAGCAACCATCACTTTATCTTACTAAAAAGAAAATGGTGCAATGTATATATATTAGATACAAACCAATTGCATGGCTGTAATGTAGAGGGTCAAATATTAATATAGCAATTATTTTAAGTACAATGTAAAGTACAGGCATGCAACTATATCTGGGAACAAGGAGCAATAAATTCTCCGGATTATTGCTAGATAAAAAAATACAGCGTGATAAATATGAAGAGTCATACAGTGGGTAAGTAAAGTTCCTACAAACAAATAATATATTAATTCAAGTGGAGTGGTCCAAAAGGGATCTAAGGTGGTATCTTGTGCAGGTGGTTTGTGACGCTTTTGCGGTAGGTATAGCCATCTAATTGGAGGTAGCAAGGGTTAAAAAGATAGGGCTTTCTTCCCAAACCTTCAATTGATCAAAACTATGCACTTGTCTTCAAGGTGATTGGCTATTAAAAGAGGTACTGTATGAAGGACCCGGCTGTCCTCTGCTGGATGCTGGACAATATAATTATACAGGCACATGGAAATAGGCAAAGGATGCTCTGGAAGCCAACCAAGTCCCTGCATCAACTCCTGCTTCTTCTGTGCACTTTTATGAGTCACATTATTTCTTGGGTATTTCAGTGTCAACTTTCGCTATGCTCAGCATTGTCTGCAGCAACCTCTGCCACCCAGTATGAACGCTGCCTGGTTAGGCATTGCTGCAGACCATGCTGAGCGGGTGAATGGTTAAGGTGTGGGTGAAGTTGTAATGGGAAATTCACAATCCCCAAGCCCTGCATGTGATAGGAATATTCTTTGCACTCCCTCTGCTGGCCACTAGAGGGATAGCTTGACATTTTTCGACCGACTAACAAACAGAATAAAAGAATAACAATGTAAATTATAGGAAGATTTAAAACATGCCAGAAAAAAAAAATTAGGCGAGTTTAATTTGTGAGTTACAAAAACATGACCAGAAATTTTAATGGTATTTAAACATTTCCTTAATACGAATTATTAGGTCTGCATATTTGCATTTTTTGAAAAACGTTGGAAAAACTATTGTAAATCAATATGCAAACTTGTTTTCCCCAGTTTCTTGTTTTTAAAAGATCAGGTACATCCCATAAATATTATAATAAATAATAATTGTGATGTAAACTAAAGATGAAATTAAGGAATATATATAGCTAATGATTGTCATTACGTAACTGCAGTGGATGTGAACAGGGCCCTCTTCCCTCCCCATTGATCTCAGCATGTCAAACGAATATGTATATTTGGTTGTTTGTCCCTCCCATTGTACAGCACCAAGGAATTTGTTGGCACTTTTTAAATACATATAATTGCACATGCGAATGTAAACATGGAATTTGCTTTTATCCACTGTAACCCTATAACTATGTTGTGTATTGTATGTATTTGTTTATCGTTTTTATGTTCTGCTTTTGTGGATGAAACCAAAGCAACAGGAGAAATATGATCCATTGGATAAAGACCATCTTAGATACTTTTCTAGAGACAGACGTTGAGGAAAAATAACTCGGCACATACTATCTTTAAGTGCTAAAAGCAACAAAATTAACAATATAAGCAATAAAACCATGTAATCACAAGTTTTAATCAATGATTAATTATACGCGCAACATCTGCTCATGCTAGTCTGTTGTATAATTCATTTCTAAACCTGTTCACGACAACTTTCCAAGTTCAAAAACAAATATTTTGATTGTAAATAATGCATCAGAAACGTGAAGGAAGTGTTAATAAAAGCAGTATCTACGGGCTCTTAATTATTAATTTAAAATTAAGTCTATAAAAGAAGAACTTGATTCATTTACATTTTTTTTTCTGTCTGTCACCACTGTTTCTACCATGCTTTGACTTTAAAGTATATGTGCATGCATAACTTACAGTATAACATTTAAATATTACAATCAAGGAACAGTGTACATAATCTGAAAACAGTTGTTAGACTTGCATATATTTAAATTCAATGTAAATTGATAAAGCTCCCAAATTAGAGACATTGAATTTATTCTATTACATAAAGTAAACTGTAAATGTCCTTAGTGATGCTGAAGGGTGCATTGCTGGAGATTTCGATTTCAAACAACTTATTCTGTTGAAAAGTTTGCATTAATTTCTGCCTTAGCTTTATGGTCACCAAGGTTTTACTATTTAACCTCTCTGGCGTTACGATTCTGACATATTTTATATGTCAGAATCGTTAAACTTTATTTGACCCCCTGGTGGTATATCGAGTATGGCTCAGGGTTAAATGCATTGCTGAAAGCGGCACCCCTGAGCCACACTCGGGCTGGATACATACCTGTCCCTGCGCTCCCTCGCTGTCCCCCGCTGTCACCTCAGGACGATCGGACGTCATACTTCCTGGTTCCCTTCTCACGAGAAGGGAACCAAGAAGCAAAACGCTGCGATCGCCGGAGGAGAATTTGATCGCGGAGGTCAGTGAGGGAGCGCAGGACAGTTATGTATCCAGCCCGAGTGTGGCTCGGGGTTACCGATTTCAGCACTGAAAGTTAACCACGAGCCACACTAGGGAATACCGTCAGGGGGGGGGGTTAAACTGGTTAGCCAGAACATTAATATTTCTAAAAGGTGAAGTGAATAACATAGATTATACCATTGCATTGGCACCTTTCAAAGGTTGGGATAGATTAGGCAGCAAGTGAACTGTCAGTTCTTGAATTTCATGTGTTGGAAGAAGCAAAGATGGGTAAACAAAAAGATGGAGGACTTAGACAATGGCCAAATAATGACAGCTGGATGACTGGGTCAGTGCATCTCCAAAACAACAAGTCTTGTGGGGTGTTCCATGTTTGCAGTGGCTAGTACCAAAAGTGGTGGACAGAAGGACAACTGGTGAACTGGCATCAGGACATGGGTGCCCAAGGCTCATTAATGCTGGTCTTTCTGGTTTGATTAAACAGAAAAGGGGTCCGAATACACTTGACATGAACAAACACTGCTGCATATAATGTGCATCCCTTCATGGTATTGAACATCCCTGTTGGTAGTGGCCTCTTTCAGTAGGAAAATGCACCCCGTCACACTGTAAACATTTTTCAGGAATTGTTTGAGGATCATGACAAAGATTTCAAGATGCGGTCTTGGCCTTCAGAGTTCCCAGATCTCAATCCGAACTAGCATATATAAGGATGTGTTAGAACAACAAATCTGAACCATGGAGACCCCACCCCCCAATCTGCAGGACTTAAAGGATCTGCTACTAATGTCTTGGTGCCAGATACCACACAACATGTTCTGAGGTCTTTTGGAGATCATGTGTCAGCTACCGGGTTTCGGTGACACCAGGGATATGGATATGAACCCAGGATGCAGTAAATAAATATGCGACAACAAAAGGTTGGTGAAAATAGCAGAAAAATATATTAAATAAATAACTGGATACAAAACAAAGGCAGGAATTTTTATAAATAATAGTCCTTGAAAAGCAATGCAGATGGGGAAAACACAGTCACTTGAAAAAGGGAATCCTGGTAATATAAGTCTCTGCAAGGGAGTGAGGAGGAACGGTGGATTGTGGATGGAGGTCTTGAAGCAGGTAACACAGAAAGGGGTCTTGACACAGAACCCGCGAGGATGATTCAGAGCAAAGTCCAGGGGAATAGCCAGGGGTCTAGTACACAGGAATCAGATAGCAAGGCTGGTCACTAGGCTCTTGGGATGATTCAGGAACTTCCTTTGCCACGAAACAAACATTAAAGACAGAGCGCTGGCTGGGTGTGGGAGTGGTTCTTTTAAGGAACCCAGCCAGCGCTCATTACATACACCTGTTGCAGGACACCAAAGCTGGAACAAGGCATTAACATATACATAGACATGCCACCAGGGCTGGGCTCAGGACTTGGCCTTCCTGTTACGGTGTCGCCGTGGGACCTGACACCATGCCTTGACACATCAGAGCTGTTTTGGCAGGACAAGGGGTACCTGTAAGGTTTTAGGTAGATGGTTTAAATTTTGCGACTGGTCGTTGTATACATGTTGACTGTCAGTATGTAAAAATTTAATTTCTGTAGTTTCTCAAAAGCCCGTCTGGACTGCCTGTATGTTGCCTGTATGTACAGTATATAATGCGTAACAAACTATAGCTACTGAGCGGTCTATTGCAGTTGTAATAAAAAAAATGACATTGCATATCAATTGTTCATTTTCAATTGCCCATTTTAACCCTTTAATAGCCACGGATTTCGTGGTTAGTACACTAGCACCTGCCTCGGAATTGCATGCTAAACCGGGGATGCTACAGGGAAAATTGCAGGTTCAGGTTTTCCCCATTAGCATCCCCGTTTTAGCATGAAGGATATAATCTGGCCCTACATGGGTTATTCACTAACCACTGCAATTTGTCATCCTTGCAGACCATAGTGACTATCATCATTTTCAATAAACAAACAAAAATACCACAATGTATACGGGAGCGCAAATATAGGTAGTCCTTTATAGGTATGGAATCTCAAAGGATCTCCAAGAGACAGTCTCTATTTGAAGATAGTCCCAGATGTTCTCAGGTCACACGATGAGGGTACCGAGTGGAAGAGAAAAGGAAAAACAAATTGGGCAATATCGTATGCGTTGTGCAGAAGGATTGAGAAGGAGAAAAACTCACAAGTATAGAGCTGAACAGCTCAATGTGGTACGCAGTTGAGTCTCTATGGGGGACTCCACCCTCTGGTAATGGGGATTCCTGTTGCGCTGTTCACTCCAATCGGATGTTCCACAATGCACAAAACATCGAAAATGACCTCGAAGGAAAAGTAATATAGCGTAATCCCGTTTACAGGAAATATGGCATATAGTGATCCATGGACAGGTACTCACATAATTAAGAACCTCCTATATAGGTGTTTCTGTATAACAGCAGTAGACCACTTTGCAGGGGGTCTTAGCCTCTAGCTGGATAAGTTCATGTACTCCAGTAGAGGGCAGATGGATCCCAATGTTATGGATAGTGAAGCGATGGCAAGAGGTGGTTAGGGCATAAATAATATATGAATAGGCGTGGAAAAAAGGGAAGTTGGAAAAAAAGGACTTTTATTTTAAAACATATTAAAATACATAAAAGAAATGGGGTGTCAACGAGACGCGTTTCCCTTACCGAATCTGTAAGCTTCTTCAATCGTAATTAACCCCCATAGTTCTGCCTCCACAATTTATACCCTCCATAAATCACTGCCGCCGCGTTATGGCGTGCGTTCCACAGCGAGCCCGTCCACATGCGTTCCAAATCACTTCCGCATGCGTTCCATCTGTATCACTTCCGCATGCGTTCCATCCAAGGTACTTCCGCTTGCGCTCCATCATCCGAATGTCCGGTATAGATGATTCCTCCGATTTGTTGCGGCAATGTTTTCACATACATCACTAACCTCTATACAGAAGCATGTAATATTGGCCACATTTTTAACATATTCTATATGCCCAAAACCGACAAAAGCAATAGAATAGAAAAAGAGAGACTGAAGATGTACGTGATGCAAAAAAGGGGTGCCAAAGGTGTGTTGTGAGGGGTGTGTGTAATGGGATTATTTCAGAAAATGACTTATTTCAAAATCGGCATTTAAGCCACCTGGAATAAGGGTGTCTAGTATGTAAATCCACCTCATCTCCGTCATAATTAATTTTCTGGTCAAATCCTCACCCCTCCAATTACACTTAACAGCCTCTATGGCAAAAAACTGTGTACCTTTTACATTACAACCATGTGTGTCTCGAAAATGAAGAGACACACTATGTTTTTCATAACCTCTCGTTATATTGCACAAATGCTCATTTATACGTACATACAGAGGTCTTGACGTTTGGCCTATATAATTTTTACCGCATGGACATTTTAGTAAATAAACCACATACTTGGAATGACAGGTAATAAGCTGGTGGATTTTATAGACGGAATTCGTTCTAGGTGAAACGAATTCACGAATCGTTCTCCTTTTATTCAGGGTTTTTCTGCATGCAATGCATTGGCCACATCCGTAGAAACCAGCCGGCATTCCGAATGGATTCCCAAGTGTGGCTTTCTTCTCAATCATATGGTTTTTTACTAGCTGACGTCCTGAACTTCTACCACCTCTATAGATGATGGATGGTTTATCCGACAATATTGAGTTAAGGATAGGGTCTCTGTTCAAAATAGACCAGTGTTTCTCTATTGATTTCTTGATCTCTCTGTTGTGCACGTTGTAATCTAAAATAAAGGATACAGAATTTTCTTGAGTATTTTCTCGTGGTTTGTTATTCAAGAGAGTTGATCTCTTTGTTTGTAATACATCTTCCTTGATAGTTTCAAGGGTTCGTTTATGGTACCCTTTAGTCGCAAATTCATGGATCAGTTTTTGAGATTGCAACTGGTACTGACCAACATCGGAGCAATTCCGACGGACCCTCACCATCTGTCCTTTGGGTATGCCATTAAGCCAAGGTGGGTAATGATCGCTTCTTTTGTCGATATATCCATTCACATGGACATCCTTAAAGTGAGTTTTGGTGCAGACCTTTCCATTTTCTATGTATAGAGTGAGATCAAGAAAATCCACTGTAACTGGATCAATGGTGGATTCTAACTTAATGCCTACTGAGTTGACGTTTAGGTGATCGATGAATGACTGCAGATCATTGTAGCTGCCTTCCCATACAATCAGAATATCATCTATGTACCTACGGTATAGGACGAGGCTATGCCCCCAGTCATGCCCACTCCAGACCACTTGGTTCTCCCAATAGGCCATGAATAGATTGGCATAACTGGGGGCAAACCTCGTCCCCATGGCCGTACCGTTCCTCTGGAGATAAAAATCCCCATTATACCAAAAATAATTATGGGTGAGTATAAGTCGTATGCCCTCAATTATAAATTTAATCTGATTAGTCTCAAATTTTCTTGAGTCTGTAAGGAAAGCCTCCGTTGCTTCACATCCGACATTATGAGGAATTATAGTGTATAGGGAGTTGACATCGCATGTTGCCATAATATAGTTGTCTTTCCATTCAATTTTTTCCAGAAGACATAATACTGACATGGTATCTTTAAGGTAGGCACGGGTCTCTATCACTAGGGGCTGTAGTAATAGATCAATGTATTCGGAAATCCTAGATGTTATCGAATTGATACCCAACACTATGGGGCGGCCTGGAGGATTGGTTTTATTTTTATGCAATTTGGGCAAATAGTAGATGACAGGTATACGAGGATGTTCTATTTTTAAATACTGGTATTCCCTCTCTTTGAGAATACCAGTGTCTTTGCCCCTTTGTAGGTATTCAAAAAATTATTGTTTAGTTTGAACGGTAGGATTGCCAGGTAATAACTGGTATGTATTGGAGTCGCCAAGTAGTCTACTCATCTCTTGGTGATATTGATCTGTATTAAGAATCACAACTCCCCCCCCCTTATCCGCGGGTTTAATTACAAAATTGCTATCCTCTCGTAATTGTTTAAGTCCTGCATGTTCCTTTTTGGTCAAGTTGTTATGGAACTTTCTATTTCTAGTCTCTAGTTTTCTTATATCAGTATAAATCATTTGCTCAAACGTATCTATCTCTTTAGAGGCCATGTGGCGGGGGTAAAAAGTGGACTTCTCCTTCAATTCAGTATGTACATATGGATCTGGATGTAATTCCAATTGTCTCTCTAAGGGAGTTCTCGCGAAAAAGCGTTTCAAACATAATTTCCTTTTAAATTTTTGCAAATCGATGTAAGTACTAAAAGTACTACCTCGATTAGTAGGGACAAATTTGAGTCCTTTGGCCAATAGATCAATTTGGCCTTGGGTAAGTGTTTTTCCACTAAGGTTGAAAATACCCCTAGATTCTATATTTTTCCTCTCTTTCCTTCCCTGTACTGCTCCTCCTCCTCTACATCCTCTTCTCTTAAAGGTCTTTTCCTTGGTGTCCTCACTTGCTGTTGATTGTTGATTATACCTTTCATTTTGTTTTTGTAGTTGGCCAAATGAGGGACTTCACTCCCCAAATCTAATCTCTCATCTCTTCGGAAGACTTCCTGATCTTCATGTTGAAGAAGAGGTGTGTATCTATTACTCAGGGGGAGCAGTGGTGCTCTTTGTGGATCAGAATCACGGGAATTCTTCATGCCTCCTCCATAGAGGTGCCGATTATTTACGCCTCTTTTCTCATAATTTTCGAAAGTTTTACGGTATGTTTCGTATGGATTACTGTCATTTCTGTTTGGAGGTGGTCTTCTATCGATCCGATTCCATCTAGGGCTAAAGTTGTTCTCCTGACGGCCTCGAAAGCTATTCCTTCTCAGCGGGTTCCTCCTTCTTACTATCGTGTTCTCTTGTTTTTCTTCTTGTGGATACATCCATCGGGACCTCGATGTTTCCTGCTGTAAGGTCCTCTCTGAGTCAACTTGTGGAGGCAAATCAACTTTAGCTCCCTTTCTACCTCTAAAGTGCTGATTGGCTGTATGATTTTGAAAAATCCACACTTTGTTAGCTGCATAGTCACCTAAGTCGCGATTGAATTTACTTTTTTTCTTGATTATAAGTTCCTTTTCTAATTTCTCTAAAGCACCCTCGATCCTATCTAAATAGTTCTTTCTTTCAATTTCTTCTGTGCATGTACCTATCTGTTCGAAAACCATATTGATTTCCAAACCAAGTGACTCTAATAAGTCCTTTCTTCTCGAAATGACTACTTCTATCATGGTGAGAGAAAAGCCTTCTAGCATATTGCACCATGTGATCATGAATGGATCATCGATCATTTCAGGGGAAGGATCCTTAATCCATCTCAAGCCGCGTGGTATGATGTTATCTTTGGAATAACGTTCTAATGTGTTTATGTCCCATTTTAATCTTAGTTCTTTTTTCACCGTAGGTACATAGATGATATTCTGATTGTATGGGAAGGCAGCTACAATGATCTGCAGTCATTCATCGATCACCTAAACGTCAACTCAGTAGGCATTAAGTTAGAATCCACCATTGATCCAGTTACAGTGGATTTTCTTGATCTCACTCTATACATAGAAAATGGAAAGGTCTGCACCAAAACTCACTTTAAGGATGTCCATGTGAATGGATATATCGACAAAAGAAGCGATCATTACCCACCTTGGCTTAATGGCATACCCAAAGGACAGATGGTGAGGGTCCGTCGGAATTGCTCCGATGTTGGTCAGTACCAGTTGCAATCTCAAAAACTGATCCATGAATTTGCGACTAAAGGGTACCATAAACGAACCCTTGAAACTATCAAGGAAGATGTATTACAAACAAAGAGATCAACTCTCTTGAATAACAAACCACGAGAAAATACTCAAGAAAATTCTGTATCCTTTATTTTAGATTACAACGTGCACAACAGAGAGATCAAGAAATCAATAGAGAAACACTGGTCTATTTTGAACAGAGACCCTATCCTTAACTCAATATTGTCGGATAAACCATCCATCATCTATAGAGGTGGTAGAAGTTCAGGACGTCAGCTAGTAAAAAACCATATGATTGAGAAGAAAGCCACACTTGGGAATCCATTCGGAATGCCGGCTGGTTTCTACGGATGTGGCCAATGCATTGCATGCAGAAAAACCCTGAATAAAAGGAGAACGATTCGTGAATTCGTTTCACCTAGAACGAATTCCGTCTATAAAATCCACCAGCTTATTACCTGTCATTCCAAGTATGTGGTTATTTACTAAAATGTCCATGCGGTAAAAATTATATAGGCCAAACGTCAAGACCTCTGTATGTACGTATAAATGAGCATTTGTGCAATATAACGAGAGGTTATGAAAAACATAGTGTGTCTCTTCATTTTCGAGACACACATGGTTGTAATGTAAAAGGTACACAGTTTTTTGCCATAGAGGCTGTTAAGTGTAATTGGAGGGGTGAGGATTTGACCAGAAAATTAATTATGACGGAGATGAGGTGGATTTACATACTAGACACCCTTATTCCAGGTGGCTTAAATGCCGATTTTGAAATAAGTCATTTTCTGAAATAATCCCATTACACACCCCTCACAACACACCTTTGGCACCCCTTTTTTGCATCACGTACATCTTCAGTCTCTCTTTTTTCTATTCTATTGCTTTTGTCGGTTTTGGGCATATAGAATATGTTAAAAATGTGGCCAATATTACATGCTTCTGTATAGAGGTTAGTGATGTATGTGAAAACATTGCCGCAACAAATCGGAGGAATCATCTATACCGGACATTCGGATGATGGAGCGCAAGCGGAAGTACCTTGGATGGAACGCATGCGGAAGTGATACAGATGGAACGCATGCGGAAGTGATTTGGAACGCATGTGGACGGGCTCGCTGTGGAACGCACGCCATAACGCGGCGGCAGTGATTTATGGAGGGTATAAATTTGGAGGCAGAACTATGGGGGTTAATTACGATTGAAGAAGCTTACAGATTCGGTAAGGGAAACGCGTCTCGTTGACACCCCATTTCTTTTATGTATTTTAATATGTTTTAAATTAAAAGTCCTTTTTTTCCAACTTCCCTTTTTTCCACGCCTATTCATATATTATTTATGCCCTAACCACCTCTTGCCATCGCTTCACTATCCATAACATTGGGATCCATCTGCCCTCTACTGGAGTACATGAACTTATCCAGCTAGAGGCTAAGACCCCCTGCAAAGTGGTCTACTGCTGTTATACAGAAACACCTATATAGGAGGTTCTTAATTATGTGAGTACCTGTCCATGGATCACTATATGCCATATTTCCTGTAAACGGGATTACGCTATATTACTTTTCCTTCGAGGTCATTTTCGATGTTTTGTGCATTGTGGAACATCCGATTGGAGTGAACAGCGCAACAGGAATCCCCATTACCAGAGGGTGGAGTCCCCCATAGAGACTCAACTGCGTACCACATTGAGCTGTTCAGCTCTATACTTGTGAGTTTTTCTCCTTCTCAATCCTTCTGCACAACGCATACGATATTGCCCAATTTGTTTTTCCTTTTCTCTTCCACTCGGTACCCTCATCGTGTGACCTGAGAACATCTGGGACTATCTTCAAATAGAGACTGTCTCTTGGAGATCCTTTGAGATTCCATACCTATAAAGGACTACCTATATTTGCGCTCCCGTATACATTGTGGTATTTTTGTTTGTTTATTCTTTATTGGGTGAGGGATACACCCCACGGTGAGCTGCATAAACCGTATAATTCCCTTTTTTCCTTCATCACGGTGAAACACCAGCGCCTACAACACTTTCTGACCTTCTTGGTCACTTTTCCTCTATCATCATTTTCAGTCACACTAAATCTTTATCAGGGTTATTCACAAAGAGCCGATCTGACCCCAAAATGGCATCGAACAGGGAATTTCCCCGTACGGAGACATTTCGTGGCCATTTAGCTATACAGAGAGCCGGAAGTTCGCTAAAGTTGGACAATTGCCAGCAAGTACAGTGCCTGTTCGAAGGCAGTGAAAGTCCCCATAGAGAAGCAATGGTTAATCTATTCACAGAACACCGAACAGCAGTGACAAAATTGTCAACAGCCCTGATGTTCGGTGGTTCATTCGGCAGGTTTAATCAGACGAATACCATAGGCTTCAATGTTAAAAATATTACTGTTTTTTTATACAATATCTAATAAAAGTGCCACGTCTCATGCTCCTGGAGCTGCCCGACACTCGGCAGCGCTGTCCTCGCTACTCGCTGGCCGGGTGCCGAGTGATATACCAATCACGTGACTGACTGGGAGGCGGGGCACAGCATGATGACACAGAGCTGCCGGATTTAAAAGCCAGTATGCTATACTTACTCCTTGGCCTGACGTGGAGTTTACTTCCCCAGCACTTTACTGTGTTATCTGTGACTGTCATGAACCTGGCTTTGTTTGAGAAAGACAAATTGTGTACCGACCCTGCTTTGAGAATACCGGCTTGTGTACCGACGCTCCCTTGTCTGAGACCCCCGAATTCTGTACCGATGCTGCCTTGTCTGAGAACCCCAAATTGTGTACCGACGCTGCTTTGCCTGAGAACCCCAACTTGTGTACTGACACTGCCTTGTCTGAGAACCCTGAATTGTATACTGATCCCATTAGTCGGAGTTACCCTGCTTTATACATCATCCTGGGCATAAGGGTGACCCGTTTTCCTGGCATCAAGATCAGTACTGTCTGGGCCTGCTTTGTGTTTCTACTTTGTGGCCTGTTAACCCTTGCTGAGTGGAAAAGGATAGAGTCCCTGAAGATAGTCGGTTATACTGACCATTCATGGATCAGAGGGGTAGATAGGGTTCTGATTAGAGGGACAGAGATCTTGTTAACGGGGGGATCCCTGACAAAAAGTCTCTTTAGTAATCTTTTTTTTCTCTAAGATCTTTTAGGTATTTTTCGTGCTTCTTTTATAGCGGTTTTTCTTTTTTCTGTAACAGACTTTTTATTATCATTCATAGGACCTTATATGTTCATTCAGTCGTTTTTTGCAAACAGTGTTGCAGTTTTCACACTTTCAATTGTACTGTTTTTTTTTCCCCGTTTAATTTTCTTGTCCGGCGGCTTGTCGGCTTTGTCCTGCGGCTGGATGGCGTTGTGCTCGGCGGCTCGTCGGCTGCGTTTGGCAGCCCTCCGGTGGGTTTGCTGTGGATATCCAGCAGGTTGGCAGCGGCAGCTTTGCTATGGCTGTCTGGTGGGTTTGCGGTGGCATTTGGCGGCTTATTCCCTACATTTCGGGGACACAGTGATGAATGGTGTATTCACCGCAGGGAAGTGAGGGGAACGACAGAACACCAAAATGTCGGCGACATTCTGGGGCTTTGTGAATAACCCCTTATGTTTCCCAAAAGAGAAATTCAAATAGCATCAGGAGAAGATTTATTGCGGAAGCTGCTCCACTCATTGTTTGAATTTCTCTTTGGGAAAAGCTGAAGTTTATCATTCTTGAAAAAACGGTGGTTAGTGAATATTCCTGTATTTCAGTTTCACTGCCTCCCTGGACTCTTTTTAGGGGCACTTATTCAGTTTAGTGAAACCTCAACCATAGTCAAGCAAGCACATATTGTGCCACAATCATCACTGTATTTCTTTTATAAAATAAAAAAAAATTATGTGCAAAGGAATATTATATATAAATAGAATGATAAAAAAAAACTGTCATACTTTGGAACTTAATGTAATTGAGAAAAAGTTGGATATTTGAATGCACGTACTGCTTTGGAAAGAATTGCAGCCAGACAGCTTAGAAATCTGTTTCCAAAATTGCTAATTACAGATGAAAGGGTGATGTCTGAATCAACTGCAGATTTTATCATACTGATTTATGTGTGTATTCATTTTCTGTCTGTATGTAGAATATTTTAGTCAATTATTTGTATTTAAAGTTCTTTGCATTCTGCTCCTTTAAACACTTTATCATCTCGCTCATTATATATCTTGCTTTCCTAAAAAATATATTTTAACAACATGCATTTTAGAAATAAACAACAAGATAATAATAATAATACTAACTCAATATCTTTAATTAAAACAGGGAAGATCTAATTGTGTTTAATTTCTAGAAAATAAATATAACGGTCATTACAATAATTACAATGTATTACTTCTTATGAAATGGAACGATTAGTATATTGACCAATAATATTTATTTATCTAATAAACCAAATTTGATTTATTCGAGAAATAAATGTAATTTATGTTACGTGTTAATAACAGTTTATACGCTTACTAAAGTAGCTATGATTATTAGCGGTAATTATTGTAAATGTGTGCACTGATCTATTGGGTAATATACCTGTAGCATTACTATGGAAATAGCTAAAATGGTTTGCAGGCAAGGTGAAAGCTTTTTAAGTAAAGATTAAAGTATTTTTAACGTGAAGGATGTGTTCATATTCCAAAGGTTTTATTTTAAAATGTCCAATATTGCTTCAGCTATTAAAAAGCACATTTCTCTTGCTTTACAAAATAAGATAAAATAAAGTAAAATAGAAGCAATCGATGTTTGCAAACAGCATCTTGCAGCAGAATTTTATTAGTACTACCGGCATTTTCTTCCCAGTGACCTGAAAGTATTTCATCTCTGCTCATACAGTAATAATTTCTTGCTTATCGGGCTCCATGTACTACTCTTAAAGAGTGGTAACAAAAAACACTTCTATCATAATTTTTACTGGTTCAGTTCTTTTTAACCATTTACACATGTGCACAAAAGTATTTCTATTGCTTTTGACACTTCAGAAACCACTGCCAGATAAAACAAGGCTTCAAGCTCTGAGAAGAACTCCCCCGTTCAGTCACAGCTTCTGCACGGGCAGCTTTTTTGCAGGTGAACTGTGATCATAGTGCCTCGCTCAGGGGGTCCTAACAAGGACCTTGACTAAGCTACTTCCCTAAGGCAAGGCAGCTGTCCCATAAAGGAACAGAGACAGGAATGAAGGTATAATTACTTAATTACAGTGCTCTCATTTATACAGTTTATGGTGTAGAAAATAAGCCACACTAAGAGGGAACACCCCTGATGTTGCCCTGTTTCCTTCCCACATTTTCTCAACATTGTCTTATCTCAGTGTGATTTCTCAGCATTACGTCATCCTTTCCCACCGCTCTCTAGCTGACCATGAGGGTGTAACCAAAAAAGAATAATGAAATAGGAACAAACATGCTTACATAACTATATACAGTATTGAATAACCAAGTAATAGTAAGATGGGGTATATCACCTAAGCCAGGGGTCCCCAACCCCTGGGTTGCGGACCGGTACCGGTCCGTGGCGTGTTACGTACCGCGGCATAATGCAGAGTGGCTATTACTACATATGAAACTTCTCTTGCTCGCCCGCCTGCCGTCCCGCCTGCTATCCCACCTCTCACCCCCTGCACCGGGCAAGCGAGCGAAGCTTCATGTATAGTTGTTGCAGCCACTCCACATAGGTCACATCAACTCCTGCGCTGAGCTTCGCCTCCTGTCATCCTCCAATGAGCTGTCAGGACAGGTGAGGGTAGAGCTTAATGTGATGACATGTCATCACGTTAACCCCCGCCTTTGCCATTGCTGGTTAGGAGTGGTGACGGGAGAGAGCACGCCACTCAGCAGCAGCATCAGACCCAGCAACACTTAAAATCCATAGCATTAAACCCAGCAGCACTCAAAATCTGCAGCATCAGAACAGGCAGCAGCATCAGACCCAGCAGAGCTCAAAATCAGCAGCATCAGACCCAGCAGCAGCACTCAAAATCAGCGCACTGGCAGAGTCGTCAGCAGCCCAATAAATGTAACGCGCTTGAATCATCCTGAAAATACCCCTTCCCGGGCCATGGTAAAATTATCCTCCACATATCATCCCAGAGGCAAAAGGCTGGGGACCACTGACCTAAGCAGTTGCTTCAGTTAGAATTGGAATAAAGAAAACAATTCAAAAGCGAGCACTAAACAGGGTTACAGAATGCCAGAGGGGTTATATACTAACCACATGTCAATAATATATCAATAATGGTGGTTTTACATCAGTGAACTACAGGGAACGATCATGGACCAGCTACAGTGAATTCACTATTTAGGGAAGTTCCATCATAGTTTTCATCTGTTCCCTCTACTGCGGTTTCTGCCAAAGTCGTTCAGTGTAGTTCTCGGTGGGGTGTCCACAACAGTTTCCACTGTAGTTTCATGGGAAGTTGTCTCTACTGTTGTTTCAATGGCCATTGAAGAGAATTTTGTAGTACGCATGAAGTACTTCATGAACAAGAGGTTCACAAAAGGCCAGAGTAACATCTGATTGAATAGAGTGTATTCCAAGCTGTGTTTATTTTCTAAGCAAAATATGATGGTTTTGGCATCATATTACCATGACATCCTTCTTTGATTGGTAACTGCACTTTTACTATCTCAGTCATATTAACCATTTATTATCACATGCTTGGAAGCTAGCAGCCTGAGGTTTGCTCCACTCAGGTTTCCCAGAGCCAGTATAGGTTGTGTATATTAGCACAACCAAAGAAAACAATAGAAGAGCGTACAAATTTTAAACCCAATTGGTGGATAAGAGGAGAATTTCAACATGCAGCGCCAAACCTGCTTGTTGAAATCCTCCTCTTATCCACCAATTGGGTTGGATCTGTGCGCTCTTCTATTGTTTTCTTTTGTTGTGCTATTGTATGTAAGATGTTGTGTACCACCCCCTATTAGTGTGAGCAGCATAGGAGATATATATTGTATAAGGAGAAGCGCCAAACAACACCTATTACCATTTACAGGTTGTGTATATTGAATGTATTCATTTGTCCATCTTGTCGACAGTTCCAGGAAAAAACATAGAATAATAGTGTAACAGTAGATCAATTTCATACAGTGGTTTATTCAAAAAGCACCAGATGTTACTAACTCTGTATATTTCTGTAACAAAGCGCTGGCTTTTGTCGATGTTGCACCAAGTACAATTTTTGACAAATAGCCTCGAGAGAAGTTTTACTGGGCAGGTTAATCTGCAGCTGCTTGGATTTTTCTTTTGCGAAGCACAAGCCTCTTCTGCAACAACTGCAACTTTTGCAATATCAGTAAATATCACTGGTTTCTGAATAATCCTTTTACTTTCTAAAACCGATAACCTAGCACACACTCACTAAGGGTTATTCAATAAGAGCGATACCTGCCACGAATTGCACTTAACAGTGAATTTCACCATACGGTGCAATTTCGTGGCAGTTTGGCTAATTTACAAAGCTGTCAATTTGCCAAATATTGGCGAATTTTCAGCAAAATATAGTGCAGTTCGCCTCAGAGCGACGCAATTTGGCGGATCTTCGTAGCAGTGAAATTGTCCCGTAGAGAAGTAATGGTTAATCTATTCAGAGAACACCGAATTGTACCAAATGTTGGCGAAATGCCCAGATTTTTGGTGGTCCAGTTCAGCAGGTTTAAACAGCCGAATCCCATGGGATTCAAGGTTAAAATAATATATTCAAATTTTTATTGGATTTTTTTATTTTTATGAACTTAACCCCTTAGTGACTGGGCGGTTTTACACAAATCCGTCCTTTAGTGACTGCTGTTTTTACGTTTCTGCGCTGTTAGTGTTTAGGCTAGGGTCAGACGAACGCATTTTTCACGTTGTCCGTGAAAAAGTGCGTTCGAACGAACGTACGTATTTTTTCCCGGAATACGCGATAGCGGTCATACGATGCGCCTTTTCGTCCGTGATTTTGTACAGATCATCAATAAAACACTTTTTGTGTCTGGACGTTATGTTAGCCGGACATTAGCAGCGTCTGACGTCTCCTAATCACACACACACGCCGCTATGCGGCCGCAGCGCACTCTGTACGTCAGTAGTAGCGGTTTGACGTTCTCGAAAAAATGCGTTCGTTTGCCACTTGCGTTGTACGGACGAACGTTCGTGTGGCCGTTCGTCGTATGTTCCCCGGCATTGGACGTCATTTGCTGCTAGCACGGCCGTGATTTCGTGCGGCTAAACGCACGTGAAAAATGCGTTCGTCTGACCCTAGCCTAAGGACAAATTTTCCTCTTACTCGTTTATGCAACCCACACATATTTTACACTGTTTTTCTCGTCATTAAATGGACTTTATAAAGATACAATTTTTTTCATCATTTCACATAATTTACTATAAAAAACATTGTGAAATATGACAAAAAAATTGAAAAAACACCACTTTTTCGAACTTTGACCCCCAAAATTTCTTATGTATCAACAACCGTCAAAAATTTTTAATTCCTTAGTAGTTTCTAAATTTAGTTCTGAGTTTAGCAATACCCAATGTTTACATATTCCTCGCTTTTTTCCTTATTTTATGCAACAATAAGTGCAAGTAGCATTTGGCCATTTCCAAAGAGTTTATTTTAAAAACTAGTGATAGTGACATTGTAACACTGATATCTGTCACTAATTCCTGAATAACCCTCCACATATACATATTTTTTTAAAGTACACAAATCAAGGTATTAAACTTGGGGTATTTTGACTCTTTCTATGCAAACCATTTTACCACAAATCTATGCCAAAGTTTGAAAAAAAAAAAGTTTTGGTGATTTTTTTTTGAAGGCAATTTAAGAATACATGTACTGTGAACTTTAAGGTTTACTGCCAAAAAACACCCCAAAATATGTTCAGCAACATCTTCTGAGTAAATTGATACCACCCATGTATAGGTATGTTGGGTCATTTGGGGGCTAATAGGCCTTATTTGGGGGGTGCACATTTCAGTTTTCCAACTTGGAATTTTCACATTTCGTTATCATGCACCCATGTCCTATTTGGGACATTTTTGAAGCCGGCCAAAGTAATTTACCCCCATCAAACCATATATTTTTAAAAAGGGCACACCCTAGGGTACTTCAAAGAGTTGTATTTTAACACTTTCCATGCACTATCTCTATGTCAAACTTTCAGGTAGTCACTTTTTGTGTTATTTTTTCACACACATTGTACTTTAGGCATGAATTGTCAAATCCAGTTATGGGTTACTGCCAAAAAACACCCCAAAATATGTTCAGCAACATCTTCTGAGTAAAGTGATACCACCCATATATAGATTTGTTCTCTTGTTTTTGGGGTGCTACGCCAATCTTTTGACATGTGCTTGTCAATTTTCTAATTTGACATACAGTATCTTCTTTGCTTATCTTCTTTTTAGGGGCCTTTTTACATACCCCAATTTTATGAACGTGCATATATTTGGTAAACTAACACCCCAAAGTATTGTAAATGGAGTGTTTTTATGCTATGGATGCAAATGTTTGCTCCAAACAAATTGGATACTGCTTGGTGGTCATTTTTCATTTTCACACCCACATCAGTTTTGGACTGTGATTTAGGAGACACTGTTGTTGGTTACTGCATGAAAACTCTCCAGGTTGTTTTCTGAAAGGTCTCCTGAGTACACCCATGCCCCCCATGCATAGGTTTGCCAGGATTTTGGGAAGGTTCAAATACAATTTTTATGACTTTGTCATTGGAGTTGAAATTGAGATTATTTCTTCAGCTAGGCCTATCTTTGGTTTTGGGTCTACCGCATACCCCAGTTTGAATTATTGCCAGAAAATTGTTTATATTTGAAATGTTGACACCCCAAGGTATTGCATATGGAGTGCTTTGATGCCATGGATGCAACGGTTTTAGCCCAAAACATTTGATAAGGTGTATGGCGGTAATTTTTAAATTTTATGATTTTTACGCCCACATTAGATTTGGACTGTGATTTAGGAGACACTGTTGGTGGTTACTGCATGAAAACTCTCCAGGTTGTTTTCTGCAAGGTCTCCTGAGTACACCCATGCTCCCCATGCATAGGTGTGCAAAGATTTTGGCAAAATACAGCACCAATTGTAGAACATAAAAATGTAGGAATAAAATGTAAAAGTCTGATGCAGTAAAAGAAAAAAAAACTAAACTGAACTAACTAACTAGAGTGTAAGAAAAAATAGAAAGGAAAAAAAAAATCACAGATCACGCACAGTGTGATATATCTTGAAACAGTCCCCAAGACACAGACCGGGTTGTCCAGGGCATTCTGGGCAGTAAAAGATTGTGTCTCTCCTCTGCCCCCTCTTGAAACACACCCTGCATCTTTTTTGGGGTTTCTGTTTGCCCTCAAAATGTGTAGCCCCAACTCTGTCCCCATCACCGCCCGGGGAGCATGTGCATCCTGGTACAAAAACCCCGAAATGACCTGGAGCTGAAACTGTAAAAAGGACAGCGTCACTCCGGGGTTTGCCTTTTTGCAGAGCAAAAAGGCATTGTGGGTTGCAATTTGCATCAGGTAAATTGCAACCTTTTTGTACCCGGCCCTTGACTTCCGCATAATCTGGTAGGGCTGGAGCAGCTGATCTGCCAGATCAACCCCACCCATATGCCGGTTATAGGCTTTGATGCACACTGGCTTCCTGATGCGCTCAGCTCTGCCACGTACAGAGACCTCCACAGACCTCTCACTGTGGATGGTGGATAGAAGGTATACATCCTTCTTGTCTCTGTACTTGACCGCCAACAGCTCCTCTTGGCGCAGAGCTGAGGTCTCCCCCCTTTTTAACCGGGTGCGGACAAGCTGTGCTGGGAAACCTACGCGGTTCTTGCGAACAGTACCGCATGCTGCTGTATCAAAACAATACAGCAGCTTGAACAAAGGGACACTCGTATAAAAATTATCAACATACAAGTGGTACCCTTTGTTCATCAGGGGAAAAAGTAGGTCCCACACAATCTTGCCACTGGTTCCCATGTGTTCTTTCCCTCGTACACCCGGAAGGCCTGAGTATACCCACTCTCGCTGTCACAGAGCTTATACACCTTCACTCCATACCTGGAGCGTTTGGAAGGAATATACTGCTTGAATCCCAGTCTTCCCTTGTATTTCATTAGGGATTCATCCACGCAGATATTAGGGATTCATCCACGCAGATATTCCTTCCAGGTGTATAAGCCTCTGCAAACCTGGCGGCGAAGTGGGTAATCAGGGGGCAGATTTTATACAGCCTGTCAAACTGGGGATGCTCTCTAGGAGGGCACAGGCTGTTGTCACTGAAGTGCATGAAACGCAAAATGTTTTCATACCTTCTATATGACATTGATTGGGGGTAAATGGGGGTAGAGCAGATGGGGCTACTGCTCCAGTAGGAGCGAATTGGGGGCTTCTTTATGATGCCCATCAGCATAGTAAGTGCCCAGAATTTCAGAAATTCCAGCGCTCTCTAGAAGTGCGGGGCACCTTTCCGGTCAAACCGGATGTTGATCGCTCCCGGGGAGCGATCACAAGGTGCCCCGGCACTTCTAACCGCCATTGCATGGATGCCTGGACTCCCAGGCAGCCTGCAATGGTGTTTGAGCTGCTGGAAGCGATCTGATCGCTTCCAGCACTCAAAAGACCGCAGGACGTACCATGTACGTCAGCGGGTCTAAAAGAGACCCGCGGCCGTGACGTACATGGTACGTCCGCGGTCTCTAAGGGGTTAAGGCATATTTTAATGGCTTTTTTATTCTGTAACAGACCTTTTTATAGCACCATTTTTACCATTTTAAACATCTGTTTTTAAACAGCAGAGTTCCTTTTTTTTCTTTCCCTAGGCATTCGGAAGCTGATCGGCTATTTTCGCGGGGCATTTGGCAGATCTTTAGTTGTCGTCGGCGGGCTGATTGGCAGGTTGATAATTGACGTATCCCGTTCGGTGCACTTCGGGACCCTGCGTTGAATGCTGAATTCACTGCAGGGTCGGCGAATTTAAATTGCCAAGGCACACCAAAGTAACGAACAAGATAGGGGACATACATTTCGATGCTTTCTGAATAACCCCTACTGTATTTAGCACCGATAATACGAGCTCACATAGTTTACTTAGCTCTATGCAGATGTTATGGATCATCATAACAGTTTAATATAAACACATTATTATATGTTTTTAATATATACCACCCTACCTGAATAGACTGCTTCCCCTAGCAGTTGCCTCATCCTATAACCTCTGATCCAGGACCAGCACCTTACTTGCAATACCACAATACAAAAAGAAAGTGTCTCGATCCTCATTTTCCTACAGAGCACCACAATTATGGAATAACCTCCCAGACGCCATCAAATCTTCCCCCAGTCTAAAGTCACTTAAGAGATCTTTATTAACATACCTCAATACGGAATACACCTGTAAACATGTAACATAGTGAATATATTTCCTACATATTTATTTTCTGTGTTAATCTGTATAGTTATGTATGTTTTTATTTTTAATATCTTGCATTTATTGCTTTGTATTTCTGTAACAACTGTAAAATTTCAATGTTCTTGAACCCAGGACATACTTGAAAACGAAAGAAATCTCAATGTATCCTTCCTCGTAAAATACTTTAAATAATATATTCTTTTGGCTATTATTAAAGAAAAATGTTATATTGAAATACCGACAGACATGTTGGAGTGTTCACATGAGTGTTCAACTTTGTGCTTCCCAATATGGGATTTGCTGTGAGTTTCATAATAAAATAATGTGATTTTATTTTTTTGACTGTTGCAATCATCCGCTCATCCCTGCCTTGTTTTTTTAACAGCAAAACTTTTCACTGGGGGTTTTATAATTTTGATGGAATTCAAAGATGAGAGCCTTCACACTGCAATACTGACAGATCTTCGAGGGGTAATTATTGCTTAACTGACTATAGCTTGATTACATTAAATCAGCATCACTGACACTGTTTGCATTATTGATTTCAACTAATTCATAGAAAGAACGGAAACACTGACAGAATCAGATTATATGTGGATGTGTGGCTTAAATAAGGACATTGTATTAAATCAAATTTAAAAAAAATAATATATATATATTTTTACATATGTCTTTGCGGCCATAAACTAGCATTCGGTGCCTAAACTACTACATGGAAGCATAGTTCAATCGGCAAAAGAAATGTGACAGGTTTCAGACTTACAAGCTAAATACTGTTCATTATCATGTTGAATTACCAAAATGTCAAATGCATTAGAAAGCCAACGTGACATTGCCTTGGGCTTTTTGCTTTAGTATTATCTCAGTAATGGTTCTGTATAATTGATTGTTGAAGCAGATTTTAGTTATATTATCCTAGCAAAAGTTTCTGATGAAGTTTACGATGAGGTTTTCAGGCTTCAGAGAGAAAGTAAAAAATATATAATAATTACCATGACAAGATGTGTGACCATATAAAAATATGAGAAGAATGACTGCCAAAGGGCAAAGGAAAAGATTACAAATCATGCAAAATTAAGATATTTTTAAAAAAACTTTGAAATTTCATTGAGTCAACTAAAGTTCTAATTGTAGCTCATTACTTTACAATTTCTACATTAGCTGCGTTATAAAACAGATTTGCATATTTTGCAGCCACGATCTTGAGCATCATTTTTTTCTTACTATCTATGCTTAGAGTTTTCGTACAGCGCTGCTCATTCCGTCTATATTTTTACAAGACAAACCTCATAGTTCAGTGAATAATACCTGTACTTGAGTTACAAGTCGTGTGCAAGCCACAATCGCTGGTCTATGTATAGTTCGTTGCATTTTGATGTAGGTTTTGATGTAGGATGCTCTACGAAGCCTTCGAATTGTCAGACTGAACAATATGTTGTTTCCAGAAATCAAACGGTTTAACAAAACATTGTCATTATCATCATAGCTCCAGCATCAGCAATTTCAGTTGTGCTTGAAAACAAAAATATTGAAGCAAAACAACAAAAAATACACATTTAACAGGATAGAAACAAGTAGCAAAAGGTTCTCGCTCAATTGGACGTTCGCAGTAGATCAGGACACAGCAACCATCCCCCTCCAGATGTTTGGGAACTACATCTCCCATGATCCAGTCACCTATTAGGTCGACTGAGCCTCATGGCAACTGTAGTCCCAACAATCTGGAGGGCCAAGGTTGCTGACCGCTGCACCAGAGGATTTAATTCAGTGCTGTAGGTACAGAAACAGAACCTTTTATATGAAAGACATATGGATTGTTATGGTATTACGTTATTATAAATGTTAGATGCCAGAAGGAATAATGAGTGTAGGAGGTTGTAGAGTGGATGGAGGGAGGGATCTTTGTTGCAGATCTGATCGTTCTGTGAGGAGGGTGGTACAATATGAGCAGTTACTTAGTAAGTCAATAAGCTTTCCTAAGGAGAGGTTTTGATGAAAAAATATTAATAAGATGAAAAGGAGATTAGGGAATATCTGACCATAAGAAGTAATGTATTCCATAATAATTCCCATGGGAATGATGTGTATGTAAAGTGAGAAAAGGCAGAGATCACTGGATAATCAAAAAAGGATGTACCGGAGAATAGGAAATGTGATACGTCGTTTCACGATAATTTTTAAAAACAATACTATGCTGAACATCATAACAAATCACTCTAAATGTTCAGACTTCGCAAACTCAGAACTAATGAGGCTTGAATGTGAGCCAGTATGACTCGCCAGCTTTGTGCCATGCTTTATGAATATTAACAGATCGTCAATCTCTACAATGGCCATAGCAACACGAATACCCATGCAATCAAGGTAACCCCCCATGCAGGTTTAATTAAGTGTTGTAAGATCATTTTAATGAATCAAAGGAAAATTAAGGGAAAAATAACCCACCAAGAATAATTGTCTTTAAAATACCAAGTTATGATTATTTATTTCACCCTCTGAATAATGAGTGACTGATAGTTATTTACCTGCTTCTAATGCATTGTAGAGTAAGTTGGATGCCAGTATGAGTCATAACAAGTTCCAACTCAAATGGAACGGCAGCTGAACTGCTCACATACGTGATGCATCATGAGTTAATGCTCACATGCAAATAGTTGAGATTCACGTGGAATGGAGCTGCTGATATTTTGTCTGGTAAAAAAAACTCGAAATGGCAACTCACCATTAGTTCTCTGAGTGATGAAATGTAAGCACATTTGTGTGTTATTTGTTGTGGTATGATTAACTTTTAATGGCTTTCTTTATAGGTTATAAGGGAGGAGGTTGCATGGAAAGAATCTGTTAGAATATGTAATTCCATATCCTAAAGTTGCAGTCTAGTTATTACTCTTTATTTTATGTAACTTATCCTTAAACTAAAAACATGTAAACCAGTTGTAATTCTTTGCATTACATCTTAAAATTATTGTTCATCTAATGCAGGGCTGTCAAACTCCGACCACGCAAATGTTTAAGTACAACAACCACGATTCTCTTACTAATGCATTGAATGAAATATGAGAATTGTAGGCTTGAACATTTGAGGGGCCGTGAGTTTGACAGCCCCGCTCTATTAACAGGTTTTTTGTTTGTTTTTTCCGTCGAAAAAAAAAATAGATCGTCGGGTTTCGACCAATTTTTTTAAAAAAATATCAATTGATTAGATTTGGCCCCAGCCACATTCCAGTAAATGACCCCTTATTGTAAAAAAATAAAATAAAATTCTAACAATAACTATAACCCTAAAAGTAGTTTAGGGTTATCTTTAGAGCTAAATCAATGCCAGTTATGAAAATTGAGGGTATTCCGTGTGACTTTCCCTTTTCTCTGCCCAAATAGTCATTTATCTACAACTTTCAGCACTTGATATTTTATCAAAAATTGGCTCACTGATAAATTCAAATTGAACCACTAAAGCTGAAATTCCATTAGAGAGTATAGGAGCATTTGTTTTATGTGGATTGAAATGTCGATATGCCTTTAATTAATACGTCTGTTCAAAGATGGGTGAAACTCAAAAGAATGACTGGAGAAATGAAAATTCTAGGTCAAAATTTTTACCTTTCTCTGAATAACCCTGTAAGTCTCCTAACCTTAAAAAAAATGGTGCAATGCTGCCAAAAATGCACCAAATTTGGGTAACTGAGCAAAAACTATTTGAGCCCTATATGTCAGCGTCTCATCCCCAAGACTGAGCTGAAGGACTGATACACTATGCAAAAAGAGGGGAACCACTTAATGCCTTCAGGACATTGAAAAGGGTGCTAGAAAAAAGGTTTGTGAATTCTATAAATATCTGTACTATGTTGCTATACAAGCTAAATTAGAATAGACAAATATGTTGCATGTTTACAAAAAATGTCAATAAATATAATGTCAATAAAACCCATGATTTATGAAACTTTCTGGTACATAACTATCAGAAGATATACAGTATATTAGAATTTAAAGGTTGAGAATGTTGCTCAATTTTTTTAAAGGTTAAAGGTTAGGAAGGAAGAAGTCAGGCTTCATTGGAAGTGATCCGCATGAAGGAATAAATCGTGACCCGGTGTCTGAGGGGTTAAAGCCAGGCACCGCTTAAAAGGGGAGACTCTCCCCTTTTAAGCGGTGCTAGGCTTGTGCCGCTGCTCCTTCCCAATCGGGAGAGGGATCCGAATGGATCCCCTCTCCCTTTTAGGCGATCTCCCGGCATTGCCGGGGGGGTTTGCCTGGAGATGACGTTATTGCAAATGGCGCAATGATGTCGTTGGTGTTGGGAGGCACTTAACTTCAGCGTCTGAGGACGTTGAAGCCAGAACGCCGTGGGACCCCGGACAGAGAGGTGAGTATCTCCGTGGGGGCTCCCGTTTGTGGAGGACGTGTGGGGAACGTCCCCCGCATATAGCGGGAGTCAATTAGCACGTTCCCCACATGTCCTCCACAGGGAAAGGGTTAACAGACAGACTTCTGGAAATCTAGTATCCTGAATTGAACCTTCAACAAAAGGGGATGTTCTACGAAGGCTAGGGTCAAACAAAAGCATTTTTACATGCGAACGTAAAAAAGTGCGTCCGAACGCATTGACGTATTTTTTCACGGAATAGGCGAAAACGGTCATACGATGCGCATTTTCGTGCGTGATGTTTTACGGATCCAAACCAGGAAACTTTTTGCGTCTGGACATTATGTTGGCCGGACACGAGCAGGGTCTGACGTCTCCAAATCACACACACACACCGCTAGCGGACGCAGCGCACTCTGTACATCCGTACTAGCGGTTCAGCGTTCTCGAAAAAATCCATTCATTTTCCACTTGCGTTGCGCAGCCGGACTTTCGTGCGACCGTACTTCGTATATTGGCTGTCATTGCCCGTCATTTGCTGCTAGTGCGGCCGTGATTAAGTGCGCCAGAACGCACGTTAAAAATGCGTTAGTCTGACCCCAGCCTAAGCCTGCAAAGCTTTATCTGAAAAAAAGTGGCCCTTTCCTTTATAGAACCCTCTATCACAATTTCAGATTACCTGGCCTACAACTAAATAAAGATTTTGCCTTCCACTACATGACAGACTCCATAACCCACAAATTCCACTGAAAGTCAATTGTTCAAAAACCTGAACAAACATTACAAGTATCATGTAGAGCCGATTTATTATGTCAAGCAATATATGATACCAAAGATGATCGGTATCATTTGACCCAGTAAATCAGTTTTTTTCTGATTCTTGCTGCGTGAACGTCTTTTTGTCTGGTTTAAGTGGATTTGGAGGCTTTTTTGACCTCCTTTTGCTGTGTGGGACCTGCTTTGAATCTGTTTAAAAGGCATGTACCCTTCAAATATCTGTGTAAAAATGCATGAACTACTTGATTGAGAAATAGGTCTAGACTAACAGTTGTGTAAATACTATTAAAACCATGTGAGTTTATTTGACAGGTGTTTCTTGCCACCATGTGTCTACATGACTACAGTTTTATTTTGACAGCCAAGTGAGCATCACTTCTGTTAATAGAGTAAAATTATGAACACAGTGACTGCCTTGCATATGTTTAGAAGATGCAGGGTCAATCATACTTCATGCCATTCTGTCAGAATGAATTCTTCACCAGCGTATCCTGCATGTAACAGAAAGTGGTTTATCAGTAGTTAAGTACGCATAGTGTACACCGTCATAAAGACTGAATTTTTTTTATATGGCTGGCTCTTAAAAGTTTAATTGTAGCAACTGTATTTTCCTATTTGCAATATAGGTTGAGCACCTCTTATCCAGAATGCTTAGGACACTGAGCAACACAAATTTCAGATTATTCTGTAGTTCAGAATCCGATGTTTCAGAGCAAGGAGATCACAGCAGGAGAGCCATGATTGCCTTCCTGCTGCAGCTTTCAACGTCTACAAATGCTGGGGGTGCTCTTCAGCGTTACTTCACAGACATGCTGTCCAAAGAGAGCGTGACTGCAGGCAGCATGGCACATACTGAGGCTGCCCAGATGCTCCTAGTGTGTGACAAAGGCTGCTGCAGTGCTCAAGAGACTTGTTACCGAGCAGCAACGTCCATACAGAGCGCTATGATCCAGAATCACTATAATTACCTTTTCAAGCAAACACAATTACTTGAAGAGTAAATAAAATTACAAGATTTAGGAGTTTCTTCATGCTAGACATTTATTTTATAAATATTGTCTCATTGACCTGGTTTAAGCCAATTAATTTGAATATGCAGTGGCAACAAGGAAGTCGTTTTCTGATTAATAATTATAAAATGTAAACTTTGTCATGGATTTTTTTTTTTTTTAAAAAAAAAGGAATCATTGGTGTAAAACATTTCACAGTGCGTTTTTGTAACCTTTTGAAAATTTTCCTGGGTTATACTTCTGCTGCGAGAAGAGGTTTTAGTTTTCAACATACAGGTCTGGAAGTATTAAAACAGTGGGATTTCAAATGTACTGACTGAGAAAAATAAAATAAAAAGAATAGGACAAAAGTTTAAAAAACGGTTTGACATCTAACCCATTCACTACCTTGACTGTCTTAACACTATTTTCAACAGCATCATCAGGTGCCTGAAACGGAATAAATGCAAGAAACAAAAAGAGAATACAACAGAAAATTGCCCGAAACAATGAGAGAAAGCAAGCTTACACTTTATGGATAATCGTACAAAATTGAACTTTTATTACAATAAATTAAAACTCATCACAAAGTGGTCACATAACAAAATGCATAGGCGATTAAACCCATAGATTGTTGTAAAAAAATCTCACATTACATTTTCTCATAAATAGAAACATAGAAACAGAAAATGTCGGCAGATAAGAACCTTTCGGCCCATCTAGTCTGCCCAATTACATGGATACTTTACCTGGATTTATCTTTTGTTTAGGATAGCCTTATGCCTATCCCATGTCTGCTTAAATTCAATTACTGTTTTGGCCTCTACCACTTCTACTGGAAGGCTGTTCCATGTATCCACCACCCTCTCAGTAAAATAATGCTTCCTGATGTTACTTTTAAACCTTTGCCCCTCTAATCTAAGACTATGTCCTCTTGTTTTGCTACTTTGTTTCCGTTTAAATATACTCCCTTCCTCTACCTTGTGGATTCCCTTTACGTATTTAAATGTTTCTATCATATCTCCTCTGTCTCGTCTTTTTTCCAAGCTGTACATGTTAAGATCATTAAGCCTTTCCTGGTAACTTTTCTCCTTCAAGCCATACACCATTTTAGTAGCCCTTCTCTGAACTCTCTCTAAGATGTCTATATCCTTCTCGAGATACGGTCTCCAGTACTGCACACGGTATTCCAAGTGAGGTCTCACCAGTGCTCTGTACAGTGGCATGAGCACTTCCCTTTTCCTACTGCAAATCAGTCTGCTCTCACCCAATGAGGGTGGCCAGTACTGACTGCCAAGGATGTCATCCCTGCACGAGAGGTGCAGCAACCCCCGACGATCGTTTCGGCCTTGTTAGGCCTCGTCAGGAGGGTATAGCTGACACCCCTCTAGGCACATCAAGCAAGGGGTCCACGTCTGGATTAGAGATGGGCCGAACACCCCCGTGTTCGGTTCGCATTCGAACAATTTAAAAAGTTCGAGTTCGAACGCGAACACGATTCAAAGTCAATGCAAGTCAATGGGACTCCATTTTAGTAGCCCTTCTCTGAACTCTCTCTAAGATGTCTATATCCTTCTGGAGATACGGTCTCCAGTACTGCACACAGTACTCCAAGTGAGGTCTCACCAGTGCTCTGTACAGTGGCATGAGCACTTCCCTTTTCCTACTGCTAATACCTCTCCCTACACAACCAAGCATTCTGCTAGCATTTCCTGCTGCTCTATTACATTGACTACTTACCCTTAGATCCTCTGCAATAATAACCCCTAAATCCCTTTCCTCAGATGTTGAGGTTAGGACTGTATCAAATATTCTATATTCAGCCCTTGGGTTTTTACGCCCCAGGTGCATTATCTTGCACTTATCTACATTAAAACTCAATTGCCACAGCTCCAACCATTTTTTTAGTTTACCTAAATCATTTGTCATTTGGCTGATCCCTCCAGGAACGTCAACCCTGTTACAAATCTTTGTGTCATCAGCAAAAAGACATACTTTACCATTAATATCTTCTGCAAAATGTCTGCGGCTCTTCCCCGTTAAACGGTTATAATCAAGTTGCTAAAAGTATACCCCAAATGTGATAGTCGCTTGTTAATTCATAATTTAATACATTTAACTCACTCTGTATCAGCATTACAGGAGCAGGAGAGAGACAAAGAAAAGAGGGCATATCTGATTATCACATGATTTTAATTCTACTTTTCTTTGTTTTCACTGTGGAGATAAAGTGAGACAGAAATCATTTATACTAGCATGACACTGCTGAGGGTTAAGGCTGGTGTGAGACGAGTGCACCATGTGCGCCTGTACTGATGTGCCTCCCGGCATCTGCCGCAGCGTTGTGATGATGGGATGGGGCCAGCCACACGCTACGACGCGTGTTCGATGGGGCTGCAAAGCGTGTTTCTCCATAGGAGGATCGAGTCTTGCAGCGCTGAGCGCACTAACTGCACTCAGCAAGGTGGACAGACGGGCGTCAGAGTTGAAGGAACGTCCACTCTCACGGAGGTTCCTTACGTTCTTAAAGACGCTCGTCTGACACCAACCTAAAAACATTTCTGCTCGATTGGCTCTTTTTAGTGGTGTTGTCTCCCAAGTCAGTGTCTCAGCACTCAATACCCTTCCAAGATCGAGTGTGGAGCCATACTACAGGATGTTTCCTCCTCTTCCTGTGGTCACTACTTCATCAGTATTCCACCTAAAGTGGGGGATGGCAAATATTTGAAATGGAATAGACTCAAAATCATCCTCATATGCCCTAGGTTTATGAAATTGCTAACATGCATAGGATTTACTTCCCTTTGAAATAAACCCAGTGTTATGGGCAGAACAGATTCACTCTAAAGAGACAGAAAAAAAGAAAGCAATGAGTGCTAATGCAAGAGATTGCCCGCTTGCTGTTCAAAGCTGAAAAACAAATCCTGTCCAATGATGAGACAGTGGACACCTGGCAATAAAAGTAATGGCATCCTCTTGTCTGCAGCAAAAACAAACTATACTGAGCAGCAAATATAATTTAAGGCAATTCCTACAGGTTTTCCACACACTCATTCAACTGAACAACTTAAAACATTTTCCAGTCACAGTAAAACTTTAGATTAGATTTTATTTACAACAATATTTAACAACTTTTAGATGTACATTCAGTGTCAGATATATAAAAAAGAACAACAGAGAAGGGTTTATCTGTAAGTTGCTACACTAGCCCTGAAGTTTGTGGGACCAACAAAGTCTATGCCATATTATTGATGCTTCATCTGTGAACATGTACAGCTTCCATGAAATCATGAATCAGGAGGTGGGTCAACTGCCTACATGCCACAGCTGCTCGTGTCCTCATTCCATATCTGCACAGATTTGGTGGTAATGGATCTTATTAAATACTTCTGCATAATTAAAATCTTATGATTGATTTATATACAGGAATAAAGAAACAAAACCAAGGCATGGTGAGGGAAAAGTATATCTGGGCATTCATGGGTGAGAGGACATTGCAAAGCAGAAATGGTTATTTTTATAGTGTTATAGTTATTTTTTGTCTTCAAAGAATTAATCCTATTCCTTCACCAGTTTTCAGAAGCCTATGGATCCTTTTCGATTAAAGGGAGACTCTCACATCTCAGCCCTGCCCCCTGCTGGTGGATGCAGGGATTCCTCGGTTTTCTGGTGTTCATGTTCTGCAGACCATCTCATTGGGCTGATAGTCTGTGGTCACATGACCTGCTCAGCCCTATATATAGGGCCAGCAGTACTCTTGCTCCTTGGGTCTGGATAGGTCTATACCTATTAATTTCCTGCTCCCTGTTTTGCTGAATTGTATTTCTAATTTCTCTGTGTATGACTTTCTGTCTTTGGCTCTTGGAATATTCTTACGTCTGTACCCTTAAGTTATCTGTCTGGATTTGTCGTGTATGACCTGGCTTTTATTTTTGGACCTCTCTTCTGTATGTGCATAGTTAATGTGCTTTTGCTCAGTAGACCTTTTGGTCACAAAATCAATTGCTACTGAGCAGTATGTAGTATTTTCATATTGTCTGACCTCCCTGGATGGGAGTGCTAGGATCAGCAGTCCTGTTTTGTATTTTCAAGTAGCAACGTGTTCTGCCCTGCAGGCTGCTGAATACATTCAAGTCTCATTTTGTCCTGCTGAGAATTACTGTGTGTGTTCTCATTCTGTCTACCCTTGTCCTGAACAAGTACCAACGAGTTCTGCCCTGCAGGCTGCTGAATACATTCAAGTCTCATTTTGTCCTGTTGAGAATTACTGTGTGTGTTCTCATTCTGTCTACCCTTTTCCTGAACCTGTATTTAGATTTAGAAATTGTACCCAGTGCAGGGCTCCAGTTTTGCCTGTCACCTGCACTGTCACCTCTTGCTCTATTTCTGTTTAAGTGTAGTGTGTGCCGGACCCTGCATTATGCAACAAACCACAAACCTGCCTCAAGGGCTTAAAAATGTACACTATGAAGGGCCCTCCCTGGCATCTGCCCAGGACCCCTGTGACAGGGACGTTCTCCAGCTTTTTCAGTGCTTAAAATGGCAATTGACAGAATCTCACAGTGACAGAAGGTGACGGGAAGTGAAAGGAAGTGCATCAACAAAATAGACTTGTGATGCAGCTGGTGGTAGACAAAATATTTTAAGGGTACACTTAAATACTACAAATATGTATAACTTTACTATGTATAAAATAGATAGACAATAGCTATCACACAAAATTCAGAGCACTCCACCCAAACTTAGATCTCTATAGATTTAAAAAAGGCATAGCTTTGGTTTTAATGATGAGGATTTAATTACAAAATATATATGATCATATAATGAATAAGACTGCAACAATCTCTATGTAAGGCTAGGGTCAGACTAACGCATTTTTCGCGTTGTCTGTGAAAAAGTGCGTTCGAACGAATGGACGCATTTTTTCACGGAATACGCGATAGCGGTCATACGATGCGCATTTTCGTCCGTGATTTTTACGGATCATCAATAAAACACTTTTTGTGTCTGGACGTTATGTAGGCCGGACATTAGCAGCGTCTGACGTCTCCTAATCACGCACACATGCAGTTAGCGGACACAGCGCACTCTGTACGTCAGTACTAGCGGTTCTACGTTCTTGCAAAAATGCGTTCGTTTGCCACTTGCGTTGCGCTGTCGCACTTTTGTGCGGCCGTTCTTCGTATGCTGCCCTGCATTGGACGTCATTTGTTGTTAGCACGGCTGTGATTTAGTGCTGCTAAATGCACGTTAATACTGCGTTAGTCTGACCCTAGCCTAACTCATCAGCGGCAGGCCCTGCTCGATCACCCACTTAGGGCTCTATTCCATAGCTGGTGCTAATGTAGCGCTTCAATATGTAATCATTAGTGCTAGGAAAAGTAGGTTTAACGTCTGCCATCGACATTCCAATCCTGGCGCTACACTCGAGTGAAATCAGCGATCACACCTTGCGCGAGTTTACTGTTCTAAGCATCTCCTATACTAAACATGGGGAGCGCAATCAATTTGAAGCATCTAGAGACGTGAGGTATTACAAACTGCTGGCACAAGTTACGGTCGGGAAGCGAATAGACACATTTTAACAACTCCTAAAAGTTGGTGTTAATTACAAATTTGGATAGCCTGGCCAAGTGAAAAGATCCTGAGCCTATTACATGGATTGCAGCACAGCCCGTGTCCAGAGTGCCCTATTCCATTGTTAATCCCATAATGGATATAGCCAGGCATGTATGCATCTAGCGTGTGCTTACCTCCTTGTGCGTTGCTATATTATGGGACTTCGTGACGTCTATTTACGTGTAATGATGGGTTAATGTAATGTGTAGCGAAAGGGTTGACACCCTCTATACTCATTAACCACCAAACGCCCCGGGACCTGTGTCTGACTCAGGAAAGCATGATCACAGTCACTGTGTTACACGCACAGCCAGTATTTATAGCGCCTAGATGGGTGGGGGCAGGCAATAAGAAGCCCAGAAATCAGAATTAACCAATCAGAAGCTGCACATGCACCTTGATTGCGTTTGATGAGGATATATATATTTTATTTTTATTTTCATTATTATTATCATCGTTATTATCATCATTATATTCATCTTTATTCCCACTGCTATTCACATCTGTATTTTATCTTTATCTTCATTATCTTTCACTTTTATTTCAATTTTATTTTTGCTCATTTGCATATTTACCTTTATTTTCATTTCCATTTTTGGTTTTACTTTTATTTTCATCCTTATTTCTACCTCCATTCTCATATTTCACATCTTGGTTTCCAGTCTGCACTTCTTTTCTTCACATATTTTTTCACTCTCCTCTGCCCCCTTGTGGGACCTTCCATACACACACTTACTGCAACACACATCACTCACACACACACCCAGCACATACATCACCATCACAACGCCCCTCTGCTTCACTAACCACATTCCGTTGGTCTTTGTTTACATCATCACACCACGTCTGCACTTTTGATTATTTGTTGCATTCACCTTTTTTTCACCTTTTTCATACTTTTCCTGCATTTTGTTCGCATCAGCACCAATACATTTACATCACACACATTTTTCAACACACTTCACACTCCGCATCACTTCTTCAGCCCTTTTTCTCTCTCTTCCTCCGTTCTTCCCTGCACACACCCCCTGTGCTATCGTCCCTCATATATACACATGTGCATACACATACTACCATCATCTATCTTCCTTTGCTCCTGATTTACCTGCTTGCCTCCATGATGTAATGTTTTTACTTGGATCCCAATTTGAAAGGATCCTCCTATGTTTTTAATAACAAGCACGGGCTTCTTACCCACGCTGTTTTGGTTGGTTGCCAGGGGTGACGCAACCACATGGCCGGTCATTGATGACGTAGGGCCCTGCAACGCCAGTGCCTCCGGCATCCTTGGGCGTCGGCCCGCATTCAATCGCTGGCGCGCACCAGACCAGGGTGGGTAAGCATTACTCTTTTCCTTTTCTTAGCAGTATATAAATACCTGCTTTTTATTTATCTGTTACACCTTGAAAAAGGCCCTCGGTGGGCCGAAACGTTGGTTTTTTTAATGTGACTAATAAATTTTTACTTTTAAATAAAAGTCCTCGGGTGCCTCCTCCATTGCGAACTTTATATTTTTTATTGGGAGTTAAGCACCAAGGCAATCTTCAAATGACTGCAGGAACCCCTGGCTTGCAGCACATCTTTATAGGATATGAGTGCCCGGCTCACTGGTTGAGATTTATATATATATATATATATATATATATATATATATGAAAATCACCAAAGTATAGCAGTAGTAGTGATAACTTTTTTATTGGACCAACGTTACATTTAAAAGACAAGCTTTCGAGAGTATTCCTCTCTTCCTCAGGTCTGGAGCTATACGAAGCAAAATCATAGAATGGAACTAATATATATTTGTTATATATATATATATATATATATATATACTGACATAATGCCAAGTGGAATGAGTCTTCAAGTAACTAAATATACCCAATTATAAAAAGTCCCATCTGAAGCAAAATCAAGAATTAAAATAGCAAATTATGTAAAGTCACCATAAGAAGGCATCACGGGTCTCTTTATCCTCACCTTTAAAACCAACGGATACCATAATGATAAATGAATGGTCATTAATAGGTAATTTTAGAATAACGTTACAGCATATTTAATCCCAACTCTCCATCCAACTACCGCCCTGTATCCCTGCTTCCCTTCACATCAAAGCTCTTAGAAAAACTAGTCTTCAACCGCCTCTCCCTCTTCCTGTCCTCCAATTCCCTACTTGACCCCCTGCAATCTGGCTTCTGTCCCCTACACTCAACTGAAACTGCCCTCACCAAAGTCACCAACGACCTCCTAACTGCTAAAAAACACGGCCACTATTCTATTCTCATCCTGCTTGACCTCTCGGCTGCTTTTGACACTGTTGACCACCCCCTCCTTCTACAGACCCTCAACTCTCTGGGTCTCGGTGACACTGCACTCGCTTGGGTTGACTCCTATTTATCCAACAGGTCCTTCTGTGTGTCCTTTGCTGGTAACTCTTCCTCCTCATTGCCTCTATCTGTTGGTGTACCTCAAGGCTCTGTCCTTGGTCCTCTGCTCTTTTCCATCTACACCTCCTCCCTGGGCAAAATCATCAACAGCTTTGGCTTTAATTACCACCTCTACGCTGATGACACTCAGATCTACCTCTCTACCCCTGATCTCTCTCCCCCCGTCCTCTCAAAAGTCAGTGACTGTTTATCTGGCATCTCCTCCTGGATGGCCTCCCACCACCTAAAGAACAACATGTCAAAGACTGAACTCCTACTTATTCCTCCCTCCAACGCCTCCCCACCTCCTGACTTCTCTATCACGGTGGAGGGTATCACCATCTCCCCATCAAACCAAGTTCGCTGCCTTGGAGTTACACTTGACTCTGCTCTTTCCTTCATCCCCCACATCAAGTCTCTTTCCTCCTCCTGCCGATACCAACTGCGTAATATTTCCAGAATTCGGCCATTTCTTACCGCTGTCACCACAAAACAACTCATACACGCCCTGGTAATCTCCCGACTCGACTATTGCAATAATCTCTTATCTGGCCTCCCTCTGTCCCGCCTCTCCCCCCTACAAATCCATCCTGAACACCTCCGCCAGGCTAATTCACCTCACCCGCCGCTCTGTCTCTGCCGTTCCCCTCTGCGAGTCCCTTCACTGGCTCCCCATCCACTGCAGAATTAAGTTCAAAATCCTTATCCTTACCTACAAAACCCTCACTAACTCAGCTCCCCACTACCTGTCCTCACTAATCACCAAATACACCCCAGCCCGCTCCCTAAGGTCAAACAGTGACCTGCGCCTAGCTTCTCCCCGCATCACCTCTTCCCATGATAGACTGTAGGATTTCTCACGCGCAGCCCCCACTCTCTGGAATGCTCTGCCTCGTACTGTCAGACTTTTCCCTAACTTCTCTTCATTCAAACGCTCCCTGAAAACATTCCTATTTAGGGAAGCCTACCACCCAACTCACTTATATTGATTTGTGTTTAGGATGAAATTTACAAAACTTTCCAAAATTTAATGCCCATGTCTATTTCACATCATTTACATGTTTTTACAGACAATGGCTGTAACATCACAACAGAAAATTATATTTATTTGTATAAAATACTGGTAAAAAGGACCTTTATTCAGGTAGATTTTAATGCCTTAGACTTTTTTTTTAAAGCAGTAAAATTGATGGACTGGCCTGCTGCTTGTAACCTCAATGATATTCTGAGACTTTGATACATCAGACAATAAGATGTTTTAGAGACTTTGATGAAAAGCAACATTAAAAAGAGAAAGAAAAAAAGATATTGTACAGTGCAAGATGAGCAAGAACCTTTGTAAAGCAATACAAAAAAGAAATATCTTATATTTTCCCCATACCGTCTTAAGATTTGTGGTATGTTTGAAAGACCTCTGAACATTACAACTTTATGAACATTGCCCATATCAATAAAAGAACTATAATTTTTTTTTACAATACTGAAGGGTGTTTCTGAGTGCTTATATTTGACAAAGTACAAACAAGAACGATCCGGTGGCACAAATAAGCCGAATCAAAATTAAATTCTAAAATATGGAGAAGAGTCTAAAGAATGGAAGAATTAAGTATCTTGTCTGTCAATATCTCTACGCTCCAGTTTCATGGACATTTTAACTTGCATGCACTAATACAGGAGAATGCTTACCATATACATATGATTAGCTTTCAATCCGAACGCTAGTAGAGAAGGAAATTCCAGATGAGTTATACAGCAACCCTTCCTCCATTACACCATCCTTAGCCACACCTAACCAGGCAGGTGTACCTACCCCTTTAGGTACAGCGTGGAATTAGTTTCACTTATGGATTACTCTTTAGCATAGAGACACAAAAGATATGTAAACAAACTAAATGCAAAAAGTAAATGAGAACAGCTATCTGAAACTATTAAACACAAGGGCCCTAGTTGAGAGCTGCCACTAAAAGAGAGATGGCAAAATAATGTATCTGTACCTGCCCTCTCCACCATGTGACGAGAGGTATGTTTTTTTTGTCTCCCTTTTTTGGAGGGCGGGTCGGCAAATGCAAAAATCACTTAACATCAGGTTTTAGAAGAAGGTATATCACAAAGAAATACAGTCTCCTAAAACTTGGTGTAAGTGAATACCATCTTCAGAATAGAAGAGCAACCACCTTACAATAGCTTGCGATTCTATTCGGAGGAGCAAATTAATGTCTCCTGTACAAAGTAAATGAGGCGCTAATTTGCAATAAGCAGGCACAGAGAAGCTATATACTCAAGCTGCAAGCCCAGTTTGTGGCAAAAGTGAAATAGGGATTCCTGGTAATAACTTCTTGAGACATTATGTAGAACATCGAGAGAAATTATCTTATCACCAACCTTGGAATAGGGCCCATGATGTGGTAATATGCAGGTAAAGCTGTGTGCCATCTAGTGGCATGAAATGTATTCAGTTACAGGCCAGGTAACTCAAAACTGGCATTAAGTGACTGTTCCCTTTTTGGGACTGTTGATCTTTCCAAGATGAAGCTTTGTACATGTCATTTAGCTACTCTCTCATTGCTCCTTTTCCTTGGTAAAATAAGATGGACCACCTGTAAGTAATGATAAAGTATGTGTGTATTTCCCTGTGTTATTAAAAATATATTCACCTTGCATTAGTGAACACAATGCTGTATATTGAAATTGGTATAATTTTTCAATTATGTCTAAGTGATTCCACATGTGGGCATATATCTGACACATTTTAATTCATTGCATTTTAGCTTTTGGGGAATCTTTACGGTTTAATTCACTAACTGCTGATTTTCAGAGTTGCAAACTACAGTAAAATTATTACAATCTAGGGAAGATGGTTCCTGCAAACAATGCTAAACAATGATACTGCTGTTATTCTTCCATAAAATTGATTAACCACCAGGGGCAGTATTACAAAGCTGTTGCTAATTTAACCAGAGCTGTTGTAAATTTAACAACTCCATAGACTAATAGCTCCGGTAAGTTTACAACAGCTCTGGTTAAGTTAGCACTAGGGCTGCCAGTTCGAATCAGTTCGATTCGAACATCGGCTGTTCGAAAATTCGCGAACTTCGAACTTTTGGGCCATTCGAGGAAAGTTCGAGGGAAAAAAAAAAGGAAATTAAAAAATGCTGGGATTCAACATTTCCCACACCTTGTTGCTGAAACATTTCCCACACCATTTTTAACAATGAAGCCTATGGGATTCAACATTTCCCACTGATTGTTGGTGAAACATTTCCCACACCTTGTTGCTGAAACATTTCCTACATCTTGTTGCTGAAACATTTTCCATACCTAGTTGCTCAAACATTTCCCATGGCTTCAAATCACATTTAAACATTAGCAAAAGCGGTAAAAATTAGCTCAGCGCACAGCGGTGAAATGGCTCAGCACTCAGAAGTGAAAGGGTTAAAAATGTTTTTTTAAACTTTTTTGTTGTTGTTTCCTGTCCCCCAGGGCAGTACCCAGACCCACATACACCTTTTGTGGCCAATATCTTGCATATTTGCCCTCTTGGAGGGCACTTTCATTTTCAAACTTTTGAGCCCCATTGACTTGCATTGCGTTCGAATTCGAACTTTTCCAGATGTTCAAGTTCGAACCGAACACGGGGGTGTTTGGCCCTTCACTAGTTAGCACCAGCTTTTTAATACTGCCCCACATCTATTCTCCACTGGTGTTGTAAACAATGGTGGGACAATCAAAACACAATATGAGCACCCTTTATCTGGAATGCTTGGTACTCTGATTCCAAAATCCAGAAGAATCTGGAATGCTCAGAGAGAATCAAAAGTCATAGGGGAAGGGAATGCAGCAGGAGACCTGCACTCCACTTCTTGCTACAGCAACTGTGCTATATACTCAGAGATGCTGAGCAGCCTTTTTGTGGGACATGCTGCTCAAAGCCAGCATGTCTCTGTGCAGCATGTCACATGATGGGGCTGCACAGAGTCTCCCAGGGTGTACCATGTTGACGAGCAGCCATTGAAAATGCGACGGCGAACAGCAGGTCCCACCCAGTCCTGCAGATCAGGGCAGTAAGGAATTCTGAAATTGGTAAGCCTCTGAGAATTCTGGATTTTGGAGTGTTCCATATTTCAAAATTCCAGCTGCAGAGAAGGATTTAGAAGGATGGTAAGCGCCACACAACACGTACCACCACCAGAACCCAAATGCTGGATCAGAAAACAGTGGTTTCCCTTAAACCGAATAATACAATAGCGTATACATATCTGATCAGCTCAAAGTGAATTACTTTTGGGGCTCGGATGTCTCTCACCGATTAGCAACCCATATTTTTGTATATATGAGAGAAGCAAATACAAAAAAGACATATGATTGTGCAGTATATCATATACAGTATGTGGTATTATGAACAGTGTAAGGTGTTCCACTCACAAATTAAGAGCCCAAACACTGGCTCTGCACCTCTGGGTCATTTTTCTCTTTTCTCAGGTAACCCACACCTTGTTAAGATGGTATCTCTTCGCCCCATGATATGCGATATGAAAGAGCAGAAAATGCTCTCCTTGCATCCATATTATCTGGATTTCACACAAGGAGAGCAAAAGAACAGTGAAATGTATCACAACTGCAGTGGCAGTTCCCCAAATAGATATTTTACCCAAATTTTCAACATATGGGACCCACCATAGTTCATATTTAAACCATCTTCCTTTCAATGAAATATCAGTGGTTAGTAAATAACTAACTTACTCCATCAATTAGTTATCCTTTTAATATGAGAAGATCAAGACACAGAGACATGTCAAACAATCATTCTATGAAACGACAGAGACTAATGGTTCACTTTACTTTTACGATCACATTCAATGTTCAGTGAATAAAGATATGGTTTTTAGTATCCTGAATGTCTTATTCAATCAATGAGTATTGTTCACAATTCAATATACCATTTCTCTTCATAGAAGTGTTAACTGCATTAAAATTGTATTTTTTCCATAAAATAAGATGTCTGCTTTTTATTTGATCTTTTTCCATGCTTTTACAAAAAAAGTACGTGTATGAAATCTTCACATTGCGAGGCTTAAACTGGCACATCTTAGATTCCTGTTTTAGTCTTTGATTTGCAACTACTTTCTGTATATTTACATATATATTTTTTAGATCGGTGTTTGTTTTACATGCATGTAAATAGTTTAAATATTTTTTTCATTGTCATTTAAATCGATTTTATTGATAAGTGAAAAATAAATATTCACTTGGAGGATATAGATAAAAATGTATTTTCATAATTTTATTAACCTTTATTGCTCTGTTTCCTAATGAATAAAATGAGCGATATATTTTTATATGTATAATTAAAGCATGTATATTTAAATATGTTGTGGAAATTTCTGTTTGAGTCCATGTGATGGAGCCCTTCTCCAAATCCTGTGTTCTTCCTCCTCCAGCCCCTCTACTAGTGTTTCTACAATTCTAAATACAGTTGTAAGCCGGAGCAGATCACATGGCTTTAGAAATACCTGAAATTGCTTTTAAAAATAGAAAACCTGAAAGCAAAATTAAGAGACGTATGTCACATTGAGATTACCAAGATTCCTATTCTACTAGCTATGTTATTGCATTTAAATATTTCAATTTGGTACTTTGGCATTTAATATGTTGCTTTTTATTTTAATTTTTTTGCGTCGAATGCAGCAAGCCTTTCCCGAGACATGTTCGCGATCAATGCAAGTTACTTAAGGATCTCAATTCCTGTAAATGACATGTGAAAATAACAGTACATCTGTCATTATGGCAAGAAGACAACTGGCACGCATCTGTATGGGGGCATCTTGGACAGATATGCTATGCCATCTGTCAGTGCATGTGAGCTACAAGACATTGTATCTGCACATATAAACCCTCCAATAGTTTATGTAGGGTGAATTTAAAAGTAGTCTGATGAGGAACAATTTCATAGTAAATTCAGTTTTGAGTTCAGTGTATAAAACAAATTATACTGTATATGCATTTTAAATATTTTGGGATACATATTCTTGTATGGGACCGTTACCTTTGTGATCCGCAGTACAGCTTATTATATGGCACCAGAAAGAAAAGTGGGGTGCAAAGAAAGTGATTGGAAAATATTGCAAGATACAGCAATACTATTTTCAATTGTTTTTACTTATAAAAAAAAGTAATAAATTGCAATCAGGAAGGGTTTATGTTTTTTTTTAAAAAAAATATATCTTTGAATTGATAGGCAGACACACCTATAATGAGAGGAAAGCGGTACTCGACGCATTTGAAGATTCGGCTCCACTGTACATTTAGAAATTGATTGCTTTTCTCCTAGTGACCCTTATGTTGATCTACTGCAAGAGGTGATGAATGCATTTCTTATACCATGGTTATTTTTGCTCTCCCTCATTGCGAGACAGAATGAAAGGGATTTCGCCAACGCAGGGATCTCAAACCCTGCCCCCCCTACAATGTGAAGAAAAACAGAGGCTTCAGTATCCAGTAGCTGCACGGAGTAGATGTTGGAGGGAACCAATATCATTTACGCTTTCAGAAGTAAGTAAATGGGTAAAATAATCCAAAGGATTTAAGATCTTTTATTGAAATAAAATTATAGGTATAATAGTATTAAAAGCCCGACGCGTTTCATCTATAAATAGCCTTTTTCAAGGGCATTGTAGCATACAAATGATAAAAAAATAATAGTGGTACCACTCCATGTTTTTCTTCGCTTTGTATTTCTTGGAGCAGTGGACCATCTCTTGGGAGTCAACTTCAGTAGTAAAAGGTAAGTATATTTTATTCTCCTAAACCCCAATATTTCCTCCCTACAATGTCTCTGAACTACTGCTCCTATGATTCTAGCTATCTATTGCATTCACTAGTGTGTACAGCTCATTGCATTAGGGCAGTGATGTAGAATCTATGGCATGCGTGCCACAGCTGGCTTGCGTGCCACAGCTGGCACGCAGAGCCCTCTTTGCTGGTACGGGAGCAATAAATTCACCATCACCGGGACTTTTTTCTGTCGGTAGAAGTTCGGTTGATTGGCGCCACCATGGGCGGATGACGTCTGATGTGGGATTACCTCACCCCACAGGCCAGGTAATTCCCTACAAAGGAGTTACAGGGCTCCTTTGGACTCCTCTATCTCTGGACTCATAGAAGCTAAAGGGTCACTTGAGGCATTATTAGAAAGGCCACACTGTGGTAATTCCACTAATGTGATAAAGCACTATAGGGTTCGTCTACAATGAGACTGTATTCAGGCAGAAGGTATCGAATGAAATTAGTTGGAAGCAGCCTAGTTTGTCACAAGTTAAGAAAGGACAGGGCGGTGCAGTCTGCATGCAAACCGCAAAAAAAAAAATATTTGCTACTTAATTAGATCTGAACACAAAATTAATTGATAAGGTGTTTTGCTGCAGCCCAAATGGAGTATCTCCCATGGCACAACATGCATATCCTCTAGCCAATCTATGGGCTCTATCACCTCCTTCAAGCTAGAGTAAAACTCACAAATGCACAATACGTACCCAAATGGGAGAGCTCTCTGTAGACCAGTGGGAAACTCCGGTGCTCCGCTGCAGAGGTCCGCCTGTCCTCCAAACACATAGGAAAAAGGAAAACGGTGTGCCACATGGATGTGTATCCCACGGAAAAAAGATTTTATTTGGATGTCAACAGACAAAAAAGCACAACATTTTGGCCACCACAAGCCTTAATCATGCATACCTCCTTCAAGCTAACGCTAGCACTCACGTTAGTGCTGGCTTAAAGGAGGTGATAGCGAATCGGAGTTGATCTGTGCAGAGCACTAATGGGTTAAAAGCCCAGTTAGTGAATCGGTATTAGTGGTTTATACCGCGAGCTTACTGTACTTCGCACTCCCTATACTTAACATGGGAAGCGCAAATTGCAAGAAGAGGTTAACTAGCGTCAGGAGTACAAGGTCCTAACGCTAGTTACAAAGAGCTGTCGCTAACCAAAAAGTTAACACCAGCTCTGAGCGGCTGCTATCATCTGATTCTGTTACTGCAAAATCAGTTAGCAGCAGCTGAAAAGCCCCCAAACAACAAATATTCACCTTTCATCCTGTGGCTAGAATGGCGGACCCGATCGGTTGCTGGGAACAGTGGGATACTGGGGGGGGGGAAGTGACCAGCAGGAGCTCGCAAGAGGCCAGATCCTGCCAGTCATGTGACACAGCAGGAGAAGCCTCCATGGAGACCCTTCAAGTATAAATTGAAGAATGCTGCTGCACTGTGGAGCTCTGTGATACGCTCATACACACCGCACACTACTGTTAGTTTTATTGCTGTGCAGCTCTGTGATATGCTCATGCAAATGGGGGGGGGGGGGAGAATATAATGAAATTGGAGGGGGAAATAAGGAAATAATAAATTTGGAAGGATTGTGGAAATTATAATATTGGGACAAAAAAAATGGTTTGTAGGCGCCCATATAGGTATTTAATAGGGGTGTGGAGGCGTATGTACAGTGGTTTGAGTTTAATTGGACTAATTGCAGGGTTGGCACTTTAAAACACATAAGTTGGTTTAGTGATCCAGTTTGGGCACTTGGGCTCAAAAAGGCTCGCCATCACTGCATTAGGATATGCTCCCATTGGACATTTATTAATTGAAAACCTAGGTTTAGAAGATTTTGCAAAAAGAAGAAATGGAAATTTTTCATTGTAAATCACAAGCTTGCAATCAGAGATACAGTCTGGTTTCATGCTTTTCATCATGAAACAGATAAGGGACATCTAAAATGTCAATGTAGGAGATGAATGTGGATCTCTTCACCCAACATTAGATTGTGCCTGGGCATACCAGGCACACCTATGTTACCATTCAAAGAATTCTGGGAATTGTAAGAGGGTGGCCAGAGTTTAGTAGCCCTGTAATAATGCAATGAACAACTGTCTGAACATACAAGTAAAAAGGTTTACATTCAACTCACATTTGGAGACAACAATTTCTGCTCAGGGCCCTGCAAAGTCCGCTGGTGGTCTTGTTTATTCTTTATGTCAACTATATACAGTAGCTAGAGAATTACATTGCCATGAGCTTATAACAGTGTTATGGTTTGTAAGGCAATACATATTATTTTGTAAAGACTGATAAAGACACATACACTATAACTTGATTTACGACTACGTATTGTTGTAATGATAACTGACAGGAGCATTTAAACAAGTCTGAAAACAAAAAAGATGTTATTTTCAGCCTTTTATACCATCATTGATGAGATGATCTGGAATTGAATCGACAAGAGAATTGCAAATTTTAGGTCAAAATAGCAGAGCTGGAGAAGTGGAGATATTCTCTAGCACAAGTATTTTTCCACTTCAAATCTCTTGTTCAACAAATTTGAATTCCCTTGACAAATCTCTTCAATCTTCAGCCAGGATAAACCTAGTGGCGTCATATCAATGATATTATTCCTGCATTGAAATTAAAACATTCAGGTTACATCAATCTTCCAAGTATTGTATCATTCTAATATGCAATTGATGTTACATTCTCTATTACATTCCACTTTCTGACATCGACTCACATAATCCTTTATTATACACCAAAGTCATTCAAAGAGATCTCTGCATTCAAAGCTGAATACTGTAACAAATTCATTACAACACTACACACATCTGCTCTGTAAGAGTTTGTGCATTTACATGAGAACAGGATGCTTCCCATTTTCATTTATGTCATGTTTAAGAATCTTGCATTGTATGTATAGTTGGCAATCATCATTCACCTCTCTAATCCTAGTCCCTAGGTGGGGCATACTCATCTCCTCCTGGCTCCCTCGCTGTCCCCCGCAGTGTGATCGCGGCGAGCTGCTTCCTGGAAGGCTCCCTGCGCGTCACACTGTGCAGGGTGGGCGGAAACCATCAGCAAACTTATAAACAATTCATAAAATACTGTAATCCAAAGTGCAATATTTAAGAACGGCCACTGGGTGGCACTACAGGATAAGAAATAGACCATACATCCTCTTACCCTTGTTTTCAGACAGATTTCAGTGTTTTTTGTTTTTTATTTTATTGAATATCATTTATTTGCATTATTTTGGATAATTATTTTTGGGATAATAAATTATTATTTCGTGTTTCAAACTTTATCGGACTCTGTGTATTTACTATTTATTTATTTATAAAGGATTTTACCAGTAAGAACTCGATTGCACGGATTTCAGTGTGTGATTCCTAATTATTACAGGCTAACTATGTACAAAAACACGTTTCCTTTAAAAAAAAAATTGAGATGCTTTTAGACACGAAATTGTTAAAAAATTAGACTGCCAGGGAGGTTAACTTGCTTTGCTGCACTATGTATCATTAAAAATCTTCAAACCTTGTGCACTGCCCATTTCACAAACAAGTGCTAAACACTGGGCCCTTTTCCACTCCCATTATTAAAAGGGACACCAGCCTTCCTGACTACTTTATAGTTTTAAAGTGGCCAGATTGTCACAAGTGCCCCCCCTTTCCAGCTCCATCAGGCTCGTGTCAGACAAACGCAGTGTTCACGTCCGTGTTGCTGCATATTTTAACGTCTGTCGTAGCATAAAATTATGATCAATAGAGACCCACACATAAAGTGCGGACGCACAACGCACGTAGCACTGGACGCAATTTAGGCAAGAACGTCAAACTGCTAGGACGGACGCACAGAGTGTGCCACGTCTGCGTAGCTGTGTGTGTGTGTGAGATATAGAACGTAGTCAGACGACTGCATTTTTGACGTTCAGCATTTGTCAGACAAAATGTTTTTTCATTTCATGTATCAATTTTTTTCATTTTACATATTCATTTTATTTCCCATCTACATCAGTCAAAAAAAACGGCCCATGTCTACAGTATCAGTCAAAAGTACGTCAGTTGTGCACGGACGCACAGTGTGCTCAGAATGCGTTCGTCTGACATTAGCCTCAATCTCATGAAAAAAATGATAACACTACCAGCGCTGCCATTTCTGGTGCACTGGTGTCACCACATTTACTTAAGCAGAAGAACACAGAAACGCAAACGTTTCGGGGTCACTTCCCCCTTCCTCAGTGCCCTCACCAATTGTACGGACAAAACCCCATATAAATACATTATCCAGGTAAAGCAGAGAAAAAGAGACCTCCCCAGTCTTACTTGAAGACGAGAGAAATCTCAATGTATCCTTCCTGGTAAAATCCTTTATAAATAAATTGTGCACTGTGCAATGAGGAAGGGGGCTGTGACCCCAAAAAGTTTGCGTTTCTGTGTACTTCTGCTTAAGTAAATGTGGTGACACCAGTGCACCAGAAATAGCAGCGTTGGTAGTGTGTTTTCATTTTTTCATGAGAATTTCCACTCCCCTTTCGGATGCAACGATGGGAATCATGACCTAGCCGCAGCAGATACTGGTCTGTTTTGCAACTTCACAGATTTTGTAGTCCGCTCCATCAATCTCGCAGCAATGGTGGATGAAGAGGAGGAGTTTCCTTCAACCCACTGAGTGTGACCAGCAGCTGTGAGTTTAAAATTTTCCAGCTGCCAGTCACCAGATCAGTCACTAGTGACATAAGCATGCAGAGAGTGTGCTGACTTCACCCTCTCTGAGACCAATCACTGTAGCAAACAGTCTCAGAGAGGCAGCTGATTGATCGGAACTATAGTATTGATGCGTGCAGCTCTGATCCATCCTTCTGCTCAGGCGCAAATGTACTTGCATTCGTAAAGTGTTCAACTCCTGTAGCGGTGTGTAATTTGCTGTTCCTACTCCATGCAAGTTGTGTAGGAGCACAAATTGCACCGAAAGCTTTAGGGACTTCCCGGTTCAGTAGTCTGAGCTGAAGAGGAGGAGCTGCGCGCAGCGAGGGAGAAAGGTGAGTAAAATCACTGAAAGTAGATAAAGAAATATTAGGCAGAAGCTGTCAGCAGCCTCTGCCCAATTATTAAAGGGCAAAAGAGGGAACTTTATTTGTTTTAATGGAGTATCCTGTTAACATATTCATGTGAGCTGTTCAGTTTAAAACAGCCCCAACTGTAAATGTCAAGGGCTGCCACACTATTACAAGCAGAGCTGCAATCTCTTTGTGATTCAGCTTCTATGGAAGCTAATTGTACATTTATGCTTCCTAAACTGGAGGATGATCCAAGCTCTCATTCTTGTCCGTGGCCACAAACTTAAAATAATGCAGGCTCCCAAAAAAGAAAAAAAAAATATTATAAACTTGTTTTAAGATTAACACTCACATCCCATCCTGCAACAAAGAAGAAGAGGGTGAGATAAGCCACCTCTTCTCTATGCAAAGCAAAAATATGGAGAACAAATAGCTCCCTGGTGTCCTAATATGAGCAATGCACATTTCTGGCAAGAACGTGTCCTACATCCTATGGAGAAAAAAAACAGTGGCAACACTGCTGCCATCTAATTTGCATCTTTGTAGCATTTTAAGGCGATTTTCTAATATAGTGGTTGGCTCATATTGGAGCCAATAACATGGAGTTGCTAAGACTGAGTCGGAAAAGCATCTCCGGGTCTATATAATTACCGAACTATAGGATTCGTCAGCTTTTTGGTTGTTTTAGTGCAATGGGCAAGTGAAAAAACAGAAATACTTAAAAGGTCTTTTAATTTCTAAAACCAGAACCAGAAGGGACGTAATCACCCATTACTTTGGGGGGGCTAAAAGTGTATCAATATAAAGTCCATTAGTTTACACCATTTCATCTTAATAATAATAACAACGCATTTTAGACAAAATTGTGGGCCTCACTCTTCCAACTCTAGAAATGTAAACTTTGCGGTTTTATTTTCACTATTGGATCTACAGTTTGACAAACTACCATAGCATTAAAAAAAAAAAACACTAACTATTATATAAGACTACGTTTTGCTTTTATGGTAACTGAATGTTATCACTGGATTTTTAATCCGAGCGAGCGCCGCAATTATAAAGCAGAACGTGATTACTTCTTAGAAATTAGACTGATCTTTCTTAAGGTGAAATGTTTCTGACGGAGTAATGTCGCACATCATTTCTTTAATAATGATTGTTAAAGTGATTTTTTTTTTTTACTGGATATATAATGAAGCAAAATTTCCAGGCAAACTTAAATTATTTAGCATTTATTTTTTAACTTGTGCCTCTTACACATCACAGTAATTACTATAAAAATGGTTTTCATTTTCTTCCATTAAAACATGCTAAAAATTGAGTTAAGGATATTTATTCCATTCAGAAGAGTCAGTGAAGGTTTTACATATAAATATATTATTTAATACATTGTTTTTAAAAGTAGAAGACACTTTATAATTCCATATTTATACATACACAAAAAGTGTGCATATTGAAATATATAAATGCCCAAACACACGCCAAGCATCGCACACAATTCCCAAAATTCAACCATTTCTAGAACCTACCTGTAATAAATTTTACACAGGGTTATGTGAAAAATATTACACAGATAGCAGTGCCAACTGCTAGAAATACTGGCGACAGCGGTTTGTTTGACTCGAAAGAATGCTGTGTTTTATTAGTTATATTGGTGAAAGAAAATCACCCGAGAGCTCATGATAGTCATTCAGGAAATATTATACATATATATATATATGATTATATATATAAATCACGTGTATAGCAGTACGTAGTGATAACTTTATCTGAATTTATCTGAATATATGAATATATATATATATATATATACACATATACATACATAGAAAATCTAAATGTAGTAAATAGAAATGTTTTGTCTATGAGCTGCAGAAAAAAATACTAACCTCATCAAGTTAGAAACCACAGACTAAAGCTGTTTCGGGATGATAAAGAGGGAATTATGGTTTGTTAAGGCTAAAATCAGTGGTGTATTTTGGCCTAGGCCAACAAGGCCTAGGCCTAGGGCAGCACTTTCTAGGGGGCGGCGGACCGCACTGGTGGCCCCACCCCTAAAAAAAAAAAAAAAATTACTTTTGCAAAGTATTTTGCCAGGAAGGATACATTGAGATTTCACAAATTTTCAAGTATGTCCTGGGTAGGCAAGGCCTAGGCTTTCACTTTCCAGGGGCAGCAAAAAACCTCACCATTAAATGGGTTACTCACAGAGCACCGAAATGATGCCAACATTTTGGTGTTCTGTAGTTCTCTGCACTTCAGGGAATAAAATTTCCCCACCCTGCAGTGAATTCACCATTCACCGCAGGGTCCTCAAAGTGCATGGAGTCGGCCGCTGAATGCTGCCACCGCAAACCCGTGGCCTGCTGTTTTCAAAAGAACTACTAAACGAAAATGTCTGGAATTTACATATAAGATCATATGATTGATAATAAAAAGTTCTGTTACAGAAAAAAGAAAAACCGCTATTAAAAAAAAAAGGGGGGAAATTTTGCTGATAAAGGTACTAAAAAAAAAAATCAAGACTTTTTACTGCAGATTAAAATAATAAATGGTTTATTAGATATTGCATAAAAACGGGAATATTTTTAACCTTGAAACCTATGGGGTTCGCCTGAATAAACCTGCTGATTGAAACCACCGAACATCAGGGCATTTCACTGCCATTTCTCTGCTGTTTGGTGTTCTCTGAATAGATTACCCATTACTTCTCTATGGGGATTTGCAATGCCTTCAAACAGCACCGTACTTACTGGCAGTTCGCCAAACTTGTGTGTGAGCATATCACAGAGCAGTGGTGTACTTAGGGGAGTGGCAGAGGGCGGGCTGGCCCAGGTACTAGTGATTATTGGGGTGTCATTAGGGGGTACTAGGAGGTGCCACTGTCACTGTGTGTCAGCTTTGAGCTGTGTTCTCAAACAACGAGCAGCGGAGCAAGGCGTTTGCATACAGAATAAAATTGAATAGAATAAAAATCCCCCTCTCCTCCCTCCATAGCTCCTCCCCTGCCCCGCAGCAGCTCTAGGGGAGGGGGATGTGATTTGTGTGCAGAGAGAGAAGATGACAGTAAACGGCAGATAAAGGGGGGGTATCAGCAGAATATGAAGCCCTGTATGCTTACTGCTGTTTAAAGTGGACCTTTCCTTAACCAGCACTGCAGTGATAGAAATTTGTCATTGAGCTGCCTGGCTCCTGGTGAGGCTGCATGCGTGCAGATCACGCGGTCCAGCCAGTCAGGTGGTACTGAGTCTCAGTACTACCTGACTGGCTGAACCACATGACACACACGCAGCTGCCCGCCCTTTCGTTAACACGGACTCTCACTCTATTCTGGACTGAACACCCACCGGGAAGGGAATCAAAGCCACGGTGCACCCTCTGGCAGTGGCACCCCACTGCTGACAAGATGGCTCCACGCACAGGCACAGCCGCGATCCTGGCCTGGAGGGACCTCCTGCTGAGTCCCTACACAGTCCCTGCTGACTCTGCACACAGCTTTACCGTGGACGGAGACTGGTAAATATAGAATAAATAATTGCTGTATGCTCATATTCACTCGGTTTGCTGGGAGTCTTATTGCAGTGGATTCTGATGCACTCATACACACCGCACATTGCATTGCTGGGAGTTTTATTGCTGTGGATTCTGATACGCTGACACACACACCACACATTGCATTGCTGGGAGTTTTATTGCTGTGGATTCTGTGATACACACTGCATATTACTGTGAGTTATTGCCCTGGAGCTCTGTGATACGCTCATACACACTGCACATTACTGTGAGTTTTATTGCTGTGCAGTTCTGATATGCTCATACACAGTGCCCATTTCTGTGGGTTTTATTGCTGTGCAGCTCTGTGATACACTCATATGCAGTGCACGTTTCTGTGGATTTTATTGTTCAAACAATTAGAGTGGCTGTGATCCAGTATACTTGACATGCGTGGCTGTTCTTTGTAAAAATGCTTGAATTTAAACATTTTATAATTTTATTTATGTCAATAGATACATTTGAAATGGTATACAAAATATACAAGTAGGCACTTGGTATCCACTTTTAATATAAAGAGAGGAAAAGGTGGAGCTTAAAGAGGAAGGGTGGGGATTAACCAGGAAGAGGTGTGCCCTTGACAGGAAGGGGTGCCTCAAATTTAAATAAGGGGGTGCACGAGTTTAGTCAGGCCTAGGGCAGCACAAAACCTAAATACACCACTGAGGCTAATGTCAGACGAGCGCACTCTGCGTGCGTGCATAACGGACGTATGTACTGACGGAAGATACTGTAGACACTACATGGTCCATTTTTTATGGATGTAGAAAAAAGGAAATATGGGAAACAAAATTAATTAAAATTAAAAAGAAGGTACAGTCAGCCAGACCATAAAAACCGCTGAGCGTCAACGTGATGGACGTCGTAAATGCGCTGCATCTGACGTCGCGTCATCATGCACACAGGCCACTACGTGGAAGCGGCGTACTCTGGGCATCCTTCACAGTGCTTTTACGTCCGTTGCCACCTGCATGGTGCGTGCGCACATTGGTGCACACGTACTTTGTGTGTGGGTCTCTATAGACCACAAATCAATGCTACGACGGACGTTAAACTGTGCAGTGACAAGGACGTGATGACTGCGTTCATCTGACAATAGCCTAAACTGGAACTCAATATATTTTGTAATATAATTTTCACTTGCTCACATGGTTTTATGTTGTTAAATGTGATAAAAGCAAACCTGCCATTAAACACTACCAAAATGTGTAGAAAAAAGTTATATAAAACAGTTTTAATTACCTCATATTTTTTTACTTTGCAAGACACAATGCCAACTCAAAATCATTCTGGTGTAGTCGATAACAGAAAAAAATACTGTCATAAGCCATTAACCCTTAGATGCTCCCTGTTACCATCTCTTATGACCCAACGAATATATTCGTTGCATGAGACGTAATTATTGTTATTTTTTTGGAGAAAGTATTTTACCAGGAAGGATACATTGAGATTTTTCGTTTTCAAGTATGTCCTGGGTATGTTAGGGGGCTGATAACTTGTATCAGCAACAGCACATGCACTGCCACTCGTATCGTTTCCTGGAGTCCATAAGACACAATGCAGAGAAGCGTGCACTTGCACCAGACAGGTAAGCGCTTGTGTCAGAGGGGTAGGAAGGAGACATAAAAGGGCACTTGGAACTGATAAAAATAATCCCATACAATGTGCCATTTGAAGAACTTGCCTGTGAGTTGACATTAGCTGAACATGATGGCCGCCTGGACTTGATCTCTTTAGGAGATTGTCAGGTACAAGGTCAGGAAATGAGGCCTTCACAGTGGATTGGAGAGGTGAGGGGGGCCCTGGAATACACAGGGAGGACATTTGGGGAGGTCATTCTTAAAAGTTATACATGGACAGGGTCCATGATAATAGGTTTTGGAGAATGTGTACTACAGGAAACAATTTCTCATATTTGGTGGTTCTGCCCCTAAGCATACCTTCTGGGTTCTCTGACCGGTTCAATGGCCCTATTGATTTAGACCCCTTTTTGTATCCTATTGTTGGCTTCCCAACACCTTGGAAGCAGCTCTTCAACAAACTTACTCTGACCACTCAAAGAGTGGTGGCACCTATAGGACAATATGTCCCTTCCAGCAATGCCTGAGGTGCTACATAGAACTCATGACATTAGGCTCTTGTTCAACATCAAGGCACTTATTAACATCCAAGTTGGTCTTCCTTTCATAAAATATGGGCCTGTGGGATCAGTTCCAAGGTTCATGGGCAGCAAAACTTTGTATGCCTCTTGATGTCCTACATCCATTACCTGGTTCATTTTTGTTTTACTAAAAAGAGTATAGATTATTCCTTTGTTCCTGAGAAGTGGTTTTCGAAGAAACGTTCTTGAACTGTTCATTCTTGTACCAATTGGGGCCACAGTAGCCCAATATATTCTAATATGTTCAAGGGGTGGCTCCTTTCTCGAAATAAGGAAATCGATGTTAAGAGATACGGTCACCAAAAGGAATGTAAATGCCAATCCACTGAATGATAGTCTGCCTGCAATTGGTCAAGTCTCCCTGTAAATAGCCAAACCATATCAGTGTCAGGGCAGTTTAACTATGGTAGCTAGGTCGTCCGAGCTCCATTACAGTACAGAGATTAGTGACAATACACCTAAGGTATTTCCAGTAGTTTCTTAAATGTAAAGTCAATTATTAAGTTTGCATTGTCTAAATGACTTATTGGTTAATGTAATTATTTCCTGTTAACGATCTTAGTATCCTAGTAAAAGGTCTGTAGAAGAGGAATGCAAGATCTTTTTAATGACATTATCAGTTGGAAACATAGTTGCATCCTGCTAAAGAAGTAGTCATTTAGTATAATCTTCTAAAAGGAAAAATGAAAGTGCACTTAGTGACCCACAGGTAATAAAAGCTGCTGGATAACTCAATTCAGCAAGCATTAGTATGCATTAAATCCTCATCCCGTTGCAAGCAAAGGATTGGATTCATGTACTGGCATGCATTACGAGCCAAGTCACGTGCTGAATTTAAGAATAATGTCAACAAACGTAATGTACAATGAAGTCAACTAAGGATATATTCAATTGTAAAATTTGATAAATTAGATGCGATCTTTTAAGGTCAAACATTAGCTTTTGGTTAGAAAATTGTCAACACCAAAAAAATCCCAACACCAATTTAGCTATGCGCTTGTAAAATTGGTATTTACGCTATGAGGACAGGGACAGAAAGAAGCCTAGCAATATAAAAGCTCTATTTAGAAATTATTTTTTAAAAGGCAGAAACACATTTTGCTATATAGTTAGACATTTCGCTATACATTTATAAAACACACGTAGCCATACATTTTGCCTGCAAACACAGAGGGATATTTAGAAAGCAATGCTGTTTGCCGATCTTGTAAATAGTGCTGAAAAAAGCCATTGTTGGAACAGTAACAAACACCGACAATTCCCAAAAGATAAATTCAAACAGCCATAAAAGAGAGGATTCACAGGGATCTCCGTTTTGTGAAGCGTCAGTCTTTGTCGACGTTACAACAGTGATTTTCAGAGTTGTTTGCAACATCAAACTCGTGCTTTCTGATTAACCCCATAGACATTGATACTTACAAAAACACACAAATATCTTGCATTTTATTACTTTGTGTTTTTGCAACGACTGTAACAATTGCATGTACTTTAAACCTAGGACATACGAAAAGAGAAATCTCAATGTATCCTTCCTGGCAAAATACTTTATAAATAAATACCCTTGGCATTAACTAACACACACACACCTGATACAGCCCTTTTATTTCATTTGCTTACATCAATAAACCCTACATAGATGTCGGTGGGATGCTGGATCAATCTCCCCTCCAATCAGGCAGTGCACGGCTCAGCCTGCTCAGACATATGATTGCTAGGAGATCTCTTGTGCGGCCACCAACCAAGCCTACAGGGCTAACTAGCCATATAGAACAAACTAACCACTTCAATTGTGTACTTCATACAGTCTTTCACATATCAAATGGCAGGCGGTGTCTGCTTCCACACAAACTGACTGATCAGCTCTTACATCCACCAAGGTGGACTATGGTCTGTCCAGTCCTGTATTTAGGAAATTATAAGTCTGTATAGTATATGGAAATTTTGAGAAGACCTATGCGCTCATAATAAAATGGTCATATATTTATTTCTGCCTTTGGGGGTTTTATGACAAATCGAATTTACAATTGCAAACGATAAAGGAACACTACCACTAGGATAAACTAGATTACATTGGATTTACCAAAAAAAAAAAAAGAAACGAGAAAAGCACACCTTATACACATGATTTTATATGCATATAATTCAAAGAAAGAAGGAAAAATAATAAAGTTAGGCGATTTATCTACCATGATGCAACATTTACCAATAAATCACAAGTGACACTGTGCAGCTGTGGTATAGGATAAAACAGTGGGCAATGGGGTGAAGGAGGGAATGTTTAGACAAGGCTGCAGGGGATCTATTATTTTGTTAATGCTACCCCAGATAAGAGATGGCAGCTGAATGAGATCTGATAGTTAGGGAGTTCCCAAAATGCAAACCAAACCTAGTGATGTCCTTTGCATACATCCCTCACAATGCAATCTTTAGTTTTGTAGATCTGACCTAGTCATTCCGTTTTATGCCCAATGTCCATACAATGAGGAGCAAGTGCTGTAAAGATACCATGAGGGTCAGTTTACAACATAGAATATCACAGAATAGATTCATACACTGGCACATAGGAGTAAAATATCTTTACTATGCATACATGAGAAAAACCAAGTTCATGCAAGATATCAGCGACATAAAAAGAACATTTCAGTTTTTGGTTATAGTGACCCTTTAATTTTACAAGAAAAAAATTATAGTGTGTTTACGGTGTGATTGACGGTCACAAATTAGGGATCAGTCTGCATAGTCTTCTAGGGTAAGTTTGACAGACAATGGAAATCCTTTTAACAAGACTTTATTTGTTCAATGAAAGGTGTTTCACAATTCAAAATAAAATTAAACAGAAAACAAATCCTCGCTCTCACCATAGCACTAACTATACAGTCAATCCCTGACTAACACTGGATGGCTAACTCCATTTACCAGTAAAACAAACCACTTAGGACATGGAAACACATCTATACCCTTCAGTCTTTTCACCTTGAAAGTTCTGTCCTCTCTTGTTCCCCACCAGAAAAGACCAAGGCAATGAGCAGTTCCTGCTCTGAACTTTTAAACAGCATTTTTTCCCTCAATTAACCTTTAGGTGTGGCTTGAGTAATCCCACACCTGCAGAGCGGCCTGCTGGGAAATGTAGTTCATCCATGTAGTGGGTACAGGCTATGCAGAATCCTAGGTCCCAAATACCTGCCTCCCACAACCACACCTCTGACACAGTCACAACAGTATAACACTCCATATAAATACACTGCATAAAACATATCACAAAATCTCAAACAATACATTACAGGACAAATACATCTTATACAACATGCAACACCTAATAGTTGCTGGTAAGAGTGACGGATGAAGATGTCAGGTACTTTCACCTTACAGACTTTATAGGCGCCAAACTTTACTCGAGCAGTGGTAGGTGAGAGTGGCAATCCGTGAATTATAAACATGGAAACCAGTGATCTAGAAACAGAAGGTGGTGAGTGTACCACAGTGATCTCCACATTTCCTGAGTATATAGGTTTTAGAAGATTTGGCATGAATTTTAGGTCCCTACAGAATAACAGGGAGCCGATTCTTACTGCATCCTTTTGAGGTGGAGTGACACTTATTTGAGAGTCATTTTCCTTTATAAAATATTTTATTGATTTGTGAGTGACAGTCTGCAGTATATCTTTTTTGTTTTTCAATTTACACAAGTTATACATTGTTTATAGCAAACTCTGCTCAGTAATATTGTGACAAGTCTGAACATTATTTTGCCTATTCTCCTAATAAGCTGGACGATTGTGCCTGTAAACAGGTTGAACGTGGAAACAAATCTTGTCCAAAAGACAGGGAGGTTTAAGAAAAATACTGTATGTCTTGTTCGGCATTATATATAGAGTCCGAGAGGTAAATTCTTAGAAGAAATTGTCTAATTAAGAAAATCAGCCAAGTGAAAAACGCAGATCAACAGAACAATCCTGGTTACAGAAAACACAACATTGAAGACACTAATTGCATAAAACGTATAATGTTTTGATACATATAAAATAAAGGGCAGATGGTACGGAGAAAAAAAATGCATACTCTAAATATTAGCAACTTGCCTCACTTTTTTTAACTCTTCAATGCTTTATATTATTTAGCAAATTAAGGTGCACAGTGAGAGACCTGTCTATAAGCTTTCAACATATTCCATTGGTTTTCTGAATAATAATAATAATATGAACACTCGATTCATCCTAACCAGTTTAATGTGGTCAGGATGTGAGGAGTGCCCCACCTTCTCCCCATCTGCTCCCCTGATCTGGTGAGTTTCCGCCACCCAACCCAACGTCTCCAGCAGCCGGGACTTTTGAATTTCCCGACTGCCGGTCACCAGATCAGTCACAGGTGACACTGACATGCAGAGAGCTATATCGACCAGTCTTAGAGATGCCGCTGACAGACTGGATCTACGATCCATCGTTCTGCATCAATGCTATAGAACTTGCATACGTAAAGTGTGCAAGTCTTATTGCACGACACAGTTTGCAGCTCCTATGCTACGCATGTTGCGTAGGAGCACAAATTGTGTTAGAAAGCGAATGAGTGAATTTCAGGTTCAAAAATCCCCAGCTAAAGAGGATGAGCTGTGAGGACAAGGGGCGAGTAAATAAATAAAAACAAAAAAAACACCACTAACTATAATGAGAAAAAAAAAACTAATTGGCCAGAGGCTGTCAGCAGTCTCTGCCCAATTATTTAAGAGCAGACAAAGATCTTTATTTTTTTATAGCGTTTCCCTTTAAAGTAATGAAGCCTCAAGAACTGAAAATGCGAAGATGTGCAGATGCTTCCTTTGGTACTCCTAAAAGAAATATATCATCATTTAATATATATATTTTTTTATCTTTGCTATTGAGAGAAGCTTCTAGATTGAGGCCTCCATTTAATTCATCTGAAAAAACATTTTCACATTATTACAAACAAGTAGAAAAAGTTTAAATAATTCATCTATAGTTACAGGTGTTTATAAAGTGCTGACAAGTTCCGTAGCGCTGTACAATGGGTGAGACAGAATAACAAACATACTGTACATACAACTTAAACACACAGAACAGTAGAAGAGAGAACCCTGCTTGAGAGCTTACAATCTAAGAGGAGAGGGGTGGCACATTAGGTGAGGGTAACTAGAGGACCTGAAGTAGCAGGGTGCATGTGGGCTGTGTGGGAAGGTAGTGCAAGAATGTACAGTGGGGGGCTCAGGAAAAGTCTTGAAGGCGAGAGTTGGGGGTGCGGGTACAAGGAACTGACAGCATCAGACCATTGGCAGAGTGGTCGGGTGGGATATACCTGCTAATAATAAGGGAGGAGAGGTAGGCAGGGGCACGGGTATGGAGAGCTTTGTAAGGGAGTGCCAGTATTTTTAATTGAATTCTAAAGGAAACAGGGAGCCAGCGTAGTGATTGACAAAGGGGTGAGGTGTAAAAGGTGCAGGAAGTGAGGTAGATGAGCCTGGCACAGGCATTCATTACAGAGAGAAGGAGGTTACAGTAGTCACCATTAAAATCTATGGGGATTTTAATATATAAAATCTTTTGAACATTTTCTAAGAGATTGCATTTGCAATTAAAAAAATAAAGTTAATTTGGCTCCGGTGAGAAATATGATACCGTATATATAGTAGTTTTTAAAACCTTTTAGACTTGATTTTGCTTACTAAATATTTATAAATGTTGTCCAGAACGGTTTCACAGTTGGACACCATCTCTGTATTGTCTAAATGTTATTACCTTTTGAAAATAAAAGTGAAGTCCAAACTTCCCTTAGCCTGCAGCAGGTGTGACCTTTACTTTAACATATGTTGCCCTTTTAATCAATGATGCAGTAAACAAATGGTTGAAAGACTAAAACAGAACTTTGTTACTGCTTACAGAACACCGGAAAGTGTGAAAAACCTGGGATTTAAAACTCCAGGGCCCTATTCCAGGCAAGCGGCTATGATTAATAAGTGAACCGTTAAGGATAATGGCTCTTGGTGTCAACATCAATTTCCTAGATCTAATGCATCACTGTTACCTTTTGTTGAGCTGTAGTAATAATCTCTGTGTCAAGCGGTCAGATTTTAAAAATTATCATTTCATTTTAAGAATCATAAGAAAAGAAACGCAGAATATAAGAAGTTTACAGTAATTGCAGCATCTGAAGATATTTTGATCAAAATAGATCTAAAGTCTTTATACAAAGTCTTTAATTACTACGTTATGTAACCAGATTAATCTTTCTTGCGGATTTTCTGATTATTCATTCTTTTTCCTTTTTAACGCTATGACCATTTCTTGTATTGAACACGGATCAACGAAAAATAGAATGACATAGAAAATTAAATGGCGTGCAATACATCGTTGCCTCTACTAACAATTATCAACACCTGAATATTCTAATTAAATTCATAAAATTTTAGATGCCTGAAATGTATCAGCTGATTTGGATAATGAATTCAAATTTCTCTTTCAACTTTTGAGCAAACGTTTTACCAAACATGGGTATGTAACAGGCAAAATTGTCTTTTCTCCATGTTTGTTTAAATTTAGAGAATACATAAATATTTAAAGGCATATCAGTAAACCGATGGAGTGTTTTATGTGGCTTAAAATGTGTCGTACCTACAGTAGACAAATTGAAACCACTGTCTGGCAATGAAAAAAATCAGAAACTAATACGTACTATAGACTTCGATTGATGCTCTCATTCTTAATCTGTGCTTTGTAATCCCCCAGTTCGCATAATAATCACAGAGCAGCAGGGTTATCGATAACAGAATTTGGAAATTAAAGCGTGGGGCTCACGTGAAATATGGATACATCTGAACAGTACAAACATGACTGGTAGGCATGACACACGTTTGACCATGGAAAAGACAGTGCCCAACACATTCATCTAGTCCAAAAAGATCCTTGCTAGTATAAGGCTTGGTGAAGGCAAGTTTTTTGTGATGGCAAAAGACTAACTCTAATGGTTTCAAATACCTCAATGGAAAATTTCCAGACATCAGCATAGGTAAACTGAAAGGAGGGAGTCTTCATCGGACCCCAAATTTCCGTTTTCCTAAAAAGATGGAGCATTCATGGAAACAGGTGTCTCCAAACCATCTTAACGTCGTCCAAGTTTATGGTTCTTCTGCAGTCAAACTAAATTTCCTAATTTATTTGAGTATACAGATAACTGGGATGTCACATGTCACTCAAGCTACACACCCATTTACATTTTTTCCCTACCAACCTTGGTGAAATTCAGAGAACAAGTGATTGGGGTTGAACTACAAGAGCCCCTTCTTTGCACAAGACACACACACACACACTTTTCCATAGGGCACGGCTATGCCTAGACACAAATACCAAGAAAATGAGAGACATGCCTGGTGTATTGCACATGGATCTTTATCGGAGTATGGATGAAGGCGACGTTTGACACTTAAGGCCTTAATTCTACCATACAAAGAAACATTCTGTGTTTATACATTTATCGCAGTCAGTGCACGGATTACAAAGAATAGGATGAGCAAGGACAAAAAATACATTTCCCATCATGCTCAATCTTCTTAGCACAAGAAAAAAGATAAACATAATAAAACCAAATAGAAAGCACTGTATAACTGATCTAGAATATGAGAAAATAAATCAGTACTGTACATCAGAATCAAAAGGCCAGTAGCAAATGTTAATAATATAGGGGAAATATTATAATATATTGTAAATTTTATAAAACATGTTCAGGCTAAATTCTCTATTTAACCTTATAGGCCGCAATGTGTTTAGTTTATGAATCCATTGTTTTTCCTTATTTTTAACCCCTTCCCTGCTGAGCCATTTTACGTCTGTGTGCTGAGCTCATTTTGACAGTTTTTGCTTATCATGTTTAAATGCGATTTGAAGTCATGTTTTATTATACGACCCAGACAAATCATATATCCTTTTTTTTGGCATACTCAGCAGATTCAAAATATACAATGTCCTGCCAGAATGCTATAACAAAATATGTAAAAAAAAAACGTGAATTTCCATGAAAATTTTAATCATCTACAGCGTGTGAATTAATGTTTTCACATTTTATCATCCGAGCCTTTATGGTTATATATTCTAAGAGGTACACTTGTGTAAAGAAATATAATAAAAATATATAGAAATGGGAACCAATTACTTTACTTTTCCTAAAAATAAACAACATTTTTCATTTCTGCAGTACTATTGTTCACATTATAATTGAAAAGTGAACAATAATGCTGCATTAATACAGAATATTTTTTTTTAATTTTTTATTTAATTTTGTTTAAAATTAACCTGGTCATGTTTGGTTTCATTGAAAAGGTCATCTCTGGCCTTTCCAATGATACCAAACATGAGCCTCTAGCTGCTACCTATCAGGAGTTATGGGGGTCCAAATGACCCACCGTATCTCCACCATATGGATTGCCATAGGAAATCCCTGGGCAGCTAGGGGTCAACTCAGGAATGTGCGACGACGTTGGTTGACGAGGGGAGACCTGGAGGCAGGGCTGACATCCAAGATGGCAGCCCCTACTGGAAATAGGCCTTGATCAAGTGTTTATTCAACCGTTTATTCTTTTCACTTGCAGCAGAAAGTCTCTATTTTTTAGGCAATTTTCCCCCCCCAATTTAAAAAAAATTTTTTTTTATTTTTTTTATCTCTGTAACAGACCTTTATAATATTTGGACATTTTATGTTATTTCCAGGCATTTTTGTGCAGTAGTTTTTTTGCAAACACCTTTTAAAAGTTGAAACCTTTTTTCATACCTGTTCGGCAGCTTGGCAGCTTTTTACGGCGGCTGGTCGGCTCTCTGTTCGGCAGGTAGGCAGCTTTTTTTTCAGATCGATTCGGCAGATCGTTGGACGCATTTGGCGGACTTTTTGATCGCTTTGGGGGCACTTTTTCAGATGCATTCGGTGGCTTGTTCCCTGCACTTCAGGGACCCTGCTGGTAATGCTGAATTCACTGCAGTGTCGGCGAATCGGACTAGCCGAAGTGTGGGGAATGGGAGAGCACTGAAATGTCGGTGACATTTTGGTGCTCTCTGACTAATCCTGTATATTTTGTTTTCACAGATTGGGTGGCTAAGTCACTGACCAATGTCAGATAGGAATTGTGTCATTAGCCTCCACAACAAGGACTAGGCATTTGTTTTGTATTTGTTTATTTTTTCTGTTCATCATGTACCCTGCAATGGCTGCACAATAAAGAATTGCAAAGCACTGATCTCCGTGTCTAGTGGCTATATCACACTACTTACAGGGAGTATAAAAGGGAAGAAAGGTAGCAGGTTTTATATTTATGGATGCTACAGAACCTCTGTTTGTTCGCCATACTGAGTTAGAGTGTTACATCTGGAGTTTCTCACCTGTAAATGGTTCCAAAGGAATTCAGTACATGGTTCATATTACGACATCAATGAATGTGGAGCTGTCTTATCTTGGAAATTAAATGCAATGTTTGTTGCTACCTTGAAATCACTAAATGGATATTCATAAATTATAGTAGTGCCAGTTGTTTGAAGTGGTTGTAGTATGTGTTATAATACTTCAGTACGTGCATGCTTTTAATTCATGTCAACTCAAAATGTCACCCATTCCGTCTTTGAAATGAGCCATGTAACATCAGGTTACAAAGCACAGATTAGAGCATACTATTTTAAACATATGGCGGAATGGAATTAAAATGTTTTTAAGTTACAAAACATGTGTCAGAAAAAACAAAAAATGATTGGGCACTGAGGCGTTTTATTTGTTTTGAAACTGAATAAGTGAAGGTAAGCTGCAACACAATAAACAAAAAAAGAACCCACCATCAGTCTTCAGTATAGCATTTCGAGAAATTATAATGATTGTTAGTATACTTTGATTGCTTCAGGACTACAGGGATTCTGTGCTTTGCTTTAAATACAATTACATTAAAAGGTTTTTTGAATAGGTCAGAATTTGTATTTATTGATGCAATATTAAATAGCAGCACAAACAGTACAAATCATAAAACAGCTCAATGTCTTACAATCTTCTGAAAGCATACACTGCAAGGCATTTAATTTCTAAAACGCATGTGCGTCATCTGGATTTTTCAACTAAATACATTGTGTTCTTTAAATTAGTAAAGCAGATGTCCTTCAACCTCGGCTTTGCTAATGATTGCCGGCATTTGTCTGTACTTCTTATTTTAGCAGATTCTATTCGTGGGTGTCATTCATTTAAAAAGAACATACTAACCTTGAGCACTTTTTTAAAATAACGTTTGCAGCTCAATTTCTCTATTTAAATTTAAATCTCCCAACCTAGCATCGATTGTAGGAGTGCAAACATTTTAATAAGGGCTGCGCAGATGAAACGCGTTGACTTTCAACACTTGATGCACCAGCTTGGGTTTCTTGAACTGCATAGTTTCCATGGTAACTGGATACCAGCAAAGCTGTCACTATCAGTGCAAAGTTCCATGTTCAGATCATGCTGTATTAATGAATAGTCAATACACTTAATGTGCTTCTTGACAATACATTCATATACGGAGAATTCTAACTTTTCAATACAGACGAACTTGATAATGTTCCACCCACTGAGTTTGCAAAACATAGGACAATAATATATTATTATTCTTTATTTATAAAGCGCCGGCATATTCCGCAGCGCTGTACAATAGGCACAGTATAGACAGGGTTACAATACAGTGAACAACATTTGACAAACAGTACAGGAGGAGATGAGGGCCCCAATCCAGTACAAACTCACAATCTCCGCTGTTCAGTTATTTTAACAGGTTTTCTGCCAAGGTATGTTTACGTACACCCCATTTCGGTCTGTAAACTCGTGAGCCATTTTGATGCTGTAGTTTAGCCTCTCCATATTTCCTGTTTATAGCCATAGAAAGGTTATTAACTTTTAAAAACAAACACGAAAAGCCACCCTCTATCTCTACCGGCCTATAATTTTGCAGCCTGCTTTGATTACAGAGTTAACTATATTTTTAGTAACATACTTTTATTTTAGTATGCATATTATGGCCGATACTGTAACTTATTCTGTTTAAAAGTAGAAGAAAATGTATGTATGTATGTATGTATATTCACATACGTACCTCTGAACAAAATAAAAAGGCAATATCAGCAAAGATAATATTGAAAATAGATGCTGAAAGGTCCATTGTATCTACACCAAAAGGATACACAAATAGGTCCAGAGATCTAAAAAAAGATAAGGACCTCACGCAAAAATTGAATAAAAAACATGCAAAAGATGAGAAGTCCTAGGATCTTCCTGTAGTGATGTGCCTACAATGAAACATAGGGGACACACAATGCACAGTATATCTAGTATATGTAGTCCCAAATATCCAACATTGACAATTACACTCACATGTTAGGGAGCAATTTTACAGTTGGCTCTAAACTATCAGCGTATTCTTATAGGTACAGGAACTCCAACTCACCACCTCCTGTAGACAGTCACTGTGCTGCTCGCTGCTATGTACTAATCAATAAAAATACAAAAAAGCCACAGGTCCAGCCAATTTATAAAACACAGAAAAGAATAAAAAATAATAATAATAATAAAAAAATCAAAACAAACAAAAACACACAATGCGTTTCGACTTTATATGTTTTTATAAATAAAAAATTGTCATGTACATACATGTAACAGAAAAAAGGGCAAAGATCAAAATGCACCAGTTTATTTGTACAAAAATAAATAACATTCACATTATTTGGACCTAACTCACGGGATTCTGAGCAATGCATTTGCTCTAACGTATGAGGACCTGATCTTTCCACTACGATCTCAGATCTTAATGGAGAACTTCGGTCAGTCAGTAAACTCAAAATTAAAAAGAATCTAGCAAAACATGTTCTAGCTTAACACTTTAATCAACAAATAAACAAAGAAGTTAAAAACTGCTTAAGAGAAAAGATGGATCTGCATAACAGAAAGCTCACAAACTATTACAAGGGACATCACAAACTGCCCACCAAAACCTGGGCAGGTAGTCAGAACACATTTATTCATATTACTTATTCACATCACTGTATATTTATAGGGAACACTTTAGATTGAGCAAAACAAAAACCCCGGAATGCTTGTTCGTTATACTGCATTGACACAATATTTTCTTATTTGGAAAATAGTCTAAGCCATAAATCATAGCTTAAGTAATACCATGTGCCACCCGGTGGTCTAACCCGGTGGTTACTACCATTTATAATTTTTATTCCTGTATTCAGAATTACAACATAGACATACCTTATTTCACTGAGTGTGTGTTTATGTGTATTGTGGAACAATATCAGGGTTATTCAGAGAAAGGTGAAAACCAGGAGAACTGGCAGGAGAAGAGAACAATCTAGACCAAATAGACGATTTGGAAAGTGAGATAAATGGGAGAATTTTTCTGATTTGGCTGTTTTGACCTAGAATTTTCACTTCTCCAGTCATTCTCTTGAGTTTCACTGTTCTTTGAATAGACCTGTATGTATTTACAGTAGAGTGGAGAGCACACAGGAGTCTTTGTAATATTTATCAAGTATAAAATATACAGTATCAGCAGCTCACGAATGGGACCTTTCTTGATCTTGATAAAGATCTAAATTAAGAACAAAATGCGGTTATCTAGGTGTTCCACTTAGTTATAATTTTAGGTCTTTATCTTTTTTTATAATTATTTATGCAAACAATGCATGTCCAAAAGGACAAAACCAATAGCACAGAGTCAACAATAGATACCATTCCATACAGACATATCAGAGGTAAACAAAAAGAAATACACCAAAAATAGAGCATGGGAGAATCAGCAAAAAAAGGGAGGGTAGGGTCCTCTCATCCTCTGAGAAAATGTTTCGTCCTTATCTGGAAGTATTATTTTTCACCCAGATCTTGTAAGGGGAAGCCATGAAATTATGCAACATGGCTGACAATTTGTTCATAGATATGGTTTCGCGATTATGACCAGAGGGGTCCTCGTTTCGTCCATGCGCCAAAGAGCGCTTTGGTGCGAATACTATTTACAGAACAGTTTATTTTACACTTGCATCAGAGATTCCTGTGACTTGTGGAGGAAAACAGCAGTCATGGAAGGAGATTCATTGTGACACTATGTGCAGACTCAAATATTACTCATACCACTTTTAAAAAGCAGCCACAAGCTGAGCCACCAGGCGATCATAGTTGACTAGATGCACATCAGCCAAGTCAGAGGTCAACCCTACTCCTAAATATTTCAAAGAATGATTAGAGAACTGAAAGCCCATCTACGCCCTCAGCCAATCAATCTCTACCCCAAGAGACACAATGGGAGAGCTCTAGATTTATGGATATTAATCTTGTAACCGTAAATACTGAAAAGAACTGCAAAGCAGATAAAAAGGGGAGGAATAGAGTAAAAGGGATCAGCAGTTGTCAACAGGACATCATTCGCATATTAGGAAATCAGAAATTCCTCGCCCCAAAATGTGATCCCAAGAAGACCGAAGGAAAGAGCAGGGGCTCCAGGGATATGGCACTCAACAAGGCTAACAAATTAGTCTATATATGTAAATAACAACATACTAAATTAGTACCAATACTCAATCCTTGCCCAAGCAAACAAAGAAAAATGCCTCAGTGCCAAAATCTTCCTCACAAACATAAAAATCACCACATGGATGCATTAGAGGGCTAATAAAATAATGTCAACCCATATTACTCTAACAATTTACCTTTAGTTATCTTTCCTAACTAAAAAATAGAACTTCCACCACATTTATTGACAACTTTGTTGCATAGAATGCCCGATAAAACATTGAAGGTTCTCCTTGGCCAAAAAATATTCAGGAACCATATTTATGAGATCACAAATGTTATTAAGAAAGGGTTAATGATAATACAGCAAAATAAATGAGAGAATAAGTTTGCTGCTACCAATAAGAAACTTGGCAAAAGTATTCAATAAAGAGTTATTTTTAGCTGGAGGCACTTTTCAATTACACTGTGGACTCCAGTTGAGGTTTAGCTTTGTTAAAGAAAATGGTCAAACTCTTGGAAGGAAAAACAAAGAATAGAATTTATTGGGAAAAAAACCTTCAAGGAGATGCTGCCATTTGAGCTCTAAACACGAAAATAATTCATCTGCAAAAAAATGAGTGTCCACCTGTAAAAATTATTATTATTTTTTTAAAATATACAAAATCACTTTGGAAAGCTGGGATTTTATTTAGTGCAGGAAGAGGCAAAGATAAATAATGCGCAAATTATATATGAACAAAAAGTCATTCACTGTAGACAACACAAAAACAATAAGGACACCATAATTCACCAGAAAAGATTCTTAAACTTGTGTTGATTAAAAGGGAGATTCTGGTCATTTATGCTTCATTTTTCCTAGTCAGCAGTCATTTATCATAGGCAGAATCTGTGTGTTATTAAGCCCAAAGCAATTTTCTGCTCAACGCTTAAAATAGACTGATTGGAAAGTAAATACAAAAATGTCAACTGAAGTGTTTACCTGCATGTATTTATGGAAAATCTTCATATTCTTGAATTTATTACACTACAGGACAATTTATCTAAGATTTCTGCCACTCGTCACTGAACTTGTAAATGATAAGGGGCTTAACGCGATTGAAGCACAGGTCTAATAATCCGTAGAATTATTTACTGAAGCTTCAATGAAGAAAGTCAGACAAAAAAACCATAGGAGAATTAGAAGCTTGAAAATCTTTGATAAATAACGTGCTTCTCATTTTACACTAAATATTCACTTTTTTTTTTCATGCTCATACTAACATATGGTTACATAATTTCAAATGTGGCACTGTAGAATACCTGTACTGATTTGATAGCCGATAATGCTAACAGCACTTTTGTCTCTGCTATTGTCTGTTCCATATTCCAGTGTGATTAACTAAAACATTCAACATTTATTTGAATATCATTTTCCATAAATCATATATACAGTTTAGCTATATATGCAGCTCCACTACTTTTCTGCAAATTAAGCCTTTTGAAAAAGTTAACTACTGCAATTCCAACTGCCGCCCTCAAGCCAGGAGAGATATATATAACAAAAGGCACAAGGGTGTGGAATTAGTGGAACAAAAAGATAGAGGATTGGAGGGGTATGATAAATAGACAAGTAGTTTGGGAGTTGTGGAGCAAATGCAGTAGGTGGAATGGAATGAGGGCATGGTGCGAAAGCAAGAGTAAACTCACAATGTGTGGGGTGTTCTCCCAAATAGACATGTGCACAGCACAAAATTTCGTTTTGAACTAATGGATTAGTCGTAAAATGCAATTTATTTAGTTGCTAAAGAAATTCTTTTTCAGTTCTTTAGTATGAAAACTAATTTCATTCATCCGAAAACCAGTGGATACAACTACTATGGTAATGGCTCCTCAGAGGGCGGAGATCGGCTGCTTGTTACAGTATCTCTCACTCTCAGCACAATGTGTCAGGCAAAGCTGTTACAGTAGCTGACTGCTGCTCATCACAGCGCTCAGAGTTTCAGTAAAACTAGTAAATAATATTTTTATATATAAGAGGTTAGTACAATATTATTTCCTTGTTTTACTAAAACTCAGTGCTGTTACAGTGAGTTACTGTAACAGCTGAGCCTGATACATTGTACTGAGAGATAATATAACATGCAGCCGATCTCAGTGTTCACAGCCACTGGATTTAAAGGGCAAAAAAAAAGGCTCCTCTCTGTATATGTATAGAACATCCTCCTGCATTAATTAATACCCCTCTCTGTATAATGTATACAACATCTACCTGCATTAATTAATACCCCTCTCTGTATAATGTATAGAACATCCTCCTGCATTATTTAATACCCCTCTCTGTATAATGTATAGAACATCCTCCTGAATTAATTAATGTCCCTATCTGTATAGAACATCCTCCTCCATTTATACCTTTCTCTGTATAATGTATAGAACATCCTCCTGCATTAATTAATGCCCCTCTCTGTATAGAACATTCTACTGAATTGGCATGTGGAGGGTGCAGAACTTCAGAATGCAATGCTTATCCAGCACAGGAGAGGAAACTTCTACTTAGACAGGATTATAAAAGCAGGGGAGAGGGAAAATTTTAACGTAAATCGGTATGAAAGCTCATAGAAGAGATGACTGGAGCAATTTTTTGTTGTTAATAAAATAAAGCATTTTAAATCCAGGGAAAACATTCAAATAAAGCACACTGAAAGCTCATAATGACAGAGTAACTGTGAGAGCTGGATACTAAATGTATCAGACATAAAATAAAACCTTTATAACAAGCAGCACTGGGAGAGCAGAGGGACTTTATATAAAACGTGTATTATAGATGAGGGAAGGGGGATAGTGCTCCTGGATAATATAAAATGTATCAGACCCAAGCCCCTATTATGCAGAGCGGGAGCGGAGTTAACACACGTTTTATAAAGTCCCGCTCTTCTCCCAGCGCTGCTTGTTATAAAGGGGGTTTACTATCCAGCCCTCCTCTGTCATTAGCTTTCAATGTGATTTATTTGAATGTTTTCCTTCTCCAGCTGCTTTTATCATCTTGTCTGCCTCAGACATGCAAGGGTTAAGTAATGCAAGGGTTAAGTAAAGGTTTCCTCTCTTCTGCTGGTTGGCTGTGCTGCGAGTGAGTATTCTGGAGCTCTATCACTGTCAGATTTTCAGGTAGGGGTCGGGAAGGATTACGCATACAAACCTTTTCTGTAGCTTTGCGATGTTGCGCTCTTCATTGCTGGTCTCCTTCACTCAATGTAATATCACAAAAAGGACAAACTAAAATGTAGTGCATTTTAGTTTTTCGTTTTTTGTACTGAGCAGTTTCGTATCTCTTGAGTCATATGAAAACTAAATTAGGTCTAAATCGTTTTAGTACTAAAAACGAATGCACATGTCTACTCCCAAATGCATATTTATCATCACCTCCAATTAGCCATGGAGTGAAGACAAGATCAGAAAGAGGAGCTGGGGAAATGGCAAGAGAAACAATAAGAAATGGGAAATTGGGCTTAAAAATATAAAGTGTAGGAGAAATTAGAAGAAAGATCTTATTTGACAAGAGTAGCAATACTTTGTTTCAGTTCATTCCTTTCACTTATGTCAAAGGGGTTAATAATGTATTTGACAATTAGGGAGGGACATCAATATTAGGCTAGAGGAAACAGGAAAAGAGGATCCGAGGTTAAAAGAAGGTGAAATGGGGATCAGAGGCATATGAGAGCGAGAAAATTGAGAATAGACCACAGGCCCTATGGCATGGGGTGATTGGACATGCCTTGTGTGTCGGAAAAATGATGAAGACACTGAAGTGTGGGAGATGTTTGATCAATGCTCATGCTCTGTACCTTGATCCATAATGAGTTTAAATGTGTAGAGACAGACACAGATGTTTAATAAGTTGGATACATCCACTAATTAGGACATGTATGAATATCTACACCCTCTATGCAGCAGGATGGAACCCACAAGTAAATTGAAAGAAATCTTTTCATTCTCTCGTGACGGTTTTGAAATTCTTCAGACATTAATATAGCTTGCTCTTACACTTAAGAATTGCATAACTGTAGGACAACATCATGACTTGAGGGCCAGAGCTGGGTCTGGAAGACAAATACCAGGCCCTGATTCAGGTGGCCCTGCCAGTTAAAAAGCACGGATACAACGGTCATTTGCTGATGGAGCCTTACATAAGCATTTCCTTTACAATAGCCTATGTTAAAATGATGATTCTTCATACATTAAGCTTTACAATGCTCTATTTTATTTAAACATAAAATGATGGTCATTGTGACAGCTATATCACAGTGACTCCAGGTGCTTGGAATCTGGTCTAGAAGGATGTAGCCTAAAACTCAGTAGCTCTAAAGCAAACATTTTTTAATCAGCAAAACACCAGACATTTGGGAGATCTCCAAACAGGAGAGCATTAGAAGTTTGTAAAATGGAGATCCTGAATTACAGAATTAAAAAGTGAAATTGACAAGACTTTCTAATCACCTTCAACTCCCACCATGTCCGACACTGGCTCCCCCATCCTCTGTAGAATTAAATTCAATATGTTTACCCTGATTTACAAAAGCTCTCCCCACTACCTGTCCTCATTAATCACCAAATACACCCCAGCCCACTCCCAAAGGTCAAATAGTGACCTGTGCCTAGCTTCTCCCCGCATCACGTCTTCCCACGACAGACTGCAGGATTTCTCACGCATAGCTCCCATTCTCTGGAACGCTCTCCCTCATAAGGTCAGATTGTCCCTTAGTATTCCTTCTTTCAAACGCTCCCTTAAGACATTCCTATTCAGGCAAGCCTACCACCAGACTCACTAATACACCTAAGTGTCCCAACCAGTCCATCACTCTCACCTTGCAGTTCTCTACTCCTGTTTCTACCCCCAACCCTTCTAGAGTGTAAATTCCCACAGGAGTAGGGCCCTCGTTTCCTCCTGTACTGGTTTCTCAAAATATTGTTCAGTATCAATGTATTGTAATCCTGTCTATATTGTGCTCATTGTTCAGCACTGTGGAGTATGTTGGCGCTTTATAAATAAAGAATAATAATATAAAAAAATAGGAGTTCCCTCTAACATAATGCCTCTGGCAAAAAATATTATGAACTTCTGCTCCATTCTTTACCTGCAGTCAAATAAAATATAGAAGAATCGTTATTTCTGTTACATTGATCATGCTTGTGACCTCTAAAATTGTGCAACTCCTGCCCAGAGCAATCCAAGGCAAGGTACAATCGGGGCAATCTGGTAGACATGGTCAGTATTCAATCAAAAAGGTCAAGGCAGTAGGCAAAAGGTTTGAGAGTGAGAAGGCAAAGTAAGAGGACTAGTTCACAATAAGACAGCTTCTAATTCTTCTACCAAGAAGCAGCAATGCTTCCCAATAGGTAAGGAGAAGGACAGGCGTCTCGCCAGGATGCCCCCCTCTAATCCCAAATGGTGCAAGTACCTGAAGCAACTCCCATGTCAACACGTGCCTCCGGTTCACCCGCAACATGCCCCAGAGCCTTGTCAGGAGTTTTCATGCCAAGGCACCACCTTTGCTCCCTCCCAACGCAAGCGCTACGTTGGTCCACAGCACTCTGCACAGAGAGCAAGGTAGCGCTACGCTGACCTCAGTACTCTGCCAGAGAGAGCGAGCAACAGAGTTGAGAGAGCCAAAATACCCTGAAGTTTGGCATAGACGACATACACGGAGAATGCCCAGATGTTGTGTGAAGACCGAAAACACATCCGGCGCAGGACTAGGGTGGGAGCAGCTGCTGGTAAATTGCGACAATTTAAAGCTGTAACAGGCATGACTTTTCTATCTGAAATGCTTTTTTCAACCCTGGTACACTAACTCAATTAAAAACAATGTATTTGTGGGTATATCCCAAAGTTATCATTTACCCAAATCATTTTTAAAATATTCAAAATTGACCATTAAATGAAGTTGCATTTTGTCAACAGGTCTTGGAATTGTACTAGAAATTTCTAAAAGTGTGTTTTAATTTGTTAATCTACTCTAGATTGTTAGAACATTTTACAAGCATACAGCCTTTAAAACTATTTAAATTTCAAGGTTAACAAGTAAACAATGGACAATAAATGGCCACAGATTATAAAATAAGCAACAAGCTGTTGATTATCTACCAAAGAATTGGAGGTAATTCACCTAGTGTCGGTGTTTGCCATTGTGGTGGACAACGATAAAAACACTGTTAGTGCAACCACAATAAAATTGGAGATCTAGAGAGCAACTATCAAGCAACAGCAGGCAAAGGTTCATCAGGTGAAACTACGCCTACCCTTGTTTGATTTAATTTCTGGATTGCTACAATGTATCATGTTGTAATAACGATTTTTTTCCCACCGTTTGCAACAACATTTTATTTATTTGCAAAGTATTTTACCAGGAAGCATACATTGAGATTTCTCGTGTTTTCAAGTACGTCCTGGGTTCAAGAACATTGAAATTTTACAGTTGTTACAGAAATACAAAGTAATAAGTGCAAGATATTAAAGAAATAACGGAAATATACAAATTAACAAAGAAAATAAATATGTAGGAAATAGAGTCACTATGTAACATGTTCACAGGTGCATTCTGTATTGAGGTATGTTAATAGGGAGCTCGAGTGACTTAATACTGGGGGAAGATTTGTTGGCATCTGGGAGGCTATTCCATAATTGTGGTGCTCTGTAGGAAAATGAGGATGGAGCCACTTTATTTTTGTATTGTGGTATTGCAAGTAAGGTGCTGGTCCTGGATCGGAGGTTATAGGATGAGGGAACTTCTAGGGGAAGCAGCCTATTCAGGTAGGGTGGTAGCTTCCCAGAAAATCTCTTAAACACCAGGTTAGAAAGGTGAAGGGTGCGTCTGGATTCCAGCGACGGCCAGTTTAGCTCTTTTAACATGTCACAATGGTGGGTCATGTAGTTACATTGTAGCACAAAGCGGCAGAAAGAGTTATACAATGTAGTAAGTTTATGAAGGTGCGTTTGCGGGGCAGCTGCATACACTACATTACATAACCCTGTACGTTATCTGTAATACATGTATTACATTCTATAGTGTAGTGATTTTTAACAAGCACCAAAAACTATGCCACTGGAAAAATAGCATGTAGTTCAGTGACAAATATTTGTGTGCATAACGACTAGATGGAAAATACAAGTTAGTATGTGCATGACTAAATGACCTTGAATGAAATTAGTGTTTAGATGGGTGTAGTTAAAAAAAAAAAAGTGAATACTTTCAAACTAAGAGCAACATTTCATGGAAAAAAATGTATTTTGCCTAGACATCTTCGTTATTCTTCTGAGCTGATATGACTCTCCTTTTTGCTGTGAAGTGATTGCAATCCTAACATTATTGCTTCTGGAGAGTTTTGATTAAGGGATTCCTGTGCTTGGTGATTAAGGCTGCAATCTCAGGTACTTACATTGTATTTCTACATAATTGAAACTACAGATTTTCCAAAGATAACCATAGTATTGTTATTATTAGTTTTTTTATCACCACAGACATTTAAAAAGTTATATAGTTAGAGTCTTGGCTGATTATAGAAATTTGTTTTTCCCACTATGTGAAGAAAAAAAAATGAACCAAAATCTATAAGTATCTGGAACATTGTTTCTGCTTTTGGGTAAATAATAGTGTGGTTTAATGTTGAATTTGTTCCTTTGCCTATTCTTCCCATGCAACTTCTCTTTCTTTCAGCCATTGGACACAGGCAAGGATAATATATACATATACCAAAAAAGACAAGTCGACGTTTCAGTCCTTGATAAAAGTCCAGAAGAGGACTGAAACGTCTACTTGTCTTTTTTTCACTTAAGATGGAATAATTATTTTTTTTGTAGGTTTTATAAGTGAGCCTTCAGTGTGCGTCTCTTCCTTTGGAGTTTGTATCTACAATATATTGGCTACACCGGAGTAGGTAAACGCTGCCTTACTATAGAGCACAGGGCTCTTGGAATATAAAAACTGTAAATTCAAAATCGGCACCTTGTATTTTTATAAAGATTTATTGCCAATACATAGAATGAATACAAATCCTAGTCTACAATAAAAAAAGAATACTTATGGCACATATTGTAAAATGGATAGAGCTCTGCTGATCAATATCTACAAGTAAATTCCAGCATAAAAGGTAAATATATAAATTCTATCAGGTAATTGAAGTGCATGCTACATATAAAGTGCTATGTGCATCATATTAAGATCAACAAATATATACACTAGACGTGTGTGATATAATTTAAGAAATATATATTATATAAATCGCTGTGTAAATTCAAATAGTCACCTTGTATTTTTATAAGGATTCATTGCGAATACTGTATTTTTCGGACGATAAGGCGCACTTAAAATCCTTACATTTTCTCACAAATCGACAGTGCGCCTTAAAATGCAGTGCGCCTAATGTATGGCTGTGTTTTCTGACCTAGAACTGATTTATGTGGTAGACGGCGCTCAAAAATCTGTCAAAATGTTTTAGCACGGCCTTGGTAAGCTGCGAAGCTCCACTGCTTGGATTGAGCATTACGGCCATCGTAGTCAGGAGGTGTGTGCATTCATGCATTCATTTTCTATACCCGCTGCCCCAAAAATGGCTCCTGTTAGACATGCTTACGAAGCGGATTTCAAACTCAACGCTATCAGTCACGCAGCACAACATGGAAATAGAGCAGCTGCGAGAAAATTCAACATTAATGAATCAATGGTACGGTCATGGAGGAAGCAAGAAGACGCCCTGTGCCAGGTAAAGAAGACCAAACTGAGTTTCCGAGGAAACAAAGCAAGATGGCCACAGTTAGAGGACAAAATTGAACAGTGGGTTATTGAACAGAGAACCGCAGGTAGAAGCATCTCTACTGTCTCTATTCGACTCAAAGCAACAGTGATAGCACGCGACATGGAGATCAACGACTTTCGAGGCGGTCCCTCTTGGTGCTTCCATTTTTTGAAAAGGTGTAATCTCTCCATCCACACAAGAACTACTATCTCGCAGCAACTGCCAAAGGATTACGAAGAAAAGCTGGCCATTTTCCACACCTACTGCAAGAACAAGATCAATGAAAAGAAGATCCGGCCAGAACACATCAACATGGACGAGGTCCCACTCACCTTTGATATTCCCGTAAACCGTACTGTCGAGAAAACAGGGACCAGTACGGTATCTATACGCACTACAGGAAACGAGAAGTCATCCTTCACTGTAGTTCTTGGTTGCCAGGCTAATGGCCAGAAACTACCACCCATGGTAATTTTCAAGAGGAAGACTTTGCCAAAAGAAAAGTTTCCGGTTGGCGTCATCATCAAGGCTAACCCGAAGGGCTGGATGGATGAGGAGAAGATGAGTGAGTGGCTGAGAGAGGTTTACGTCAAGAGACCGGATGGCTTTTTCCACAAATCTCCATCCCTATTGATCTGTGACTCCATGCGCGCCCATCTGACCGATACTGTCAAAACCCAAGTGAAGAAAACTAATTCGGTGCTTGCCATCATTCCGGGTGGATTAACCAAAAAACTCCACCCGCTAGATATTGGTGTCAACAGGTCGTTTAAAGTTAAATTGCGAGCTGCGTGGGAGCATTGGATGACAGAAGGCGAACACACATTCACCAAGACAGGGAGGCAACGCTGGGTGAGTTACGCCACTATCTGCCAAGGGATCGTGGATGCCTGGGCTAAGGTATCAGTCTCCAGTGTCATCCGAGCTTTCAGGAAGGCCGGAATTAACACTGAACAGCTAAGTAACAGCAACGAGACTGACTCGGATAATGATGATAGGGATCTGGGCGTGCTTGATGGCGAAATCGCCCAACTGTTAAACTCAGACACTGAAGATGAAGAATTTGATGGTTTTGTGGTAGAGGAATAAACTGAAAAAGTGAGTGTATTGTTTTGTATTTTATTTTACTGAACAATGTTGAGAGTTATTGTGAAAGACCATTTTATGGTTATTGTGAAAGAGTTGAATAAAGAGTTGAATAAAATTTGACTTATCAGAGTTTTGTTTCATTTAATGCGCCTTATAACCCGGTGCGCTTTATGTATGAAAATAAACCCGTTAGCAGTCGATCATTGATATTGCGCCTTATAACCCGGTGCGCCTTATGGTCCGAAAAATACGGTACAAAGAAAAGAATATGCAATGGCACCATACGTTAAATACAAATCCTACTCTAGCAACTGTAAAAGTTCTTGGCATATTACTTAAAACTTTAAGCATCACTTAAATATTATAAATAGAACATCTTTCTCTATATTCTGGGAAGTAGGAGGATACCACCTAACAAAAATGAAGACATATTGCCTTTTTTTGTGTGCGTTTCAGACACACAACAAATCATTTGTACCATTACAGAATGAAACTCTTGCAAACATGTCTATCTTAAAGTCACTCAGTCCCAGAAGTGGGATAAACTTGCTATTTCAAAAGCAGAACAACATGCTATCAATGTTTTTGTTTTTTGTTTTCAGGCTGACATTTGAAAATAGACACCGACATCATTTATGCTCTAAAAATGCGTGTGACGAGGTTAGTTCTGTTTCCCTTATAAAACAGAAGAACAACTCAAGAACAACAACTTGTCTAATGTTATTTCGATTCAACCCTGGCAAGCAGCTGAAACAAACCACATAAAGTGCTTTTCATAAAATGTATGTTTTAACGGTTTCATTCTTCTAAGAGCTAACAGATGCAAGGCTCGTAGTACATTTTATAACTGGGGGAAAAAAAATAGCCATCATTCTTTCCCCACAGCACCCACTGATTTGTGTGTCAGTGTTAATCGCAAGGTAGTAAATGTATAATGCTGTTACTACACGTAATGCACTATGTAAAAGAAAACATTGTAAATGTTGAAGCCAGTAATTAATCTTTCTCTGGCTTCAGACTTTACCATCTTCTGTTAGGAATAAATCTTATCTTCCATCCAATCTACACACATTAACTATGAATTGCTAGAACTGTTATCCCAAGACTTTGCAGTTTTATCATCTTTATTATTGAAGAAGTTGTCATAATGAACAAAATTGTTGAAAAACAAGTCGCCAAATAAAAATAATTTTTTTTTATACATATGGATACAAACAACAGATCCAGATAAAGAGGGAAACTGGCAAATATGCAGCTGACGGTTTTACCCTCTATCCAGGCTAAATACACATATATAAAATGGACCACCTTTATTGTGCGGACATATCCTTCGGTCCAAAAAATATAATAAGTCACAAATATTCATAAAAACTGGGTCATAGTGAATTATGATCGGATGGTATCACAAGAACACATATAGATATTGCTATTCCTTGGTAAGGGAGTAGTGTGTTTAACTAACCCCACAACACAATAGTCAACCAAAAATATAATTGTAATTGGACCTTATCTTAACTAGGCAGGTGTATCCACCCCCGATAATCATGTGTAGATGTCCAATAATAATACAAGTAAATAGCCAATCATACCAACAAGTGCGGCTCACCTCTGATTACATACAAATAGAAGATATACATATATTGCCCTGCAACTTATAAGATTTCTGTGCTTTCCCTATGGGTCTCAGCCTGCAGACACGGATGGCTATATTACCAAAGGTTGTGATAGATGAAAAATGAGCTTATTAATACATATGGATCACTCTAACAAGCATTTTTCTATGTTCTGCACATTAAATTATAGTGAGCAGAATATTACATTCCATAAAATACTGGTTTCACATTAGAGGTTATTTCACAACGCTTAAAAACACATATGGGCCACTATTTCAACATTTTCAGAAACGGGAAGCTGCTAAATGGAAATTTCGTTTTGAGCCAATAATGCTTAGGGGGCTCCCTGTTACCGACTTTATTATGACGGAGCCGTCGTGTTTGAGGGTTGAGTTGAAATAGTAGGGAGTCACTGCATGATACCTGAACTGGCTCCGTGTGCTATCACTGGTATCTGCTTCTGGAGTTCATGGAGAAAAGTGCAACTATTTCTTCTTTGTACTGTGTATCTGGGTTTGCTTTTGTGGGATTCCCACTAATCAAGAAACCAAGGGCACTATCAGCTCCCTACAGTTAAAACAGGGACGCCAAGGGGAAAAATGTGCGATCGCTAATCTTCCCTTAGCATCCCCGTTTTACCTGCAGATTACGGGGCAGGTGCTGAGTCCAGCAGCCTGCCCCAAAGCGGCCGCTAGCCTCCTGGATGCTTGAAGCAGCGCTAAAGCGCCGTCGGGATCATCCTCTCTATGGAGACTTCTGCTGCCAGGTCACATGACCAGCAGGATCTTGCCTTACACTAGCATAGCATGTTAAGCACAGGGAGCACAAAATACAGTAAGCTCGCGCTAAAAAGCCTTAATACCAATTGGTATTACCCATCAGCGATCAGGTGATCTATGTGGCACACTATCACGTTAATTAACCCAGCGCTAGTGCTCATTTATGCAAGTGCTAGCACTAGCGGTAAGGAGGTGATGGGCTAAGGTAGCTGCAGCTCCAGGCCCATGGTGCAAAATAGGTCCATGGCAGGCAGACCCCAGACACCTTTTTTTGTGATGGGACCCAGCAAACCAGAAGAAGTTCTGTCTAGTGCAATTTCTTTTGCTCTCTATGTAAGGGAGACAGACTGGAGTAGACTCACTGCCATGGCACCTACCTCTTTAAACAGACTTGGATCCACCCACCACACATGGACTCCATGTGCAGTTGCTTGGCTCAGGACAGAGTAAGGTACAAATAAATGTGGGAATTAAGGAACATCCACTGTGGGGGGTTACTGGAGACAAAATGAAACAGAATGTGAACATTCTGAAATGAAATGAAGCATAAAGGAAAGTGGAATCTGTACAGTATGTCTGTCGCTCTTTTTTTTGTTTATTCAACCAAGGGTATCGGCATACATGTTTACACATTGCATAAGAAGGCAGGAGCCAAGAATCATGAATAGAATCATACAATCAGCAAGGATTCGTAAACTAGGATCGGTGAGTTGCGGAGTCCACATGGTTGGTTTTAGGTAAGCATCCAGCATATCAACTCAGATACTTTGTGATAAGGACAAGAAAAACTGCGACAATAAAAACAAGTGTACAACTTAATCATGACTAGTAAGGCACAAAGGGTACAGTGCAGGCAGGGCACCTGAATGGCTGGGACCACAAGGAAGAAGAGACTGAGCTATGTTGCAAAGCATTAAACCGCTTCATTATTCTCAGCCAGGGCACCTACAACCATGGAGGGCAATGGTCTACTTTTCTGCCCAGCTGCATGTAATGATCTTCCCAGTTATCAATGGGTTTTCATTTTATGCGATTCCAAACATTGGCCCATCAAAATCTTAAACTCCACACAATATCGGCCGTTGGAGTTCAATGGTAACGTCTCTAACCTTTGAACTTGGAGAAGCAAGTCAAAATCCTGTTCAGCACTGCCCTCCAACACAACTGTGGAAAAGCAAGTCTCGAGTTTTTGAGAAGCGGGTTCAACCTAAACCACCAGGTCGGCGTTCTACAATCATGGATAGACGACCCGATCCCACTCAGAAGACGCCACCAGTGAGTGTCCTTGGGCAAGACACCTAACAAAATACCCTTGGCAACAGGGTCCCCCTGAATCACGTTGTATCATCCATGTGTGGTATTGTAATGTATCAACTCCTTGTACACAGATCTTGCAAAGCGCTGTGGAATATGTGGCGCTATATGAAGGATAATAAAGGATAATAACTCCAGGCCCATAATCTTAATACAGCACTGCAAGAGACCTTTCAAATCTGATTACTGTAAAGAGTGAGGTTTTTGCGAAGGGTGTGCGCTAACTTCTGCCTCGTGGACTCAATCTCTTGGTGAGTCCTGAAAGAGAGATTTGGAGAGGAGTAGATGGGATCAATACTGTATATGAAATTGGCAACACACAAGAGGAAATTAAAGAATTGGGCCAACAGTAAAAGGAGGAAGAAGAAATGGTTTTGTGTAATGATGCATGCACATTTCTGTTTTCCCACTTTAGAGACCAGTGTGATAGGTTTTAGAGCAAATCTAAAGAAGCACAATGACCGTTTACAACATTAGAAATGTAAATGAGGTCATGTTCTAATGGTGATGCCACTTTCTCCGTTTTTTCAAATGTGTTCCCAGCAATTCTGAAAACCTTTCCAGCAGTAAATAATAATGCTTTTAACCGCTGACAATTTACAGGAGTCATTTAATATTGAGCAGTACTAAGGCAAATGCCAATGTAGACAGGAAATTATCAAGTACAGAGTTAGGTAGGTAGAAAAAAAAAAAAAGAGACACATTCCAATGGTGAACTAGAATACTTTCTATAGGAAGCTGGGGATTAGCAAGCAATTCCTATGTGCTTGTTACTCACAGCTCCAGCTGTAATTTAAAATAAATAAAATTGGCTTCCAAACCTGGTGTTCTATGATAATTAATTTTACAGATGCACTAAGACCAGAAAATTCAAAAAAAATGTACTGCCTCCGGTTTCACAATGGGAATGTGGATGCAATCCACCACCTCTTCTCACCGCAATGTAAAAAAAATAAAATAAATAAATAAAAAAAAAAAAAAAAATTGTTCTTGGTGTCCTTCTCCCATAAAGCATTGCCTACTGGTATTTGATTGCATCTACTAACGATTACACGCTGAGCTACTAATATAGTAACTGACTCATAAATGAGCTCATAATAGGGAGCAGCAAAGACTTTACTGCCTACACAGGATTTTTCTTTTTGCAGCTCCCTATTACTGGCTGGGTCGGAACAAAACCCATTATTTTAAAATAGATTAACCAAATGCATTACAGCTACAAACATGATGCATTTTAAAAGGCAAGATTGGAGGCAACGTTATTTTGTAATAAAGAAATCATATAAGTGATTTATAAAGTTATTTAATGGCTTAATGAGTTTTGTAAGTACAAGCACTCAGAAAAAGACATTTCATAATGCTTAACGTAACCACGTCAACTGTAAATCATTCCATCTTAATTTTTAGACACCATTTATCAATTAAATGTCTTAGACCAGTGTCAGACGAGTGCACTAGGTGCGCCCGTACTGATGTGGCTTCCGCTGTCCGTCGCAGAGTTGCAACGCTGTGACGGGGCCAGTCAGATGCTGTTGCGCATGCACGAATTGCACACGCAACAGCAGCTGTGCAGCAGGCCTCTCTGTCAAAGTGCTAGGACGCGCGTAGACGGAGCTGCAAAGCGGATCCTCCATAGGAGGATCGAGCCTTGCAGCGCTGAGTGCACTAACTGCGCTCAGCGAGGTGGCCAGACGGGCATCGAGTGGAAGGAACGTCCACTCTCATGGACATTCCTTCCACTCTTCAAAACACTCGTCTGACACTGGCCTTAGACATTTGAAACGATTTCAGTGGGGTCTAGAACTCAAATATAACCTCCATGAATTAAACTGGCCATAGATAGTGTCAGAGAAATCAGCACATAATGTAAAATAGACAATGCCCATGATAAAGTAATCTTTGTGTAATATTTTACTTGATCTTTTAAATACAGTATGTACAAATAATTTTAAAAAATTAAACATGTATTAAAACCAGGTACCCAGTCTTTCACTTTAGCTGCAACTTTCCATGATGCTGAAATGTCTGACGGGATGATTTAAGGGTAAAGGAATGGTATGGTAAGGAAAACGAAATTGTCATTCAACAATATGCCATACCACTTCTACAACTGTAGATGCAGCCGTTTATAATGGTAAGTACCTCAATATACATTATTGGGTTACCATTCGTAACAAATTCTGTGTTTATGATTAGATTACACCAATACTACCTTAACATGCAACTCGTTACCCCATACACCAGTTCAGCTTCAATATGCGCTTTCCGGTACAACAGTGGATCCCAAACACAGTCCTCAGGTACCGCTAACAGGCCAGGTTTTTCCAGATATCTGAAGCACAGCACACGTGATATGATTTGCTGCGCAGTGATTGTAGGATTCATTCTGCATTTCCGAGGCAATACTTAAAATCTGGCCTGTTAGGGGAACTTGAGGATAGGTTTAGGAAACACTGTCATAGGCCAACTCTATGAGAGCTAGGTTATTAAAAACAGGTTTGCCAGGAATAATGTAATTATGCGTCAATCATATGAATGGGTTTTCACTCTCAAATATCACTTTATAATTGGAACAGAGGAATTTTAAATCTCTCAAGGTACAGTAAGCAAGGAATCAACTCTGCACTTTAATAAATTCTTCAAAATGCCAATATGCATATGACCAAAACATTGAAAACGTTCAAAGATTATTAAATACATCCTTTCAGTTAGCCCTCACTCATTTTTTCTTCCAAATGGCATTATTGGAATTCTGAAACAGAACATTAAATGCCAGAATGATACCTATAGAAACATGCCACGTATAACCATCAACAGGTCAAGCTGGGCCAACTAAAAGCATGCTCAAATGTGGGCCCACGCCAGGACTGATTGCCAAATATTTTAATCATGTGACTTCTGCAAGACCTGATAACACTTCTAGTAACACTGAACATAACATGTAGTAAAACTAGTGTGTGTTATTCCTACCTGGTTCTATAAGACCTACAAAAGGAAAGCATGGATCATCTGTTAATAGTTCCCATTGGTATCAATGATATTTTTTATCTACAGTATAGAACAACCTCTCCAAGTTGTTTATAACAATTGACAGTGCATTTACAAAACATATCGGTGTGTTTTTTATGTTTCCTTCCAGTTCATTTATGCTAACATTTTTCAACTGGGGTCGTTGAGATGTTGGATCTAAATGAAGTCTTCATCCACAAATATTCCCGCAAATTCAAGCAAGAAGCAGAGGAAAAACAAGGGTGACATAATGTTGGTTTATCATTCTAGATACAAAGTGGCATCTTACATGTCTTAAATATCTCCATGCATTTTGTACTTGCACCTACCAACACTTCTGGGAGTTCCTATCAATTAAGTGTGAAATGTGGTGTGAAAGCTACTGCTGAATAAACATCTGAACACATGCACATATCTAGTGTTCCAATAAAGTATGCTTTTGATGCCTTAACATTCTTTGTAAATCTGATCCTACGAGATCTAACTCTGCAGATTTTTAACACCTTCCAATGATCTGCATTTCGCGAATGGCCATGAAAACACAAATCCACAGCAGGAATATAAACATTACAATACACGAATGTGAGGCATTAAACACTTAGCGGTATTTTAAAAATGTAATCCAACAGTCGTAACATTTAGATAAGATGGCGTTTAATTTACTGTAATATGTGTTTAATCCGTACGTAGCTTTCTCTGAGGGCTTGGAAAAAACTAAACTTTGAATGGCCTATAAATGACCGTGCCGATCTATTTCCATGTTGAGGATGATTGAAGCATGACAGCTGAAATAGTGTCTCATAGAAGAGCATTACAGACACTTCCATTTACAGAATTAACGACCTGCCCCATTACACGAATGGCACAAAGAGCTGTCAGAATATATAACTCCTCTTTACAAAAAAGACATCATGTGCCACTTTTATAACTTCTCATGTGATGATCATTTAGAAGACAAAAAACACACTTTCCCATAGGTATTAATACTTGTAATTGCTCGGTCTATTCAAAGGTGTCTGGTATTCCAATATTTACCACAAAAAGTAGGAATTTTTTTTTTTTAATTTATGGCTAAAATTTAAAATTCACTAAAATATAAACAGTTGCAAAATCTTTACAAAAACCCTGTGTGAGCTACGTGTCCCATTACATTTAGAATGCATTTTAAATGCAGAATTCATGCTTAGTAGATTCTTCTATGTGAAATTTTTACTAAATATGTACAGCTATACAAGGAATATTCCCATAAAGATTAATTAATGAGCAAGGTTCACTTTACCAGATCTGTTCTTGATGATGTCATTGAATTCATCAACAGCAGAGTCTTCCCTGGGGTCTTCTGGATGTCCGCTTTCAGCCATATCTCACTGTGATAGATTATGATTGTCCAGATAAGAATCCAGTTATAAACATATATCTTTTTTCCTTTTCTCTTTCAATTGCTTCCACTAAAGCAAATATCCTAAGAAACTCCAGAGACTAGGTTGTGTGCTAAGACCACTGAGACAGACAACCTCGCAAAACCGCGAATAGAGCCTGCATTGAAAAGGGAGAATAAACTGTCAGCCTAACAGATCAGAGAAAACAGGTGCTGATATCTGTTAGACCTTAAAATAGAAGTATCCCGTACAAAGCTGAAAGAACGTGAATGTGAAATAGAGAATATTAAACATGACACTCTATAAATCAGCCTCAACTTGTAGATTCCAGAAACTATTTCCGCACTCTACTCAATCAATATAGAGACCGATAAAATACCAAATTGCCAAAATAAACTAAGAAGCCATACATAATTTAGTTAGACCTCACTTAGTTGCTTGCAGTGAAGATAGAATGGCTCTGTGTTCAATATATATTGGATCAGATGGGTGAGCGAAAGCCAAAAAATGTCACTGGCATTTGTTTCCACTTGTGTCTACAAAAATATGTTTCTATTTGTCTTTGTGTTTAAATGATTGGACTGTATACTGTATACTTATTTAGCTAGTTGAAATGGATTAGCCTTTACCCACTAAAACAATAATTAATCGCACGCTTAAGGTTGTATCATATTAAATATATATCTACAGGATCAGTCAAAGAGAGCTGAACTGGCCCCGAACAGTGAATTTCCCCATATGGTGCAATTTCGGGGCTATTCAAAAAGCTGGCAATTTTCTCTAAATATTGGCAAATTGCCCGCAAAATACAGTGCTGTTCGGCAGCAGTGAAATTCCCATAGAGAAGCAATGTTAATCTATTCAGAGTACACCGAACAGAAGAGAAATGGTAGTGAAATGCCCTAATGTCTCGTGTTTCAGCGGCAGTTTTAATTCTGGCGAATCTCATAGGTTTCAATGTTAAAAATATTCCCATTTTTACTCAATACCTATTAAATTGTTTATTCTTTCAATTTGCAGCATAAAGTAAAAAAAATATATAGATTTTGGACTTTTTCAAGCATTTTTCGTCAAAAAATGTTTTTTCAATTTTTAAAGTGTTTTTTTTCTTTAATCAGACTTTTTTATTAGTATTCATTAGGACCTTATATACGAATTGCAGACAATTTTTGTCCAGTAGTTTTTTGCAAACAGCATTTGAAATTTTTTGAGAGTCAATCGTTTTGTTTTGTTACCCTGTTCGTCGGCTTGTCAGCTTTTTTACCAGTGGTTTTTTCATATGTGTTCGACGGGTTTGCGATGGCATTTCGGATCAATCAGATTTTTCGGATCGTATCGGCGGGTTATCGGCAAGGTTTTCAGCGATTGTTCAGCAGCTTTTCACTGCAACTCGGGAACCCATCGGCGAATGTTGAATTCACCGCAGGGTCAGGTCAGGAAATTTGATTCTTTTAGGCTAGGGTCAGACGAACGCATTTTCACGTTGTCTGTGAAAAAGTGCGTTCGAATGAATGGACGTATTTTTTCACGGAGTACGCGATAGCGGTCATACTATGCGCATTTTACGTCCGTGATTTTGTACGGATCATCAATAAAACACTTTGTGCATCTGGACGTTATATAGGCTGGACATTAGTAGCGTCTGACGTCTCCAAATCACACACACACACCGCTAGCGGACTCAGCGCACTCTGTACGTCTGTACTAGCGGTTTTACGTTCTCGAAAAAATGCGTTCATTTTCCACTTGCGTTGCGCAGCCGGACTTTCGTGCGACCGTACTTCGTATATTGGCCGTCATTGCCCGGCATCTGCTGCTAGTGCGGCCGTGATTAAGTGCGCCTGCACGCGCGTTCGCACTGCCTCAGTCTGACCCTAGCCTTAGTGTGGGGAGCGAGAGGGCACTGAAATGTTGGTGGCATTTTGGTGCTCTCTGGATAAGCCGTGTTAGTCCAGATGCCAGCATAGCAGTAAGGTATCACTACGTATGGTTATACTCTGGTGAGATAGCTATGTAGGTTGAAGTCTGCAACTCCCTTGCAACTTTTTCACAATGCTGGATTCAGAAAAAATAATTCAATTTAGGAATATTGGCATTTTGTTTATATAAAGTTATCTCATTGCACACAGTTTTAGAATATAGTCCTTTGCTCAAAACCTTCAGATTATGAGTCCAATATCTGATTGAGTGGTTGCAGGAGAGATTTGTAGCAATAATGGTATTCCAGGTCAATGGTAAAAGAGTTACTGATGTGACATGACCATTAAAAAGTGAAATATTGATTCTTGTACTTGTGTTAAATGAATATGGAGTAAAAAGGAGGTGGTAACTACTGACGCACAGCTGAATCCCACCCATTTTTTTTGCAGGCTTGGAGGGGGGGCTTGAGTATTTAAATTCACCTTGTATCCAGTATCCTGCTGGCTCCATCATATCCTGGCAATCTAGCTACAGGAAAGATGATCAGTGTGTACACAAATAGCGTGCACACACAGACACGTTGAGGTGGATTGCAGGGTTAGCTGGTCGAATGCTCCTTCAACACCTACTAAAATATGTAAAATATACATAAGTATAAGGAAATCCACAGAAATTTAAGTCAATTTTTTTTGGATGGGGGAGGGAAAAAAAAATAATAAAAAAAAAAATGGACACTATAGCAAAGAGTCTTATGAATCACAAAAGCACAGTTTCCTCTATGTGGATTCACGGTTTAGAAGGTGTTAAAAATGGACATATTCACATGTGTGATTTTCACCTTTGCTATGTCTGTACTTTATGCTTTGTTACACATACATTATTGGATAATTTTTATTGTGTCAAGGTGGCACACGTTCTATAGCCTAATCCTATGGAATTTTACATGTATTGAGCTTAAGGGATAGGATAATTTTTTTGTACTGTACTTTATTGGCAACATTTTGGAGGATTGTTTGTTCACACTTCCCACCAATAGCAGCATTTGTATTCACTTATTGCTTTAGAAATATTTATAGTAACAGTGGCGCATATCGGTGTAGTGATTATTTTTACACTTTAAGCCAAATAGGAGTGTGGTCTTTTTGGCCTCATAGCAGAATACCGAGCAGAATTGACAGCATTGCTTGGTTTCTTAATTACTGAACTAATAAATTCAGACAAACCTTTTCATTTACTGTGCACATGTCCATTATCGATTTGAACAGGAGTATTGGGATACCGGAGTTCAATAATTTAGAAGTGTATGTCAGACCTTTTGCCACAGATATAGAAAAGAAAAAAAAAATTATATATATATAAATAATATTGCACACCTAGCCATGCAGTCTACATTTACAAACATTTTAGAGGGGAAAAAATGGTTCGTTCTGAAGAGCTCAGTGAATTCACACGTGGTACTGTGATAAGATGCCATATTTGCAATTAGTCAGTCCATGAAATTTCATCCCTGCTAGATATTCCACTGTTAGCTGTAAGTGGTATTATTGGCAAGTGGAAACTTTTAGCAACAGCAGCAATTCAGCCACATAGCAGAAGACCCCGTAAAGTCAGAGCAGGATTAGAGTACAAAAGTTATTTGTTTGAAGCTGATGTGGACAAACTTGACTGGAATGGAAATTACCAGCCAGACCTTCTCATCCAACAGCAATACCTGACCTCACAAATGGTCATCTGCAGAGCTGTCAAACTCATGCCCCCCCCCCCAGATGTTGAGGCCTACAATTACTGGAATTCTTCCAATGTAACAGATGGCCAAGGAATCATGGGAGTTCTAGTTCAGAAACATCTGTGTACCTGGAGTTTGACAGCCCTGCTCTGCTAGATGATATTGTTATTGATATTGTTATTTAATAAATTATATTTCTTTTAACTACACTCTGGTTCCTGGCTTTTTCTATCCTAGGAGGAGGTGGCTGAGGCAGATAGGAGATCCGATGCTCCTAGGAATTCACCATCTGCCTGCATATCTGGTGTCTGATCTTTGAGACACAGAAAAATGAGTAAATTCCTGCTTATAACCTACTCCATTACGTGAACCCACTACACTATGCAAGTTTATTCTTCATTTGAGGGCAATGGGGGAACCATCCACTAAAGAAAGCAGAATACTTGGGTCCTGGGGCTAACTTACTAAAGGAATTTCTCCCACATCTGTGGAAGAGCAGCGCCAACTCCACCACATTATTTTCTTTGCAAAATCTTGTGGAAAACCTTCCCAGAAGAGTGGAATTTGTCAAAGCTGCAAAAAGGGGAACCAACTCCATATTGCGGTCTAGGTATTTCAAATGCAATGTCATAAATGTTTGTGGTGGTGTATTCATCAGGTGTACCAATACGTTTAACCATACAGTGTATATCATATTGGGCAGGCTTTTTAAATAGATCCATGAAACATAATTTTCATACATTACAGAATAGAGCTGTCGATAAAGGGTTATTTAGAAGCAGCAAAATGTCAAACGTCCGGTGCTCTCTCGTTCGGCGATTTCAGTTCGCCAACACAGCGGTGAATTTGGTATTCACCACAGGGTCCCCAAAATGTCCCCAAATGGGATCTGCCAAACTGGTGAGGGGGGGCAGAGAGCAGTTTTTTTAAAACAATAAAAATGCATGGAAATAAAAAGAAAAATACCTAAAAAAAATGAATAAGTAAATACAAAAAAAAAGGCTTTTTGCTGAAACTGAAAAGAATAAATGGATGAATAATAACGCATATTTTTTTTACATTTAAAGCTATGGGATTCTCCAGTTTAAACCTGTTGAACTGAACTACCGAAAAATATGAGAATTTCACCAACATGCCGGTGCAGTTTGGCATTCTCTGAATAGATAACCATTACTTCTCTATGGGACAAATTCACTGCCGCAAAAGGCTGCCCAATTGCACCATGGCCTCTATTCTATTCTCATCCTGTTTGACCTCTAGGCTGCGTTTGACACTGTTGATCACCCCCTCCTTCTACAGACTCTCAGCTCTCTTCGTCTCTGTGACACTGCACTCTCTTGGATTGACTATTTAACAGGTCTTTCTCTGTGTCATTTGTTGGCAACTCCTCTTCAATGCTTTTATCAGCTGGTGTACCTCAAGGCTCTGTCCTAGGTCCTCTGCCCTTCTCTATCTACACCTCTTCTCTGCGCAAAGTCATTAACAGCTTTGGCTTTAATTACCACCTCTAGGCTGATGATACTCAGATCTACCTCGGATCTCTCTCCTCCTGTCCTTTCCAAAGTCAGCGACTGTTTATCTGGCATCTCCTCCTAGGTGGCTTCTCATCACCTAAAGAATAACATGTCACAGACTGAGCTCCTACTAATTCCTCCCTCTATTGCCTCCCCACCTCCTGACTTCATCATGGTTTGATGGTATTATTATCTCCCCATCAAGCCAGGTTCACTGTCTGAGTTACACTTGACTCTGCCCTTTCCTTCATCCCTCACATTTCAGTTCCTTTCCTCCTCCTGCCACTACCAACTATGTAATATTTCCAGAATTCGGCCATGTCTTACGGCTTTCACAACAAAGAAACTCATCCTCTCCATTGTAATCTCCTGACTTGACTATTGTAATAAACGTTGTGCTGCCCCCCCCTACAATCCATTCTGAATGCCTCTGCCAGGCTCATCCACCTCACCCGCAAATCTGACTCTGCGAGTCCTTTCACTGGCTCCCCATCCACTGCAGAATTACATTTAAAATTATTTCCCTGCCCTACAAAGCTCTCATCTCTCTTGGGGTGAGAGGGGAGTATCTATTTTTGGTGGCTTTTCAGGTGGTGATAGCTACACCATAGAGCTGTGGCTAACTTTTCGGTTAGCAGCAGCGGTTAGTAATTGGCGTTAGGACTTTGTGATCCCATCACTAATTACTCCTTGCTTTCACTTTGCAGGCCCCATATTAAGTACATGGAGCGCAAAGTACAGTAAGCTTGTGCTAAATAGTGCTAATACCGATGCGCTAATGGATTTTTTAACCCGGTAGTGGTATGGCCAGATAACTTAGCACTAACATATGTGAATGCTAACGTTAGGGCTGTGCTGATTTGCATGAACGGGTATATATTTTATTTCTCAAATGTCTGCATTATTTAATGTTTGCCTGGATGACGATTTTTAAAAATCTATTTTATCAATCCATTTCTTTGGTGCAGGCTGACATTGAGAAGTGGAATAGACAGATTTCATATGGAAGGCTTTTATTTTTATTCGTTTAACTAATGGGATTTTGAGTGCAAATGAAAAAAAAAGTTCTGTGTTGTAATTATGTGGCCGTCTGCTAGCTTGCTGTGCTGCCCAGGTGTAATAGGATTGTGCATGTAGTTTACTTTGTTGTTGAATCCAAAATTGAATTAACGCATTATTTTATCATCTGACTGCATTTTAAGTGTGATTAGTTAGCTATATTATGCCCTTGATTCAAAGATCCACCTGCTAAGAAAGTGGTTAAGACTAAATTGGTCTGTAGATTAAGGGCTAGATTATATACCGAACGCTAACTGTAGTGTTCGTATATGTAAGCGTTAACATCAGGATTAGGGATGAACGGTTCGGGTTCGGACGGTTCGGGGTTCGACCCGAACTTGGCCTGTTCGATGAGATCGCGAACACCGAACATTTCCGGGTGTTCGTCGCATGTTCGACCACAATGGACCACAATGCATTTTCCCACTGGCCTGAAGCTCGTAATTGGCTACAGCCTTGCACCTGACCACAGGTCTGGTGCAAGACTGGTTGAACACTATGCCAATCACCGCTCAGAGTCCAGATTGGGCAAATTTTGTCCAATCATGGGCTCACAGAGCTAAGTCCCGCAGCACACTATATAACGTTTCCACGCGCCGATTCTGCACGCATTTCAGAGGAGATTTCAAAGGAGATAGTTGTGTCTTGTTACTGCCGGTCTGCCACGCTACTGGGGGGGGGGGTTGGGGGGGGTCTCATTTCTACCAAATATCAGGAAATTTAGGTGACGTGTGTCTTGTCACTGTGCCAGCAAGTTTTTTTGGGGTTTACAACTTTCTTTAAAACATTTGTATATTGAGGTGATCTTCTGGGTCCTGTCACTGTGCCAGCAAATCTTTTTAGAGCTCACTAATTTCTTTAAAATATTTGTGAATTGAGGTGATCTGTGTCTTGTCACACATCCAGTACCATGCTGTATTTTGGGGCTCACTAATTTCTACAAAACATTTGTGAATTGAGGTGATCTGTCTCGTCACTGGCTGCCAGCTATCAGTGTGTCTCACTGAGTTATACCAGAGTTATTTAAATCTTTATACCAGAGTTGAATCAGAGTTCTGTATATATTAATCTATACATCACTCACCATGTCTGAAAGAACAAAAAGGACAGGCAGACGCTCCCAGACACAGATAAGGCTAGGGTCAGACTGAGGCAGTGCGAACGCGCGTTCTGGCGCACTTAATCACGGCCGCACTAGCAGCAGATGCCGGGCAATGACGGCCAATATACGATGTACAGTCGCACAAAAGTCCGGCTGCGCAACGCAAGTGGAAAATGAACGCATTTTTTCGAGAACGTTAAACCACTAGTACTGACGTACAGAGTGCGCTGCGTCCGCTAGCGGCGTGTGTGCGTGAATTGGAGACATCAGACGCTGCTAATGTCCGGCCAACATAACGTCCAGATGCAAGAAGTGTTTTATTGATGATCCGTACAAAATCACGGATGAAACTGCGCATAGTATGACCGCTATTGCGTATTCCGTGAAAAAATACGTCCATTCTTCGAACGCACATTTTCACGGACAACGTGAAAAATGCGTTAGTCTGACCCTAGCCTCAGAGGGCAAGCAGCCCCTGTGTTGGGAGGCTGTGCCTCTGGTCATGGTGGACGTGGTGCATCCTCTGCAGGGGCACGCTTGTCCTTTCTAACTGGTGCTGGCCGTCTTAAGCAGCAGCAACATACAGAGGACTTCTCAGGCCATCCTCATCTCATCCCAGGCCATCCTCATCCTCTGAGTCCTCTGTCAGCCAGGCTTCTAGTGCTTTACAGTCCACCTCAGCTGCCAAAGCATCTAATGCAGCCTCCATGTCCACAGCTACTCCTGCCGTAGCCTCGCTATCACACACGGAGGAGTCAGCTGAATTGTTTGACTACAATGAGAGTGACATGCTGCTTGAGGATGCGCAGCAAGTACAGTGCTCTGATTCAATCTAAGGTTGAGGAAGGGAGTATAATCAACCTAGAGGAAGGGGGTGCCAGTGATGACACACAAATAACTGGCACGCATGTTGCCCCAGCAGCTGCAGCATACTGCCAAGTTGGCTCCAGTGACGAGGAGATAGGGGGTGATGATGACAATTATGATGAGGTTACTGACTCCACCTGGGTGCCAGATCGAACAGAGGAATTAAGTGAGGAAGAGGGGGAGGAGGAGGCACAGCAAACCCGAGGCACAACATCCTCTGTGACCAACCGTAGCACTAGCCAGTCCAAGGCATCACGTCAGAGCTGCTCCGGTGCAGAGTGCTGTTGTCTCAAAGAACACATGCAGGAACTCTGTTGTCTGGGAGTTCTTTAAGAAATGTGTATCAGATTCATATCCTCATAGGGGTTACGGTGTGATGGCACTGTTGGGGACGCTAAAGGACCAATTTTAAAGCACCTATTGTTACTTTCATCCAAAGCCTGCATATATTTCACAATAATTTAGCCCAAAAAAATCAGTAAACTTTTTCTGCGTGTACGAAAATGTCTCCTCTTTTCATACAGACTGCCGCCCCAAGCAGTTGTTTATGGATAGATTAAAAGGAAAAGCATTTACCGTCATATGAAATGTCATTTTTTTGTTTTTAAGTTTCCTAGAAATCCGCCACTTCACGGGCAGGTTATGGGGACCTCCTAGGCACGATATTTGAAGGAATTTTTGGTTTTTATTTTTAACCCTTATTTCATGGAAAACTCACTGTCCCTTTAAAAATGTTTTTTTTTTAAACTTTTTGTTCTTGTTTCCTGTCCCCCAGGGCACTACCCGGACCCCCATACACCTTTTATGGCAAATATGTAGCATATATGCCCTCTTGGAGGGCACTCTAAAAACCGAATTTTCAGCCCCATTGACTTGCATTGGGTTCGAGTTCGGGTTTGGGTTCGGACCCGAACAAATGGGAAGTTCGGGTTCGGGCTCGAACCGAACTCGGGGAGTGTTCGACTCATCCCTAATCAGGATCAGGCCTGGGACAAAAAAAATAGGCTCGGGAATTTTAGACTACTCTGAGTTTCATTGCTGAGGAGCTCTGTGACACCCTTATGTACACTGCACATTACTGTGAAGCTTTGTGACACCCTCATAAGCAAATGCTCATTTCTGTGGAGTTCTGTTACACCCTCAAACAGTGCACATTATGAGGGTGTTCCATAGCTCCACAGTAAAGTGCAGTATTTATGAGAGTGTCAGAGCTCCAAAGAAAACACTGCACATTATTGTGGAGCTGAGGCCTTGCGGATATCCATGGCGACCAGCCCCTTCTTAATCTGTCACCGGCGTGGCGCCCTATGCCCTGGTGGCAGACGTCATGCGGAGCGCCCTGTGACCTAATCAGAGGGAGCCGGCTGGCCATTGGCCCCCAATAATTAGGTCAGAGGCGAGCAGCATGACATCTGCATGACAGAAGGGTATAGGGCGGCAGATGTCATGCAGCATGCCCTGTGACCTAATCAGCAGGGGCCGACGGCTGGCCCCATCTGATTAAATCAGCTGGAGGACCACGATCTTAAAGACGGCCTAGGCTGCCTCGCTGGGTGGCTAGCGGCCGACCAGCCTGGGAGGCTAGGGGCCTAACGCTTGTTATGCCTGATGGCCAGTCTGGTCCTGGTCAGGACTTTAATGCATGCCACCCATATTATCTTCCCAATGCTAAAAACACTGTAAAAATCCATTTGTGCTAGCTTGCGCAAGCTTATTATAGTTTGTACTTTAACGATAGACTTTGTAATACCTTACTGATCCCTAAATGCTAATTTCCGCATTGATGGGTTAACAAAAATGTTACCGTTTAGAAAAATCTGGTGATTGTCAGGGTCGTGCCAGGATGGAGCCATGGCAGAGCCTTAGGTTTAAGTTTATCTTCCCAAGCACTGGGGGAGAGCAAAACAGGCAATCACAGGAAGCTGTATATGGTATAAGTATATTCCAAAAAGGTAGGCACACAGCAACAGTCTTATACACAATAACAGCACTGGAAACAATGACAAGTCTCTCTGCACAGAGGTAGTGTCTTGAAGCACCAGGATAGTGGGCTATGCAGTGTCCACCCAGTAGGAACCAGGAGCTCTTGGTAAGGTACCTTGAGAGAAGGATGGTGGAGCGAGGCTTGAATTCAGATAGCCACAGGTGTGGACACAATACACCAGGGATAGTGGGCTAGGCAGTGTCCACCGCAGACAGGATCCACAAGCCTGGAACAAGGAGCTCTTCGCAAAAGGACTTGATGAAATGCAGGCAGATGAAGCAGGAACTCTTGTAGACAATATCGATAACAGTACAGAGGATAATAGGGAATGCAGAAAGACTCAGGGAGAGGCAGCTCACATAACCTCACAGTAAGCACGATGGGGAACACAATGAGAGAGCATTGGAGGGAAGGGTGTGTCCAGGTTATATGCACAACCACTCAGGAATGGGCACAGGAATTAACCCCCAAGAGGAATGCATGTATGGAGCAACAGCAAGCTTCGTGGATACAGGCAGGCTCCTGGAGTTGGTTTGACAGTGATAACGGATTCCGCTTTTGCTGAATCATTCAGCACCCCTAAAACCCCCCTAATGAATCCGATATTCACATCTCATCCCAAGGTAAGAACAGTGGCCTGATCTGCTTCTTCTTGTCGCCGGGAGCAGAGCGACACTGGGGACAAATAGTCCCTGGTTTCACTCGGATCTTGTGAAAGTCCTATGGATTCTGGGAGGCAATACTTGCGGCTGCGCAAAAGTGCTACCTCGAGTATCCGGGGTAGCACATCATTCTGGGCAAGGTGCTAAAGTAGCGCCTTCCTTGGAATCTCATGCTAAAATGGGGACGCTGCAGGTAAACACAGGTGTTCCCCATTAGCGCCCCCAATTTTAGTGTGAAGATTGGAATCTGGCCCTAACATTTCTTGTCCACTCCCAGAATAGTACATACATTTATGGTCTGATCATTAAGGGCAGACTGGGGCAAAAAATTAAATACTCTATAATGGGGTGTATCTAGGAGTGGGAAAGGGCTGAGACCAAAAGACTTGAGCCATACATATGGTATGCATGCAGTTGGCAATGGGAAGGTATTGGCTAGCCACAAGCAAGCCTTGAAAAACTTAAAACAGACCATGGATGATGATTTGAGATATTTTATTTATTTGCAAAGAATTTTGCCAGGAAGGATACATTGAGATTTCTCTTGTTTTCAAGTATGTCCTGGGTTCAAGAACATTGAGTGGTTACAGTTGTTACAGAAACAAAGTAATAAAATGCAAACTATTAAAAAACAAAAAAACACAAATATACAGATTAACATATCATGGGAAGGGCTAGAACCTTGGGTTAATTAGGGTGATTTGCAAAGTGGAAGCAGCTGGAAAGTAAGCTACAAATTTCAGACCAGCGGTGGGTGGGATAGTAGAGTCCAGAAGCAAGCGCTGTGACAGAGCTGTTGAAGAAAGAGTTTGCAGAATCAGAGCTTGTGAGCTGTATGAGGAAGTATTTCCTATAGGAATCTTGCCACCTTGTGGCTGTGGATAAAATTACAGTGTACAAAATTATGTTGCTTTTTAAAAAAAAAAAAAAAAGTAGTTGAAATTCAGCAATGTCAAAAAAAAGTGTTTTTTGCCTTCAGAGATACGTGTTTTAATTATTTCTCTAACAGCATCATTTTACTGACAAAAGTACAATGATTAATAAATTAACCCCTTAGTGACCGGGCGGTTTTACACAAATCCGTCTTTTAGTGACCGCTGCTGTTTTTACGTTTCTGCGCTGTTAGTGTTTAGGTCAAATTTTCCTCTTACTCGTTTATTCAACCCACACATATTATACACCCTTTTTCCCGCCATTAAATGGACTTTCTAGAAATACCATTATTTCCATCATATCGAATAATTTACTATAAAAAAAAATATGAAATATGAGGAAAAAAATGGTAAAAACACACTTTTTTGTAATTTAATCCCCAAAATCTACAACCACCCAAAACAAAACCGGCTAAATAGGTTCAAAATTTTGTCCCGAGACTAGAAATACCCAATTTTTACATGCGTTTGCTTTTTAACCCCTACACTGCTGAGACAGTTCACCTATGTGCGCTGCGCTCATTCTGACCATTTTGTGCTAATTATTTTTAGATGACAGCCTAGGTCCTATTTAATTAAACCCCCCCCCCAGACAAAAAAAAAACTTTAAAAAAAAAACATTTTTTTTTATTAATTTTTTTATTTTATTTATTTTTTAAAATCAAACCTGGTCATGTTTGGTATCATTTGAAAGGCCATAATCAGGCCTTTCAAATGATGGCAAATATGACCATCTAGCTGCCATGGATCGGGAGATAAAGGGATCCTTAGGATCCCCTTATCTCTACATGGCAGCTAGAGGGTTAACTGGCCCACTGACATCCTCACACATATGGTGAGGTTGTCAGTGGGTGGGGGGGACCTGGAGGCTTGGCTGACATCCAAGATGTCAGCCCCCCTCCAGGTTTGAATCGTGTTTTGGCGCCAATTGGCGCCGCAACGTGATCCGGCGGCGAAACGGTTAATGCCATACACCGCTGGAAAGGGGAGGCTCTCCCCTCTCCAGCGGTGCAAACGGAATCTCCCTAGCTTCAATGGTTGGGGAGATAGTGGGCTCCGAAGGAGCCCCCCCCTCCCCTCCATTGAAATCCATGGGGACGCCTGCTGATGACGTCACCACGCAGCGTGGCGACGTCATCAGCCTCGCCTGCCCATGTAAATCACATGGGCAGGCTTCCTCCCTGCCAGATCGCCGTGGGATCCGGCGAGGGAGGTGAGTATCGGGCGGGAGGGGGATTAGGCGCCGCTGACGTACCCTGTACGTCCGCGGGTCTAAGGGAGACCCGAGGACAAGACGTACAGGGTACGTCAGCGGCCCTTAAGGGGTTAATAATGCTACTTTTAGTGTTAGTATTATGGTTATTTGTGCTTATATTAGTCTAAAGCTTAGGGACAATGTGATTATTTTAGGATTAGAGTTATTATTAGAGTTACTTTTAGCATTCGGTTTATCCTTATCTCGATCTCAGTAGTGAAGGGGTTATCTCGGGTTTCAAAGGCAACATCCGGTGCCCCGTTATCATGATCTGCAGCCCAAAAGAAAAGAAAATTAATTTGCTGCAAATGAATTTCATTTGCTCTTTGGCTGCAGAAGATGCCCACAAATTTTAGCCCTGTGGGCAGATTACTCAGAGCTAAAACTGTAAAAAAAATAAATAAAAATAATATCGGCTGAAGAATGCCCAGGGACATCAGGCATTCAGCGGACGATGCAGGGGGGGGGGGACTGGAACTCAATTAGGCAGTAAACAGCACCATCTACTGGCCAAATGGGTTATTTACAGTAAAAACTACAATGGGAACATGCCCACATATTTCTTACAGTACAATTAAAAATGATGTTACGTGAAAAAAAAAAATCCTCACAAACAACGCAGACATATCACAAAGTAAAATCCTTCTGTGGTATGAAATATAAAATTTTAAAACAGTGCTGTGGCTGTTCAGTGTTGTTTATAGCAACTTTGCCAGCCCTTGAATTTTTCGCCTCTTGATAATCTAAGTTAAATCTAACTTCGATTCCACAATGGTAGTTTGTGGATAACCCCTTTAGTATTGCGGATTTCTTTTTGCTCTGTATTCCACATACATATATTTACGAACGTGAAAAGGGATATTACGGAAAAAATCACTGTCCTTTGTGTATGCTTATAAAATTTCCTAGTGCTTCATGAGAACTATTTTGGAGGTACAGAAGCTGCAATACTGAATATGCAAATATAATGTGTGTCATCGGTCGCATAAATCATGTGAAATGTGCTGTTTTATTTAAGAGCAGCTTTCATTTCATTACAGTTTAATTTTCACTCCAATCAAACTTTGTATTGGCAATTTAAAGATATCTGCACTTTGCCAACAAAAGAATACATTTAATTAGAGAAGATAAACTTGAAATGATACCAGTTTTTCCTTGCGTGATCTCAGAATAACATAAATTAACTAAAGGTCTCTGACACTTGATTTCATTATTAATTTGCCATTCAGTAAGTAAATGAGGTCATATATTGAACCTTTAATCTTTTTACGTAAATAAATCCATCTAGACAAATGTTTAAAAATTAAATCTGTACAGTATTATGGTGATGGTCAGCGAAAGATTTTGATTTGCAGCTGAAAAAAATATTTTTCTTGAAGATAGAACCTCTATAGAAACGTAATGACAAAAATAGAACTATATGCAGAGATTATTTGCAGTTGTATGACAAGGGCTATAGATTGGATAACCCTGTAAGTTTTTGGTCAAAGAGATCCGAATTGCTTGAGAAAGGTAACCGAACGCTGAAAATCAGCGTTCGGTTGCCTTTCCTGGCCATTCGGCTATCCAGAGAGCAGGCAATTCGCCAAATCCTGGCGAATTGCCTGCATATACGGTGCCTGTTCGAGGGCAGTGAAAACCCCATGAAAAAGCACTGCTTCGGCTATTCAGAGAACACAAACCAGCAGTGAAAGGTTCCCCTAATGCCCTGCCATTCGGTGGTTTAATTTGGCAGGTTTATTCAGGAGAATCCCATAGACTTCAATGTTAAAAATATTCCCTTTTTAATTCAATATCTAATAAACCATTCATTATAAAATTCTGCAGTAAAAACTCTCTTTATAGATTTTTTAGGATACTTTAAGCATTTTTCGGATTTTTTTTTTTTTTAAAAATCCGATTTTTTTTTGGATTTTTTTTTAACTTTACTTCTTTTTTCTATAACAGCCCTCTTTATTATCATTCCCTGGACCTCCTGTGTAAATTTCAGACATTTTCGCTCAGTAGTTTCTTTGCAAACAGCGTTTCATTTTCCCAGATTCATACAAACGGTTTTGCTAATTTATTCACTGCCTCCTCTGCGTCTCAGCTGCTTCGGCTCTGTATGATTCGGCTCCTGTTCGGGTTTTTCGAAGGTTAATCCAGATGTTTTTGCTTGTTTTCAGCATGCATTCGGTGGGTTTTGCGGTTACTTTTCGGTGGGTTTACGGCAGCTTTTCCCTGCAATTCGGGGACCCTGTGGTGTTTGCTGAATACACCGCAGGGTCAACGAAATGCAATCGGCAAAAGGAACCGAATTGAAGAGAACGAAAAGTCACCGAACGTGCAGTGACTTTTCGAATCTCTTTGGATAACCCTGTTAGTGTTATTCATAGGTGAAAACCAGGAAAATGACTGGAGAAGCGAAAAGTCGAGGTCAAAATAGCCAAACCAGAAAAATGTTCCCGTTTTCTCACTTTCCAAATTGGCTATTTGGTCTAGATTGTATTCTACTACATACGCCTTATTAATGCAGATTTTAATGTAATTTGAAAAAGAAATGCACAATAGAAATAGTCTAAGAAAAAGGAAAATATGCCTATATGTATCAAAGATTTTAGAAATACTGACAGAAAAAAAGTTTGAAGAAAACCAGTGAAAAGGTTTATTTCTCACAAAGCCTACATGAAGCAAAAAGGTTTGAGTGTATTAATATAGATTTCACATATAAGCAACATTATCAGCTCCACTGGGTGGTTCGAAGAGATGGCAATGGATGTTAAAAGAAAAAAAAGAACATAGTTATAGCAAAAAAGGTCAAAAAGCAAAAGGTCATTGGAATGGGACCCACAGCAGTGGCCGTGAGCAGCATAGCAAATAAGAACCAATAATTCCTTTGATGTATTTTTTTGGCTTTATATATAGTTACAAGTATTTATAAAGCGCCAACAATTCCTTAGCAATGTACGGAAGTCATGTAAGCATGAGTGGATCTGATCTGTGATGAAGCAAGGATAAATAGCATTTTCAATGTCCAAACCAATGGTTTTATAATGTCACATCCAGCGTCCAGGTTCCTGCCCGGCAGCACTGTCCTCGCTGCCTGGGCGCCGAGTAATATACAGGACTGCGGTGGTCACCTGGATAGTCAGGGGGTGGGGCATGATGACGCGAAGCTGCCGGCTTTAAAATCAGTCTTAGGCAGACTCATTGCCCTGATGTGGGGTTTGCTTCACCAGTGCTTTGGCGATTTCTATTCTGTTTATTCTAAGAACCCTCTATATGTATGACTATACATATGTATGACCACATAAACATCATGAGAGATGTAGCTCCAAAACATCTGGAGACAAACGTTGCTGAACAATACTCTTGTATATCCTCTGGCTGTAACGAACTAGACTGTGCTCACCCCAGGTCAGCGTGTTTGGATCCTTATAGAAATATAGAAAATGTCGGCAGATAAGAACCTGTCGGCCCATCTAGTCTGCCCAATTACATGGATACAGGGTTTCAAAGCAGTAAAGACTGTAATACCTATAATCCCAAATCAGGGAGGCAATACAAAATCCTGAATACCACTCAGCGCCAAATGGTTTCGTGACCAAGAGGTCGCTGAGTGAAAGCACATTAACTCTCTGTAAACAGATACAATGACTTAAGACATGAGCATAACGTGACAAAAGAATAGCGTGGTTATAGATATATTTCAGATTGCTGAAATCAGTGGTCGTGGTACATGAAGAAAACATAACAGGGCAAGACCCTTATATTTATTCTCAACCAGAGTAGGAACTCACCGTGTTCAGCAGCCTGCAGGGCAGGCCTACAATCAGAGATTGTGATTCTGTATTGCGACTTGGCTTTACACAGATTACTTGAAAGATAGTTATATTCAGCAACCTGCAGGGCAGGACTATGATCATAGACCAGATCGTTACAAAAGCAACTAGAACTTTTGGTTAAAGCTACATCCAGAAGGGACATACAACAGAGAACTGGAACAATGACTAGGTCTCTCGAACTGGCAGGCAGACACACAATCTTGCAATTGCCTTGCGATTAGGACTAAACACCTGATTGATTAGTCAGGTTTATTTTTGATCTGAGTGCATTGTGGTATTTTGACTTAAAACATAATACATTATGCATTATTTAAAGCTGACCATGTGACATGCTTTCCTTCTTTATTATACACAAACCAAAATGCTTTGTAGATAAATAATTCAACATGCTAATGTAGGTTTTATTTGATTAGGACTTATGTTTGTGTAATAGTGGCTTTACATAACCATTTACATGCAAATATACAGTAAATGGAACTATACCAATTAAAAGTAGGTTTGGGCAGTTATAGTTATATATTTAAATTCAGGGTTTGCGCTTTCAGATCTCTGGAATTATCACAAGTGCTGATTAAATTTATACACACTAAATGGGTAATGTGCTATGCAGGTTGGTTCTTTGATTTCTCAGTTTACAAAAAAATGCCCTATTCGTTATAAAAAAAATATATTAGATTGATATTGGAATTGGATTTTAAACTTTTTTTGTGAAAGATACATTATTTCAATGTAAAGGGGTGTTGAAATCACCATAGTGGTTTCTGTTACTTGCAATAGATTCTTACCAGCCACTCTTCTTCCTGTATTAATTATTATCATCATAATCCTATATTTATTTAGCACCACAAATTCTGCAGCGCTTTACAAGATCAGTGTACAAGGGGTTGATGCATTAGAATACCACACATGGACGATATGACCTGATTCAGGGGGACTCCTTCAAAAGCGCCTTTTCTATTTGATTATAAAATGTCATAAATCACCCAGAGCCGATATATAATATAACTCTCACCATAGGCCAGGAATCGCATTAACTACTTATTTATGCTCCAAACAGTTCCCCTCTCCATTTTTATAAAATTCTTCTTCCACTACTTCACCTCCACGATGCTACTCGGAGGGGATTTCACAATGTCCCAGACCCAGTCTAGGATCACTCTCCTAGTCACCCTATGGGTGTAGGTTGGCAGCGCCCCACTGCTCCTAGCCTTTTGCAGTCCCATTTGAAACTCACCGACATCTGGAAAACCCAGAACCCATTGCGTATGGATTTCACTTTTCACTCCGATCCCCATAAATTCTAGAAAATGTTTTACCTTTTCCTGATTTCTAACACGCTTACTCACCAAGCACGACGTACCTCTATTGGCATGATAGCCCGATTACAGTGGATAAAGCCTATGGGGTGGCTCTCCAATACTCCAGAAATTGGCACTTTCCAACTCCTTTGCGTGCCTCTGGGCTATTTAAGTTACACCTAGCGTTAACTTGGAATAATTACACCAACGAAAAGATCACCCACATAGGAGGATGTTAAACTCTGCTGGTGGCTTTGAAACCAGACATTAGAGGTCATAGAATTGAATATGTTATCTGAATCAGGAGGGAGACCGCAGAGCACCTTACTGCCCTTCATAATGACTCGAGTTTTAAAGTATAGCTCTCCGACTTTTTCCAGGCTTATAAAAAGGACTTTAAAATAAAATATGATGCCCTGGTTACCAACCACGTACATCGCTCCTGGAAACAGAGAAATAGTTTCTTTCAACATGGCAATAAACATGGCCACTTTGAACTTGGTCATCATCCAGTCATACACACACGTCAGTTTTATCTTGGTCTCTCAGGGTCTTATGAAAGTGAAAACAGGAGACTATGGATTGTGCCATCCTCGGCACTGTGTGAAAAGGGAGCGTAGAGGTTTCAGGATAAGCTTTTTGCAAATCCTCTTCATACCAGGCTCTCACAGCCAGTATTTTATTTGAAATACCAGCGCAAGATGAAAATAATGAGTGACATTGAAAATTACTTATGCTCCTGCCTGCAAAAAAATCCCATCCTCATCCCATATACACTTACTATACAGCCCCCAGCATCGTTAATGTCTGAGCCATGAGGATTTACGTGTAGGACCTTAATGCCTAACAGCTCCCGTGCTATTCCAGTCGAGCTGCAAACCTTTGAGGCTTGGCAGGTTATTGTAAAGGTAACACTTCCTAAACATTCAGGGTTATTCAAAGAGCACCAAATTGGGGCTGAAAGGTAACTGAACGCTGAAATTCAGTGTATGGTTACCTTTCCTGGCCATTCGGCTATTCAGAGAGCAGGCAGTTCGCCAAATGTTGGCGAATTGCCTGCACATACAGTGCCTATTCGAGGGCAGTGAAATCCCCATAGAGAAGCAGTGCTTCGTTTATTCAGAGAACAGAAGCCAGCAATGAAAAGTTGGCGATGTGCCCTGTCATTCGGTGGTTTAATGCGACAGGTTTATTCAGGCGAACCCCATAGGCTTCAAAATGTTAAAAATATTCCAATTTTAATTCAATATCTAATAAGCTGTTCATTATAATATTCTGCAGTAAAAAGTCTCTTTATCTTTAGAATCTGTTAAGCATTTTTTGTAAACTTTATTTTTCCATTTTATTTTTTAAATCGTTTTTCTGTAACAGCCCTTTTTATTATCATTCATTGGACCTTATATGTAAATTTCAGACATTTTCGTTCTGTAGTGTATTTCCAAAACATTCAAGTGTACTGGTTCCCCCCCCCCCTCACCCCATTCGTCTGCGGTGCCAGCTTTTTCCGGTGGCTGCTCTGCACTCTGACATGTTCGGAGGGGTTAATCCAGATGTTTTTACGGGTTTTAGTGAACAGTCGCCTGGGTTTTGCGGTGAGTGTTCGGTAGGTTTGTGGCAGCTTTTCCCTGCACTTTGACCGGCCTGTGGTGCTTGCTAAATACACTGCAGGGTCGTCGAAACGGGATCACCGAATTGAAGAGACCGAAAAGTCACTGAACGTGCAGTGACTTTTTCAATGCTCTTTGTCTAGGAAGTGTTAATACTTGTAGGTGAACAACACGTAAATTGCACTTTCTTCCACCTTTTATGGCAAGAGCAAAACTGCAGATAGAGTGGGATAAGAGTACAGCAATGGTCCATGTTTTAGTCTTGCGACCAGAGCGAAGCAGCATGACTCATTTATATAACACTAGCAAGGGTTAATGAAGTCAGAATAGTCTGTAGTAATTTAACGCTAATAGACTGTGCACATAAAACCTGTTATCCCAAACCTATATTTGAAATGGCTCATCCTTTTAAAAATAACTCGGAGCCAGTCGGTGGATATTTTAAGGACATGGTTAACTTTGCTTTAGGATGTCACATAGTTGTTAAAACATTGCCAGTTGAACCACCTGACGCAAAACTAATAGGTTTGATTAGCTGTGCATGCAAAAATTTTCATGAGATGTTGTATATGAATTACCTGATTCAGGATATGTTGAGGTTATTAATTCTACATGTCAGCATTCTATATTTTCTACAGCTGTGTCAGGGAAATGTGACTAGTTACTACAGAACAGGTCAAGCATTGTCGTGTAAAAATGTACAGCTATATTAAAACATAAGAGGAAAATTATATTTATAGTAATACTAGTAAACATTTCATATGATTATGCAAATAAAAAATATATAGAAGTGACAAAAACTAGACCAAACAGCCAATTTGAAAAGTGAGAAATTGGAGAATTTTTTTGGTTTAGCCATTTTGACCTAGAATTTATTTTACCAGTCATTCTCCTGGGTTTCACCTTTCTTTGAATAGACCGAATAGGATTCCTTAGAGCCATTTGGACCCATTTCCCGCAAAAAAGAAAACACTGGGAGCCGCAAACCCCTTTTGACATCTAAAAATGAAGATAACACTGCATATATCGTTTTTTACCTTTAAACTAAAAAACTTTTAATAATTTTTAAAAAAAATTAAAATCTCCATGTCATTAGTATAAAAAAAATTATATAATTTCAATTACAGTTACAAGTATTTATAAAGCGCCAACAAATTCTGTAGCGCTGTACAATGGGAGAGACCAAACAGGTGCATCAATAAATTTGAATGTTGCGGAAAAGTTCATTTATTTTATTAATCCAACTCAAATTGTGAAACTTGTGTATTAAATAAATTCAATGCACACAGACTGAAGTAGTTTAAGTCTTTGGGTCTTTTTAATTGTGATGATTTTGCTCACATTTAACAAAAACCCACCTATTCTCTATCAACAAATTAGAATATGTTGACATGTCAATCAGCTAATCAACTCAAAACACCTGCAAAGGTTTCCTGAGCCTTCAAAATGGTCTCAGTTTGGTTCACTGGGCTACACAATCGTGGGGAAGACTGTCTTCTGGACAACTGTCAGATCAGCAATCATTGACACCCTTCACAAGGAGGGTAAGCCACAAACATTCATTGCCAAAGAAGCTGGTTGTTCAGAGTGCTGTATCCAAGCATGTTAACAGAAAGTTGAGTGGAAGAAAAAGATGCAACCAACCAAGATAACCGCAGCCTCCAAAGACTTGCCAAGCAAAATCAATTCATGAATTTGGGTGAACCTCAAGGAATGGACTGGGGCTGGGGTAAAGGCATCATGAACCACCACACAGACTTGTCAAAGAATTTGGCTACAATTGTCATATTCCTCTTGTTATGCCACTCCTGAACCACAGACAACATTGGAGCCGTCTTACCTGGGCTAAGGAGAAGAACTGGACTGTTGCTCAGTGGTCCAAAGTCCTCTTTACAGATGAGAGCAAGTTTTGTATTTCATTTGGAAACCAAGGTCCTAGAGTCGAGAAAGGATGGAGAAGCTCATAGCCCAAGTTGCTTGATGTCCAGTGTTAAGTTTCCACAGTCTGTGATGATTTGGGGTGCAATGTCATCTGCTGGTGTTGGTCCACTGTGTTTTTTTGAAAACCAAAGTCACTTCACCTGTTTAACGAGAAATTTTAGAGCACTTCATGCTTTCTTCTGCTGACCTGCTTTTTAAAGATGATTTCATTTTCCAACAGGATTTGGCACCTGCCCACACTGCCAAAAGAACCAAAACTTGGTTAAATGACCATGGTGTTGGTTTGCTTGACTGGCCAGCAAACTCACCGGACCTGAACCCCATAGAGAATCTATGGGATACTGTCAAGGGGGAAATGAGAAACAAGAGAGACCAAAAAAACGCAGATGAGCTGAAGGCCACTGTCAAAGAAAGTTGGGCTTCCATAGCACCTCCGCAGTGCCACAGACTGATCACCTCCATGCCACGCCAAATTGAGGCAGTAATTAAAGCAAAAGGAGCCCCTACCAAGTATTGAGTACATTTACAGTAAATTAACACACTTTCCAGAAGGCCAACAATTCACTAAAAATGCTTTTTTTATTGGTCTTATGAAGTATTCTAATTTTTTGAGGTGGGTTTTTGTTAAATATGAGCCAAATCACCACAACTAAAAGAACCAAAGACTTTAAACTACTTCAGTATGTGTGCATTGAATTGACAAACTTCACAATTTGAGTTGAATTAATGAAATAAATAAACTTTTCCATGACGTTCTAATTTATTGAGATGCACCTGTATATCCATACACAAAACACAGAACAGTAGGAGGGAGGACTCTGCTCAAGAGCTTAATGCAGCCATGCCATTTATTTATAATTATTAAATTTCTTCCCCATAAATATTAACCCCACCAGGCCCTAATATAATATAATATAATATATATATATATATACACTCACCCAGGACCCCCATATATAATAACCCCCAGTACCCATGTATAAATGAATAACCCCCAGCATGTATAATACTCCAAGTGTCTCCCTATGTATAAATTAATAACCCCCAGGCCCCCCCCCCATGTATAAATTTATAACCCTCAGCCCCCCATGTATTAGTATTAGCATACTATTGGACAACCACCACGAGCCAACATCTTCCATTACGCTGTGCCAAGAGCAAGCACACAGCATGGTGATGGTGATAGATCCCAGTGACAGTGGCCGGCGGAGTGTGGGGAAGCTCCAGGTCGGGGTTGTCTGCCCTAGCATGAGCACCATCCCAGGAGCCGCAGCATGTTGATGAAAGAGCCGCAGCATGTTGATGAAAGAGCCGCACGCGGCTCTGGAGCCGCAGGTTGCTGACCACTGCCTTAGCTCAAGTTATCAGTGCCATAAGTCAGTGTTTCTCAAACTGCGTTCAACTGACATTAGCCTAAAAAAAGGATACTGGGGAAACATTCTCTCCCCTCCTTCCAAAATAGATGCAAGATTTTAAGTGAAATAAACTCAGTATTGTGAATTTATGTCCTACAGGTAGACTTTCAATAGCAGGCACAATAGAGAGTTTATAATATAACAGGAAATGATCTGCAAACTCTTTGACCAGTAGTTGTTTTGACACTGTTCACATTCCAAATTTCTATCAAAATGTACCTTCTCTACAGGGATTTTTACCACGACAGAATTGAAATGTGAACAATTCGCTGTGTTTTTAGTATGCCTGTTTTACGTATTAAAAGCAGTCTTCTAAAAACCAGTTAGTCCTTTATTAAAGGGTGCATTTGTCAAGAGGTTTCAATGGCCAAATACAAATATTCTTCGTCGGAGGGGGATCCGTTATCGGTGGGGCTTGGCGGGAGCATTGGTGGTGACACATAATAATGTCCCCTACACCATCACTGATCCTGAAACCGCCTGGTCCGACCTTGAAGCGGCGGGCATCTCGCCGGACCCTCCGGAACTTCAGCCAGACTGAGACCTGAGCGATATTGTTTATCCCCCCCCAGCTTTTTTCTTCTCTGTTTACGTGTCACTGGTCTATAGATAAACTCGGAGTATAATCTATCAGGACAATTTATGGCATTTATGTTGATAGTCCTACATGCTTATGTGTTTCTTTTGTGTTTTCTTCCTTCACTGAGGTTGGGACTTCTTGCTTTTTGTTTTTATTATTCCCTTATTGACCTGTTACTACTTGCTTCTTACATTATCTGACTGGCTGACCGTAGTTAGTTTGGCCAGCCCTAGACGGCTGTCTTTTTCTACGTTTGATTTCGTGAATTTCTTGTTATGTATAATTCTCTAAATAAAGAATTAAAAAAAAAAAAAAAAAAAACACAAATACAAATATATCCAGATACAAGAAAAAGAGCACCGGTCTCCAGAATACTGCTCATAACACTTTTGCAAGCCATGATCGAATATACATGAACTTCAAATACACCTGTTGGTGCCCTGATATTGGGTGTACTCAATCTGATCTTATTCTGGATTAATGCAATGAATTTTGTTTATGGAGCTTATTTGCTATTAATAATGTTCCTCTAAAGTTTCAACACATTGTACATGACAGATGTGTTGAAATGGACATTTGAGATTTATTTTTCCTTTTAACACCTTAATGACCGCTGACATACCATGTACGTCCTGCCCACGGGTCTCCCTTAGGCTGGGGTCAGACGAGCACTTTGCGAATGCACAGCTGTAGTAGCAGCAAATGACATCCAATGACGGGCAATATACAAAGGACAGCCGCACGAAAGTTCGGCCGGGCAACGCAAGTGGCAAACAAACGCATTTTTTTGAGACCGTGAAACCGCTAGTACTGATGTACAGAGTGCGCTGCGTCTACTAGCGGTGTGTGTGTGCATGATCAGGAGATGTCAGACACTGCTAATGTCCGGCCTACATAAAGTTCAGACGCAAAACGGTATTTTCTTACCGTAAATATTCTTTTCCATAGTCGTAGCGGCAGTACCATGGGTTCATCTTCAATCCCACTTATGGACAGGTTACCAAGCCTAAAAAACAAAAGGACACACCTAGGGCCAGGTGAACCCCTCCCTCACATGTGACTCCTCCCCTGTTGCCTACAAGAAGAGCCTAGCCCAGAACCCCCCAGTCCATGACAAGCAGAACCGGAGTAGAAAAAAAAAAAAAAAAAAACAGATCAACTGAGGCAAAAACCAACACAACGCAATCAAGAGGGAGGGAAGCGGTACTGCCGCTACGACTATGGAAAAGAATATTTACGGTAAGAAAATACAGTTTTTCCATACGTCGAGCGGCAGTACCATGGGACATAAAAAGCCCCACATCGAGGGAGGGAACAAGACTCAACCACCGCCCGCAGTAACGGATGCCCAAAAGACAGGCCCGAAGAACCAGACGGGAGCAACGTGGGAAGTGTGAAGAGAGGACCAGGAGGCAGCCGCACCCACCAGGTCCACCGCAGAGGCTGCAGGCAGGCCCAGGAAGCAGCCACCTCCAGGAGGAGGGGAGAACCGCGAGAACACCGGACGGCAGAGACAAAACCCCGAAGGAGGAGGTAACCAGAGGGTCAAAAGGAGCACCACACAACCTCCATGACCAGAGGCAGGACCCAGGGCGGAACCAAGACCCCGACGAGGGTCGCAGACAGGACCCAGCCCCCAAAAAAACCATACGCTCCAAGGAGGCAGAGCCCAAGCCCCCAGAGCGACCGAAGAGACGGCAGCCACAGGCACCCCGAGAGACCCAGGCCGCAACCTCACGCGGAACCCCCGCACCCGGACGCGCAGGAGCCAAGGAAAGGACACCGAGACCAGGTCCAGGGGAAGCCCCGGGCACCAGGAGAGAACGTGCACCAACCCCGACCAGAAGTCGCCGAGACGAGGGCCACGCGTCCATTGCCAACAAGGAACCCACGAGAGACCCAGAGGGGGCAGAACGGAGGCAGCAGCAGAGACGCAGCCAGTCCCAAGGACCCCAGCGAGAGAGCAGGGAAGCCCCTCAGAGAGTCAGAGCGGGAGGACCCAAAACAGTGACGAGATCCAATCAACACCACCGGAACCAGATACCGCGAGGCCAGAAGGAAGGATCGTAACAACGAAGCCAGGCCCACCCCGAACAGCCCAAGGACCCTGCGGGAACAGTGCAAAGGCGGGAAGACAGAAGCCAGAGCGAAGGCCCCCCCCGAACGAGAAGGCATCCAGCAGAGCCGGACAGCCCCCCTCCCGGAGAGAAAACGAAGCGAGGAAGCGCGGCAGAGAGTCCGAGAGCCATGACAACGACATACAGCCCGCGGAACCGCAACTCTGAGAACAACACCGGAGACAGGGACCAGACCCCCAGCGACAGACGCCCCGCCAAAAGACCGCACGAGTGTCGAGAACACCGCGGACACGGACCGCAGAGCACACCCGCAGATGCACCACTGCCCAGTCCAAGAAGGAGCTGCACAGAACAGAAATCAAAAAAGAAAAGGCGAGAGCAGAAGCCCCCAAGCCCGACCAGGCAACCCCCCGAGGAGACGGGGACCGACTGTATCCACTCGGCCGTCCACGGACAGCGAAGGCCTGAAGAGACACCCAGACAGCCCGAAGCTCCCAACAAGGAGGAGGACAGAGCGCAAGTCCAAGGATCTCGAACCCCTGCGGGCCCAGACAAGAAGCCCGCCTCCGGGAGCGGAAGCAACGGCCGTCACCGCGAGCCCCTCCAGAGGAAGGAAACCCCCGGCGAGAACGGAGACACCACCGCCCCCGAGCAAGGCGGACTCCGGAACGCAGACGCGAAGGTCCAGGGAGGCCAGGCTCCCCCTGCCAACGGGACAGGACATTGCCGAGCAGACCGCCGGCGAACGCCAGAGCCCAGGCACGGCCGGGAGAGCGGCTGCCAGATGCTCCCACAGACACCGGACAGAGCCCCCAGGAGAAGCACGAAGACCTCGGACGGGGGACCGGGAAGCAGCGCCGGAGGAGGAAACGGAAGGAGAGCCATAAGAGACCTACCCTACAGGAAACCGGAAGAAGCCCCAGCACGGGCACCAGGTAAGACAGCGGCCCCAGCCACCCACGCCAGGACAGACCTCGAGAATGCGGGCCACAGGAGCAGCCAGGAGCGGCACGGAAGCGACCACGAGAAGCCAGGCCGCCAGAGAGGGGACAACGCACACGCCCCCCGAGACGCAAAGCACAACGCAACCCGAGGGAAAAAAAAAACCCACAGGAGCGGAAGACAGCCCACAGGAAAGCGCCGGAACAGAAACTGAGAACAGATCACCAGGTCCCAGAACGAACAGCAACCTGAGGAACAACCAGCCCACCAGGACACGGAGAGGGGCATACTGCAGAGCCATGGGACCTGGAACCACCAGGCCGCAGAGTCAGAGAGGCCGCACCAACAGAATCCATCAGGCACCAGCCGAGACGAACACACAGAAGGAGACGAGAGCAGAGACCATGGAAGCAGTCCTGGGAAGGCACAGGGGTGAGCATCCCGAGACCAACAGGCCCCCGAACCACCGAGAAGGCGACCACTACAAGGAGAGCAGGACGGCAGTACAAGGAGCAGACACAGACCGAACAACGGATCCACGTCGAACAAACACCAAAAAACCCAGGCATCCGAAGGCAGAAGCGTCCGAACAGACGAACGCCAGGAGCCTGCGGACTCTGCTCAGGCACATGAAAGGGACGGAATGCCAGTCGCAGGGACAAACGACCCCAGAATCCATGATCCCAGGCATCCCACTGGCTAGCCTGCGGACGAGCCGCACCTGCAACCAGCTGCAACAAGTCCCGCAACGCCGAACCCCACAGCATGCCAGTCTCAAGGACAGACCACAGAACGAAGACTGAGACTCCCCAGCAGCCGACCAGGACCGGAGCCAGACCGCTCGACGGCCCACCACACGGAGCCCCAAGGCCCGCGAAGCCAGTGACACAGAGGGAAGCACAACATCACAGACGAAGATGGTAAAACCCCACCAAGAAGGGAAAGCAGGACCCCCGGCAGAACAGGCAGGAGCCCAACCCAACCCACGGCCCAACAGACACCCAAGTGGACAGAACAAGGAGGAAGAGGCGTCGGACGGCAGGAGATGGACTGGCCCCGACACCCTGCAGGTCCCATAACCAGAGACGTCGTGCTGGCGAACCAACAACACACGCCACCAGGGCCCGGGAAGCCAGGGCAGTAGAAGGACGCCAGGCACCAGAAGGAACCATCCCCACCCCGGACACACCCAGGGGCAACAAGGAAGAGAAGGAGCACCCGAGCCTGACAACATGCCCAGGGCCCACAGCCAGGACCCCTAGGTGAGAACGGGTCCCCAGGGAGGATACAGAGACATCTCCCGGAGACAAGCACGTCCAGGGGTCAAAAAACAGCGAAGCACATAGAGCCAACGCCGCAGTGCCAGGGACGTATAGTGGCCCCAGAACCCCCACCAGGCAACCGCAACTGAGGAGAACTGGGAGAGACAGGAACAAGGACCCAAACCCCCATAACACTCCTGCCAGGCATCCGTGGAGCCGAAAGGACATCCGAGGGACCCCGAGTGGCAAAAACCCCCCAAAAAAAAAAAAAAAAACAAGAGGGGCCGGGGCAGCAGCAGGGCCGCAAACCCCGCAGCAGGAAAGACGGGGAGCCAGACACCAAGGCCGACCAGCCAGATCAATAGGCCCACGCCTCAAAGCACACCAGGCCAAACTACCCAGAGCCAGCCGTGCAGTGGTATAGCACGGAAAGCGCCAGAGCCCAGGCACGCTGAAGTGTACGAAACACAACCAGCCATAGAGAAAAAAAAAAAAAATAGCGGGGAGGGGGATCCGACCCCAAGCAGGCATGGCTACGTGGATCGGTAGCCCAGCGTGTAATCACACAGCCCACAGAAGGCACAGGACACGAGACGGGGAACCACAACCAAGTGGAAGCAGCCGCGACGCGAAGCAGCCCACCATAAGGACACCAACCTGGTCTGGGGCGAGCGGAGGAGATACAGGAGCCGGATGAAACAGCCAACGGTTATTGGTTCGGTTTCATCCGGATCCAAAGGATCCCCTTATCTCCTCATCCGTGGCTTATTGGAAAGGCCTGATCATGGCCTTTCCAATGATACCAAACATGACTAGGTTTGGTGTTAAAAAACAAAAAAAAACACTTTAAAAAAAACTTTGTCTGGGGTGGTTTAGTTAAATAGGACCTAGGCTGTCAGATGAACTGGCTCAGCAGTGAAGGGGTTAAAAAGCAAAAACATTTAAAAATTTGGTATTTCTATTCTCGGTACAAAATTCTGAAACTATTTAGCTGGGGTCTTTGACAGTTGTAGATTTTGGGTGATTAAATTACAAACATGTTTTTACCATTTCATATTTTTTTTTATAGCAAATTATAGGATATGATGGAAATGATGTTTTTAGAAAGTCCATTTAATAGCAGGAAAAACAGTATGTGTGGGTTGCATAAAAGAGTAAGAGGAAAATTTGTCCTAAACACGAACAGCGCAGAAACATAAAAACAGCAGCGGTCACTAAAGGACGGATTTGTGTAAAACCACCCAGTCACTAAAAAAAACAGGCTGCAATGTACACATATCCATGCTTTTTGGCCCGCCGAGGGAGCCTTCTGCCAGTAAAATAGGGATTCTTGACAGTGAAAATCTACAGTGGAGACACGGCCAGTGTCTTAATGGAAAAATATTTGGTATTGAAGTTAACCTGTTGAGAACAGGTACCTCCAGCGTTGCTTAAATGGTGCACTGGTGTTAGTAATTTGTTGATTATTGCTTCCATGCTTGTACCAAATGGTCTGATTCAAAATTAAAATAATATATATATCTATATCAAGAAGGATGTTCACCATGTATTTTTTAAAAGGCACATTACACTGAGGATGGGGCTGCGTCCGAAACGTTTGGTTTTGTGTTTTCTTTCTGAAATAAATGTGGTAGCACAAGTGCACCATGTAGGCTAGGGTCAGACGAATGCATTTTTCACTTTGTCCGTGAAAGTGCGTTCGAACGTACGTATTTTTTTTCCCAGAATACGCAACAGCGGTCATACGATGCGCCTTTTCGTCCATGATTTTGTACGGATCAATAAAACACTGTCTGGACGTTATGTTAGCCGGACATTAGCAGCGTCTGACATCTCCTAAATCACACACACGCCGCTATGCGGCCGCAGCACACTCTGTACATCAGTAGTAGCGGTTTGACGTTCTCGAAAAAATGCGTTCGTTGGCCACTTGCGTTGCACGGACGAACTTTCGTGTGGCCGTTCGTCGTATGTTCCCCGGCATTGGATGTCATTTGCTGCTAGCACGGCCGTGATTTAGTGCGGCTAAACGCACGTGAAAAATGCGTTCGTCTGACCCTAGCCTTAAGCAGCGCTGGAGGTACCGGTTCTCTTTTCTGTTCAAGATCTACTACCTCCTTGTATGGATGCACAAGGATTTACCGCTTCAAGCAGCAGCTGAGTATATGCTTTTCCTTTACATCTGTTTATTTTGGATACCATAGATACCCAAACCCCAGGACTTATCTTTTTTGAAGACATACTAGAAGTATAGCCTCGTGTGTAGTTATATCTAAATCAGAGTATATGTTCTACACAATATTATTCCCCCCACACATAAGGACAACAGGAATCAGTAGCAAAACTAAGTTATGATGGTACAAAGTATCACTGTAGGACAGGGGATCTCACTGTTGAATGTCTACAATTCCCAGAACCATTTTGAATGCAATATGGCCAGAGAATCATAGTTTAGAAGCATCTGGGGTGCCAGAGTTTGAGATCCCTGCTGTAGGAATTCTTTGGTCAGCTTAGAACATACCCTGTCTCTTAAAGAGTAGGAGACTAATCACTATAGTACACTAAAGTGATGCTTTCACTAGAAACAGGCAAGAGATCACTAATGAATTAGATATTTGAAGTGGACATGATTGCATCTTGCCTGAGACAATTAAAGGTTTCTTTTTTTTTCCCCTCTAACCATGCCATTTGGTGATATACAACATCTAACACCCAACTGTGAGCCCTATGACGGTCCCAATGTTTAATTCTACACACCACCCACACAAGTAGCATATCTAAACACAATGGGTTTAAAATTGCAGCACTCACCAAAACCCTTAAAAAGTACTACTTAAAGACATTAATTGAAGAGTTTGTTTTAAAGATTTATCAAATCAATTATCAAGTATTTGATCTTCCAAACAAAGAAAAAAGATCAAGCAATCACTAGCTTTTTGAAAATTGTTCCAAACCACTTAATGTTAAGTTATTTTTGATGTATACATACACATAAATAATAGGCCCGCCGCTTGTAAAAACAGGAGTTACATGCACTCAGTCTTCATGCCGTGGTGCTCATACTGCCCCTAATTATAATCCAAAATGATAAACAGCTGACCCTCACAGGTCTTCATTAAAAGTTACCTTTACTACAAAGTTACATGCTACAGCTTCCAACATTTTGGTTCCACAAAATCAATATCAAGAAGGACCTTTGATAAAAGGTGATAAGGCGTGGTTGACAGTAAATCAGTATCAGGAATGACGATATTGTATTGTCCCTCTGCAGTGCTGGTTTAAGGTCTTGATGGACCTGGAGCAGAAGAGTTGGTTGTGCCTCCGCCCAGGGGTCAAGTCTGCCTGGCTTTCTCGTTTAGAGTCGGGCAGTGCATGTGTATGTCACGCTATGCCAACGTCAGAGTGACTGGGAAACCCAACATGGTGTGCTATGATGCATAAATGGGATTTACAGTGCACCGGGTCACAAGCCTCCTGCTGGATTTGTGTGGGCGGCCCATATGAGTGTGTCAATCACTACAACACAACTAGACAAGCTAGTAAGGATGGACCTGATCACTAAATAAAAGGCAACCATATGTACATTTATTAATCAGATCCATCCTTACTAGCTTCTCTAGTGGAGTTATATTTCTGTGGACCTGTCCAATATATATTTCAGATTGACAATACTTGAGGTGGCGGGGAGCCCAAATAGAGCAAGGGCTCCCCTATGATTGTATATTTACACTTTTTTTATTTAGTTAGCATTGTGACGGAACATAGCTTACAGTAGACGACCACTGGGTCTGTATTCTGACAAACGACCTGGTCGTCAGACTACGGGCAACCTAGATCATATGACTGCAGACTTCCTGGGTTGTCCACTGCAAGCGACTATGGACGACCCAAGGACACAGCTGAACACCGCCGCACTGACAGCTGAACTTCACTGAAGACCGCAGGGAAAAAAAATAAAAAAATATATATGTTCGGAAAAATATTTTTGCAGGAAATAGAATAAACTGTTTAATAGCAAAAATAATAAAAATTATAATATTTTTCCCATTGAATCCTACAGTATTCGCCTGTTTTAATGTGTCAAATTGAAACACTGTAAAACCGTCCGTTTCTGTAACAGTTGGCCCCCTCTTGGGCCATCGTGGTGGCTTGGAACATGGAGTGTAGCCCTTAAGGCAGGGGAGCTACTGACTGGACAGATTAATAAAAAACAGCCTGGTTTCTCCAAAAGAAAAAATGAGCACAAAAGTAGAACTGAATTGCCACTAAAATAACCCAGGACACGCTCAGAAACAAACAATGACAGTAAATGAATTATGCAGACTGCAGGGCAGTCAAACCGACAGACTTGGCAGGACCTGAACACCACTTCAGGATGATACAGGAACCAGACAGTGACACATGGAACAGGAGGGCTAGGAGAAAACTAAAGGAATCCCTATGCTGGGAAAACTAAGAAAAATCCTCAAAGAATTAACAGAAATATAAATAAGGGCAAGGGATAAACAAGACAGACAAAACAACCTGCACTGAGGAGGTCCTTATAATGGCCTCAGACTATACTAAACTAGGACAAACAAAATACATGAAACATGAAACACAAGAATGGTTGTGCAGGCAAGGTTGGCAACAGATCAGCATACAGAGTACCAGGAGTCAGCAGAAAAGGATCGTCAGGAAGCACAGCCATGGCCAAAACCAGAATGCACTAGAACAAGCATGCTTTGCAGCGACACAGGGCCCTAACAGGACACAACCACCATCAAACTCCACAAACCATCAATGAGGCTCTGTGCTGCTGGGATATTTATAGGGAGTGGGTCTGTGTGATTGGGCCATGTGACCCCAGACCAGGAGATCACATCAGAACCCCAGAACAGCCCCAGACAGCACTGCCAAACACAACCACAGGGGAATACAGAAATGGAGGCCCTTCACCACCAGGGGGCAGGGTCGAAACATGACAGTTTCCTTGACATGTCGGTGCAGCTGGGCTGGATTAAGATCTCTATGGGCCTTAATCTGAAGATTTTGGTGGCTTTTTTTTGAATTTAGTGAAATGAAAACATATATTTTAGGTTATTTAATAGTGAAGATACGGGTATATCTAACCAGCCAGATACTGTGTGAGGAAATATCCATTCAAATTTCAATCATTTACGTGTGTAAAATTATTTTTTCACATTTTATCATCCAAAACTTGGTTATATATTCAATAGGGAATTCTGGCTAAAAAATATTTTACTGCAGAAAATAAACAATTTTAACAAAAAAAAAAGAATATTTTCCTGGTGTTTTGGAGGATGGTGTTTTATTAATAAAATGACTATGTATAAAACACTGACCTTGCTCCCAGAGTGGGAAATAAGAAGCTGTTTCAACAGCCAGTTGGGGTTGCTCATACATGTGTACAGAGTTAACAGTCTTGAACGTGTTAAGCCCTGATTTTAACCATTTCAGAACTGTGAGCACCATTAAACAGGCACTTGTTGAGCAATGTATCCTAGTCCTCCCAAACACCAGGTGATTTTCAAACCCAGCCTTCAGTGGAAATTAATTTAATGAGACAGTGTGATTTCCTGCGGGATATGAATCTGCTTACACTTCCCTGTAGTATGCACAATTCATGTACTGCAGGAAATCACACTGCCTATATCAGTGAATTCATTTTTGGATTCAGTAAAGAAGTGCATTACTGCAGTTTGTACAATTGTGGGCTAAAACAGGAAAATTAATTAATTAAAGAAGTGTTATTTCCTGCAGTATATGATTTGCGCATACAACAGGGAAGCACTTCCCCACTGGATGTAGAAATTAATTGATTTAGGCTGGGGTCAGACGAACGCAGTGTTAACGTCCATATAGCCGCACTTTAGTACGTCCGTGGTAGCAGATAATCATGACCAATGAAGGCCCACACACGAAGTACGTCCACACGGAAGTGCGGCAAGCGGACGCAGGTTAGCAAGGACGTTGAAACGCTAGGATGGACGTGTGGAGTGCGCCCCGTCCGCATAGCTTTGTGTGTGAGTGATGAAACGTGGTCAGATGGACTGCATTTATACGTCCAGCATTTTTGACGGACAAAATGGTTTTTCATTTTCATTTAATTTCCCTCCTACATCCGTTAAAAATAACATCAGTCACAAAAACGGACTTCATGGCCACTACTGCGTCTTCCGTCAAAAAGTGCGTCCGTACTGCACGGGCGCACAGTTCGTAGAAAACACGCTCGTCTGACCCTAGCATAAGTTGATGGGATTTCCTGCAGCAAATTGATTCAACATACGGCATAGAAGCACTTTCTAGCAGGAACATTGCCTAGGCTTAATCAATGAACTGATGTCTGCATTCAGGGAAATGCTTTCCTGCTAGGGTTGCCAGACCAGCCATGCTTTCCTGGACACATAGCATTTATTAATGCTTTGGGCAGTGCATGATAAATGCCACCACGCAGCTGCAGGTAAAGAATCCCAGGGGACCTGTCTTGATTCTGTTCCTGCAACATATAAATTATACATGTTGCAGGGCAGCACTATTCCCTGTGTTCCCCCTGCATGAAATAGTAATACGTGTCCAGGAAAACATGGCCGATCTGGCAACCTTATTTCCTGCTGTATTCAGAATTCCTATGTTACAGGAAATCATACGGCCTTATTGAACTCTTAGGCTGGGGCCAGACCAGCGCATTTTTAACGTGCGTTCTGGCGCACTTAATCACGGCCGCACTAGCAGCAAATGACGGGCAATGACAACCAATATACGAAGTACGGTCGCACGAAAGTCCGGCCGCGCAACGCAAGTGGAAAATGAACGCATTTTTTCGAGAACGCAGAACCTCTAGTACGGACGTACAGAGTGCGCTGCGCCCGCTAGCGGTGTGTGTGTGTGATTTGGAGACGTCAGACCCTGCTCATGTCCGGCCAACATAACGTCCAGACGCAAAAAGTTTCCTGGTTTGGATTCGTAAAACATCACGCACGAAAATGCGCATCGTCTGACCGTTTTCACATATTCCGTGAAAAAATACATCAATGCGTTCGGACGCACTTTTTTACGTTTGCGTGTAAAAATGCTTTCATTTGACCCTAGCCTTATACCCCTGTACATGAATTGTACATGCTGCAGTGAAGCACCTTCCTACAGAACATAGAAATCAGTGTGCTAGTCAAGACCATTTGCACATTAAACAAGTTAAGTTCCTGATTTCATAAAAGGTCATAAATCTGTAGTCAGCAGGTGGAACATACTGTTAACCCTGCGTGCTGGCTATGCATAGTGAGGAGTTACTTCATTAAATAAATATTAGCACCTAATGCTGCTCACCTTACTACTTGGGTAAATCTTCTGTAGCGCTGGTTTAAAACGCTGTTGCTGTAGTACTTATTTTTGGCCACCAGAGGGAGACAAGCGCAATGTAAGAGACACTGGACAATGGGACTACGTTTTCCAGCATGCTTTGCATGGGGAACAGGAAGTGGATGGGGAGAAAAAAAGACTTACATCCGCCACCTCGTGGAGAGGAAACCCAGAGCGCGCCGAGGAGTGAAGAGAGCAAGACGCACGTGAGACAGACAATGATCGCGACCCAGCCGGAGCGCAGGTGCGGCCTTGCGGAGCTGGAGATCGGTTCACATTACTTGCCAGAGACCTAGTAATCCACCGCTGGGAAATTAACAAAGATACAGAGCTGCTGAAGGACCCCGAGTTAGGAGACCGCGATGATCTAGTGGGAGTGCAGGCGGTGAGCAGAGCATCTTATGACAGAAACGGAGAAGCAAGACAAGCGGATCCGGTGGCACAGAGTCCCAGACAAGTCGAGCGGAGGAGGTCCTGGGTCGAGCAGTGCACAGAGTATCTGGTGGATGGGTGAGAGGCCTTCCCGGCCACAGTAAAATAATAACGCACGCTGCAAGTTTGTCTAAACCTACAGGGCCCCAACGTGACTAGTCGAAGACACATTGAAATCATTCACTGGCCAGTTGAATCTTGTACCCGGGTACCAACACACGCATACATGTACACCTTCTTGGGACACAACCTGTACGGGATTCACATTCCAACAACGAAGGGGTTAATATTCATTTTTCTTTTCCACTGCGCGTTTCTCGCATTATGAACTTCGGTAAATATATACGTATACCGTGCTGCTCTATGTATGCCAGTTTATTTGAGATCAGTAAACTATATAACTTATAAATCCACAACAGTGCTGGTGTATATTTATTCCCTAGTGCGGGGTGACTGACCCGAGGTTTCAATTCAGCGGCTTCTCCGGGAGTGAGCGCTACACTTCCTTCACGTTATCTCCTGCTACAGGGTCATCTGTCACTCCCCCTTCCTGCCTCCTCTTCCCATGAGCCAATAGAAACATAGAAAATGTCAGCAGATAAGACCCTTTCGGCTCATCTAGTCTGCCCAATTACATGGATACTTTACCTGGATTTATCTTTTGTTTGGGATAGCCTTATGCCTATCCCATGCCTGCTTAAATTCAATTATGGTCTTGGCCTCTATAGAAACAGAGAAAATGTCGGCAGATCGATAAGATAAGATAGCCAATGAGGGCATGAGGCAGGATGCTAGGTCCCCTCCCTCCCTATGACCATGAGCTGATGAGTGCAGCATGCAGGACATAGGCCCAAAGGCATGTTCCCATAATTTTTGCAAATGTTTTATAACCCCTTCACTGCTGAGTCATTTCACCCGTGTGTGTTGAGTTCATTTTTACCATTTTTGCTCATCATGTTTAAGGTGATTTGAAGTCACTTTTTATTATACGACCCAGACAAGTTTTATATCCTTTTTTACAGCAGATTTGGCAGATTCATAATATATCATTTATTATATGTATATGTCATGTCCTGTCAGTATGCTATAACAAAAAATTTAAAAAAATTTGAATTTCCAACCAAGCCTTTGTGGTTATACTGTGTATGGGGAAAGCTTGTTTAGAAAAATTAGAAATGGGAACCCGTTACTGTGATTTTTGCTAAAACTGGAAAAAACGGCATTTATTGTTAGTGCAGCATCATTGTTCACATTATAATTGAAGTTAACAATAGTGCTGCATTAATAAATAAAAAATGTTTACATTTATTTATTATTTTTTTTTAAAAAAATTGAAACTTAACCTGTTCATGTTTGTTCTCATTGGAAATGTTGTTCTGTGACCTGTCCAATTATTATATCAAACATGACCCTCAAACTACCACAGATAGGGAGATCCAAAGGACCCCTTATCTCCACCATAGGGATTTCCATAAAAATCCCTGGGCAGCTAGGGGTTAATTCCCCAACTGATGTCAGTGGGTGAGGGAGGCCCCAGAGGCTCCAACATGTCAGTCAGGAGAAGTCTGTGATCCTGCGCAAATTGGTGCCAGATCACGGACTAGCAACTATGTGGTTAAAGAGGCTCATCACTGGAAAGGTCAGACTGTGACCTTTACAGCGATGCCTCTCTATTTGCTGTACCTTTTCCCGATTTAGGAGGGAGTGGGGTCCAATAGACCCGCCCCTTCCTTTCAGACACTCTACCGATGACATCAGTGTGCCAGAAGGGGTTATAAAAGCAGGGCCTGACTTCAAGGAAGTCAGACCACCATAGGTCCCCGGAAAAAGATAAGTATAGAGAGGGAGGCACCACTGACCAGACCACGTAGCTGGAATGTCCAACGCATACAGCAGTGACACATGAGGACATTCCCCATCATAAGCAGACATCATAAGCAATTGCATTCAGTCCACTGAGGAAGGATGCCTCAGTCCACATGTCCATCCTGCTCAGTTGTTGCCATCAGGCAGGGATGGGAAAAATGTTTTCTTTTTTAACTTATACCCACTGCCCTGAAGGAAAAATACTAGTCTTGAGCAGCGGCAGGGAGCGCATATTGCCCCAGTGGAAGAGCCGCCGCTGAGGTCAGAAATTAGGAGGAGACTATAAACATTCCCAGACCAAAGAAATGATAGAATCAAGAAGCAAATGCTGATGCTGAACTAATTTGTGTGATACATTTATAGGTTTATGAGGCTCACAGCTGTGATAATATATGATAGAAAATCATGAAAGTTGTAATATCACTTTGCAGGTCAACATTGAGACAGGGAAGCAGGGTAGGTGCGATTTGCCAAATGTTTTATTATTAAAGTGACACACTAAGCAAAAAAAAAGAAAAGAAATACAACTTTAAAAAAAAAAAGAAAAGAAAGATTAGCTGTAAAAAGTATAAAATACACGTTGGAATTTAGGTTAACAAATTGCATCAATAGCATCATTTGAAGAAACATAAGCCAAAATAATAAGAGGCACATTCACTATTTCCCAGTAACACTTTAGAAGTGATTACGGCCCTAAACATTTAACCCCTTCACTAGCAAGATCGACTAAACTAAATCTGCAAGGCATCTCGGGGTGCCCAGATATCGAGTATACTTGATATCGTTTTCCACAGCTGCAGTACAAGGAATTTTGTTTATTGCAAATTAAATTCATTTGCGTTTGGGCTCCAGAACATGTCCCTATAGTTTTAGTACTGAAGGCATGATGACTGAGGTGCTAACACTTTTTAAAATCAGCTGGGAATGTACTGTATCTACATGACATCTCCCAAGCAAGATTGTGCATAGATCTTAGAACTCCAGTAACTCCTTTTTTTTTGCAAGAAGATGGTGACATCTATCTGCAAAGTAGGTTATACAGTAAGGAATACATTGGGAATATTCCCAAATATTTATTAATGTATAATTCAGTAAAAATAAATTTTTCAAAAGAAAAAAAAAAAGGTTTTCTGTAAAATCCTTTGCTAGCAGGCCCGGACTGGGACAAAATATAGGCCCGGGCATTTTGGTCTGAGCGGCCAACTTTTTTTTTTTTAGACACAGCGCACATTACTGTGAGTTTTATTGCTGTGGAGCTCTGACACCCTCAAACACTGCACATTACTGTGGAGCTCTTTGACCCCCTCATAAACACAGCACATTACTGTGGAGCTCTGTGACCCCCCCTCATAAACACAGCACATTACTGTGGAGCTCTGTGTCCTCCCTCATAAACACAGCACATTACTGTGGAGCTCTATAACACCCTCAAACAATGCACAGTACTATGCAGCTCTGACACCCTCATAAACACTGCACATTACTGTGGAGCTCTGTACCACCCTCATAAACACTGCACATTACTGTGGAGCTCTGTAACACCCTCATAAACACCGCACATTACTATGCAGCTCTGTGACACCCTCATAAACACTGCACATTACTGTGGAGCTCTGTACCGCCCTCATAAACACCGCACATTACTGTGGAGTTCTGTAACGCCCTCATTAACACTGCGCATTACTGTCGAGCTCTGTACCACCCTCATAAACACCGCACATTACTGTGGAGCTCTGTAACACCCTCATAAACACTGCACATTACTGTGGAGCTCTGTGACACCCTATTAATGTGCAGTGTTGTGTGAGTGTCACAGAGCTCCACAGTAATTTGCAGTGTTCATTGCATCCCCCCTCTTTTCATTCTTTCCCCATCTCTATTTTCATTCTTTCCCCATCTCTTTTCATTCTCTCCCCCTCTCTCTTTTCATTCTCTCCCCCTCTCTCTTTTCATTCTCTCCCCCACTCTCTTTTCATTCTCTCCCCTTTCTCTTTTTATTCTCCCCCTCTTTCTTTTCATCCCCACCCCCCTTAACCTGTGGGCTGGGACTCGGAGCGACCATTCTTCGTCTCCTCCACGTGCTTCTGAATGGTGGAGCGCTGGGATGAAGTGACGTTATGTGATCACTTCCTCCCAGTGCCGCAGAGTCACGTGACGAGGACCTAATCAGAGGGGGCCAACGGCTGACTGGCTCTCTCTGCTTAGGTCATAGGGCTCATCAGCCGCCGTCTGCAGTCAGCTTAGGCTGCCTTGCCTGGCGGCTGGCTATGACAGTCTACCGGGCAAACGCCCGGTATGCCCGATGGCCAGTCCAGGCCTGTTTGATAGTGAAGAGGTTATAATATATATGCAAAATATAGCTTTAAGTATTGCAATAATATATTTAAATACATTTGATGAACTACATACAATAAATAACACCAGACTTATTGTTTCATAGGTCTTCGTATAAAAATTAAAAAAATCCATTAGTTTTACATTGAGCTAAATCTAGATCATGTATGATTTTATCACTAAAAATGTAACCCACATTCTGTCTGCTATTTCTCAGCATAATAAGAATTTTAAATCAATCAATGCTGCTTTTTCATGCCAGTTGCCGTTTTTTTTATTCACAATTCACAAGTGATGGAAATGAACAAATGTGCAGCTACTGAAGTGCAGCCAACCTTGTGTTGGAATGCAATGTCTATTTGAACTCATGCATTGGAAATGTCAAACCCAAGAAAAAGATAATTATAGTTTGTGGTCTGGACATAGTTTCATCGGTCTTCGTAAAAACAAGCATAATAAAATACAACATTAAGCAAGCTATGTATTTGTAAGCTGAAGAAGAAAAATATAATCTTTTGTACATTCTTATACAATTTATATAAGTAAAAGATTGTAAGTAATTTATTGTCCCTTTCGCTGTGGAGGACGATAAACAGATGTCGTCCGCATTCCAGCTGCATTGCAGACAACGTCTGTCTATCATCGTCCAATTCCCACAATGTGGGGTCTCTTACCACCAATCACAACGGTTTTCCATAGTGGGCTGACCTCCTGTAAATCAGTTGCACATTGCCCATGACTGCTGATGCCTGACCTGTAATAAAGTACCCAAGCCCCCATTTTACAAAAAAAAACCACACAAAAACACTTCTTATTTTGGAAAGGCATAGGCCACAGCTTTCTTTAATAACATCAATAAAATAAATTCTGACCATATCTTGTGTTTCTTTATGAACATCTGCCCACCCCCTGCCTGTTGTAAGAGTTACTCCTTTCACTTAAGAATGTATTTTAAAAAATATATTTCAAATACATCTTTTTTTCCATGTGGGGATGCTTAAAATTTTATGAGGTCAAGTGGGGATATGAAGGATAATTGCATAATAACCTCCCTGGTGGTATTCCCGAGTGTGGCTTGGGGTTAAATTTCACTACCGCGAACGGTAACCCCGAGCCACACTCAGGCTGGATGTATACTCACCTCCTCCTGCGCTCCCTGGCTGTCCCCCGCAGTGTGATCGCGGCGAGTTGCTTCCTGGTAAGGCTCCCTGCGAGTCACACGATGCAGGGAGCGGGACCAGCAGCAAACTAAGAAAAAAATTATAATACACTGTATAATCCAATGTGCAATGTTTATGAACAGCCACTCGGTGGCACTACAGGATAAGAAACAGACCATACATCGTCTCACCCTTGTTTTCAGACAGATTTCAGTGTTTTTTGTTGTATTTTGCAGAATATCATTTATTTGCATGATTTTGGATAATTATTTTTGGGATAATAAATTATTGGGTCATGTTTCAAACTTTATCGGACTCAGTGTATTTACTATTTTTTAAAATGTATTTATTTATAAAGGATTTTACCAGTAAGGACTCTTGATTGCATGGATTTCAGTGCGTGATTCCTAATTATTACAGGCTAACTAGGTACAAAAACATGTTTCCTTTAAAAAAAAAATTGAGACGCTTTTAGACACGAAATTTTGAAAAAATTAGACCGCCAGGGAGGTTAATGATATTTGTGATTAGCGGTTAGTAGATTGAATGGGATTGGAAGGGCAAGACAAGGTTCCTAAAAAGCATCCATGCAAAATGGTCAGTGAATCCTTTGGTTAGTAACGAATGCACTTTTTAACACTTTCAATTCTATTACAGTGCGTGTGGGAAAAAGCGGACACCATGATTCCATTTCTCATATTTATGGAAGTATTTATGTATTTGGATTGTACCAACATACTCCACAGCATTAGCCTCAAGCCTGGAATGTTCCTCTGTTTCCTTGTTCAAGTATCCATATGCAAGTGTTAATTTTTTAAAAATATATATTATAGGATGGGACACTGTTTACAACTGTAGGTTACTTGGACACAGCACCTAATATCTTTATTTCTAAATAAATAGATTTTCACAGACAACAAATCCATCTTTTTCTCAAATAGATGAGTTCTGTGATATACCAACTAGAAAAGATATATTGAAGAGAAAAATAACTAAATATCAGGTATACAGATTCTTGACATTTATCAAATATCAAAAACATCAGTAGGCTTTATAATTTCAGATTATCCATTTGATTTTTAGTGACCATGTACAGCCTGTAACTGTAATAGAACATTTGTACTAATTTAGTCTGCCTTTTCTCAGTAGTGCTCAGTATTAAATGACATTCAACAAGACATTTTAATGTTGTAGCTATTCTCAAAGAAAATAAATAATGCCTGGACTTTTAGGCTGCTGTCAGACGAGCGTAGTGTTCACGTCCGTGATTGCGCCTAAAAGTACGTCCGTGATAGCATGAAAGAAAGTCCATTGGAGCCTGACACATGAAGTACGTCCGCACTGAACTGCGGACGCACAACGGCCGCGGCAAACGGACGCAGGTTAGGCAAGAACGTAATACTGCTAGAACGGACGTGCGGAGTGCGCTGCGTCCACAACGTCTGCATAGCTTTGTGTGTGAGTGATGGAGCATGGTCAGATGGACTGCATTTATACGTCCAGCATTTTTGACGGACAGAATGTTTTTTCATTGTAATTTATTTTTCCCTCCTACATCTGTCAAAAATAACTTCAGTGAAAAAACGGACTGTGTGACCACTACTGCGTCATCCGTACTGACGATGTCCGTACTGCACGGACGTACAGTCCGTAGAAATCACGCTCGTCTGACCCCAGCCTTAAGTTGAATAGCTGAAAAAAAACCTAACAAACACGTTCGGTGACTTTTCGTTCTCTTCAATTCGGTTTGTTTTGCCGATCCCATTTCGGTGACCCTGCGGTGTATTCAGCAAGCACCACAGGGTCCCCGAATTGCAGGGAAAAGCTACCGCAAACCTGACGAAAACTAACCACAAAACCCAGCGAATGCACGCCGAAAGCCCTCAAACATCTGGATTAACCTGCCGAAAACCACAGAAAAACCCGAACAGGAGCCGATCGCAGCCTTCGACACCGCAGAAGAGGCAGTGAATAAATTAGGAAAACAGTTTGCATGAATGATTGAAAAGTGAAACACTGTTTGCAAAGAAACTACTGAGCAAAAATGTCTGAAATTTACATATGAGGTCCAGGGAATGATAATAAAAAGGGCTGTTACAGAAAAAAGAAGTAAACTTAAAAAAAAATCAAAAAAAAAAAATCGGACTAATTAAAAAAAAAATAATTCTGAAAAATGCTTGAAATATCCTAAAAAATCTATAAATAAAGCGACTCTTTACTGCAGAATTTTATAATGAACGGTTTATTAGATATTGAATTAAAACGGGAATATTTTTAACATTTGAAGCCTATGGGATTCTCCTGAATAAACTTGCCGAATTAAACCACCGAATGGCAGGGCATTTCGGGAACCTTTCACTGCTGGTTTGTGTTCTCTGAATAGCCGAAGCAGTGCTTTTTCATGGGGATTTCACTGCTCTCGAACAGGCACCGAGCAGGCACCGTATGTTCAGGCAAATCGCCAGGATTTGGCGAATTGCCTGCTCTCTGGATAGCCGAATGACCAAGAAAGGTAACCGAACGCTGATTTTCAGCGTTCGGTTACCTTTCTCAAGCAATTCGGATCTCTTTGAATAACCCTGATATTATTTATAAAGTGTCAACATCTTCGGCAGTTTATCTTCTAAAAAGTAACAAATCATAATTGTATTAATTTAATATTTTATTTATCCATTTCTGTCGAGCAATGTGTCTTTGGTTTCTTGACTATGTTCAGAGAATAAGTGTTTTACTTTATATTGATGAGAGATAGGCAAGGACCACTTTTTCAAGGACAGATGTTATATAAAGGTCTCAAATGATTTTCTAATTAGAGCACAATGCACAAAATTTTCTGTTGGAGGTTTATGATAGTGATATGATGGATTGAAATATCTAGAGCAGTGTTTCCCAACCAACCTCAGTCCTCAAATACCCCTAACAGGCCAGATTTTAACTCCTTCACTTCCAAGTGATTTTGCTGAAATCCACTGTCAGGAGCCTGTGTTTTTTTTTTTAGAAAATCATTTTGCATTATGTATACAGTAAAAAATATTTGGGAATATTCCCAGTGTATTTCTAATTGTGATAATCTATTTGGCAGGAAAACCCTGCCATCTACTGGCCAAATAGTTACTACAGGTAGAACTGCAGCCCATGTCTCCAAGTCGACTGGGAAATACATGCTATACCTGGGCATTCCATAGCTGATTTTAAGCATTTTTAGCATCTTCGGCATTATGCCTATGGAGTTAAAAGTTTGTGGACAAGAAATATTTATTTATTTTAACTCTTGCATGTGGGGGGGCTGAAGACCCACATCTGACACCCATGCGCGGGGATGTCAGTGGCAGTGGCTGGGGATAGGTCCTACAGGCTGGGCTGAAATCCAAGATGTCAGCCTCCTGGGAGAGTAGTCCGCGATTGGCAAAGGGTTGGCGCTGATCACCGGAACCTCTACCATGGACTTCAGGCATCATCTGCATCCTAGCGGAGGAGCATCTGTCCAGCCATAGGCGCCAGTACTCAGTACTGGTGGGAAAAAAGCACTGGCGATGGTGAACTTATGGCTCGCATGCCAGCAAAGAGGGCACACTTGCCATAGGTTCATCATCTTTAACAATGGATGTGCTTTCCCCTCATATTGGACATTTCCTTTGACTTCTTTAAACTCTTGCAGTTTTCCTTAACATATTTAGTGAATATCAATTTGGAAAAGTGTGGTATAAGGTATTAAATTTAGGGTTTAATCTATATTCAATCTATCAACGTGGAATATTCAAATTCTCATGACGTCAATCACAGGGAAATAAAACTTTAATTATGCTCAGTTTGTCTATAGTTTTATTAAGTGATGCTATAAGATGAAACCGATCTATACATCTGAAAATGCTGGCAAAGGGAAAAAAATTCAGAGACCCGTAGATTAAATACTATGACACCAAGGGCTCCTTTTTATTAATTGTGAATTGTGATAAAACTGTGGAAACAGAACATTTTTGACAGTTATGCTGTTCAATTAACTTGTTTTAAATTTTTTTTCCAGCAAGCAAAAAAAAAAAAAAGAGCCTGAAATTTCTTGCAACACAATTTTGCAAGAAATATAGACAACAAAAGGACCAAGTGTGAAATATTGCACAGCTTATCAAATTATTATTTGACCTGGAAAAGGAGAAGGAAAGAGAGGAGGGTGATGATGGGTTAACAGAACCTAGACCAGTGGTGGTCAGACTTTTGAAATGCAAGGGGCTACCTCTAATATATTCCTGTTATGGACAAGAATATGTACCTGCTTTAATAATGACAAATAGAAAAATGTGCATTTGAGTATATGTTAGTACGGCTTTAAGAACTAAAATTAATTAATGTCTTTTAAAATGTCTTTTACAGAGAGAATTAAATTGTATTTTGCTTACTTTACTATTCCGGCAGATTGCAAAACCGCAAGTCATGCGGTTCCTCTTTTTGACGCAAAGAGATGGGTGCTGGACATCCTGAACAAGCTAAATTTAAATTTGAACATGGCTAACACCCTTGATGATCAGAAAAAAATCTGACTTTGATAAAGACACAAAATAATTTGACATTTGGAAAAAGTTGTTATTTGATTTTCATTTTTTTTATGATCAATCCGTATGTGTGCAATTTTTATGCTGACATTAATTCAAATATTAGCTAACACCCTGTTTCCGCTTCCGCACTAAACTGGTATAAAGCATGTATCTTTTCAATAAAGAACAGAGAGGTCACTTGGCTTGTCCAAGAAAGGCTACATATACCTATTTGTTGTCTGTGTCATTTCTTTCAGTGCGCACTTTAATTGATTGACCTCTTCCACCATTTGGGCGGACGCAGGCATCCGAGAACAAGAATGGTTAAAATCTATTTCAATTGGCGCCCAACGTGGGCCAGAGCTCTGCTCTCTGGAACGGCACCAAGAACGATTTCCTGGCGGATGGCCCGTACCAGAACGAAGCCTGATCACCTTAGTGCCTAGCAGGTGAGATACCTTTGTTATCTACTTGTGACGTGTACTGGTCTTCGGTCTCCTTCCTGGGAATCTACGTGCAGCGTTCGGGAAAGCACCAAAAGTGTTTTTCTTTTTAACTTTGCTCTGAGCCCCATTACTGACGTACGAATCGCATGCCTGTTGTCTGATTGTCTGTGATTGTCTGTTCACGGTCCTTTGTGTTGACGACATATTTCCTGATGGGAGATTGGGTTGATTAATACTCAGAGAAATTGTCGTGGTCTATGGGTAAACAGGTGATGCATTAAGGCATATCTGGTAGCACGGCATTTCTTTCTGATAGAAGTGTAGTTTGAATGACAGTCAAAGGGGGGTATTGTGAGCAGCGGTACACAGGTGATGCAGAAAAGGTGTATCTGGTAGTAACTCACATTATCCATATATATATATCTATCTATATCTAGCGGTAACAAATGACGTGGTAAAGCAAGCACCTAGTAGTAGGATATATATATATATATATTTGCTGCGGTAAATAGACTTGTGCACCGATTTTTTTCTCGGTTCGGTTCGTTCGGATTTTGTAAATTTTCATTTCGGCCGATTTCCGTTTCGGTTCGGTTCGTCTCAGTTGGTTTTTCGTATCGACTTTTTTTTCGTGATTTCGGAAATTTCTGTGTTTTTCAGAACATCTGTTCTCCTCGTTTCAAAGTGTCTATTCGTTTTGACGTAAATTTATGATTTTTCGGATCCGATAATTCTGTCGATACGATAATTCTGCCTATACGATAATTCTGCCATTGAGATTTCCCATGTTTTACAAAAAGGATACATTGAGATTTCCCATGTTTTACAAGAAGGATACATTGAGATTTCTCATGTATTAAAAGAAGGATACATTGAAATTTCTCTGGTTTCCCAGGAAGGATACATTGAAATTTCTCTGGTTTCCCGGGAAGGATACATTGAGATTTCTCTGGTTTTCCAGGAAAGATACATTGAGATGGGAATGATACAAAATTACAGAATCAGCGATATAACGGAAAAGTACGATGTCCGAAATTACTGAAATGGAACCGAAATCAGAAATGGAGCCGAAATCACGAATGGAACGAAAATGAATTTCGATTTTACACATTTCTAGCCCATTCGAAAAGTTTTAGTTTCGGCTTGGAAATTTGTTCGGATCTGCCGTTTTTGGATCTGAAATTTTTTGGAAAATCATCCGAATGCACAAATCGGGAAATTTCGTGAAAATTCCGAAACCCAAAACGCACATCTCTAGCGGTAAACAGGTGACGCGGTAGAGCAAGCACCTGCTACCAGACACTATATGTGGAATATAGGGCAGGACGAGACGCTTATAGTCGTGATCTGGCAGGTAAGACACGATAGGTAGCCTCATTTCTGACTATTGACAAACTATGTGAATTGCTTGAATTGATCAGGAAAAGAGCTAACAATCAGAGATGGGTAACGAATAGAGTAACCATGCGGGATGGAAGACTCCATTCAAGTTGGTTGAAGAAAGAGCAGGGAAAAAGAATGTTATGAAATTGAAACTTCTCGGTAGAGTCTGCGGCTTACATAGTCCCAGACTAAAAGCAGAGGAATGGAGAAGTTTATTGAAGAATAAAAAAGGAATGTTGACTGACTATGGAATGTAGCAGAAGCTTGGTATAGATTTGCAAGAGAGATTGAGAAAGGGTGGATAGAAACAGAGGAAAATAGGAAGGGAAAGACTATTACCTCACCCCAAAATCTGAGCCCCCTTCTTATGGTACAATATAAAAAAGGAAAATAGTAAACCCAGCGGCAGCTAACCAAAAACAGCCGACAGGTCTCTACCCTGTCTTACGCATCGATGGGGCATACTACACCCCTGGTCCTGTCGTGTACTCATCGACAGCCGCAAGCCATGTACCGACCATATTCCCTATTATGCCTAATATGGATGCCACCCTACAGATGGTAGACATGACCAGTAATTTAGGTCAATCATCAGTGTCCAGCCATTCATATGACTCTGTAAACCTTCCCAACCCAGAACCAAGATCTCATGACATTCCCACCCCAGAACATGATCATCCAAAGGATGCGGATGATAATTTATGAGTCAATGTGAGCAGAGGTTACGAAAGTGTATGGAGAGACATAGTGAAAGAAAATGGCATGTAAACAAAGGAATGGAGAACCAGTGCAGATTTTTGTGAAAACATTTATAGATTGTTGTTTGGGATATGAGACAATGGATAACCCTTGCAGCCAGCTTATTAAGCAGGCTGAGACAGGATGGTACGGGATGAGAACAAAAGAGTTAGAAAAGACTATCCTAGATATGGCAGATGTAGGTTACTTTCCAGTAGAGAGCATGAAGAAGGACATGAAGGTGATTAGCAGTATGTACAAAGATGGTGATAAAAGTGTGTATGCAGAATGTGATGTGAATGAGAGCACAAGACAATCAGCCTTCTGCAGTATCTGACTAAACAAGGCTGCAAAGCTTCCAAAGCCGAATTACAGTGGTGCCTCCAAACTGTGGTTTTCCTTGGCCACTATATTTTACAAGGCATCAGACACCTGAGACCAGAGTATGTACTATATTGTCTGTTCCCCTGCCTCCAGCAAAGAAGCTGTTACAGGCTTTCCTGGGTCTCATTACGTACTGCAGATCATGGATCCCAGATGCCTCAGCCCTCATGCAGCCTCTGTATGAGGCACTTAAGTCCGATCCCTTTTGTCTCGCTGATGATGCAGTCTCCAGTTTTGATAAGCTCAAGCATGCAATTTCTGCTGCCCCGGCCCTGGGCCTGCCAGATTATCAGAAGCCTTTCAAACTGTTTGTGTCTGAAAAAAGTGGCCATGCCACTGGTGTCCTTACGCAGCAACACAGTGAGCGCAACCGGCCGGTCGCCTATTACTCCTGCCACCTAGACCCAGTTGCGCGCGGCGCCCCATCCTGCCTCCGAGCAGTCTTTGCAGCGCATTCCCTGCTTGACAAATCGTCTGATATAGTCCTGGGGCATCCTTTGGTTGTTGCTGCACTGCATGACATTTCTGCCATCCTCCAGCAAACCCAGCCCAAACATCTGTCCTCAGCAAGGCACCTGCGCTTGCAGTGTTCCCTCCTGCTCTCTGATAATGTCACTCTCACCAGGTGTCAGTGTCTGAACCCAGCTACTCTCCTTCCATTTCCTGAGGGGGGTAATTCTGATTGCAATTCTGATTATGGTGGTAATGATGGTAGCCACGAGGCCCCTATGGACTCTGGTTCTGATGACTCCTCTGATGCCATATCCCTCTATCCGCATGATTGTCTCAAAGCCATGATCTCAGAAACAGCACACCTGCCCACCGTGCATGATGCCCCCCTCACAAACCCTGACCTAACACTGTATGTGGATGGCTCCCGATTCGCTGACGAGTCTGGTAAATATCATACTGGTTGCGCTGTCACGAGCAAATTTTAAAATTCTGTACACTTCCTCGCCCCCATCGCTTCTGCTCAGGAAGCGGAACTGCATGCACTTACACAGGCTTGCATAATCAGTGCACAGAAGACAGCTAACATTTACACAGACTCAAGATACGCTTATGGCGTCACACATGATTTTGGTTTGATATGGCGAAACAGGGATTTCCTGACGGCAGCTGGCACACCTGTTAATCATGGGAAAGCCATACAGTCCCTTATGGACGCTCTACTTTTACCAAAGCAGGTTGCAGTCCTGAAAGTAAAGACACGCAGCAAGCTTAGTACCCCAGAAGTCAGAGGAAATCATTTAGCAGACCAGGTGGCAAAACAGGCAGCAACACAAACACAGGAAAAGGAACTCGAGTAGCCAGTTCCATTGTTAGTACAGATTATAGAGTTACAAATAACACAGTTCCAGGGCTCTGCAACAAGGCTAAACGGTACTCTGAAATCTAGAAAGCATAAAATGGCACAGGAATCTGGTTTGCCCTGGCCAGAAAGTCTGTCCATGGCCCTATTCAGCATCAGGTATACCCCTCTGTCACCTTTTGAAATATTGTACGGCACGGCCCTCAGACTAGGGTGCTATGTCCCCCAGCAACTGCAGTTTCAATCTGACAGTCTTGAAATACTGGTGATGGATTTTACAAGAGTATTAACTGATATCTATGGACAAGTGTTTTCTTCCATTCCAGACATCGACGGTAGGGATGAGACGAACACGTCCGAGTTCGGGTTTGTATTCGAACCCGAACTTTCCAAATGTTCGGATCCAAACCCGAACCCGAACTCGAACTCCATACAAGTCAATGGGGCTGAAAATTCGGTTTTTAGAGTGCCCTCCAAGAGGGCATATATGCTAGATATTTGCCATTAAAGGTGTATGGGGATCCGGGTAGTGCCCTGGGGGACAGGAAACAAGGACAAAAAATTCTAGGATCTTCTAGGAAGATTTCTAGGATGTATAGAAACACTTAAAAACAAAAAAATGACGTTTCAAATGACGGTAAATGCTTTTCCTTTAATCTATCCATAAACAACTGCTTGGGGCGGCAGTCTGTATGAAAAGAGAAGACATTTTCGGACACGTAGAAAAAGTTTAGTGATTTTTTGGCTAAATTATTGTGAAACTTATGCAGGCTTTGGATGAAAGTAACAATAGGTAATTTAAAATTGGGCCTATAGCGTCGGCAACAGTGCCGTCACACCGTAACCCCTCTGAGGATATGAATCTGATACAGGCGTCATTGGCAGTGCACCCAAATATTGTGCTTTTGGTGCCAGGCCAGCAAGACTGCCAGGCCAGCATGTACTATCATACAGTAACCCCTCTGTAGTATTGTGGAAGAATGCAGGGGTGGACCATGTGGTCTTATAGTAAAAAGATATGCATCTGTTAAAGGCGTGCACCCAGATATTAGGCTTGTGCACCAATTTTTTTTTCGGTTCGATTCGGTTCGATTTGTTCGGATGTTTAAACTTTTCGATTCGGCTCGATTCGGCTCGTTTCAACCGATTTCCGTTTCGATTCGGTTCGGTTCGTTTTTCGTGTACATTTTTTTTTCGGAATATCGACCATTTTTCGTATTTTCGTGTCACTTTGCTCGTTTTTTGTATCAACTTTTCGGAAATTTCGGAAATTTTCGTTTTTTCGGAACTTCTGTTCACCTCGTTTCAATCGTGTTTTTTTTTATTAAATAAAGATCAAATCATGAATAGAGCAAAAATAAATTTCGATTTGACACATTTCAAGTCCATTCGAATATTCCGAAAATATTTCGTTTCGGCTCGGAAAACTTTTCGGATCTGCCATTTTCGGATCTAAAAATTTTCGGAAAATCGGCCGCATCCGAAAACACGAATCGGGAAATTTCGTGAAAATTCCGAAATTCCGAAACCCGAAACGCACATCCCTACCAGATATTGTGCCTTTGGTGCCAGGCCAGTAAGTACTATCATACAGTAACCCCTCTGTGGTATTGTGGAAGAATGCAGGGGTGGACCATGTGGTCCTATATTAAAAAGATATGATTCCGGTCAAGGCGTCAATGTACCCAGATATTGTGCCTTTGGTGCAAGACTGCCAGGCCAGCAAGTATCATCATACAGTAACCCCTCTTTAGTATTGTGGAAGAATGCAGGGGTGAACCTTGTGGTCCTATATTAAAAAGATATGATTCTGGTCAAGGCATCAGTGCACCCAGATATTCTGCCTTTGGTGCAAGACTGCCAGGCCAGCAAGTATCATCATACAGTAACCCCTCTTTAGTATTGTGGAAGAATGCAGGGGTGAACCTTGTGGTCCTATATTAAAAAGATATGATTCTGGTCAAGGCATCAGTGCACCCAGATATTCTGCCTTTGGTGCAAGACTGCCAGGCCAGCAAGTATCATCATACAGTAACCCCTCTGTAGTATTGTGGAAGAATGCAGGGGTGGACCATGTGGTCCTATATTGAAAAGATATGAATCTGGTCAAGGCGTCAGTGCACCCAGATATTGTGCCTTTGGTGCCAGACTACCAGGCCAGCAAGTACAATCATTCAGTCAGTGGCGACGCTATGTGGGGGCGGGGGGGTGCGGCCCGCACCAGGTGACACCCGCCGCCACGTGTTCGCTCCCTGCGAGCGTCCGAAGCATGCAGCTTCGGCGCTCGCCTGGGGGAAACACGTCACTAGCCAATCGCGGCTGGTCACGTGGCTCCCAGGGCTCGAGTCCTGCGAGAACGCTGCCAGAACGCTGGGGTTGCTAACAGCACGGCCGGGGTCCTCAAGAGCGCGGTGCACCCGGCTCCGTACGACGCGAGAGTGCCCTGTGCAAGGCCGCTTGTGCGCTTGAACGTAGCTCTCGTCGGTCTTGCTGCTGCTGCTGCAAGTCTTGCGAAACTCAGCGAGAGCTGCGTTCAAGCATGGGAGGTGACTGCGTGCAGAGTGTCAGAGCCCAGTGCGGCTAGTGCACACAGAGAGGGAGTATAAACAGCAGCCTGCTGCACGTCACCTGAGCCTTTTATCCCTGGGGGCAGCTCTCTCGTACTGCGGCTCGTCCTTCACCTCGGCCTTGCTCTCCCCCCTGGTTGCCTCCCCCCACCAGGCTGAAAGTGCAGGGCACTGTTCCTTATCAGCTGACTGGTGTTTCAAATTGGTGACGTCATAAGAAAGCGCCGACTTTGTGTTGCCATTAGCCTCAGCTGCAAAAGTGTGCTATGCCACCACCTACAACTGCGAGGATGGGTAGTAGAAAAGCTCTGCCCTATGTGCTCAAAGTGGGAGGCAGACCCTCCACCATCAGGTTTTTCAGGGAGCTGCTAGGAAGGACAGTGCTGCGGCATGAGGAATTTGAAGGGTGTAAAGCCACTTTCAACGGCCCCTACGATGGAAAGTGGAGTAAAACAATGATTGGCTCTATAGATAAGCACTTTGTTGTTGAACTTACCTATAACTATGGTGTTGGGGAGTACAGGCTAGGTAATGATTTTAAGGGTATCACACTTCAGTCAAGCCAGGCCATAGCCAATGCAAGACAGCTGAAGTGGCCTCTGGCAGAGGTGTTATCAGGACTGTTTGAGGTAGCAGCCCCTGGAGGATATAAGTTTTACTTGGATGACAAAGACCAACCCAAAACAGATCCAGTTAAGAAGGTGACACTTGCTGTATCAAACTTGCAAACTTCTATATCCTATTGGTCTGGCCTTTTGGGAATGACAATTTATGATAAAGAAGATACCAAAAAGAATGACCTCTTGGGGTATGCAGATAACCAGTGCAAGTTGGATCTGCAAGATATCAGTGGGCCTGTAGACCATGGAACAGCTTTTGGCAGAATTGCCTTTGCTTGTCCCAAGGAAGAGCTTCCACAGATTGAAGAACAGATGAAAAAAAAAGAACCAGAAAATCCTAACTCCCCTTGTGAGTCTGGATACGCCTGGAAAAGCTACAGTCCAAGTTGTGATTCTGGCTGATCCTGATGGGCATGAAATTAGTTTTGTTGGAGCTGAAGCATTTGAAGAACTCTCCCAGACTGATCCCAATGCAAATGATCTTCTAAACGATGCTATGGCAAGTGACAAAAGTGAAGAATGGTTTGCAAAAGGCAAGATGCAGAAGCCTTCAGCATAACTGAAAGATATGCATCTGTTAAAGGCGTCAGTGCACCCAGATATTGTGCTTTTGGTGCCAGGCCAGCAAGTACTATCATACAGTAACACCTCTGTAGTATTGTGGAAGAGTGCAGGGTTGGACCCTGCGGTTCAAAAAATTTAAATGTTATAAATCTAGCACAGGCGTCATTGCAGCCAAATATTGTGCCTTTCATGGCAGCAAGTGCATTCACACTGTAACTCTTTTGTGGTATTGTGGAAGAGTTCAGTGCTGGAGGTTTTGTGAATGCAGAAGACATCCCCGATCTATTCCGTTACGTCAGCATCAGGGGATTGATAGCTGCTGATCCAGGACTGATTCATTTTTATAAATGTCAGCCGGTCTACAGAGTCGGTGGACAGACGCACTCTTTTGTCTGTGACAAAACCACCAGCGGCACTGAACGTCCTTTCAGATAGCACGCTAGATGAAGGGCAACCTAGTAGCTGCATAGCATATTGGTTAAGTTCTGGCCAGTGATCCAATCTCAACACCCAGTAGGCCAGTGGATCATCTGCTGGAAAGGTATCCAGGTCTGCCCTTGCCCTAGGTAGTCCTGCACCATATGGTGAAGACGCTGGCAATGGGTGCCTACATTTGACGTCCCTGGGCGTTATGGCCTAAAAAAATTAAAAAATGCATCAGTCAAGCAGCCCTGGCCTTCACCACTATTCCTCTCATCATCTACAGCCTCAGAAGCACGTGTGTCATCACTTGGTAACCTACCAGTGCCTGGAAAGGTGTTACACAAGTGTCGCTTTAGAGCGTCCTCAAGTTTTTTCATGCTGTGCTCCCTCTGTGCGGTCAGGATGAGCTCTGCAACTTTACCCTTGTATCGTGGATCAAGAAGGGTTGCCAACCAGTAATGATCACTCTCCTTGATAGCACAAATCCTGGGGTCCTTTAGCAGGCTTTGCATTATTAGGGAGCCCATGCAGCATAGGTTGGAGGTGGCATTAGCTTCCGAGTCTTCCTGGTCAATGAGGATGACCCCATCTTGGACTTCCTCCTCCCAGCCACGCACTAGCCCTTGTGTTTCTGGGCACACGAAACCCGCCCTTGAGGAATCCCCACCTTCAATGCCCCCACTACTTAAATATTCTGCCTCCTCCTCCTCCTCATCCTCCTCCTGTCTGATCTGAGTAGGACCCGCTGGAATGCTGTCTGCGGAAAGACTGGGGCCTTGAGAGCTAGGGAAGGCCTCCTCTTCCTCCCGCTGCTCTGCCTCTAGAGCCACATCTATAATTCCCCGCAGAGTGTGCTCCAGCAGGAACACTAAAGGATTTGTGTCACTGATGCATGCACTGTCCCTGCTCACCATCCTCGTTGCCTCCTCAAATGGTGACAGTACAGTGCATGCATCCTTGATCATCAGCCACTGCGGGGGGGGGGGGAACAAACTGACCTGAACCTGTCCTTGTGCCATACTCACACAGGTACTCGTTGATGGCCCTCTGCTGCTTGTGCAGACGCTGCAGCATTGCTAATGTTGAGTTCCACCTGGTGGGCATGTCACAGATCAGACGGTTTGTGGGAAGGTGGAATTCTCTTTGAATTTCTGCCAGGCGAACGCTTGCTGGGAATGACCGTCTGAAGTGGCTGCAGACTTTTCTGGCCTGGCTGAGAAGCTCTGGCAGCCCTGGGTACTTGGTTAGGAAACACTTTACCACTAGATTTAGGACGTGTGCTAGGCATGGTACATGGGTCAATTTACCTTTGCGTAGGGCGGAGAGAAGGTTGCTGCCATTATCACAGACGATCATTTCCAGCTGAAGCTGGCGTGGTGTTAACCATCTCTGCACCTGGCCCTGCAGAGCTGACAGAATTTCTGGCCCGGTGTGGCTCCTGTCCCCTAAACAAACCAGCTCAAGCACAGTATGGCTGCTTTTTGCTTGAGCCATTGCATAGACCCTGTCAGGCGTCGGTTTAACTGCCACTTTGCCAGAGACAGAGAAGGAGGAGGAGGAGGAGGAGGAAGAGGGAGAGGTGGTGGTGGTGGAGCAGACAGACCTCATACAAGCAGCTTTCTGCAGGTGAGGTGGATGAACAAGATCCAGCACAGAGTCCCGTCTTGGATCCCTCCCAGCTGCAATCAGTAAATGTAACGACCCTGTCCATGCTTGCTGGACCACGTGTCTAAAGTCACATGCACCTTGTTGCTGACTGCCTTTCCCAATGACTGGATAACATTGTCTTCCACGTGCTGGTATAGTGCTGGAATGGCCTTGCGTGAAAAGTAATGGCGTTTTGGAACCTGCCACTGTGGTACAGCACATTCAGCAAATTCACGGAAGGGAGCAGAGTCCACCAGCTGGAAAGGCAGCAGCTGCAATGCAAGTAATTTTGCTAAGCTGGCATTTAAACGCTGTGCTTGGGGATGGTTGGGACTATATTTTTTCTTATGCTGCAGCAGCTGCGGCAACATAATCTGACTGCGTAAATCTTCAGCTGCTGAGATGATGTCACATTGTGAGGAAGGACCTGGTACATCCATTACTGTAGCATCATCCCTGTCAGTGGAGGTTGTAGGCAATGACATGGCAGGACATACAGTGGGGGTAGAGACAGATGAGGAGGAGGAGGAGCTACGCAAAGTTTTGCGCCAATGGGATGTGTGGCAGGAGGTCATATGTCGCCTCGAGCACGTGGTACCCAAGTGTCCGGTGTCTATCCCACGCTTCAGCCTCATCTGACATAGATTACAAATAGCAATGGTGGGGTCTGCTGCACATTTCTTAAAGAACTCCCAGGAGACAGCAGAGTTCCTGCGTGTGTGCTTTGAGACAACAGCACTTTGCACCGGAGCAGCTCTGACATGTGATGCCTTGGACTGGCTAGTGCTACGGTTGGTCATAGAGGATGTTGTGCCTCGTGTTTGCTGTGCCTCCTCCTCCCCCTCTTCCTCACTTGATTCCTCTGTTCGATCAGGCACCCAGGTGGAGTCAGTGACCTCATCATCATTGTCATCATCATCCCCTATCTCCTCGTCACTGGAGCCAACTTGGCAGTATGCTGCAGCTGCTGGGGCAACATGAGTGCCAGTTATTTGTGTGTCATCACTGGCACCCCCTTCCTCTAGGTTGATTATACTCCCTTTCCTCAACCTCAGAGATTTAATCAGAGCACTGTACTTGCTGCGCATCTTCAAGCAGCATGTCACTGTCATTGTAGCCAAACAATTCAGCTGACTCCTCCATGTGTGATAGCGAGGCTACAGCAGGAGTAGCTGTGGACATGGAGGCTGCATTAGATGCTTTGGCAGCTGAGGTGGACTGTAAAGCACTAGAAGCCTGGCTGGCAGAGGACTAAGAGGATGAGGATGGCCTGGTTAGCCAATCCACCAAGTTCTCTGTATGTTGCTGCTGCTTAAGACGGCCAACACCAGTTAGAAAGGACAAGCGTGCCCCTGCAGAGAATGCACCACGTCCACCACGACCAGAGGCACAGCCTCCCGACACAGCGGCTGCTTGCCCTCTTATCTGTGTCTGGGAGCGTCTGCCTGTCCTTTTTGTTCTTTCAGACATGGTGAGTGATATATAGATTAAATATATACAGAACTCTGATTCAACTCTGGTATATAATGATTAAAGATTTAAAGAACTCTGGTATAACTCAGTGAGACACCCTGATAGCTGGCAGCCAGTGACAAGACACAGATTACAAATCTCAGACACCTCCTATAAATCAGTGAGACCCCCTGATGGGTGGCAGTGAAAAGCCACAGATTACAAATCTCAGAAACCTCTTATAAATCAGTGAGACCCCTTGATGGGTGGCAGTGAAACCTCCTATAAATCAGTGAGACCCCCTGATGGGTGACAGTGAGAAGCCACAGATTACAAATCTCAGAAACCTCTTATAAATCAGTGAGACCCCTTGATGGGTGGCAGTGAAACCTCCTATAAATCAGTGAGACCCCTTGATGGGTGGCAGTGAAACCTCCTATAAATCAGTGAGACCCCTTGATGGGTGGCAGTGAGAAGCCACAGATTACAAATCTCAGAAACCTACTATAAATCAGTGAGACCCCCTGATGTGTGGCAGCCAGTGAGAACACACGGATTATAACAATTCCCAAATATTTTGTAGAAATTAGTGACCCCCAAAATACTTGCTGGCAGTGACAAGAGACAGATCACCTCAATTCCCAGATATTTAGTAAAATAAGCGACCCCCAAAATACTGCGTGGCACTGGCTGTGTGACAAGACACAGATCACCTCAATTCCCAAATGTTTTGGAGAAATTTGTGACCCCCGAAATACTTGCTGGCAGTGACAAGAGACAGATCACCTCAATTCCCAAATATTTTGTAGAAATTAGTGACCCCCAAAATACTTGCTGGCAGTGACAAGAGACAGATCACCTCAATTCCCAGATATTTAGTAAAATAAGCGACCCCCAAAATACTGCGTGGCACTGGCTGTGTGACAAGACACAGATCACCTCAATTCCCAAATGTTTTGGAGAAATTTGTGACCCCCGAAATACTTGCTGGCAGTGACAAGAGACAGATCACCTCGATTCCCAGATATTTAGTAAAAATTAGTGACCCCCAAAATACTGCGTGGTACTGACTGTGTGACAAGAGGCAGATCACCTCAATTCACAAATGTTTTAAAGAAATTTGTAACCCCCAAAATACTTGCTGGCACAGTGACAAGACACAGAAGATCACCTCAATTCACAAATGTTTTAAAGAAATTTGTAACCCCCAAAATACTTGCAGGCACAGTGACAAGACACACATCACCTAAATTTCCAGATATTTGGTAGAAATGAGACCCCCAAGACCCCCACAGTAGCGTGGCAGACCGGCAGTAAGAACACAGAACAACAATCTCCTATGAAATCTCCTCTCAAATGCGTGCTGAAGCTATGCATGGAAACCTTATATAGTGTGCTGCGGGACTTAGCTCTGTGAGCCCATGATTGGGCAAAATTTGCCCAATCAGAACTCTGAGCCGTGATTGGCATACTGTTGAACCTGTCTTGCACCAGACCTGTGGTCAGGTGCAAGGCTGTAGCCAATTACGAGTTTCAGGCCAGTGGGAAAATGCATTGTGGGCCATTGTGATGCATTGTGGTCGAACTTGCTCCGAACACCCGGAAACGTTCGGAGTTCGCAATCTAACCGAACAGGCTAAGTTCGGCCCGAACTCCGAACTGTCCAAACCGAACAGCTCATCCCAAACCGACGGCACTCATCAACTGGGCCCGGGAGATTGGGTGCTGGTTAAGTAGTTCCTTTGAGAAAACACCACTGGAGCCTGCCCTTACCAGGTCCTCCTCACAACAACAACCTCGGTGAAGCTGGAAGGAAAATCCACCTGGATTCACGCTTCCCACTGTAAAAAGACCTGTACACCATAAATGGACCAGACAGCAACCCAACCATGATCGTGTATATCATTCTCATTTGGGGAGTGCGGATTGAGGGGGAACTGTTAGATATCACAGTGAATCAGGCGGCCGCTATCGTAGTGCAACAGGCCGGGGGGGAACAGGTGGGCATTGTCATAGGACAACAGGTGGGCAATGCCAATGTCATGGGACCCCAGATTGCTGCTGCTGGCGAAAATAGACTAACCACTTTCTGGTATAATTCCTCTAACACTCGAGTGGCAACCTATACCTTTAACTATTGTGATGTTACCCCATGCCCAGGCCCCCGCTTGCAGTGTATCTGGAGAAATGGAGAAATTCAGTCCCACAACAGGACCAATTGCTATGTGTGTGGCAGTGCTAGGCCTCATCTAGGTACTGTACCTCATAATATCCCAGAGGATATTGAGGAATGTTTTCTCAGTTTGTTTACCAACAACACCCTAAATCACGATACTTTGAAGAATGGAAGTCCAAATACCCCCTCCAGACACAAAACTCCAAGCCAACAGAGAGTATCACCATCTACCCCGGGAACTACACCAGTTACTCCTCTTGGGGGACCGGTGGCCGGGTGGTTGGGAACTTCACAGAAGGTTATTGTACGCGGTACAGCGCCGTGGAGAAGGAGAAAGTGCAAGACCAGGTGGTGTCCCTGGGGAATGTTTATTGGATCTGCGGTGATATGCGAATCCGCTCCCGCCTGGTAGGTAAATGGGAAAGTGAGTGTGCTCTGGCTAAAGCCATCATACCCCTCCACATCCTGCCCTTTTATGATGATCTTCAAATAGCCCCCACCCCCGGCCTCGCTAGACAAAGGAGAGAGGCGAAACCCGTACCTGGAAGTTTCGACCCACATGTCTACATAGATGTCATAGGAGTCCCAAGGGGGGTGCCTGATGAATTCAAAGCTAGAGACCAGTTAAAGGCAGTATTCGAGTCATTAATCCCCATGATAACCATCAATAAAAATGTTGATTGGATTAACTACATCTATTACAATCAGCAGACGTTTGTAAACTATACTCGAGATGCCCTCCAGGGTTTGGCTGACCAGCTAGGCCCTACCTCTGCAATGACCTTCCAGAATCGCATGGCCCTGGATATGATACTGGCAGAGTGGGGTGGGGACTGTAAGATGCTAAAAGGTACAGGTGCCTCCTGTTGTACCTTTATCCCGGAAAACACAGGCCCCACTGGTAAGGTCACTAAAGCCATTAAACAACTGGAAGACCTGTCTGAGGAACTAAAGAGAAATTCTGAAGTTACTGACCCATGAGATGAGTATTTTAGTTGGATGAGTGGCTGGCAGCAGATCCTCGCACAAATAGGGATAGTTATCCTGGTAGCAATGGTTCTGTTGGCGGTAATTGGATGTTGTGTTTTGCCCTGCATTAAAAAAGTAGTAGAAAAAACTGTGGAATCCACTACCCCTGTTATGCTTAGCCACGTATGTGGGGAAGCTGGAGAGGACATTGAAAACTCTTATGCTAACCTACAACTTGTGGTGAGACACCAACCTGAGAGTTCGCGTCCATGCACCCCCTTGGCTTGTCTATGGACAAGGTCTGTGACCCATTGCAAGATGAGTTGTAGACCTGAATCCTGACCCACCAGTCTTGACCAAGCCCAAGTCCGACTACAAAGGGGATTAGTGCCAATAGGGCCTATTCGTCTCAACCTCGGTGAAGAGAAGAGATGGCTGGCAAGACTCTAGGGGTACGGATAAGGCACAGCTCGTCTCCAAGGGGACACTTGAGAAATGTGTATTTTTAGGGGGGACTGTTATGGACAAGAATATGTACCTGCTTTAATAATGACAAATAGAAAAATGCACATTTGAGTATATGTTTGTACGGCTTTAAGTACTGAAATTAATTAATGTCTGTCACGGAATGGCCCAGCACCCTCAGCCAGGGGCGGTGCACAAGGACATGGATTTGGCCATGAACACTTAGGTGCGGTGGCACGCACAGAGTTTTGCAGTACTTTTTATTAGATGTGGGTATGTGTGGTGTAATACAGTGTTCCCCGTTGATTGTGAAATGTGTTCCCTTTGTCTGCCTTGCCCGCCGCCATTTTCCGATTGCCTCGTGGTTGCAATCAGATATTCGAATCGGAAAATGGCCGATTCGAACCATCCGGTTCGAATCGGAAAATGGCCGATTCGGACCATCCGGTCCGAATCGGCGACTCCCCGAACTGCAACGGCCAATGGGTCCGGTGAGGGCGGGCAGTACTGTATGGCTCAGTGGTCGGGCTGGTTCTAGGCAGGGGTCCCCTCCACCGCCCGCTAACCCTTCCCCAGGGTCACGCCAGGCCGCACGAGACGCCGAGTGCCGTGTCACTCGGTAGTCGGGCCAGCGGTAAGCGCCGGGGCACGCAGATAGAGCACACCCGCAGGCGGAACAACATCCCATTCCGTCATACTGGTGGCAGCGGTGGGATCGCTCTCTGCAGGCCCCTAGGAGACCTACGCCATGGTGGTGTACACCCACTACAACCGGGACACCCTGCGTGGGATGTTGGAGAACCGGGGAGGAATGCCGGGTAATAAGAACCGGAAAACTCTGATTAAGGAGCTGACCAGGATGGATCAGAACAGGGTGACGACGCCCGTCCCCAGCCCTGTCCACGCAGAGGTGGAGGAGGATGCTTGCCTCAGAGAGGTGCGGCGTCGGATTGCCCTGCTCGGAGATGCCCCAGCGGCGGCGGACAGATACGACGTGATTCGGGAGGTTTACCGGGAAGTCGAGCGAGAAAAGGACCGCCAGCACGAGCTGCGGTTGGCAGAGCTCCGCGGAGCAGAGCCTGAATATTTTAACCCCGAACCCTACCCCGTGGAACCCTGGGTCGAGGCTTACAGCTCGACTGGAGCTTCACCCTGGGACTCTGCAAACCCCAGTGACTACCCTTTCGGGACTGACAGCTCGCCTGGAGCCTGTATTGGGGACATCACACTTCCCAACGACCCTCGGATGGAGACTTTCAGCTCGCCTGGAGCTGCATCTGAGGACGCCACATTCCCCGTCGAGGAGCGGTGCTCCTGTGCCGGCACCTTCGCTGACATAGAGGTTGTGTTGTCAAGAAGGCTGCAGGAGGGCCTGGATCGGGACCAGGGGTCCACAGAGGAACTCTGGTACGAGGCCCTGAACCATGAGAGGGACTGCCATGGTGTGTATGTTCCCTCCAACGCTGTCGTTCTCCGGGTGCAGTACGATGTGCGAGCAGCGCTCCTGCAAGGTCGGGCCCCAGAGGAGTGGGAGGCCGAGCTCCAGAGTCTGGTGCAACAGGAGATCGTGCTGGACGCCGCGTACCGCGCGCTCCGGTGGCTAACCGCCCCTCCGACAACGCGCCCTATTGATGGCACCTCCACCGCCGGGCCCCGCTACGGAGGCACGGGGCTGCTCTACGAGAGCATGGCCGCAGACCCCGGGTTCGGTGAAGAGACCGAAGAGCGATTGGAGGAGATTCTGGAGCGACGGGAGCTGGAGCTCCCGTCCGACATCAGGGACTCGGTGTTCGAGGAACTGGAGTCCCTAGCAGAGCGAGAGTGGGAGCTCGAGGTGGCCTACCGAAGATTGTTGGACGGCGCTCCGCGGTCGAGCCTGAGTTCCCCGTGCTGGGACGGGTCGGCGGGAGAAGTCGACCGGCCCCAGGTCTGGGACTTATGGGAGGCCGAGGCGGTCCCATGGGTGCCCGTGGGGGTCCCAGCAGAGGAAGTTACCCCTTCACCCCGCAAGCGGACAGGGTGGCCGAGGCCACGGGTCCAGCGGGGGAGCTGGCAACGGGGCAGAGCGCCGCTGGCCTCTGTCCACTCACCGACGCCAAGAGAGTTGTCCTCCAACCAGCGGAAGAGCTGGCCACGGGGCAGAGCGCCGCTGGCCTCTGCCCACTACCCACGGTCTGCCAGGAGGAGCGGACGGATGGTTCTCCTGGGCGGGGCTGTGAGCAGCCCTTGATGGTCCCGGGGGGTGAAGAAACCATCCTCTTGCAAGGGGATCCTCACTCGGCAGAAAAGATTACCCCTTTCACCCCGCAAGCGGACAGGGTGGCCGAGGCCACGGGTCCAGGGGAGGAGGTGGCAACGGGGCCGAGTGCCGCTGGCCCCTGCCCACTGCCCACAGTCTGCCAGGTGGAGCAGACAGATGGTTCCCCCGGGCTGGGTTGTGCGCAGCCGTTGATTGCCCCGGGGGGGGAAGAAACCATCCTCCCGCAAGGAGATCTCCACCCAGCGGAAGAGCTGACAACGGGGCAGAGCGCCGCTGGCCTCTGCCCATTCCTCCAATTTGCCCCGAGGGCAGAGCGAGGATGACCCCGTGCGACTGCCGTTGCAGCTATTTATTCCCCTCTTCGGCTGCCAGGAAGAGCAGCCGGGTTTGACCCCATTTGTCCCCTCGGTTGCCGTTTCCGTACCTGCCTCTCCAGCAGAAGAGCTGGCAACGGGGCAGAGCGCCGCTGGCCTCTGCCCATCTTTGCAACCCTTTGGCTCGGAGGCCTCACGCAGCCACGGCTCTTTCCAACGGCTGACCTGGGCACCCGGGGCGCGTGCAGTTAGCACCCGTTTTCCCCGGGTGAGCGATAACCCTGGAGGGGACACAGGAGGTACTCCTCCCCAGACATATGTCCTTTCGCCCAGCCGGGGTAACCCTAAGGACGTGGGGCCCCGACCAAGCTGGCACGGCCGCAAGGCCAAATGGAGAAGCCTGGTGGCCCGGCCTCCCCAGACAGACTACGGGCCTGGGAGCACCGACTTCCCCGGTATGACCCGGTGGGGTCAGACCAGGTGCGTCGAACTGGGGGAGGGGGAGGAGTGTCACGGAATGGCCCAGCACCCTCAGCCAGGGGCGGTGCACAAGGACATGGATTTGGCCATGAACACTTAGGTGCGGTGGCACGCACAGAGTTTTGCAGTACTTTTTATTAGATGTGGGTATGTGTGGTGTAATACAGTGTTCCCCGTTGATTGTGAAATGTGTTCCCTTTGTCTGCCTTGCCCGCCGCCATTTTCCGATTGCCTCGTGGTTGCAATCAGATATTCGAATCAGAAAATGGCCGATTCGAACCATCCGGTTCGAATCGTAAAATGGCCGATTCGGACCATCCGGTCCGAATCAGCGACTCCCCGAACTGCAACGGCCAATGGGTCCGGTGAGGGCGGGCAGGGATTCCCATTGTATTATAATTTGTGTAAAGTTGATAAATGCCTGAGCTGTGAATAATAAAGCCAGATTTACCAGTGCATCCAGCCTCGTCTGATGTCTTTATTTCTCCGCCGTACTTCATCATCTGAGTATCCCCCGCGGTCTCAGGGTACGGTGTCCCAGTCGATCCGAACCGAACCGAGCGCTCTGTGCCTGCATCTCGCATCAGGACAGAGGCGCAGCGTATGGTGTTCGATTCTCAGACTATTAGCCCGAGATCCGATCCGAAGGGCGCGGCCGTGTACCGCGCTTCGGTATTGCGAGGGACTGCGGTAAGATCCGAAGACTCTGCCGATCCTGCAAGATCCGAAGCTACATCCATCCAAGATCCGAAAGTCCTCCGCAATCAGATCCGAATATTTGCCGGAAGAGATCTGATCCCCGTAATCGGCCGGCCGCCCGCAGACGTACTCCACCTCCCACAAGGTCAGTGAACCAGCTGCTCGAGACGCTGAGTACTGTATGGCTCAGTGGTCGGGCTGGTTCTAGGCAGGGGTCCCCTCCACCGCCCGCTAACCCTTCCCCAGGGTCACGCCAGGCCGCACGAGACGCCGAGTGCCGTGTCACTCGGTAGTCGGGCCAGCGGTAAGCGCCGGGGCACGCAGATAGAGCACACCCGCAGGCGGAACAACATCCCATTCCGTCATAATGTCTTTTAAAATGTCTTTTACAGAGAGAATTAAATTGTATTTTGCTTACTTTACTATTCCGGCAGATTGCAAAACCACAAGTCACGTGGTTCCTCTTTTTGACGCAAAGAGATGGGTGCTGGACATCCTGAACAAGCTAAATTTAAATTTGAACATGGCTAACTCCCTTGATGATCAGAAAAAAAGCTGACTTTGATAAAGACGCAAAGTAATTTGACATTTGGAAAAAGCTGATATTTGATTTTCATTTTTTTTTAGGATCAATCTGTATGTGTGCAATTTTTATGTTGACGCTAATTAAAATATTACCTAACACCCTGTTTCCGCTTACGCACTAAACTGGTATAAAGCATGTATCATTTCAATAAAGAACAGAGAGGTCACTTGTCTTGTCCAAGAAAGGCTACATAGAGCTATTCGTGGTCTGTGTCATTTCTTTCAGTGCGCACTATAATTGATTGCCCTCTTCCACCATTTGGGCACACGCAGGCATCCGAGAACAAGACTGGTTGAAGTCTATTTCAATCCAAGTGACGAAGTCACCTAATGACTTAAAACTAAAAAAGAAATGCCAGTCTTGATGTTAAGAAGTACAATAATGTGAAAACATGAAAGTTCATTATTAGGTAGTCGAGGGAGATTTGCACTGCATACTGTCCGTTAATTTGTATATCTCGGTATATAATAACTAACTGCTACTCTTTCACAGGATTTTTCTTTACCTTCCATTTGTTTCTGACATTATTATTATCTACTTCTTACAGAGTGCTGCTGGTTCCGGCAAGAGTACAGCTTCTGGTTCTGACAAGAGTGCTATTACTGGTTCTGACAAGAGTGCTCTTGCTGGTTCTGACAACAGAGCTGTTGCTGGTTCTGACAAGAGTGCAGCTGCAGGGTCTGACAGAGTGCTGCTGGGTCTCACAACAGTACTGCTGCTGGTTCTGAAAGTGTTGCTGATTCTGACTAGGGATGAGCCGAACACCCCCGTGTTCAGTTCACATTCGAACAATTTCAAAAAGTTTGAGTTCGAACGCGAACACGAACCGAACTCAATGCAAGTCAATGAGACTCGAAAGTTTGATTTTTAGAGTACCCTCCAAGAGGGCATATATGCAAGATATTTGCCATAAAAGGTGTATGGGGGCCCAGGTAGTGCCCTGCAGGACAGGAAACAAGGATAAAAAGTTTTAAAAAAAAGCGTTTTTAAAGGAACAGTGAGTTTTTCATGAAATAAAGGTTAAGAATAAAAATGAAAAATTCCTTCAATGAAGTGGCGGATTTGTAAGATTATAGAAACATTTAAAAACAAAAAAATGACATTTGAAATGATGGTAAATGGTTTTCCTTTAATCTATTCATCAACAACTGCTTGGGGCGGCAGCCCGTATGAAAAGAAGAGACATTTTAGGACACGCGGAACAAGTTTAGTGATTTTTTGGCTAAATTATGGTGAAACTTATGCAGGCTTTGGATGGAAGTAACAATAGGTGCTTTAAAATTGGGTCTTTAGTGTCGTCAGTGCCGTCACACCGTAACCCCTCTGTGGTATTGTGGAAGAGTGCAGGGTTGGACCATGCGGTCAAATATTAAAATTATATGAATCTGGTACAGGCATCAGTGCACACAAATATTGTGCCTTTGGTGGCAGCAAGTGCCTTCACACCGTAACCCCTTTGTGGTATTGTGGAAGAGTGCAGGGTTGGAAACAAAGTATTAAAACAAGAGGACATAGTCTTAGATTAGAGGGGCAAAGGTTTAAAAGTAACATCAGGAAGCATTATTTTACTGAGAGGGTGGTGGATACATGGAACAGCCTTCCAGTAGAAGTGGTAGAGGCCAAAACAGTAATTGAATGTAAGCAAGCATGGGATAGGCATAAGGCTATCCTAAACAAAAGATAAATCAGGGTAAAGTATGCATGTAATTGGGCAGACTAGATGGGCCGAAAGGTTCTTATCTGCTGACATTTTTCTATGTTTCTATATTTCTATGTTGGACCCTGCGGTCTGATATTAAAATGATATTGTGAAGGAACCGTTCCCTTCTGTCTGTCCTGGCTCTCCAGAGACCCCTTCGCTGCGGTCAGCCCGGCTACTGGGAGCGCTGTCCTCAGCGCCTCGAGCAGCTTGACCTGCCTGCTTCTGTTCCTCTGCCCTGGAGCCGTTAGGAATGTCCAGAAGGCCGCTCTCTGCCTTCTGAGGGTGATAGTGTATAGTGTAGCGTCGCTGAAATAAAGACACCAGGCGCGGCTGTATGCTTTAAAACAGGATCCTCTCTCTCTGAGCTCTGAGAGTTCTCTGACTTTTTAATGAACAACCACCATTTATGCTGAAGTCCAACAGTCATAATTTGCATACCCATACTAATTACATTAGGTCAGTTATTTACAATAAACATTCTTTACATTCTCTAGCCTTTCAGCTCGCACAACATTTGTATATCCATTGTTCTAACACATCAGATTAAACACACACTATCAGAGATCCTTTGAATTAAACATGCAGCTAGATAATGGGAAAAGCCCTGGTGCATAAATTACACAGCAGTAAAGCTTGTTTACTGTTTTACACAAAAACACATTTACCTACAGGAATATAAGTATTTTTAAAACCAAAGCTACGCCATTTTACACTAAACTAAATTAAACTAAAACCAAACGATGTAAAATATATTTAAAAACACACAATATAAATAAACATAAAGTCTCTTGGGGTTTGAAGCATGGAGCGTTACATCAGCTCCATGACAGATATGAATCTGGTAATATAGGCGTCAGTGTCAGTGCACCCAAATATTGTGCCTTTGGTGGCAGCAAGTGCCTTCACACTGTAAGTATCCCTTCTGTGGTATTGTCGAAGGGCAACCTAGTAGCTGCATAGCATATTGGCTAAATTCTGGCCAGTGATCCAATCTCAACACCCAGTAAGCCAGTGGATCATCTGCTGTAAAGGTATCCAGGTCTGCCCTTGCCCCTAGGTAGTCCTGCACCATATGGTGAAGACGCTGGCAATGGGTGCCTACATTTGACGTCCCTGGGCGTCGTGGACTAAAAAAATTTAAAAAGGTATCAGTTAGGCCTTCACCACTCTTCCTCTGATCATCCGCAGCCTCAAAAGCACCTGTATCATCACTTGGTAACCTACCAGTGACTGAAAAGGTTTTACACAAGTGTCCCTTTAGAGCGTCCTCAAGTTGTTTCATCCTGTGCTCCCTCTGTGCGGGCAGGATGAGCTCTGCAACTTTACCCTTGTATCGTGGATCAAGAAGGCTTGCCAACCAGTAATGATCCCTCTCCTTGATAGCACAAATTCTGGGGTCCTTTAGCAGGCTTTGCAAGATAAGGGAGCCCATGCAGCGTAGTCTTCCTGGTCAATGAGGATGACCCCATCGTGCACTTCCTCCTTCCAGCCACGTACTAGTCCTTGTGTTTCTGGGCACACAAAACCCTCCCTTGAGGAATCCCCACCTTCAATGCCCCACTACTTAAATATCCCTCCTCCTCCTCATCCTACTCCTGTCTGATCTGAGGACTCGCAGGAATGCTGTCTGCATAAAGACTGGGGCCTTGAGAGCTAGGGAAGGCCTCCTCTTCCTCCCGCTGCCCTGCCTCTAGTTCCACATCTATAATTCCCTGCAGAGTGCGCTCCAGCAGGAATACTAAAGGAATTGTGTCACTGATGCACGCACTGTCCCTGCTCACCATCCTTGTTGCCTCCTCAAATGGTGACAGTACAGTGCATGCATCCTTGATCATCAGCCACTGTGGGGGGGAACCAAGTTGACCTGAACCTGTCCTTGTGCCATACTAACACAAGTACTCATTGATGGCCCTCTGCTGCTTGTGCAGACGCTGCAGCATTGCTAATGTCGAGTTCCACCTGGTGGGCATGTCACAGATCAGACAGTTTGTGGGAAGGTGGAATTCTCTTTGAATTTCTGCCAGGCGAACACTTGCTGGGAATGACCATCTGAAGTGGCTGCAGACTTTTCTGGCCTGGCTGAGAAGCTCTGCCAGCTCTGGGTACCTGGTTTGGAGAAAATGTACCACCAAATTTAGGACGTGTGCCAGGCATGGTACATGCGTCAACTTACCCTGGCGTAGGGCGGAGAGAAGATTGCTGCCATTATCACAGATGACCATTCCCAGCTGAAGCTGGCGTGGTGTTAACCATCTCTGCACCTGCCCCTGCAGAGCTGACAGAATTTCTGGCCCGGTGTGGCTCCTGTCCCCTAAACAAACCAGCTCAAGCACAGTATGGCATATTTTTGCTTGAGCCATTGCGTAGCCCCTGCCACGCATCGGTTTAACTGCCACTTTGCCAGAGACAGAGAAGGAGGAGGAGGAAGAGGTGGTGGTGGAGCAGACAGACCTCATACAAGCAGCTTTCTGGAGGCGTGGTGGATGAACAAGCTCCAAAACAGAGCCCCGTCTTGGATCCCTCCCAGCTCCAATCAGAGTTACCCAGTGTGCCGTGAAGGAAATGTAACGGTCCTGTCCATGCTTGCTGGACCACGTACAAAAAACGAGGATAAGGGGCGCCAAGACGGAAATAGTGATGCCTCACCAGTATGAACAGATACAGCAGCTATGTCCAAATAGGGTGTTTCCCACACACACCCAAAAATTGAGAACTAGATGCACACGAAGAAAGGACAGCGCTTATATAGTCATATATGGTGAAGAACAGGTGGGGTCCACAACCACAGAAAAGTGCAGGTGAAATAAGCTCAATATGGTTTACCAATAGCAGGATGACAGGGATGTTGGCATTCCCAATGACATGTAAAAAACAGAAAAAAAATTGCAACAACATGGGAGATGTCCACTCCTAATGTCAATAAAACTATTGACATCAGTTTCCTTAAAAAAGGTGCGGGTTCTGAGCTCCCCCTCTTTTACAAATATCTCGAGGTCAAGAAAGTTAACTTGGCTCTTACTCCAAACGTTAGTCAATTTAATACCCCAGTCATTGCTGTTTAAATAATCAAGGTATTCCATAAGGCTATTCTCTGTGCCTCTCCAAACCATTAACACATCATCAATGTATCTCTTGTAGAGGACGAGGTTCTGCGCCCAGCCACTCGAACCATAGATCCACCGGGATTCCCAGTAGGTCATAAACAGGTTGGCGTAGCTGGGCGCGAACCTCGCCCCCATAGCTATTCCCCTCTTCTGCATGAAAACTTTCTCATCAAATGAAAAATAATTATTTTCCAACACCAATGCAATCCCTTCCACAATATACTCGATCTGTTGTAAATTGAACCCTCCAGACTCTCTAAGCAAATGGGCAACTGCTTCACATCCCCTATTATGGGGGATGATAGTATAAAGAGACTCAACATCGCTGGTAACTAGCCAATATTCGGGCTGCCATTCTATTTTCTCCAATTCCTGAAGGACATTGATACTATCCTTCAGGTGAGATGGGCTGGTGATCACTATGGGTTGCAATAAATGGTCCAGGTATTCAGACACCCTACTAGAGACACTGTCAATGCCCGCTATAATGGGCCTTCCAGGAGGATGCGTGGCGTTCTTGTGTAATTTTGGCAGCCAGTAGAACACAGGGACACGTGGATGTAGGACCCGAAGGTACTCGTATTCCTGTTCATTCAGGATGCCTTCATCCCTACCCCTCTTCAAAAATTCCTCGAATTTATTAACAATCTCCTTCGTAGGATCTCCTTTCAAGACCTCGTATGTTCCTATATCACCCAATATACGTTCAGCTTCCTTAACGTAATATTCCTTAGGGAGGATCACCACTCCACCCCCCTTATCCGCTGGTTTCACAACTATACTATCATCATTTTGTAGATCTTCCAGAGCCTCTTTCTCCTGTTTGGTCAAGTTACTATTGGTACGATTGCACTTCTTTTCCAATTTATCCAGATCTTTAAGGACCATGGTCTCAAACGTGGTTATTTCCCATGATAACATGTGTTTGGGATAGAAAGTGGATTTAGTTTTTAATGTTGTATGCACAAAGTTTAGATCCTCACTCGCCTCTTTCTCTATTGCCGTTTTATGAAAATATTTTTTCAAAGCCAATTTCCGCTTAAATTTCTGAAGGTCCACGTATACCTCGAATTTGTTAAGTTTCTTAGTCGGGGCATATTTAAGACCTTTTTGCAAGAGTTTGACGTGATGGCGGGTAAGGGCCTTAGCACTAAGGTTGAAGATACCATCCATTTTCATCTCCTTTCCCTTTTTTCCTTGTACCAATTTCCCCGCTCTTCTTCCTCGTCTACGGAGAGCCTTCTTTTTCCTCTTACTGGGTTCCCCCCCCAGTTTAGATCTCGATCTGATGGTGGGTACCCTTCTTTCTGCTTTACATGTGGGGGCCCTGGGTGAAAAACCTCCTCCTCACGGGACGTGATCAAAGGTTCAAACCTATTCCTCAATGGGACATGAGATGGTTGGTAATGGGGGGATGATAGTCTGGTCAATCCCAAATCCTTTTTACCCAAAAATCTTCCACCCCTTCTATTGTGGACAGTTTCCCACCCATATTGTTGATTCTGGCCATTCCTTACAGAATGTATCCTATTTCTATTCCCTCCCCTATATGGTGAAGACCGTCTCCATCCCCCTTGGTGGTGACCTTGAGTTTGATATCTACCATGTGGGGCAACATTGGGGTACCCATTCCATGATTTAGAGGGTCTAGGGGTGTATGCTTCTTTAATGCGGGGATGTTTATAATAAGTTGGTCTATTTTTCCCAAAGGCAGGAGACCTAATGCCTCCCTTAAATTCCACTTTACCGCCTTTGGGTCGTCCCGTTCCTTTCTGTCTTCTAACATTCCCAGACTCATAATCCTGAATGTCCCTCCTATATTTTCTTACTTTGATAGCCACCGTTTCCTTTTCTACTTTCTCCAGGGTCTTAACCAAGACCCCTGAGAAGGTTTCCAACTCCTCACTACTCGAGCAATTACTCAATTGCTGCTGTAGGCCATTAACCTCCTCGTTAATCTCTATAAGATTTTCCCTTCTCCTCTCCACAATGAGGCCCATAAGCCTAAGGGAAAAACTTTCCAATTCCTTATTCCACCTTTCCATAAATGATACAACATGTCTATCAAAAGTGGGTTCTTTATCGAACCTCAACCCCCTAGGGGTGATTTTTTTCTTTAATATATTTTTCCAATGTGGATATTTCCCATTTAATTTTCAGTTCTTTTTGTAATAACCTATCAATATGTATTTTTAATGTTTCTTTGTCCGTAGGGAGGCTGAATTGATTCCCTTGCACAGCCTCCTCCAGACAAACCTCTACCATAAATAGTTCTTCCATATAATGGCCAAATCGGTCTCTACAAGATTGTATAGCCATCCTCATTTGATGAGAAAGTTTTCATGCAGAAGAGGGGAACAGCTATGGGGGTGAGTTTCGCGCCCAGCTACGCCAACCTGTTTATGACCTACTGGGAATCCCGGTGGATCTATGGTTCGCGTGGCTGGGCGCAGAACCTCGTCCTCTACAAGAGATACATCGATGATGTGTTAATGGTTTGGAGAGGCACAGAGAATAGCCTTATGGAATACCTTGATTATTTAAACAGCAATGACTGGGGTATTAAATTGACTAACGTTTGGAGTAAGAGCCAAGTTAACTTTCTTGACCTCGAGATATTTGTAAAAGAGGGGGAGCTCAGAACCCGCACCTTTTTTAAGGAAACTGATGTCAATAGTTTTATTGACATCAGGAGTGGACATCTCCCATGTTGTTGGCTATACTGTATTGCGCTATTGTGCAATTTTTTTTCTGTTTTTTACATGTCATTGGGAATGCCAACATCCCTGTCATCCTGCTATTGGTAAACCATATTGAGCTTATTTCACCTGCACTTTTCTGTGGTTGTGGACCCCACTTGCTGGACCACGTGTCTAAAGTCATGTGCACCTTGCTGTTGACTGCCTATCGCAATGACTCCATAACATTGTTTTCCAAGTGCTGGTATAGTGCTGGAATGGCCTTCTGTGAAAGAAATAGCGTTTTGGAACCTGCCACTGTGGTACAGCACATTCAGCAAATTCACGGAAGGAAGCAGAGTCCACCAGCTGGAAAGGCAGCAGCTGTAATACGAGTAATTTTGCTAAGCTGGCATTTAGACGCTGTGCTTGGGGATGGTTGGGACTATATTTTTTCTTACGCTGCAGCAGCTGGGGCAACTTAATCTGACTGCGTAAATCTTCAGCTGATGGGATGCTGTCACATTCTGAGGATGGACCTGGTATACCCATTACTGTAGCATCATCCCGGTCAGTGGAGGTTGTAGGCAATGACATGGCAGGACATATAGTGGGGGTAGAGACAGATGAGGAGGAGGACCTATGCAAAGTGTTGTGCCAACGGGATGCATGGCAGGTGGTCACATGTCGCCTCAAGCATGTGGTACCCAAGCGTGGGATGTCTTTCCCACGCTTGATCCTCATCTGACATAGATTACAAATAGCAACGGTGCGGTCTGCTGCACATTTCTTAAAGAACTCCCAAACAGCAGAGATCCTGGACGTGTGCTTTGAGACAACAGCTCTCTGCACCTGAGCAGTTCTGACATCTGAGGCATTGGACTGGCTACGGTTGGTTATAGAGGACGTTGTGCCTCGTGTTTGTTGTGCCTCCTCCTCACTTAACTCCTCTGTTCGATCAGGCACCCAGGTGGAGTCAGTGACCTCATCATCATTGTCATCACCCCCTATCTCCTCGTCACTGCAGCCAACTTGGCAGTATGTTGCAGCTGCTGGGGCAACATGAGTGCCAGTTATTTGTGTGTCACTGGCACCCCCTTCCTCTAGGTTGATTATACTCCCTTCCTCAACCTCAGAGTTTGAATCAGAGCACTGTAGTTGCTGCGCATCCTCAAGCAGCATGTCACTGTCATTGTTGTCAAGGTGTAGTGAGGCAAGGGCAGGAGTAGCTGTGGACATTGAGTCTGAATTAGATGCTTTGGCAGCTGAGGTGGACTGTAAACCACTACAAGCCTGGCTGGCAGAGGACCCTGAGGATGGCCTGGTTAGCCAATCCACCAAATTCTCTGTATGTTGCTGCTGCTTAAGACGGCCAGCACAAGTTATAAAGGACAAGCGTGCCCCTGCAGAGGATGTACCACGTCCGCGATGGCCAGAGGCACAGCCTCCCAACACAGAGACTGCTTTCCCTCTTAACTGTGTCTGGGAACGTCTGCCTGTCCTTTTTGTTCTTTCTGACATGGTGAGTGATATATAGATTAAAGATATACAGAACTCTGATTCAACTGTGTTATTTAGATTAAAGATTTCCAGAACTCTGGTATAACTCAGTGAGACACCCTGATAGCTGGCAGCCAGTGACAAGACACAGATTACAATTCCCAGAAACCACCTATAAATCAGTGAGACCCCCTGATGGGTAGCACTGACAAGACACAGATTAAAATTCCCAGAAACCTCCTATAAATCAGTGAGACCCCCTGATGGGTGGCAGTGACAAGACACAGATTGCAATTCCTAGGAACCTCCTATAAACCAGTGAGACCCCCTGATGGGTGGCAGTGACAAGACACAGATTAAAATTCCCAGAAACCTCCTATAAATCTGTGAGACCCTCTGATGGGTGGCAGTGACAAGACACATATTACAATTCTTAGGAACCTCCTTTAAATCAGTGAGCCCCCCTGATGGGTGGCAGTGACAAGACACAGATTACAATTTGCAGAAATCTGATAGAAGTATGTGGGACCCCCTGATAGCTGGCAGTGAGAAGACACAGATTACAATTCCCAGAAACCTCCTATAAATCAGTGAGACCCCCTGATGGGTGGCAGTGACAAGACACAAATTATAATTCCCAGGAACCTCATATAAATCAGTGAGACCCCCTGATGGGTGGCAGTGACAAGACACAGATTACAATTCCCAGAAATCACCTATAAATCAGTGAGACCCCCTGATAGGACCCCCTGATAGCTGGCAACAGTGACAAGACACAGATTACAATTCCCAGATATCTGCTACAAGTCTGCGAGACCCCCTGATGGGTGGAAGTGACGACACAGTTTATAATTCCCAGATATCTGCTACAAGTCTGTGAGACCCCCTGATGGGTGGCAGTGACAAGACACAGATTACAATTCCCAGATATCTGCTAGAAGTGAGACCCCCCCCCAATAGCTGCTGGCAGTGAGTGAGGACACACAGATTACAACAATTCCCAGATTTCTTGTAGAAGTGAGACCCCCCACAATAGCTGCTGGCAGTGAGAACACAAAGATTACAACAATTCCCAGATATTTTGTAGAAAGGAGACCCCCACAATAGCTGCTGGCAGTGAGAATGCACGGATTACAACAATTCCCAGATATCTTCTAGAAGTGAGACCCACACAATAGCTGCTGGCAGTGAGAACACACAGATTACAACAATTCCCAGATATCTTCTAGAAGTGAGACCCCCACAATAGCTGCTGGCAGTGAGAACACAAAGATTACAACAATTCCCAGATATCATCTAGAAGTGAGACCCCCACAATAGCTGTTGGCAGTGAGAACACACACTAACAGAACACTCTCCTCTCAAAAAACACGTGCTGGGGGCTGTGTGAAGCCTTATATAGTGTGCTGCGGGATTTACAGTAGCTCTGTGAGCCCATGATTGGGCAAACTTTGCCCAATCAGGACTCTGAGCCGTGATTGGCATAGTCTTGCACCTGTCTTGCACCTGACCTGTGGTCAGGTGCAAGGCTGTAGCCAATTACAAGCTTCAGGCCAGTGGAAAAGTGCATTGTGGTCCATTGTGGTGCATTGTGGGCGAACACACACGCGGCGAACACGCGGAAATGTTCAGAGTTTGACGAACAGCCGAACGGGCGATGTTCGAATCGAACTCCGAACAGATTGAATCGAACAGCACATCCCTAGTTCTGACAACAGTGCTGCTGGTTCTGACAAGGTGCTGCTGCTGCTGTTGGGACTGACAAGGTTCTATGCTGCATGGCGTGCTCTCTTCCCTGTCTCAACTACTAGACATAATGGGCGCCAACTGCACCAATACACCCGTATTTATGCTGGCTGTTGGACAGCAAAAGCGGAGTTTAGTGTGATGACGCATTAATCCCTCATCAACAACAGCGCCTCTCCTGATTGGCCTGCTTCCTCACTGACACTGACAATGACAGACTATGTCAGTTGACAGGGAGGGTGTAGCGGAGCACGGTCACCCGAAAATTTAGTTGCGGTCCACTAGTGGACTGCGATCAACATTTTGCCCACCCCTGACCTAGACGATGAGAAGATATAATTATATGGTGTTACAGGCAAAAACCAGTTGGGACACAGGTCCCACATGACATTCCATAGAATCTTATGTATTCCCTACCTACCAGAAGGGATACCTGCTTTGCTGTCATTGTGAGTCTGATATTTACTATTTTTGTTGTTATAATGATTTTAAATAACAGTTCAGAGTCTGAACGCTAGTTATCGAAGCCGACTCATAATTGAGTCATGAATTAGGTAGCCACAAAGATATCTCAGGGTTATTCAGAGAGAATCAAGACCACTAGGCGCTGGAAAGTCTGGAGGGAGCCGGGTAAAGAATAATGGCAAGCCGGTTATCAAGATGTTGTAACTGTATATAAGCACTGTATATTCCCATTCAAAATACACTCTGATTTTCCTTCAAACTACACTTTTTTTTTCAACTAGTGACTGGGGAGGGATAAAGGGCTATTCTCACAGAGCCTCGGTATCCTCGGATCCAGGCAAAGAAAAGCAGCAGATTGTTGCTGTCTTAATAGCGGCATCACTGGCTTCATCCAGCAGATCGGCTTATTCTGAGCAGCCGCCTTCACTGCATCAAGGGCTGACACCTTGGCTGGCATGCTACCTCACAGTGCTCCAAGGCAAGGATGGAGTTAACGGCAAATCTACTCATACTGAGTAGTGGCTTTCCTCACATCATCGTTCCAGGACAGCAGTGATTGGAGTATATTAAATCTTATTTATTAAAACAATAAAATAACATTATAAAACATGTAAAAAACAAGCCACCGCACATTTCGCCCTTGGGATTAATGTACCCGTGGCTTCCTCAGTTATCATCATGGACTCACTGGTCTCCCCCATTTTATAAACCCACTTGGGATTATTATCCTCCAATCAAAGTCCCTGGAATTGGCGAGAACATTGGCTGCCTATAGGATAAGTCCTTTAATTATCCCATCACCAATGAGAGTGTTCCTCGACTCTCGAACTATATACCTAATTAGCTGTTTATCATTGCAGTCTTCCATAGGGTCCCACCCTTCTCTTGGTAAATCGAACGTTATCGCATGCGTGTTGCTACCTCCCTCTTCCTTATCTCCGGTGCCGAATCATAATGTAATGGACGACGAAGTGAAAGAACGCGCATGCGTGTTCGGCCCACGATCGTTACACTTTCCGTAATCCAGAGCTCTGTCTCCTGTTCATCATCTCCATCGATTTGGACTCTCTCGACGTTCCAGATAGAGGATCTCTTTTCTTAAGTGTCCAGGTTTGTTGTACAATCCACAACCTAACACTTTACATAGATTCTTTCTTGAATATTCTCCTCACGAATCGAGACATGTAGGGGTAATAAAGAGAAACAGGGGTAAGAAGAATAATACCATATTACATGTATTAAAAGTTATGTGACACACACATTGTAATATTCTACTGGCTGGCTATTCTGAACTCACTGTGGTTGTGGCAAGTTGGCCTCCCTTTCTTCCCCGTTGATGCCGCTTTTTGGAAACAGGGACTTTTTCCCGGGACTTTCTTTTGACCCCCTGTGGCATTTTCTGGAATGAAGGTTTCTGGTGTGTGAAGGTTGTACCATCTTTATCCCAAAGGAACACTACTCGACCTGGATGCGTTTACTGAGGATCCTGCGGGAGCTAGTCTTTCCTTTTTACATATCCTGCAACTGAAATCATACGCTGCATGCCAGCATGTTAAGGCCGCTGCTCTTGCTAAGTTGTCCTTCTTTGAACGCCTATGAAGGGATGGGGCTTACCCTTGAGGCCTCATCTCATCCCTGTACCAGGCACTTACCTCTCTGTTGGACTGGAGAGAACTGTCTTACATTTGTGCCTGGGAGGCGGATATTGGCGACACCTTGGACTCGGAGGACTGATTGGACATTTGGAACATGTCCCGTATGGTGTCTGTGTGTGCCTCTCTGCAACAGCAGGCGATTAAGACCGTTATGCATTGGTATGTTACTCCAGTTCATTTAGTTCGTATGAATCCGAATGTGCCAGATATTTGCTAGCGTTTAAGTGGCATGCCCGGTTCTTATTATCACATATGGTGGACATGTCCACTGATTGCCTCATTTTGGTCAGAAATACAGGACCGGTTGTCGATTGTATTGCCGAAATCTGTTCCCATGGACCATGGTCTTTCCTGCTGTTCAGACCAGTCCCTGGTTTTTCCCATCACAAAAATAAGCTGCTGTCTAAAATTACTCTCGTGGTACGGAGAGCGATTACTGAGGTGTGGAGATTGACACGTGCACCTCACATGGCTAAAGTTTACGCTAAACTAAGAAACACGCAAGCTTTGGAAGAACTGACAGCTTTGGTCTGCCACACTTTGCCATCATACAGTAAAACCTTGGGACCGTGGCTGGGCGCAGGTCTATGATTCTTGCATGCATACTGGAGGTGAGGTGTGTTGGGGAATACCAGGCTTACTCTTAACGTTCTCTCTTCCCCCCATCTGCCCCTTCTTTTCTGCTTTTTCTTTTCTCTCCCTTGTTGGCCTGGGCAGGTCCTTTCTCTCTTTTTCTCTTTCACTCCCTTCCTTTCCTTCCCTTGATTCCTCCTTCCCTCCCCCTTGTCCTACTCCCCCTACCTCCACATCCTTTTTTCCCCCTCCTCTTCCTCCCCCTCACCCTTCCATTTCCCCCTCCTCTTCCTCCCCCTCACCCTTCCATTTCCCCCTCCTCTCCCCCACCCCTCTTTCCCCCCCACCCTCTCCCTCCCGTTCCTCCTCTTTTTCTTTTTTAGTTTCACAAAACACGGATGGAATTGGGTCAGGGTGTTTTATATACTCTATGTGGTGCTGCAACGCCATTTACAGTTGTTATTGTTTTGGTGTACCCCGATGCTTCTGTTGGGTATATTATAATGGAAAATTAAAATGGATGCTTGTAGCCATCTTGTTTTAATGTAAAATCTTTTCTTTTTCAATTTTCGTCTAGTTTTAGAATGGACAGAGATTTTTTTAATAGTTCATGGCTAGGTGAACCATAAGAGTTATGGGGGTTTCTATAAGTACCAGACATGATGCTATAGACGATAAAATTTATTTATTTGATATAATGCTGAGCTAAGTGCCAGATATGTCATATTTAAATTTATTGGTTTGTTTTAACAAGTCCTTGAATTAAAGATATTTTTCTTTTTGGGCATAGGAACAAATTTAAAATCTCTATGCAAGTGTATAAAAATATTCACAAAATATATTTTTATAATCAATATATTCACAGTAAGAATAGATGCTCCAATATATATATTTTGTAGAGTGTAGAACTGGTAAACAGTATAATTACTAAAGAATAGAATAAGCTATTTAAATATAGAAGTATTTTAAAATCTTTGAATGAGCAAAAGGAGTGGAGATAAAAATTTAATTTTAACAACCCGAGACATACTGTCTGGAATAACCATAGCCATTCTTTGTTCAAACCAAGATAGTGGAATTGACCTTTGACCTGAAATAAGAGATATTAAAATTAAATTTGTGAAATTAATTTGAAGAGCAACACTGCCCTCTTGAGGTATAGTAAATATTATATTTAAGAATTAATATAGAGAAAGTAATATTTAAATGAGGGGTAGATTTTCAGTGACGTCAAATTGACTATAACTGGATCTGTACTGTTCGTTGCATTCATTCAGATTTCAGATTTCCAGGACATAATGCATTGATTCAGGCAGATCATCCCAGGACACGATAATGCATTGATCAGAGATTTCAGATCATTCCAACACACAATGCATTCAGGATATTACATATCACTCAATTAGGACCATACCTCTAACTCACATGCATTGAATATCTGACGTTGATAATTTTCACATATTCCAAAAACAATATATTCAAAGGCTGTAACTACAAACCAGATCTTGGACAGGTAATGTATGAGAAAGCAAAATTAAGGGATTAATGAAAGAAATATATATATATATATATATAGTTACTTTGCAATGAAATAGATTGAGATATCTCAAGTACTGTTAAATCCAGAGTCTTCAAAATATTTCTAAATCTGCAGATAGAGATATGAAGAAGAATCGGATATAAGTAGTTTATCCTAAAGTATTTGTTGCAATAGTATATGTATAGATATATGTTGAAATTGGAAGTTACTGTGATTAAAATTAATAAGCAAGGAATTATATAGCTACAATATAAAAAGCAGAAGATTAGCAGATTAATTCTTGATATTAGGGGAGGATTCACTAAATAAGTTTTTATTACTTATCATTCTAGAAATAGAATAAGTGATAGCTCATCTTTTGTTGATCCACGTAGCATAGAGAGATATATATATATATCTACAAGATCTAGCTTGTTAAGTATTGGTTTGCTGGGAAATACATGTTAATTGTTTTCGTTAAGCAGAAATGTTTATTAACCATTTGTGTATAGTTACTAACTGATAAAGTAAATGATATTAACCCCTTAGTGACCAGGCGGTTTTACACAACTCCGTCCTTTAGTGACCGCTGCTGTTTACGCTTTTGCGCTGTTAGTGTTTAGGTCAAATTTTCCTCTTTCTCGTTTATTCAACCCACACATATTATACACCCTTTTTCCCGCCATTAAATGGAATTTCTAGAAATACCATTATTTCCATCATATTGAATAATTTACTATAAAAAAAATATGAAATATGATGAAAAAATTGGAAAAACACACTTTTTCGTAATTTAATCCCCAAAATCTACAACCACCAAAAAAGACTCCGGCTAAATAGGTTAAAAATTTTGTCCCGAGACTAGAAATACCCAATTTTTACATGTGTTTGCTTTTTAACCCCTTCACTGCTGAGCCAGTTCACCTATGTGCGCTGCGCTCATTCTGACCATTTTGTGCTAATTATTTTGAGATGACAGCCTAGGTCCTATTTAATTAACCCCCCCAGACAAAAAAAACTTTTTTAAAAAAAACATTTTTTTATTTTATTTAATTTTTTTATTATTTTTTTTATATATTTTTTTAAAAAAAACAAACCTGGTCATGTTTGGTATCATTGGAAAGGCCATGATCAGGCCTTTCACATGATGTCAAATATGACCATCTAGCTGCCTTGTATCGGGAGATAAGGGGATCCTAAGGATCCCCCAATCTCTACATGGCAGCTAGATGGTTAACTGGCCCACTGACATCCTCACACATATGGTGAGGTTGTCAGTGGGTGGGGGGGGCCTGGAGGCTTGGCTGACATCCAAGATGTCAGCCCCCCTCCAGGTTCGAATCATTAATGCTATACACCGCTGAAAAAGGGAGACTCTCCCCTTTTCAGCAGTGCAAAAAGCATCTCCCTAGCTGCAATGGTTGGGGAGATAGAGGGCTCCGAAGGAGCCCACCCTCCCCTCCATTGATTTGCATGGGGACGCCTGCTGATGACGTCACCACGCAGCGTGGCAACGTCATCAACCTCGCCTGCCCATGTAAATCACATGAGCAGGCTTCCTCCCTGCCAGATCGCAGAGGGATCCAGTGAGGGAGGTAAGTATCGGGCGGGAGGGGGGTTAGGCGCCGCTGATGTACCCTGTACGTCCGCGGGTCTAAGGGAGACCCGTGGACAGAACGTACAGGGTACGTCAGTGGTCCTTAAGGGGTTAATTATATATGCAGTTACTAACAGGAGATACATATATTGGGAAGCTAGTAATCCATGTGCTGATGGATGTTGTGGTTGTTTATAAATCTTTGTTTATGATATGAGATTTGAAACGTTTTTGTATACGTAATAAATATATATATGTTTTTATCCGGTTATTGATTATTATATTCTTCAAAGCAAAACACATACAATTAAAAGAATTTAGGAGAATTTCTAGGAAATTTAAACGATTGATATTTATATCTCGTATAAGTTTCTAAATTGAATATATATCTCGATACTTCCAATAAATTTATACTTAAATATAAATTAAATAAACATACCATTACAATTATAGACTGATCAATTCTTTGTTAGTGGGCAAACATACAAAATCAGCAGGGGCTCAAATAAATTTTCCATCACTCTATATGTATTGCATTACGCCTGAATGGTGAATTTAACTATTGAGGTCGCATTGTATGTATTTATTATTGTACAAAAGACCTTCTGCATTGCGCTTATGCAATCCAGCACTTTTTCTTTTTGAACATTGCATTTTTTGAAAGGTAATAGAAGGAGCCCTGATTCTACTAGATGTGCACCAATCTTTAGATAGTTCGGTGTGTGGGGTGTTGCGTGTATTATTTCTACTCCATTATCAAGCATTCTTTTAATGAATTATACACTTTTAGAGCCCTATCTTCTGTTGAATGGATTTCTATTTCATGTTTCATTTCTTACATATATTTGTTTTAAATTGCTATTTTATGGAAATAAATGCCAGTTATGGATGAAATGCAAAGTAAATGCTAGAAGATAAGCCATACAAACAAACATATCTATAAAAGTAATTAGTAGTGTAAAAGTGATATTTATATACCTGTCACGGTGGTGTGTGGGGGGGTGGATACGAGCCCAAGGGTGCAGTGACACACACAGGAGGCAGAAAATTTGGTAATAGACAGGGATTTATTTGGGAAATACACAGTTAATACATGAGTGAGGGGCAAGTCAGAAATAGGGATGGCTATGTTAAAACACAGCGGCATGGCAGGAGGAGAATAGACACAGAGGAAACTTACAGACGATCAGAAAGGACAGGTCATGAGCTGGACGGTACAGGAATTGGGTTGACATCAGATGGACGTACAGCAACTAGACTGTAAGGACTAGAGATAAGTTTGCAACGATTCAGAAGAAAAAGTCTCTATGATAACTGTTTCTTGGAGCAACAAGGTCTAGGCACAGCAGAGTCTTGGCACAGCAGAGTCCTTGGCGTAGCAGGGTCCTGAATATAGCAGGGTCTCAACGCAAGGTATCCAGATGCGTGATTCAGGGACAAACCGCAGGTCAAGGGCAGAGAGCTAGCAGTGTCAGTAGTGAAAGTCAATGGTCTGGTACAAGGGAATCAGAAAAAGGTCAGGAGAACAGGCTTCTAGAGTCTTTGCTGGCAGGTAAAACAGTGAGACACAAGAACATTGCAGAAGCATTGAATTATGGGTTCTCCAACCTTTAGTAGTCATTGCAAGCACCTGTGGAAGTTACACAGTGCTTGGAGAAGAAGTTAGGACCGAGCAGGGCAGAGCATGAAAGGTGCTGTTTCAAGTGTAGGAATGAAGACTTTGCAAGCAGCTTGTGTGAAGAATCAAGTTGGATCATAGAACTGCCTGCAGGTCAGAACAGGAAACAGGAAGTATAAGCATAGTCATTACATAACAGGTGCTGCCAGGGTTTTCATGGTGGCGCAGCACCAGTTTTGCCATTCTTGCGAAGCTGGTGGCGCGTGCATGACAATAACAATACACTCAAGGATGTTCCAGGTCAGTGTTTCCCAACCTTGTCCTCAGGTACCCCTAACAGGCTAAATTTTAAGGATTACCTTGGGGAAGTGCAGACTGAATACTGCAATCTCAGAGCAACAAATCATATCACCTGTGTTTGACATATCTGGTATGTTAGTGCTTCCTGAGGATGTGGTTGGGAAACACTGTTCTAGGCTACTAGTCTCCCATGGAAAGTGTGCAAAAGAAACACAATAATCAGAAAATGCTTTATTACATTAAATGTAATTGCATTTAATTTTCAAATATTTAACTCTTTAAGGCATGTCTTGCATACCTGCACTGTATAGTTCCAAGATTTTTACTGGCTAAAAAAAGACCTAATATATCAGTACACTACTAGGGATGAGCTGTGCAGTTCGGAGTTCGATTCGAACAACGCCTGTTCGCATGTTCGCGAACTACAAACATTTCCGCGTGTTCGCCGCATGTTTGCCCACAATGGACCACAATGCACTTTTTCCACTGGCCTGAAGCTTGTAATTGGCTACAGCCTGCACCTGACCACAGTTTAGATGCAAGACAGGTGCAAGACTATGCCAATCAGGGCTCAGAGTCCTGATTGGGCAAATTTTGCCCAATCATGGGCTCACAGAGCTAAGTCCCGCAGCACACTATATAAGGCGTCCCTTGCAGCCCCAGCACGTGTTTTTTGAGAGGAGATTGTTCTGTTAGCGTGTGTTCTCACTGCCAGTGCCACCAGCTATTGGGGGAGTTCTCACTTCTACAAAATATCTGGGAATTGTTGTAATCTGTGTGTTCTCGCTGCCACCAACTATTTTGGGGGTCTCATTTCTACAAAATATCTGGGAATTGTGGTAATCTGTGTGTTCTCACTGCCAGCAACTATTTTGGGGGTCTCATTTCTACAAATTATAGTGGAATTGTTGTAATCTGTGTGTTCTCACTGCCACCAACTATTTTGGGGGGTCAGTCATTTATACTAAATATCTGGGAATTGTTGTAATCTGTGTGTTCTCACTGCCAGCAACTATTTTGGGGGTCAGTAATTTATACAAAATATCTGGGAATTGTGGTAATCTGTGTGTTCTCACTGACAGCAACTAATTTGGGGGTCAGTAATTTCTACAAGATATCTGGGAATTGTTCTAATCTGTGTTTTCTCACTCCCACCCATCAGGGGGTCTCACTGATTTATTAGAGGTTTCTGGGAATTGTAATCTGTGTCTTCTCACTGACAGCTTTCAGGGGGTCCCACATACTTCTAGCAGATTTCTGCAAATTGTAATCTGTGTCTTGTCACACTGCCACCCATTAGGGGGCTCACTGATTTATAGGAGGTTCCTGGGAATTGTAATTTGTGTCTTGTCACTGCCACCCATCAGGGAGTCTCACTGATTTATAGGAGGTTTCTGGGAATTGTAATCTGTGTCTTGTCACTGGCTGCCAGCTATCAGGGTGTCTCACTGAGTTATACCAGAGTTCTGGAAATCTTTAATCTTTATACCAGAGTTGAATCAGAGTTCTGCATTTCTCAAATTTTTATAACAAAGTTGAACCAGAGTTCTGTATATCAGATATACATATAAATATATACGTATATACAGATAAGAGGGCAAGCAGCCTCTGTGTCGGGAGGCTGTGCCTCTGGTCATCGTGGACGTGGTGCATCCTCTGCAGGGGCACGCTTGTCCTTTCAAACTGATGCTGGCCGTCTTAAGCAGCAGCAACATACAGAGGATTCGGTGGATTGGCTAACCAGGCCATCCTCATCCTCCGAATCCTCTGCCAGCCAGGCTTCTAGTGCTTTACAGTCCACCTCAGCTGCCAAAGCATCTAATGCAGGCTCTATGTCCACTGCTACTCCTGCCATAGCCTCACTATCACACACGGAGGAGTCAGCTGAATTGTTTGACTACACTGACAGTACATGCTGCTTGAGGATGCAACTACAGTGCTCTGATTCAATCTCTGAGGTTGAGGAATGGAATATAATCAACCTAGAGAAGGGGGTGCAAAGTGATGACACACAAATAACTGGCACTCATGTTGCCCCAGCAGCTGCAGCATATTGCCAAGTTGGCTCCAGTGACGAGGAGATAGGGGGTGATGACAATGATGATGAGGTCACTGACTCCACCTGGGTTCCTGATCGAACAGAGGAGTCAAGGGAGGAGGAGGAGGCACAACAAACATGAGGCACAACATCCTCTATGACCAACCGTAGCATTAGCCAGTCCAAGGCATCAGATGTCAGAGCTGCTCAGGTGCAGAGCGCTGTTGTCTCAAAGCACACATCCAGGGACTCTGCTGTCTGGGAGTTCTTTCAGAAATGTGCAGCAGACCACACCGTTGCTATTTGTAATCTATGTCAGATGAGGGATCAAGCGTGGGAAAGACACCAGATGCTTGGGTACCACGTGCTTGAGGTGACAAATGACCACCTGCCACACATCCCATTGGCGCAACACTTTGCGTAGGTCCTCCTCCTCACCTGTCTTTACCCCCACTATATGTCCTGCCATGTCATTGACTCCAACCTCCACTGACAGTGATGATGCTACAATAATGGATGTACCAGGTCCTTCCTCACAATGTGACAGCATCCCATCAGCCGAAGATTTACGCAGTCAGATTACGTTGCCCCAGCTGCTGCAGCGTAAGAAAAAATATAGTCCCAACCATCCCCAAGTACAGCGTCTAAATGCCAGCTTAGCAAAATTACTCGCATTACAGCTGCTGCCTTTCCAGCTGGTGGACTCTGCTTCCTTCCGTGAATTTGCTGAATGTGCTGTACCACAGTGGCAGGTTCCAAAACGCCATTTCTTTTCACAGAAGGCCATTCCAGCACTATACCAGCATGTGGAAGAAAATGTTATGGAGTCATTGGGAAAGGCAGTCAGCAGCAAGGTGCATGTGACTTTAGACATGTGGTCCAGCAAGCATGGACAGGGCCGTTACATTTCCTTCACGGCACACTGGGTAAGTCTGATTGCAGCTGGGAGAGATCCAAGACGGGGCTCTGTGCTGGAGCTTGTTCATCCACTACGCCTCCAGAAATCTGCTTGTATGAGGTCTGTCTGCTCCACCACCACCTCTCCCTCTTCTTCCTCCTCTGCCTCCACCAACTGCTTCTCTGTCTCTGGTGAAGTGGCAGTTAAACCGACGCGTGGCAGGGGCTACGCAATGGCTCAAGCAAAAAGATGCCATACTGTGCTTGAGCTGGTTTGTTTGGGGACAGGAGCCACACCGGGCCAGAAATTCTGTCAGCTCTGCAGGAGCAGGTGCAGAGATGATTAACACCACGCCAGCTTGAGCTTTGAATGGTCATCTGCGATAATGGCAGCAACCTTCTCTCTGCCCTACGCCTGGGTAAGTTGACGCATGTACCTTGCATAGCACACGTCCTAAATCTGGTGGTACAGCGTTTCCTAACCAGGTACCCAGGGCTGGCAGAGCTTCTCAGCCAGGCCAGAAAAGTCTGCAGCCACTTCAGACGGTCATTCCCAGCAAGTGTTCGCCTGGCAGAAATTCTAAGAGAATTCCACCTTCCCACAAACCATCTGATCTGTAACATGCCCACCAGGTGGAACTCGATATTGGCAATGCTGCAGCATCTGCACAAGCAGCAGAGGGCCATCACGAGTACCTGTGTGAGTATGGCACAAGGACAGGTTCAGGTCAACTTGGTTCCCCCCCGCAGTGGCTGATGATCAAGGATGCATGCACTGTACTGTCACCATTTGAGGAGGCAACGAGGATGGTGAGCAGGGACAGTGCATGCATCAGTGACACAATTCCTTTAGTGTTCCTGCTGGAGCGCACTCTGTGGGGAATTATAGATGTGGCACTAGAGGCAGAGCAGCAGGAGGAAGAGGAGGCCTTACCTAGCTCTCAAGGCCCCAGTCTTTACGCAGACAGCATTCCTGCAGGTCCTCAGATCAGACAGGAGGAGGATGAGGAGAAGGAGGAATATTTAAGTAGTGGGGGCATTGAAGGTGGGGATTCCTCAAGGGAGGGTTTTGTGTGCCCAGAAACCCAAGGACTAGTATGTGGCTGGGAGGAGGAAGTGCACGATGGGGTCATCCTCCTCATCGACCAGGAAGACTCAGAAGCTAATGCCACCTCCAACCTACACTGCATGGGCTTCCTTATCCTGCAAAGCCTGTTAAAGGACCCCAGGATTCGTGCTATCAAGGAGAGGGATCATTACTGGTTGGCAAGCCTTCTTGATCCACGATACAAGGGTAAAGTTGCAGAGCTCATCCTGCCCTCACAGAGGGAGGACAGGATGAAAAATCTTGAGGATGCTCTAAAGCGACACTTGTGTAACACCTTTACAGGCACTGGTAGGTTACCAAGTGATGACACAGGTGCTTCTGAGGCTGCGGATGATCAGAGGATGAGCGGTGAAGACCGGGCCGCTTGACTGATGCCTTTTTTAATTTTTTAGTCCACAACACCCAGGGACGTCAAATGTAGGCACCCATTTCCAGCGTCTTTACCGTATGGTGCAGGACTACCTAGGGGCAAGGGCAGTCCTGGATACCTTTCCAGCAGATGATCCACTGGCTTACTGGGTGTTGAGATTGGATCACTGGCCAGAATTTAGCCAATATGCTATGCAGCTACTAGGTTGCACTTCATCCAGCGTGCTTTCTGAAATGAAGTTCAGTGCCGCTGGAGGTTTTTGTCACAGACAAAAGAGTGCGTCTGTCCACCGACTCTGTAGACCGGCTGAGATTTATAAAAATGAATCAGTCCTGGATCAGCAGCTATCAATCCCCTGATGCTGACGTAACTAGACATGTGCACAGCACAAAATTTCGTTTTGAACTAATGGATTAGTCCTAAAATGCAATTTATTTAGTTACTAAAGAAATTCGTTTTCAGTTCTTTTTTGTATGAAAACTAATTTCATTCATCCGAAAACCAATGGATACAATTACTATTGTAGTGGCTCCTCAGAGGGCTGAGATCGCTGCTTGTTACAGTATCTCTCACTCTCAGCACAATGTGGGCCATATTACATAGTTGGTGCTAACATAACCAGAGCTGTTGTAAACTTCCCAGAGCCATTATAGCCTATGGAGGTTTTTGAGTTTACAACAGCTCTGGTTAAGTTAGCACCAACATTGTAATACTGCTCCGTGTCAGGCAAAGCTGTTACAGTAACTGACTGCTGCTCATCACAGCGCTCAGTTTCAGTAAAACTAGTAAATAATATTTTTATATATAAGAGGTTAGAACAATATTATTTCCTTGTTTTACTGAAAATCTGACCACTGTTACAGTCAGTTACTGTAACAACTGAGCCTGATACATTGTACTGAGAGATAATGTAACAAGCAGCCGATCTCAGCGCTCACAGCCACTGGATTTAAAAGGCTGAAAAAAAAGGATCCTCTCTGTATAATGTTTAGAACATCCTCCTGCATTAATTAATACTCCTCTCTGTATAATGTATACAACATCCTCCTGCATTAATTAATACCCCTCTCTGTATAATATATAGAACATCCTCCTGAATTATTTAATGTCCCTCTCTGTATAGAACATCCTCCTCAATTTATACCTTTCTCTGTAAAATGTATATAACATCCTCCTGCATTAAGACCCCTCTCTGTATAATGTATAGAACATCCTCCTGCATTAATTAATGCCCCCTCTCTGTATAGAACATCCTACTGCATTGGCATGTGGAGGGTGCAGAACTTCAGATGTTGCGATGTTGCGCTCTTCATTGCTGGTCTCCTTCACTCATCAATGTAATATCACAAAAAGGACTGAAACTAAAATGTAGTGCATTTTATTTTAGTTTCTTTCGTTTTTTGTACTGAGCAGTTTCGTTTCTCTTGAGTCATACTAAAACTAAATTATCCAAAAATTCTGACTAAATCGTTTTAGTACTAAAACGAATGCACATGTCTAGACGTAACTGAATATATCGGGGATCTCTTCTGCATTCACAAAACCACTGCACTCTTCCACAATACCACAAAAGGGTTACGGTGTGAAGGCACTTGCTGCCACCAAAGGCACAATATTTGGGTGCACTGACGCCTTTACCAGATTCATATCTTTTTAATATAGGACCACATGGTTCAACCCTGCACTTCCACAATACCACAGAGGGGTTACGGTGTGACGGCACTGTTGCCGACACTAAAGGCCCAATTTTAAAGCACCTAATGTTACTTTCATCGAAAGCCTGCATAAGTTCCACCATAATTTAGGGAAAAAATCACTAAATTTGTTCTGTGTGTCCTAAAATGTCTTTTCATACAGACTGCCGCCCCAAGCAGTTGGTTATGAATAGATTAAAGGAAAACCGTTTACCGTCATTTGAAATGTAATTTTTTTGTTTTTAAATGTTTCTATACATCCTACAAATCCGCCACTTCACAGGCAGGTTATGGGGACCTCCTAGGCACGATATTTGAAGGAATTTTTCATCATACCGTTTTTATTTTTAACCCTTATTTCATGGAAAACTCACTGTTCCTTTAAAAACGTTTTTGTTTTTACCTTTTTGTCCTTGTTTCCTGTCCCCCAGGGCACTACCCGTCCCCCCATACACCTTTTATGGCAAATATCTTGCATATATGACCTCTTGGAGGACACTCTAAAAATCGAAACTTTTGAGTCCCATTAACTTGCATTGAGTTCGGTTCGTGTTCAAGTTCGAAATCGTACTTTTGAAATTGTTTGCGTTCGAATGCGAACCGAACACGGGGGTGTTGGGCTCATCCCTATACACTACCATGTATGTTCTCTGATTGCAAGAAAACCAGGAAATTAGACAATGGTGCAGTTGTCAGTTGTGTCAACAGTAAAATTAGGTTTCAGACTTATAAAAAATGGTTCTTAGGACATGTAGTACGTTCATAATTTTACATCTTCAGCGCAAGCAATATTAATTAACCTGGGCCTGCCATGTAGAGCCATATTTAACAATGATAAAAAGAAAAAAGACTTCTCATTCAAAAGTACATTTAGGTTTAAAAACAAACTCTTAATAAAAATGAGTCACTGTGTAATGCATTGATCCCTTGATCCTTATAGATGGCAATTACAAAGCAGCACAGTGGCACAGTACAATATTGGCAATAAAGGAGAATATATTTCAAACAAAGTGAATGTTCAGGAGACTTGACAAAGAAAAATGGGCTATAATTTCAAGTGTGGCAGGCATTACTGCTGACAAGTAGTCGTGTTATAGGTTTAAAGAGCTCATAATCACACGTAGGGGAAAGGCCAATACACTAATTTGTAGATTAAATACATTAGTGTCTGCAATAATGTCTGATGGATTTGTAACTGTTCTGTGTCAAGGCCCGAAGGTTCTGCTATGCTTTCCTGGAACCGTCCATCTCTTGTTAAATGAGCGAATTGCTGAGTGCTAATGTGCCTGGTTCTATTGTCAAGGTCTTTTTATAATTTTTATGGATCTAATCACTAAATAGTGAGTTGCTATCAGTTGTCTAGCTAGAGTGTTATCAAGTCCTAATCTAAATGAACCATCAACATGATAAGTTTGTAGCGGCTACCTTACTGTGTTTAATGGACATCTAAGTGAAGCAGAGATAATAATCCCAAAGCGTCATAAATCTAAATCTGAAATAGAAGGCAGTATAAAATCAAATTTTAAATGAACAAAGCCCAAAATTAACCAGCACCAATACGTTATGAAGGTGCATTTGCAATGCTAGAATAAAGTGCGTGCTCATGAATGATCATAATTGCCCTGGTTGAAGAGAATACAAATATGGATAGCTAACAGAGCTGTGGAACAATATTTAGAAATGGAATGGTACACAACAACATTAATAAAATGCATTCATATTACAATGAGTGTTACATATTTAAATGTATGGTAATTAGGGGAGAACATCCAATATCACAGATGCTAAAGGCCCACACTCTGCTCTTTCCTATTCTGTTAACTGCATGCCGAATACTGAATAGACTGTAAAGTCCATATATATTTGGACACGCACAATTTTGTTTTTTTTCTGGTATTTACCAAACCATAGTTATATAATGGATATGGGCCAAAAGTGCACACTCTCAAGTTTAATTTGAGGGTATATACAACCAAATTGGAGAAAGGGTTTAGGTATTACAGTAGCCAACCCCTTTTTTTCAAGGGACCAAAAGTAATTGAACAATTGAAACAAAAGCAGTGGGCTACGCCAGGTGTGGGCTACACCATTATTTCTTCATCAATTAAGCAGGTAAAAGGTCTGGAGTTTATTCTAAGTGTGGTATTTGCATTTGGCATCTATTACTGTGAACCTGCAGACATATCTATATATATATATACACACATATACATACATATATATACACACACAGACCTCATATATGTATACCCACTCAGACCTCAGACACACATATATACCCACTCAGACCTCATATGTATACCCACTCAAATACCCAGCTGATGTTTTGGTGGTTTTTTAAAAGTATGTTTTGTTACAAGGATACATGTTCAACTCCCTGCCTGCAAAAAATAAGTTAAGCAGGAGAGGGGGCAACGGTTATGTATTTTTATATATATTTTAATACTTTTTAATAATTTTGTATATTTAAAATTTATGTTTTTATATAAAATAATCAATTTCATAAATAGTGTATTTTAATTAATTTAAATGCTTTAAATATAGAAATAATTTAATGTTTTTGCTTTTTATTGCAGTGGATTCTGTGATACACTGAAACGCTCCGTACATTATAGTAAGTATTATTGCTGTGGAGCTCTGTGATATGCTCATACCCACCGTGCCTCACATTATTATCATTATCATCATCATTTATATAGCGCCAACAGTAAGTTTTATAGCTGTGGAGCTCTGTGATTCACTCATATGCCTCGCGCACTCACATTACTGTGAGTTTTATTGCTCCAGAGCTCTGTGATATGCTCACACTGTACATTACTGTGAGCTTTATTGCTTCCTACCCCTGGGTGTAGGAGGGGATATGGCTATGTATGTGAAAGTACGGCTTTTGTGTAAATGCATGTATTTGTCTTTAAACAGGCTGCTGTGCATAAACGTCTGCACCTGTGTCCTTGCCGCAGTCTGGCATTGCCCCCTAGCCCTGCACCCAAAAGGATGGTATTGCTCCTAGAATCGCCACAATATCTGCTGCCTGAACTCCAAAAAATAAGAATGACAGCTGGCATCTTGGCAGCATAGCGAGCTACAGGTAGAAGACTAAAGTGTTGTGTGGGGCAGCAACAGGTTAAATGGGCACTCTACTGAAATTTTACCCCCTTTTTTCCCTTTAACCTCTTTGCTGCTGACGACATGCTGAGCGCATCCTCTGATTTGATGTTTGTGTGCAGATGTACTCAGCACGTCGTTGAAGTCCTGCAGCTCCGTGCCATTTCTTTCTTCTTTCACAGACATTTTTCCCTCACGGTAGGTCATTCCCTGGACACTGTTATAATCGCTCAAGGGCGATGCTGTCAGAGACTTTTACCACTCCCCCCTCCCATCTAGGAAATTCTTTTTACTGGAGATACAGGTGTCCTTTGGGTTGCTGTATCTCTGGTACTGTAAGTTCTACAGGATCATATGGGGTATCAGTGGAAAGGTCAGAGTCTCTGTTATTACACATGTAAAATTACACATGTAAAACAACAGCCACTGTACTGGTGTGGGGAGAGGCAGGGGTCCTATGGACCCCTGTATCTTCATTCTTTACACCCCACAAGGTTAAGTTCGGTGTCATTGGAGAGGCCAGAGCCTGGCCTTTCTGATGATACCGAACACGATCATGTAAAATGTGTAAAAATAATAAAAATAAATATAATTTCCTCATTGCCCGCTTTTAACAAATAAAGCAAACCATGCTAATTCTCACCTCATTTCTCACCCCCAGATCAAGTTCAGTGTTTTAAACCTAGTCACATATTTCATAAAATACAATCTGCCAAAATACAAGCGAAAAAGCCGACACCGCAGACGAATGGAGTGAAGAAAAAAAAAACAGTACGCTTGAATGTTTGAAAAGTGAAACGCTGTTTGCGAAGAAACTACTGAACGAAAATGTCTGAAATTTACATAGAAGATCCAATGAATGATAATAATTATTCTGTTACAGAAAAAAGAAAAACTGATTTAATGATTAAAATGATTTTTTCGCAAAAAAAACTAACGAAAAATGCCTAGAAGATCCTAAAAAATCTAAAAATTAAGAAACTTTTTACTGCAGAATAAAATAATAAATGGTTTATTAGATATTGGATTAAAATGGGATTATTTTTAACATTGAAGCCTATGGGATTCTCCTGAATAAACCTGTTGAATGAAACCACCGAATGGCAGGGAATTTCGGCAACCTTTCTCAGCTGTTTTGTGTTCTCTGAATAGACGAAGCATTGCTTCTCTATGGGGATTTCACTGCCCTCGAACAGGCAACAAACAGGCACCATATGTGCAGGCAATTCGTCAAGATTTGGCGAACTGCCTGCTCTCTGAATAGCCGAATGGCCAGGAAAGGTAAGTGTACGCTGAATTTCAGCATTCGGTTACCTTTCGGCCACAATTCAGAGCTCTTTGAATAACCCTGTATATCTCATTTGTTGCTCAGCCACTAATTAGGTTAGTTGAGACTCATGGGAAATGTAGTTCCAAAACATCTGGATGGCCAAGGTTGCACCCCTGAAATATACCAAATAGCCAATTTGGAAAGTGAAATAAATCATAGAATTTTTCTGGTTTGGCTATTTTGACCTAGATTGTTCTCTTCAGTCAATTCTCTTGAGTTTCACCTTTAGTGGATAGACCTAACAGTAATGATATATTTTGGCTGAATGCATGAGTGTGTGTCTGTGCGTATGTATGTGCATAAGTACATACATACCGTATTTTTCGCTCCATAAGACGCACTTTTCTCCCCCCAAAAAGTGGGGGGAAAAGTGGGTGCGTCTTATGGAGCGAATGCCCCATGATATGCCCCAGCTCACCTGCCGCCACCGCGTTAGGCTTCCTCTGAGCGTGCGTCCAGCGGTAAGGAGCTTGGGCACTCGCCTGGGGGAGCCACGTGACCGCGATCTCGCGAGATCGCGGTCACGTGGCTCCCCCAGGCGAGTGCCCAAGCTTCCTGCCGCCGGACGCACGCTCAGAGGGAGCCTAACTCGGTGGCGACAGGTGAGCTGAGGCATATCCATGAGCTGCTGGGGCATATCCATGTGTGAGCTGGGGCATATCCATGAGCGAGCTGGGGCATATCCATGAGCTGCTGGGGCATATCCATGAGCAAGCTGGGGCATATCCATGAGCTGCTGGGGCATATCCATGAGCGAGCTGGGGCATATCCATGAGCTGCTGGGGCATATCCATGAGTGAAATGGGGCATATCCATGAGCTGGGGCAAAGCCATGTGTGAGCTGGTGCAAATCCATGAGTGAGCTGGTGCAAATCCATGAGTGAGCTGGGGCATATCCATGAGTGAGCTGGGGCATATCCATGTGCTGGGGCATATCCATGTGCTGGGGCAATATCCATAAGTTGGGGGGCATATCCATAAATTGGGGGGCAAATCCATGTGCTGGGGCAAATCCATGTGCTGGGGCATATCCATGAGCTGGGCCATATCCATAAACTGGGGCATATCCATAAACTGGGGGGCATATCCATAAACTGGGGGGCATATCCATAAACTGGGGGCATATCCATGAGCTGGGGGACAGTATCCATGAGCTGGGGGACAGTATCCATGAGCTGGGGGCAGTATCCATGAGCTGGGGGACAGTATCCATGAGCTGGGGGACAGTATCCATGAGCTGGGGACAGTATCCATGAGCTGGGGGCAGTATCCATGAGCTGGGGCAGTATATCCATGAGAGGAGCTGGGGCAATATCCATTATTACACTATTTGATTTCAGAATATTTATTTTCCTGTTTTCCTCCTCTAAAAACTAGGTGCGTCTTATGGTCAGGTGCGTCTTATGGAGCGAAAAATACGGTACATAAAAAACACCAGGAAAGAGCACTCCATATCAATGACCACCTTCTTCCACCATTTTCTGCAAAAAAAAACAACACAATTTCAAAATGTTCAAAAAAGCTGACTGAAGTAATAAATGATGGGGATTCAGTTCACAAAGTATGATCAATAGTTTGCTTAAGACTGTCACAGTCGCCAATGTACCCCATCGATGACAGGTCCTATCTAACTTGACCGAATCTGCATTTAAAGGATCAACGCACCCTGGAGCTCCCCTGCAGGCTCAGGCCTTTATAGGCAACCACGGTGGGGGACACCCGGGAACAGGGAGGGTGCATACCAATAAGGATTGTCAGCCCTCTATATGTATAATATATATATATATACAGTATCTCTATCATGTGTTTAGGGTGTGCACCCAAATGCTCAATGCAATAGGTAGCACACGACTATGAGTGAATATATTTTACCAATGATGCAGATTTCAAATCTTACAGTGAAGCTACATTTGTTGTAAAATCATCTAATCTACAGACTACAAAAACTGCTATATCTTGGCAAAACTTGGCAAAAAATAGTTAATCTCGACGTGGTGACATTTTAACAGGATGACTGTAGATCAATAGCAATGCCATTCAGTTGAGAAAACACATCAGATCTTATAAGCATATACTTAACCTTTTTTTCAATGTGAATAACATATGTCGCTTTGTATTTTAGGACATAATGAAAAAATATGTTTCATGTGATGCAATCCGTAAGTCGATCACAAGTGACTCCTAAGGCTCTATTCCAGCCCAGCAATTTGTTTTAAGAAATCAGACGTTAGTATGAGAAAGTGGGTCTGTTATAGCTAACAGCTCACCTGCTATTCCAGCTGAAAAGCAAATTTCCCTTGGCTATTATGAATGCTTTCCTATACATTAGGGCAGTGTGTCCCAAACCTGTCCTCAGGACCCTCTGCCTCGCCAGGTTTGACAGATATGTGAAGCACAGCACAAGTGATAGGATTTGCTGTTCAGTGATTGCAGGATTCAATCTGCATTTCCTCAAAGTGATCTGCAAAATCTGGCCTGGTTGAGGGTCCTGAGGACAGGTTTGGGAAACACTGCTTTAGGGGTTATTCAGAGAGATTCGAAATGTGGCCGAAATGTAACCGGACACTGAATTTCAGAGAACGGGGACATTTCGGGGCCATTCAGCTATTCAGAGAGCAGGCAGTTCGCCAAATTCTGGCGATTAGTAGATAAAGCTCTAGCGTTAGGTTAAAGGAAGTAATAGAGCCCTAAATATGTAGCTCATCAGTAAATCCGTTTGGTCTGCTGCGGAAAATATGGCACACCTGACAATGCTGCAAAGTATACTGTGTTTTTGATTTTCCCCAACACAACTGCAAGATGCAAGAAAACCTTTACATCTGAGGTAAAACAGAAATAATTAAAATCAAGTAACATAATCAACACACCACACCTAGCTATAGGTAAAGATTCACAACGGTTAATATGGGGATGATTTTAGATGCTCCTTCTGCAAAGCAAAAGCTGAAAGGCACAATGCATGCATTGCATTACCAGAAAACGAACCTGTCATGCCAACCCCAGATGTGGGGATGCTGTCCTCATTGGTCTGTCAATTAGCAGAATGTAAACTTTCCATCAATGTTCCTTAGTTTTCACAGAGTAGGAATCAAGCTTTGTAATGGGTCTGGCATGGTAGTCAATGCTTGGAAATTTGGAGCTCTTAATGTTGCCACCTGTTTTCAAACTTGCATGTTTTTCTTCACTTGAATTTCTATGCATCTTTCCAAATGTGTAGGAGGCACATAGGTGATTATTTTAGGTACCTCATCAGATTTAGTTTCAGCTGCATTTGGCTAAAGTCACTTATTTTTTGACCGTGATCCCAATTTTGATGTGGCACGTGCATCAACTATTCATATTATGAAGGTAGGATCAAGGCTCCTCCATGATCTTCATGACTTTCCGGTTTTTCAAGCAGTAATTTACTTGTGGAAACTTGCAGTTCGATTATCTTCTACAGTGTGTGCAGCCCAGAGAATGATCCCTTCACGGAGTTCTCTTTGACAACTGTGTCATTAATGTTCGCAAGAAGGTTAGTTTTTATAGTCTCCAAACATTGGTAATCCTTAATATTCTCTAAGAAGCTGTGAAAAAAATACCGACTTCCAAAACCTGGTGTAAAATGATTTTCTAATGTCACAATAACTGCAAACTTGGAGGGGAAAAAACCCAAAAACAAAAAAGAAAGCTTAACTCGAATTACAAAACGAGGAAGTGAGCACAATCCGCTGCTTTCTCTAACCACTTCAGTTGAACCTTGGTGTCCTTCTGTCAAACCTGCATTCACAGAAGTCATACACATAATTTGTTGATTATACAATTATTATCTAATCTCTACAACAGCCTATGATCTTTGCTACGTTTGTGGGATAAAAAACATACCATGTGTGTAGCATGTTTTTTATTCCTTTATTAGTTCTATACTAAAACGTAAGATGTTGAGGAGCTTTTCTGACCCTTTTTTTTCGCTGGGTGGGATAACCCCAGTAGATGATATAGAGCGCTCTGGATCAAACGTCCCAGCGCCTTGATGATGATGAATATTCTCCGGTGATCAGGTAGAATGATCAGGTCGGGAAGCTGATTAAATAAAATTTATTAATCATACAATAATAAATTCGCCCGACTTAATCACCTTCCCGACCTGATCATTCTACCTGATCACCGGAGAATATTCATCATCAAGGCGCTGGGACATTTGATCCAGAGCGCTCTATATCATATACTGGGGTTATCCCACCCAGCGAAAAAAAGGGTCAGAAAAGCCCCTCAACATCTTACGTTTTTGATTCTTCTTAAAGAGAGTGGGAATACCTCTGGGAGGAGCAGATCCGATTTTATAAGCTAAGTACCCTGCACCATTTTTTTGTGGTCTTAGTTCTATACTAAGGCAGTTATGTGAACAATGTATGTAATTGTTAGCTGATGTGATGAATGGGTTTGCTGTTGGCCATTATTCTAGAGCTAGTACTATTTTTGTCAGTCATATAAAAAGTATAGGATGCACAAGTTAGTGGCAATTTTGTAAGTAAGCAGTTGACAAATATAGAAGACAAAGCAACAGATTAGAGGGAATATAAAAAAAAATATCAGGATAGACCTTTGCTCTATAAACCTTAATGTGCAACACCATTTAAGCAGATCCATGTATAAAGAACTTGGTATTGAATTCTAAAAGAAGATTAATGCCAAATAGGTTTCCTCATATAATTTTTGCTCCTGAAAGAGTTAAGGTAAACAAAACAAACTTTCTATTTCATGATTGACTTGTTAAGTAAGTGGAAGAATTACCTATGATAATTAATTCAAAACCTCCAAATTACATGCAGCCACCTGAGTATATTCATAACTGGAACTTCTGAATCTAATTATTTCTGCAATTTAACTCGTTGCCATTGAAAACATGTTGCAGAATAGTTCATACCACCCAAAGTCATTATGCAAAGAATTTTTATGTTGACAAAGTTAAGTGTTTGCAGTAGTTTCCTTATTTGCAGAAATCTTTTTAAAAATATCACTTTATCATTAATTAAAATTCTTCTTCACCAGGTGCAAAATTTTGCTGACTAGACATAAAAAGCTTTTTAGCACATATTTTGCGATTGCGTACTCAGTTGGGATTTGGACAAGGTGCTGTCTGATACTCTCAAAACAGAAAGAGTACTGAAAGAGTTAATAAGTGGTAGAAAAGGTAGGTAGATGCCAATTTAGATCCATTATTGGTTGTGATTAAAAAATGTATTGAGGGTTAATGAATCCTTCCACTTGTATGTGTGAGTCATTTGAATTTACATGGGTTGGACAAGGCACCTATACAGGATTTGCCATTGTGGACTATGAAGGCCCGTGTACTGCATTGGAAGAGACTGCGAGTTGCTTCAGATCTCCATCACTCCTCAGCAACTTTTAGTTTCAGAAGCAATATTATATGGGTTTTTGCACAGTATATCATTATAAAAGTTTTATGCTCGACTTTCCTGCAATTTGTACTTTGGAGGTTGGAGAACCAGTGGCTTTTTGGCTACTACATATTTCAACCCACTCTCAGCCACTAGAGCAGTGTTTCCCAAACTTGTCCTCAGGACCCTCCGCCTCGCCAGGTTTTCCAAATATCTGAAGCACAGGTTATATGATTTTCTGCTCAGTGATTGCAGGATTCAGTCTGCATTTTCCCAAGGTGATCTGCAAAATCTGGCCTGGTTGAGGGTCCCGAGGACAGGTTTGGGAAACACTGCACTAGAGAAAGTACATATACATCTAAAAGGTGAGAAGATTGCAACTCCAACACAACGCTGCAGGTCTTCTTCATTATTACCAGGTCTAACACAGGAAATTGTGTCTTGGTGGTACATATGCTATTAAGGGATAGCGATTCAACTGCTGCCTAAATCGTATTAGAAAACATTGCCTCATATAACACAAGGCAATGTTTACAGCCATTAGAACTATTCATTTGTTTTCGATGGTTCAATTCGGGCACTAAATTCAACTAGCATAAGGCACCCAGGATTCAACATGCCGGCCAACACTATTCTCCAGACTGCTCTATTCTTGCAATTGTATTCCATTTGTGCATTTATTAATTTCTGGCTGATTAGTTGTCTTTTAAATTCCCCTCTCTTTTACTTAGTATATCCACCCCCTCTGCTTCTCCCTCCCCCTCCTCCTACTTTGTAAATTCTTTAACAATCTGGGCACTTGTACCAAATCTCACTCTTTTTCCTCACAGCATACACAGACAGAACCACATTTCCTCATTCTGCTGTCCCACCTACCCACCCCATCCACCCCCACCCAGGTCCAGTACCTAATTTCAGGTCCATCCCAGCTGTTTCCATTTCTCTAATTACTCTTACTAAGCCAAAGCTTCTGGTCCATCCCACACAATCCCTGCTACATTCTTTCTGGCCACCATCTTCACCTTACCTCTGCTCCCACTTGTTTCACTTACCCCTGTCCCTTAGATTGTAAACTCAGGGGATGTCTGGCTGAGCACTGGGTTAAAGTGCTGTATTACCTGGACAGCTATCCTACGGGCAGGGCTGTTTTTTCCTCTTTTATCATGAACGTCTCATGTTTGTGCTCCCCCATTGTAAAGCACTACGGAATATGATGGTGCTGTATAAATGCCTGTAGCTGTAAATATTCCAGTTGAAGTACTTTGCATAGAAAATGCAGCTTATTAATTAGTTTCCTTTTTTAACCTAATTCATTTACAAAATAATTCACATTAAAGAGCAGAGACTAGTTATTAGTTTTCTTCGTGATTAAATATATTCATAGAAACACTGAGAAGTCTGATTCATGAGGTTTTCAAACATATTGAGTAATTTCAGCTAGATGATTTACATATGAGTTTGAAGTATAGAAACGTTAGCCAAGTTATGTCTACATTACATTCCACCCTTAATTAATAGAATTAATTGAGCTGGGCAAACAGTATGTAGTGTGTATGAAGTCACAATTCAAAAACTGCAGCTTTATTTTAATACACATTTTTAAACAAATCCAAAGATAACATACTTACAAAAGAAAATGGATATAGTTGTAGCAAGTAAAAGTTGTTTCTTTGATCTTGTAATAAATTCACATCTGGCATTGAAGTCCTGTAATAAATTCACATCAGACATTCAACTACAAAAACGATACAAATTCCAAGGACACTAAAATGTGTTCTTTAATAATAATTTGTCAAAGCCCACTCACGTTTTAGTCACACTTCTCTCTGGTCAGTAATAACTATGGTTAGCATTTTCACATTTAGGAATTCAAATCTAAAAGTCTAAAAGTGTGAAATTGCAGCGACTTTAATATGTTTGAATGCTAATCCCTGGGAAATGAAAGTTACTAAAATAAAATAGTGAAATAGTAACTAGTATAAAAAGAGAAATAAAAATTGCTAACTGGTTCAGTGTTTTCCTTATGTGTTACCTTTAACCTTTTGTTCTAAGAGACTCCCAGAAGGTGGACCTACAGATATGGCCTTATTTAAGCTAGCTTTACTTGTCCACAATAAATAAAAATCGCTACTAATCTGGAAAACTGCTCTCCAAACGTTAACCACCCAAACACAATGACATATGAAGAGGAAAAGAGAATCTCTACATAAGATTATTTCCCTCCACTGCTATCACCTATAAAACAACATGATGAGTTTAGCTCTACTTTACAAGATGGTATACTTCTCAAAAATCGGAGCAGATGAAACAACATCAGGCTGAAGGGTTTCCAAGAATTAGTGATGGGACCAGCTTTGCTTGCCCTTGTCATGGAACGGCACCCATATACTCTTCCCCAACAAAACATTGCTGTTTGTAGCAGAAAGGACACATTAAAGACTACCTAGCTCACATTCTCCTAGACACACACACATATGAATCTTGTAGGACTCAATGAACATTCTCCCCTACAGTATACAAAGACATGTCTATTACTCACAGCTTCCACAACACTATTCTAGAACTGGTGCTTCCCCATAACTTTTACCAACTCCGACTCTTTCCATTAACCACTTGCTGACAAGTTTATACTAATTGTAACACAGAAAATGTAGAAGACGCCACTTTTTCTTCAAGGTCAATAATGAGACAGCAAATCATGGAATATGTCTTCAGTAAGTAGCGAAACAGACCGAAAGCTTTAGTATATTGTATAAAGCCCCAAATAATGCATTATTGGAGGTTTACAGGGTACACCTCTTGCTGGCTACACCAGAAATGGCAGAAAAATAAAAGAAGCACAATATGCTTCATGACAAATTCCATATATGTTTTTTAGATGGGGATAAAAGCAAGCAGGCTGTCAGCAAACATAGTGCATAATCAGCTAGAGTTCTAAAATTACAAACTCCACAGGTGTCAGGATAGAGCGTCACCTAGCATGCAAAAAAACCCCAGTTAAGTAAGGAAACCCCTAATCTGACAGGTTGGTCCTTAGAATGGCCAGTACTAAGCTAAATAAAGTATATGAACAATACATAGAAGTACTGAACAGGAACAAGAGAGATATCGCAGAACACAGGTCAGTACACAGAATCAGTATAATAAATAACAATACAGGGAAAAGAGCAGAAATCAGAACCGAGAAGTCAAAATCAGGAGAGCATAAACACTGATAATCAGGAAAGCTTTGAGGGATAGCTATAGACCGCAGCAGGACACAGAGCTCATTCAGTTGGTTCTATTTAATGCCCTCCTAGGTCTCTGACCAGATGTAGCAGTCCCAGTTGCTAGACTGCCAGAATGGCGCCCTCTCTGTCCAGGAAACCTCACTGCAGCAACACCAGCTGGAATGACAATAGGTACAGGTTACCCCCAAATTTGACAACCTTCAGGGTTATTCAGAGAGCGTGAAAAGCAGGAGAATGACTGGAGAATGAAAAATTCTAGGTCAACATAGCTAAACCAGAAAAATTCTCCCTTTCATCCCACTTTCCAAATCGGCTATTTTGACCTAGAATTTTTCATTCTCCAGTCAATCTCCTGCTTTTCACGCTCTCTGAATAACCCTGTTTATATATTTGCATCCTTGAAGAGGACTTACCATAACAACATTTTAATGAAGTTCATATGGAAACCTATTAGGGACTTTGATCTCCTCCCATTATACCAGCTAATATCATTACCAAATGAAAAGACAGCATATCCCTCTGGAGATAACATTTGTGAGCCAGGTCAATAGTATCAGGAAGAAAAAAGACTAACATTAATATTCCCAAGGCCCTTTTAGTCATCTTAACTTTCTCCTAAATCATCAATATATCTAATATAATCATCGGTTGTAATGATGCATAGGCATTCGATCATGTGATTTGCCCTTATCTATAGTACTTCCTGAAATTCCTCCAATTTGATCAAAAGTTCCTGAACATTATTGGGGTTTTGTAAAATTCCATAGCCACCTTTCCATCAATTAATGGCCTAAATTCTCAATTTTTTTCCTGCAAAGGTACACATGGCAGGGATGATCCTTGTCATCCATATTTTTCATTGCGACTGTTGAGACCCTCATTAAAGCTCTGGAAACCACAACAGACATTAGGCATTGCTATATCTCTGCGGGGTGGCATTCATAGGAAACGTATTATTGTTTTTAAGCTATTGCTTACATGGCACTCCAGGGTCAGCTGTCCCTTTGAGGGTTTCCATGGGGTCATAGATTTGTACCAGTTTCCTCCTGAAAGAGACGAGAGAAGGTGATGGTCGGTGCTGTCATCTCCACAGTGGAACCAAAGGCAAGTATGGATTTTATTGATGGTTTTATTTGTTGGGTTAAGTAAACTTTCAACACCAGGTTCTGAGAGACTTTAATGCCCAATGCAGACAAGCATAATGAGCAAACTTGGAATCAATGGTTATTTTCTGTCTGCCCACACATTAATGCCTCCTATACAAAATATAAGTAACCCAGGCAACCCATATGCTACTTCATCCAGAAAAATATTTACAATTTAAAGCAGTAATTTCTGCTTTCCGACATTGTTTAACCTATTCACTTTTGGACAACGACATACAGATGTCAACTGTTTTCCTGCTGTCAACACATCTGTATAGCATTTTCTCTTCCTCACAGAGACAGGTCCATCCACTGGCGATTGCATTGCTCTGCCATAGCTGACTGACTTCATTGAAAGGACAACTATGGGACAACCCAGGGCACTGATGTCATTGTGCATGGGTCAATAATTTCTAAACTAGCAGTGCCTGGGAAATGGATTCAGGGGAGGGGTGGTCCTCATGTAAAGGATATTACCCTAAATTTAGAAAGTTAGAGTCTGACCTTTCCAATGATTCCACATTGAAAAAAAAAATAATTTTTTTTCTAAAAGAGTGGCATTGTTTGCTTTTAACTTATAAAATTAACATCCTTACAGTTCCTCCTTAATAAAATTATTTCCCTGTGGACCGGTCTGTGTGGCACGATCTTTGAATTACTTTTATGGTTCAAAATGCAGATATCTGAACCATTTGTGGCATTGCATTTATACATTTCAAACAAGAAAATGTTCCAATTGCAATTGACTGTAGGGGTTATTCAGAGAGAGCTGATCTGGCCCCGAACAGAGAATTTCCCCATACTGTGCCATTTGGCTATTCAGACAGCGGGCAGTTCCCCAAATTTTGGCAAACTGCCATCAAGTACGGTGCATGTTCGAAGACAGTGAAATCCTCATAGAAAAGCAATGGTTGATGTATTCAGAGAACACTGAACAGCAGTGAAAAGTTGCCGAAATGCCCTGCTGTTTGGTAGTGTCATTCGGCAGGTTTATTCAGGTGATCCCCATAGGCTTCAGTGTTAAAAATATTCCTGTTTTTATTCAATATCCAATAAACTGTTTATTATTTTAATCTGCAGTAAAAAGTCTCTTTATAGATTTTTTAGAATCTTTAACCACTTCGCTGCGGAGGACGCGCTCAGCGCGTCCTGCCGCAACAAGGGTTGCCTGCGGAGCACGTGCTGAGCGCGTCCTCCCGAAGCAGCCTGCGATCGGCCGGATTCCGGCCGATCGCTGTGCCCCCCGGTGCGGGCTGACATCTTGGATGTCAGCCCGTCAATCCGGGACCGCCGCGGGCACAATAGATGTCATCACGGTGGCGTGATGACATCTATTTCAGGCGCCCCCCCCGCGTGTGCGGAGGAGGCGCCTGAAAGGGAGGGGGGGAGGTCCTTCGGACCTCTCTCCCTCCTGATCGCGGGGGTCCTGAGCTTAATGCCAGGCACCGTTTGGAAGGGCACAGCCTGCCCTTCCAAACGGTGGCTGTCATTAACCCCTAGGGAGCCGGATCACGAATCGGCGCTGAAAAGCGCCGGTTCGTGATCCTTTCCCGGAGCTGGCCGACATCTTGGATGTCGGCCAAGCCTCCGGGAACTCCCCCTGAGGACTGGCGTCATCATGCATAGCACGATGACGCCAGTCCTGGAGTTAACCCCTAGCTGCCACCAATGAACCCCCTATCTCCCGATCTGTGGCAGCTAGGGGTTAAAGTTTGGTACTGTTGGATCAGCCAGAGCATGGCCGTTCCAACGATACTAAACACGACTGTGAAAAAAGTTTTTTTTTTTTTTAAAAATTTAAAATAAAAATATATTTTAAAAAAAAATTATAAAAAAAAATAAACAAGTTATTTTTCTTTTTTTTTGGTTTGTTAATGCAGCAATATTGTTCCCATTTCAATTATAATGTGAACAATGATGCTGCACTAACGATTTCTGTATGCGGTGCGTTTGTTAAAAATCGCGTAATTTTCCCCAAAAAAAAATGTAACGAGACCCCATTTCTAATTTTTTTAACAAGCGCGCCCCATACAAAATATAACCGCAATTGCTCGCATGTGAGAATGTGAAAAAAAACACTTTACACGTTGTAAATTATTGAAAATTCATATTTTATTGCATTTTTTGTTATAATATACAGACAGGTCATAACGTATACATATAATAATGACATATTATGAATCTGCCGAGTCTGACGGAAAGAACGATATATAATATGTCTGGGTCATATACTAAAATAAGCCTTCAAAACACGTTTAAACATGATGAGCAAAACCGGTAAAAATTAGCTCAGCACAGAGGCGGGAAATGCCTCAGCAGCGAAAGGGTTAAAGCATTTTTTCGGCAACATTTTTTTCCGTTTTTTTTTAAAAACGTATTTTCTTTTTTCTGTAACAGACCTTTTTATTATCATACATAGGACCTTAAATGTTAATTTCAGACATTTTTGTTCACTAGTTTTTTGCAAACAGCGTTTCAATTTTGACACTTTTGTTCGTATTGTTTGGTTTTTTTAACCGTCCGGAGGCTTGTCAGCTTTCTTCTAAGGCTGGTCGGCGCTGTGCTCGGTGGCTCGTCCGCTGCTTTTGGTCGCCCTATGGCAGGTTTGCGGCAGCCGATTCCCTGCACTTGGGGACCCTGTGGTGAATGGTGAATTCACCGCAGAGTGGGGAAATTAGATTCTCCGAGATGTGCGTAATGACAGAGCACCGAAATGCCGGCGACATTTCGGTGCTCTGAGGATAACCTAATATTTCTCAATTGTATGCAATTCTTGCTAGATTTGTTCAATAAGAGCAATGAGTCTCACATTCCACATAATGCAAAATTAGCTTTCTTGGACATAGGCATTTAGATGTGTCAAGAGATCAGATATAAACCCCATGATATATGATTGCCTCAGTCATTTATAATATGTTATGAGAAATCTAATTTTCTTAGTACATACATACAAATTTATTTTATAGCAATGGGGGGTGGGGGGTGAAAAAAATTACATTCCTGTAGACCTTACTGTTACCTTAATTCATTTTTATAACTTACTTTCATATTCTGTTTTACAGCGTCACTGAGTTTTATGCTTTTACTAGACCGTCAAAACATATTGGAAGTAATAAATATTATCTGAGGAGATTTTGAAGTAAACATTTATATCAGATTGCCAGGCATAATGGCCATCATAAGATAGAAGATAACCTTCATGGATAGTTTAATATAGTCCATCATACTCAGCAATATGATGCAATTGAATAAGCATTTAAATTATTTATAAATACATAAAAAATGGCGTGGTGCCCATACTCACCGGAGCGGCAGCAGCTGCCAGGAGTAACAGCCCAGTTAATGAATAAAACATAACAAGGAAAAAAGGTGTCATCTGCGCTCGTTTCTATGTGTTCCATGTACAACAAAACTGAGGTTTTTGTTTGTTTCAATGGCCATTGCAACGTAAGCTCACTCGCCACTTCACGGCACCCCTTTACAGAGTGAGTACCTAACATGTACCAAAAGGCCGCTCTACTGAGCAGCTCCAAGCCCCTCCTGCTGCTTTTCAGCCAAGGAGAGGCAGAGATGGTGGGTTTTATTTATACACGCACCAAACACTTCCCATTTGAGATTAAAAACAAGAACATGGAAAGAGGAACAGCTGCAGAACGACGGACTGGTGTTACAAGCATGATATACATAAATACAGAAAAAATGGCATCGCGCCCATACTCACCGGAGCGGCAGCAACTGCCAGGAGTAACAGCCCAGTTAATGTATAAAACATAACAAGGAAAAAAGGTGTCATCAGTAGAGCGGCCTTTTGGTACATGTTAGGTACTCACTCTGTAAAGAGGTGCCGTGAAGTGGCGAGTGAGCTTACGTTGCAATGGCCATTGAAACAAACAAAAACCTCAGTTTTGTTGAACATGAAACACATAGAAATGAGCGCAGATGACACCTTTTTTCCTTGTTATGTTTTATACATTAACTGGGCTGTTACTCCTGGCAGTTGCTGACTCTCTGGTGAGTATGGGCGCGACGCCATTTTTTCTGTATTTATGTATATTATGCTTGTAACACCAGTCCGTCATTCTGCAGCTGTTCCTCTTTCCATGTTTTTGTTTTTAATCCCGAATGGGAAGTGTTTGGTGCGTGTATAAATAAAACCCACCATCTCTGCCTCTCCTTGGCTGAAAAGCAGCAGGAGGGGCTTGGAGCTGCTCAGTAGAGCGGCCTTTTAGTACATGTTAGGTACTCACTCTGTAAAGAGGTGCCGTGAAGTGGCGAGTGAGCTTACGTTGCAATGGCCATTGAAACAAACAAAAACCTCAGTTTTGTTGTACATGGAACACATAGAAACGAGCGCAGATGACACCTGTTTTCCTTGTTATGTTTTATACATTAACTGGGCTGTTACTCCTGGCAGTTGCTGCCGCTCCGGTGAGTATGGGCGCGACGCCATTTTTTCTGTATTTATGTATATCATACTTGTAACACCAGTCCGTCGTTCTGCAGCTGTTCCTCTTTCCATGTTTTTGTTTTTAATCCCAAATGGGAAGTGTTTGGTGCGTGTATAAATAAAACCCACCATCTCTGCCTCTCCTTGGCTGAAAAGCAGCAGGAGGGGCTTGGAGCTGCTCAGTAGAGCGGCCTTTTGGTACATGTTAGGTACTCACTCTGTAAAGAGGTGCCGTGAAGTGGCGAGTGAGCTTTCGTTGCAATGGCCATTGAAACAAACAAAAACCTCAGTTTTGTTGTACATGGAACACATAGAAACGAGCGCAGATGACACCTTTTTTCCTTGTTATGTTATATACATTAACTGGGCTGTTACTCCTGGCAGTTGCTGCCGCTCTGCTGAGTATGGGCGCGACGCCATTTTTTCTGTATTTATGCATATCATACTTGTAACACCAGTCCGTCGTTCTGCAGCTGTTCCTCTTTCCATGTTTTTGTTTTTAATCCCAAATGGGAAGTGTTTGGTGCGTGTATAAATAAAACCCACCATCTCTGCCTCTCCTTGGCTGAAAAGCAGCAGGAGGGGCTTGGAGCTGCTCAGTAGAGTGGCCTTTTGGTACATGTTAGGTACTCACTCTGTAAAGAGGTGCCGTGAAGTGGCGAGTGAGCTTACGCTGCAATGGCCATTGAAACAAACAAAAACCTCATTTAAATTATTTAGCCTAAAAACAGATACAGGGAAAATAAGTGATTGCAGAGTACAGGGAAACATAAATCTGTAGTAATGATAAAAGTAATATGAAAATGTGGATTTAAGATAAAAAAATAAATAAAAGTAAACATGAGCAATTCTAGAAAATACACGATTTGCTGAATATTTATAATTCTGTAGAAAGAAATAAAGAAGAATATAACGATTACAATTATTTTTAATTCAAATTAAACTTAGTGCTTCTTGAAAAATGCTTATAAAGTTAATACTTTTTATTAATTATGTATTTCACAAAGAGGGATGGTTAAAATTACTTTCATTTAAAAATATAAATGTTCAGTACAGTCTAGATTTTAATAGATACAAAAGGATCTAGTCACAGAGCACTGAAATTTTGGTTCTTTTCACCTTGGTACATTTCAGCGATTTCATTTTGCCACAATTTTGGTGAATTCACTATTCAACGAATGGTCATCGTAGTGCACTGAAGATGAAGTCACCAAAGCAATTCTTGCACCATGGCGAAAAATGCTGAAGTGTACCGATAACCACCGAATTAGCATCAGAAATCAGCCAAATTGGGGGGGGGGCAGGAAAGACTCATTCTACTAATAGGTGCATAAATCAATAAAATGTGTCAAAATAAAAAGGTAGTTTAATAAAAAAAAAAAAAAAGGTCTGTTACAAAAAAGTCCTTTCAAAAAATAAGAAAAATGAAAATGTAGTCTAAAGAATCCAAAAACATGTTCCAAAAAACGTTTTTTTGCTGAAAATTAAGTGAATTTTTTTTTAAAAAAAGACCGTTCAAACAACAATTTTACGTGTTTACATTAAATTCTATGGGATTCGCCTGTTTAAACCTGTCAAACTGAAACACCAAAAATTGGGTCATTTCGCAAGAATTTTGGCGCAGTTCGCCATGTGAATACAAGACATGATAGACTTCTATGGGATAATAGGACAATTGCAGTGCTGCCGAACGCTACCGAATTGTGACGAACTCTTGCGCATTGCACTGCATTTTGCTGTCAGTTCACCAGTATTTGGCAAATTGACAGCTTAGTGAATAGAGGAAGTGGCCCGAAATTGCACCGAACAGTGAAATTCACCTTTCAGTGCAATTCCTGGCCAATTCGGAGGTTAGCGAATAACCTCTATAGGTTTTAAAGATTTTACTTATATCAAGTCAGTAAACATTTTTCTAATTTATTACCATCGCTAATTTTTGGTTTTAGCGAGTTTTTCCTTTTTAAACCAAGCGTTCAAAGACTTCTCCCTCCTGTACATAATCCATGCACTTTACTTACTAGCCAAGTCCCTTCACTTGTTTCTGCTGTACTCATGCAGGTTGCATTATTTATTTCCGAAGTGTAAACAAAAACAAAAAATTAGGGACCCCTGACTAAGGGATACACCTTAAAGAACAGGAGTGCCAGAAAAAAAACCAAAAAAAAACACAGTAAATACTTTATTGGTATAAATAAGAGACATTTATCGTGAACACCAGAAAATTATAAAATAAAGACACATGGCAAAATTTTTGATCAATCTTGATAGGAGACATAGGTCTTAATATTAACCTTGTTCGAAAAGTGTCTAAGGCACAATATATGCCATTACAGAAGCATGTCAATAATACAAAGCCATTGCCATAATTCCTGCTATACCGCCACATATACAGGCGTGCATCCAGTGATCCAAAGCACAAAAAAAATAAACCTAGACTGGCCCTTATAGTCTCAAGATTTCTGCATTTCCCCTACAAGAATACAAAAGTCCCACACATAATTAAAAACAGGAATAGCTCACGCTCGACACATGTTTCGCTGGCTTGCTGCCAGCTTCAACAGGAGCAAAATTGAGACTGAAAAAATTCTACTGATGTTCCTCCTATATAGGGAAATCCAAAGTCCCTGCTCCAATGAGCTTCTAAATATCCCATCTGGTTCTCATTTCACAATTAACATCAGTGATCTGTCTCAATGTATGATTGTCTGCAGCCAATCAAAATGGCCCATCAGTAAGCCATTCACAAGAATGAAACACCACGTGACCCTTTTGAGCCAATCAAATCCATCTGTCACCATAACAGCATTTAAGCATTGTAAATACGATCTAGATTGTTCAATAATAAACACTATAAACATAAACCCATGACTAGCATCCCATATTATCAATCAATAATACCACAGGAGTATTGTACAAAAGTGGAGCAAGATGTATTGGTTGACTACTCCATTAAATCCACCAGAATGCAAAGGATGAGGAAAAAAAAAAAAAACACATGATCCCTTTGGGCCAATCAAATTCATCTGTCACTGTAAACATTTAAACCAATCACAAGAATGAAACAACACATGACCCTTTAGGGCCAAATTGTTCAGAAGTAAATGCTATAAACCTAGACCCATGAGTAACATCCCATGTTGTCAAACAACAGTAACACAATAGTTTTTGCGCGTCCATTTTAGGCTAGGGTCAGAGTGGGGCAGTCGGAACGCGCGTGCAGGCGCACTAAATCACGGCGGCAGTAGCAGCACATAACGGCCAATGACGGCCAATATACGCAGTACGTGCGTACAAAAGTGCGCCGACACCACGCAACCGGCAAATGAACGCATTTTTCTCAGAACGTGAAACCGCTGCTACAGACGTACAGAGTGCGCTGCGGCCGCATGGCAGCGTGTGTGCGTGATTAGGAGACGTCAGACACTGCTAGTGTGCGGCCTACATAACGCTCAAACAGCCGGATTTCCCTAGAATTGCGTTGGTGAGTACCTGCGACTGTGCGACTGTGGTCGTCTGACCACTTAAGCGTATTCCGTGAAAAAATGCGTGCGCACGCATCGACGTACATTTTGACGGTGGCCGCAGAAAATGCGCTCATCTGTCCCTAGCCTTACACGCGCAATTTTTCCATAGTATGAAAAAATGCTCGCGGATTGCAATATCAGTGTTAATTTACACTCGTTAACGTTTAACGCTTCAAGCACAAATTAACGCACTGGGCGAGCGATTTTGCGCAAAGATTGTAATAGGGCCCTGTAGATATATTCTAAGTTGTTCATAGTGGACGCTATAAACATATACCTGATGACTTGCATTTCTAACTTTGTCCATATACATTCTTTCATATGAACCAACTGAAGAGAAAAAATCCACTTTTGGAAAGCTCCTGAATATATCGGGAATGAAGAGTGATACTAAGAAAGATCACTGATCGGGGACAGATCTGAGAGCTACAAAAGTGGGGATGGTGAAGTCCCGGATGTTTACGGGCTGACGGAAGTGGAGGTGGAGATCACGAGAGAAACCGGATCCCAAACCAAGGACGTAACTCCGAGGGTACGTTATGGGGAGCATTAGACTGAGGACCAAAGACTGAAACCAGTGGGAGTGTTGGAGAGGATGTTACAGCTTGAAGGAACTTCCGGGAGGAACGAAACCGGAAGAGATGATAGGAATAATACCGGAAGTGATCTTCAGATTCACTGAAAACTAAACTAAAGATATCCAATGAGATCGGATTTTGAAAATGACAATGGGGCTGATTGGACTTTGGAACAGGGATTTATGGGAATATAAATGCAGTCTATGACTTGACCATATAAGGAAAACGCCACAGCTAATGAGCTGACCAATGAAATCCCTGTAAGGGTAATAAAAGGAATGATGGGTGTTCTGTTTGTTATATTATTTTGCTTTTTATAATTTATATATTTGTATTGCCCTTGAAAAAGTCTATTTATAGACAAAACGCGTTGGGCTTTGTGCATGTTATGCTATTTTATTCATCTTTTTATTTACTTTGGAATAAAAGTTTTTTATCCTACACCCATCTTCTTGTCAAATTTGGCAATTCCAACACCCGTGATTCGTTTGAATAGACCAACGGGGATTCATATTAGACGCTGAGGTTTTCCAATTTTCTTTTCCTGTCTATGTATGGAGTATTGGACCATCTCCAGGTAACCTCCTCAGCATTTCATCTCAAAAGATAAGTTGACTCTTTTTTCTCTCTATCACCAATTGCCAGTTATCATTGTAATTAACAATTAGCCAGAGATGTCTCTAGTGATCACAGGATGTGCCTGCTACTTTGATCTATGTGATCACTTACAAGGTGATGCCACTGGGTCTGGGATGTGCTTTTCCATTTGCCCAAGCTGTGAAATGCTTGTGGACTCATGTGGGGACGGGACACAGGACATTCCATTAGAGCAAATGGGTAATTTCCCCCTTATCAGGCTGATCAAAGAAAACCTATTCTGCAAAAGCCTGTGATATCCCTTCAAAAGGTGACTTAGTGGTCACGAAAGAGACAAACATCTTAATTACTTCCTAGCATAGCAAGAAACATAGGCTTTGTGGGTCAGCTGTGCAGCCTTGGCAACTTGTATATATTTATAGAGATAGCTATATAGACAGATACATACACTATATTGCCAAAAGTATTCGCTCACCTGCCTTGACTCACATATGTATGGGTGAGCGAATACTTTTGGCAATATAGTGTATATATATATAGATATATATACAGTATATATATAATCGTGACACCTCATTTTTTGTTCTCTTGTTTAGTGTTCTAATGGTTGAAGGTTTAATCCTTTTGAACAGGTCTGTTCTCTCAGACTTAAGGTAGGAGAGAGGTGACTACAGTGGCCATTCAATGGCCATTGAAACAAACTAAAACCTCATAGTGTTTCGTTGTACATGGAAATACATAGAAATGAGCGCAGATGACACCCTTTTCCTCTTGTTATGTTTTATACATTAACTGGGCTGTTACTCTTGGCTGTTGCAGCCGCTCCCGTGAGTATGGGCGCGACGCCATTTTTTCTGTATGTATGTATATTATGCTTGTAACACCAGTTCGTCATTTTGCAGCTGTTCCTTTTTCCATGTTTTTGTTTTTAACCCCAAATGGGAAGTGTTTGTTGCGTGTATAAATAAAACCCACCATCTTTCTGCCTCTCCTTAGCTGAAAAGCAGCAGGAGGAGCATGGAGCTGCTCAGTAGAGCGGCTTTTGGTACATTGGTTAGGTACTCACTCTACAAAGAGGTGCCTTGAAGAGGTGAGTGAGCTTACGTTGCAATGGCCATTGAAACAAACTAAAACCTCATAGTGTTTTGTTGTACATGGAAATACATAGAAATGAGCACAGATGGCACCTTTTTCCTCTTGTTATGGTTTTAGATTATATTGATTCCGTGTACAGACCCTGGCTATTGTATTTGGTTTGTGGATTTGCTCTATTGACCCCTTTTGTGCTGGTTAATATGTGTTCTGACCTCAGCTAGCTCCTCTGACTGTTCTTTGTGCCTTAATCTCTGTTGTGATATATATGTAGCGATATGTATGGAACCAGGACAGAGAGTGTTTGGTTCCAGGGGAATTTGAATATATGTTGCACTGCAGTTCAGCAGGAAGTAGTTGAGGAAGTCAGTCACATGGACACTGAATAGAAGTTAGAGATGAATTTATAAATCCTCTTATAAATTGTTTTGTTAATAAATTTGCCATTTTCAGGCAAGGAATCTGTCTCAGACATGGAAGAGATGGAAAGAAGATATTAATCTATACACAGACCTAATCATGGCTGACAAACCAGAGGAGACGAGGGTAAAACTGTTCCTTTACTTACTTGGAGGCAAAGGCAGAGAGGTAAAAGACACCCTTCTCCTAGGAGTGGCAGCTCCCTCACTTGCTGTGCTAATTAAAGCATTTGATGATTATTGTGAGCCAAAACAAAATGAGACTGTGGAAAGATATGATTTTTTTTTTCAAGGACTCAGAGGGAAGAGGAAGGGATTGAGGCATATGTCACAGAGCTGTGTACACAGGCAGCCACTTGCAATTTAGGAAATATCAGGGACTCATTAATAAGGGACAGGATTGTATGTGGCAGAAGGGACTCTAACCTCAGGGAATGCCTGTTGAGAGAAGTGGATTTAGCACTGGAAAAATTTATACAAATAGGTAGAGCTGCTAGTGCTGAGCTGTGTAAAGGAAGGGTGAAGTTACTGGAGAGTTCCAGTGCAGGGTCAAACCATGGGATGGAAACAAGTTACACCATTAGGAAGGATCAGAGCAGAATGACAATGGCTCCAGATAAGACAATATAGTGCATGTATTGTGGTAAGCGTCACGAGAGACTAAAAGAGAAATGCCCACCATTTGGCAAGAAATGTATAGGATGCAGTAAAGCCAATCATTTTATTAGCAGTGCCGTGCCAATCGACAACACGGAAATCCAGCAGTACAAACTGTTTAAAGAGTCAGCAGATTCAGAGAAATATGAAGACATTAAATATGAAGACAACTTTTCATATTTGTGCACTGAAGAAAACAGTAAGCAAATTTCTATCAGCTTTGTTTGCTACCATGCTAATCGACCAGCAAGCAGTTAGATTTCAGATCCATTGTGGAGCGGACAGTAATGTCATACCAGCAAGATTGGTGGAAGACAAATCTAAAATTCTAGCATGTGATAAAATGTTAAGGATGTACAATAAGAGCATACTGAAACCAGTAGGGGTATGTATGATTAAAATAAGAAACCCACACAATCAAAAGTTATATCAGAGAAAGATATGCTACGGGATGCGGGATGACAATAGAGTTCTGCTAGAGCAACCACAAGTTTCCAGAAACACCCTTACTAGAAGTGTTAGATGTAATCAAAAGTCAGCATATCTAAATGACTATCAGGGTAATTCAATGAGATTCGAAAAGTCACCGCACATTCGGTGACTTTTTGTTCTCTTCAATTCGGTTCCTTTTGCCGATCCCATTTCGGTGACCCTGCGGTGTATTCAGTGAGCACCACAGGGTCCCCGAATTGCAGGGAAAAGCTACCGCAAACCCGACGAAAACTAACCGCAAAACCCACCGAATGCACGCCGAATACCCGCAAAAACATCTGGATTAACCCGTCGAAAAACCCGAGCAGGAGCCGATCACACACAGCCGAAGCCTCTGGAGAAAGCCGACACCGCAGACAAGGCAGTGAATAAATTAGCAAAACAGTTTGTGTGAATGTTTGAAAATGAAACGCTGTTTGCAAAGAAACTACTGAGCGAAAATGTATGAAATTTACATATGAGGTCCAGGGAATGATAATAAAAAGGGCTGTTACAGAAAAAATAAGTAAACTTAAATAAAAATAAAAAAATCAGACTTTTAACCCCTTAGTGACCGGGCGGTTTTACACAAATCCGTCCGTTCGTGACCGCAGCTGTTTTTACGTTTCTGCGCTCTTAGTGTTTACGTCAAATTTTCCTCTTACTCGTTTATGTAACCCACACATATTTTACACTGTTTTTCTCGTCACTAAATGGACTTTATAAAGATACCATTTTTTTCATCATTTCATATAATTTACTATAAAAAATATTGTGAAATATGACACAAAAATTGAAAAAACACAACTTTTTCGAACTTTGACCCCCAAAATTTCTTATGTATCAACAACCGTCAAAAATTTTTTATTCCTTAGTAGTTTCTAAATTTAGTACTGAGTTTAGCAATACCCAATGTTTACATATTCCTCGCTTTTTTCCTTATTTTATGCAACAATAAGTGCAAGTAGCACTTTGCCATTTCCAAAGAGTTTATTTTCAAAACTAGTGATAGTGACATTGTAACACTGATATCTGTCACTAATTCCTGAATAACCCTCCACATATACATATTTTTTTAAAGTACACAAATCAAGGTATTAAACTTGGGGTATTTTGACTCTTTCCATGCAAACCATTTTACCACAAATCTATGCCAAAGTTTGAAAAAAAAAAAAATTTTGGTGATTTTTTTTTTTTGAACGTAATTTAAGAATACATGTACTGTGAACTTTAAGGTTTACTGCCAAAAAGCACCCCAAAATATGTTCAGCAACATCTTCTGAGTAAATTGATACCACCCAAGTATAGGTATGTCGGGTCATTTGGGGGCTAAAAGGCCTTATTTGGGGGGTGCACATTTCAGTTTTCCAACTTGGAATTTTCACATTTCGTCATCATGCACCCATGTCCTTTGGGACATTTTTGAAGCCGGCCAAAGTAATTTACCCCCATCAAACCATATATTTTTAGAAAGGGCACACCCTAGGGTGCTTCAAAGAGTTGTATTTTAACACTTTCCATGCACTAGCTCTTTGTCAATCTTTCAGGTAGTCACTTTTTGTGTTATTTTTTCACACACATTGTACTTTAGGCATGAATTGTCAAATCCAGTTATGGGTTACTGCCAAAAAACACCCCAAAATATGTTCAGCAACATCTTCTGAGTAAATTGATACCACCCATGTATAGGTATGTCGGGTCATTTGGGGGCTAAAAGGCCTTATTTGGGGGGTGCGCATTTCAGTTTTCCAACTTGGAATTTTCACATTTCGTCATCATGCACCCATGTCCTATTTGGGACATTTTTGAAGCCGGCCAAAGTAATTTACCCCCATCAAACCATATATTTTTAGAAAGGGCACACCCTAGGGTGCTTCAAAGAGTTGTATTTTAACACTTTCCATGCACTAGCTCTTTGTCAATCTTTCAGGTAGTCACTTTTTGTGTTATTTTTTCACACACATTGTACTTTAGGCATGAATTGTCAAATCCAGTTATGGGTTACTGCCAAAAAACACCCCAAAATATGTTCAGCAACATCTTCTGAGTAAATTGATACCACCCATGTATAGGTATGTCGGGTCATTTGGGGGCTAAAAGGCCTTATTTGGGGGGTGCGCATTTCAGTTTTCCAACTTGGAATTTTCACATTTCGTCATCATGCACCCATGTCCTATTTGGGACATTTTTGAAGCCGGCCAAAGTAATTTACCCCCATCAAACCATATATTTTTAGAAAGGGCACACCCTAGGGTGCTTCAAAGAGTTGTATTTTAACACTTTCCATGCACTAGCTCTTTGTCAATCTTTCAGGTAGTCACTTTTTGTGTTATTTTTTCACACACATTGTACTTTAGGCATGAATTGTCAAATCCAGTTATGGGTTACTGCCAAAAAACACCCCAAAATATGTTCAGCAACATCTTCTGAGTAAATTGATACCACCCATGTATAGGTATGTCGGGTCATTTGGGGGCTAAAAGGCCTTATTTGGGGGGTGCGCATTTCAGTTTTCCAACTTGGAATTTTCACATTTCGTCATCATGCACCCATGTCCTATTTGGGACATTTTTGAAGCCGGCCAAAGTAATTTACCCCCATCAAACCATATATTTTTAGAAAGGGCACACCTAGGGTGCTTCAAAGAGTTGTATTTTAACACTTTCCATGCACTAGCTCTTTGTCAATCTTTCAGGTAGTCACTTTTTGTGTTATTTTTTCACACACATTGTACTTTAGGCATGAATTGTCAAATCCAGTTATGGGTTACTGCCAAAAAACACCCCAAAATATGTTCAGCAACATCTTCTGAGTAAATTGATACCACCCATGTATAGGTATGTCGGGTCATTTGGGGGCTAAAAGGCCTTATTTGGGGGGTGCGCATTTCAGTTTTCCAACTTGGAATTTTCACATTTCGTCATCATGCACCCATGGCCTTTGGGACATTTTTGAACGGCCAAAGTAATTTACCCCCATCAAACCATATATTTTTAGAAAGGGCACACCCTAGGGTGCTTCAAAGAGTTGTATTTTAACACTTTCCATGCACTAGCTCTTTGTCAATCTTTCAGGTAGTCACTTTTTGTGTTATTTTTTCACACACATTGTACTTTAGGCATGAATTGTCAAATCCAGTTATGGGTTACTGCCAAAAAACACCCCAAAATATGTTCAGCAACATCTTCTGAGTAAATTGATACCACCCATGTATAGGTATGTCGGGTCATTTGGGGGCTAAAAGGCCTTATTTGGGGGGTGCGCATTTCAGTTTTCCAACTTGGAATTTTCACATTTCGTCATCATGCACCCATGTCCTATTTGGGACATTTTTGAAGCCGGCCAAAGTAATTTACCCCCATCAAACCATATATTTTTAGAAAGGGCACACCCTAGGGTGCTTCAAAGAGTTGTATTTTAACACTTTCCATGCACTAGCTCTTTGTCAAACTTTCAGGTAGTCACTTTTTGTGTTATTTTTTCACACACATTGTACTTTAGGCATGAATTGTCAAATCCAGTTATGGGTTACTGCAAAAAAACACCCCAAAATATGTTCAGCAACATCTTCTGAGTAAATTGATACCACCCATATATAGATTTGTTCTGTTGTTTTTGGGGTGCTACGCCAATCTTTGACATGTGCTTGTCAATTTTCTAATTTGACATACAGTATCTTCTTTGCTTATCTTCTTTTTAGGGGCCTTTTTACATACCCCAGTTTTATGAACGTGCATATATTTGGTAAGCTAACACCCCAAAGTATTGTAAATGGAGTGTTTTTATGCTATGGATGCATCCGTTTGCTCCAAACAAATTAGATACTGTTTGGTGGTCATTTTTCATTTTCACACCCACATCAGTTTTGGACTGTGATTTAGGAGACACTGTTGTTTTTTACTGCATGAAAACTCTCCAGGTTGTTTTCTGCAAGGTCTCCTGAGTACACCCATGCCCCCCATGCATAGGTTTGCCAGGATTTTGGGAAGGTTCAAATACAATTTTTATGACTTTGTCATTGGAGTTGAAATTGAGATTATTTCTTCAGCTAGGCCTAGCTTTGGTTTTGGGTCTACCGCATACCCCAGTTGAATTATTGCCAGAAAATTGTTTATATTTGTTATGTTGACACCCCAAGGTATTGCATATGGAGTGCTTTGATGCCATGGATGCAACGGTTTTAGCCCAAAACATTTGAGAAGGTGTGTGGCGGTAATTTTTCAATTTTCAGATTTTTACGCCCACAGTAGTTTTGGACTGTGATTTAGCAGACACTGTTGTTTGTTACTGCATGAAAACTCTCCAGGTTGTTTTCTGCAAGATCTCCTGAGTACACCCATGCCCCCATGCCTAGGTTTGCCAGGATTTTGGAAGGTTCAAATACAATTTTTATGACTTTGTCATTAGAGTTGAAATTGAGATTATTTTTTCTTCAGCTAGGCCTATCTTTGGTTTTGGGTCTACCGCATACCCCAGTTTGAATTATTGCCAGAAAATTGTTTATATTTGTTATGTTGACACCCCAAGGTATTGCATATGGAGTGCTTTGATGCCATGGATGCAACGGTTTTAGCCCAAAACATTTGGCAACAAGGTGTGTGGCAGTAATTTTTCAAATTTCAGATTTTTACGCCCACAGTAGTTTTGGACTGTGATTTAGGCTAGGGTCAGACGAGCGTAGTGTTCACGTCCGTGATCGCGCCTAAAAGTACGTCCGTGATAGCATGACATAAAGTCCAATGGAGCGACGACACGAAGTACGTCCGCACTGAACTGCGACGCACAACGGCCGCGGCCCACGGACGCAAGGCAGGCAAGAACGTAGAACCGCTAGACGGCCGCACAAAGCGCTGCGTCCGCAACGTCTGCATAGCTTTGTGTTGAGTGATGGAACGTGGTCAGACGGACTGCATTTATACGTCCTGCATTTTTCACGGACAAAATGGTTTTGCAATTGAATTTATTGTCCCTCCTACATCTGTCAAAAATAAATGTCAGTGAAAAAACGGACTGTGTGACCACTACTGCGTCTTCCGTACTGACGATGTCCGTACTGCACGGACGTACAGTCCGTAGAAATCACGCTCGTCTGACCCTAGCCTTAGCAGACACTGTTGTTTGTTACTGCATGAAAACTCTCCAGGTTGTTTTCTGCAAGATCTCCTGAGTACACCCATGGCCCCCATGCATAGGTGTGCAAAGATTTTGGCAAAATACAGCACCAATTGTAGAACATAAAAATGTACGAATAAAATGTAAAAGTCTGGTGCCTGTCAAACTGGGGATGCTCTCTAGGGGAGCACAGGCTGTTGTCACTGAAGTGCATGAAACGCAAAAATTTTTCATACCTTCTACGTGACATTGATTGGAGGTAAAGGGGTAGAGCAGGGGGCTACTGCTCCAGCAGGAGCGATTGAGGGCTTCTTTATGATGCCCTCAGCATAGTAAGTGCCCAGAATTTCAGAAATTCTGGCACATCTAGCGGGGTCCATTGCTGCCTTGCCAAGTAGGAGTCTGGCTTCGCAGCACAATGCTGATGGGCATACAGATTTGATTGGGCCACGATGTGGCCCAACAAATCATCCCCCATAAACACCTGCAAAAACTGTGTGGCGGTAAATCCTGCAACATCAATATTGATGCCAGGATTTGCCGTGAAAGGAGGGATATCTGGCCTCTGGCGATGAGCTGTGCGTCTCCTGCTGGCAGGTGGTGACCAGGATCTGCATCAGAACATCACTAGATACATCAGCCAGCATAGATAATGTATCTAGCGACGCCTCTGAGCAGTTAGCGGGGTCGAAATGAGGGTCTGAGTCTGACGCAGATGCCTCAGATTCTGACGCCAGGATGGCATATGCCTCCTCGGCGCTGTACACCCTCTCAGACATTTATATAATAGATTATAAAATTATAATAATTATTATATATATATAAGCGGATTGTTGGTTCTTAGAAGAACCGTTGGGTTTCACAAGAAAATACAAATAAACACCTAAATCTCTCTAAATCCCTCTAAACCTGCCTCAATTCTTCTAAATCTCCCTAAAATCTCTCTAAATCTGCCTCAATTTTTCTAATCTCACTAAATCTCACTAAAATCTCTAACCTGTCAATCTGATCTCTCTCTCTCTCACCAAAACACAAGTGAGGAGAGGGAGGAGAATCACAGAGGTCAGAGCCAATATTTACAAAATATTGGCCTGACCTGACAAATTAGAAATTTTATTTTGATTTTTTCTAACTTCTGATTGGATGTTGCTAGCCTGCCTCTCTGATGAGGCAGGCTAGGAACATCCCACTCAGCCCCAAGATGACCCTGCCCTTAGAACCCTAACCCTACCCCTGACCCTGCCCTTAGAACCCTAACCCTAACCCTACCCCTAACCCTACCCCTAACCCTACCCCTACCCCTAACCCTACCCCTACCCCTACCCCTAACCCTACCCCTAACCCTAACCCTAACCCTAACCCTAACCCTAACCCTACCCTAACCCTACCCCTACCCCTAACCCTACCCCTAACCCTAACCCTAACCCTACCCCTAACCCTACCCCTAACCCTACCCCTACCCCTACCCCTAACCCTACCCCTAACCCTACCCCTAACCCTAACCCTAACCCTACCCCTAACCCTACCCCTAACCCTAACCCTACCCCTAACCCTAACCCTACCCCTAACCCTACCCCTAACCCTACCCCTAACCCTAACCCTACCCCTACCCCTACCCCTAACCCTACCCCTAACCCTAACCTAACCCTACCCCTAACCCTACCCCTAACCCTAACCCTACCCCTAACCCTAACCCTACCCCTAACCCTACCCCTAACCCTAACCCTAACCCTACCCCTAACCCTACCCCTAACCCTAACCCTACCCCTAACCCTAACCCTACCCCTAACCCTAACCCTACCCCTAACCCTAACCCTACCCCTAACCCTAACCCTAACCCTACCCCTAACTGTCAGTTTATTTTATTTATTTTTCTTTTTTTACACTTTTTTTACACACTTTTTTTACTTTTTTTTTACACTTTTTTTTTACTTTTTTTTCACTTTTTTTTACTCTGCTGGGTGCCTTGATCCCTCGAGGCACCCAGCAGAGCACCTGATCACTGAAGTGATCGATTTTGTACTGAGTGCCACGATAACCTCGTGGCACTCAGTACTTCCTGCCGCTACCGGAAGTGATCGCTTGGGGGGAGCGATCACGGACGGACCGGCGGCAGGTAGTATATTACAAGGATGCCTCGATGTCGAGGCATCCTTGTAATATGCTCAGAGCAGCTGGAAGCGATCCGATCGCTTCCAGCGCTCTGTAGAAGTGCCGGGCACCTCTCCGGTGCAACCGGATGTAGATCGCTCCCGGGGAGCGATCACATGGTGCCCCGGCACTTCTAACGGCCATTGCACGGATGCCTGGACTCCCAGGCATCCTGCAATGGCGTTTGAGCTGCTGGAAGCGATCCGATCGCTTCCAGCAGCTCAAAAACGGCAGGACGTACCATGTACGTCAGCGGGTCTAAGAGAGACCCGCTGCAATGACGTACATGGTACGTCCTCGGTCCTTAAGGGGTTAAAAAAAAAAATCAGAAAAATGCTTAAAATATCTTAAAAAAATCTATAAATAAAGAGACTCTTTACTGCAGAATTTTATAATGAACGGTTTATAAGATATTGAATTAAAACAGGAATATTTTTAACATTGAAGCCTATGGGATTCTCCTGAATAAACTTGCAGAATTAAACCACCGAATGGCAGGGCATTTCGGGAACCTTTCACTGCTGGTTTGTGTTCTCTGAATAGCCGAAGCAGTGCTTTTTCATGGGGATTTCACTGCCCTCGAACAGGCACCGTATTTGGCATATTGCCTGATCTCTGGATACCCGAATGGCCAGGAAAGGTAACCAAACGCTGATTTTCAGCGTTCGGTTACCTTTCTCAAGCAATTCGGAGCTCTTTGAATAACCCTGTATGTGGACTAACTTTACATCACTGGAAGAATGCATTTCAGGTCCTGGATACTGCCTGGAATTGAACTAATGAGAGAACAACTTTTATTTCACCAAAAAGGGAAAATATGTATCAATATGCATGGAAAAAGAACAGAGTGTTTGGTACAGGGGGAAGTTTATAAAACCTGTTATAAGTTGTTTTGTTAATAATGTTGCCATAGCACTGCAGCTGGAGTCTGAGAGGCTATTTCAAAATCAGCAACATTTAAACAGTATACACCCCGTGTACCAACCTTGGATATTCTCATTGACTACATTTGTGCTCCAACCCATGTGTTACCACTTACTGATTTACCTAGCCTGGTAATTGTTATTAAATAATTGTTATTAACTCTTTGTATAACTCTTTCAGAGTTATTCAAAGAGAGCCTAAATGGCCCCGAAATTGCACCGAACAGTGAATTTCCCCATATGGTGGAATTTCGCGGCCATTCGGCTATTCAAAAAGCAGTCAGTTCACCAAATATTGGCGAATTGCCAGGAAAATACAGTGACGTTTGGTGGCAATGAACTCCTCATAGAGAAGTAATGGTTAATCTATTCAGGGAACCCCAAATCAGCACTGAAATGTCAGTGAAATGCCCTGATTTTTGGTGGTTTCGTTCGACATGTTTAAGAAGATTCCCATAGGTTTCAATGTTTAAAAAAAATTCCCTGCTTTTATTAAATATTTATTCAACCATTTATTCTTTTCATTTGCAGCAAATAGTCTCTTTATATATTTACTTTTAGGCTGGGTTCACACCTAGACAGTTTTTATATGCGCGCAATACGCGCGTTTTTTACACTCGTTCGCGCATACGAAAAACGCGCGAAAGCGCATTGCAACGCGTTCGCGGCTATGTCTATGACCGCGAACGCGCTGCTATACGCACCAAAGAAGCTCCCGTACTTCTTTGGGCGTAAGACGTGTTAAAGCGCGTTCCTGCGCGCTTTAAAACGCCCAGGTGTGAATGGGTCCCATAGGAAAGCATGGGATTTCCCCGTTCATGCATTTTAAAACGCGCAGGAATGCGCTTTAAAACATTTAGGTGTGAACGGGGCCTAATGCATTTTTGGGGATTTTTTCGATGACAATTTTTTTGCTTTTTTTTAAATAGCTTTTTTTTCTGTAACAGACCCTTTTTGTATTATTCATGGGACCTTATATATTATTTCCAGGCATTTTCGTGCAGTAGTTTTTTTGCAGTGGTTTTAAAAGATGTAGTGTTCTTTTTACCCTTGTTCGGCGGCTTGTCGGCTTTTTCCATCAGCTGTTCGGTAGGTCGTCAGCTTTTTTTGGATCCATTCGGCGGATCATTGGATGCCTTTGGCGGGTTTTCAGTGGCTCGTTCCCTGCACTTCAGGGACCCTGCGGTGAATGCTAAATTCACCACAGGGTCGAAGAATCAAACTCAAGTTCAGGGAACAGGAGAGCACCGAAATGTTGGTGATGTTTCGGTGGTCTGTGAATAACCCTGTTTGCCTTTGTGTAACCCTGCACTGCCTATTGATACTTTGCGCTTCTCTTTTCTTAGTATAGATCTGACCACTTCAAAGACTGGCCTATCAGATTAGAGATTTCTTTTATTTGGTTGTTTATGTGCAAATAGTCAGTGTCCAGTTTAGGGGTGTCTTCATCTCCTGCCTTCTTCTACACTGTTTATTTGCACTCAGGCAGTAGCTGTCTCCTTCTTTCGGGCTTCTAACCCCAAATATGGGTCCAACCATGGCTCCTGCCGAGTGTCATCCTGACAAGGAGGCAGTGGATTCATCTCTCTGCTTCACAAAGGGATAAATAATAGTTATTAGGATTTTCTGTGTATTTTTATGGAATGCCATTAAAAAAATGGCACTTTGCTGGACTGGTTATTTGGGCTTTCTGTGCCAAAGGGTAGAGCAAACAAGGGAGTTATATACATTTAAAGTTAAAGGGATGGGCTGGGACAGAAAGACAGATAATCAGGGGATTGGTGAAGCGAAAGAAAACCATACACATACAGGAATAAAGCCAATAAAAAATAATAATGGTTAGTAAATTATGCTAAAGAAACAGAGAATGCAGTAATAAATAGGCTTGTGCACCGATTTTTTTTTCGGTTCGATTCGGTTCGATTTGTTCGGATGTTTAAACTTTTCGATTCGGCTCGTTTCGACCGATTTCTGTTTCGATTCGGTTCGGTTCGGATCGTTTTTTGTGTACATTTTTTTTCCGGAATATCGACCATTTTTCATATTTTCGGGTCACTTTGCTCGTTTTTTGTATCGACTTTTCGGAAATTTTCGTTTTTTCGGAACGTCTGTTCTCCTCGTTTCAAAGTGTCTACGATAATTCTGGCGATTCTATCGTGTTTTTTTTATTAAATAAAGATCCTTTTTTTCTTATGAATAATTGAATATACATTTCACAACTTTATTTAATCATATTAAAATGGTATGAAAGCCAAGGAACAAAAAAAATGAACAAAACGATTTAAAAAACGCTAAACTGACCCGAATGCCACAAGAAACAAGTGATACGCATTTACAAATACAAAATTTACAGAATCAGCGATATAACCGATAATAGTTAAATATACGATGTCCAGAATTACCGAAATGGAACCGAAATCACGAATGGAACCGAAATCATGAATAGAGCAAAAATAAATTTCGATTTGACACATTTCAAGTCCATTCGAAAAATCCGAAAATTTTTCGTTTCGGCTCGGAAAACTTTTCGGATCTGACGGTTTTCGGGTCCGATCCGATTCGGAAATTCGGCCGAATCCGAAGACACGAATCGGGAAATTTCGTGAAAATTCTGAAATTCCGAAACCCGAAACGCACATCCCTAGTAATAAATAAGTCCATAACTAGCAATGACCAAGCAGAGATACAATGTTAGACAAGAAGAAAGAAAAACACAGATCTATGAGTATCAAATAGTTGATTGAAGAGATGATCCAATGAATTCCTATGAAGTACCTTGATTCTTAAGACTGCACAGGAAAAATTATGACACTTTGCTGGACTCTTGCGTTCGGCTTTCTGTGCTGGATTCTTTATTTTGCAAAGGAAAAAATATGGCACTTTGCTGGACTGGTGATTTCATGCTTTCTGTGCTTGATTCTTAAGTCTGCACATGAAAAAGTATGACAACAGCACACCCCAATGGCCAGAAAGGATAGGTCGGATCTTATTTGCTAACATACTGTATGTCATTTTAGTAGTCATGGTTTCATTAATTCTGTGTGCTTTAGTACTCATTTTGGTACAACAAAACAGATCTTAGGAATCCATAAATCATGGGGGTATTTAGGCTTGACACTCCAAACACTGTTTTCTAGACATGTGCATTCGTTTTAGTACTAAAACGATTTAGTCCGAATTTTGGGATAATTTAGTTTTAGTATGACTCAAGAGAAACGAAACTGCTCAGTACAAAAAACGAAAGAAACTAAAATAAAATGCACTACATTTTAGTTTCAGTCCTTTTTGTGATATTACATTGATGAGTGAAGGAGACCAGCAATGAAGATCGCAACACCGCAACATCCGAAGTTCTGCACCCTCCTCATGCCAATGCAGTAGGATGTTCTATACAGAGAGTGGCATTAATTAATGCAGGAGTATGTTCTATACATTATACAGAGAGGGGTATTAATGCAGGAGGATGTTATATACATCATACAGAGAAAGGTATAAATTGAGGAGAATGTTCTATACAGAGAGGGACATTAATGCAGGAGGATGTTATCTACATTATACAAAGAGGGGTATTAATTAATGCAGGAGGATGTTCTAAACAATATACAGAGAGGAGCCTTTTTTTTAGCCCTTTAAATCCAGTGGCTGTGAGCGCTGAGATCGGCTGCTTGTTACATTACCTCTCAGTACAATGTATCAGGCACAGTTGTTACAGTAACTGACTAACAGCGCTCAGAGTTTCAGTAAAAAAAGGAAATAATATTGTTCTAACCTCTTATATATAAAAATATTATTTACTAGTTTTACAGAAACTCTGAGCGCTGTGATGAGCAGCAGTCAGTTACTGTAACAGCTTTGCCTGACACGGGGCAGTGTTACAATGTTGGTGCTAACTTAACCAGAGCTGTTGTAAACTGAAAACCTCCATAGGCTATAATGGCTCTGGAAGGTTACAACAGCTCTGGTTAAGTTAGCACCAACTATGTAATATGGCCCACATTGTGCTGAGAGTGAGAGATACTGTAACAAGCAACGATCTCAGCCCTCTGAGGAGCCACCACTACTTTAGTAATTGTATCCACTGGTTTTCGGATGAACGAAATTAGTTTTCATACTAAAGAACTGAAAACGAATTTCTTTAGCAACTAAATAAATTGCATTTTAGGACTAATCCATTAGTTCAAAACGAAATTTTGTGCTGTGCACATGTCTACTGTTTTCTCTTACCCAATATCAGATAAATAATAATATGAACAGAAATATGACATTTTAGACATTCATGCTGTTGTGCTTTATGTAAGAATGTTACTTAAAACAAAAGTATCATATCTATAACAAATCATATCTATAAACAAATTATTTACGACAAAATGTATTACAGTTTAGAGACTACATGCTGGGAATTTTATTACTTTCCATATCTGTTATAATCCTGAACTTCCATCATGTCATGTCCCACGCCGTCCAGGTAGCCCGGTGGCCGACAGCGCCTTCCACACTGCACGCTGACTGGCCATTGAGTGAAGTATTGGATGGTTGCAATCACGTGGTATGGCTGTGGGCAGGGCGTGGTTTGATGACGTGGCGCCTGCCATGTTTAAAGCCAGACGCTTGAATAGCGTTCATTGCCCTGACGTGGTTTTCACTCATTTTAGTACTCATTCCTAATCTGTTTATTGTTCATTTTACTTATCGACTTTGGTTTGTATGACTCTCCCAGCTCTTAACCTCTGGCATTCCTGTGACTACCCGCTTTGGCAATACGACTCCTGGCACTTGGCTGACACTCTACTCTGGTGATATGACCCCTGGAATTCCTGATTACCAACTCTGGCATACAACCTCTGGCATTTCAGATTACCCACTCTGGCATATGACCCTTGGCATTCCTCTGATGTTCTTAGTTGTATTATCCCTTGGTCTGCTGTACTGATTACTCCTCCTATTCTGATTATTGAAAGACGTACTGACCATTCGAAGGATCGGAAGTGTAGGATAGTTGTGTTGCGTACAGGGATCAGACATCTATATCGGGGAAGAACGTGCACAAGGGACAGAAAAACATAAGTGGTTATTCAAAGACCGTCGAATTTGCTACTTTTTCCTGTCAATTTACCTCACAAAATACTTGTATATGTCACAGATTGTAAATTCACTTGGGAGCAGGGACCCCCTGAATCAGGTCATCAACCATGTGTGGTATTCTAATGTATCAACTCCTTTAAGACCGATCTTGTAAAGTGCTGTGGAATTTGTGGTGCTATATAAATAAAGGATTATAATAATAATAATTTTAACCAAAATTGAAAAGGCTAAAATGTTTGCTTGTATTTTGGCACAATATGATTCATAGAACAGGAAGGGCAGGGTCGCACCTATTCCCCAATGGGGCGGCTGCAACCACCAAACGTATCCAGCCCAGCAAGATGTATAAAACATAAGAAAAAAAAAAAGGTGTCCTCTGCGCTTATTCCTCTAACACTGTGTGAAACAAAACACAATTAGAGGCTTTGGTTTACTGCAATGGCCATTGAGTGTAAGCTCACCTGCCAACGTCAAGGCACCTCTAGTGAAGGTGAGTCCTAACCAAATGAAACCACAGGCTGCTGTGTAGCGAACCATATAGGCTCATGCTGCTTTTCAGTCATGAGGTAGACTTGGTGGGCTATTATTTATGCCCTCCTAGAAACAAATCCACCACAATATGATTCATAACTAATATGACGATGTATAAAACACTGTACATAATCCCGGCATGGTAAATGAGAGGCTAGGTATTGGCAGAAGCATTACTTTCTTTGAAAGTGGACAATGCCCCTGCCTTAGAGCAAAAAAACATATTTTTCCCCCTTCATTTTCCCATTTTCCATGGTTATTGTCACAGCCTCGGGGTCTCAAGGGCGGCCTGGGCACCCGGCAGCATCGCTAGGTAGCCGGGTGCCAGGCATTCCGGCTGCACCTGCCGTTCTCGCATCTAATGAAGGGGCGGGGTGCGGCATGGTGACGCAGAGCCTTAATGCAGGGTGCGCGAATTGACTCATTGTCTTGACGTGGAGTTTGTTTCCCGCATTGCTAGTGTACCGTTCATTTGAGTCAATGATTCATTGTTTCATTGCTACGTTGCTGACCTGGACTGTATGAGAAACCTGATTGTTGCTGACTCCGACTGCCTTCTTGACTACTCTCCCTCTGACCAAGCCTGTATGTATGCTATACCCAGAACAGACTCAGAGTGTATGTTGACTCTGCATAACGCTAACTCAGAGAGTATACTGACCCTGCATAACGCTGACCCTGATTGTATGAGGACCCTGTCTGTTGCTAACTCAGATTGTTTACCTGACCACGCCATTTCTGAACACTTGTGTATGAACGACTTGCATAAGCCTGATACAAGCTACTCCTTAACGGTTGTTAACATTAACCCTTGCTACCAGAGTGCATGTTCTGTTCTGAGACCTGCTGTTAAAATTCCAAGGTTGTACTCTGTATTATTGGTGTGTCTCTTCTCCCTGGCTGGGAGTATAGGATTACCGGTCCCAACCATTCAAGAAGCAGAGGGCTTAGAGGTCTGTCCAAAAGGATCCACACCACGGTTATCGAGGGTGAGCAATACAGCGAATGTGACAGTTATGTTTGGTATTGTGGGATTGGCCAGACTCTGGTCTTTCCAATGACATCTCATCTGATTTTACGGAGTTTAATTTACAGACTTGCAGGGGTCCAAAATCCCCCCACCAGTGCATTGGCTTATATTTTAGATGACCAGTATGTAATAACACACTTTCATCAATCCACACTTGTTCCCAGTACAGGAAATAAGTAGAGGAGTTAGAGGTGTTTTGCTTTATAAAAAATAAAGAACATAATGAAATGGAGGGCATAAAATTATAGTGGGACATGAAATGGGGCATAAAGATATGGGGCATAAAAGTGGGACATGAAATGAAAGTGGTGCATGGAACAGGCATTATGGAATGGGACATGCAATAAGGATGGGTATGAAATGGGGAAGAGAAAGGGACATAATGATATTACTCAATAAAGAAGAGAGGGAAGTGAAATAAGGTTTGCCGAAATGGATTTTTGCCTGTGTGCCTAACGTTCATTGCACTGGTCCTGTTTCAACGCCCATCCCACAGTCAGTGCCTTCTTGCCACTGACGTCACCACATGTCCCTGTGATTAATCCATGATAAAAAATGTTAGTGAAACAATTTCATAACTTTTAGGAAAACATTGTGACTCTTAGCTACTTATTAAAGAATCCCTTGTAACATGGCACGCTGACCAGTCACTTCTCTCAAATATCTAGGTATGTGGTTGGACCCTAACCTATCCTTTGGCCCTCACATCGAAAAACTCTCATCTAAACTTTACCCCAAACTAGGCGCCCTGTACAGAAACAAATCCTGCCTGAGCCCCGCAGTAAGGCTAGGGTCAGACTGAGGCAGTGCGAACGCGCGTTCTGGCGCACATAATCACGGCCGCACTAGCAGCAGATGACGGGCAATGACAGCCAATATACGAAGTACGGTCGCACAAAAGTCCGGCCGCGCAACGCAAGTGGAAAATGAACGCATTTTTTCGAGAACGTTAAACCGCTGGTACTGACGTACAGAGTGCGCTGCGGCCGCATAGCAGCGTGTGTGCGTGATTAGGAGATGTCAGACGCTGCTAGTGTGCGGCCTACATAACGTTCAAACACCGGATTTCCCTAGACTTCTTTTTACCCCATCGTCATGAAATACGTCCAGAATTGCGCATCGTCTGACCACTTAAGCGTATTCTGTGAAAAATGCGTGCGCACGCATCGACGTACATTTTGACGGTGGCCGCAGAAAATGCGCTCATCTGTCCCTAGCCTAAGAAAGCAGATTGTACAACAAATGCTTATGCCAGCTATTGAATATGAAGATGTAGTGTACGCAGCCGCCCCGCAAACACATCTTCAGAAACTTACTACATTGTATAACTCATTCTGCCGCTTTGCATTACAATGTAACTACATGACCCACCATTGTGACATGTTAAAAGAGCTAAACTGGCCATCGCTGGAATCTAGACGCACCCTTCACCTTTCCAGCCTGGTGTTTAAGAGCTTTTCTGGGAAGCTGCCACCCTATCTGAATAGACTGCTTCCCCCAGCAGCTCCCTCATCCTATAACCTCTGATCCAGGACCAGCACCTTACTTGCAATACCACAATACAATAAGACAGTGGCTCGATCCTCATTTTCCTACAAAGCACCACAATTATGGAATAACCTCCCAGACACCATCAAATCTTCCACCAGTCTTAAGTCACTCAAGAGCTCCTTACTAACATACCTCAATACAGAATGCACCTGTAAACATGTAACATAATGACTATTTCCTACATATTTATTTTCTGTTAATCTGTATATTTGTGTTGGTTTTTTTTTTTTATATCTTGCATTGTATTACTTTGTATTTCTGTAACTGTAACACTTCAATGTTCTTGAACCCAGGACATACTTGAAAACGAGAGAAATCTCAATGTATCCTTCCTGGTAAAATCCTTTATAAATAAATAAATAAAATGTACAAATAACATCGAAGTACATTAAATACATGTACAATGTAACGAGTTTGTAATAAATTTATATGTATTTATTTATTGACAGGTGAATATATCCATCATTAAATGACTCAGAAATTTGATTTTACACATTTTCAAGCTATCTGTGACTGGCTAGCTGCCAGTTCGACTACACATAATACTGTTTACTCATATATGAACCCTTCATATTATATGTTATTACGCTACATAAGATGCCAGCCTTCGTGCATTCCAGCTGTGGGAATTTTTGGAGAAGGGTAGAAAAAAAATAACCCAAAAATTCCTGATATATCGTATAAGACGACCGGGTGTATAAGACGACCCCCTAATTTTCCAGTTAAAAAATGGGTTTTGGGCTATACTCATCATATTGTATTGTATATCTCGCGTATAAGACGACCCCCAATTTTTGGGGATGTTTTTAAGTATAAAAAGTAGTCTTATACACCAGAAAATACTGTATATTTTGTTCTTCTCAAATAGCAATGGGCCCTAAGATTGTTACATAATGACTAATAATTTATGAGAAAGTTAGACTTCACATATTACCAGTTTCTCCTCGCAGTCAGGTAGTTTTTCTTGCACTTCTTACAAACACTGTTGTATTTTGCAGTTCATTAAAAGATTAGAGGTGACATTAGAAAACATTTACGTGAAATTCTGACTCAGAAGAAAATGGGACTTTTAAAATATATAGCAAGTAAAAAAAAAGTTAAAAATGGTGTTTGTTCTGCACTTAAAATATATTTTTAAACTACTTAAAGAAGCAATAAAAAGCTTTATGGGGTTAACCCCTTCAACACTAGCCTGTTTGCTGAGCTGATTTTTTTTTAAACCCCGTTTTAAATAATGTATTGCAGAACTCATACAAATTTAATTTCTTTATTATTTCAGCAGACATGGCAAATTCAACACATATATGAGTTTGTTGATTAATTCACTGAAACAGTAAAAGAACAGGAAGACATCTAAAGCTATTAGAAGATTAAATATAAAATAAGGATCCAAAATAAAATATCATGGGGCATTAAACAACATTCCAATTATTTAGACAAGCAGCCTGCAGTTCAAAAATCCAATTGTGCATGCATATAAAATATATAAACAAAATAGCACCACTAAGAGCATTAAATCTGCAATCAAATCTTTAAATATGTTACAGTACACATCCCTTAAAGCACCCAGAAGAATGCAAGAAATACTGACAGACGTAAACACTTTGATTTAAATGCCGAGTATATCTATATTATGTCTCCCCAGACCTGATACAAAGAAATAGTCATCACTTACCCTCAAATCCCTTTTCAAACTACAAAAAAAGAGAGATTTTGGTCTACCTAATGGCCACTAACGTATTAAGCCCACTGCCACATCCAGGCAATCTCTTGTGGGTCCTAAACTTCTGAAACACTAAAAAACAGTTTGTGAAAAAAAAAACACCAATACACAATAAAATAAAATGCCATTAAGGAGACACAGCCCCAAACATGTAAGGTGTCCCTTAGAATGTGCTATATATTTTTTTCCTTTTACTTCCCCTGTTTTGTTGTCTGCCCCGGAATTTGGACATTACTTTTGACATGTAGTACACCATCATATCTTTACTTTATCTAACTTTAAAATTTCAAAGTATAATGTGGCAATGCTTTGTACAAGACCATTCATCATAAATTGTATCAACACATAGCATGGACACTCAGAAGGATAACCTTAAACTGGCAGCTTATGTCTGCTCTATAATATCAACTCCATACAGATAGAATAATGCTTTAGATTTCCACTGCAAATTAAACATCAGTTATACAAAGTGTATACTTTGTATAAAATGCTTACAAGGGTATTTGTAGCCTCAATAAATCTAAAAGATACATATCTTAGCTGATTTTGTACGGTCTCATGTTTATGCAAAATAGAGGAGGCAGAGATAAATAACAATTGAATCAGAACTTGTCATGAACTTGAGTAGTTTAATAAATCAATAAACCTGTGTTTCTACTGGGGCTACCATACAAATTGATCAATGCCCTAAAAGCATCACCAATATAAGTGTCAAGCAAAAATTGTGTGCTGTCAGGTTTTGACAGGACAGCTTTGGCATTATATTGAGGCAGATGAAACAAATAGTAACCTTGTCCTTCAGAGATAAACTATTCTTTAAAGCTGCGGAACAAAGTATAAGATGTTCCTTTGAAATGTGTTTGTGGTCTGACTTAGTCACAGTAATACATTTATCTAAAATATTAAACATTAATAAAAGCACTGTTCTCCTTTGTAATTCGAATACATTCATATGGAAGAATTTTAGGCGATAAATAGAATGGCATTATTTGTCAAGTGCCAACAATTCAATCCATATTTTTTTGTCATTACCCCCTCAGTTATTTCAAATCTGAATATATCTCTCTAAAATAAGTCTTCATGAAAACATAAAAAGGCCACTTTAACAGAGCTAATACACAATTATATATAAATATACATATATATATATATATATGTGTATATATAAAAAAACACAAAGAAAGAGCACTCCATATCATTGACCACCTTCTTCCACCATTTTCTGTAGCAAAGAAAAAAAAGCACAATTTTAATAACAAATGTTCAAAAAACCTGACTGAGGTAATAAATTATGGGGATTCAGTTCACAAAGTATGATCATAATTTGCTTAAGCCTGTCACAGTCGCCAATGTATGTATATATATATATAAAGTATATATATATAATATATATATACAGTATATATATATATATAAATAAAGTATATATACAGTATATATATATATATATACAGTATATATAATATATATATATATAATATATATATATATATATATAGATAAAGTATATATATATATATATATATATATACAGATATATATATATATATACACATATATATAATCCAACGGGTGCCTGGTTTTCAACCCTTTACAGCAGAATATATGTGCTCTGGTGCTGCTATACCGTATAAGCAGGAATCATGGAGGATGAATAGCGCACTCTGGAGATTTGATAATAAAAAGCAAATATTTATTTAAACAAGTCGACGTTTCAGTCCATCTGGACTTTTCTCAAGACATAACTAATACATACTGAAACAACCTATAAATAACATGCATCATTACACAGATACAACACAGATTTGAAAAACAATTAACTACTTAGTGCCAACGAGCACCATAGAAAGCCAAATAGAATGCTCCTGACCCTCATTCAGCTCATGTAATATATATTTCTTCTAACTACCAAAGGGGTTATTCAGAGAGCACCAAAATGTTGCCAACATTTTGGTGCTCCCTCGTTCCCCACGCTTCCCTGCACTTCAGTGAATCAAAGTTCCCCACCCTGCAGTGAATTCCGCATTCACCGCACGGTCCCCGGGGTGCAGGGAAAACCCGCCGCAATCCCATCAAACGCCCGCCAGAACTGCCGGAAAAACCACGCTGAACACGCTGGAAAAAGCCAACAAGCCGCTGATCACAGCGCAGACCAGCCGCCAGAATCAGTCGACAAGCTGATGAACGAGGTGAAAAAAAAACACATAACGATTGAAAGTGTCAAAATTGAAATGCTGTTTGCAAATAAACTACTCAATGAAAATGCCTGGAATTTACATATTAGGTCCTATGAATGATAATAAAAAGGTCAGTTAAAAAAAAAGAAAAGATACTTTAAAAAAAAACCTGAAAAAAAATTTCCCCAAAAAATCCCGATAAATGCCTAAAAGATCCTGATATTAATTTAAATAGGAATATATTTAACATTGAAACCTATGGGGTTCGACTGATTACACATGCCGAATGAAACCACCAAACAGCAGTGCACTTCGATAACTTTTCACTACTGTTCTGTGTTCTCTGAATAGGTTAACCATTGCTTCTCTATGGGGGATTTCACTGCCCTCGAACAGGCACCGTACGTGCTGGAAATTCACCAAAATTTGGTGAACTGCCTGCTCTCTGAATAGTCGAATGGCCCCAATATGTCACCGTACGGGGAAATTCCCTTTTCAGTGACATTTCGGGGCCAGATCGTCTCTCTCTGAATAACCCCTCAAGTGTGCATTCTGTTTTCATGTCTACATGGACCATATAGTGGAAAATAGCACAGCCCTCTAAGGCAGTGGCTCCCAACCCAGGTCCTCAAATACCCTTAACAGGCCGGATTTTAAGGATTACCTTGAAGAAATGCAAACTGAATAGTGCAATCACTGAGCAGTAGGGATGAGCTATTCGGGTTCGGACGGTTCAGAGTTCGACCCGAACTTTGGCAGTTCGAAAGTTCGCAAACTTCGAACTTCTTGGGTGTGTTCGGTTCAAGTTCGATTTTTTTTTAAAAAGTATAGAAAATGCTTAAAAAAATACTAAAAAATCTAGAAACAAAGAGACTCTTTAATGCAGAATATTATAAGCAACGGTTTATTAGATATTGAATTAAAAACTAATGTATACGTGGAAAGATTATCAACTCTAAATGACCTCTGTTCACAAACGGGCATAACACCAGGTGTTTTTAGTCTGGTAATCAACTTGATACATTGTACACTATACTGAGTGGGTGGGGTGATGTCTGCTTCTGATTGAGATTTGAGAATTAATTTCCCTCCTAAAACATCCTAATATGCTGCATTTAACCCTTTCGCTGCTGAGGCTTTTCACACCTCTGTGCTGAGGTAATTTTTACCGCTTTCGCTCATCATGTTTAACCGCGTTTTGTAGCCATATTTTGATATATGACCCAGACATATTATATATCGTTCTTTCCGGCAGACTTGGCAGATTCATAATATATCATTATTATATGTATACGTTATGTCATGTCTGTATATTATAACAAAAAATGCAATAAATTTGAATTTTCAATAATTTATTATGTGTAAAGTGGTTTTTTTTCACATTTTAACATGCGATCGTTTGCGGTTATATTTTGTATGGGGTGCGCTTGTTAAAAAAATTAGAAATGGGGTCTCGTTACTTTTTTTTTGGGGAAAATTTCGCTTTTTGTAACAAACGCACAGCATACAAAAATCGTTAGTGCAGCATTATTGTTCACATTATAATTGAAATGGGAACAATATTGCTGCATTAACAAAACAAAAACAAACAAAAAACTTATTTAAAAAAAATTCTAAAAAAAATAAACATTTTTTTTTTTAATTTTTAAAAAAAAACATTTTTCATGCTCATGTTTGATATCCTTGGAAAGGCCATGCTCTGGCCGATCCGACGATATCAAACATTAACCCCTAGCTGCCACGGATCGGGAGATAGGGGGTTCATTGGAACCCCCTATCTCCACCATTGGTGGCAGCTAGGTGTTAACTCCAAGACTGGCGTCATCATGCTATGCACGATGATGCCAGTCCTCAGGGGGAGTTCCTGGAGGCTTGGCCGACATCCAAGATGTCGGCCAGCTCCAGGAGAGGATCACGATCCGGCGCTTTTCAGCACCGATTCGTGATCCGGCTCCCCAGGGGTTAATGACAGCCACCGTTTGGAAGGGCAGGCTGTGCCCTTCCAAACGGTGCCTGGATTAACCCTCTGGCCCCCGGCGATCGGGAGGGAGAGAGGTCCAAAGGACCTCCCCCTCCCTTTCAGGCGCTTCCTCCACACATGCGGGGGGGTGCCTGAATTAGATGTCATCGCGCCGCCGCGATGACATCTAATTGCTCCGCCAGGGTCCCGGAGTGCTGGGCTGACATCCAAGATGTCAGCCCGCACCGGGGGGGTGCAGCAATCCGCCGGTATCCGGCGGATTGCTGCCTCCTGTGCATGGACGCGCTCAGCGCGTCCATAGCACAGGAGAACCACTTGGCTGGACGCGCTGAGCGCGTCCATAGCAGCCAAGTGGTTAACTGGTGTTTGAAAAGAATTCAAAATAACATCTAAGGCTAGGGTCAGATGAGCGCATTTTGTACGAACTGTGCGTCCGTGCAGTACGGACGTACTTACTGACTGACAACAAGGTAGTGGACCTCCACTCCCAGAGGTCCCCTCTGCCACCCTCTGTCGCTTCCTCCCAGCCACTGAGGAGGAAGTCAATTCCTTATTGTCCTCCTCACATCTCACCACATGCCCGCTCGACCCCATTCCCTCACATCTAATTCCTCCTCTGACCCTCCTCCCTCACCCCTGCTCTCACACACATCTTCAACCTATCTCTCTCCACTGGCTCCTTTCCATCTGCCTTCAAACACGCGCTAGTTACCCCCTTACTAAAGAAACCATCCCTCGATCCCAACTCTCCATCCAACTACCGCCCTGTATCCCTGCTTCCCTTCACATCAAAGCTCTTAGAAAAACTAGTCTTCAACCGCCTCTCCCTCTTCCTGTCCTCCAATTCCCTACTTGACCCCCTGCAATCTGGCTTCCGTCCCCTACACTCAACTGAAACTGCCCTCACCAAAGTCACCTAACTGCTAAAAAACACGGCCACTATTCTATTCTCATCCTGCTCGACCTCTCGGCTGCTTTTGACACTGTTGACCACCCCCTCTTTCTACAGACCCTCAACTCTCTGGGTCTCGGTGACACTGCACTCGCTTGGGTCGAATCCTATTTATCCAACAGGTCCTTCTGTGTGTCCTTTGCTGGAAACTCCTCCTCCTTATTGCCTCTATCTGTTGGTGTACCTCAAGGCTCTGTCCTTGGTCCTCTGCTCTTTTCCATCTACACCTCCTCCCTGGGCAAAATCATCAACAGCTTTGGCTTCAATTACCACCTCTACGCTGATGACACTCAGATCTACCTCTCTACCCCTGATCTCTCTCCCCCTGTCCTTTCAAAAGTCAGTGACTGTTTCAGTATCTGGCATCTCCTCCTGGATGGCCTCCCACCACCTAAAGATCAACATGTCAAAGACTGAACTCCTACTTATTCCTCCCTCCAATGCCTCCCCACCTCCTGACTTCTCTATCACGGTGGAGGGTATCACCATTTCCCCATCAAACCAAGTTCGCTGTCTTGGAGTTACACTTGACTCTGCTCTTTCCTTCATCCCCCACATCAAGTCTCTTTCCTCCTCCTGCCGATACCAACTGCGTAATATTTCCAGAATTCGGCCATTTCTTACCGCTGTCACCACAAAACAACTCATACACGCCCTGGTAATCTCCCGACTCGACTATTGCAATAATCTCTTATCTGGCCTCCCTCTGTCCCGCCTCTCCCCCCTACAATCCATTCTGAACGCCTCCGCCAGGCTAATTCACCTCACCCGCCGCTCTGTCTCTGCCGCTCCCCTCTGCGAGTCCCTTCACTGGCTCCCCATCCACTGCAGAATTAAGTTCAAAATCCTTATCCTTACCTACAAAACCCTCACTAACTCAGCTCCCCACTACCTGTCCTCACTACAGGGGCTGACTGGCAACTTTTGGCCCGGGTGGCAAGCACCACACAGAGGCCCAGAGTTCCGCAACTCGGGCCCATGTTTAAGTAAAAACAAACACGGGAAGCAAATTAAGTAATAAATAACAGTTTATTACTGTTTAAAATAATTATAGAACTCTAAATATATATACGCGGCATATGTGAGAAGCTGTAAATCACTTTTCAGGTTAAGATACTGTACATTACTGTAGGGATGTGTGGTGTGGCACTGGTTAGTATCAGAGCCAGATATAAACAGACATTAACTTTTTGTGGTTTGTGTTTAGCTGTAAATTATCTTGTACTTATTTACTGTATTGTACACTGTAGTACCCACATCATTTTTCTCACCATTAAATGGACTTTCTATCATATACTTGCTATTAAAAAAAAAAAAAAAGCTTTTTCTGTACTGGTGCCTGCCTGTCATACTCTGCATCCTCCACTAGAGGGAGGAGAGGGAGCTGCTTGTCTGGTCATACTTTATATCCGCCACTAGGGGGAGCTCCCTGGGCCCCTTCCTTTTATTAACTCCCACAGAGGGCTCAGCCTCAGGCAGGGCCTTCACATCACTCATTCTCCCCCAAAGCAGGCCGGGGCGCCCCCCCTCAATTTATTAACCCCCAGAGGGCTCTCAGGACAGGCCCTCACTTATTCTCTCTCCCCCAAAGCAGGCCTGCCCCCCCTTAATTTATTAACCCTGGGGGCTGGGGCCCAGAGAGCTCTCAGGCCAGGCCCTCACTTATTCACCAAGCAGTAGCCCCCCCCCTCAATTCATTAACGGCTGTCGCTGAGCACCAGGTCCACCGCTCCAGACTAGGGCTCTCAGCCTACCTTCAATTTATAAACCCTGCGCAGGCCGCCCCCCCCCCTCAATTTATTAACCTCACGGGCTGCCTTCAATTCATCCAGACTAGGGCTCTGTCTCACAGGCTCAGCCAGCCTCCCTCAGGCCAGGCACCCCAAGCCCCCCCTCGCCCACCGCCTCATTCAATTTATTAACTCCCCAGGGTCTCCCCCCCCAAATTTATTGACCACTCCACTGCAGTGCACTGTCCCGCTCCACTCCTCCAGTGAAGTCTCCAGACTAAAGTTTCCACTCAGCCAGCCAGGCGGGTAGGCCCAAGACAGTTCATCACCACCAGCCAGCAGCGCAGGTACACGTGTGCGTGAGCTGAGCTTGAGCCAGGCCAGCCTTGAGGTCAGAGTGTGGGATGCGGCCGGCGGCCCACCATGCACACAGGGCACCCACTCACACTCCCCATCATAAATTTTTCAATGCTGACTCTGACTCTCTTCTGCTGCTTCTGTGCGTGATGATCCCTCCTCCATGGCCAGGCAACGAATAATCCACCTCCAAGGAGTCCAAGCACACAGCACAGCCTCTGCGTCGCTATGCCTGGCAGCTGCGCACTGAGTCCCACTCACGCAGGAGGTCTGACGTCTGATGATGCTCCCCCGACGACGTCACTGGCAGCTGCTGTCGACCGCGCCCGCCGGCCTGCACGCTCCCATCACGTGGATGAGGCTGTGCGGAGCCGGCATCACGTGGGGGGGGCGGGGCCGGCGCTAGTGCTTCTGCGTGGCCGGCCCGGCCTGTTGTGAGACGCGAGTGGCGCTGAGCCGGCTGCGGCTGATATATTATACAGACTCAGTCATCATCACACAATATATCGGCCTTATGGGTTCGGATTCGGCCGGGGGGACGCTTGCCACCCTGCCCCCCGGCCCAGTCCGCCCCTGCCTCACTAATCACCAAATACACCCCAGCCCGCTCCCTAAGGTCAAACAGTGACCTGCGCCTAGCTTCTCCCCGCATCACCTCTTCCCATGATAGACTGCAGGATTTCTCATGCGCAGCCCCCACTCTCTGGAACGCTCTTCCTCGTACTGTCAGACTTTCCCCTAACTTCTCTTCCTTCAAACGCTCCATTAAAACGTTCCTATTTAGGGAAGCCTACCACCCAACTCACTGACGCAACCATCAATCACTCTCACCTTACAGTCCTCTCCTCCTGTTTCCAACCCTCCCAGATTGTGAGTTCCTACGGGAATAGGGCCCTCATCTCCTCCTGTACTGTTTGTCAAATGTTGTTCAATGTATTGTAACCCTGTCTATACTGTGCTTATTGTACAGCGCTGCGGAATATGCTGGCGCTTTATAAATAAAGAATAATAATAATAAATAATAGTGGCCAAACAGTCAGTTTTTTTCACTGACGTATTTTCTGACTAATGTAGCAGGGAAAATAAATTAAAATGAAAAAACATTCTGTCCTCAAAAATGCTGGACGTATAAATGCAGTCCATCTGACCTCGTTTCATCACTCACATACAAAGCTACACAGACGTTGCGGACGTGGCGCACTCCGCACATCCGTTCTAGCAGTATTACGTTCTTGCCTAACCTGCGTCCGTTTGCTGCGTCCGCCATGCATCCGCACTTCCGTGCGGACGTACTTCGTGTGTGGGGCTCCATTGGTCAGAATGCTATGCTGCCACGGAGATACAAATGTGCGGCAAAACGGACGTGATAACTGCGCTCTTCTGACCCCAGCCTTAAGCAATGTTATTTTTCCCCTCGGGATTAAACATTCACAGGGTTATTCAGAGAGCGGTGAAAAGCAGGAGAATAACTGGAGAAGTGAAAATTCTAGGTCAAAATAGCCAAACCAGAAAAATTCTCCCATTTAACTCACTTTCCAAATCGGCTATTTGGTCTAGATTCTCTTCTCCTGCCAGTTCTCCTGGCTTTCACCTGTCTCTCAGGGTTGTTCAGAGAAAGGTGAAAAACAGGAGAATGGCAGGAAAAGAGAACAATCTGGACCAAATAGCCGATTTGGAAAGTGAGATAAGGCTAGGGTCAGACTAACGCATTTTTCACAGCGACCGTCAAAAAGTGCGTCCGAACACATTGCCTTATTTTTTCACGGAATGCGCGAAAACGGTCAAACGATGCGCATTTTTGTGCGTGATTTTTTACGGATCCTAACCAGGAAACTTTGGGTGTCTGGACGTTATGTTGGCCGGACATGAGCAGGGTCTGACGTCTCCAAATCACGCACACACGCCGCTAGTGGACGCAGCGCATGCTGTACGTCCGTACTAGCGGTTCTGCGTTCTCTAAAAAATGCGTTCATTTTCCACTTGCGTTGCGCAGCCGGACTTTCGTGCGACCGTACTTCGTATATTGGCTGTCATTGCCCGTCATTTGCTGCTAGTGCGGCCGTGATTAAGTGCGCCTAAACGCATGTTAAAAATTCGCTAGTCTGACCCTAGCCTAAATGGGAGAATTTTTCTGGTTTGGCTATTTTGACCTAGAATTTTCCATTCTTCAGTCATTCTCCTGCTCTTCACCGCTCTCTGAATAACCCTGACAGGGTTATTCAGAGAAAGGTGAAACTCAGGAGAATGACTGAAGAGAAAATTCTAGGTCAAAATAGCCGAACCAGAAAAATTCTCCCATTTATCTCACTTTCCAAATCGGCTATTTGGTCTAGAATTTTCCATTCTCCAGTCATTCTGCTTTTCACCGCCAAAAAAATCAGTAAACTTTTTCTGCGTGTCCGAAAATGTCTCCTCTTTTCATACAGACTGCCGCCCCAAGCAGTTGTTTATGGATAGATTAAAGGAAAAGCATTTACCGTCATTTGAAATGTCATTTTTTGGTTTTTACATATTTCTATACATCCTAGAAATCCGCCACTTCACGGACAGGTTATGGGGACCTCCTAGGCACGATATTTGAAGGAATTTTTCGTTTTTATTTTTAACCCTTATTTCATGGAAAACTCACTGTCCCTTTAAAAACGTATTATTTTAAACTTTTTGTCCTTGTTTCCTGTCCCCCAGGGCACTACCCGGACCCCCATACACTTTTTATGGTAAATATCTAGCATATGTGCCCTCTTGGAGGGCACTCTAAAAACCGAATTTTCAGCCCCATTGACTTGTATGGAGTTCGAGTTCGGGTTCGGGTTCGTATCCGAACATTTGGAAAGTTCGAGTTCGGCTTCGAACCGAACTCGGGGAGTGTTCGGCTCATCCCTACTGAGCAGCAAATCATATCAGGCTCCTACTAATTCCTCCTTCTAATGCCTCCCCGCCTCCTGACTTCTCTATCATGGTTGAGGGTATCTCTATCTCTCCATCAAACCAGGTTCGCTGTCTCGGAGTTACACTTGACTCTGTTCTTTCCTTAACCCCCCACATTCAATCTCTTTCCTCCTCCTGCTGCTACCAACGACATAATATTTCGAGAATTCGGCCATTTCTTACCCCTGACACCACAAAGCAACTCATCCACGCCCTTGTAATCTCTTGACTTCACTACTGTAATAATCTTTTAGCTGACCTCCTGCTCTCCCGCCTCTCCCCCTTACAATCCATTCTGAATGCCTCTGCCAGGCTCATCCATCTCACCCGCCACTCAGTCTCTGCTGCTCCTCTCTTTAAATCCCTTCACTGGCTCCCCATCTACTGCAGAATTAAATTCAAACTCTTTACCCTGACTTACAAAGCTCTCACTAACTCAGCTCCCCATTACCTATCCTAATTAATCACCAAATACACTCCAGCCCTCTCCCTAAGATCAAATAGTGACCTGCGCCTAGCTTCTCCCTGCATCACCTCTTCCCATGATAGACTGCAGGATTTCTCACACGCAGCCCCCATCCTCTGGAACACTCTCCCTCATACGGTCAGACTTTCACCTAGCTTCTCTTCATTCAAACGCTCCCTTAAGACATTCCTATTAAAGGAAGCCTACCACCTGATTCACTGACACAACCAGTCCATCACTCTCAACTTGCAGCCCATCACTTTCACCTTGCAGTCCATCACTCTTACCTTGCAGTCCTCTCCTCCTTTTTTTCCACCCCCGACACTTCTAGATTGTGAGTTCCCATGGGAATAGGGCCCTCGTTTCATCCTGTACTGGGTTGTCAAAATGTTGTTCAATGTATTGTAACCCTGTCTATACTGGGCCTATTGTACAGCGCTGCGGAATATGCTGGTGCTTTATAAATAAAGATTAATAATATAAATAATAATAATAATATCACCTGTGCTGTGCTATACTGTAAATATCTGGCACACCTGGGGGGCTGGTCACAATTTGGAAGTTAAAAGGCAAGGCATATATGGAAAACAATTGCATCTGCTGTTTTCCTTTTGCTACTCGCCTTTTAATGTCTGTATTATGACCAAGCCACTTTGCCAGTAGCTTGAGTCGTAATACATCTGAGCCGCAACAAGATAGCAATAGCAGCACTAGCTGTTGCAGTAATATTTGCTCCAGGACAAAATATATTGCTTCCATAGGACAAAATATTTGCCTCCATAGGACAAAAGCTTGCACGAATGAGATCCATGAGAGTGGCATAGGGATACTGGGAAATATTTATTATACTATTTGGAAGATGACATAGGAGGAGTCAAAATTAACGCAGAACTTGAGCCGTTATGCTCATCAGCTCGAGTGCTATGCTTTGCAGCTACATTGTGATCAGATCCCTATCTGCACGGGACCGAATCTCAGGCAGTTTGACTTACTTGAAGTCATACCGTCCAATATGACTCATCCCCTCGCACTGATGTCATTGCGCCGGTACGTGATGAAGTCAGTTTCAGATGCCCCCTCCCCCTGGCAGAGCCAGGAGAGTGTCTGAAAGGGTTCCTTTGGACCCTTTACCTTCCCGATCGGTAGTAAATAAAAAATAAAAGTGAGAGAAAGGGGGGTTTGTGAGGGTTCTGAGGACAAGCAACAGCACTAGTGGCCTGCTCTACGATGGGTGCCTACTAAGGTCTCACAAGGTCCTTGGCAATCAGTACTGGCCACCCTCTTTGGGTGAGAGCAGGCTGATTTGCATATGGAACATTCATCCCTGTAATGGCACAAGCAAGCGAAAACCTTGTGAGACCTGAGCGGGCACCCACAGTAGAGCAGGCCATTAGTGCTGTTGCTCGTTCTGAGGACCCTCACAAACCCCCCTTTCCCTCAATAATAAATACAACCCTGAGTTGACGGTCTGCAGACCGCTCCCAGAGATGGCTGACATCTTGGATGTCAGCCAAGCCTCCGGGTCCTCCACCACCAGCTGACATCATCGCACATTGCCACGATGACATCAGTTAGGGAATTAACCCCTAGCTGCCAAGGGGTTTCCCTATGGTGGAGATAGTGGGGTCCTATGGACCCCCCATATCTCCTGACCCTTTAACTTCACCAACAACTTCTTTAAAGTAGAAGCTCCCATGGTTTGTTCACAGAAAACAGGCAACAATACAACATAACAGAAAATAAAACCTAGCTAGTCTGATCACTAACCTAATGAGTAACGAACCCTGGCTATTGCAGGAGCATTAACAAACAACATTTTTAAACCAACCTTTGTATTTTTCTGCTTCCTTCCCTTAATAATACAGGGGGAATATACTGTACATGTCAATGCAAATCAAACCCTGCACCTTACACTGTTTAGGGATCAGTCCATTACTCTTTTGAATAGAGACATTTGAAAGGCACAAATTATCACATTGTACTAACTCACAGAAGAATTACTAATGGGCATTACTGCCTGGAAGTAAGATGTCAAAGGTAGCCACTTAAACTTTACTGCCTGGTAGTCACACTGCAAGAGTTGAGATTATATTTATTTTTATTAAATCTGGCACGGAGACCGTATTTACTGTTATTTGAATGGTGTTCATTTCAACTGTTAAGGTAGGTTGGCTCCAAGTGGCTATTACTTGTTATGTATTTCTGTTTAATATCCGGCCTCAGGGTCAGCAAGAGGACAGGGTGGAAGAAGGTTGCTTCGAAAAGGTGGGAAAATGTGGAGAGGGGACAGGGAGACACCAGGGGTGTTCCCGTTTGGGACTACCTGCTGTTCCCAGCAAAAGTTGTGTATATAAAGGGAGCACCAAAAAAAATTATATTCTGCTTTCATCCTCAAAGGAGAGGTATATGTCAATGCCTAGGTGAACAAGCAGTACATAATCATAAAACTTAACTTTTAATCAGAAAAACAAGTAAAAATCCCTCACTATATGAGCGGAGATATCAGCCAAGTGGCGCAAGGTGAAAGAGGAACAGTGCAACAAAAATGAAAATAAGCCAGTGAATCAAAAAAGCACATACAAGTGTAACAAGAAAAACAATATTAAAAGTCAATTCAATGAGTACACACATTTCCAAAGTTGATAACAGCCTACATACCACTACCTACGGCCACAAATAGCCTACTTGCATGGACAAGTTACCACCCTTTGCCTCTGTAACGAGGCATCCCTGTGGGCCAATATCTCCATTTGAGACGCAGTTGTTCCACAATCTCAGAATTTGTGCTCAAGGCCCAGGAATTATGAACAAGATTCAGGCATCAAGGCTATCCACATACAGTCAGGTCCAGAAATATTGGGACATCGACACAATTCTAACATCTCTGGCTCTATACACCACCACAATGGAGTTGGAATGAAACAAACACAATGTGCTTTAACTGCAGACTGTCAGCTTTAATTTGAGGGTATGTACATCCAACTCAGTTGAACGGTGTAGGACTTACAGCAGATTGCAGATGTGCCTCCCACTTGTTAAGGGACCAAAGGTAATGGGACAATTGGATTCTCAGCTGTTCCATGGCCAGGTGTGTGATATTCCCTCATTACCCCAATTACAATGTGCAGATAAAAGGCCCAGAGTTAATTTCAAGTGTGCTATTTGCATTTGGAATCTGTTGCTGTCAACTCTCAAGATAAGATCCAAAGAGCTGTCACTATCAGTGAAGCAAGCCATCATTAGGCTGAAGAAACAAAACAAACCCATCAGAGAGATAGCAAGAACATTAGGCGTGGCCAAAACAACTGTTTGGAACATTCTCAAAAAGAAGGAACGCACCGTTGAGCTCAGCAACACCAAAAGACCCGGGAGACCACGGAAAACAACTGTGGTGGATGAACAAAGAATTATTTCCCTGGTGAAGAAGACACCCTTCACAACAGTTGGCCAGATCAAGAACACTCTACAGGAGGTAGGTGTATGTGTGTCAAAGTCAACAATCAAGAGAAGACTTCACCAGAGCGAATACAGAGGGTTCATCACAAGATGTAAACCATTGGTGAACCTCAAAAACAGAAAGGCCAGATTAGAATTTTCTAAACAACACCTTAACAAAGCCTTCACAGTTCTGGAACAAGATCCTATGGACAGATGAGACCAAGATCAACTTGTACCAGAGTGACGGGAAGAGAAGAGTATGGAGAAGGAAAGGAACTGCTCATGATCCTAAGCATACCACCTCATCAGTGAAGCAGGGTGGTGTTAGTGCCATGGCGTGGGCATGTATGGCTGCCAATGGAACTGGTTCTCTTGTATTTATTGATGATGTGACTGCTGACAAAAGCAGCAGGATGAAGTGTTTCGGGCAATATTATCTGCTCACATTCAGCCAAATGCTGCAGAACTCATTGGACGGCGCTTCACAGTGCAGATGGACAATGACCCAAAGCATACTGCAAAAGCAACCAAAGAGTTTTTGAAGGGACAGAAGTGGAATATTATGCAATGGCCAAGTCAATCACCTGACCTGAATCCCATTGAGCGTGCATTTCACTTGCTGAAGACAAAACGGAAGGGAAAATGCCCCAAGAACAAGCAGGAACTGAAGACAATTGCAGTAGAGGCCTGGCAGAGCATCACCAGGGATGAAACCCAGCGTCTGATGTCTATGCATTCCAGACTTCAGGTTGTGATTGACTGCAAAGGATTTGCAACCAAGTTTTAAGAAGGGAAAGTTTGATTTATGATTATTATTCTGTCCCATTACCTTTTGGTCCCTTAACAAGTGGGAGGCACATCTGCAAACTAAGATAATGATACGTATCTGGTGGCGCGAAGACAATCGCTAATTGGTAGCTGATGGTTCCCTTAGTTCATTAAATCCATATGAGGCATGTAAAGGAAATAAACAATATATAGTGCAGATGGTTTTAACACACAAGATAAATAGTCGTATGATATTCCACTCATGGATTACAGAGCCCAAGCACTGGCTCTGAGTGGATCAAGGCTCTTGGGTGCTTAACTTCTCCACTTCCAAAGGTGACCCACACCTTATAGAATTTGTAGTAGGGCTTGTATCGAATGGATATGAAGAGAGAAACGAAATAACTTCCTTGTGCAGATCTTCCAAGGAAAAATTTGCATAAAATGGATATAGCTAGTCAACTCACATGTGTTGGAGCTATAGACCAAGCTCTAGGTGTGTACGCCTCAGGACTTATTTTGTAGGTAAAGCCCAAAAAACCTCTTTCAGAAATCCAGAACAGCGGGGAAAATTAAAATATTTATTTAAAACATAAATAAAATGCTGGCTCAGCCAGGAGACCAGAACGCGTTTCGCCAGACGTGCTGGCTTCTTCAGCTGGTTTACAGACTGGTGTATGATCTCTCTATTATATAGTATACCCATTTAACAATTAAAAAATTTCCCCACATGTTCCGAACATCCCCACATGTTCCGAATTCCTTGATTAGGGCGTGCATTCATTATCCCAAACCGCATCATAGGCGGTGGGAACGAAGCCGCCATCTTGCGCATGCGCTGTAATGTCAAATGCGTTCCATCTTGCGTACCACGCCGGATTCCGGAAGCTACTTGCGTTCCACTTCGTGTGACGCTCTGAATCCTCAATCGCGTAAATGCCAACGTTTCAATTCTCCTTTAGGATTAATGCACAGTCGCTCTCGGGCAAAAATAAACCAAAAGAGGCAAATTAGGACACAGGCTTTATATCCATTAGATCTTCCCCAACTCTACTATACAGAGGGGTATTTGGAGATGTATCCATAGATAACATCCGCTGTATATTCTCCAGAAAGGGATGGTAATTTAAATACTTGTGGCAAAGAAGATTAGCGTACTTTATATGAAATAAAGTATTTAATATCTAATCCTATTAAGAATTCTTCTGTTACTTCTAAAAGATCTCCTTAGTTTGTCTTACATAATTAAATATCAATTAAAGTGCTGTTTTTAGTGTCTGTGCAAAGTTATCAATATTAAACATTTAAATATCCTACATTCATATTACTTAATACCAACAATGTAAAAGTCAAAATACTCAAGGTCTCAAAAATTCTCATTCTATTGAGAATTTTAAAGGGAATTTTAAAGTGCTTCATTTAAAGTGCTATTATTAACTCTATCGGGCAATCCCATATATTTCTCTATCGGGATAAATATTTTAATTTTTGTTGCACTGTTGCTCTTTCACTTTGAGCCACTTGGCTGATATCTCTGCTCATATAGTGAGGGATTTTTACTTGTTTTTCTGATTAAAAGTTAAGTTTAATCCTTATGTACTGCTTGTTCACCTAGCTATTGACATATACCTCTCCATTTAAATTTGCGGTTACCCCCTTGTTGCATTAGGTGTTTTCTTTCCTAATCAATATCATTGAGAGACTTACTATTCCATTTCTGCTTTCAACCTCATACAAGTCCTATCTCACGTTCTTGGTCTTGCTATTCTCACACTCACTGTCTCTTGTGGGAATAGATACCTTGCCTCAGGGAAGTAGTCCTACAAACTGGGTCCTTGTAAAGACCCCTTGGCCTTGGAAACTATTATCACTGCTTTACCACAGAAAAGCTGCCTGAAGGACCAGTCCATATAAGGACCTGGGAGTACTGCTTATCACACTACTGCTACCCCTCATTGGGTTGTGTCTGTGGACAAAGCAGCGACCATGGCAGAGAGGTCCTTCTCAGAACCCAGAGCTCCATCACATTATTATCATCATTTACATAGTGCCAACAGTTTCAGCAGTACTTTACAATAAGGAGTGTAAAGGTAAACTAACAAAATTACAAACAAACGTAGGAATCAGAGTCGAGAGGTGTAGCGAGCCCTGCTCATATGAGTTTACAATATAGAGGAGTTGGGCGTGTAGAACAAGAGGAGTATCCATCTTTATTAGTGTTCGGGATCGCTAGAATTAGCATTTGTATCTGTGGTGTTGATGGGCATGGTAATAAAGCAATCATGAAAGCTATATAAAGACATGAGAAGGGTAGCTAAAATGAAAGTTTGGTCAGGTACTGTATGTTGTAGACTAATCTGAAAATATGGATTTTGAGAGATTTCTTGAAGGTCGGGATATTAGGAAAGATTTTTTTCTATTGCAGTGTAAATCATTTGAGGCATGAGTGAGAGTTGCAGGTGATAAGGGGACACGCAGATTGTGTTTGCTGAATACAGTGATCTAGAAGAGGTGTACTTGTTGTGTAAATTTGTAAGGAGGGGTAGAGTTATTGAGGGCTTTGAAAGTGTATCAGTGTTTTTAATTATATCCTGAAAAGGTACAAAGAGCCAATGGAGGGAATGGCAGAGAAGTACAGAAGAGTTAGTAGGGAGTAGGGATGAGCTGTTCGGGTTCGGACGGTTCGGGGTTCGACCCGAACTTAGCCTGTTCGAGCAGATCGCGAACCCCGAACATTTCCGGGTGTTCGCCGCATGTTCGACCACAATGGACCACAATGCATTTTCTCACTGCCTGAAGCTCGTAATTGGCTACAGCCTTGCACCTGACCACAAGTCTGGTGCAAGACTGGTTGAACACTAAGCCAATCACAGCTCAGAGTCCTGATTGGGCAAATTTTGCCCAATCATGGGCTCACAGAGCTAAGTCCCGCAGCACACTATATAAGGTTTCAACACAGCGCTTCTGCACGCATTTCAGAGGAGATTTCAAAGAAGATAGTTGTGTGTGTTGTTACTGCCGGTCTGCCACGCTACTGGGGGGGTCTGGGGGGGTCTCATTTCGACCAAATATCAGGGAATTCAGGTGATGTGTGTCTTGTCACTGTGCCAGCAAGTTTTTTTGGGGTTTACAACTTTATTTAAAACATTTGTGAATTGAGGTGATTTTCTGGGTCTTGTCACACTGTGCCAGCAAGTCTTTTTGGGTCTCATTTATACCAATTATCAGGGAATTTAGGTGATGTGTGTCTTGTCACTGTGCCAGCAAGTTTTTTTGGGGTTTACAACTTTATTTAAAACATTTGTGAATTAAGGTGCTCTTCTGGATTTTGTCACCACTGTGCCAGCAAGTCTTTTTGGGTGTAATTTTTACCAAATATCAGGGAATCTAGGTGATGTGTGTCTTGTCACTGTGCCAGCAATTTTTTTGGGGGTTTACAACTTTCTTTAAAACATTTGTGAATTGAGGTGATCTTCTGGGTCTCGTCACACAGCCAGCAATTATTTTTGGGGCTCACTAATTTCTTTACAACACTTGGGAATTAAGGTGATCTGTGTCTCGTCATACATACAGTACCACGCTGTATTTTGGGGCTCACTAATTTATTTAAAACATTTGTGAATTAAGGTGATCTGTCTCTTGTCACTGGCTGCCAGCTATCAGTGTGTCTCACTGACTTATACCAGAGTTATTTAAATCTTTATACCAGAGTTGAATCAGAGTTCTGTATATATTAATCTATATATCACTCACCATGTCTGAAAGAACAAAAAGGACAGGCAGACGCTCCCAGCCACAGATAAGAGGGCAAGCAGGCCCTGTGTCGGGAGGCTGTGTCTCTGGTCGTGGTGGACGTGGTGCATCCTCTGCAGGGGCACGCTTGTCCTTTCTAACTGGTGCTGGCCGTCTTAAGCAGCAGCAACATACAGAGGACTTGGTGGATTGGCTAATCAGGCCATCCTCATCCTCCGAGTCCTCTGTCAGCCAGGCTTCTAGTGCATTACAGTCCACCTCAGCTGCCAAAGCATCTAATGCAGCCTCCATGTCCACAGCTACTCCTGCCGTAGCCTCGCTATCACACACGGAGGAGTCAGCTGAATTGTTTGACTACAATGAGAGTGACATGCTGCTTGAGGATGCGCAGCAAGTACAGTGCTCTGATTCAATCTCTGAGGTTGAGCAAGGGAGTATAATCAACCTAGAGGAAGGGGGTGCCAGTGATGACACACATAACTGGCACTCATGTTGCCCCAGCAGCTGCAGCATACTGCCAAGTTGGCTCCAGTGATGAGGAGATAGGGGGTGAAGATGACATTGATGATGAGGTCACTGACTTCACCTGGGTGCCAGATCGAACTGAGGAATCAAGTGAGGAGGAGGGGGAGGAGGAGGAGGTAACAGCAAACACGAGGCACAACATCCTCTGTGACCAATCGTAGCACTAGCCAGTCCAAGGCATCACATGTCAGAGCTGCTCCGGTGCAGAGCGCTGTTGTCACAAAGAACACATGCAGGAACTCTGCTGTCTGGGAGTTCTTTAAGAACTGTGCAGCAGACCCCACCATTGCTATTTATAATCTATGTCAGAGGAGGCTGAAGCGTGGGATAAACACCGGACACTTGGGTACCATGTGCTTGAGGCAACATATGAACAAGTGCCACACATCCCGTTGGGGCAAAACTTTGCGTAGGTCCTCCTCCTCATCTGTCTCTACCCACACTGTATGTCCTGCCATGCAATTGCCTACAATCTCCACCGACAGGGATGATGCTACAGTAATGGATGTACCAGCAGGTCCTTCCTCACAATGTGACATCCCAGTAGCTGAAGATTTATGCAGTCAGATTACGTTGCCGCAGCTGCTGCAGCAAAAGAAAAAATATAGACCCAACCATCCCCAAGCACAGCGTCTAAATGCCAGCTTAGCAAAATTACTCGCAATGCAGCTGCTGCCTTTCCAGCTGGTGGACTCTGCTCCCTTCCGTGAATTTGCTGAATGCGCTGTACCACAGTGGCAGGTTCCAAAACACCATTACTTTTCACGCAAGGCCATTCCAGCACTATACCAGCACGTGGAAGACAATGTTATCCAGTCATTGGGAAAGGCAGTCAGCAGCAAGGTGCATGTCACTTTAGACACGTGGTCCAGCAAGCATGGACAGGGTCGTTACATTTCCTTCACGGCACAATTGGTAACTCTGATTGCAGCTGGGAGGGATCCAAGACGGGGCTCTGTGCTGGAGCTTGTTCATCCACCACGCCTCCAGAAAGCTGCTTGTATGAGGTCTGTCTGCTCCAGCACCACCACCTCTTTCTACTCCTTCTTTGTCTCTGGCGAAGTGGCAGTTAAACTGACGCCTGACAGGGTCTACGCAATGGCTCAAGCAAAAAGATGCCATACTGTGCTTGAGCTGGTTTGTTTAGGGGACAGGAGCCACACCGGGTCAGAAATTTTGTCAGCTCTGCAGGGGCAGGTGCAGAGATGGTTAACACCACACCAGTTTGAGCTGGGAATGATCGTCTGCGATAATGGCAGCAACCTTCTCTCCGCCCTACGCAAGGTTAAATTGATGCATGTACCATGCCTAGCACACGTCCTAAATCTGGTGGTACAGCGTTTCCTAACCAAGTACCCAGGGCTGCCAGAGCTTCTCATCCAGGCCAGAAAAGTTTGCAGCCACTTCAGACGGTCATTCCCAGCAAGCGTTCGCCTGGCAGAAATTCAAAGAGAATTCCACCTTCCCACAAATCGTCTGATCTGTGACATGCCCACCAGGTGGAATTCGACATTAGCAATGCTGCAGCGTCTGCACAAGCAGCAGAGGGCCATCAACGAGTACCTGGGTGAGTATGGCACAAGGACAGGTTCAGGTCAACTTGTTTTTTTTTCCCCTCTGCAGTGGCTGATGATCAAGGATGCATGCACTGTACTGTCACCATTTGAGGAGGCAACGAGGATGGTGAGCAGGGACAGTGCATGCATCAGTGACACAATTCCTTTAGTGTTCCTGCTGGAGCACACTCTGCGGGGAATTATAGATGTGGCTCTAGAGGCAGAGCAGCGGGAGGAAGAGGAGGCCTTCTCTAGCTCTCAAGGCCCCAGTCTTTCCGCAAACAGCATTCCAGCAGGTCCTACTCAGATCAGACAGGAGGAGGAGGAGGATGAGGAGGAGGAGGACTATTTAAGTAGTGGGGGCATTGAAGGTGGGGATTCCTCAAGGCAGGGTTTTGTGTGCCCAGAAACAGAAGGGCTTGTGCGTGGCTGGGAGGAGGAAGTGCACGATACAGTCATCCTCATTGACCAGGAAGACTCGGCAGCTAATGCCACCTCCAACCTACGCTGCATGGGCTCCCTAATGATGCAAAGCCTGCTAAAGGACCCCAGGATTCGTGCTATCAAGGAGAGGGATCATTACTGGTTGGCAACCCTTCTTGATCCATGATACAAGGGGAAAGTTGCAGAGCTCATCCTGCCCACACAGAGGGAGCACAGGATGACAAAACTTGAGGACGCTCTAAAGTGAAACTTGTGTAACACCTTTCCAGGCACTGTTAGATTACCAAGTGCTGACACACGTGCTTCTGAGGCTGCAGGTGATCAGATGAATAGCGGTGAAGGCCAGTGCCGCTTGACTGATGCATTTTTTAATTTTTTTAGTCCTCGACGCCCAGGGACGTCAAATGTAGGCACCCATTGCCAGCGTCTTCACCATATGGTGCAGGACTACCTAGGGGCAAGGGCAGACCTGGATACCTTTCCAGCAGATGATCCACTGGCTTACTGGGTGTTGAGATTGGATCACTGGCCAGAACTTAGCCAATATGCTATGCAGCTACTAGGTTGCCCTTCATCTAGCGTGCTTTCCGAAAGGACGTTCAGTGCTGCTGGAGGTTTTGTCACAGACAAGAGTGCATCTGTCCACCGACTCTGTAGACCAGCTGACATTTATAAAAATGAATCAGTCCTGGATCAGCAGCTATCAATCCCCTGATGCTGAAGTAATGGAATAGATAGGGGATGTCCTCTTCTGCATTCACAAAACCTCCAGCACTGAACTCTTCCACAATACCACAAAAGGGTTACGGTGTGAAGGCACTTGCTGCCATAAAAGGCACAATATCTGGCTGCACTGACACCCATTAAAAAAAAAAACTCTTCAATATAGGACCACATGGTCCACCCCTGCACTCTTCCACAATACCACAGAGGGGTTACTGTATGATGATACTTGATGGCCTGGCATTAAAGGCACAATATCTGGGTGCACTGACGCCCATTAACAGATAAAAAAAAACACTTTTCAATATAGGACCACATGGTCCACCCCTGCACTCTTCCACAATACTACAGAGGGGTTACTGTATGATGATACTTGATGGCCTGGCATTAAAGGCACAATATCTGGGTGCACTGACGCCCATTGACAGATAAAAAAAAACACTTTTCAATATAGGACCGCATGGTCCACCCCTGCACTCTTCCACAATACCACAGAGGGGTTACTGTATGATAGTACTTGCATGCCTGGCACCAAAGGCACAATATCTGGGTGCACTGCCATTGACGCCTGTATCAGATTCATATCCTCAGAGGGGTTACGATGTGACGGCACTGTTGCCGACGCTAAAAGCCCAATTTTAAAGCACCTATTGTTACTTTCATCCAAAGCCTGCATAAGTTTCACAATAATTTAGCCGAAAAAAACACTAAACTTTTTCTGCGCGTCCTAAAATGTCTTTTGATACAGGCTGCCGCCCCAAGCAGTTGTTTATGGATAGATTAAAGGAAAAGCATTTACCATCATATGAAACGTCATTTATTTGTTTTTAAGTGTTTCTATACATCCTAGAAATCCGCCACTTCACGGGCAGGTTATGGGGACCTCCTAGGCACGATATTTGAAGGAATTTTTTATTTTTATTTTTAACCCTTATTTCATGGAAAACTCACTGTCCCTTTAAAAACGTTTTTTTTAAAACTTTTTGTCCTTGTTTCCTGTCCCCCAGGGCACTACCCGGACCCCCATACACCTTTTATGGCAAATATGTAGCATATATGCCCTCTTGGAGGGCACTCTAAAAAACCGAATTTTCAGCCCCATTGACTTGCATGGGGGTTCGGGTTCGGTCCCGAACAAATGGGAAGTTCGGGTTCGGGCTCGAACCGAACTCGGGGAGTGTTCGGCTCATCCCTAGTAGGGAGTAATGTTTAAGTCACTCTTACTTAGCTTAATTATGATTGTTTCTGTTGATTACAGAAAGCAAAGCTTGATTGCAGAAGGTTGAGTAGAGCGTTAGAATCGAAGTAGTCAATCAGAAGTGTATACACACGTTTTTCTAGACGTTTGGAGGTGAAAGGGAGTGGGGATTTAGGAGAGTAGTTAAGGAGGTCGGATCAAGAGAAAACCTTTTTAGGATTGTGACTACAGTGACATGCTTGATTAGAGTGGGGAAGACACTAGAAGATAGAGAGATATTAAATGTATTGGTAAAGGACGGTACAAGAGAAGTAGTTTTGTTTTGTGAAGTTATAACTGGATGGGATCAAGGGCCCAGGTGGTAGAGTGAAAAGACAGTAGGAGTGTAGCAACCACCTCTTCAGTCACTGGAACAAATCAATTAAATGTAAGAGAACAGACATGATCAAGGTCAAGGATATAAGCAATTAACCAGTCTATTTTGTCTTTGAAATAGCTTAGAAACTGTTGTGTGCAGCAGCATGATTGCATGAACAATTTCACAGCTGAAAAAACCCTATTACTTTTTGTTAAATTCACTGGCATGATATTAAAGGGCATTTTGTTTTGTTCCATTGGCGAGTTATATAGTGAGTAGTGACATGTGCAGAGAGTACATCATGTCGTGTTTCTCAGTTGTGATCAAATCTGTTTTTCTTGCTCTGGATGTGTCAATCTGGATTGCAGATGCAGGATAACTGTTCTCATTATTCTGTCGATGGCCAGAAAGTAGGAGATCCGTGGGCCTTCCTCAGTTTTTCTATAGTGTAAACTGGTCCATGCTAGTGATATTCACTAATGTATGTATTTGCCTTGCAGTTTTCATGGATAGATCCTGGAGGACTTTCATGTTTTTGTGCATTTTAGAATTATTTTGTGCGGTTGCACATGTGTTGAAGACCTATTTTTTTTTTCCTATGTCTTATTTGCTTTTGTTTGAGCCACCCTAAACGAATTTAATTTTAGGGTTCTGACCCTAGCTCTATTTTGGCTGCCTTGTACATACACTCTTACCCATCTACACTTGTGGCAAGTATGGAAAAAAGATACCTCCAGCGCTGCAAGGAATGGTGCACTGGTGCTACCACATTTATTTTAAATATACAAAAAGAAAACACAAAACAAACGTTTTGGTGACACAGCCCCTTCCTCAGTGTATAGTGCCTTACCAAACAAATAGAAGAAAACCATTATATACATATTATAGCAAGGGTGGAGCGAATCAGGCAATTAGAGACACACATGGAAAGATAATTGATCAAGAACCTGTTAACTCATGAATTCAAGGAGATACAAAGTTATTCCCCAAATGATCCCAGCATACAGGCGCATATAACGCCAATAGGTGTACCAAGATGGCAGACACAGCACCGAGTATACGCCGACGCACGGAATCCTGGGAAACCGCGAGTGCGCATGCGCACAGGGCAAAACAAAACTTAGTGGACATGATACAACAAAACCACATAACTATAATTTCCCACAGGTGGGGAAAACAAGAATAAATTAATACATCAATCCAGCGGTTATACATAACCATGATGGCCCGAAAAACTGCCTCAAGGAGCAGCGCCTGAAAAAGATAACCCATACAAATAAACCTACAGTGAATACATAATGACAAATCATAAATACTAAAAAAATATAGCATAAAATAAAACATGACTGTCTTGGTAATAAAACCAAAAAATAAATCATATAGTAACCACTCACAGCGAAGAGTTTGCCATGCGGAGAAATAGAAATATCCGCGATCATGTGGTCAGAGTTGAGGTTACTCCAGCTGCGAGACAGACTTTTCTCTCTACCCCTGTGCATGGTACTTTCCCTTGCCTTCAATGTAATCACTGTAATGGCATTATTAAAGGTGACATCTGTACACATCCACGAACTGGTTCCAGTATCAAATTACTAGGTTTCTTTACTTGCCAGTCTGATTTTGTGGTCTACTTGTTAAAATGTCCGTGTGGTTTAGGCTATGTTGGCAAAACGACTAGACCTTTTAAGGACCGGATTTCTGAACACAAGACGTCTATTCGCAATCCTACATCTGATGTCCCAGTTGCCAGGCATTTCAGAGAAATGCGGCATAATGTATCCCAACTTCGCTATCAAATATTAGATAGAATACCCCCACTCAAGAGAGGTGGGAATAGAGACAGATTGTTGCTACAACGAGAAGTGAAGTGGATGTATTCGTTAGATACAGTTGCCCCTCATGGTCTTAATGAGAAGCTTGAGTGGCACTGGTTTCTTTGAATACATCCACTAAGGCATCTGCAGTTCTAGGTGAGCTTTTGGTTTGATCCATATTATCTCTCCGTCTATGTACTTATAATTTATACGTTTAGTATTTATATGCTATATGGATAAATCTTCGCTGTGAGTGGTTACTATATGATTTATTTTTTGGTTTTATTACCAAGACAGTCATGTTTTATTTTATGCTATATTTTTTTAGTATTTATGATTTGTCATCATGTATTCACTGTAGGTTTATTTGTATGGGTTATCTTTTTCAGGCGCTGCTCCTTGAGGCAGTTTTTCGGGCCATCATGGTTATGTATAACCGCTGGATTGATGTATTAATTTATTCTTGTTTTCCCCACCTGTGGGAAATAGTTATGTGGTTTTGTTGTATCATGTCCACTAAGTTTTGTTTTGCCCTGTGCGCATGCGCACTCGCGGTTTCCCAGGATTCCGTGCGTCGGCGTATGCTCTGTGCTGTGTCCACCATCTTGGTACACCTATTGGCGTTATATGCGCCTGTATGCTGGGATCATTTGGGGAATAACTTTGTATCTCCTTGAATTCATGAGTTAACAGGTTCTTGATCAATTATCTTTCCATGTGTGTCTCTAATTGCCTGATTCGCTCCACCCTTGCTATAATATGTATATAAGGGTTTTCTTCTATTTGTTTGGTAAGGCACTATACACTGAGGAAGGGGCTGTGTCCCCGAAACGTTTGTTTTGTGTTTTCTTTTTGTTTATTTAAAATAAATGTGGTAGCACCAGTGCACCATTCCTTGCAGCGCTGGAGGTATCTTTTTTTCCATACTTGCTTAAGATTCATTACCCTCCTGGTTGGATGTACAAGAGTGAATTGCCTCTCCAGCAGCAGCTGAGTATATTTTCATAAATTTTCTTAAAGAACTTTCTTTTGGGTATTGTGGATTCCCAACCCCGTACATAATTTTTGTGTTCCTACACTTGTGGCAAGGAGATTGTGGCTCTGCTGTGCTGTTGCATTCCCTAGTGACTCTTAAGTATTATCAAGCAGTGATTTATTCGGTTTACAATAACAAACATCTTCAAATTATTTATGTATACACACTTTTTAAAATAAATAACATATATGTAAGAAACTTAATTAAATGTCAATATACAGGTATGAAGTGGACAATGTAGTCCTTCCTCGGATGCCAGTCTCTGGTCTAATTCGGTGGAGAAATCAGGTAAGATACATGCGCGCATAAAGAAATCACACAGACAACGAAGAAGTCTATGTAGCTTCTCTGGTCAAAGCCAATGATTCCTCTGAATCTGTTTAATAGATTTGATATGTTTTATAGCACGTTGATACGTAAGCAGATGGGAGTCAACTTAACATTTTGATTGACTTCAGCATAAAATTGCGGACATACAGTTTATTTATTAATTAAAACAAAATCAAATATCAGCTATTTCCAAAAGGTCAAAGTATCATTTTGTCATCTGCAAAGTCAGCAATGTTCTCTACATCCTGGGTGACCTTGTGATGTCTGGTAATGTTCTTGTAACAGGATGCAGAACACAAAACATGAGGCCTTCTTCCTGCTTGCGGTTAATTGTTTTTGTAGGGCCACCTGCTTGTGGTTCGTTATTTCGGCAGAGACGGCGAAATTACGGAAGATACATTTTGGTTTTATCTGAAAAGACAGTTATATTAATTTCGTCTTAAAGCAATAGCAAACTTTAACCTAAATGAGCTATTTTCTAGGCCTTTGAATATTATGAAAGCAGATATATATATTCTTGTCCACAACAGGTATATTAGCATGCTAAAGTAATAGGGAAAATGGTAACTGAAAAGAATAATACTTTTATGGCTTGAATTACATCATGTATCGATATGTGTTGTTTCCATAAATAGAATGCCATCTTGTGGCAAACTGTGCAACTACTGCTATTTCAGATGCCCAGTACAGGAAAATGCAATATTGACCAATTAACTAACAAGTAACATGCCAAAAATTGAAGACACACAGATACATAGTTACATAGTTATATAGGCTGAAAAAAGACATGCGTCCATTGGGTTCAGCCTCTCCCACATAACCTACTGCTGTTGATCCAAAAGAAGGCAAAAAACCCAGTCTGAAATATGCAACATACTGGGAAAAAAATCCTTCTTGACCCCAGAATGGCAGTCAGATTTCTCCTTGGATCAAGAAGCTTTTACCCACATATTAAATATTATAACCCTTAATATTCTGTGTCTGCAGGAAGTCATCCAGTCGTTTTTTAAAAGTCTGTACAGACTCTGACCCAACCACCTCAACAGGCAGAGAATTCCACAGCTTTATTGTTCTCACCGTAAAATAACCCTTCCTATGCTTTAACCTAAATTTTCTTTCTTCCAGTCTAAATGGATGACCCCTTGTCCTGTGTATAGACCTGTTAATGAATAGGTAATCAGACAATGGTTGATAATTGCCCCGTATATATTTATATAAGGTTATCAGATCCCCTCTAAGGTGCCGTTTCTCTAAACTAAACAGGTTTAAGCTTGTTAGTCTTTCCTCATAACTTAACCCTTCCATTCCCCTTATTAATTTAGTTGCACTTTTTCTAGCGCTATAATATCTTTTTTTAAGACAGGTGCCCAAAATTGCACGGCATATTCAAGGTGCGGCCTGACCATTGATTTATACAGAGGCAAAATTATGTTTTCATCCCGTGAGTGAACTCCCCTTTTAATACATGCCAATACTTTGCTGGCCTTGGCGGCTGCTGTTTGACATTGCACATTGTTACTTAGTTTGAAGTCTATGATTATTCCCAAATCCTTCTCCTGCTTGGATTTCCCTAACTCCGTACCATTTAGGGTATAAATTACTTGTGTGTTCTTCACTCCAAAGTGCATAACTTTGCATTTATCTAGATTAAATCTCATCTGCCATTTAAGTGCCCAGTCCCCCAATTTATCTAAATCCCCCTGCAGCGAAGTAACATCCTGCTCACATTGTATTACTTTTCCTAGTTTTGTGTCATCTGCAAACACTGATACATGGCTTTCAATGCCTATCTCAAGGTCATTTATAAATAAATTGAATAGTATTGGTCCTATAACAGACCCCTGAGGGACACCGCTTACCACTGGTGTCCATCTTGAAAATGTACCATTTATGACAACTCTCTGTACCCTATCTTTTAGCCAGTTTTCTATCCAAGAACAAGTATTTTCATCTAGACCAATTTTTCTTAATTTAAATAGTAACCTTTTGTGTGGAACTGTGTCGAAAGCTTTGGCAAAATCTAAGTAAATCACATCCACTGTGACCACCTGATCTATACTTCTACTTACTTCCTCATAGAACGTAATTAGGTTAGTCTGACATTATCTGTGTTTCATGAAACCATGCTGATTTTTGCCAATTGCATTATACCTCCCAATAAATTCCTGAATATTATCCCTTAATAACCCCTCAAATACTTTCCCAGCCACAGACGTTAAGCTCACAGGTCTATAATTCCCAGGCACAAATTTTAAAACTTTCTTAAATATAGGGACCATGTCAGCTTTTCTCCAATCCTCTGGTACTATTCCTGAAAGAAAAGAATCTTGAAGGATTAAGAACAGAGGTTTACATATTTCAACACATAGCTCTCTCAGTACTCGCGGGTGAATTCCATCTGGCCCTGGGGCTTTATTCACATTGTTTAATTTCTGCAAAACCTTGTCCTGAGTCAACGAGTCACTTTGTATTAGTAAGTTTTTATTAATGAATTTCATGTCTCCTGTTATAGGTTTCTCTTTGATAAATACTGAAGAAAAATAATCATTTAAAATTTCTGCCTTATCCTGATCTTCAGTTAACAATAACCCTGACTCAGATTTTAGTGAACCTACATTTTCACTCTTGGGTTTTTTAGAATTTATGTACCTAAAGAATCTTTTAGGGTTGGTCTTGCTCTCTTTGGCTATTTTTTTCATTTTCTAGTTTAGCCCATCTAATCGCATTTTTATATGTTTTATAGGATGCCTCAGATTTATCAACTTTAAAAGCTTTAAATGCCTTCTTTTTATTTTTCATTTCCTTAGTTACCTTCCTACTAAGCCACACTGGTTTCAGTCTGTTTCTTTTATATTTATTAACCAGTGGAATATAGTGTGACGTGTACTTTTCTAGTGTTAGTTTAAAGATATTCCACTTATCCTCAGTGTTTTTCCCGTGAAAGAGTTTCTGCCAGTCAATGACATTGAGAGCTTCCTTTATTTTAACCACTTCAATGCGGAGGACGTGCTCAGCGCGTCCTCCGCATTACCGCTGGTATGCGGAGGACGCGCTGAGCGCGTCCTCCCATTGGGGTCAGCGTTCGGCCGAGTTCCGGCCGATCGCTGGCCCCTCCAGTGCGGGCTGACATCCTCGATGTCAGCTGCGCATCCGGAACCGCAGCAGCTGGTATTAGGTGTCATCGCGGCAGCGCGATGACACCTAATTCAGGCGCCCCCCCGCATGTGCGGAGGAGGCGCCTGAAAGGGAGGGGGGGGGTCCTTCGGACCTCTCTCCCTCCCGATCGGCGGCTCTGCGGGGGTTAACCCAGGCATCATTTGTAAGGGCACAGCCTGCCCTTCCAAATGGTGCCTGGCATTAACCCCTGGGGAGCTGGATCGCGAATCGGCGCTGAAAAGCGCCGGTTCGCGATCCTTTTCCGGAGCTGGCCGACATCTTGGATGTCGGCCAAGCCTCCGGGAACTCCCCCTGAGGACTGGTGTCATCGTGCGTAGCACGATGACGACAGTCCTGGACTTAACCCCTAACTGCCACCAACGGTGGAGATAGGGAGTTCCAATGAACTCCCTATCTCCCGATCTGTGGCAGCTAGGGGTTAAAGTTTGGTATGGTTGGATCGGCCAGAGCATGGCCGTTCCAACGATACCAAACACGAAAGTGAAAAATTTTGTCAAAAAAAAAAAAAATGAAAAATAAAAATAAAAAAAATTAAAAAAAATTATAAAAAATAAACACTTTTTTTTCTTTTTTTTGTTTTGTTAATGCAGCAATATTGTTCCCATTTCAATTATAATGTGAACAATGATGCTGCACTAACGATTTTTGTATGCGGTGCGTTTGTTAAAAATAGTGTAATTTTCCCCAAAAAAAAATGTAACGAGACCCCATCTCTAATTTTTTTAACAAGCGCACCCCATACAAAATATAACCGCAATTGCTCGCATGTTAAAATGTGAAAAAAAACACTTTACACATTGTAAATTATTGAAAATACATATTTTATTGCATTTTTTGTTATAATGTACAGACATGACATAACGTATACATATAATAATGACATATTATGAATCTACCGAGTCTGACGGAAAGAACGATATATAATATGTCTGGGTCATATACTAAAATAAGCCTTCAAAACACGTTTAAACATGATGAGCAAAACCGGTAAAAATGACCTCAGCACAGGGGCGGGAAAAGCCTCAGCAGCGAAAGGGTTAATAAAGTTGGCCTTTTTAAAATTATATGTTTTAGCATGCCCCTTATGAATGTGTTTTTTTGAGTTTATTTCAAAAGTCACCATATTATGGTCACTGTTTCCCAACTGTTCCTTTACATTAATATTTGAGAAAAGATCCACATTATTTGTTATCACCAGGTCCAGACAGTTATCCTCTCTAGTTGGTGTTTCTACCAGTTGTGACATGAAGGTATCATTTAAAATGTTCAGAAACCGGATTCCCTTTGCTGAATTACTAGTCCCACTATCCCAATTAATGTCCGGATAATTAAAATCTCCAATAATTAAAGTGCTACCATGATCTGCAGCCTTCCTAATTTGCTCTAACAGTTGTTCTTCCTCATCATTATCTATATTAGGTGGTTTATAGCATATGCCAACCAATAGTTGACTTCCCTGTTTATTCCCCAACGAAATATTTACCCATAAGGATTCCACATTTCCCTCATCGCTTTCCAGTTGTGTAATATTAGGCTTTAAATCATGATTTACATATAAACACTCCACCCCCTTTCTTATGTTTCCTATCCTTTCTAAACAATGTATAACCGTTTAAGTTTACAGCCCAGTCATGCGTTTCGTCCCACCACATTTCTGTTATTCCTATTATGTCGTATTGCTTAGTGTATGCTATTACCTCTAGTTCCCCCATCTTGTTATTGAGGCTCCTTGCATTAGCAAGCATACATTTAATGTTGTCTCTACCCACACATGCTGAATGCGACTTTACATTACATCCCTCCACTGTTCTGACATTACCCATCCCCCCGGCTCCACCCCCTTAGTCTGAAGTGAAACCCTTCCGCTATATGCTCTGTCTCCATTTTGTAAGATACTGTATCCCTCCTCCCCTTCCACTAGTTTAAAGTCTCCTCCAACCTTTTAACCATCCTCTCCCCTAGCACAGCAGACCCTCTTCCATTCAGGTGCAATCTATTACGACTATACAGATTGTACCCCAGTGCAAAATGAGCCCAGTGCTCTAAAAACCCAAAGCCCTCCTTCCTGCACCAAGCTTTAAGCCACGCATTGACCTCCCTGATCTCCCGCTGCCTTTCCACTGTAGCACGTGGCACAGGTAGGATCTCAGAAAATACTACCTTGGAGGACCTCTTCAGTTTACTTCCTAATTCCCTGAAATCATTCTTCAGGTCCTTCCATCTTCCTCTTACTTTGTCATTGGTACCAATATGGACCATGACAGCTGGGTCATCTCCAGCCCCTCCCAATAATCTATCAACTCTGTCAACCACATGCCTAACACGGGCACCCGGCAGACAGCAAACTGTCCGGTTAAGGCGATCAGCGTGACAGATTACCCTGTCTACTCTCTTAATAATAGAGTCCCCTACCACCACAACCTGTCTAGCCTTACTTGCCCTCTTTATCCCTCCCTTACTTGGTGGGCTGATCCCACTGCTGTTAGAGGGAGCAGCCTCCTCCAGTACTGCTACACCTGAGCTGATGCACCCAACATCTTCGCTCAAAGGGGCAAATCTGTTGGTGTGCTCAAGATCAGGACTAGCCAACCTTTTCCTCTTCCCTCCCCCCTGCTACCACGTGTCACTGACACCCAGCTACCAACCTGTTCCCCGGTTAACTCCACTCCTCCCACACCCCTAGATTCCTCAACTATACTTTGCTCCGTGAGAAGCAGGCTCCTTTCAAGATTGTCAATCTGCCTCAGATTTGCCCCTCCAGATCTCCAATATGAGCTTGCAGAAGAGCTACACGTTCACACTTGCTACAGAGATATGGACCCTGGAAGGATTCCTCCAGACATGCATACATGCAGCAGGATGTGCACTGGGTCAAACCTTCAAGCTTGCTAACACTCATACCCCCACAACAAGATAACAAATATATAAATAACAATTGATACCTGTTATTTGAACTCCTGTTTTTAAACTCCACTTGAAAATAGCTCATTTAGGAAGTAGACCACTGACAAGCCCTTGTGAGCAAGCTCAGTGAGCTGCCATGGAGTTTATGTAGCCATACAAGTGAAATCACCTGACAGGCTACATGCCCCCAATTAACAAGCCACCAGCCACTCAGGGAAAAAAAAAAGCACAACAGAAAAAAAACAGCAGAAAAAAACAAAAAACAAAGATTAAACAAATTGATAAATAAACCAGAGGTTTCTCTCCCTCTAGAGATACAAACCACAGACCAGTAGAGGTAGAATTCCTGTTTTTAAACTCCACTTGAAAATAGCCCACTTAGGAAGTAGACCACTGACAAGCCCTTGTGAGCAAGCTCAGTGAGCTGCCATTGAGTTTATGTAGCCATACAAGTGAAATCACCTGACAGGCTACATGCCCCCAATTAACAAGCCACCAGCCACTCAGGGAAAAAAAAAAGCACAACAGAAAAAAAACAGCAGAAAAAAACAAAAAACAAAGATTAAACAAATTGATAAATAAACCAGAGGTTTCTCTCCTCTAGAGATACAAACCACAGACCAGTACAGGTAGAATTCCTGTTTTTAAACTCCACTTGAAAATAGCCCACTTAGGAAGTAGACCACTGACAAGCCCTTGTGAGCAAGCTCAGTGAGCTGCCATTGAGTTTATGTAGCCATACAAGCGAAATCACCTGACAGGCTACATGCCCCCAATTAACAAGCCACCAGCCACTCAGGGAAAAAAAAAAGCACAACAGAAAAAAAACAGCAGAAAAAAACAAAAAACAAAGATTAAACAAATTGATAAATAAACCAGAGGTTTCTCTCCCTCTAGAGATACAAACCACAGACCAGTACAGGTAGAATTCCTGTTTTTAAACTCCACTTGAAAATAGCCCACTTAGGAAGTAGACCACTGACAAGCCCTTGTGAGCAAGCTCAGTGAGCTGCCATTGAGTTTATGTAGCCATACAAGCGAAATCACCTGACAGGCTACATGCCCCCAATTAACAAGCCACCAGCCACTCAGGGAAAAAAAAAAGCACAACAGAAAAAAAACAGCAGAAAAAAACAAAAAACAAAGATTAAACAAATTGATAAATAAACCAGAGGTTTCTCTCCCTCTAGAGATACAAACCACAGACCAGTACAGGTAGAATTCCTGTTTTTAAACTCCACTTGAAAATAGCCCACTTAGGAAGTAGACCACTGACAAGCCCTTGTGAGCAAGCTCAGTGAGCTGCCATTGAGTTTATGTAGCCATACAAGTGAAATCACCTGACAGGCTACATGCCCCCAATTAACAAGCCACCAGCCACTCAGGGGGAAAAAAAAGCACAACAGAAAAAAAAAGCAGAAAAAAACAAAAAACAAAGATTAAACAAATCGATAAATAAACCAGAGGTTTCTCTCCCTCTAGAGATACAAACCACAGACCAGTACAGGTAGAATTCCTGTTTTTAAACTCCACTTGAAAATAGCCCACTTAGGAAGTAGACCACTGACAAGCCCTTGTGAGCAAGCTCAGTGAGCTGCCATTGAGTTTATGTAGCCATACAGTAATACGGAGCTGCAAATTCTCTGCAAGCCATTATGCATTTCTCACCAGCTTGTAATATTTGTAAGCTGCCTAACGACACTGGCACCCATACCATACTCAGCCAGCAGTATGGTCTCCTAAAGTCCGTAGGAATCTATGGAAACTTGCACAATTTTCTGTATCATTGGCCGAGATATAAAAACCCTGTAGAAACACCATTATCATGAGTGCTAACCCCTTAAGGACCACTGACGTACATAGTACGTCCTCGGAAAATCCCTCTTAGGGACCAAGGACGTACTATGTACGTCATGGTCCTTTAACCCTACTCCCTCCCTATACTCGCCTCTCTGGCCGGGGTCCCATGTCGGTCTGGCTTCCTAGAAGCCGGCACGACAGTTTTATGGACCCCAGCCGTCACGATGACACAATTTTAAAGCGCCCCCTGTCAGACCTTTTCAGATATGAAATTTCTATAATGCATTATATTTCGCAGGACTGTTTAAATTTGGGGCCAGCAATTGCTTCACACAGACAACTCGTCTGCGTCGTTAATATATAACAAGAATATGCGTTCTAAAGACAATGTAACAAGCGAGACTCGTTATCTATCAGCAAACATCCATTGTTCTTAATTAATTCTGGTTGTAAGAAAAATAACCAGATGTTAGATCAAATGGTTTAAAAGTAAGGGAACACAATGACAACTGATCTTACCCTAGGATAGGTATCTGAGTATTGTGTTTATTTTGTCAGATCGAAACTCTGAAAGCCACGTAAACATTGAACAATGGGTTGCCCAATAAAGAAAAAAACCCCAGAGAAGGTTAAATGGCTTGGATAAACCATCTTGTAATGCTATGCTATTCGGCGATATGATCTAACACTATATGGTATTTGAATATTTAATTTATGTGGTTAGTTAGAATAGATAACCTTGGCGTCTTATAAAAAAACAGAGGCCCTACCACATTCAGTTGATTATTACAAATGTCTGATGTACTAACATGCCTAAACAGATTAAATCTGGTAATTGTGAATGTTAAAGACGATATCACGAATGAATGAATTAATGTATGTCTGCAGGATCCTCTCATATACACATCCCTGTGGATTTAAGTAAAGAGAGTATGAAATGCACAAACGCCGTGGCGAAGTATGCCGGCGATGCCACAATAGAAATAAATTTTGATTTGTTAATAAAATCTATGGAGTCCCGGGATATAGAAATAAAACGACCCCAAACCAGTAAAAGATTGGCCAAATACATAAATTAATTCCTGCAAAAGGTTGATGGTTGATCTGAGAGCGCCATCTGCTGGCCAGGTAATATAACACCTGGACAGACCCCTGGAGTTGATGAATATATATATCCTCCAATCAAATGAGGCCACATAATGATGGGCTAGATCTAAAACTGGGCGGAAGACCACTATATAGAGGGAACAATCCAGAGCAGATCAACACACTGAGAAAAGCTTGGGGAGAGACCTGAGGGACGCTTGGAGGGGAGAAAGGGCAAATATCATCAGCCCCCCTTAAGTTGCTACAAGGAAATCATACGCTGAGGTGGTAAATGGGAATAATCCAGATAGGAACCCCAGGGTCATGCCTGCCCCGCGCCCACCAAGAAGTGGGTAGCAGAGGTCACCCAATGACTGCAGAAGGTATGAGCAATGGCCACGACCGCACAATAGTCACAGGGAATATGCCCAAGGGCCTAGGCCTGCCCAAAGAAATAAGTATCCCCAATCTAGTGATTCTCCTCAAAGTGGTGATCCCCCTCAAATAGGTAGGATACCCCATTGCGTTAGGGTTCCTGAAAATAGAAGGGGAGGTCAGACAGGAGACCACAGGCCCAGATCACACCGTCAGAACAGAAGTAGCAATGCTGATTCTGACACATCAAATAATTTTAGGCCCGAGCGTAATAGGATCCGCAGAAATAGATACCTTAACCGAAATTATCCGAACGACCGAATAAACCAATTAGAATACCGGTTATATCAATTAGCTGAACAATTGGTGGAGATAACCGAGGCACAGCGGCCTGATAACTCTTTAGGGATATATCCAGTGGCCACCCAAGGGCCACAGGATCAATAACACCTCAGATGTTATTGAATCAGAGGGAACGACTGAATGAAATAGCAGAGGTGGCACAACCTAACACCATTTAATCCCCAGGTCTACATATTAATAAGGAATCTAAAGTATGTAAAGGGGGATTTCTGCTGTTGGATGCTAACCACTCTCCTATTTTTCAGCCTACTTCTAGTCCCTCTGATATAAACAGGTCATTAACCTCAACTGACTCTCAAGAGATCGATGTAGCCAGATGCCCCGATGGAGAGCCAGCTACCCGTTGCACATTAGCCTACAAGAAACCTAAGGTTCTCTGTACGGTGGGTAAGGATGAGAATCTCCCTACCCCAGGTAAAGTGATTCTCAAAACCAGTTCATGGAGTTGCCCTCGGAGGTTAGGAACGGGTATTAACAGGGTCTGTTATAATAAATCCATACAATAACTGCATGATTGCAGGAGTAAACCTCGTGGGAAGGCCGAATCCAATCACTGGTTTTAACTCGTTAATACGGTCAAAGAAATTAAATTTGTAGGAAAAATATATATAAATACGTATATATTATTTATCTCTATAGGGCGATATCCTATTCAGTCCCCTATTACGAAAGCAAGCCCACAAAAGGGGATGATATACTTAATGGCTCACAAGAATTGAAAGGGTTAATAATCTATGTGTCACTGTCTTGATGAAATGCATTAAAATTAAAATAAATGCCACGCTGCATCTAAGGGAAAGCATGGAATAAATCAGAAATGAGGAAGATTACCCGTTTCCATTTACCATGATCCTAAAGTCCAAAGTCACAAAGATGAAGTGTTAACCTAAATATTCACATGTTGTGTATATCAATTCTTATGAAGTTTATCTCATTTTTGAAAAATAAGATGAGTAAAGTGACAATTGGTCACTCGCATGGAGACGTGTCCTAAAGACTCAGATGTCAGGAGCAGCCATGCTGGAGGTGACGGAAAGTCATGGGAGCACCCCGTCATAAAGGATACCCAAAGAAACGGAAGGATGACAACAAGTGCATTATTGGTTGTTTGAAAATCAACTTCCATAGATGAAAAGATTAATAAGCCACAAGATGTTTCGCTTGAAGGGTCCTTACCTGGGGAAAACACTGCTTGATTCAAATCCGTTTTTCATTAACTGGAGTTCATTGATTCACCCTCAGATTACCCCATTCGTAAAAGAAATGGGGGAACCACAAAAGGGGGATGGTCGTGAGAACCAATCATGTATTTACCAATCTTTCTCCTGCACCAGTTACCAGATGGAGTCGATGCCTAACAACTTGTTAAAGACTAAGGCTACCATACAGATGTAAAATTTCCTATCCAATTGGTCCATGTCAATTCCTAATCATGGATCTAGATGAGTAGATATTGAAAAGGGGGATTTATGTCAGACCTTTTCAGATATGAAATTTCTATAACGCATTATATTTCGCAGGACTGTTTAAATTTGGGGCCAGCAATTGCTTCACACAGACAACTCGTCTGCGTTGTTAATATATAACAAGAATATGCATTCTAAAGACAATGTAACAAGCGAGACTCGCTATCTATCAGCAAACATCCATTGTCCTTAATTAATTCTGGTTGTAAGAAAAATAACCAGATGTTAGATCAAATGGTTTAAAAGTAAGGGAACACAATGACAACTGATCTTACCCTAGGATAGGTATCTCAGTATTGTGTTTATTTTGTCAGATCGAAACTCTGAAAGCCACGTAAACATTGAACAATGGGTTGCCCAATAAAGAAAAAAACCCCAGAGAAGGTTAAATGGCTTGGATAAACCAGCTTGTAATGCTATGCTATTCGGCGATATGATCTAACACTATATGGTATTTGAATATTTAATTTATGTGGTCAGTTAGAATAGATAACCTTGGCGTCTTATAAAAAAACAGAGGCCCTACCACATTCAGTTGATTATTACAAATGTCTGATGTACTAACATGCCTAAACAGATTAAGTCTGGTAATTGTGAATGTTAAAGACGATATCACGAATGAATGAATTAATGTATGTCTGCAGGATCCTCATATATACACATCCCTGTGGATTTAAGTAAAGAGAGTATGAAATGCACAAACGCCGTGGCGAAGTATGCCGGCGATGCCACAATAGAAATAAATTTTGATTTGTTAATAAAATCTATGGAGTCCCGGGATATAGGAATAAATCGACCCCAAACCAGTAAAAGATTGGCCAAATACATAAATTAATTCCTGCAGAAGGTTGATGGTTGATCTGAGAGCGCCAGACCGTGAAATAGCTTTTATATGTCAAGTGCCGTCAGCCCCATTCGTAAAACTAGCATAACTCCTTCCATATCCATCTTGCAGCCCTTTCGATTGAATGCATGTAAGTCAATAAGAAGCTTTGGGTTAACGTATATTGAATGAAGTGCTGTGATTGATCTGTGGAAGAGATAGTCCACCTATCGAGTGTGTTATGTATCTCCCTGAAGGAAGTTGCATTTAGTGAATAGGCCCCCACAATAATAAATTGTGCTGCAGGTGATGCCCAGTAACTGAGTGTTTATTTTAGCCAGGTGGAGGATTGGTTTATAATGGGAAAGGTTTAAGTGAATAGAATAGAGCCTGGTGTTTAAGAACTGAGGCGTGTATATCTGTGGTGCGGTCTATAAACCTATAAAGATTATTGCGTGTCGCAGTATCGCTACTAATCATGATCTATAATCACTTGTGAAATTGTATCTTGCTAATCCGTTGATAACATATGATTGTATGAAACTTGACGTGTGAATAAATTTTGGTTTGAATTGTTTTACCGTTACGCAGTCTCATATCATCTGTATTGATTTTATTGTGTTTAAAAATATCTAGATAGCATCAAAAGAACTCGGGATAACGCGCCATATATTTGTTAAGACGTATATTCATTGATTGGTTATTAATCCCTCTCTTAAGGGTTAAATACCAATTTATACCACTGGTATTGGAGGCACTGTCAATAATATATATATACAGGGATCAAGTCCTAAAAAAAGAAGTGTGGGAACTCGCCAGGATTTCTGTCTCCCAATAAGCAATTATCACCTCGCACGTAACACAAACATACACTCAGATATGATATATTAAATGTATATGTCAATAAGACAGCAGACACAACAAATGCTTATGCTGGCTATTGAATACGGAGATGTAGTGTATGTAGCCGCCCCGCAAACACACCTCCAGAAACTTACTACATTGTATAACTCATTCTGTTGCTTTGCGCTACAATGTAACTACATGACCCACCATTGTGACATGTTAAAAGAGCTAAACTGGCTATCGCTTTAATCCAGATGCACTCTTCACCTTTCCAACCTGGTGTTTAAGAGCTTTTCTGGGAAGCTACCACCCTACCTGAATAGGCTGCTTGCCCCAGCAGTTCCCTCATCCTATAACCTCCGATCCAGGACCAGCACCTTACTTGCAATACCACAATACAAAAAGAAAGTGTCTCGATCCTCATTTTCCTGCAGAGCACCACAATTATGTAATAAACTCCCAGACGCCATCAAATCTTCCCCCAGTCTAAAGTCCCTTAAGAGTTCCCTATTAACAGAACTCAATATAGAATGCACCTGTAAACATGTGACATAATGACTATATTTCCTACATATTTATTTTCTGGGTTAATCTGTATATTTGTGTTGTTTTTTAAATATCTTGCAATTTATTACTTTGTATTTCTGTACCTTCTGTACCTGCCTGTGTCTGTATATATCCATAATATGCCTGCCTAACCGTTTGTGTTCCTTGTATTTCTGTACCTACTGTAACAATTCAATGTTCTTGAACCCAGGACATACTTGAAAACGAGAGAAATCTCAATGTCTCCTTCCTGGTAAAATACTTTATAAATAAATAAATATGTGGCATATAGCAAAAATATATGATAAATCCTATATTTGTGAGTTAGAGAAATATATGATTGAACACCTGACTTCAAGCTTTATAGAGTATGGGACCACAGGGAACTCCGTTCCCTCTGCAACATTAGTGCAGGAACTCCGTTCCCACGTGTTCCCCCTCGACTTGACCCCTGTATATATATATCTATATATATCTACAATAAGAAAAATATACATCATAATTAATATATCCCTGACCTATTAAAGAAGTCAATAACCTCTAACACCCCCCCCCCGGTGCCTGCAGGGGGGAATCTAAAAAGGGGAGGTCCAAACCCGATTCCTCAATTTCCAGCACTGTGGGGGTTATTCAGAGACCCGAAATGTGCCCAAAATGTAAACGGACACTGAAATTCAGCGAATGGGGACATTTCGGGGTCATTCAGCTATTCAGAGAGCAGGCTGTTCGCCAAATTCTGGAAAATTGCATGCACATACGCTGCCTGATCGAGGGCAGTGAAATCCCCATAGAGAAGCAATGGTTTGTTTATTCAGAGACACCAAACAGCAGTGAAAAGTTGCCGAAATGCCCTGCTGTTCAGTGGTTTCATTCGACAGGTTTATTCAGGCGAATCCCATAGGCTTCAATGTTAAAAATATTCCCGTTTTAATTCCATATCTAATAACCCGTTTATTATTATATTCTGCTGCAAAGAGTCTCGTTATTTCTAGATGTTTTAGGTTCTTTTAGGCATTTTTCGTTTTTTTCAATTTTTTTTAACTGACTCTTTTATTATCATTCATTGGATCTTATATGTCAATTCCAGAAATTTTCGTGGTGTAGTTTTTTTCCAAACAGCGTTTCAAATTTCAATCTTTCAAGCGTGCTGTTTTTTTTTCTTCACCACGTTCGTCTGCCTGTCGGCTTTTTCCGGCGGCTGCTCTGCGCTGTGATCGGCCACTAGTCTGGTTTTTCTGGCATGAGGGTTTTGCAGCGGTTTCTGCGGGTTTTTGGTCAGTGTTCGGCGAGTGTTCTGCAGGTTTGCGGCGTGTTTTTCCTGGACTACGGGGGCCCTGTGGTGCTTGCTAAATACACCGCAGGGTCGGCGAACTAGAATCGCCCCAAAGTGCAGGGAACGAAAGGTCACCGAACGTGCGGTGACTTTTCGATTCTCTCTGAATAACCATGTATGTTTTTTGTTAACTCTTCAACTGGTATAAATACAATAAAATGTTCTTCAACGTCTCCAGACTATTCATCAACATGTCATAATATCACGGTCATCTGTTCAACGTGACTAACATCTCTAGTGCAATCAAAAATGATAGCATAATATTTTGCTTGGAGAATCTTTTCAATAACTCTCCGCTTCATAAGTTTCGCCATCTATGTAATTAATTAGTTTTGGATGTTTTCTCCAAATGATGGTTGTGAACACATTTCTTTTCAATTCGCCGTAAGTGTTCACGAAGGACCGGATTAAACCTCACACAAACCTTTATCAGATCTACTAAATTACCACTACTCTCTTCTTCCAAACTTTTTATATGACCACGAAATGGTAAATTATGAGAAGTTGAGAATTGAACTGTGGCTTGAGCCTTTCCAAAATTTCACGCCAGAGTTGCTTTTCTAGAAGTATTTGCTTTTGAAGGGATGCATCAATAGTTTTCCCACATCTGAATCTATTCTCAACTTCAATCCATGTGATGATGTGGTTAGAATTATTTTCATAAAGACTGAGTCGATAGTTCAGGTTCTTCCAGATGAATGCTGCCATCAGACAGTAAAACTCTCCGTAATGATGGGAATAAATGACTGGCATACCAGAAAACACAGTCCTTGTTCTGGAATATACTAACCATTCTTGTGTTTCCCTGTTGCTTAGAACCCTGGTGTAACGAAAGGAAGTAAAGTATCTTTTTCCACTGTCTAATGGAAAAGTTACCTATGATGTGCATCACTTTGGACTTGGGGTGCATCGGCCTAGAAATGTATTTGGGAGGCTCAGGCCTCATGTTCTGTATTATTTCCCTGCCTTCCCTTATGTTGAAATCACCCTAGAGTGCAAGGTGTTTATGTAATCTGTGTTATGTATGAATAATGCTATTGTCTATATGTCTATCGTTATGGTCTATGTGTGTATCTGTAGCTATCTGCGGGTAGGATTGCTATGTGGATTATTTTAGCCATTTCCAGTATCCCCTCTCAGGAATGTGTTAATATCTGTGGTATGTTTGAGTGGTCTTTTGTTGATCTGCCTTGTCGGACAAACACTGCCCCATTATCTGATTGCTGTTACTATGGTTTATATAATTACTTTGTGGTCAATGTAGCCAAATTCAACCCTCCCCATCTAGAATGTGTTTACTCTCTGACAGATTTTAATACAAGGTTATTCTTTACTTATGTAACTTCTCCTGTGTTATCTAATGTATTCAGTCAGTCTGATGCTCAGGCCGTGACTACATGACACCCTATTGTTTCATGTCTGGACATGTCTTGCTCACTTGAGGCTGGTGGAGGGTGCCAGGGTTTAATTTTCCATTGGTCTCTAGCCCCACCTGGGTATGTATATATTCAACCCAATAAAAGGTGTTCAGTTGTTGTAGCTGCTCAAAAGTCCCAGATGTACAGCGTTGTCTTATTTCTGGGGGATGCTAGCAAGGCTCTTTACATGTACCCATCCTTAAGCTTTGTCTAAGGACTGGAGAAAGGCACGAAAGCCTGATGGGGAGTGCACGGGGGTCCGGCAAGGAAGCAGTATTAACAAATGTGGCCCAGTTGGGTTACGGAGATCTATTAAATTAACTTTTCTTCCCTTATCGATCCTTCCTGAATGTAACACACGCAATCTTTTTCTTCCACTGGGAAAGTCCATTCTCAAGGATCATAACTTAGAGGCTGATAATTAGACTCTGATTGGTCAGAACCTGAAACCTGAGGTTTTCCTGCAATTCCTCCTTCGGTGGTACACAAAATGGTATCCTGTTCAGATTGGCCTGAAGTGCTTGGCTGGGAATCTTCTCTTTCAGTCAAAATGTATTACATCTTCTGATGTTCAGGTACCTCTTCACTTGCACTTATCTTCCCAGACTTCAAATACTCCTGCATAGAGCCACGTAGTGAGATAGCAATTCCTGGGATTTAATTTAGAACTATACTAATCTAAGTGATCCGCCATTTAGATGTTCATCCAATTCGTGTTCAAAATACACTTGCTGTTCTTGAGTGCTCTTGAGATTCTATTTTCAGTCTGCATGTTTAAATGAAATCAGTTTGTCAGCAAAACTAAAAAGGGAGGGCTGACAATTGCAGAATTATAACAACAGCTGAAAGCCCAAAATGAGAATGAAAGGGGAAAAATGACATCATGTGTAAAGTTAGGTCCTAACTCAGACATATGGTAACTGTCACGTGACAATCTGGGTATGTTGGGAGGGGAACTGTATTTTTAGAACAATGTATAAAAGCAGCTGAGTCTGATGTTCTCGTGACTCAAGCTTTTGAACAGATACGATCTGTTTCTTGAGTCCAGCAGGTACCAGCTGAATAAACGCCATTTTCTTTTGAAACAAAGGCCTCCGTCTGCTTTCCTTCGTCGAACAATCACCCACGATTTCCCGGTCAGCTGGCTATAACAGTAGTTCCTGCTGCATTCCTCAAAACCTGTATTCTTTTTTGGTGACCAGATTCAATTTTTCAGCCCTTGTCACGTTCTCTTCCATTTTATGCATATTTGTTTTAAAAGGATAGAAAACTAATGTAAATTCTGCCTGATTGAAATGGTTTCTGCTTCTGGTCTCTCAATTGGTCAGACTGCTTCCATGCCAACACAAGAAAGCGCAGAGATCCTACAGCATTGGAAGTCCACTGCACAAGGCTGCCGAGTCTCTGCCAAGCAGGGTGCAAACCCCCCCAAAACTGTAACAATAAATAGATGCAGGACTCCAGGCAGCTTTAAAGGTACTCTTTATTATGGATGAGACAAAGCTCGCCCCACTAGAAAATGAGTGACATTTTTCAGGCCCACAGGCATTATCATACATAATGATTAAAAACCACACCTCCAAAACCTCTAAAAACAAAAAACCCTGTGTGTATATGTAGCGCTCACTCTCGGAGGAGCCGCTGAATTTAAACCTCGGGTCAGTCTCCCCGCACTAGGGAATAAATATACACCAGCACTGTTGTGGATTTTATAAGTTATATAGTTTACTGATCTCAAATAAACTGGCATATATAGACCAGCACGGTATACATATATATTTACAGAAGTTCGTAATGCGAGAAACGCCCAGCGGAAAATAAAAAGGAATTTTAACCCCTTCGTTGCTGGAATGTGAGTCCGTACAGGTTGTGTCCCAAGAAGGTGTGCGTGTATGCGTGTGTTGGTACCCGGGTACTAGATTCAACTGGCCAGTGAATGATTTCAATGTGTCTTCGACTAGTCACGTTGGGGCCCTGTAGGTTTAGACAAATTGCAGCGTGCTTTATTATTTTACTGTGGCCGGGAAGGCCTCTCACCCATCCGCCAAATACTCTGTGCTCTGCTCAACCCAGGACGTCTCTCCGCTCGACTTGACTGGGACTCTGTGCCACCGGATCCGCTTGTCTTGCTTGTTTCTGCCACAAGATGCTCAGCTCACTGCCTGCACTCCCATTAGATCATCGCAGTCTCCTAACTCGGGGTCCTTCTGCAGCTCTGTATCTGTGTAAACTTCTCAGCAGTGGATTACTAGGTCTCTGGCAAGTAATTTAAGCCGATCTCCAGCTCCGCAAGGCAGCACCTGCGCTCCGGCCTGGTCACAATCGCTCCTTGTCTCACGTGCGTCTTGCTCTGTTCACCCCTTGGCGCGCACTGGCTCGAGGTTGCGGATGTCTCTCGGTTATTCCCACCCACTTCCTGTCCCTGCCCCAAAGCATGCTGGAAAACGTAGTCTGAAAGTGTCCAGTATTGGTTTACATTGCGCTCGTCTCCCCCTGGTGGCCAGAAACGAGTAATTACAGCAGCAGGATTTAAACCAGAGCTACATATACATATATGAATCTGCAATAAACATACTGTCATGTCACATGATTTAGGATTTATTTTATATTTTTCTGTTTTGTGTTGAATCTGTCTTTGCTGCTCACATGCTTTTGATTTCATAGCTATTTTGTTCCTTCTGGGTTTCCCTAGCTTTTCTGTATCAGCTAGTTTCCCACCCCTTTGCTCAGTGTGTTCTTAGGTACTTCCTAGTTACATAGCAGCCATTCTGTTCTCACTACTAGACAAAATTAATGACTTTTTACCTGCAAGCTGTACATTAACAAGATTGTCAGTCTGATCATTAAACTCAACTGGGTTCATCTTTCTACGTGTCAGTTTTGCTGAGTTGAAGCTATCTGCTGAACTTCATCGTGTGAGTACTGATTAAATACAGACTTCGCTAGTCTAAAGCATCCACACCTCACAGCTTTGCTTAGGGAAGCAGAATATATACAGATCCCAGGAGGGGGAATGTTCACTCACAACATTATACTCACTGTTAAAAAAAACCTTCATACACATATCACTCCCCAGAAAAGCTATGTAACTGATGAATGATGTAATAAATGTTAAAATTATATATGCTACCGTGCGGTAACCCAGACACAAACCATATAGAGCCCCCACAGGACCGAGGGACACATGTAATTAACGTGAGACAAAAAGACATCAATAAACATATGTATAACCAGGAACCATGTTCTTAAGCTAAGCAATACATCAAAAGATAAAGACAATAATTATTAACATACATGTAGAACAAACTTTCTATTTAGGCCCTTAGGCCGCATTGTATCTAATTTATGGATCCAACTTTTCTTTTTCTGTTTCAATAGTTTATTTCTGTTGTTGTCCCCATCATAAGGTGGAGACATGGTCTACAGTCTGGAACCTAAGCTGTGCTATACTGTGGGCGCAGTTAACGAAATGCTCTGCTACCGACAAATCCATGCGCTTTGTTCTAATGGTGAATTTATGTTTAGAAATCTGTTCCTTTGCCTTCATCGTAGTTTCCCCCACCTAGAGTAAACCACATGGGCATTTCAATACATAAATCATGTATGAGGAATCAAAGGTGTAATAATCATGAATCAAAATTTTATGTCCGGAGTGTGGATGTGTTACGGTGGCGGTACCACCAGGCACGCGCCAAGGTGAGGCGCTGGTTCCTGAGAGAAGCCCCTATGTGCAGAAATGCACTGTAAACAGCAAGGACAGATGAAAGCAACACAGGGTTAACTAAAGACCTCTGTACGACAATACCAAAGATGCCCTGCACTGAAAAGTCGGTCTTTAGGATAGCCGGATCTAGTTTAAAGGAAAGTATTACCTTGAAGCCGTACAGAGTCTTTTGGGGCATGCAGATGACAGGGTTTCCTGGAAACGGTACAGACAAGGAATATACTATAGTCACATAGAGGAAAGCCAAAGGTCATAGCCAGAGAGTGTATGTCATACAGGAATCAGAATCAGAAGGGAAGTCAGCCAAGCCAAAATCGGTAACCGGTGAATCAGAATAGAACAAACAGCAAACCAAAATACAGCAATAGACAGAACTAAATACACAGAAGGAACTGACATAAACTTGAACAGAATAGCAGAGGCATAAACTGAACAGAATATCTCAAACGGAGGATAACAGGAACGCATCAAGGAGCTCTCAGGACACAAATAGCAATGAGACCAGGCAAAGTAAAATGACCCATCAATGTACCATAGGTACATTGCTCTAATATAGGCAGGGGAATCAAGGATCAACAGGTGTGCAGAGCACAGAACACCAATTAACCCCTGGGTAGCCACCCAGGAATTGGCAGCAACAGAAACACAAGGGAAAAAGCACAATTACAAATACAGAGGGCAGGGAGACAGGGTTGCCAGCATGGAACGTAACAGGAGCCCCCCCAAAAAGGGGACCTCTGGGCACCTACAAAAAGAAAAGAAAATGAAACACACACTCAGTCATCTGAGTCACCAGAACCCTCCTTCAACCACCTCCAGACAGTTGGGTGTCTCTGGAGCACTGCCAAATATTTCTCACGGTCTAAAAACCCAGACGGCATCCGTACATATCCCTCGGGAACAGGGCTGGATTTTGGAATACTAGTACCAGTCAGGCCACCACCTTGCTGGACCTCCTCCTCAAGATAAACACGGAGTATGGCATCATCAGGCCCAGCATGGAGCGTGGTATTCTCGGAACTAGATTGACTAGGGTTAGTCAGCTTCCTGCGTCTCCTCCTGGACCAAGACTTGGAAGGGGTGACCACCTCACATGACACGGCAACGGTGGGGGTAGGCTTGACTACCTGTGCCTTACCATGAGGTTTGGAAACCTCAGATTCTCTGTGGGGCATGGGCACAGTGGTATTGCAATGTAGCTCTGGTACTGCTGACACACAGGTTGCCATGGATTGGACTGGCACCTCACCAGGCAGACAAACAACTGGCTTCCCATTGCCAGTGAAAGAGACAGAACTGGCTTCCCATTGCCAGACAGAGAAAGAGACAGAACTGGCACCCCATTGCCCGACAGAAAAAGAGACAGAACTGGCACCCCATTGCCAGACAGAGAAAGAGACAGAACTGGCACCCCATTGCCAGACGGAGAAAGAGACAGAACTGGCACCCCATTGCCAGACAGAGAAAGAGACAGAACTGGCACCCCATTGCCAGACAGAGAAAGAGACAGAAATGGCACCCCATTGCCAGACAGAGAAAGAGAAAGAACTGGCACCCCATTGCCAGATAGAGAAAGAGACAGAACTGGCACCCCATTGCCAGACAAAGAGACAGAACTGGCACCCCATTGCTAGACAGAGAAAGAGACAGAACTGGCACTCCAGTCTCAGGACGCACTGGCACTCCAGTCTCAGGATGCGCTGGCACTCCAGCCTCAGGACGCACTGGCACTCCAGCCTCAGGACTCACTGGCTTGAGGGGGCAACCAGACAAAAAGTGCAACGAACTGGCACGATAGAAGCATAGATTGTACTCACGTCTTCTGCTCTTTTCATCAGGAGAAAGTGGACCACGAACCCTGCTTTCAAATGACACCGGATTGCCAGAGTCTAGAAACAGGCTCAGTAACCCTTTGAGGTGAGCCACAAATTCCTCAAACATATGCAACAAGATTTCCAGCACGGTACGCATCTCTGCAGGCTTATTTATAGGCTGGGTCACTATTTTACGGTGGCAGTATCACCAGGCACACGCCAAGGTGAGGCCCTGGTTCCTGAGAGAAGCCCCTAAGTGCAGAGATGCACTGTAAACAGCAAGGACAGGTGAAAGCAACACAGGGTTAACTAAAGACCTTTGTACAGCAATACCAAAGATGCCCTGCACTGAAAGGCCGGTCTTTAGGATAGCCGGATCTAGTCTAAAGGAAAGTATTACCTTGAAGCCGTACAGAGTCTTTTGTTGCATGCAGATGACAGGGTTTCCTGGAAACAGTACAGACAAGGAATATACTATAGAATAGTCAGAGGAAAGCCAAAGGTCATAACCAGAGAGAAATGCAAAAGGAGATGGTAAGCGCCCAAACATGTACCAACACCCGTATCCCAATGCCAAACCAGATGTGTAGAGGTTTCCCCCAAACCAAGGTGAAAAACAACAAAATTATACGTATCTGGTAGCGCGTCAACAATCGCTTCTCAGGACTCAGGTGTCTCTCATATTATACATCATCCACATGGATTATATAAAAGAGAAGCAAAGATACATATAATAGTGCAGGGTGTATTAATACAATATTTGTAATTGCTGTAAGATTATCCAACTCACAAATACAGAGCCCTATCACTGGCTCTGAGTGGTTAGGTGCATCTGGGTTGTTTTTCTTCTTTTGTTCTAAAGGTAGCCCACACCTTATACAGTAAATGACTTCTCTTGTTCGTCGGATAACGGAGAAAACATAGGAACAAGGGACTTCATTGTGCAGATCAAACAATAAAATTCAATAAATAATACAAGTGGAGTATCAAGTCACATTTGATGGAGCTTTTGACCAAGCTCTAGGAGATATGGCATGTGGATTTGTCAGTAGGTCAAATCCAGGAAAACCCCGAAAGATTCCAGGACATGGAGGCAGATAAAGTAAAAAAAGCTTTAATAAACCATAAAACATTAAAATATACTGAATCTGGATAAACCAGATGGTCAGGACGCATTTCGCCGCGTGCTGCGGCTTGTTCATAGTAAGACTAAAAAAGAACGATATAACTAAATGTTTTTTTGGTTTAAAAGAAGGTTTTTACCAATGCGGCCAGTGTCTGGCCTGCAGATCTACGGGAAATAAAAAGGATTTCATTAACTCCTACACTAATCAAAAATGTAATCAGAGTGTCAAAATAGATGGGGTTCTGAATTGCTGTTCGAAAAATATTATCTATATGCTAAAATGCCCGTGTGGCCTAAGATATGTCGGCCGCACAAAACGAGCTTTAAATGTCAGAATTGCCGAGCATGCGAGAAATGTGAAGAATGGCTTTGAAAAACATTCAGTTTCCCTGCATTTTAAGAACAAACATAATAGTTCACCTTTAGGTATAAAAGTTTGGGCTATTAAACAGGTTAAAAAGAGAGATGTAGAAGAAGACCTAATAAAGAGGTTGGGGAAGGAGGAGATGAGACTAATTTTTGAAAATGGAACTTTAACACCTAATGGTTTAAATGATGACTTTGAGGTCATTCACTTTTTGTAATACTTTTTCATAATTATTTGTATAGAATCTCTTTCTGTATATTATATGGGAGAATCTATTGCACTCATTCACTACTCACAATTAACTATAAAATACCATTCACGTCCTCTAGCCATAGTACATTTATTTTTTATGAACTACAAAATATAGTTCACATTCTCTAGTTATAGTATACTCTTACTATTTGCTAAATATTCTTTTATTATATACTTGTGTTACACTCATTTTTTATTGTTACCCACACTGATAAGATTATATTGCACGTCTTTTTCATATAAATTTTATAATTTACATATGCACATTCTACCTCTCAGAATAAAATGGATACTCTGACCTATTTACAAAATACATTTATTTATCATTAACAGATTATTTTTATGCACTATCCAAATTAATTCCATTTGGAATGAATGGTGGTTTTCTCCATTCTCCCACCCTTTAATCACATCTCCTTTATATTAAAACCTTAAAGAATATATCATCCACAACAGTTTCCTATATTGTTTACATTGTGAGAAGATTTGTGGCTATATAATGTATCAATGGAAAATTGGTGCCGATATTGATCTTTACTATGGTGCCACTTGTAGATAATCATATCCGTTAGAGAGATCCTCTCGAAACGATCAAATACACTGAGAAGAGAACGGAAGACACCGGAAATACCAATTGGAATGCATGGAACGCATAGAACATCAATGCGCATGCGCAAAATGGCGGCGCACATCGGAGGTCTTGTAACAGAGGCGTGGAACGCACTCCAACGGACGATTTTGGACATGGGAGGGCAATTTCATTTTAATTAAGGGTACTATTTATACCCACACTGTATTCTATCCTGTAAACCAGCTGAGGAAGCCGCAGCACGTGGCGAAACGCGTCCTGGCCATCTGGTTTATCCAGATTCAGTATATTTTAATATTTTATGGTTTTATTAAAGCTTTTTTTACTTTATCTGCCTCCATGTCCTGGAATCTTTCGGGGTTTTCGTGGATTTGACCCACTGACAAATCCACATGCCATATCTCCTAGAGCTTGGTCAAAAGCTCCACCAGATGTGAGTTGATACTCCACTTGTATTATTTATGGAATTTTATTGCTTGATCTGCACAAAGTAGTCCCTTGTTCCTATGTTTTCTCCTATATCCGAAGAACAAGAGAAGTCATTTACTGTATAAGGTGTGGGCTACCTTTAGAACAAAAGAAGAAAAACAACCCAGATGCACCTAACCACTCAGAGCCAGTGATAGGGGTCTGTATTTGTGAGTTGGATAATCTTACAGCAATTACAAATATTGTATTAATACACCCTGCACTATTCTATGTATCTTTGCTTCTCTTTTATATAATCCATGTGGATGATGTATAATATGAGTCCTGAGAAGCGATTGTTGTCGCGCTACCAGATACATATAATTTTGTCATAACCAGAGAGAGTAGGTCATACAGGATACAGGAATCAGAACTAGAAGGGTAGTCAGCCAAGCCAAAATCGGTAACCAGGGAATCAGAATAGAACATAAACAGCAAACCAAAATACAGCAATAGACAGAACTAAATACACAGAAGGAACTGACATAAACTTGAACAGAATAGCAGAGGCATAAACTGAACAGAATATACAAACGGATGATAACAGGAACGCAGCAAGGAGCTCTCAGGACACAACTAGCAATGAGACCAGGCAAAGTAAAATGACCCAGCAATGTACCATAGGTACCGTACCATAGGTACATTGTTCTAATATAGGCAGGGGAATCAAGGCAAGGATCAACAGGTGTGCAGAGCACAGAACACCAATTAACCCCTGGGTAGCCACCCAGGAATTGGCAGCAATAGAAACACAAGGGAAAAAACACAATTACAAATACAGAGGGCAGGGAGACAGGGTTGCCAGCATGGAACGTAACAGGATGTAATAAGATATCTCCCTTAAGCACTGCGATTGTAAGGTTTTCCGGCGGTGCCGCCACAAGAAGGTTAAGTCCAATATTGCTACATCCTAAATATAAGCTTGGCAGCACTTTTCTTACATGTTTTAGTCTGCCTTGCTATGAATCCATAGGCCTTTTTCCAAGATATACATAAATACAGAAAAAATGGCGTCGCGCCCATACTCACCGGAGCGGCAGCAACTGCCAGGAGTAACAGCCCAGTTATTGTATAAAACATAACAAGGAAAAAAGGTGTCATCTGCGCTCGTTTCTATGTGTTCCATGTACAACAAAACTGAGGTTTTTGTTTGTTTCAATGGCCATTGCAACGTAAGCTCACTCGCCACTTCACGGCACCTCTTTACAGAGTGAGTACCTAACAATTGTAACCAAAAGGCAGCTCTACTGAGCAGCTTCAAGCCCCTCCTGCTGTTCAGCCAAGGAGAGGCAGAGATGGTGGGTTTTATTTATACACGCACCAAACACTTCCCATTTGGGATTAAAAACAAAAACATGGAAAGAGGAACAGCTGCAGAACGACGGACTGGTGTTACAAGCATGATATACATAAATACAGAAAAAATGGCGTCGCGCCCATACTCACCGGAGCGGCAGCAACTGCCAGGATTAACAGCCCAGTTAATGTATAAAACATAACAAGGAAAAAAGGTATCATCTGCACTCGTTTCTATGTGTTCCATGTACAACAAAACTGAGGTTTTTGTTTGTTTCAATGGCCATTGCAACGTAAGCTCACTCGCCACTTCACGGCACCTCTTTACAGAGTGAGTACCTAACAATTGTAACCAAAAGGCCCCTCTACTGAGCAGCTCCAAGCCCCTCCTGCTACTTTTCAGCCAAGGAGAGGCAGAGATGGTGGGTTTTATTTATACACGCACCAAACACTTCCCATTTGGGATTAAAAACAAAAACATGGAAAGAGGAACAGCTGCAGAACGACGGACTGGTGTTACAAGCATGATATACATAAATACAGAAAAAATGGCATCGCGCCCATACTCACCGGAGCGGCAGCAACTGCCAGGAGTAACAGCCCAGTTAATGTATAAAACATAACAAGGAAAAAAGGTGTCATCTGCGCTCGTTTCTATGTGTTCCATGTACAACAAAACTTAGGTTTTTGTTTGTTTCAATGGCCATTGCAACGTAAGCTCACTCGCCACTTCACGGCACCTCTTTACAGAGTGATTACCTAACAATTGTAACCAAAAGGCCGCTCTACTGAGCAGCTCCAAGCCCCTCCTGCACAGATGACACCTTTTTACCTTGTTATGTTTTATACATTAACTGGGCTGTTACTCCTGGCAGTTGCTGCCGCTCCGGTGAGTATGGGCGCGACGCCATTTTTTCTGTATTTATGTATATCATGCTTGTAACAGCAGTCCGTCGTTCAGCAGCTGTTTCTCTTTCCATGTTTTTGTTTTTAATCCCAAATGGGAAGTGTTTGGTGCGTGTATAAATAAAACCCACCATCTCTGCCTCTCCTTGGCTGAAAAGCAGCAGGAGGGACTTGGAGCTGCTCAGTAGAGCGGCCTTTTGGTTACAATTGTTAGGTACTCACTCTGTAAAGAGGTGCCGTGAAGTGGCGAGTGAGCTTACGTTGCAATGGCCATTGAAACAAACAAAAACCTCAGTTTTGTTGTACATGGAACACATAGAAACGAGCGCAGATGACACCTTTTTTCCTTGTTATGTTTTATACATTAACTGGGCTGTTACTCCTGGCAGTTGCTGCCGCTCCGGTGAGTATGGGCGCGACGCCATTTTTTCTGTATTTATGTATATCATGCTTGTAACACCAGTCCGTCGTTCTGCAGCTGTTCCTCTTTCCATGTTTTTGTTTTTAATCCCAAATGGGAAGTGTTTGGTGCGTGTATAAATAAAACCCACCATCTCTGCCTCTCCTTGGCTGAAAAGCAGCAGGAGGGGCTTGGAGCTGCTCAGTAGAGTGGCCTTTTGGTTACAATTGTTAGGTACTCACTCTGTAAAGAGGTGCCGTGAAGTGGCAAGTGAGTTTACGTTGCAATGGCCATTGAAACAAACAAAAACCTCAGTTTTGTTGTAAATGGACCACATAGAAACGAGCGCAGATGACACCTTTTTTCCTTTTTCCAAGATAGCTTTCCCTCACCATATGTTTAATTAGCGTTGACTGGTACTCCATTAAAGGACTACTCCACATCCAGCCAGCGCTCTTTCATTGTGGCACTTGTCATTACAAAGCAAAGACCTGTCTGGAACCTGCTCCAGTGATCTGCAAACAGCTTGTTCGTCTTTCAGATCCCTCAGTTTACTCCTATGCTCTCCATACCAACCAAGACCCTCATCTACAGTTCCCGCTGCTTCATAGACCCTCCTCACCTTACAGACCCTCCTTGTAGTACGGACCCTCCTGGATTTACAAACCCTCGTTCTTTCTCAAGACCCTCCAAATTACCAAGGACTCCTGTATAATCCAGATTTTGAATCTTTCAAGATTTCTTATGTTCTCCCACAGTTAACTAACTACGTATCTCGTAATCCCTATTGTTTAATCAAAGACCGGTTATTGTTTCTACATATCCAACCTCCTGTGTGCAGTCCATAATATATCCTGCAAATCCACCTCAACCTTCTTTTTCATGTGTTTTTGTTTTACTGCAACTGGGCTATAATCCTATTCACTGTGCTTACCGGACCCAAACCTTGCAACCTTACACGATGAACAACCAAGACATGGAAATGTGCCCTTTCTGTGTGATCCCAAAATTTCTGTTGTTTTTCCTTAGAGAGGCCTATGTCTGCCTTAACCAAATGGTCTTTCAAGTTCCTATTCCTTTTGTAAGCAAAGATAGGAGGGACCTGGACCAAAGGGACATCTCCATAAACTCTACTCAAAATACGCCAATGTTTTTTGATGATGACCTAATCTGCCCACTCGCCTGGCTAAATTTGGAGATGAGTGGAATCCATGTGTTGTTACATTGTTTAGGGGTTCTATCCGCAAATGATTACCAAGCGATAGAACTGTTTTGCTCTCTCTGAAAAACTGTTTTGCCTTCTTAAAATGCATAGCCATGAGAGATGACATTAAATCCAAATTTTTGTCAGGAATCTAAATGCCAGTATAACCTGCATTTGAATCTCAAAAACAGAAAAATGCCAAAAATAGAAAAAAGGGACTCTATTTCAGCCATCGAGTCAAATTAAATCGAGCCCAATGTTTGATCTTTCAAATAGGGAAAGTGTGTAACAAAACCGAATGATGGTAATAAACCTCAAGTGTGTATGTATAGCAAGGGGTGATTACAAACTGAGAACCTGTGTATAAAGGAAGATAAGAGGGATCTATCTAAAATACCAAACAAGCAAACAGACAGAGGTACAGAATGGCCTAAAGCCATTTAGTACCCAATGGGGAAGACCAGGGATATTAGACCAATAGTGGAAAACAATGCTGCAGAGGAGACCAAATTAATACATTGATGTGCTGGGCAGTGCTTATGTCAGGAAAACTGTAAAATATTAGTGAGAATATTGAAGTGCAAATCATTGGATATGTATCTCAAGTTTAAATGTCAATTATAAATCCTGGCTTCAACTCACAACATATACATATATTATAAGACAAAACCTGACACTAAATAGGCATGAACATGCCAAACCAGGGGGCCTAAGACCATAGTGGGATATCACTGATCATTCACCTACAGAGGACTAGTTTCTGACGCTAGAAGAAGTAGATTTCTAGTCTTTCCCAGCTAATAAAATACTCCACTTGTGGGCCATACAAAGAGATCTTATCCTTGCAGGATGCAGCAGTAAATAAATATTCACAAAGACTTCAAATTGGCAATTTCTGTCAACCTGTTATCATGCACATCTATCTAAAATACAATGTGACTGCAATATTTCTTTTATGCGGTCTGTCTATTTCCTACACCTCACTCTTAAAATCCCATAACCATCTCAGTCTTCCACTAGGAACCTCTTTCCTCGCCCACAACTGTCCACTACTGTACACATACTTACACAGACTTACATACATACATACATACTGTACACATACTTACAGTAATGGTCTTGGCATTTAATATTTGCTTGGCACCATAGATGAATAATACTGTTTACCCAATTTAACTGGTGATCTCTCCCCTCTGCAACAAGCTGTTTTCCCACTTGTTCTACACTTCGAGGTAATACTGCAGTGTTTTAGATGTTTTTGTTTATTCATTTATGTTATTGTTTATATTACTGGTTACACTACTTATTTTTAAATAGAATTGTTTCTTATTACCACTAGATGGCAGGGCATACACATTTTACAAACATTCACTATTTTTTTTTCCATTTTACTTGTAGAATCAATTTACAGTGCAACAACAGTATTACAAATGTTGTTTGCATTAATTATCAGGGTTATTCAGAGAGAGGTGCAAACCAGGAGAATGGCTGGAGAAGTGAAAATTTTAGGTCAAAATAGCCAGACCAGAAAAATTCTCCCATTTATCTCACTTTCCAAATCGTCTATTTTGACCTAGAATTTTCACTTCTCCAGCCATTTTCCTGGTTTTCACCACTCACTAAATAACCTTGACAGTGTCCACTAGATCACAGGGTGCTCATTAGCAACATTGGGAGATGATTAATGTGAATTAAGAGAAGGCATTCACAAATAAAGTGAAGGAGCAGATCATCCTTGTATGGAGATTGAATTAAAATATTAAAGATGGTTAAATGAAAAGCTTAATAAAGTTTACGTTAATGTGTGTTTGGTGTGGAGCATATCACAATTACAAGAAGTTGTTTCTTTTTATAAACCATTCATAAAATTGTAACTAAACTGGGAAATATCTGAGAAAATTATTAAACACATAGAACTCGTTCCTATTCTTGTTTTTTTATTCATAATGTATTTTTTTAAGACAAGTGGAAAAAAGCAGATTTGCATACACTGTACATTCCAACACAGAAAGTTCAATATATGCTTTCCAGAGAACATTCATCTAATCGTTATCATATGATATGGATCAGATCAGCTCCGAAGAAGTGTCAAGGTCTGGGTTATCCAAGCAAAGGGATAATGCTGATCAGGTTGCACCTATAAGGATGGGGTCAACACCTCTGATTTGACTTTCCAATAGACATGATGACTGCCACTTTCTGTGAGAGAAAGTGAGGATGACAGTGATGAGGAAGACATGTGTCTGAACTGGATGTGGGCACCTGAACTTGTGGATGTCAGTCAAATTTTTGATCAGGGTTTGAGAAATTTGAGACCTGATGCTCCCGAATTTATGCCTCAAGCATACAATGATACACCCATGGAAGATAACTCTATACCCTCTCAAATGAAAGATTTCTTGAGGGTGCTAGAGGATGCCCCTGTCCAGTCAGTAGAAGAGGAAATTGAGCTCCCTGGACCACCACTTCCACTAGAAGAGGATCCCACAGATGAAGGCTCATCATGGATTACAGAATCAAGGCTTAAACGACCGGTACGAACCCCTCAGAGACTCACTTATGACTCACCAGGAAATAGCACTGAGGAAGCTGTAACTACTGTGCGAAGATCACCTGAGTTGTCCACTTTGATCACTGAAGTATCTAAGGACTCAAGTTCAACCCAGGCCATCAGCGCACCTTGGCAGGGGTTCTCTCTACTCAGCCCTCTTGCTAGACACTGTCATAAACTGCGTTTATCTGTAAGCAGTAAAGATGTGCAGGTGGCTTAGTGTTAATATTATGTGTGACCTTTTGTGATGTATATGCTATCTGTGGAACTTGTAAATGCCGATTACCCTTTGTGGGGACCCAAGGATTTTTATGAGGGGGGAGAGTGTAGCCTTGTTGTTTATAACTGCTCCTTTAAGACTAAAGCTGTTGCAACCAAAAGGTGGAGCTAGTAGCACAGTTTGTGGGATATGTGTGCGCAGCATAGGAAAGATGCTATGGACAAATGAACTACATCTCCCAGAATGCTACAGGAAGAAGGAGAAGTGGAAGTCTGGCACCAGGAAGCATGTGGCAAAGAGAATTCAGCATGTGGAGACAGGGAAGGCAGCCTGTCAGAAGGTTCCCTGAGTTGTGCAGCTGGAGTAGGGAGAATCCTGCATGAGGATGCAGAGAAGGCAGCCTGTCAGAGTATTCCTAGAGTTGTGCATCTGAAGTGTGGAGAGACTGTGCTTATTTTGTCACAAATGCAGTACAGGAGTGTCATCTGCTGCACGGAGTGGATTGCTGTTTGTTCCTGTCTGGAAGGTGATTTTTGCAAGGCAGTGGGTGAGGTGACAGCCTGCAGAGAGGAGATCGCTGGCGGCGACTCGGCGCAGACAGACGGAAGTGGGATTTGTGGTCCAGAACCCCGGGTGACATCGGGCTCCAGCCTGGGATGAACAGTGCCTCCTCACAAGGGATAATTATCGACGCACCTACCGGCTACAGACGGACACCCTTCCTCGGTGTATGCGTGAGAGGCCTCAGGCCTATTGTTGTTCATGACAGTGCCCACCGATTGTCCGCCATTTGCATTTTTGGCCCCAATGTTTGGCTAGCCGAAGAAAACCCCAGTGGTTTAGGTACCCGGGTACATTGGGACTAAATTGTACAGTTGTGTTCAAAATTATTCAACCCCCACTGAAATTGAGTGTTTTGGCCAGTTTGACATTGATTTTGATCATTCAGTCATCTTGCTTACAATTAAATCAAAGCGGCACGTGTAGGTCAGACAAATATAACATAACATTTATAATGAAGTAACCACAAATGTCTTTTCTGTGCTCACATCATTATCAGTTTTATTCAACCCCCAAGTGACATTCAATCTTAGTACAACATCCTTTTACAGTTATAACAGCTTTTAAACGTGAAGCATAGCTTGACACAAGTGTCTTGCAGCGATCTACGGGTATCTTCGCCCATTCGTCATGGGCAAAAGCCTCCAGTTCAGTCACATTCTTAGGCTTGCGCACTGCAACTGCTTTCTTTAAGTCCCACCAGAGGTTCTCAATCGAATTTAAGTTAGGTGACTGCGATGGCCACTCCAAAATGTTCCAGCCTTTAATCTGCAACCATACTCTAGTGGACTTGGAGGTATGCTTGGGATCATTGTTCTGTTGAAAGGTCCAACGTCTCCCAAGCCTCAGGTTTGTGATGGACTGCATCACATTGTCATCCAATATTTCCTGGTACTGAAGAGAATTCATGGTACCTTGCACACGCTGAAGCTTCCCTGTACCTGCAGAAGCAAAACAGCCCCAAAGCATGATTGACCCCCCCGCCATGCTTCACAGTAGGCAAGGTGTTCTTTTCTTCATAGGCCTTGTTCTTCCTCCTCCAAACATAGCGTTGATCCATGGGCCCAAACAGTTCTAATTTTGTTTCATCAGTCCACAGAACACTATCCCAAAACTTCTGTGGTTTGTCCACATGACTTTTGGCATACTGCAGTCGACTATTCTTAATCTTTGGAGACAGCAAGGGGGTGCGCCTGGGAGTTCTGGCATGGAGGCCTTCATTACGCAGTGTGCGCCGTATTGTCTGAGCTGAAACTTCAGTACCCACATCTGACAAATCTTTTCTCAGTTCCTCAGCAGTCACACGGGGACTTTTCTCCACTCTACACTTCAGATAGTGCACAGCAGTCGAAGTCAGCATCTTCTTTCTGCCACAACCAGGTAGCGTTTCAACAGTGCCCTTTGCCTTGAATTTGTGAATGATGCTTCCCATGGTCTCTCTTGGTATGTTTAACATCTTTGCAATCTTCTTATAGCCATTACCCTTCCTGTGAAGAGTAATCACCTCTTCTCTTGTCTTCCTGGACCATTCTCTTGACTTCACCATGTTTGTAACCACACCAGTAAATGTCTAGAAGGAGCTGAGTATCACAGTCATTTTAAAGCTGCCTAATTGGTGCTTATTATGCTTATTGCTGCTCCGTGACATCCACAGGTGTTTTCAATACCTGATTGAAAACACTTGAATGAACCTCTGTTCTTCAGAGTGGTAGTCTTTAAGGGGTTGAATAATTGTATCAATGAAGAATTCACAAAAGAAATATTTACTACTGTATTACAAAACCAATTGATGTCATTTTAGTTGCATATGGTTCTTTAAAAAGTCCTTGTAGGATTTCATTCTGAATACAATTACAAATGTACACTAAATTCCCTAAAACCCTTTACAGCATTGGGGGTTGAATAATTTTGAACACAACTGTAGATATAATTTGATTACGATGCAGGAAATCCGCGGTTAGAATAACTTTAATTGTCAGTTATTACTGTTATATTTGTGTTTTATCCTCAATTCTGGTATCATACTGTGCATAGTTAAAGGTTCAATTTATATGTATCAATATCCAGATTTCTTACACTCAGTAAACTATCATTTAAAACTTATCAAGGTGTGCTGGTGTGCTGTGGATTTTGCTTTGTGGCCTATCACAGAGGTGAGACAGAAGTACCCGGTTATACAGCGGCTCCTTCGGGGTTGAGCGCTACACTGTAATGGCCATTAAAGTGTTAAGCCCACCCGACAACCTCACGGCAACCTCTTTACCCCTTCACTGCAGAAGAAGACATGTGTGGAACATCATGGGGATTCCCCGCTATATGTGGAGGATGTTCCCCACATGTCATCCATTGTGGGGACACCTCACTCCCGATACTTACCTCGCTTACCTCTGGGGTCCAACATTGGTCTGACTTTCTTGAAGTCAGACCCTGTTTTTATACCCCCTCCAGGAGCACTGGCATCATCACGACAGGCGCGATGATGTCAGTTTCAGGCACCCCACCCGGCAAAGCCAGAAGAGCGCCTGAAAGAAGTGGGGGTCATTTGGCCCCTCTCCCTTCTGGTTGGGAAGAAATTAAAGTAAAAGAGAGGCACCGCTGGAATGGGAAGAGTGTGCCCTTTCCAGCGATGCCTCTTTTTTTTTTAAATTTAAAGTTTTTTATTTTGAAATAAGTCAGCATTACATCATACTGTAAAATAATGGATGACCTCGCAGGGCCAAACAAGAAGACATAACAAGCAACGGAAACCACACATGGCCAAAAAAGTGTCATCGTAAAAACAGCGAATCGAAAAAATCTAAGGATAGCAATATGTTAGCAGAAAACATCCCCTAGACGGGGGGTCTCATCAAGGTGGGAAATCAAACATATATAAATGCAGCCACTTAAGGCCGGCCAAGGTAACTACGGTCAGCTGGTCAAAAAACATGCGTCGCAAAGAAGGACAGGGCGGTAAAAATAAGTAAAAAGGCAGAAAGTACCATGTGCAGGCAAAAAAGCAAAAGCCCTATGCAATGCAGGCTGGGACTAGCGATGCCTCTTTTTAACCCCTGAGGTGCGGCCTGTGATCCAGCACCATTCAAGGCACGATGATGTCAGTATGAAAATTAACCCCTACCTGCCAAGGGATTTCCCTGTGGAAACCCTATGGTGGAGCTAGGGAGGTCATTTGGAGCAGCTAGTGTTTAATGTTTGGTTTCATTGAAAAGGCCAGAGCATGGCCTTTCCAGTGATACCAAACATGACCATGTTAAAAGTAGGGATGAGCGGTTCGGGTTCGGACAGTTCGGAGTTCGGCCCGAACTTAGCCTGTTAGGGGAGATCGCGAACTCTGAACATTTCCGGGTGTTCGGCGCATGTTCAAGTCCACAATGCATCACAATGGCCCACAATGCATTTTCCCACTTGTTATGATCATGGATGATTTCTGCCATAAATTATCATATTTTAATACTAACTGATTGACATACCAAAGAAGGACCACTAGGGGCAGTGTGTAGGCTGTTTGCACTGTTGGGCTAGCTGTGATGTCATTAAGCCAGCCTACTTTAGAGAGGTCTTTTCCTATTGGTAGAGAGGGTTTGTCTACTGGTGACTCCCACTGGGAATAAAAGGGGGACTTCCACCAAGAGTGAAGTCTCTTTGGCCTGATACCTGAGACTGACCAGACCATGTGAAGTTTTCTGCAGCCCCCAGCTTGGGGCGTAGTAAGCATGCTTTCATTTCATTGCTGTATTGTTTAAGTATTGTTGTTTAGTTTAATGTACTGCGCCATGACTGTGTGTATATGTTAGTTTTTCTGTAGTTACTGTAAAGCAAATGATATAAACTGTGAATATATATTGCCAAGTAAATTGTCATTCATATTGCACCGGTTTCTGTGTGGTTTTTCTTATATATATTCGACCATATTACCCACAAGATATAAATGTTATTGTTGCAACTTAGGGCTTTAATTATTGCATATTAATTCAATAATTAATGATGCATTTAATGCCCAAAACGAAACACCACTGGCCTGAAGCTCATAATTGGCTACAGCCTTGCACCTGACCACAGGTCTGGTGCAAGACAGGTTCAACAGTATGCCAATCACCGCTCAGAGTCCTGATTGGGCAAATTTTGCCCAATCATGGGCTAACAGCGCTAAGTCCCGCAGCACACTATATAACGTTTCCACGCGCCGATTCTGCACGCATTTCAGAGGAAATTTCAGAGGAGATTGTTGTGTGTTGTTACTGCCGGTCTGCCACGCTACTGGGGGGGTCTGGGGGGGTCTCATTTCTACGAAATATCAGGGAATTGATATGTGTGTCTTGTCACTGTGCCAGCAAGTTTTTTTGGGGTCACTAATTTCTTTCAAACATTTGTGAATTGAGGTGATGTGTGTCTTGTCACACAGCCAGTACCACGCAGTATTTTGGGGCTCACTAATCTCTTTAAAACATTTGTGAATTGACGTGATCTGTGTCTTGTCACACAGCCAGTACCACGCAGTATTTTGGGGGTCACTAATTTCTTTAAAACATTTGTGAATTGAGGTGATCTTCTGTGTCTTGTCACACAGCCAGTACCACGCAGTATTTTGGGGCTCACTAATTTCTTTAAAACATTTGTGAATTGAGGTGATCTGTGTCTTGTCACACAGCCAGTACAACGCAGTATTTTTGGGGTCACTAATTTCTACAAAATATTTAGGAATTGTTATAATCCGTGTGTTCTCACTGGCTGCCACCCATCAAAGGGTCTCACTGATTTATAGGAGGTTTCACTGCCACCCATCAAAGGGTCTTACTGATTTATAGGAGGTTTCACTGCCACCCATCAAAGGGTCTCATTGATTTATAGGAGGTTTCACTGCCACCCATCAAAGGGTCTTACTGATTTATAGGAGGTTTCACTGCCACCCATCAAAGGGTCTCACTGATTTATAGGAGGTTTCACTGCCACCCATCAAAGGGTCTCACTGATTTATAAGAGGTTTCACTGCCACCCATCAAAGGGTCTCACTGATTTATAGGAGGTTTCACTGCCACCCATCAAAGGGTCTCACTGATTTATAGGAGGTTTCACTGCCACCATCAAAGGGTCTCACTGATTTATAGGAGCTTTCACTGCCACCTATCAAAGGGTCTCACTGATTTATAGGAGGTTTCACTGCCACCCATCAAAGGGTCTCACTGATTTATAGGAGGTTTCACTGCCACCCATCAAAGAGTCTCACTGATTTATAGGAGGTTTCACTGCCGCCCATCAAGGGGTCTCAGAGGTTTCTGCTAATTGTAATCTGTGTCTTGTCACTGTTGCCAGCTATCAGGGGGTCCTATGAGGGGTCTCACTGACTTGTAGCAGATTTCTGCGAATCGTAGTTTGTGTCTTGTCACTGGCACCCATCAGGGGGTCTCAATAATTTATAGGAGGTTTTCTGCGAATTGTAATCTGTGTCTTGTCACTGGCTGCCAGCTATCAGGGTGTCTCACTGAGTTATACCAGAGTTCTGTAAATCTTTAATCTTTATACCAGAGTTGAATCAGAGTTCTGTATATATTTAATCTATATATCACTCACCATGTCTGAAAGAACAAAAAGGACAGGCAGACGCTCCCAGACACAGATAAGAGGGCAAGCAGCCCCTGTGTCGGGAGGCTGTGTCTCTGGTCGTGGTGGACGTGGTGCATCCTCTGCAGGGGCACACTTGTCCTTTTATAACTGGTGCTTCTTAACCTGCAGCAACATACAGAGGACTTGGTGGATTGGCTAGCCAGGCCATCCTCATCCTTCGAGTCCTCTGCCAGCCAGGCTTCTGGTGCTTTACAGTCCACCTCAGCTGCCAAAGCATCTAATGCAGCCTCCATGTCCACAGCTACTCCTGCCGTAGCCTCGCTATGACACACGGAGGAGTCAGCTGAATTGTTTGACTACAATGACAGTGACATGCTGCTTGAGGATGCGCAGCAACTACAGTGCTCTGATTCAATCTCTGAGGTTGAGCAAGGGAGTATAATCAACCTAGAGGAAGGGGGTGCCAGTGATGACACACAAATAACTGGCACTCATGTTGCCCCAGCAGCAGCAGCATACTGCCAAGTTGGCTCCAGTGATGAGCAGATAGGGGGTGAAGATGACATTGATGATGAGGTCACTGACTCCACCTGGGTGACAGATCGAACTGAGGAATAGGGGGAGGAGGAGGCACAACATCCTCTGTGACCAACCGTAGCACTAGCCAGTCCAAGGCATCACATGTCAGAGCTGCTCCGGTGCAGAGCGCTGTTGTCTCAAAGAACACATGCAGGAACTCTGCTGTCTGGGAGTTCTTTAAGAAATGTGCAGCAGACCCCACCGTTGCTATTTGTAATCTATGTCAGAGGAGGCTGAAGCGTGGGATAAACACAGGGCACTTGGGTACCAAGTGCTTGAGGCGACATATGAACAAGTGCCACACATCCCGTTGGGGCAAAACTTTGCGTAGGTCCTCCTCCTCCTCCTCATCTGTCTCTACCCACACTGTATGTCCTGCCATGTCATTGCTTACAACCTCCACTGACAGGGATGATGCTACAGTAATGGATGTACCAGCAGGTCCTTCCTCACAATGTGACATCATCCCAGTAGCTGAAGATTTACACAGTCAGATTACGCTGCCGCAGCTGCTGCAGCGAAAGAAAAAATATAGTCCCAACCATGCCCAAGCACAGCGTTTAAATGCCAGCTTAGCAAAATTACTTGCATTGCAGCTGCTGCCTTTCCAGCTGGTGGACTCTGCTCCCTTCCGTGAATTTGCTGAATGTGCTGTACCACAGTGGCAGGTTCCAAAACGTCATTACTTTTCACGCAAGGCCATTCCAGCACTATACCAGCACGTGGAAGACAATGTTATCCAGTCATTGGGAAAGGCAGTCAGGAGCAAGGTGCATGTAACTTTAGACACGTGGTCCAGCAAGCATGGAGAGGGTCGTTACATTTCCTTCACGGCACACTGGGTAACTCTGATTGCAGCTGGGAGAGATCCAAGACGGGGCTCTGTGCTGGAGCTTGTTCATCCACCATGCCTCCAGAAAGCTGCTTGTATGGGGTCTGTCTGCTCCACCACCACCACCTCTCCCTCTTCCTCCTCCTTCTGTCTCTGGCGAAGTGGCAGTTAAACCGATGCCTGACAGGGTCTACGCAATGGCTCAAGCAAAAAGATGCCATACTGTGCTTGAGCTGGTTTGTTTAGGGGACAGGAGCCACACCGTGCCAGAAATTCTGTCAGCTCTGCAGGGGCAGGTGCAGAGATGGTTAACACCATGCCAGCTTGAGCTGGGAATGATCGTCTGCGATAATGGCAGCAACCTTCTCTCTAGCACACGTCCTAAATCTGGTGGTACAGCGTTTCCTAAACAAGCACCCAGGGCTGCCAGAGCTTCTCATCCAGGCCAGAAAAGTCTGCAGCCACTTCAGACGGTCATTCCCAGCAAGCGTTCGCCTGGCAGAAATTCAAAGAGAATTCCACCTTCCCACAAACCGTCTGATCTGTGACATGCCCACCAGGTGGAACTCGACATTAGCAATGCTGCAGCGTCTGCACAAGCAGCAGAGGGCCATCAACGAGTACCTGTGTGAGTATGGCACAAGGACAGGTTCAGGTCAACTTGTTTTTTTTTCCCCCCCCGCAGTGGCTGATGATCAAGGATACATGCACTGTACTGTCACCATTTGAGGAGGCAATGAGGATGGTGAGCAGGGACAGTGCATGCATCAGTGACACAATTCCTTTACTGTTCCTGCTGGAGCACACTCTGCGGGGAATTATAGATGTGGCTCTAGAGGCAGAGCAGCGGGAGGAAGAGGAGGCCTTCCCTAGCTCTCAAGGCCCCAGTCTTTCCGCGGACAGCATTCCAGCGGGTCCTACTCAGATCAGACAGGAGGAGGAAGAGGAGGAATAATTAAGTAGTGGGGGCATTGAAGGTGGGGATTCCTCAAGAGAGGGTTTTGTGTTCCCAGAAACAGAAGGGCTAGTGCGTGGCTGGGAAGAGGAAGTGCACGATACGGTCATCCTCATTGACCAGGAAGACTCGGAAGCTAATGCCACCTCCAACCTACTCTGCATGGGCTCCCTAATAATGCAAAGCCTGCTAAAGGACCCCAGGATTCGTGCTATCAAGGAGAGGGATCATTACTGGTTGGCAACCCTTCTTGATCCACGATACAAGGGGAAAGTTGCAGAGCTCATCCTGCCCGCACAGAGGGAGCACAGGATGACAAAACTTGAGGATGCTCTAAAGCGACACTTGTGTAACACCTTTCCAGGCACTGGTAGATTACCAAGTGCTGACACAAGTGCTTCTGAGGCTGCGGATGATCAGAGGAATAGTGGTGAAGGCCAGGGCCGCTTGACTGATGCATTTTTTTATTGTTTTAGTCCACGACGCCCAGGGACATCAAATGTAGGCACCCATTGCCAGCGTCTTCACCATATGGTGCAGGACTACCTAGAGGCAAGGGCAGACCTGGATACCTTTCCAGCAGATGATCCACTGGCTTACTGGGTGTTGAGATTGGATCACTGGCCAGAACTTAGCCAATATGCTATGCAGCTACTAGGTTGCCCTTCATCCAGGGTGCTTTCTGAAAGGACGTTCAGTGCTGCTGGAGGTTTTGTCACAGACAAAAGAGTGCGTCTGTCCACCGACTCTGTAGACCGGCTGACATTTATAAAAATGAATCAGTCCTGGATCAGCAGCTATTAACCCCCTGATGCTGACGTAACAGAATAGATCGGGGATGTCTTCTGCATTCACAAAACCTCCAGCACTGAACTCTTCCACAATACCACAAAAGGGTTACGGTATGAATGCACTTGCTGCCATGAAAGGCGCAATATTTGGCTTCACTGACGCCTGTGCCAGATTTATATCATTTAAATTTTTTGAACCGCAGGGTGCAACCCTGCACTCTTCCACAATACCACAAAAGGGTTACGGTGTGAATGCACTAGCTGCCATGAAAGGCAGAATATCTGGGTGCACTGACGCCTTGACCAAAATCATATCTTTTTAATATAGGACCACATGGTCCACCCCTGCATTCTTCCACAATACTACAGAGCGGTTACTGTATGATGATACTTGCTGGCCTGGCAGTCTTGCACCAAAGGCAGAATATCTGGGTGCACTGACGCCTTGACCAAAATCATATCTTTTTAATATAGGACCACATGGTCCACCCCTGCATTCTTCCACAATACTACAGAGCGGTTACTGTATGATGATACTTGCTGGCCTGGCAGTCTTGCACCAAAGGCAGAATATCAGGGTGCACTGACGCCTTTACCAGATGCATATCTTTTTAATATAGGACCGCAAGGTTCACCCCTGCATTCTTCCACAATACCACAGAGGGGTTACTGTCAGGGTTATCCAAAGAGATTCGAAAAGTCACTGCACGTTCGGTGACTTTTCGTTCTCTTCAATTCGGTTCCTTTTGCCGATCCCATTTCGGTGAACCTGCGGTGTATTCAGCAAGCACCACAGGGTCCCCGAATTGCAGGGAAAAGCTGCCGCAAACCTGATGAAAACTAACCGCAAAACCCACCGAATGCACGCAGAAAACAAGCAAAAACATCTGGATTAACCTTCGAAAAACCCGAGCAGGAGCTGAACAGGAGCCGAATCACACACAGCCGAAGCAGCTGTGACGCAGACAGAGGGAGGTGAATAAATTAGCAAAACCATTTGTATGGATCTGGGAAAATGAAAAGCTGTTTGCAAAGAAACTACTGAGCGAAAATGTCTGAAATTCACACAGGAGGTCCAGGGAATGATAGTAAAGAAGGCTGTTACAAAAAAAATAAGTAAACTGAAAAAAAAAACAAAAAAAAAACAGAAAAATGCTTAAAGTATCCTAAAAAATCTATAAATAAAGAGACTTTTTGCTGCAGAATTTTAGAATGAACGGTTTATTAGATATTGAATTAAAACGGGAATATTTTTAACATTGAAGTCTATGGGATTCTCCTGAATTAACTTGCCAAATGAAACCACCGAATGGCAGGGCATTTCGGGAACCTTTCACTGCTGGTTTGTGTTCTCTGAATAGCCGAAGCAGTGCTTTTTCATGGGGATTTCACTGCCCTCGAACAGGCACCGAACAGGCACCGTATGTTCAGGCAATTCGCCAGGATTTGGCGAATTGCCTGCTCTCTGGATAGCCGAATGGTCAGGAAAGGTAACCGAATGCTGATTTTCAGCGTTCGGTTACCTTTCTCAAGCAATTCGGATCTCTTTGGATAACCCTGTGTATGATAGTACTTGCAGGCCTGGCACCAAAAGCACAATATTTGGGTGCACTGCCACTGACGCCTGTATCAGATTCATATCCTCAGAGGGGTTACGGTGTGACAGCACTGTTGGGGATGCTAAAGGACCAATTTTGAAGCACCTATTGTTACTTTCATCCAAAGCCTGCATAAGTTTCACAATAATTTAGCCCAAAAAATCAGTAAACGTTTTCTGCGTGTCTGAAAATGTCTCCTCTTTTCATACAGACTGCCGGCCCAAGCAGTTGTTTATGGATAGATTAAAGGAAAAGCATTTACCGTCATTTGAAACATCATTTTTTTGTTTTTAAGTGTTTCTATACATCCTACAAATCCGCCACTTCACGGGCAGGTTATGGGGACCTCCTAGGCACGATATTTGAAGGAATTTTTCGTTTTTATTTTTAACCCTTATTTCATGGAAAACTCACTGTCCCTTTAAAAACGTATTTTAAACTTTTTGTCCTTGTTTCCTGTCCCCCAGGGCACTACCCGGACCCCCATACACCTTTTATGGCAAATATGTAGCATATATGCCCTCTTGGAGGGCACTCTAAAAACTGAATTTTCAGCCCCATCGACTTGCATGGGGTTCGGGTTTGGGTTCGGACCCGAACATTTGGAAAAATTCGGGTTCGGGCCCAAACCGAACTCGGGGGGGTGTTCGGCTCATCCCTAGTTAAAAGTATAAAACAAAAATAAAAACTTAATAATAATAATTTTAAAAAAAAGTGTTGTTTTTTTTTTATTCATGCAGCACTATTGTTCACATTTCAACTATAATGTGAACAATGAGGCTGCATTAACAATTTTTTTAGGGGTTTTAGCTACAATCACGTAATTTCTCAGAAAAATAGAGTAATGGGTTCCCATTTCTAATTTTTTTAACAAGTGTACCCCATAGAATAAATAACTGCAAAAGCTCGGATGATAAAATGTGAAAAAAAAATACTTTACACGCTGTAGATGATGAAATTTTAATAAAATTTATATTTTTTGAAATTTTTTGTTTATAGTACTCTGGTAGGACATGACATATACATACAGTATAATAATGATATATTCTGAACCTGTCTACGTAGTTTGCCGAAAAAAAGGATATATCATTTGTCTGGGTCGTATAATAAAACAGGACTTCAAATCGCGTTTAAATTAAACATGATTAAAACGGTAAAAATTAGTTCAGCACACAGAGGTGAAATGGCTTAGCAGTGAAGGTGTTAAAGTGGGTCCTAACCTAATGAAAGCAAAAATTGGAGGGCAGCATTGCACTTCTTATTTAATTCCACCATTTCTTTTTAATATCCCTATCTCGGGTCAAAAGGTCAATCTACAAAAGACCTTCTCTTCTCCCAATGTATAGACATTATGTCTCTACATATCATATCAAATTTATATCCCTTACTCCTTTCTAAATTTTACTGAGTCTTTATCAGTTGAATTCTTTTCTAGTTAACTCAACAGAATCTATTCTTCAATAACCATATTATTTACCAATTATATACTTATATAATATTTATTGGAGCATATATTTTCTACTGTAAATATAATAGAATATACCTTGATTATAGAAATATATTTCGTGAATATATATTTTACCTTAAACAGATTTTAAATTCTCATTTCTTTATACCCAAAGACAAAATATCTTTTGTTTTAAAGACTTAAAACAGACCAATAAATTTAATTATAACACGTCTAAGGCTAGGGTCAGACGAACGCATTTTTCACGTTGTCCGTGAAAAAGTGCGTTCGAACGAATGGACTTATTTTTTCACGGAATACGCAATAGCGGTCATACGATGCGCAGTTTCATCCGTGATTTTGTACGGATCATCAATAAAACCCTTTTTGTGTCTGGACGTTATGTTGGCCGGACATTAGCAGCGTCTGACGTCTCCTAATCACGCAAACATGCCGCTAGCGGACGCAGCGCACTCTGTACGTCAGTACTAGTGGCATAGGCGTGCGCACGGGGTGTGCCGGGTGTGCCTAGGCACACCCTAATGCCGGCCCGCGGCACATTCTGGGTCCCGGCTGGCCGAATCCGATGGATAGCCGCCGGGACCCCTCGTCTCCGCGGGCCTGGCGGCAGCCTCCCGTTCCCTGGTGGTCTGTGTTCGTGGGGTGCTGCACTGCGATCTGTACATGGAGCACAGCACATCCCTCACTGACACGAGCGGCCGGCGATCTCTGATGACCTGTCACCTGACCGCCGGCGCTCTTACACAGACAGTAAGCGCCGGCGGTCAGGTGACAGGTCATCAGAGATCGCCGGCCGCTCGTGTCAGTGAGGGATGTGCTGTGCGGTCTGTGCGCCATGTACAGAGCGCAGTGCAGCACCCCACGAACCACAGGGACCACCAGGGAAGCGGAGGCTGCCGCCAGGCCCGCGGAGACGAGGGGTCCCGGCGGCTATCCATCGGATGCGGTCAGCCGGGTTCCCCCTCCTCGACCCCCCCCCCCCTCTGTGCCACTGGACCACCAACGATTCATATTCAACCCCCTCCCTGCAAGCAGAAAAAACAAAGGTGAGCAGGAGAGGGGGCAATTTTTATATATCAAAAATATTTTTTAATAGTGTATTCAAAATATTTTTGAACACAGAGTTTTATGGCTGTGGATTCTGTGATACACAAATACTGCTGAGTTTTATGGCTGTGGATTCTGTGATACACAAATACTGCTGAGTTTTATGCCTGTGGATTCTGTGATACACAAATACTGCTGAGTTTTATGCCTGTGGATTCTGTGATACACTGATACACCCTGCATACTGCTGTGTTTTATGGCTGTGGATTCTGTGATACACAAATACTGCTGAGTTTTATGGCTGTGGATTCTGTGATACACAAATACTGCTGAGTTTTATGGCTGTGGATTCTGTGATACACTGATACACCCTGCATACTGCTGTGTTTTATGGCTGTGGATTCTGTGATACACAAATACTGCTGAGTTTTATGGCTGTGGATTCTGTGATACACAAATACTGCTGAGTTTTATGCCTGTGGATTTTCTGTGATACACAAATACTGCTGAGTTTTATGGCTGTGGATTCTGTGATACACAAATACTGCTGAGTTTTATGGCTGTGGATTCTGTGATACACAAATACTGCTGAGTTTTATGGCTGTGGATTCTGTGATACACTGATACACCCTGCATACTGCTGAGTTTTATGGCTGTGGATTCTGTGATACACTGATACTGCTGAGTTTTATGGCTGTGGATTCTGTGATACACTGATACACCCTGCATACTGCTGAGTTTTATGGCTGTGGATTCTGTGATACACTGATACACACTGCATACTGCTGAGTTTTATGGCTGTGGATTCTGTGATACACTGATACACACTGCATACTGCTGAGTTTTATGGCTGTGGATTCTGTGATACACTGATACACACTGCATACTGCTGAGTTTTATGGCTGTGGATTCTGTGATACACTGATACACACTGCATACTGCTGAGTTTTATGGCTGTGGATTCTGTGATACACTGATACACACTGCATACTGCTGAGTTTTATGGCTGTGGATTCTGTGATACACAAATACTGCTGAGTTTTATGGCTGTGGATTCTGTGATACACTGATACACACTGCATACTGCTGAGTTTTATGGCTGTGGATTCTGTGATACACAAATACTGCTGAGTTTTATGGCTGTGGATTCTGTGATACACAAATACTGCTGAGTTTTATGCCTGTGGATTCTGTGATACACAAATACTGCTGAGTTTTATGGCTGTGGATTCTGATACACTGATACACCCTGCATACTGCTGTTTTATGGCTGTGGATTCTGTGATACACAAATACTGCTGAGTTTTATGGCTGTGGATTCTGTGATACACAAATACTGCTGAGTTTTATGGCTGTGGATTCTGTGATACACTGATACACCCTGCATACTGCTGAGTTTTATGGCTGTGGATTCTGTGATACACTGATACTGCTGAGTTTTATGGCTGTGGATTCTGTGATACACTGATACACACTGCATACTGCTGAGTTTTATGGCTGTGGATTCTGTGATACACAAATACTGCTGAGTTTTATGGCTGTGGATTCTGTGATACACAAATACTGCTGAGTTTTATGCCTGTGGATTCTGTGATACACAAATACTGCTGAGTTTTATGCCTGTGGATTCTGTGATACACTGATACACCCTGCATACTGCTGTTTTATGGCTGTGGATTCTGTGATACACAAATACTGCTGAGTTTTATGGCTGTGGATTCTGTGATACACAAATACTGCTGAGTTTTATGGCTGTGGATTCTGTGATACACTGATACACCCTGCATACTGCTGTGTTTTATGGCTGTGGATTCTGTGATACACAAATACTGCTGAGTTTTATGGCTGTGGATTCTGTGATACACAAATACTGCTGAGTTTTATGCCTGTGGATTCTGTGATACACAAATACTGCTGAGTTTTATGGCTGTGGATTCTGTGATACACAAATACTGCTGAGTTTTATGGCTGTGGATTCTGTGATACACAATACTGCTGAGTTTTATGGCTGTGGATTCTGTGATACACTGATACACCCTGCATACTGCTGAGTTTTATGGCTGTGGATTCTGTGATACACTGATACTGCTGAGTTTTATGGCTGTGGATTCTGTGATACACTGATACACCCTGCATACTGCTGAGTTTTATGGCTGTGGATTCTGTGATACACTGATACACACTGCATACTGCTGAGTTTTATGGCTGTGGATTCTGTGATACACTGAACACACTGCATACTGCTGAGTTTTATGGCTGTGGATTCTGTGATACACTGATACACACTGCATACTGCTGAGTTTTATGGCTGTGGATTCTGTGATACACTGATACACACTGCATACTGCTGAGTTTTATGGCTGTGGATTCTGTGATACACTGATACACACTGCATACTGCTGAGTTTTATGGCTGTGGATTCTGTGATACACAAATACTGCTGAGTTTTATGGCTGTGGATTCTGTGATACACTGATACACACTGCATACTGCTGAGTTTTATGGCTGTGGATTCTGTGATACACAAATACTGCTGAGTTTTGGCTGTGGATTCTGTGATACACAAATACTGCTGAGTTTTATGCCTGTGGATTCTGTGATACACAAATACTGCTGAGTTTTATGGCTGTGGATTCTGTGATACACTGATACACCCTGCATACTGCTGTGTTTTATGGCTGTGGATTCTGTGATACACAAATACTGCTGAGTTTTATGGCTGTGGATTCTGTGATACACAAATACTGCTGAGTTTTATGGCTGTGGATTCTGTGATACACTGATACACCTGCATACTGCTGAGGTTTTATGGCTGTGGATTCTGTGATACACTGATACTGCTGAGTTTTATGGCTGTGGATTCTGTGATACACTGATACACACTGCATACTGCTGAGTTTTATGGCTGTGGATTCTGTGATACACTGATACACACTGCATACTGCTGAGTTTTGGCTGTGGATTCTGTGATACACAAATACTGCTGAGTTTTATGGCTGTGGATTCTGTGATACACTGATACACACTGCATACTGCTGAGTTTTATGGCTGTGGATTCTGTGATACACAAATACTGCTGAGTTTTATGGCTGTGGATTCTGTGATACACAAATACTGCTGAGTTTTATGGCTGTGGATTCTGTGATACACAAATACTGCTGAGTTTTATGGCTGTGGATTCTGTGATACACAAATACTGCTGAGTTTTATGGCTGTGGATTCTGTGATACACCCTGCATACTGCTGAGTTTTATGGCTGTGGATTCTGTGATACACTGATACTGCTGAGTTTTATGGCTGTGGATTCTGTGATACACTGATACACCCTGCATACTGCTGAGTTTTATGGCTGTGGATTCTGTGATACACTGATACACACTGCATACTGCTGAGTTTTATGGCTGTGGATTCTGTGATACACTGATACACACTGCATACTGCTGAGTTTTATGGCTGTGGATTCTGTGATACACAAATACTGCTGAGTTTTATGGCTGTGGATTCTGTGATACACTGATACACACTGCATACTGCTGAGTTTTATGGCTGTGGATTCTGTGATACACAAATACTGCTGAGTTTTATGGCTGTGGATTCTGTGATACCCTGCATACTGCTGAGTTTTATGGCTGTGGATTCTGTGATACACAAATACTGCTGAGTTTTATGGCTGTGGATTCTGTGATACACTGATACACCCTGCATACTGCTGAGTTTTATGGCTGTGGATTCTGTGATACACTGATACACACTGCATACTGCTGAGTTTTATGGCTGTGGATTCTGTGATACACTGATACACACTGCATACTGCTGAGTTTTATGGCTGTGGATTCTGTGATACACAAATACTGCTGAGTTTTATGGCTGTGGATTCTGTGATACACAAATACTGCTGAGTTTTATGCCTGTGGATTCTGTGATACACAAATACTGCTGAGTTTTATGGCTGTGGATTCTGTGATACACTGATACACCCTGCATACTGCTGTGTTTTATGGCTGTGGATTCTGTGATACACAAATACTGCTGAGTTTTATGGCTGTGGATTCTGTGATACACAAATACTGCTGAGTTTTATGCCTGTGGATTCTGTGATACACAAATACTGCTGAGTTTTATGGCTGTGGATTCTGTGATACACAAATACTGCTGAGTTTTATGGCTGTGGATTCTGTGATACACAAATACTGCTGAGTTTTATGGCTGTGGATTCTGTGATACACTGATACACCCTGCATACTGCTGAGTTTTATGGCTGTGGATTCTGTGATACACTGATACTGCTGAGTTTTATGGCTGTGGATTCTGTGATACACTGATACACCCTGCATACTGCTGAGTTTTATGGCTGTGGATTCTGTGATACACTGATACACACTGCATACTGCTGAGTTTTATGGCTGTGGATTCTGTGATACACTGATACACACTGCATACTGCTGAGTTTTATGGCTGTGGATTCTGTGATACACAAATACTGCTGAGTTTTATGGCTGTGGATTCTGTGATACACAAATACTGCTGAGTTTTATGGCTGTGGATTCTGTGATACACAAATACTGCTGAGTTTTATGGCTGTGGATTCTGTGATACACTGATACACCCTGCATACTGCTGTGTTTTATGGCTGTGGATTCTGTGATACACAAATACTGCTGAGTTTTATGGCTGTGGATTCTGTGATACACAAATACTGCTGAGTTTTATGGCTGTGGATTCTGTGATACACAAATACTGCTGAGTTTTATGGCTGTGGATTCTGTGATACACTGATACACCCTGCATACTGCTGAGTTTTATGGCTGTGGATTCTGTGATACACTGATACTGCTGAGTTTTATGGCTGTGGATTCTGTGATACACTGATACACCTGCATACTGCTGAGTTTTATGGCTGTGGATTCTGTGATACACTGATACACACTGCATACTGCTGAGTTTTATGGCTGTGGATTCTGTGATACACTGATACACACTGCATACTGCTGAGTTTTATGGCTGTGGATTCTGTGATACACAAATACTGCTGAGTTTTATGGCTGTGGATTCTGTGATACACAAATACTGCTGAGTTTTATGGCTGTGGATTCTGTGATACACAAATACTGCTGAGTTTTATGGCTGTGGATTCTGTGATACACTGATACACCCTGCATACTGCTGTGTTTTATGGCTGTGGATTCTGTGATACACAAATACTGCTGAGTTTTATGGCTGTGGATTCTGTGATACACAAATACTGCTGAGTTTTATGGCTGTGGATTCTGTGATACACAAATACTGCTGAGTTTTATGGCTGTGGATTCTGTGATACACTGATACACCCTGCATACTGCTGAGTTTTATGGCTGTGGATTCTGTGATACACTGATACTGCTGAGTTTTATGGCTGTGGATTCTGTGATACACTGATACACCCTGCATACTGCTGAGTTTTATGGCTGTGGATTCTGTGATACACTGATACACACTGCATACTGCTGAGTTTTATGGCTGTGGATTCTGTGATACACTGATACACACACTGCATACTGCTGAGTTTTATGGCTGTGGATTCTGTGATACACAAATACTGCTGAGTTTTATGCCTGTGGATTCTGTGATACACAAATACTGCTGAGTTTTATGGCTGTGGATTCTGTGATACACAAATACTGCTGAGTTTTATGGCTGTGGATTCTGTGATACACTGATACACCCTGCATACTGCTGAGTTTTATGGCTGTGGATTCTGTGATACACTGATACTGCTGAGTTTTATGGCTGTGGATTCTGTGATACACTGATACACCCTGCATACTGCTGAGTTTTATGGCTGTGGATTCTGTGATACACTGATACACACTGCATACTGCTGAGTTTTATGGCTGTGGATTCTGTTACACTGATACACCCTGCATACTGCTGAGTTTTATGGCTGTGGATTCTGTGATACACTGATACACACTGCATACTGCTGAGTTTTATGGCTGTGGATTCTGTGATACACTGATACACACTGCATACTGCTGAGTTTTATGGCTGTGGATTCTGTGATACACAAATACTGCTGAGTTTTATGGCTGTGGATTCTGTGATACACAAATACTGCTGAGTTTTATGGCTGTGGATTCTGTGATACACAAATACTGCTGAGTTTTATGGCTGTGGATTCTGTGATACACTGATACACCCTGCATACTGCTGTGTTTTATGGCTGTGGATTCTGTGATACACAAATACTGCTGAGTTTTATGGCTGTGGATTCTGTGATACACAAATACTGCTGAGTTTTATGGCTGTGGATTCTGTGATACACAAATACTGCTGAGTTTTATGGCTGTGGATTCTGTGATACACTGATACACCCTGCATACTGCTGAGTTTTATGGCTGTGGATTCTGTGATACACTGATACTGCTGAGTTTTATGGCTGTGGATTCTGTGATACACTGATACACCCTGCATACTGCTGAGTTTTATGGCTGTGGATTCTGTGATACACTGATACACACTGCATACTGCTGAGTTTTATGGCTGTGGATTCTGTGATACACTGATACACACTGCATACTGCTGTGTTTTATGGCTGTGGATTCTGTGATACACAAATACTGCTGAGTTTTATGGCTGTGGATTCTGTGATACACAAATACTGCTGAGTTTTATGGCTGTGGATTCTGTGATACACAAATACTGCTGAGTTTTATGGCTGTGGATTCTGTGATACACTGATACACCCTGCATACTGCTGAGTTTTATGGCTGTGGATTCTGTGATACACTGATACTGCTGAGTTTTATGGCTGTGGATTCTGTGATACACTGATACACCCTGCATACTGCTGAGTTTTATGGCTGTGGATTCTGTGATACACTGATACACACTGCATACTGCTGAGTTTTATGGCTGTGGATTCTGTTACACTGATACACCCTGCATACTGCTGAGTTTTATGGCTGTGGATTCTGTGATACACTGATACACACTGCATACTGCTGAGTTTTATGGCTGTGGATTCTGTGATACACAAATACTGCTGAGTTTTATGGCTGTGGATTCTGTGATACACAAATACTGCTGAGTTTTATTGCTGTGGATTCTCTGATACACTCATTCACACCGCACATTGCTTGGTTTTATTGCTGTGAATTCTGTGATATGCTCATTCACACCGCACATTGCTTGGTTTTATTGCTGTGGATTCTGTGATACGCTCATACACACTGCACATTGCTGAGTTTTTCCACCGGAAAAAACAGCGTTTCATTTTCACAGATTCATACAAACGGTTTTGCTAATTTATTCACCTCCCTCGTCTGCGGTCTCAGCTGCGTTCAGCTCCGGTTTTCAGCAGGTTAATCCAGATGTTTTTGGGGGTTTTCGGCGTGCATTCGGTGGGTTTTGCGGTTAGTTTTCGTCAGGTTTGCGGCAGCTTTTCCCTGGGTCACCGAAATGGGATCGGCAAAAGGAACCGAATTGAAGAGAACGAAAAGTCACCGAACGTGCGGTGACTTTTCGAATCTCTTTGAATAACCCTGATAGTAATGGTGTGTGTGTGTCGTTGTATGTATGTATGTATGTATGTATGAGCTTTTGGGTGCACACCCTAATGCAATAGGCTGCGCACGCCTATGACTAGTGGTTTCACGTTCTCGAAAAAATGCGTTTGTTTGCCGCTTGCGTTGCGCGGCCGCACTTTTGTGCGACCTTACTTCGTATATTGGCCGTCATTGCCCGGCATCTGCTGCTAGCACAGCCGTGATTATGTGCGGCTGCACGCGCGTTCGCACTGCCTCAGTCTGACCCTAGCCTAATACTTAGCTCGGGCATTATATCACACAAAGACATTTAAAATTCCTTCATGTCTGGTATTTTAAAAAAATATATAAAATCTCACCCAGCCATGAACTCTGTAAAAAAAAAAATCTCGGTTCATTTCTAACTAGAGAAATTTGGAGAAAATAAAAAACTGTCTTTAAAAACAAAATGGCTACAGACATCCATTTTACCTTTTTTCCCTTCCAATATATCTGACAGTAAGAAAAAAAGGGTTGTCATCCACTAATTTATTTTCCACTGAAGAAGCACCAGTGAACTGCGTTTGGCCTATCAGTTTTACTGTATTTTATTCTATTTTATCCCACTTGTATAATTATATTAAATACTTCATCCACTATGTGGGAGCCTGATATTTTATTTCTCGAATACATCAACTAGATCTACATTTGGATGAACTTGGCTGTTCCCCTTACTAGCTACAGAAGTGTTCTCTTCTGGTCCATAATATATACGGTGAGTAGGTGATTACACCAGTTTCCTACATACACCGGAATTAACTATACCTTTTGGTTTATGTGTTTCACGTCTTGGAAGATATCTCTACCTTTTCCATGAGGAGTGTGGCAGCCCAATAACTACCTGTGATGTTTCCATGAGAGAGCTTGTAGCTCTCATAAAGTGTGAGTAATGGCTGTTTACCACTTTCTAAATACCATCCTATATTGTACAATATTGCACCATTAGGCATATCTTTTTTGTCTCTGAAGATCTAACTGAACATTGTATCCCGTGAAGACATTTTGGAATAGACTGAACATACAGCTATAAGAATATAAAGGGGGTCCCACTGTGAGGCCTCTCCAAGAGATTTCCTCGGTTTATCTATGTAAGCATTTATTTGCCTTTGTTTGACTTCATTTCCATCAGTGTGTTTATTCTCAGAAGCGCTGTCCTCTTATCCACTGTATTTTTTGTAAATTTATACTTTAGCTTGTTTCATGAAGATATTTTTGATGAGATAACTTTTTAAGTAAGAATAGTGATTTATGGTGTATCATCTGTCAAATTCAAGAGCAATCTGCGGTGTGTATTATTTTGTTATAACACTGGATGGTGCTATTTGAACAGCTGTTGGAACCAAACTATCTTTGGGACAGAAACTGATTATTGCATACGAAATAGTAGAGAAGACATAAGATATTTGGATGATAAAAGGGTGAATGGATTGGCATTGCTCGCCCTTGTAGATGTACATGTAAAATCTGCTTAGGTGTCTTTGTATGTGCATTGTGCATAAGTGAGTACTTGTAAATTATGACATTTTAATATGTGTACTGTTAATGATGCATATATATTCACTATGTGTACATTTGTCAGTTTGATGTTCAAACCCCACTACGGACTTATCATTCCAGAGTTTCGCTACCTTGGTGCACACTCAAGCATCCAGCCAAACCAAAGGCTCTCAATGCGCATGAGACTTACTGGCTAGTCAGGAATGTACTGAGTGGTATATTCCTGATCTATTGCTTAAGGCTCATTCAGAAGCATGAATCAGGCTTTCGGGACAACTGGGGGAGGGAGCACATTCAACCACCCATAACCTTATAAAATTCATTATATGATCACAGTGGCTATAGTGTCCCTTCACCCTCACAATCATTTAACCATCTACAGCTGTTAATCAACTCCCATTACCAGACTTGCCAACTCATCTTTTACTGTAAGGATACAAGCGTGCTGGACTGCAGGACGCAGTGTTCATATGCTGCAGCAGGGAAATCTGCTCACTCTTTTATATAGGTTATAGGATAACCTTCCTGCAACACATGTTTTCTACATACAGAAATGGAGTACTTTGCATGTGTAGCGATGTGTTAAAGTTTACTGTGGCAGTACCCATTTTTGGCCACAAGATGGAGACTATCACGATTTAAGACCCTGGACACTTGAACTACATATCCATGCATGCTTTGCGAAGAAACAGGAAGTGGGTGGGTTTGTGGAGAGCCTGTACATCCTGCACCTCGTGGAGAACAGGCAGAGCGCGCCAGGGAGCTGAGGAGAGCGGATGCACAGAGACACACACAGAAGGAGAGATCAAGAGCTAGGCCGGAGCGCAGACAGGGTGGATTGGGCCTCACAATCGGGCCACCCAGCCTTGCGGGAGAGAGACATCACCAGCTGTATTCCGAGTGCAGAGCTGAGGAGAGAAGACCCCTCGAGTAAGGAGTACCGCGGTCGATGGAAGCGGGGAGCAGGCGGTAAGCTGGCTGAGTTGCGGCTGACAGACGGAAGGCCAGACAACAGATCCGGTGGTCGGCGTCCCCAGTCAGTATCGAGCGGAGAGACGTCCTGGGTCAGCGGAACCTCAAGCTTGCGCTGGATGGGTGAGAGGCCCCCAAGGCCGTGTGTAAATTTAAGCGTACACTGCTGTTTCCTTCTAAAACCCACAGGGCCCCAACTGACTAGTCGAAGACATCGTTAAAGTAAGCTCACTGGCCAGTAGAAAAGTACCCGGGTACCCTACATATATAAATATATATCACTTCAAGTTCTGGGACTTAACCTGTGCAGGACTCTGTTTTCCTTTTTCAAAATCCATACAAGGGGGCAAGAAAAAGCTACATTCTGAACGATTTTTCTTTTTTTTGTTCCCGCTGCGCGTCTATCGTAATACGAGAACTGTGTATTTTATTGTGTCCCGCTACGCGGTTTTTCCTCGAATTTCGTATCTTTTAATTTTCTGCTCGGTCGGGGGGTTTTTCCGAAAATACGAAGCCCTCGTGTTTTCGTTTCTTTTGCCGCTGCGCGTTTATCGTGTTACGAAAGTACTGTAAATCTTCCTGCATATACCGTGTCTTAAGAGCTGCAAACCTTTTAGTAAACCTTTTAAATTATAAAACTGTTCAGCGTGTTGGAGTATATTTATTCCCTAGTGCGGGGAGACTGACCCGTGGTTCATTTTCAGCGGCTCCTCCGGGAGTGAGCGCTACACGTGGGGGCTCGTCCGGGATTCAGTCTCTGGAAAAACCGCATCTAAAGGGTTAAATATGGATCCAGACACTGCTGCCGAATGGTGTGGGGAGTATAGTAGTCAGTTAGCATGTTGCATAGTCATGGATATTCCCGCAGACACTTGGGCCGAAGATCAGATTCGCCAGGCCGTGGCCACGCTAGCACCAGATCATCGGGGGTTAATTCTGGACATTAAGAAAAACCCAGATACCTCTCACACGCATGTTCTTCTCGAATGGAGAAAAGGTATTCCAGCATGTTTTCGGGGCGCGAGCGTGAAGCTGACCGCTGAGGTGGAAGTCCAACTGATTCAGCCAAGTGCGCCACGTGGCGAAGCCGAAAGTGTTCCCGTGCCCAGTCCGTTGGCTATGATCGGGCCTGAATTTATCGTGGCTATTGGAGATTTGCTGGCTAAATGTCAGAAAACAAGCCCTCCTCACACTAATTTCGGTTATCGACGGTTAAGGAACTTTACAGGAAATGTACCAACTCCGGCGGGAGAAGAAACCTTTGTGAGGAATGGTGGAACAGGCGATGCAGGCACTGGATGAGTGGGACGTCCCTGAGGCCCAGAAAAAGCAAAGGATCACCGAGAGTTTAAAGGGACCTGCGTCAGAAGCGGTGAGAAACCTAAAATTGAGTAGAAAAGATTGTACTGCTTTGGATTATCTGAACGTTCTTGAAGAAGTGTTTGGGCGAACAGAAAAGGCAGCGGAACTGGTATATCAGTACGAACACACCTATCAGAAGAGAGGTGAGAGAATGATTGATTACATGAGGCGCTTGGATAAGATTCTGCACCAAATACTCCTCAAGAAAGGGGCCCAACCGGCTGACGTAGATAAGATACGAATAAAGCAGATCCTGAGAGGCTCTCAACCGTTAGATCCGGTGATGATGCAGCTGAGAAGCAGAGCAGTCAATCAAGAGTTGAAGTACTTGGAACTGATCTGAGTTGTACGAGAGGAGGAGGCTCTGCTGGAAGAGAAATCCTTCAGGCGGGGAGAAAGGGCTTATGCACAACCTGCGAGATATAACGACGGTCTACAGCCTGAAAATGACTCGCTAGACACCTATGGATCTGACCTGGACGAACAGGAACAGTTAGTCGGGTTTAAATCCACCGGAAGGGCTGCTAAAGAATCGAACCCTTCTGAACGAAGCGAGTTGTTCAAGACTGTAAAGGAGGTACAGGAAGCTCAAACTGAACTGCAGAAAGCGCACGCTGAACTGTGCAGGGTGTTGATGAAGGTGACCGAGATGCAGGGGGAAATGCAAAAGTTCCTAACAGGTATGCAGACGACAGAAGTTGCTGTGGCGTCTGGTCCAAACCCTTTAACAAAATCTCAACAAGAAACTACGTCTCCGCTCTCTAAGAAGAGATGTTTCGGTTGTGGAGAAATGGGCCATTTCCGCGCACAGTGCCAGGGCCGAAAGCCTGAGAAGGATAGAGTCGAGAGATTGTTGAAAGCTTTAGAAGGACTGTTGTCTACCCCACCGGCGGGAAACGCCAGAGGGCACCAGTGAAGGAGCAACCTGGGTGCCCGAAGGTTGAACCCCGCTCCAGAAACCAAGTCAGGGCTAGGAGGGCAAGAGGGCCCAAAGTTAAGCCAACTGCTGAGCCTGCCAGAATGGAAAGAGTCACTCCCTTAGTGTCCGGGTCTACGTCATGGGGAGGCAATGCACACCCAAAACCTGCACGGGCCAAGAAAAAGGCCAGGGTCCAGCAAACTGGGTCTAAACGTCCGGATACCGCTACAAAGTTTCCTGATCAGCTGATAGGTCCTTCTCCTATTGTGCCAATTCAAGTGGAGGGAGTCTATACTAAAGCCCTGTTGGATTCAGGGGCCCAAGTGACTTTGATCTACCGAGATTTCTATGAGAGACACTTGAAACATATTCCCTTGCAAGAACTGAAGGATTTGGAAATCTGGGTATCGGCACTGAGAAACTCCCTTATGACGGGTACCTGCAAGTAAGGTTGGAGATTGGATCTGAAGTCATCGGACAGTCTGGAGGCTGTGACGCTTTGGCCATTGTGTGCCCCCGACCCTCGGGTGCAAACAGAAGCTCTCTGATAGTGGGGACGAATACGGACCTAGTGCGGCGTCTCCTGACCCCCATCGTAGTGGAAGAAGGGTCAACTCAAGGAGTGCACCCCATGTTACGACGGGTCTATCAGAGGATGGTTGAAGAACGGAAAGCACCTGCTGAGGTGGGAAGACTGTGGAGACTGGGTGGGACAGAGAAGGTCCTGCAAGCAGGAGAAGTAGCGAGCTTCCGGGTTTCAGTCAAGTTGAACGGATCGCAACCAGGTCCTTATGTGGTGCTGGGAACCGATGTCAGTCATGGGAGTGAAACCGGAGTCGAAGTAATTCCTGAAATAATCTCCACAAAAGCCTTGAAGAGAACACGAGGAAGAGTCTCGGTCAGTGTGTGCAATGTGACAGATTCTCCAGTGGTTCTTAAAGCACGAATGCCTATTGGGCAAGTAGAGTCTGTTACACCCCTCTCTACCGATTCAGGAGGGGGAGAAGATAAAGAGATTCCAGATGAAAGATTCTACCCCAAGACGCTCCCATTTCACCTGAGTGGAAGAAACGTCTTCAGTCTCAAGTTCTAAAATGGAAAGAATTATTCTCGAAAGATGAGTTCGATGTGGGCCTGGCTAAGAGTACGGAACACCGCATTCGGTTGCAAGAAGACAAGCCGTTTCGTGAAAGGTCAAGGCGAGTTCCGCTGGGAGACTTGGATGATCTGCGAGAACAGCTAAATGAGTTGCAGAGAGAACCAATGTGATTCAAGAGTCCAGGAGCCCATATGCATCTCCAATAGTGCTGGTCAGGAAGAAGAACGGTTCTGTCCGCTTGTGCATAGACTATCGCACCTTGAACCGAAGAACCATCCCCGACCAATACGCCACTCCTAGGATTGAAGATGCCTTACAGTGTTTGTCTGGAGCAAAGTGGTTCAGTGTACTAGACCTGCGAAGTGGATATCATCAAATACCGATGCACCCTGAAGACAAAGAGAAAACTGCGTTCATTTGCCCACTGGGGTTCTTTGAGTTTAATAGAATGCCTCAAGGTCTGACGGGAGCTCCCGCCACGTTTCAACGGTTGATGGAGAAGACAGTCGGGGATATGAATCTAATCGAAGTGTTAGTGTACCTGGATGACATAATTGTGTTCGGGAAGACTCTGGAAGAGCATGAGCAACGATTGGAGAAAGTCTTGAAGAGGCTCCACGAAGAGGGGTTGAAATTGTCTCTGGAGAAATGCCAGTTCTGCTTACCGTCAGTCACCTATCTGGGACACGTGGTCTCGGCAGAAGGTGTTTCGACAGATCCTCGGAAGTTGGAGGCCGTAGCTTCTTGGCCTAGACCCCGAAACGTCACTGAACTTAGATCTTTCTTGGGATTCTGCTCGTACTATCGAAGATTTGTGGGAGGATTTGCAAAGATAGCTCAGCCGCCGCTGAACAAACTCCTACAGAAAGAAACCACCGAAGAAGGCTGTAAGGTCTCTGACCGAAACCCTTCCGCTCCGGACCAAGGAAAGCTAAAGAGTCCATACAAGGTGAATGGACTAGTCAATGTGAAGGTGCGTTTGTGAAGCTGAAAGAGAATCTAACCCGAGCTCCTGTTCTGGCCTACGCGGACCCTCACAAGCCATATGAATTACATGTGGATGCCAGCCGAGAAGGTTGGGAGGAGTCCTATATCAGGAGTATGATGGATTGCTGAGGCCTGTGGCGTACGTGAGCCGGAGCCTTGCGCCTTCTGAGAAGAACTATCCTACTCACAAACTGGAGTTCCTGGCCTTGAAATGGGCAGTGGTGGACAAGTTGAAAGACTATCTGTATGGAGCTGAGTTCGTGATCAAGACGGATAATAATCCTCTCACCTATATCCTTACTACTGCGAAACTGGACGCAACGGGACATCGGTGGTTGGCCGCTCTGTCAGGGTTTCGGTTCAGCCTGAAGTATCGCCCTGGGGTGAACAATCGAGATGCTGATGCTTTATCAAGAAGACCTTACACTACAGAATGGACTCAGTTAACTCCAGACGGGGTGCAAGCTTTGTGTCAAGGAACAGACGCCGGATCAAGGGAGGAGTTGAAGCGGAGGCCATAGGAGTCATGGCCGCGGCTGTCCCTGAGTTCTACTGTAACCCTACACAATTGAGAGATGAAAATCTACCTACCTTTTCCAAGCAGGATCTGAAGCGGATCAAGCTAGAGACCCTTTGATTGCATTGACCATAAAGGCCCTGACTGCAAACCAGCGAGAGATTCTGCTAACCAATTCCCCGGATGGAGCCAGATTGGTCTACAAAGAGTGGGAGCGGTTGAAGATGTTGGATGGTGTGGTCTACCGAAGGGGCCCCTCGACCAATTCTGAAGAGATTCAACAGTTATTTCTCCCCACCAAACACAGGGAGAGTGTGTTGCGATCACTACATGATGAGCATGGACATTTGGGTGCTGAGAGAACTTTTAAATTGGTACGAGATAGGTTTTATTGGCCTTGCATGAGGGCTGAAGTCGAGAGTTACTGCCATTCCTGTCTGAGGTGCATTCAGAGGAAAACTCTACCAACCCGAGCTGCTCCAATGAGCCATCTACAGAGTCAGGGACCCATGGATTTGGTGTGCATTGACTTCCTGTGCTTAGAGCCGGATGCTAGTGGGCAAGGGAACATTCTGATAGTGACTGATCACTTTACCCGTTATGCCCAAGCTTTTTCTACAAAAGACCAACGCGCTCCGACAGTGGCGAAGGTGCTGATGGAAAAGTTCTTTGTTCATTACGGCCTGCCAAGAAGAATACACTCTGATCAGGGAAGAGACTTTGAAAGTAGATTGGTCGGGCAATTGCTGGAGTTGTTGGGAATTCAAAAGACTCGAACTACACCATACCACCCTCAGGGTGATGCTCAGCCTGAAAGGTTCAATCGCACGCTGCTAAATATGCTGGGGACCTTGTCTAATGTGGAGAAGCAGAGTTGGAGTCGTCACATAGCTACTCTGGTGCATGCATATAACAGTACGGAGAGTGATGCCACTGGATATTCACCGTACCGTCTTATGTTCGGAAGAGAAGCTCGACTGCCGGTTGATTTGGCATTTGGGTTATCTCTAGACCAGACGTCGGTAGCTTCTCATAGAAACTATGTGGATAGACTTCGGAAGAATCTGGCTTCTGCGTTTGAACAGGCCCGTTTGACTTCAGGTAACAGGGAACAGAGGAACAAGAAGAACTATGATTTGAAGGTTCGAGTACAGGATCTGCAACCCGGTGATAGGGTTCTGTTGAAGAATTTGGGTGCTGCTGCGAGACACAAGCTGGCGGATAGATGGAGTTCTCAGGTTTACATTGTTTGCAAACAACTGCCAGGTCTGCCGGTGTATCAGATTCGCCCTGATGGAAAGGCTGGTCCCCTCAAGAATTGGCACCGAAATCACTTGTTACCATTGAGAGAGGCTGTGAGGGTACCAGTGGAAAACGAACTTCCTCCGGCGAATCTGCGTGCTCCACGTGTTCCTCCTGTTACTCGGTCTCAACAGACCCGGGCTGTCGAAGAGAGCGAAAGGGACAGTGAGGAAGAAAGTTTCTGTCTGGACTGGATACGTTCACCGGAGCCTGAAGAGATTACCTCAGTTCCTGAACGATGGGAGAGTAATTTGAGGCCTGAAGCTCCTGAATTCTTGTTGGAAGTCCCTGAGACTGTTGATATCCCTGAGCCGCTTGAATTTCAGTGGGAAGTCTCTGAGGCTGTGGGGATCCCGGTAGCTCCGGAAGCTTATTCAGGTGATTACGGTTCTATGCCTTCACTGGAGGGATCATACTCTGAAGAAACGTCTGCTCCAGTGATAGAAAGAGAAATTGAGCCAACGCCCATAGTACTTCCACCTGAAGAGGAACAGAGGGAGCCTGAACAAAAACGCTCTATTCGGCCGCCCCAGCGACTTACTTATGACTCACCTGGACATAGCACTGAAGAGGCCATCACCACTGTGCAGAGATTGCCCGAAGTGTCTGCTATGTTAGCTGAGGTAGCCCAGACCATGAGCCAGCTTGAGAAAGTGTTTCTAACCCACTGCATGTATGCTGCTGAACCTGTATATGCTGTATAAACTGTGTGCAAATTGTAAAAGGATAATGTAACTGTTGTACCTCCTTGGAGAGACCCAAGAGTTCTAGGAGGGGGAGAGTGTAGCGATGTGTTAAAGTTTACTGTGGCAGTACCCATTTTTGGCCACAAGATGGAGACTATCACGATTTAAGACCCTGGACACTTGAACTACATATCCATGCATGCTTTGCGAAGAAACAGGAAGTGGGTGGGTTTGTGGAGAGCCTGTACATCCTGCACCTCGTGGAGAACAGGCAGAGCGCGCCAGGGAGCTGAGGAGAGCGGATGCACAGAGACACACACAGAAGGAGAGATCAAGAGCTAGGCCGGAGCGCAGACAGGGTGGATTGGGCCTCACAATCGGGCCACCCAGCCTTGCGGGAGAGAGACATCACCAGCTGTATTCCGAGTGCAGAGCTGAGGAGAGAAGACCCCTCGAGTAAGGAGTACCGCGGTCGATGGGAGCAGGCGGTAAGCTGGCTGAGTTGCGGCTGACAGACGGAAGGCCAGACAACAGATCCGGTGGTCGGCGTCCCCAGTCAGTATCGAGCGGAGAGACGTCCTGGGTCAGCGGAACCTCAAGCTTGCGCTGGATGGGTGAGAGGCCCCCAAGGCCGTGTGTAAATTTAAGCGTACACTGCTGTTTCCTTCTAAAACCCACAGGGCCCCAACTGACTAGTCGAAGACATCGTTAAAGTAAGCTCACTGGCCAGTAGAAAAGTACCCGGGTACCCTACATATATAAATATATATCACTTCAAGTTCTGGGACTTAACCTGTGCAGGACTCTGTTTTCCTTTTTCAAAATCCATACAAGGAGGCAAAGAAAAAGCTACATTCTGAACGATTTTTCCTTTTTTTGTTCCCGCTGCGCGTCTATCGTAATACGAGAACTGTGTATTTTATTGTGTCCCGCTACGCGGTTTTTCCTCGAATTTCGTATCTTTTAATTTTCTGCTCGGTCGGGGGGTTTTTCCGAAAATACGAAGCCCTCGTGTTTTCGTTTCTTTTGCCGCTGCGCGTTTATCGTGTTACGAAAGTACTGTAAATCTTCCTGCATATACCGTGTCTTAAGAGCTGCAAACCTTTTAGTAAACCTTTTAAATTATAAAACTGTTCAGCGTGTTGGAGTATATTTATTCCCTAGTGCGGGGAGACTGACCCGTGGTTCATTTTCAGCGGCTCCTCCGGGAGTGAGCGCTACACATGTGTCGCCCAACAGTCTGTAAACGTTATGTGTATTCTTATGCGAAGAATAAAATGGTTTTGTGCCTACTCCCTAACAGGGAGACTGCGTAGACCAGAAGTATCCAGCCTGCATCATGTATAAAACATAACAAGAAAAAAAGGTTGTCATTTGCGCTTACCAATGTAGCTCCATGCAAAACAAAACACAATTAGAGTTTTTTGTTTACTTGAATGGCCATTAAATTGTAAGCTTACCTGCCACGTCACGGCACTTCTGGGTCAGATGGATCCTACCTAATGAAACCAAGAGCTGCTCTCTAAGCAACCATCTATCCTCATGCTGCTGCTCAGCCATGAGAGAGATTGGGATTAAAAAGAAAAAAACACAGAAAAAAGTAGCAGTAGCAATAATGACCTGGCTGAGGATACAACAAAATATACATATATGCAGAAAAAACAGTTCCGTGTCTACTACCTAACAGGGCAGCTGCATAGACCAGGAAATATCCAGCCTACTTCATGTATAAAACATAACAAGAAAACCGATCGTCATTTGCACTCACCAATATAGCTTCATGCGTCTGATATATTCAGCCATTTCCAGTATTCTGAACCACAATGTATTAAAATATAGAAAGTCTATGAAATATAGGGTTATGGTTAAGGTACTTGCTTATTTTATGATTAGGTTTACTATTTCTGCTTCTTTTATGAAACGGGCTATAGTTTCTGCTTGTTTTTGATTAGGGTTAGGGCTTATAGTTAGGATTTGTCATGCTCCCCGCTGCTGACTGCACTGAGCTTGCCATTTGTTTCCAGGCAGCATATGAAAAGTGCTGCCCTCCTGTTCAGCACCAGATCAACAGTTAACCACAGTTCACACACACCACACTCCTACCTGCCTGAATAAAGGTCCACTCCTCCCATCCATCAATGCTTCTGTATTGTCGTTTCCTGACTCCTAGAAGCAAGTTGTAATCAGACTAAATGCGTTAGTCTGACCCTAGCCTTATCTCACTTTCCAAATCAGCTATTTGGTCCAGATTGTTCTCTTTTCCTGCCATTCTCCTGGTTTTCACCTTTCTCTGAACAACCCTGAGAGAGAGGTGAAAGCCAGGAGAACTGGCAGGAGAAGAGAACAATCTAGACCAAATAGTCAATTTGGAAAGTGAGTTAAATGGAAGAATTTTTCTGGTTTGGCTATTTTGACCTAGAATTTTCCCTTCTCCAGTTATTCTCCTGCTTTTCACCGCTCTCTGAATAACCCTGTGAATGTTTAATCCCGAGGTGAAAAATAACATTGCTTAAGGCTGGGGTCAGACGAGCGCAGTTATCACGTCTGTGTTGCCGCACATTTGTAAGTCCGTGGCAGCATAGCATTCTGACCAATGGAGCCCCACACATGAAGTACGTCCACACGGAAGTGCGGATGCATGGCGGACGCGGCAAACGGACGCAGGTTAGGCAAGAACGTAATACTGCTAGAACGGACGTGCGGAGTGCGCCACGTCCGCAATGTCCGTGTAGCTTTGTATGTGAGTGATGAAACGAGGTCAGATGGACTGCATTTATACGTCCAGCATTTTTGACGGACAGAATGTTTTTTCATTTTAATTTATTTTCCCTGCTACATCAGTCAAAAAATACGTCAGTGAAAAAAACGGACTGTTTGACCACTACCTTGTTGTCAGTCAGTAAGTACGTCCGTACTGCACGGACTCACAGTCCGTACAATATGTGCTCATCTGACCCTAGCCTTAGATGTTATTTTGAATTTTTTTCAAAACACAAGTTAACCACTTGGACGCGCTCAGCGCGTCCAGCCAAGTGGTTCTCCTGTGCTATGGACGTGCTGATTCCGGCGGATTGCTGTGCCCCCCGGTGCGGGCTGACATCTTGGATGTCAGCCCAGCACTCCGGGACCCCGGCGGAGCAATTAGATGTCATCGCGGCGGCGCGATGACATCTAATTCAGGCGCCCCCCCGCATGTGCAGAGGAAGCGCCTGAAAGGGAGGGGGGAGGTCCTTCGGACCTCTCTCCCTCCCGATCGCCGGGGGGCAGGGGGTTAATCCAGGCACCGTTTGGAAGGGCACAGCCTGCCCTTCCAAACGGTGGCTGTGATTAACCCCTGGGGAGCCGGATCACGAATCGGCGCTGAAAAGCGCCGGATCGTGATCCTCTCCTGGAGCTGGCCGACATCTTGGATGTTGACCAAGCCTCCAGGAACTCCCCCTGAGGACTGGCGTCATCGTGCATAGCACGATGACGCCAGTCCTGGAGTTAACCCCTAGCTGTCACCAATGGTGGAGATAGGGGGTTCCAATGAACCCCTATCTCCCGATCCGTGGCAGCTAGGGGTTAATGTTTAATATCGTTGGATTGGCCAGAGCATGGCCTTTCCAAGGATACCAAACATGAGCATGAAAAATGTTTTTTAAAAAAATAAAAATTAAAAAAATATATATATATATTTTAAAAAAATTCTAAAAATATAAACAAGTTTTTTTTTGTTTTTGTTTTGTTAATGCAGCAATATTGTTCCTATGACGGAATGGGATGTTGTTCCGCCTGCGGGTGTGCTCTATCTGCGTGGCCCCGTCGCTTACCGCTGGCCCGACTACCGAGTGACGCACACTCGGCGTCTCGTACGGCCTGGCGTGGCCCTGGGGAAGGGTTAGCGGGCGGTGGAGGGGACCCCTGCCTAGAACCAGCCCGACCACTGAGCCATACGGCACTCAGCGTCCCGAGCAGCTGGTTCACTGACCTTGTGGGTGTGGGACGTCTGTGGAGATCGGATCTGCCAGCCGCGGAGGAATCTTCGGATCTTATGTGGGAAACGTTTCGGATCTTATGCGGGAAACGTTTCCGATCCAGGTGCGGGTGAATCTTCGGATCTCAAGTGGAGGACTTTTCGGATCGGGGATGGATGAAGCTTCGGATCTTGCGGGATCTGCAAAGGATTCGGATCTTACCGCAATACCGAAGCGCGGTACACGGCCGCGCCCTTCGGATCGGATCTCCGTCAAATATTCTGGGAACCGAACCTCATACGCTGCGCCTCTGCCCTGATGCTCGATGCAGGTACAGAGCGCTCGGTTCGGTTCGGATCGTCTGGGACACCGTACCCTGAGACCGCGAGGGATTCTCAGAAGATGAAGCACGGCGGAGAAATAACCACATCAGACGAGGCTGGATGCACTGCTAAATCTGGCTTTATTATTTACAGCTCGAGCATTTATTAACTTTACACAAATTACAATACAATGGGAATCCCTGCCCGCCCTCCCAGGACCCATTGGCCCTTACCGATCGGGGAGTCGCCGATTCGGACCGGATGGTCCGAATCGGCCATTTTACGATTCGAACCGGATGGTTCGAATCGGCCATTTTCCGAATCGAAGAATCTGAACTGCGCCACAAGGTGATCGGAAAATGGCGGCGGGCAAGGCAGACAAAGGGAAAATACATTTCGCAATAAACCAACGGGGACACTTCATTACACCACACATAATCACATCTAATAAAAAGTACTTAAAAAAAACCCGCGCGTGCCACCGCACCTAACTGTTCATGGCCAATCAATGTCTGTGCGCACCGCCCCTGGCTGAGGGTGCTGGGCCATTCCGTGACAGTTCCCATTTCAACTACCATACTCTGCCAGCCCTTAGACCCTTGGATCGCCCTCTGACTATTCTCTTTTGGACATCCCCTTTGATACTGCGATAAGATCCTTCCTGTGTCCTGTCTCTCCAGCTGCCCTGTGTGTATCCATCCAAGGTACCTGTGATTTCCTCATGTCCCCCGCTATATCCACACTTCCAAGTGATCCCTCCTGTGTTCCTGCAATCCAATACCCTCCACCCATCTCTGTTCGTGTATACAGCTGCATACTGGGCTCATACCTGCAAGGCCAGTGCCCCCAGGTGCTGCACCTGACAGGGTTACTGTTTCTGCTTATTTTATGACTAGGGTAGCTTTATTGTTACTATTATGGTTGGAGTTAAAGCATCTGCTTGTTTTATGAATAGTTACGGTTAGGATTAGAGTTACAGTATCTGCGAGTTCGATTGGCCAGCCCTGTGGTAAATTCAACATTCACTGCAGGGTCCCCAAAGTGCATGGAACGAGCCGCCAAACGTATCTAAAAAACCGCTGCAATGCTGCCGAATCAAACCGTGAAAATGTCGACAAAACACCGAATTGTTCCAAAAACCAGTAAAAAAAAACACCGTATGCATCTGACGACCCGCACATGGGGTAAAAAAAGAAGGCAACTTTTAAAACGTGTTTGGAAAAAAATTACTGCACGATATTGCCTGGAAATAATATATAAGGTCCTATGAATAATAATAAAAAGGTCTGTTGTAGATAAAAAACCCGCCATTTAAAATATAATCGGAAATACAATTTCTGCCGAAAACATTCCAAAAAATGCCTAAAGAAATTCCTGAAAAATAAAAAATATGGAGACTTTTTGCTGCAAATGAAAAGAATAAATGGTTGGATAAATATTTAATAAAAACAAGGATTTTTTTATCTTGCAACCTATGAGATTCGCCTGATTAAACCTGTTGAATGAAACCACTGAAAATCAGGGCATTTCACTGACATTTTGGTGCTGATCGATGTTCTCTGATTAGATTAACCATTGCTTCTCTATGGGCATTTCACTGCGGTTAAACAGGCAGTGTATTTCGCTACCAATTCGCCAATATTTGGCGAACTACCAGGTTTTGAATAGCCGAATGGCCACGAAATTGCACCATAACGGGAAATTCACTATTCGGTGCAATTCGGTGGCCTGTTCAGCTCTCTTTGAATAACCCTGTTAGGTTTGTAACTACTTTTTTAATATATATCCTTATTGCATTGGTATGCAGGTCCGCCATAGTTTTTTCAGGCGGAATGGATTTCCCGTTTTGCCCACTCACTGAAAAGTTTTTATTATGTTTCAAGCATATGTTTCCTTAATAAGCCACCATAAATACTTGATATTTATCATAATTATCATAATAATTTTCCTAAAACTCATCTTATGGCTACAACTCAGCATTTACCTAATTGTACACCTTTTGTCTTTATTAACCCTTTGCCACCAGGCGGTATGCGTACGGTGGTGGGGCTTACTAGTACACCCCACTTGCCGGTTCCTGAGGCGGGCCTATCCTCTGGCCCACCTACGCAGCTGACTCACGACACACAGCATTAGCTACAGGAGGACAGCATGAGTTCAGGCCTTCCCACGACCGCCAAAGGTGCACGCCGCTCACAGACAGGTTGGGCGAAGACAGCCCATTGAAGTCAGCAAGGCGTTATATGCTGTTTCAAGGGAGGCATAGTATGCCCTGTGGTAGGAAAGGATTACTATTACTACTGTTTATGCAATTATTAATATTTAGACAGATGGGGTGCTTTGTTGGTTATGTATGAAAGAGGCACTGGAGTCTTGTGAATCTGCAGTAGAGAACTTTACTTTGTGCATATAGCAATAAAACAACTTATAACAGATTAGTCACTGGATATATATCAGGATGCTTCATCATCACACAGCTAGAAAGGAAGAAGGAAGTAAAGCAGAGACAATAGAGACTTATTTCCTGTGAACATATACCAACGAGTTTAGAACACATTTAACCTGTACTAACAGCGCCACCTGCAGTCCATAGTATAATATATGCTGTTGTATCTCCAACACCCCTTCTCAACAGCATGTGCATAATCATACAACATTCAGCTTCTTTTGAAGAAAACAATAACGTTCCTTTGGCAACGGTTTGGTGAGTGCATCTGCAGTCATCTCTTCTGATGGGCAATACTGAATATCGATAAGTCCTTGCTCTTGTGTGTCCCTGAGCAGATGATATTTTACGTCTATGTGCTTGGTTCTAGGGTTGATCCTTTCTGATTGTGTCAACTTTATACATCCCTGGTTGTCTTCAAAGATGGGTATCGGTTTAGACATATCCAGTCCCATGTCTAATAGAAGTTGACGAATCCAAATTGCTTCTTGACATGCATGTGCTGCTGCTATGTATTCTGCTTCAGTTGAAGAGAGTGCAACAGTCGCTTGTTTTCGACTAGACCAGCTGATGGTTCCTTCTCCGTACTGGAAGATGTAACCAGTAGTAGATTTGCGGTCTGTGATATCTCCGGCCCAGTCAGCATCTACATATCCAATTAAGTTTGCATTGGGTGTTGCTGGCAGTCGCAGTTTCATATGAATTGTTCCTTTTAGATACTGTATCACCCTTTTTACGGCATTCCAATCACGTTGACAGGGTGTTGAAACTTTTCTACAGAGTATACTCAATGCTGCGGCAATGTCTGGTCTTGTCACAGTTGCAATGTATAACAATTTTCCAATTGCTTTGCGGTACTTCTCATTGTTAGGTAACAAGTTTTCCATTCCATTGTCTTTCTGATAAGCTGGTTCCATAGGCGTTTTCACCTCTTTTGCATCTTGCATGTGAAACTCTGCTAGAATATCTGTAATTTTCTGACTTTGGTGAAGAAGATAACTTCCGTCTTCTTCTTTCTCGATTTGGATTCCTAAATAGTGAGCAATGTTCCCAAACTCTTTAATCTCAAAGTTTTGTTTCAATGTGCTAGTTATTTGATCATAATCCCCTTCTTGTTCAAAACAAATTATGATGTCATCAACATAAATTAGTAGGTAGATCCATTTGTTGTCTTGATTCTTTGAATACAGGCATGGATCAGCGTTACTTCTTGAAAATCCTTCTGTTGTGAGTACTTCGTTCACTTTTTCATTCCACATTCTTGCTGCTTGTTTGAGACCATAGATGCTCTTTTGCAGTTTACACACAAGGTTCTGTCCTGTATTAAACCCTGGTGGCTGCTCCATGTAGAGTTCCTCTTTGATATCTCCATATAGAAAAGCTGTTTTGACATCCAGGTGCTTCACTTGCATTTGTTTTTCAGCTGCAATGCTGAGGAATGTTCTAATGGTTGTGTGCTTTACCACTGGAGCAAATGTTTCATCATAATCTTCTCCATATTTCTGGGAATATCCCTTGCGACTACTCTTGCCTTGTATCTGTGAATGTTTCCTTCTGCGTCGTACTTCACTTTAAAAATCCATTTACTTCCTATAGTTTTGTGACCGGGAGGGAGCTCTGTGAGAGTCCAGGTTTCATTTTTCTGAAGTGATTTTAGTTCTTCTTCAGCCGCCTTTCTCCACTGATTGGCTTCCCCTTTTGGTAGTTTATCTATGTCTTCCCAAGATGTTGGTTCAAATGTCTCATGTGTCTTAACAGTGTATGACAGCTTGCGCGGTGGGATCCCTTTTGTTGTCCGAGTAGATCTTCTGATTTCTGGTTGTTCTGTCGGTTCTACTGGATTGTGAACAGTTAAGTCATCAATTGTGAGTTCCACTTCTTGGTCTGACTCCTGCACAGTTTCCTTTTGGTCAGCATCTCTTGCTATTTCAATCGGCACCTTTTCTTCGTGTTTTTCGGGAGTCATTATTTCTGATGTTTGGCTTTCATCAAAATAAACACTGCGGCTTACTGTGACCTTGTTGGTTTTTGGATTAAGGATTCTGTATCCCTTACTTTGTTCACTGTAGCCTATTAGAATGCCTTCTATGGCTCTGTTCTCCCACTTGGAGCGTTTTTCACTTGGAATGTAAACGTATGCTTTGCAACCAAACACTCTAATATGACCTATACTAGGTTTTGATCTGTTCCACATTTCATAAGGGGTACTTTCAATAGCTTTAGATGGTAGTCTGTTCTGTAGATATGTTGCAGTCATTATTGCTTCTCCCCAGTATTTGTTGTGTAGGTTGGCATCTGAAAGCATGCATCTGGCCATTTCTACAAGAGTGCGATTTTTTTCTTTCAGCTACACCGTTTTGTTCTGGAGTGTACGGTACGGTTGTCTGGTGTATGATACCATGTTTCTTTAGATATGATTCCACTTCTTTACCCATATATTCCCCTCCATTGTCCGTGCGTATTATTCCGGGTTTCCTTTGAAATTTGTTGCTAGTCATCGCTACAAATTCTTGAAGTTTATCAGTTGTCTCACTTTTGTGTTTCATCAGATATGTCGTTGTGTACCTGGAATAGTCATCAATGAAGGTTATTAAATATTTGTTGCCGCTGGGTGTCGGGGTTTTCATTGGTCCACACACGTCACTGTGTATAAGTTCCATGGGTTTAGTGGTTTTTCTTTGACTGGCTTGTGGAAGTGGTGTACGTGTGGCCTTTGCTTTGATGCAACACGTGCACTTCATCAACTTTGGACAAGGTATCATTATCATGTCTTCTGATAATTCTCTCTTAGAAAGTTCCTTTATAGCTTCTGAGTTTCGATGCCCCAATCGTCTGTGCCATAGATGGATGCACTTGTCATGTGGATTATGAGTGACTGTTTTGACTTGAACACGTTCAGTGACGATTTTGTATAGGTGTTCATTCAACCTTCCTTTTGCAACGATTTCTTTTCTGTTTCGAATTGTGCATTCATTACCTCGGAATTGTACTGTAAGTCCATTGTTAGCAAGGTTTTTTACTGATAGGAGGCTTCCTTCTAGACTTGGAACATACAGAACGTTCTTTACAAGGATGCTTCGGTTACCTCCTGATGGTGTGATGCAGTTCAGAAATCCTTGACCTTTACCTTCTGATGTAATACTTTTCCCATTTGCTAGGAAGACTTTGTCTTTTGTATTAAAATTAATTTCTGTGAAGAAGGTCTCATCACTGGTCATGTGACTTGTTGCTCCTGAGTCAATGTACCATCCATGCGGGGTAGTATTCTGAGTTACTTTAAAACTTGCACTCCACGCTGTGTCTTTGTTTTCCTGTGTGGCTGCTTTAGCTCTTTCTTTTGTGAATGTCTCTCTCCTTCGCTGTTCTGCTTTCCAGATTGAACAATTATATTTCAAATGACCTGTCCTTTTGCAGCGAAAACACACTCTGGTCTCTTTGTTTTGTTTTGTGTTTTCATTCACCTTTAGAGCTACTTCTGTTTTGTCATTCTCTTCACCACGTATATTTTCCTTCTTTCTGTTGTATTCATCAATTAATTTCCCTTTAGCATATTCCAGTGTTAGTTCTTCCTCTGGTCTGGTTTCTAGAGCGTTTATCAGGGCACTATATGATTCTGGAAGGCTGCATAATAGTAATGCCACTACATGATTGTCTTTTATTTCTTCTCCAATTGCACGTAATTGCTCCACAATTTCCAGCATAGCGTTCACATGTTCACACATTTCCTGGCCTTTTTCCAGCCTCATCTTATACAGTTTACGTAGCAGATATAGTTTACTGTTTAAGTTTGAACGCTCGTGCAGTTTCTGTAGCGCAGTCCACATACCTTTAGCTGTGTTTTCTTTTCTTATATGGATTAGTTGATCATCCTCCACTAACAGGCTTATAACTGCTTTTGCTTGCCTGTTTCTTTTGTCCCATTCTTCTGGGTTGTCAGTGGGTCTGATTGTATCCAGCACCTGCCACAGATCATCTTTGGATAACAGCATTTCCAGCTTAAACTTCCACAGCTGATAATTGGTATTGTTTAGCTTTGCTATTGCATATTTCACATCTGAGCCACTTGCCATCTTTCAGTATATTGGATGCAGCTCCTTTCCTCACACACAGCAGGTATTTGGATGATAGCTGCAGCACTTACTGATTTGTAGTTTCGTTTTCAGTGTCTGGGCCCATAACCTGTTGGTTATGTATGAAAGAGGCACTGGAGTCTTGTGAATCTGCAGTAGAGAACTTTACTTTGTGCATATAGCAATAAAACAACTTATAACAGATTAGTCACTGGATATATATCCGGATGCTTCATCATCACACAGCTAGAAAGGAAGAAGGAAGTAAAGCAGAGACAATAGAGACTTATTTCCTGTGAACATATACCAACGAGTTTAGAACACATTTAACCTGTACTAACAGCGCCACCTGCAGTCCATAGTATAATATATGCTGTTGTATCTCCAACATGCTTTTGATACCAAACTGTAACTAACGCATGCCATACCATCCCTCTCATCTATCTAGGTCTGTTTTTCCTTTCCCTGCAATGAATTCTAATGTGTTTAATTCTTTTCTCCATTTCCACTTTCACTGCACTAAACAATAAATTCCCCGAACCTCTCCCTGTCCCTTCTCCATCTTATTTTATACTCTCATTTTCTGGTGCCTGTATCTCTGCCATATTAGTCTCCCTTGATACCTCTGTGCTTATGTAAGGCTTGTACCAGGTTCTCTAGCCACCAGCACCTTCACATTCCCCCTACTTCCTTTTATTTCATATTGCTTCCGTTAGATTGTAAACTTATGGGTCATCTGTAAAAGTATTTATACAGGGTTATTCAAAGAGATTCGAAAAGTCACCGCACGTTCGGTGACTTTTCGTTCTCTTCAATTCGGTTCCTTTTGCCGATCCCATTTCGGTGACCCTGCGGTGTATTCAGCAAACACCACAGGGTCCCCGAATTGCAGGGAAAGGCTGCCGCAAACCTGACGAAAACGAACTGCAAAACCCAGCGAATGCACGCCGAAAACCTTCAAAAACATCTTGATTAAAATGCCGAAAAAACCACGGAAAAACCCGAGCAGGAGCCGATCACCCGCAGTGAAGCCGCCAGAAAAAGCCGACACCGCAGACAGAGGGAAGTGAATAAAATAGAAAAACAATTTGTATGAATGTTTGAAAAGTGAAACACTGTTTGCAAAGAAACTACTAAGGGAAAATGTCTGAAATTTACATATGAGATCCGGGGAATGATGATAAAGAGGGCTGTTACCGAAAAAATAAGTAAACTAAGAAAAAAAAAAAAAATCGGACTTTTAAAAAAAAAAAATATCCTAAAAAATCTATAAATAAAGAGACTCTTTACTGCAGAATTTTATAATGAACGGTTTATTAGATATTGAATTAAAACGGGAATATTTTTAACATTGAAGCCTATGGGACTCACCTGAATAAACTTGCCGAATTAAACCACTGAATGGCAGGGCATTAGGGGAACCTTTCACTGCTGGTTTGTGCTCTCTGAATAGCCGAAGCAGTGCTTTTTCATGGGGATTTCACTGCCCTCGAACAGGCACCGTATATGCGGGCAATTCACCAGGATTTGGCAAATTGCCTGCTCTCTGGATAGCCGAATGGCCAAGAAAGGTAACCGAACGCTGATTTTCAGTGTTCGGTTACCTTTCCCAAGCAATTCGGATCTCTTTGAATAACCCTGATAGTGCTGTTATTCCTAGATTTTATCCCACGGGGCAGAGCTCTCTGTTCCTTATGTATCGTACGTCTTGTCTTTTCCAATTTTCAGATGTGTTTTCCAAAGCACTTTTTATTATGTTGGCTCTCTATAAATACAAATTAATGTAATATATTGTAATGTAATAATATAGCAATGTAAACAGAATTCAGCTCAGGCACAGGAGATTGATTCTCTGCCACATAAAAAGGCAGTTGTAAAGCAAAGGGACAGATAAGTGGGGCTACAAAATATTTATGTTTTGCATTATTATGCCAAGCAAATGAAGGATTGCTACTGTATGTGTATTCTTGGGAATAAAGAAAAGTTGGCATAGGCACATTTGTTTCTACAATGCAATTCTCATAAGATCCATATGCATACTGTTTCAGCTAGAGCACAAATGGTGTGTTACCATTCTATCATGATTAGCTGCAATGTTCTATATGTTTCTTTAATATCCGTAAACTATCATCATTTTAGGAAAATAGAACTTAAACAAAGTGAAGATAGTGGAGCATTATTTTGCATTTTGAGAGAGTTTTCAGTAGAGCAAAAAGTATGAAGTCGTTCAATAAGAAGAGAAGTTATGTGCAAAAAGCTATGGAACATCTTGGAATCAATTGTGTTAATGAAATGTTAAATTGGTGATGAGGATATGGAAAAGTATAAAAAAAAAATGCTGGTCGGTGCAAATGCTTTCTTTGTAATGTACATGTGTATATTTGCTCTATGCAATGACTAATTACTGCTGCTAATGAATTCCTAAACTGATTAACGATAATAATTGTATAAGGAATTCTTTCAATGTTACAGCTACACCTTTCGTTGCGTCTTTCTTGCATTGTAGTCTTCAATACTATTCAGAACCACATCAGATTTTTCTAAACTAAACTATTTATGGGTTTTGCCTTTGCTATACATACATAGGTGGGGGCACAAACACCAAGGAAAAAACATCAGCTACAATGACACAACACCTGAAGACCCCAAAGAGTAAGTGGCACTCTTTTACCCTTTCCCTGCGGATGACGTGTGGGGAACATCCTCATTGACTCCCACTGTATGCAGAGGACGTTCCCCTCAAGTCATCAGCAAACCCGGGAGCCAGGAGAGATACTCGCCTCTCTCCTCCGGGTCCGTGGAATTCTGGCTTCCTTGAAGTCAGACGCCGCTTTTAAAGACCCTCTTGAACGTAATGACGACATTGCGTCGGACTCGATGATGTCATTTTCAGGTGACTCCCCGGCAAAGCCAGGAGATTGCCTGATAGGGAGGGGGGATCCTTTCGGACCTAGCGGGACAAGGCAGGCACCGCTTAAAAGGGAAGAGTCTTGGGAGTCTGAGGCTAGGGTCAGACTGAGGCAGTGCGAACGCGCGTTCTGGCGCACTTAATCACGGCCGTGCTAGCAGCAGATGCCGGGCAATGACGGCCAATATACGAAGTACGGTCGCACAAAAGTCCGGCTGCGCAACGCAAGTGGAAAATGAACGCATTTTTTCGAGAACGTTAAACCACTAGTACTGACGTACAGAGTGCGCTGCGTCCGCTAGCGGCGTGTGTGCGTGAATTGGAGACATCAGACGCTGCTAATGTCCGGCCAACATAACGTCCAGATGCAAGAAGTGTTTTATTGATGATCCGTACAAAACGTGGGTTTTTTATGTGTTCTTTTTATTAATGCAGCAATATTGTTCCCATTTCAATTATAATGTGAACAATGATGCTTCACTAATAATTTTTTCTATGGGGATGTTTGCTATAAATTATGTAATTTTCCCCCCAAAAAAATGTAACGAGTCCCATTTCTATTTTTTTTAACAAGCGCACCCCATAGAAAATATAACCGCAAAGGCTCGGATGATAAAATGTGAAAAAAACACTTTACACGCTGTAGATGATTGAAAATTCAAATTTTATTGCATTTTTTTTGTTACATTATTCAGGCAGGGTATGACGTATACATATAATAATGATATATTATGAATCTGACGGAAAGAGTGATATAATATATGTCTGGGTTGTATAATAAAATATGGCTTCAAATCTTGTTTAAACATGATTAGCAAAACCGGTAAAAATGAGCTCAGCACACGTAGGTGAAATGGCTCAGCATCGAAAGGGTTAAGATAATTATATTTGTTGGATATCTAACAGGGTAATTCAAAGAGATCCGAATTGCTTGAGAAAGGTAACCGAACGCTGAAAATCAGCGTTCAGTTACCTTTCCTGGCAATTCGGCTATCCAGAGAGCAGGCAATTTGCCAAATCCTGGTGAATTGCCTGCACATTCTGTGTCTGTTCGGTGCCTGTTCGAGGGCAGTGAAATCCCCATGAAAAAGCACTGCTTCGGCTATTCAGAGAACACAAATCAGCAGTGAAAGGTTCCCGAAATACCCTGCCATTCGGAGGTTTAAATGCTTTTCAAACATTCATGCAAACTGTTTTCCTAATTTATTCACTTCACTCTGTCTGCGGTCTCGGTTTATTCCGGCGGCTTCGCTGCGTGTGATCGGCTCCTGCTCGGGTTTTTCCGTGGTCTTCGGCAGGTTAATCCAGATGTTTTTGCGGGTTTTCGGCGTGCATTCGCTGGGTTTTGCGGTTCGTTTTCGTCGGGTTTGCGGCAGCCTTTCCCTGCAATTCGGGGACCCTGTGGTGTTTGCTGAATACACCGCAGGGTCGGCAAAAGGAACCGAATTGAAGGGAACGAAAAGTCACCGAACGTGCGGTGACTTTTCGAATCTCTTTGAATTACCCTGTAAGATTATTCTGGTTGCTGGAACACAGCATACTTTTTAGTCTATGAAGCACAACTCTCCTTGTTCTTTTAAAGGGAAGTTTATGACAGAGGAGTTTATAAGTAATTGCAATATTATTATAATGAAATTATGAATATTGCAAAACATTTTGAAATATACTGTATAATCATAACAGGGCTAAAATTCAGTCATTCATACGTACAAGAGGATATAAATATATTCTGTTAATACCCTATAAAAAAATGGAAAACACAAGCCAATAAAGGATATGTAAGTCACATTATTATTATTTATTAAGCGCCAACACATTCCGCAGAGCTGTACAAAGGTGCAATGGGTAAAGACAGGAAAATTCTACAATACATACAGGAGGCAGGTCAGTGTTCCTGCCAGCAGATACAGGAGGACATGAGGGCCCTATTCCCGTGGGAACGTACAATCTAGATGGGTCATCCACATCCAGGTTGCTGCAGGTTGCATTTGAATAAAAAGCACCTCAATGTATGGGTTTACTCTCAAAGGTGTGCGAGCTGTACAATACATAATAGCTTAGTAATATACATGAATGGCACATATGAGTGCAATTAACACAATGAGTTTTAATCCAAACGTGGGACCCCTAATGACTATTCTCCAAGGTAAGGTCCCTAAAAGTAAAATGGAATAGAAAAAGTAAGAGAAAAAAAGGTGAAAGGGGGTAGGAAAGTTAACGGGTGCTACAACTCAAAGCTCCAGGACCAGTGCGCCTCCCTTTATGGAAATCTGCAAACCTTCTATAACTGCACAGTAGTCACATAATGCTATTCACATCTGAAAAGTGAAGCATTGCATGTAATATCCCAATTATGATTACAATATATGCTAAAAATACTAAATATTGATTTATTAATCGTTAATTTTCACATGAGATTTCTTGGAAGAAATCTTATGACTACTTTGCCATTTCCTCTTGCTTATAATATGGGTTTGGACCTACAGTATATAAATTAAACATGTCTGACTCTATATGCGAGTGACTCGGATATAAATTAGCAGCAAATGATCAAACAATGTAAGACAAGCGTAAGACACATTTTAAAAATGTTATATTTTTGTGTACGTGCATGTCATAGTAGACCTGTTACAGCATATTTTGGAGAAAATACACAATTTTAACTAAAACTGAATAAAACCTAAATTCTTTGCTTGTATTTTGCAGCATTGTGTTTTATGAATAATATGTCTATGTATAAAACAATGAACTTGCTCCCGACTTGGGAAATGAGAAGGTGAGTAATGGCAGTTTTATTGCTCATTTTAAATGTGACAAATGGACCATCGCTTAGGAACAAAGTAAATAAATAAATAAAATAATTTTATGTTTGTATCTTTTTTTCTTTTATGTGACATTTTACGTGGTCATGTTTGGTATAATTAGAAAGGCCAGACTCTGACCTGTCTAATGATACCTAACATGACTTTGTGGCGTGTAAAGAATGGAGATGCAGGGGTCCAAAGTACCCCAGCTCTCCTCGCGGTAGTAAAGCGGCTTGTGTTTCAGATGGACCATTGTGTAATAACGGCTTGCACATCACCTCCATATTTGGTCCGAGAGTGGGAAATGAGAAGGTGAGTTATTTCAGTGGCATTGTTTGCTTTACAAGTAAAAACACATAATGACACTGCCTTTGAAATGAGGAAAAAAAAGGTAATGTCATATTTGTTTTCTCTATTTTTACACATTACATGGTCATATTTGGTATCGTTGGAAAAGCCAGACACTGGCCTTTCCAATGACCTCTCAGTTGACCTTGTGTGGTGTAAAAATCAGAGATGCAAGGTTCCAAAGTTCCCCCAGCGCCCCTCGCAGCAGTGCGCCGGTTTAGGTTTTTGATGGAACATTGCGTTATACATTATGCCATCACCTCCACCTTGCTGGCATTGTGGGAAATGAGAAGTGAGCTAGTGCAGCATCGTTGCAGCATGCTGCAGGGAATCCCAATGACGTCCCCCCACACATCTTCTGCAGCCAATGGGAAAACGATAGCAAGTTAAAAGGTTGTTTTTTTTTATACCATTTATTTAGTTAACACCTTAATGATCTTCAGGGGTTTCTCTTCCTCTTGTGCAGAGTAGATATAGTCTTGGAATTTCAGTTCTGGTCACTGTTTGTTGGCGATTGATCTTAAGTCAGTAATACGAGAGAAGGTGAATGAAAACTTTGCAAGCATGTGATAATTGATATTAGCTCTTTGCAGCTATGAGGCAGACGTACCACTAAAGAGTAACAACAGATTTCCATTTTAGGCTTACCCATAAAGTCAAATCCCAAACTATTATCAACAAGGGCTCAATTCTACACATCCATATATGCAGATTTAAAAAGAGCTGAAATCTTTTCTCAACAGCTGATTGGCAGCTATATCAAAAACGGAATGTGTCAATGACTTCTGCCAATCATAAGGCTTTTATGCTTTTAGGACTGCTGCCAGGTATTTACTGTTACCTCTGGATCTGTCAGCAAAGGCTTGGCAAAAAGAAGTTATTAATGTTGGTATTACAGCATTTTCCTGATATGTATCATTTTCTGTTTTCCAGAATTCTTTGTTTTCTGTGTTTTCTGTAATTACAATTTGGTGTAAGCTCTTTCAGAACTCTGATAAATGTATCAGAGTCATTAAAGTCTATGGAGTTGCTAAGTTTACCAGAGCTCCGGTTAAATTAACACCAACCTTGGAATAGGCCCATTGAAATCTTACCCATAGAGTATATTAGTGTGTGGATAGGCACTTTGGCTTTGTCAAGAAACATGTTGAGACCTTAGAGAAGGCAAGATGTAAACTAACGTTTTCTAAGTCATGATGGATCCATTGCATGGTTTGACTGATACTTTGTTATTGCAGTCTAGCTGCATGAATAATTTAAAAGCATATATACTCTTTAACTTTAATTAACCGTGCAAGCTTTTTTATTTTGTGAAAATGAAGAATAGAAAAATTTTGGGGCACCCCAAGGTACCAAAGATGACTATGCCCCTTAATTTAAATAAAGAAATATAAGAAGATATGTGTGCACACATGGTCTTTCCCGACATTCTAGGAAAATTTGCATTCGTTATGCATGGTTCAATTAATCATTAGCTTATTAGAGAATGTTTTATACACATCTCTAATATTTTGCTGCTTATTTTTCTTTTCTATCATGATAGATGATACCTAAACGTGCAAAGTCGTTGAATTTACAATGATTCCATTGCCTCCTATAACACATCAGAAAAATGTTGAGTATGTTAATAAGTCTTGTTAATCTAATGCATTCCAGCAGAGTAGCCAGCCTGTGGGAATTCTGTAGTTTATATTTGAAATAAAGTTTGCATTTATTTATAAGCTACCAATGGTCTCTGTTTGTTCATGTATATCTATAGATGCAATCAAAATTAAAATATCTAGAATCAGCACATGTAAAATGCATCCTGTTATCAATTAAAACGTGAAGGGCTTTTATAGAATACCAGTTTTAAGAATATTAATATGATTATATAAGCTTTAACTGTTGGTCTTTATTATGGTTATTCTTTATTTTTTTGCTATTTAGCTTATTGTATAATGATAATTGTAGAAAATTTAATTATTAACAATTATATAAAATGTTAATATTTATTAGTGCTAAATAAAATATTACTTTACTAGAAAGGACATGTTCATTTAATTACAGTGATTATTGTAATTATTAGCAAGGGATGCTATCCCTAGTAAAAACCAAAATAGAAATTATCCCTATGGTACTGCACAGGTAATTGTAATTGAATCACTCTCTAGTTCTTCACAATTTCATATTTTCCCGTATAAAGCCATGTTATTCCTCACCAGTACTAGACAATAGGAAGTTAAACGTAGGTTTGTGGCCAATATTTGCCACAAAGTCCTTGAATTATATTCAGGTTGATCATAATAGATAAAGCAGTAGCTTTACAGCTATTCAGTGCCAATAACGTGTGGTTACATGTCACTTCTACTCTGAAAAAAATAATTTCAAAGAAAAATAATTCACAAGACCCCTCTTTTTTTAGAAACATAGAAGCATAGAAAAATGTCGGCAGATAAGAACCTTTCGGCCCATCTAGTCTGCCCAATTACATGGATACTTTACCTGGATTTATCTTTTGTTTAGGATAGCCTTATGCCTATCCCATGCCTGCTTAAATTCAATTACTGTTTTGGCCTCTACCACTTCAACTGGAAGGCTGTTCCATGTATCCACCACCCTCTCAGTAAAATAATGCTTCCTGATGTTACTTTTAAACCTTTGCCCCTCTAATCTAAGACTATGTCCTCTTGTTTTGCTATTTTGTTTCCTTTTAAATATACTCCCTTCCTCTACCTTGTGGATTCCCTTTACGTATTTAAATGTTTCTATCATATCTCCTCTGTCTCGTCTTTTTTCCAAGCTGTACATGTTAAGATCATTAAGCCTTTCCTGGTAACTTTTCTCCTTCAAGCCGTACACCATTTTAGTAGCCCTTCTCTGAACTCTCTCTAAGATGTCTATATCCTTCTGGAGATACGGTCTCCAGTACTGCACACAGTACTCCAAGTGAGGTCTCACCAGTGCTCTGTACAGTGGCATGAGCACTTCCCTTTTCCTACTGCTAATACCTCTCCCTACACAACCAAGCATTCTGCTAGCATTTCCTGCTGCTCTATTACATTGACTACTTACCCTTAGATCCTCTGAAATAATGACCCCTAAATCCCTTTCCTCAGATGTTGAGGTTAGGACTGTATCCAATATTCTATATTCAGCCCTTGGGTTTTTACGTCCCAGGTGCATTATCTTGCACTTATCCACATTAAAACTCAATTGCCACAACTCCGACCATTTTTTTAGTTTACCTAAATCATTTGTCATTTGGCTGATCCCTCCAGGAACGTCAACCCTGTTGCAAATTTTTGTGTCATCAGCAAAAAGACATACTTTTCCATTAATACCTTCTGCAATATCACTAATAAAAATATTAAAGAGAATGGGTCCAAGTACTGACCCCTGAGGTACCCCACTGGTAACAAGACCTTGCGCCGAATAAACTCCATTTACCACAACCCTCTGTTGTCTGTCACTCAGCCACTGCCTAATCCATTCAACAATATTGGAATCCAAGGTCAAAGATTGCAATTTATTGATAAGCCTTCTATGCGGAACAGTATCAAAAGCCTTACTGAAATCTAAATAAGCAATGTCTACTGCACCACCTGTGTCTATTATTTTTGTTACCCAATCAAAAAAATCAATAAGATTAGTTTGGCATGATCTCCCTGAGGTAAACCCATGTTGTTTCTGATCCTGTAATCTATGTGTTTTTAGATGTTCAACAATCCTATCCTTTAACATGGTTTCCATTAATTTCCCCACTACTGACGTAAGACTAACTGGCCTATAGTTCCCCGATTCCTCCCTACTACCCTTCTTGTAAATGGGCACAACATTTGCTAATTTCGTCTTCTGGGACGACTCCTGTTAACAAGGATTGGTTAAATAAATCTGTTAACGGTTTTGCTATTACATCACTGAGCTCTTTTAATAATTTAGGATGGATCCCATCAGGCCCCATTGACTTATTTGTCTTTACTTTAGACAGCTGCTTTAGAACCTCCTCCTCTGTAAACTCATATGTAAATGTCTCTTTAGTGTTCTCTCCTAACTGAGGTCCCTTTCCTTCCTTTTCTTCTGCAAAGACTGAACAAAAATATTCATTGAGGCAGTCAGCGAGACTTTTATCCTCTTCTACATACCTTCCTTGCTTTGTTTTTAATCTAACTAATCCTTGTTTTACTTTTCTTTTCTCGTTTATGTATCTAAAAAATGTTTTGTCCCCCTTTTTTACTGACTGAGCTATTTTCTCTTCTGCGTGTGCTTTGGAAGCTCTTATAAATTGCTTTGCCTCTTTCTGCCTAATCTTATAGGTTTGCCTATCTCTTCACGCTGAGTTTTTTTATAATTATTGAATGCTATCTTCTTGTTCTTCACTATTTTGGCCACTTCTGCAGAGTACCACAGTGGTTTCTTCCCTTTTTTGTTTTTGCTAACAAGCCGAATGCAATTTCCTGTGGCCTTCAATAATGCTTCCTTTAAATAATCCCATTTCTCCTGGACTCCCTTTAAACTCCTCCAGTCTGATAATGACTCATTCACACAAAATCTCATTTTAGAAAAATCTGTTTTTTTAAAGTCTAAAACTTTTGTTTTTGTGTGGTGCGGCTCCATCCCTGTTCTTATATTAAACCATACTGATTGGTGATCACTAGATCCCAAATTTTCACCTACAACAACGTCCGATACCAAACCTCCATTTGTGAGTATTAAATCCATTAAATCCATTAAAGCATCATTGGTGTTTTCCCTGTGGAGAAACAACAATTTCATTTAGACCTCGCTACTGTCATTCTGAATCAGGGACGTGCAATGAGGTCAGTGGGTGGTGAGGCACTGGCTAGTATCAGAGCCAGATATACACATATATTAACTAACTTTCTGTGGTTTGTGTTTAGCTGTAAATTACCTTTTACACATTTACTGTACACACACGTATTATATACTGTTTTTTCTCCCCATTAAATGGACTTTCTAAAGATACCATTATTTTCATCATATCATATACTTTACTATTAAAAACATATGATAGAAAAAAAGTTTTATAGTATTACACTATGAGAGCGCCATCTCTCTGCTATTTTCTCGTTTGAGGTGATCAAGGCGACATAATGAAGGGTAGTGGCCACCCTCTATTTGGCCCAAGGAGATTCAACCCATAGCCTGGAAACATTAGGCTCTGGAAAGTGTAAGAGTGTTTTTTGTTTCATACATTGCACTACTCATTGAGACTAGGGATGAGCTGTTCGGGTTCGGACGGTTCGGGGTTCGACCCGAACTTAGCCTGTTCGAGCAGATCGCGAACACCGAACATTTCCGGGTGTTCGCCGCATGTTCGACCACAATGGACCAAAATGCATTTCCCCACTGGCCTGAAGCTCGTAATTGGCTACAGCCTTGCACCTGACCACAGGTCTGGTGCAAGACTGGTTGAACACTATGCCAATCACCGCTCAGAGCCGTGATTGGGCAAATTTTGCCCAATCATGGGCTCACAGAGCTAAGTCCCGCAGCACACTATATAAGGTTTCCACGCAGCGCTTCTGCACGCATTTCAGAGGAGATTTCAAAGGAGATAGTTGTGTGTGTTGTTACTGCCGGTCTGCCACGCTACTGGGGGGGTCTGGGTGTCGCATTTCGACCAAATATCAGGGAATTTAGGTGATGTGTTTCTTGTCACTGTGCCAGCAAGTTTTTCTGGGGTTTACAACTTTATTTAAAACATTTGTGAATTGAGGTGATTTTCTGGGTCTTGTCACTGTGCCAGCAAATCTTTTTGGGTCTCATTTATATCAAATATCAGGGAATTTAGGTGATGTGTGTCTTGTCACTGTGCCAGCAAGTTTTTTTGGGGTTTACAACTTTATTTAAAACATTTGTGAATTGAGGTGATTTTCTGGGTCTTGTCACTGTGCCAGCAAGTTTTTTTGGGTCTCATTTATACCAAATATCAGGGAATTTAGGTGATGTGTGTCTTGTCACTGTGCCAGCAAGTTTTTTTGGGGTTTACAACTTTATTTAAAACATTTGTGAATTGAGGTGATCTTCTGTGTCTCGTCATACAGCCAGCAAGTTTTTTTGGGGCTCGCTAATTTATTTAAAACACTTGTGAATTAAGGTGATCTGTGTCTCGTCATACAAACAGTACCACGGTGTATTTTGGGGCTCACTAATTTCTTTAAAACACTTGTGAATTAAGTTGATCTGTGTCTCGTCACACAAACAGTATCACGCTGTATTTTGGGGCTCACTAATTTATTTAAAACATTTGTGAATTGAGGTGATCTTCTGTGTCTCGTCATACAGCCAGCAAGTTGTTTTGGGGCTCACTAATTTCTTTAAAACACTTGTGAATTAAGGTGATCTGTGTCTCGTCATACAAACAGTACCACGCTGTATTTTGGGGCTCACTAATTTCTTCAAAACACTTGTGAATTAAGGTGATCTGTGTCTCATCACACAAACAGTACCATGCTGTATTTTGGGGCTCACTAATTTCTTCAAAACACTTGTGAATTAAGGTGATCTGTGTCTCATCACACAAACAGTACCATGCTGTATTTTGGGGCTCACTAATTTATTTAAAACACTTGTGAATTAAGGTGATCTGTGTCTCGTCATACAAACGGTACCACGCTGTATTTTGGGGCTCACTAATTTCTTTAAAACACTTGTGAATTAAGGAGATCTTCTGTGTCTCGTCACACAGCCAGCAAGTTTTTTTGGGGCTCACTAATTTCTTTAAAACACTTGTGAATTAAGGTGATCTGTGTCTCGTCACACAAGCAGTACCACGCTGTATTTTGGGGCTCACTAATTTCTTTAAAACACTTGTGAATTAAGGTGATCTGTGTCTCATCACACAAACAGTACCACGCTGTATATTGGGGCTCGCTAATTTATTTAAAACACTTGTGAATTAAGGTGATCTGTGTCTCGTCATACAAACAGTACCACGCTGTATTTTGGGGCTCACTAATTTCTTTAAAACACTTGTGAATTAAGTTGATCTGTGTCTCGTCACACAAACAGTACCACTCTGTATTTTGGGGCTCACTAATTTATTTAAAACATTTGTGAATTGAGGTGATCTTCTGTGTCTCGTCATACAGCCAGCAAGTTGTTTTGGGGCTCACTAATTTCTTTAAAACACTTGTGAATTAAGGTGATCTGTGTCTCGTCATACAAACAGTACCACGCTGTATTTTGGGGCTCACTAATTTCTTCAAAACACTTGTGAATTAAGGTGATCTGTGTCTCATCACACAAACAGTACCATGCTGTATTTTGGGGCTCACTAATTTATTTAAAACACTTGTGAATTAAGGTGATCTGTGTCTCGTCATACAAACGGTACCACGCTGTATTTTGGGGCTCACTAATTTCTTTAAAACACTTGTGAATTAAGGAGATCTTCTGTGTCTCGTCACACAGCCAGCAAGTTTTTTTGGGGCTCACTAATTTCTTTAAAACACTTGTGAATTAAGGTGATCTGTGTCTCGTCACACAAGCAGTACCACGCTGTATTTTGGGGCTCACTAATTTCTTTAAAACACTTGTGAATTAAGGTGATCTGTGTCTCATCACACAAACAGTACCACGCTGTATATTGGGGCTCACTAATTTCTTTAAAACACTTGTGAATTAAGGTGATCTTCTGTGTCTCGTCACACAGCCAGCAAGTTTTTCTGGGGCTCACTAATTTCTTTAAAACACTTGTGAATTAAGGTGATCTGTGTATTGTCACACAAACCGTACCACGCATTATTTTGGGGCATTCTAATTTCTTTAAAACACTTGTGAATTAAGGTGATCTGTGTCTCGTCACACAAACAGTGCCACGCATTATTTTGGGGCTCACTAATTTCTTTAAAAACTTTGTGAATTAAGGTGATCTGTGTCTCGTCACACAAACAGTACCACGCATTATTTTGGGGCTCACTAATTTCTTTAAAACATTTGTGAATTAAGGTGATCTGTGTCTCGTCACACAAACAGTGCCACACATTATTTTGGGGCTCACTAATTTCTTTAAAACATTTGTGAATTAAGGTGATCTGTGTCTCGTCACACAAACAGTACCACGCATTATTTTGGGGCTCACTAATTTCTTTAAAACATTTGTGAATTAAGATGATCTGTGTCTTGTCACACAAACAGTACCACGCATTATTTTGGGGCTCACTAATTTATTTAAAACATTTGTGAATTAAGGTGATCTGTGTCTCGTCACACAAACAGTACCACGCTGTATTTCGGGGCTCACTAATTTCTACAAAACATTTGTGAATTGAGGTGATCTGTCTCTTGTCAATGGCTGCCAGCTATCAGTGTGTCTCACTGAGTTATACCAGAGTTCTTTAAATCTTTATACCAGAGTTGAATCAGAGTTCTGTATATATTAATCTATATATCACTCACCATGTCTGAAAGAACAAAAAGGACAGGCAGACGCTCCCAGACACAGATAAGAGGGCAAGCAGCCCCTGTGTCGGGAGGCTGTGCCTCTGGTCGTGGTGGACGTGGTGCATCCTCTGCAGGGGCATGCTTGTCCTTTATAACTGGTGCTGGCGGATTGGCTAGCCAGGCCATCCTCATCCTCCGAGTCCTCTGCCAGCCAGGCTTCTAGTGCTTTACAGTCCACCTCAGCTGCCAAAGCATCTAATGCAGCCTCCATGTCCACAGCTACTCCTGCCGTAGCCTCGCTATTACACACGGAGGAGTCAGCTGAATTGTTTGACTACAATGAGAGTGACATGCTGCTTGAGGATGCGCAGCAAGTACAGTGTTCTGATTCAATCTCTGAGGTTGAGCAAGGGAGTATAATCAACCTAGAGGAAGGGGGTGCTAGTGATGACACACAAATAACTGGCACTCATGTTGCCCCAGAAGCTGCCGCATACTGCCAAGTTGGCTCCAGTGACGAGGAGATAGGGGGTGAATATGACATTGATGATGATGAGGTCACTGACTCCACCTGGGTGCCAGATCGAACTGAGGAATCAAGTGAGGAGGAGGAGGCACAGCAAACACGAGGCACAACATCCTCTGTGACCAACTGTAGCACTAGCCAGTCCAAGGCATCACATGTCAGAGCTGCTCCGGTGCAGAGCGCTGTTGTCTCAAAGAACACATGCAGGAACTCTGCTGTCTGGGAGTTCTTTAAGAAATGTGCAGCAGACCCCACCGTTGCTATTTGTAATCTATGTCAGAGGAGGCTGAAGCGTGGGATAAACACCGGACACTTGGGTACCACGTGCTTGTGGCGACATATGAACAAGTGCCACACATCCCGTTGGCGCAAAACTTTGCGTAGGTCCTCCTCCTCCTCATCTGTCTCTACCCACACTGTATGTCCTGCCATGTCATTGCTTACAACCTCCACTGACAGGGATGATGCTACAGTAATGGATGTACCAGCAGGTCCTTCCTCACAATGTGACATCATCCCAGTAGTTGAAGATTTACGCAGTCAGATTACGCTGCCGCAGCTGCTGCAGCGAAAGAAAAAATATAGTCCCAACTAGGGATGCACCGATACCACTTTTTTAAGACCGAGTACGAGTACAGATACTTTTGTTCAAGTACTCACCGATACCAATTACCGATACTTTTATTTTATGTCATGTGACGCTTTCCAATAAGAACAGACCTCCTATAAAGCCCCCAGGTCTCATGGATTTGCCCCAGCTCATGGATATTGCCCCCCAGCTCATGGATAATTGCCCCCCCAGCTCATGGATATCCTGACCCCAGCTCATGGATAATTGCCCCCCAGCTCATGGATAATTGCTCCCCCAGCTCATGGATAATTGCCCCCCCAGCTCATGGATAATTGCCCCCCTGCTCATGGATATGCCCCCTTGCTCATGGATATGCCCCCCTGCTCATGGATATGCCCCCTTGCTCATGGATATGCGCCCCTTGCTCATGGATATGCCCCCCAGCTCATGGATATGCCCCCTTGCTCATGGATATGCCCCCCAGCTCATGGATATGCCCCCCCTGCTCATGGATATGCCCCCCTTGCTCATGGATATGCCCCCCTGCTCATGGATATGCCTCCCTTGCTCATGGATATGCCCCCCTTGCTCATGGATATGCCCCCCAGCTCATGGATATGCCCCCCCAGCTCATGGATATGCCCCCCCAGCTCATGGATATGCCCCCCCAGCTCATGGATATGCCCCCTGCTCATGGATATGCCCCCTTGCTCATGGATATGCCCCCCAGCTCATGGATATGCCCCCCAGCTCATGATATGCCCCCCAGCTCATGGATATGCCCCCTTGCTCATGGATATGCCCCCCTGCTCATGGATATGCCCCCCTTGCTCATGGATATGCCCCCCTTGCTCATGGATATGCCCCCCTGCTCATGGATATGCCCCCCTGCTCATGGATATGCCCCCCTGCTCATGGATATGCCCCCCCTGCTCATGGATATGCCCCCTTGCTCATGGATATGCCCCCCCTGCTCATGGATATGCCCCCCACTCTCCGTTCATACTTACCTTCCTTCAGCGCCGCCGGTAAAGTCTTCACGCGCGCGCTCCTTGGAAGGACCCCAGCCGCGACCACGTGGGACCATGTGATCGAGGCTGGGGTCCTTCCAACGAGCGCGCGCGCGGAACTTTCCCGGCGTCGCTGAAGGAAGGTAAGTATGAGCGGAGAGCAGCTGCAGGGCCTGTCCGAATGCTCTATCTGCATTCGGACAGGCCCTGCAGCTGCTCACTTTGTTTAATACTTACCTTCCTTCAGCGACGCCGGGAAAGTTCCCGCGCGCGCGCTCGTTGGAAGGACCCCAGCCTCGATCACATGGTCCCACGTGGTCGCGGCTGGGGTCCTTCCAAGGAGCGCGCGCGAAGACTTTACCGGCGGCGCTGAAGGAAGGTAAGTATTAAACAAAGTTAGGTGACCAGCTGCAGGGCCTGTCCGAATGCAGATAGAGCATTCGGACAGCCGCCGCAGCCCTTAGGATACCGGCAAGCCGGCTCAATGCCGGCTTCCGGTATCGTAAAAAAATATCGGGGGTACTGCACGAGTACCAAGTACTCCTGCAGTACCCGGTATCGGCACCGATATCGATACTAGTATCGGTATCGGTGCAACCCTAGTCCCAACCATCCCCAAGCACAGCGTTTAAATGCCAGCTTAGCAAAATTACTCACATTGCAGCTGCTGCCTTTCCAGCTGGTGGACTCTGCTCCCTTCCGTGAATTTGCTGAATGTGCTGTACCACAGTGGCAGGTTCCAAAACTTCATTACTTTTCACGCAAGGCCATTCCAGCACTATACCAGCATGTGGAAGACAATGTTATCCAGTCATTGGGAAAGGCAGTCAGCAGCAAGGTGCATGTGACTTTAGACACGTGGTCCAGCAAGCATGGACAGGGTCGTTACATTTCCTTCACGGCACACTGGGTAACTCTGATTGCAGCTGGGAGGGATCCAAGACGGGGCTCTGTGCTGGAGCTTGTTCATCCACCACGCCTCCAGAAAGCTGCTTGTATGAGGTCTGTCTGCTCCACCACCAGCACGTCTCCCTCTTCCTCCTCCTTCTCTGTCTCTGGCGAAGTGGCAGTTAAACCGACGCCTGACAGGGTCTACGCAATGGCTCAAGCAAAAAGGTGCCATACTGTGCTTGAGCTGGTTTGTTTAGGGGACAGGACCCACACCGGGCCAGAAATTCACCGGGCCAGAGCAGCGGGAGGAAGAGGAGGCCTTCCCTTGCTCTCAAGGCCCCAGTCTTTCCGCAGACCGCATTCCAGCGGGTCCTACTCAGATCAGACAGGAGGAGGATGAGGAGGAGGAGGACTATTTAAGTAGAGGGGGCATTGAAGGTGGGGATTCCTCAAGGGAGGGTTTGTGTGCCCAGAAACAGAAGGGCTTGTGCGTGGCTGGGAGGAGGAAGTGCACGATACGGTCATCCTCATTGACCAGGAAGACTCGGCAGCTAATGCCACCTCCAACCTACGCTGCATGGGCTCCTTAATGATGCAAAGCCTGCTAAAGGACCTCAGGATTCGTGCTATCAAGGAGAGGGATCATTACTGGTTGGCAACCCTTCTTGATCCACGATACAAGGGGAAAGTTGCAGAGCTCATCCTGCCCGCACAGAGGGAGCAAAGGATGAAAAAACTTGAGGATGCTCTAAAGCGACACTTGTGTAATAGGCTTGTGCACCGATTTTTTTTTTCGGTTCGATTCGGTTCGATTTGTTCGGATGTTTAAAATTATCGATTCGGCTCGTTTCGACCGATTTCTGTTTCGATTCGGTTCGGTTCAGCTCGTTTTTCGTATACATTTTTTTTTCGGAATATCGACCATTTTTCGTGTTTTCGGGTCACTTTGCTTGTTTTTTGTATCGACTTTTCGTGATTTCGGAAATTTTCGTTTTTTCGGAACGTCTGTTCTCGTTTCAAAGTGTCTAACTCTATTCGTTTTGACGTAAACTACTATGGTTTACTTTTTTTATACTTTATATCTTTTTTATAATAAATTTTTGGTTTGTTTTTCGGATCCGATAATTCATTCCGTCGATACGATAATTCTGGCGATTCTATCGTGTTTTTTTTTATTAAATAAAGATCCTTTTTTTCTTCTGAATATACATTTCACAACTTTATTTAATCATATTAAAATGGTATGAAAGCCAAGGAACAAAAAAAATGAACAAAACGATTTAAAAAACGCTAAACTGACCCGAATGCCACAAGAAACAAGTGATACGCATTTACAAATACAAAATTTACAGAATCAGCAATATAACCGATAATAGTTAAATATACGATGTCCAGAATTAATGAAATGGAACCGAAATCACGAATGGAACCGAAATCATGAATAGAGCAAAAATAAATTTCGATTTGACACATTTCAAGTCCATTCGAAAAATCCGAAATTTTTTCGTTTCGGCTCGGAAAACTTTTCGGATCTGTCGGTTTTCGGGTCCGATCCGATTCGGAAATTCGGCCTAATCCGAAGACACGAATCGGGAAATTTCGTGAAAATTCCGGAATTCCGAAACCCGAAACGCACATCCCTATTGTGTAACACCTTTCCAGGCACTGGTAGATTACCAAGTGCTGACACACGTGCTTCTGAGGCTGCAGGTGATCAGAGGAATAGCAGTGAAGGCCAGGGCCGCTTGACTGATGCATTTTAAATTTTTTTAGTCCACGACGCCCAAAGACGTCAAATGTAGGCACCCATTGCCAGCTTCTTCACCATATGGTGCAGGACTACCTAGGGGCAAGGGCAGACCTGGATACCTTTCCAGCAGATGATCCACTGGCTTACTGGGTGTTGAGATTGGATCACTGGTCAGAACTTAGCCAATATGCTATGCAGCTACTAGGTTGCCCTTCATCTAGCGTGCTTTCCGAAAGGACGTTCAGTGCCGCTGGAGGTTTTGTCACAGACAAAAGAGTGCGTCTGTCCACCGACTCTGTAGACCGACTGACATTTATAAAAATGAATCAGTCCTGGATCAGCAGCTATCAATCCCCTGATGCTGAAGTAATGGAATAGATAGGGGATGTCCTCTTCTGCATTCACAAAACCTCCAGCACTGAACTCTTCCACAATACCACAAAAGGGTTACGGTGTGAAGGCACTTGCTGCCATGAAAGGCACAATTTTGTGGCTGCACTGATGCCTGTGCCAGATTTATATCATTTTATTTTTTTGAACCTCAGGGTCCAACCCTGCACTCTTCCACAATACCACAGAGGGGTTACTGTATGATGATACTTGCTGACCTGGCATAAAAGGCACAATATTTGGGAGCACTGACGCCCATTAACAGATAAAAAACTTTTCAATATAGGACCACATGGTCCACCCCTGCACTCTTCCACAATACCACAGAGGGGTTACTGTATGATGATAATTGATGGCCTGGCATTAAATGCACAATATCTGGGTGCACTGACGCCCATTACCAGATCAAAAACTTTTCAATATAGGACCACATGATCCACCCCTGCACTCTTCCACAAAAACACAGTGGGGTTACTGTATGATGATACTTGCTGGCCTGGCATTAAAGGCACAATATCTGGGTGCACTGACGCCCATTAACAGATAAAAAACTTTTCAATATAGGACCACATGGTCCACCCCTGCACTCTTCCACAATACCACAGAGGGGTTACTGTATGATGATACTTGATGGCCTGGCATTAAAGGCACAATATCTGGGTGCACTGATTCCCATTAACAGATAAAAAATTTTTTTTTAATATAGGACCACATTCACCCCTGCACTCTTCCACCATATCACAGAGGGGTTACTGTATGATGATACTTGCTGGCCTGGCAGTCTTGCACCAAAGGCAGAATATCTGGGTGCACTGACACCCATTCCCAGATTCATATCTTTTTAATATAGGACCGCATGGTCCACCCCTGCACTCTTCCACAATACCACAGAGGGGTTACTGTATGATAGTACTTGCATGCCTGGCACTAAAGGCACAATATCTGGGTGCACTGCCATTGACGCCTGTATCAGATTCATATCCTCAGAGGGGTTACGGTGTGACGGCACTGTTGCCGACGCTAAGGCTAGGGTCAGACGAAAGCATTTTTCCCCGCGAACGTGAAAAAGTGCGTCCGAACGCATTGACGTATTTTTTCACGGAATGCGCAAAAACGGTCAGACGACGCGCATTTTCGGGCGTGATTTTGTACGGATCGTCAATAAAACTCTTTTTGCTTCTGGACGTTATGTAGGCTGGACATTAGCAGAGTCTGACATCTCCTAATCTCGCACACACGCCGCTATGCCGCAGCTGCTCACTCAGTACGTCAGTACTAGCGGTTCTGAGTTCTCAAACAAATGCGTTCAAATTCCACTTGCGTTGCACGGCCGGACTTTTGTGCGGCCGTACATCGTATATTGGCCGTCATTGCCCGTCATCTGCTGCTAGTGCGGCCGTAATTATGTGCGCCAGAACGCACGTTAAAAGTGCGCTGGTCTGACCCCAGCCTTAAAGCCCAATTTTAAAGCACCTATTGTTACTTCATCCAATGCCTGCATACGTTTCACAATAATTTAGCCAAAAAAAACACTAAACTTTTTCTGCGCGTCCTAAAATGTCCTTTCATACAGGCTGCCGCCCCAAGCAGTTGTTTATGGATAGATTAAAGGAAAAGCATTTACCGTCATATGAAACGTCATTTTCATAAGCACAATATTTGAAGGAATTTTTCGTTTTTATTTTTAACCCTTATTTCATGGAAAACTCACTGTCCCTTTAAAAAAGTTTTTTTTAAAACTTTTTGTCCTTGTTTTCTGTCCCCAGGGCACTACCCGGACCCCCATACACCTTTTATGGCAAATATGTAGCATATATGCCCTCTTGGAGGGCACTCTAAAAAACCAAATTTTCAGCCCCATTGACTTGCATGGGGGTTCGGGTTCGGTCCCGAACAAATGGGAGGTTCGGGTTCGGGCTCGAACCGAACTCGGGGAGTGTTCGGCTCATCCCTAATTGAGACGTTATCGCACCATATACTTTTCACCTCTTTTCTCCCCTATCCTAGCATTCAAATCACACTAGGAGGAATAACGACACCAGGATACAAGCGGGAATTCACCCACGGTTGTTACCAACATTCATACAGCATTTTGTTGATCCACTTGCAATAGGACATTCAGGTTTGGACAAATGGACTATAAGATCTGAACTTTTTTGCACCATTTTGGGCTGCGTGCATCTGAGATACAGGCATGTAGCATATATATAGGTACTATTAAAACTGTTGTACTTTGCATTATGCACTGCAAGCACTTTACCATTGTATTTTGCACTTTTAGACCTACTGATCATGCACTGTTTACGACTGCACCTTAATTTGGATTTTGTGCTGTTACAGTTGTCATCTTTTCAGCAATATCGAACTGACTATTTCTCTACCTTTTGTGCACTGTTTTAAGACACCGTCTATGCACCGTTTAAGATTACATTTTACCCGAATCTTGCATTGATACAGCTACCTGTTACCTTCATTGCTAAATTGATCACTTTCGTGCTATATATGCACTTAACAGACTATTCAGCAGCTGATCTTACAGTACTTATTGCGCTGCATGGACCTTCCCTTCTTTCCCTTGACGTACTTATAGCACTTTTGGTCGAGAGTTTCTGCTCTCCCCTGCTGGCCGCATATTACAGTTACAACACCGACTACAATTATTAGCGCCTCCACTGTACCCCCATTCCATAAAATAATCCAGCTGTATGCGTTTAGCAAAGAAAAAACAGACCTCGATCTACATTTAAAATTAGTTAGGAACCCTAAAGATTAACCAAAAATTCCAGAAAAATGCCAAAATAATCCTAAAAAATAAATTTAAAAAATGGCTGTTTCCTGCAGCTGAAAATAATAAAAGGTTTTACAAATATTTAATAAAGTTTCCTAGTTTCTTTAAAATTAGTTAGGAACCCTAAAGATTAACCAAAAAATCCCCAAAAATGGCAAAATAATCCTAAAAAATATAAATAAGTAAGGAGACTTTAATTTTATTGGTAGTGATCTGTTTCCTATTCTGTAATAACCAATAAAAACAAATTCACTCAAAACTAAATACAAATCAATCCAAAAACAATTAAAATACTCACAAAAACAAAATAAGCAAAATAAAATTAAATAACCCATTGAAACAGACTGCCGAATCGACCCGAAATGACGAAACCAAACAAACCGAAACAAAAAACTGCCGAAACGAACCAAAACGAAAACAAAATGGACAGAAAAAACCCCAAAACGAAAGGAACCGAAAAAATCCAGCTCTCTTATCCACAATCCACTCTCTGATGCAGCAGAGGCAGGTAGTACGAGCAGGTTTAGGACGTACATAACAAGTTCCAGTTCTTAGAGGAATCAATAGTTAATGGGGTCAGCACAAAAAACTTACAACAGAGGTAGGTATCCTTGGCCCTCGAGATGCTTCGGGAACTACATCTCCCACAATCCTCAGCCACTCATTAACTTGGCTTCTGGAAAATGTTGTTCTGAAACATCTGGAGGGCCAAGGTTGCAGACCCATGCCATACATACTGGCTGTATTAGCTCACCAGCAGAACAACAATTATATGAAAACTGTCCAGATATAGGGCAGAGACACTAACAGGGTTATTAAAAGAGATCCGAATAGTGGCCAAAAGGTAACCGAACACTGAAATTCAGCGTACGGTTACCTTTCCTGGCCATTCAGAGAGCAGGCAGGTCACCAAATGCTGGCGAATTGGCTGCACATACGGTGCCTGTTCGGTGCCTGTTTGAGGGCAGTGAATTCCCCATAGAGAAGCAATGCTTCGTCTATTCAGAGAACAAAAACCAGCAGTGAAAAGTTGCCGAATTGCCCTGCTTTTTGGTGGTTTCATTCGACAGATTTATTCAGGCAATTCCCATACGCTTTAATGTTAAAAATATTCCCGTTTTAACTCAATATCTAATAAACCGTTGATTATAATATTCTGCAGTAAAAAGTCTCTTTATGTATAGATTTTTTAGGAATTTTTCGGTATTTTTTAGCGAAATGTATTTATTTTTTTAAATGTTTTTTTTCTTTTTTCTGTAACAGCCTTTTTTATTATCATTCATTGGATCTTATATGTAAATTTCAAACATTTTTGTTCTGTAGTTTCTTTGCAAACAGCGTTTCACTTTTTAAACATTCAAGCGTACTTTTTTTTCACTCCATTCGTCTGCGGTGTCGGCTTTTTCTGGCGGCTGCCCTGCGCTGTGATCGGCGGCTGCTTGGGTTTCTCCGGCGTGTTCGGCGGGGTTAATCCAGATCTTTTTGCGGGTTTCGGTGTGCATTCGCCGGGTTTTGCGGTGAGTGTTCGGCGGGTTTGCGGCAGCTTTTCTCTGCACTACGACGGCCCTGTGGTGCTTGCTGAATACACCGCAGGGTCGCCGAAATGGGATTGCCAAATCACACCGAATTGAAGAGAACGAAAAGTCACCGAACGTGCGGTGACTTTTTGATTCTCTGAATAACCCTAAATATTTTAGCAGAGTCAGAATTCACACAGAGATTTTGAATTGCCAGCAGGAGTTCAAGGGGGACTATTTCTGATGTAACCACGACTTCCTAGATTACTAGCAGACAGCAAAACTGGGCAGTATTACATAGTTGGTGCTAACTTAACCAGAGCTGTTGTTAACTTAACAACTCCATAGACTATAATGGCTCTGGTAAGATTACAACAGCTCTGGTTAAGTGAACACCAACTTTGTAATATGGCCCACAGAGTCTGGAGAGGTATGTAGGAGAGCTAGCTCTGCACCTAACTTTAGACGGAGCACTTGGCAGATTTTTTTTTATCAAGTTCTATAATTAAACTGGACTCTCACTTTACAACTGTATAATTTACTTGCTCATTAATTTAGCTGAAACAATGCTTGTGCCGGCATGTGTTCTAATATAAATCACATTAATGTGACATTTATCATTTCTTCCTCTGAGTATTATATTGCCCAAAAGCATTAATCAATAACATAATAAGTTCCTTCTTTTTGACCAGTCCCTTAACAGAATGCTCTGCACCTGCTATAACATAATACCTAACATATATCAGCAAACACAATATATGCTCCCTGGCAGTTTTTGTGTGACTTTTTTTAAATATTTTTATTTAGACTCAACCTTTATGTAGATTGTACGCTGCAAGTTGTTGCACCCATAAAAATAGTGAAATTATTTAACCCTTTCGCTGCTGAGGCTTTTCACACCTCTGTGCTGAGGTCATTTTTACCGGTTTTGCTCATCATGTTTAAACGTGTTTTGAAGGCTTATTTTAGTATATGACCCAGACATATTATATATCGTTCTTTCCGTCAGACTCGGTAGATTCATAATATGTCATTATTATATGTATAAGTTATGTCATGTCTGTATATTATAACAAAAAATGCAATAAAATATGTATTTTCAATAATTTACAACGTGTAAAGTGTTTTTTTTCACATTTTAACATTCGAGCAATTGCGGTTATATTTTGTATGGGGTGCGCTTGTTAAAAAAATTAGAGATGGGGTCTCGTTACATTTTTTTTGGGGAAAATTACGCGATTTTTAACAAACGCACCGCATACAAAAATCGTTAGTGCAGCATCATTGTTCACATTATAATTGAAATGGGAACAATATTGCTGCATTAACGAACCAAAAAAAAGAAAAAAAAATGTTTGTTTTTTTTTTTTTATAATTTTGTTTTTAAATATATTTTTATTTTTAATTTTAATTTTAATTTTTTTTAAAAAACTTTTTTCACTGTAGTGTTTGGTATCGTTGGAACGGCCATGCTCTGGCCGATCCAACCATACCAAACTTTAACCCCTAGCTGCCACGGATCGGGAGATAGGGAGTTCATTGGAACTCCCTATCTCCACCGTTGGTGGCAGTTAGGGGTTAACTCTAGGACTGGCATCATCGTGCATAGCACGATGACGCCAGTCCTCAGGGGGAGTTCCCGGAGGCTTGGCCAACATCCAAGATGTCGGCCAGCTCCGGGAAAGGATCACGAACCGGCGCTTTTCAGTGCCGATTCGCGATCCAGCTCCCCAGGGGTTAATGCCAGGCACCATTTGGAAGGGCAGGCTGTGCCCTTCCAAATGGTGCCTGGGTTAACCCCCGCAACGCCGCCGATCGGGAGGGAGAGAGGTCCGAAGGACCTCCCCCCCTCCCTTTCAGGCGCCTCCTCCGCACATGCGGGGGGGGCGCCTGAATTAGGTGTCATCGCGCTGTCGCGATGACACCTAATTTCAGCGGCTGTGGTTCCGGATGCTGGGCTGACATCGAGGATGTCAGCCCGCACCGGGGGGGCCAGTGATCGGCTGGAACCCGGCCAAACGATGACCCCAATGGGAGGACGCGCTCAGCGCGTCCTCCGCATACCAGCAGCCATGCGCGTCCTCCGCATTGAAGTGGTTAAACAAATAAAAACTAAAGTATTTAACCAGGACCGATAAATACAGTGATATGCCTATGTCTATCAACTACTAGACATGTTTGTAACTGACTACTAAGATCAAATACAAAGTGTTCTAGTTAGAGATGATGAAAACAACTCCTATTAAGGTTGGATCAAAGGAAAGCCCCCTCTTATTATAAAACATCACCATCCATAATGCTTTCATTAGTGGTAAAAATGGTAATACGTCATGGACGCGTAATACGTCATTGGTAATACGTCATAACCACGAATGACTAACATTTCTCTAATCTTGCTCCATAGCTTAAAATAAATCCTGTTCTGTTGTAAATTATGTATGAATACTCAGAATTAGAGATTTATGCTAATTCTCTCAATTCACTAAACCCAAATAAATTGTACGGATGTTTGTGCAGTTAAGTTTTGCATTCTGATTTTATTATCATTGTTATCACTGCATCTTATAAACAACATGTTTTTTATGGATATGGCGTGGCTGCACAGAAAATGATGTAGAATTTGGTTATGAAGAACGATATATAAAATGTTTACACTGTATTACACCTGTGTGCTTTACTGAGTAATTCAGGTCTACCGATGAGTGTCAGGTGATGTCATAATTCACAGGATGCAACGCGTTCGCAGTGAGAGGTAGCAGCTGCAGAATCTTCATAAATTGAATTATTTCCTCAGACTGTAGAAGAGAGTAGCTGTATTACGTTATCCACATATTCAAAATCATAGGCAGCTGGCAAATCATTTCCAAGAAACTATATCCAGTTGAAGAACTCTGTTTACTTTTAAAATATGACAATGTTAATAGATTATAAAAAAAGGAGAGAAAAAAGTTTGCACGTTACGGATTTAATCCTTAATAAATAAAGGCAAATTTTAAAATGAATAATTTAAAGAGACTATGAATTAAAACAGCAAAATTGAAAATATATTCCTTTTATCTCATTTCTTGACTATATCCATGGCAACTTTTTTGTTTGGGTTATTCTTGACTTAAGGGCGCCCACTCCATCGTGTATTTTACCTAGGCCACATATGCAAGATGAAATATATGGTGTTGTCTTGATTATGTCCTGACAAAACACGTAAAGAGGATAGTGTCCAGATAACAATCCCACGCCCTAACAATCCAATACCCAGCAGAGGAGATTTATTATTAGTGTCTCAGTCTCCATATCTTACACTATATTAGCTTTAACTTGAGAAGAAACTTGGACAAAAATCCTATCACCTAATGTATATGTATCCAACTGACATATGGCTAGTGTTGTTGTTTGGTATATTGCATGTTGTCATCTCCTGCTTTGTTTTATTGCTTTGTGACTTCTGTGACTTCCTTCGCTTAAATCTCCTTTACTACTATCTTGTTTTGTATATTTTGAGTAAAAAAACACTCAACATTTGGTATACTGCATTTCCTAGACACTAGACTGTTATTATGTACATTATGCATTCTTACTTCGTACATTTTTGAACTACTTCAGTAATCATATTTCTACAATTTCATCATATATATATATATATAAATCACGAGTAAAGCAGTACGTAGTGATACCTTTTTTATTGGACTAACGTTTCATTTAAAAGACAGAAGTGAGTACTAGGGAGCTGTTCGGTTCGATCAGTTCGGAGTTCGATTCGAACTTTGGCTGTTCGCAAGTTCGCGAGTTCGCAAAAAAAATAAAAATTTTGAAAAAAGTATAAAAAATGCTTAAAAAATACTAAAAAATCTAGAAATAAAGAGACTCTTTACTGCAGAATATTATAAGCAACGGTTTATTAGATATTGAATTAAAAACTAATGTGTACGTGCAAAGATTCTCACCTCTAAATGACCTGTGTTCACAAACGGGCATAAACAACAGGTGTTTTTAGTCTGGTCTAATGAATTTGATACATTGTATGTACAATGAGGGTGTGGTGTGTCGCCTGATGTGTCAAACAACACCTGTGCTTCTGAGAAGTGTTCATTTCTCTAAATCTTCCTCTGATATGCTGTTTAACCCCTTACTTAACCCTGCATTTCACTGCTGTGTGCTCAGCTCATTTTTACCGCTTTCGCTCATCATGTTTAAACGCGATTTGAAGCCACATTTTATTATATGACCCAAGACATATTAGATATCGTTCTTTCCGGCAGACTCCGCAGATTCCTAATATATAATTTTTATATGTATACGTCATGTTCTGGCGTTATATATTATGACAAAAAATGCAATAAAAATTTAATTTATAATCATCTGCAGTGTGTAAAGTGTTTTTTTTCACATTTTAGCACATGAGCGTTTGCGGTTATATTTTCTATGGGGTGCGCTTGTACAAAAATTAGAAATGGGGACTTGTTACATTTTGTGGGGGGAATTATGTGATTTATAGCAAACGCACCCCATAGAAAAAAATCATTAGTGCATCATTGTTCACATTATAATTGAAATGTGAACAATATTGCTGCATTAATAAAAATAACACACAAAAAAAATACATGTTTTTATTTTCTTTTCTTTTTACTTTATACCTGGTCATGTTAGGTATCATTCGAAAGGCCATGCTCAGGCCTTTTGATTGACACCCTCCATGACCCCCTAGCTGCCTGGAGATATCGGGGTTCAAATGAACCCCCTATCTCTACCAGGGGATTCCGGGCAGCTAGGGGTTCCCCGGCTATCTGATGTCAACACAGGATGTGGGCTGGCCTGGGCAATATATATATATATGCATGATGTGAGCTGGCCTGGGCCGGGGCAATATATATGTGCATGATGTGAGCTGGCCTGGGCAATATATATATACGCATGATGTGAGCTGGCCTGGGCCTGGGCAATATATATATGCATGATGTGAGCTGGCCTGGGCCTGGGCAATATATATACGCATGATGTGAGCTGGCCTGGGCAATATATATATACGCATGATGTGAGCTGGCCTGGGCAATATATATACGCATGTTGTGAGCTTACCTGGGCAATATATATATACGCATGATGGAGCTGGCCTGGGAAATATATATATATGCATGATGTGAGCTGGCCTGGGCAATCTATATATATGCATGATTTGAGCTGGCCTGGGCAATATATATATACGCATGATGTGAGCTGGCCTGGGCAATATATATAAACGCATGATGTGAGCTGGCCTGGGCAATATATATATACGCATGATGTGAGCTTGCCTGGGCCTGGGCAATATATATATGCATGATGTGAGCTGGCCTGGGCCTGGGCAATATATATACGCATGATGTGAGCTGGCCTGGGCAATATATATATACGCATGATGTGAGCTGGCCTGGGCAATATATATACGCATGTTGTGAGCTTAGCTGGGCAATATATATATACGCATGATGGAGCTGGCCTGGGAAATATATATATATGCATGATGTGAGCTGGCCTGGGCAATATATATATATGCATGATTTTAGCTGGCCTGGGCAATATATATATACGCATGATGTGAGCTGGCCTGGGCAATATATATATACGCATGTTGTGAGCTGGCCTGGGCCTGGCCAATATATATATGCATGATGTGAGCTGGCCAGGGCAATATATATATATGCATGATGTGAGCCGGCCTGGGCCTGGCCAATATATATACGCATGATGTGAGCTGGCCTGGGCAATATATATATATGCATGATGTGAGCTGGCCTGGGCAATATATATATACGCATGATGTGAGCTGGCCTGGTTAATATATATATACGCATGATGTGAGCTGGCCTGGGCAATATATATATATACGCATGATGTGAGCTGGTCTGGGCAATATATATATGCATGATGGTGCGTCTGTGACTGTCTGTGAGCATGAGGTGGGCTGGCCTGGGCAATATATATATACGCATGATGTGAGCTAGCCTGGGCAATATATATATACGCATGATGTGAGCTAGCCTGGGCAATATATATATACGCATGATGTGAGCTGGCCTGGGCAATATATATATATATACGCATGATGAAAATTTGCAAAGGATAAGGCACGCAAAGTGAAATTTCGATGTGTCTGAAATTGAAACTTACGTGACAACTCTTATTTTTTTTTTCGTTAATTTATATTTGTTCAATACAGTTAATTTTAATTTGTTTAATAGAGTTAATTTAAAATGGTTTAATACAGTTTATTTATATTTATTTTACCTTTCTATTGGTGCTTTTCAAACTTTATTCTTAAATAAAAAGAAATTTATCAGTTTCATGTTGTGTCGTTTTTTTTTGTTTTTTTTTGGGGGGGGGTGCAAGTAGCTGGTCTTGCCTAGGGCGCAAAATAGTCTAGCACCGGCCCTGACCGCATGGTCCACCCCTGCACTCTTCCACAATACCACAGAGGGGTTACTGTATGAATGCTCTTGCTGGCCTGGCACCAAAAGCACAATATCTGGGTGCACTGACGCCTTTACCAGATTCATATTTTTTTAATATAGGACCGCATGGTCCACCTCTGCACTCTTCCACAATATCACAGAGGGGTTACTTTATGATGTCACTTGCTGGCCTGGCACCAAAAGCACAATATCTGGGTGCACTGCCACTGATGCCTGTACCAGATTCATATCATCAGAGGGGTTACGGTGTGACAGCACTGTTGCCGACGCTAAAAGCCCAATTTTAAAGCACCTATTGTTACTTTCATCCAAAGCCTGCATAAGTTTCACCATAATTTAGCCAAAAAAATCACTAAACTGTTTCTGCATGTCCACAATGTCTTTTCATACAGGCTGCCGCCCCAAGCAGTTGTTTATGAATAGATTAAAGGAAAAGTATTTACCGTCATTTGAAACGTAATTTCTTTGGTTTTAAATGTTTCTATACATCCTAGAAATCCGCCACTTCACGGGCAGGTTATGGGGACCTCCTAGGCATGATATTTGAAGGAATTTTTCGTTTTTATTTTTAACCCTTATTTCATGGAAAACTCACTGTCCCTTTAAAAACGTTTTTTTTTAACTATTTGTCCTTGTTTACTGTCCCCCAGGTGCTGGGGCATATCCATGAGCTGGGGCATATTCATGAGCTGGGGCAGTATCCATGAGCTGGGGCAAATCCATGAGCTGGGGTATATCCATGAGCTGGGGCAAATCCATGAGCTGGGGCAGTATCCATGTGCTGGGGCATATCCATGAGCTGGGGCAGTATCCATGAGCTGGGGCATATCCATGAGCTGGGGCATATCCATGAGCTTGGGCAGTATCCATGTGCTGGGGCATATCCATGAGCTGGGGCATATCCATGAGCTTGGGCAGTATCCATGAGCTGGGGCAAATCCATGAGCTAGGGCATATCCATGAGCTGGGTCAGTATCCATGAGCTGGGGCATATCCATGAGCTGGGGCATATCCATGAGCTGGGGCAGTATCCATGTGTTGGGGCATATCCATGAACTGGGGCATATCTATGAGCTGGGGCAGTATCCATGTGCTGGGGCATATCCATGAGCTGGGGCATAGCCATGTGCTGGGGCATTATCCATGAGCTGGGGCAGTATCCATGTGTTGGGGCATATCCATGAACTGGGGCATATCTATGAGCTGGGGCAGTATCCATGTGCTGGGGCATATCCATGAGCTGGGGCATAGCCATGTGCTGGGGCATTATCCATGAGCTGGGGCAGTATTCATGAGCTGGGGCAAATCCATGAGCTGGGGCAGTATCCATGTGCTGGGGCATATCCATGTGCTGGGGCATATCCATGAGCTGGGGCAAATCCATGTGCTGGGGCATATCCATGAGCTGGGGCAAATCCATGAGCTGGGGCAGTATCCATGAGATGGGGCATATCCATGAGCTGGGGCAATATCAATGAGAGGAGCTGGGGGCACAGCCATGAGAGGAGCTGGGGCATTATCCATGAGAGCAGCTGGGGCAGTATATCCATGATAGGAGCTGGGGCAGTATATCCATGAGAGGAGCTGGGGCAAAATCCTTGAGAGGAGCTGGGGCAATATCCATGAGAGGAACTGGGGCAATATCCATGAGAGCTTCTTGGGCATATCCATGAGAGCTGCTGGGGCATATCCATGTGAGCTGGGGCAGTATCCATGTGTGCTGGGGGCAGTATCCATGTGTGCTTGGGGCAGTATACATGTGTGCTGGGGCTATATCCATGTGTGAGCTGGTCTGGGGCAATATATCCATGTGTGAGCTGGTCTGGGGCAATATATCCATCTGTGAGCTGAGGGGCAATATATCCCTATGTGAGCTGGGGGCAATATATCCATGGGTGAGCTGCTGGGGCAATATATCCTGAGCTGCTGGGGGCAATATATATCCATGTGTAAAACATAACAAGGAAAATAGGTGTCATCTGCGCTCGTTTCTATGTGTTCCATGTACAACAAAACTGAGGTTTTTGTTTGTTTCAATGGCCATTGCAACGTAAGCTCACTCGCCACTTCACGGCACCTCTTTACAGAATGAGTACCTAACATGTACCAAAAGGCCGCTCTACTGAGCAGCTCCAAGCCCCTCCTGCTGCTTTTCAGCCAAGGAGAGGCAAAGATATGGTGGGTTTTATTTATACACGCACCAAACACTTCCCATTTGGGATTAAAAACATGTGTGCTTTCACTGCCTTCGAACAGGCATCATACTTGCTGGCAGTTGACAAAAATTTGTGTGAGCATATGAGAGAGCTGCACAGCAATAAACCACACAGTAATGTGCGCTGTGTGTATGAGCATTCAGTGTTATATGGGAGTACTGATTTAGGAGTAAGAGTAGTTAAAAAAAAAATCCGTAAAACTCGGGGGGGGGGGGTGACACCATAAATTACCGCACCGGGTGACACCAACCCTAGTGACACCACTGTATCTAGCATATATGCCCTCTTGGAGAGCACTCTAAAAATCTAATTTTGAGTCCCATTGACTTGTATTGTGTTCAAGTTCGAATTCGAACATTTGAAAGTTTGAGTTCGAATGTGAACCGTACTCGGGGGTGTTTTCTGCTCATCACTAGTGAGTACACCCCTCACATTTAGCAAAAAAAATTATATCTTTTCATGTGACAACACTGAGGAAATTAGGCTTGTGCACCGATTTTTTTTTCGGTTCGATTCGGTTCGATTTTTCGGATTTTTAAACTTTTCGATTCGGCTCGTTTCGACCGATTTCGGTTTCGATTCGATTCGGTTCGACCTGTTTTTCGGGTACATTTTTTTTTCGGAATTTCGACCATTTTTCGTATTTTCATGTCACTGTGCTCGGTTTTTGTATCGACTTTTCGTCTTTTCGAAAAATTTTCGTTTTTCAGAAAATTTTCGTTTTTACAAAATTTTCGTTTTTACAAAATTTTCGTTTTTCGGAAAATTTTCGTTTTCGGAATTGCACATTTTTCTGCATATCGACCTTTTTTCGTATTTTTCGTGTCATTTTGCCCGTTTTTTGTATCGACTTTTCGTTTTTTCGAAAAATTTTCGTTTTTCAGAAAATGTTCGTTTTTACAAAATTTTCGTTTTTCGGAAAATTTTCGTTTATCGGAAAATTTTCGTTTTTCGGAAAATCTGTTCTCCTCGTTTGCCACATTTCAAGCCCATTCGAAAAATCCGAAAATATTTCGTTTCGGCTCGGAAAACATTTCGGATCTGAACTTTTCGGATCTAAAATTTTTCGGAAATTCGGCCGCATCCGAAAACACGAATCGGGAAATTTCGTGAAAATTCCGAAATTCCGAAACCCGAAACGCACATCCCTAGAGGAAATGACACTTTGCTACAATGTAAAGTAGTGAGTGTACAACTTGTATATATACCAGTGTAAATTTGCTGTCCCCTCAAAATAACTCAACACACAGCCATTAATGTCTAAACCACTGGCAACAAAAGTGAGCACACCCCTAAGTGAAAATGTCCAAATTGGGCCCAAAGCATCACTATTTTGTGTGGCCATCATTATTTTCCAGCACTGCCTTAACCCTCTTGGGCATGGAGTTCATCAGAGCTTCACAGGTTGCTACTGGAGTCCTCTTCTGATCCTACATGATGACATCACAGAGCTGATGGATGTTAGAGACCTTGCGCTCCTCCACCTTCCGTTTGATAATGCCCCACATATGCTCAATAGGGTTTAGGTCTGGAGACATGCATGGCCAGTCCATCACCTTTACCCTGACCTACAAAACCCTCACTAACGCTGCTCCTCACTACCTGTCCTCACTAATCACCAGATACACCCCAGCCCGCTCCCTAAGATCCAACAATGACCTGCTACTGGCATCCTCCATCATTACCTCCTCACATGCTAGACTGCAGGACTTTTCACGTGCAGCGCCGACCCTATGGAAAGCGCTTCTTCGCAATATCAGACTGCCCCAAACCTGGCTTCATTTAAACGCTCCCTAAAGACCCTTCTGTTTAGGGAAGCCTACAACCCGACTCCGTAACAAAACATCAGACCGACCCAAAAATGGTCCTCAGCTCTCCGTGCATTAACTCATCACTGCAGCCCCACCCCCAGGTGTTTCTAATCCCCTCACCCATCGAGATTGTAAATTTCCACAGGAATAGGGTCCTCATGTCCTCCTGTATCTGCTGGCAGCAATACTGACCTACCTCCTGTATGTATTGTACAATTCTCCTGTCTTTACCCATTGCACCTTTGTACAGCACTGTGGAATGTGTTGGCACTTCATAAATAATAATAATACCTGTTGTAAATTGATGAGGGTTTGATTACAAAAAATGCTCATACATTGCGTAAGCCTGTCACAACATCAGTGTACGTCATCTGAGGTAGACCTGATTCTATGTCAACCTAATGACTGCTCTTATGCTAATTACCCACTTACATCCTGGCTGTGGTTGATAATGATTGGATGAATGTAACCAAATCAAATAGTCACATATGTTGCGATTGTTAAGGAAGTATTGTACATTACTTACTGAATGCCTAGAAACCAAGCCTTAGTGTATAATGTCCAAACTCCGACCCCCTCAGATGTTCCTGAACTACAACTCCCAGAAATCTCTGACTGCATTAGATGGATTACAGAAGCATGGGAGTTGTAGTTCATGGACATCTGGGGGGCTGGAGTTTGGACATCCCTGTCCTACGGTATCCTGCAGAATTCAGTACTCAGACAATCTACTATATAATGTACCAATAACCTGATATATTAATAGATTTCATGTGTATTTTAGTATTTGAGTTATGCAAAATACCTTAAAAAAATGTAAGAAGTCAGTCTTTCTAGATCTACTTTAGCTTTAATTACAGTTGTGGGTGTATTTATATATAGATTTATACTCCTTTAATCATACCTACATAATGTGCTCTCACTGACATTCAAATAGGTGTGCATATATTTTTATAATATTTTCGCTGCTTTATTGTGTGGAGAAGAACATGTACTACATAACACAAACGTACTTATAGGAAAGGCATGCAACATATAAATAGTAGTTCTGATAAATACACTCTAAGAAATAGAAATATACCTAAGCGGGGTTATTCAAAGAATCCAAATTGTGGCCGAAAGGTAACCGAACAGTGAAATTCAGTGTACAGTTACCTTTCCTGGCCATTCGGCTATTTAGAGAACAGGCAGTTTGCCAAATGTTGGCGAATTGCCTGCACATACGGTGAAAGTTCGTTGCCTGTTCAAGGGCAGTGAAATCCCCATAGAGAAGTAATGCTACGCCTATTCAGAGAACAAAAACCAGCAGTGAAAAGTTACTGAATTGCCCTGCTTTTCATTCGACAGATTTATTCAGGCAAATCCCATACAGGGTTATCCAGAGAGCGATGAAAAGCAGGAGAATGACTGGAGAATGAAAAATTCGAGGTCAAAATAGCCAAACCAGAAAAATTCTCCCTTTCATCTCACTTTCCAAAACGGCTATTTTGACCTAGAATTTTTCATTCTCCAGTTATTCTCCTGCTATTCACGCTCTCTGAATAACCCTGATAGGCTTCAATGTTAAAAATATTCCTGTTTTAATGCAATATCTAATAAACTGTTGATTGTAATATTATGCAGTAAAAAGTCTCATTATTTATAGATTTGTTTAGGATCTTTCAGGCATTTTTCGGGATTTTTTTAATCTTTTTTCTGTAACAGCCCTTTTTATTATCATTCATTGGATCTTTTATGTAAATTTCAGACATTTTCGTTCAGTAGTTTCTTTGCAAACAGCGTTTCACTTTTCAAACATTCATACTGGTTTTTTTTTCACTCCATTCGTCTGCAGTGTCGGCTTTTTCCGGTAGTTGGTCTGCACTCTGATCGGTGGCTGCTCGGGTTCGCCAGCGTGTTCGGCGGGGTTAATCCAGCTGTTCTGCAGGTTTTAGTGAGTGTTCGGCGGGTTTTGTGGGGAGTGTTCGGCAGGTTGGCGGGGAGTGTTCGTCGGGTTTGCGGTGGATTTTCCTTGCACTTCGTGGACCCTGTGGTGCTTGCTGAATACACCGCAGGGTCGCCAAAATAGGATCACCGAATCGCGCCGAATTGAACGAACGAAAAGTCACCGAACGTGCGGTGACTTTTCGATTCTGTTTGAATAACCCTGTTATTTTATTTATTTTTCAATTCAAATACTAATAAACAAGTTAACATATGAATACAAAGGACAGAAGACCAGCTTGAAATATAGTTTATTTTTAGACAGAAATGGAATCCTAGGCACAGTATTAGGCGTATAGAGAACACAGAGGCAACAGGTTAGTGTGCACTGTTCTGTACAAAAATACAGTCTGAATAAATTACATTGCTAGCTATAGGATTGAACTTCATTTACCAGTCAGCATGGTTAATATTGTACACTCACATGCTATTCCATATATATCACTTTTATTTCAAACACATACAGCTCTCTATATTTAATTTATCTTATAATGTACTTACAAAATGTTAACATGGTTGTGCAAGAAATAGAAGCAGATTATTTCATGTTGGCACGTAAAGGTGCTATGCCATATAAATATGAATAATTACTGTAGCCTTTTTTGGCATTGCCATGACAATTTAAGTAAAAAAAATAAATTTAGAAACAAACATATTTTGAAAGCTTAAGTCATTGTAAATCCAGCTCTATACAGAAACTAATAAACACATTAGTCAACAGAGTGACCATAAAGGATAGGCTTCTTTAAGAATGGATGTACTATGGTAATACATGGGTATAGGTGGCTCTCTTTGCCACTTTTTTGCATACAAAGTTAGCTTTACTTCTAAAAGTGAATGAGAAACATGTAAAATAGTTTCTTGATTTCTTTATAGTGCACCTATGATATATATCTAAAAAAATGGTATTATAAATTCCATAAATGAGTACATGAGTGACATGTTAAATGAAACATTTCATTCAGATGATAAAATATTCTAACACTATAGGAATGACCCTAAAGTAATATTAAAATCTTTCTATGCAAGTTTGTGAAGAAACGATCTTCCAATAACATTTGTAATCTGGTCAATGTTCTAGACTTGACTCTCTTGTTCTAACCATTTAAAGCCAATTGCATCTTATGTAATACATTATATGCAACATAGTTGCTAATTTCTTTCAAATTATGTCTGAAGGTGCAACAAAAGGTTTACGTTGAAAAACAATTCATTTCCCGTCTATTATTTCATTGGTCAGCTTCATGGGCTTAAGTCTGGCATCTCCTGATACTGCACCTTATGGGAAAACATATAAAAGGCTTCTACTGACGATTTATTTATTGTTCACTGGCAGACACATGGTTTACTATTGCAGAAATGTTGCTTATTAGTATAAGACATGGTTTTCAAATTAAAGGAGGAAAATGCTTGACCATTATTTTTATACAAACAGTATTTATTTTATTTTTTCAATACCGTATATAAATGTCTGCAGGAAGTATGAACATAAACATATTGAAACCACAGTACACAATAACATTTTAAAAAGTGCATAACGATGTTATATGTGTACATACTTGCTTAGTAACCCTCACACAAACCTGAATAGGACACCAGTGTTTTCATCAGTGGGACATTCATGACAAGAAACTGTCTGGCTAGATCCCTGGGTATCTTACAAAAGGACGAGTGTTTTTATAATATCCCATTATTTATATATATATATTTTCTAGTTGTTTACACATTTATTGCATTACCCCATCAGCAGGCAGGACCCAGTAGGTTTATGAAAAAACAACTTTCCTTTACCCACACAGTGAAAGTGTTTGTACACTAGATACATTTCCAGAGACAGTACGCTTATTTGAATGGCAGAAGCTCTTTCTCCTGGCCAAAAAGCGTTACTGTACATATAATAACACAGCTCAGGGTCTGTGTTTCTGTGAAAGAAATACGGTATTCCGTACTGTGAAAGACAGTTTCAGCACCTTAGCATATCTGAGGTGTTGAAACTTTAGGGGGACCTTCTGGTGCCCGTTTGCAAATGATTTTCATTTGCAATAAACAAAATTTCTTTGCATTACTCCAATATATGGTCGGTTTGAGTTAACTTGATCGCGGCTCCCTGCAGGAGCTTTTAGAGATTGTGTATACTCAATCATGCTAGTGAAAGGGTTAAATATGTACTAAATAGTTGAGAGCTTTGGAATGTCCAGTTAAGAAACTTTCACAGTTCAGGTTTATGTTAAGGGATCTCTCATTATCAATGTACACACTGTTTTTTATAGCTTTGCAAGCTGTCAGTTAAGTGAAACACAAAACAAATTGATTGGGATTCATTCCACTTTTGTTTATTTGTGTTCTAAAATAACAAACCTTTCTCAGTAATTTATGAAATGGGTACAGAAATAGAAGTGGTCCGTACAAGGAAAAGAAGATATATTCTTACGCGTGGAGTATGCAACAATTGCCTTACGTCTTAATGCAAACATGTTAATACATATTCTTTATCTTCATGATCCTTCTGCTTTTCAAAACACTTTTTAAACCTACTTGAAAACACTGGGGGTTATTCAGAAAGCATCAGTGTTTTCCTTATTTGCAAACAACAGCAAAAGTTGTTGTTGTTGCAGCCACAGCAAACTTCTTCATTTCACAAAAGGGAAATTCAAACAGCGCCAGGAGCAGCTTTGGTGATGAAGCTTCTCCTGTCGGCGTTTGAATTTACCTTTGTGGAATGCCAAAATTTGTTGTGGCTCCAATAACAATTTTTTCAGTTGTTTGCAAGTATGGAAAACACTGATGCTTTCTGAATAACCCACTTATTTTTTTTCAGTAACAAGAACTGTTGCCTCGACTTTTGCGCACATTTCTTTAACTTGCATGGACTTTATTAACATTAACAAATCATTCAAAACAAACCTCTAAATATTATTTCTATGAGTTTCTAAAGTGCTCTGTATAGTATTAGTAAATATTATCGATCTTTAAAATGTTGCTAGCTTTGCTGAAATTACTTATCATGCATAAACCTGACAGTTGGTCAGCCATATGGCAAACATACCAACTCTCTTGATGCAGAATGCATTTTGAACCCTCGAGAACTCTCACAAAATTACAGCTAGCCATAGGTGCAGATACATTTAATTTAGGACTGAACTGGTAGACCATTTAATTAGTTGCAGCCTAAAATCTTTCAAATTTCAAATAATCATCAATTTCAAGTAAATGAGCTATACAACTTAGGTGCTAAATAAAAAGGTTTTATTTAGAAAAAATAAAGTTTAATGGAATACAGATCATTATTTGCCCATTATCTTAAAAGATAAGGAACATCCAAAAAGTATTAGAAAGGACCTAAATAGTTGATAGGCTGCACCGAACAGCAACACATCAGAGTGTGATATATATATAATATATATATATACATACTAGTTTTTGTCCTCCACCACAACCCAATAAGTACTAAATATATATATATATATATATATATATATATATATATATATATATATATATATATATATATATATATATATATACACACTAAATGATCGTTGGGACAGGTAGGAAGAGAAACATAAAAAAAAACGTACCATGAAGGCTTATATCACGAAGAATTTGATGGAAGAGCGTGTGGTCAACTGTGTCAAAGGCAGCAGAGAGGTCAAGATCAGCAGAGAGTAGCTTCCATTAGATTTAGCAGTTACAAAGCCAGATTGCAGAGGGTCAAGAATTGCGTGGGAATTGAGGTAATCAGACAGGTGTACACAAGCTTTAAGGTGTTTAGAGGTGAAGGGAGCTGGAATATGGGGCAGTAGTTGGAGGGAGCAGTCGGATCCAGATTTTTTTTTCAGATCGGAACTACAGTGGCATGGCATTACTACCATTCAGCTAGGAATAGAGCCTAAGGAATTTGGTTAGTCTTTTAGGTCATGGGCCGTTGGTAAAGTTTACACATGAGTCTTTATTGAACTCCATCCCATTCCTTTATTTATTTTTTTTGCTAAAAGTAGCATCTGTGGAGCAGTAGTTTGCCTACCCCAACTTGAAAATCTTGAAAGTAAGACCATGTAATATGAAAAACTATGTTACTGGCCTCTACACTTCCAACAGCATCTGTACTTGATCTGCGAGGCACCTACTGGAGCTTGATATAGAGTATAGGAGATATGGCATAAAACTGGAGAAATTATTATTGTTCTTTATTTATATAGCACCAGCATATTCTGCAGCGCTGAACAATGGGCACGATATATACAGGGATACAATACATTGAGACTGAACAACATTTTGACAAACCATTACAGGAGGAAACGAGGGCCCTATTCCCATGGGAATTTACAATCTACAAGGGTGGGGGTGGAAACAGATTAGAGGACTGGAAGTTGAGAGTAATGGACTGATTGGGCCAGTGAGGTGTATTAGTGAGTCGGGTGGTAGGCTTGACTGCATAGGAAAGTCTTAAGGGAGCATTTGAAAAAAGGGAAACTAAGGGAAAGTCTGACCGTACGAGGGAGAGCGTTCCAGAGGATAGGAACTGCACGTGAGAATTCGTTAAGTCTAGCATGGGAAGAGGTGATGCGCCGAGAAGCTAGGCGCAGGCTCTTATGGAGCGGGCTGGGGTGTATTTGTTGATTAGTAAGGATAGGTAGTGGGGAGCTGAGTTAGTGAGAGCTTTGTAGGTCAGGGAAATGATTTTGAATTTAATTCTGCAGTGGATGGGGAGCCAGTGAAGGGACTCGCTGAGGGGAGGCTTTAGGTGGTGAGAGGCCATCCAGGAGGAGATGCCAGATAAACAGTTGCTGACTTTGGAAAGGACAGAAAGAGAGAGATCAGGGGTGGAGAGGTAGATCTGAGTACCAGCAGAATAGAGGTGGTAATTAAAGCCAAAACTGGCTAATTAAAGCCTAAACTAATGATTTTGCCCAAGGAGGAGGTGTAGATGAAGAGCAGAGGACCTAGAACAGAGCCTTGGGGTACACCAACTGATAAAGGCATTGATGAGGAGGAGTTACCAGCAAATGACACACAGAAGGACCCGTTGGACAGATAGGAGTCAATTTAAGAGAGCTCAGTGTCACAGAGACTGAGTTGATAGTCTGTACAAGGAGGGGGTGGTTGACAGTGTCAAAAGCAGCTGATAGGTCAAGCAGGATGAGAATAGAATAGCGGCTGTGATTTTTAGCAGTTAGGACGTCGTTGGTGACTTTGGTGAGGCAGTTTCCGATGAGTGTAGGGGACGGAAGCCTGATTGCAGGGGGTCGAGTAAGGAATTAGAGGACAGGAAGAAATGATTGAAAACTAGCTTTTCCAAGAGCTTAGAAGTAAATGGAAGCAGGGATACAGGACGGTAGTTGGGTGGAGAGTTGGGATCGAGGGAGGGTTTCTTTAGTAATGAGGTATCCTGTGTGTATTTGAAGGCAGAATGGAAGGAGCCAGTGGAGAGAGCTAGGTTGAAGATGTGTGTGAGAGCAGGGTTGAGGGAGGAGGAGAGTGGAGGTATTAGATGTGATGGAATGGGATCGAGCAGGCAGGTAGTTGGACGTGAGGAGGACAGTAAGGAATTGATTTCCTGCAAATGCAAATTAAATTTATTGCAATGAACTGTATTTTTAATTGGGCCCCAGAATATGCCCTTAATGTTTTAGCACTGCGAGCATGATATCCAGGTGCTAACACTCTTTAAGGAATATGTGTCTCAAACACATCTCCTCAGCTGATCCTGATCAGAGCCCAGTGCTGCAGTAGCGCCTTTTAGCCAGCAGATGGCAGCATCTGCCTGTCAAATAGGTTATTACATTAAGGAAAACATTTGGAATATTTCCAAATATTTCTTAACATATGAATTCATTAAGAATGATTTTCAAAAAACCCACTTGTTCAGAACTGTGGTTCTCTGAAAAATCTATTGGTAATGAAGGGGTGAAATATACTTTGGAATATACTTTGCCATCCCATATCTGTGAAATAACCACAGCAGCTGTTCTTACATAAAAGGGTTAGGAAATATACTTGATAGAACCTGATGCAACCTTATTTCAAACAATAAGGACCACTTATAGAAAAACGATATGCAGACAAAAGTTGTGATACTAATGCTTTCAAAATGATGTATAAACCAGGTTTTCATCAATATCTGTTATATTTTTATATATTACTTTATCGATAAATTGAAAACCCAGCATTTGGTTTACATTAAATGTGCAATAGATATTCTACAACTTGTTATATGAAGCCTGAGGGAAAGCATTAAGTTATCCCTGTAATATATATATATATATATATATCATGGAGTGATTGGCGCACTCAAGAATAAATAAAAAAATAACTATATTTTATTTCATCAGTAAAAATAACAGACTGCCTTTTCGGCTCTCGCCGGAGCCATTATTGTGGGTTGAACCTTGATAATGCTTCCGTTGTAAGCCGAAACATCGGTTTGTTATTTTTTATTGATCAAATAAAATATCGTTATTTTTTTATTTATACTTGAGTGTGCCCATCACTATTTTCTGGACAAATTACTTCTCTGGGCTAAGCACTAAGATTTATATTTGAGTTGCTGATGAGGAAGAAGTGCTGGATTATTGGAGTATATATATGTATATATATATATATATATATATATATATATATAGATTGCTAATGTAGACATGACAAACACAAGTTTCAGAAAATGCTGAATGTACAGTAGAACAAGGTGTAAAAGTGAGAATGGAGATTAAAAACAGCAATTTGAAATAAAAATGATTCTTTTAAACTAAAATAATTTTCCTATGCGGATATTTTATCATATATTTTGTAAAGAGGAAATAAACTCGGTACCTTAAACTATATACTTATTTTGGTTATGTAAACAAAACAACTACATACATTTGTTATTGTTAGTGTCATTTCAGCTGTTATTAAACAAACCTTTATAGTAACATGTTCTAGATACAAAGCCAATTCATATTTCAATATATTTTGTTAGGGTGACAGACTAAAAAGAAAAAAATATTATTAAACTTTACAGTTTTATTTAACATTTGCTGTACTACACTTTTTATCGTATGGTCTATTTTGCAGGTACTTTATGCTTGCTCACTATTTATTATTTTCCCTAAACATAACTTGATTTCAATTATTCTTACTATGTAAGTGTCACAGACAAAAGTAGACTGAATTTATACATTCTTTTGTTAGTTTGGGAAGGTAAATTTCCTAAACCAGAAATACACATGAGAATTCTAAAAGCTATATTTATAGTTTTCATTTCTAAAAAAAATATTCTGAGCCTTTCATAGATACTTAATGTATACTATATAGCAACTAAAGAATTGTATTTTTTGCGAGAAAATAATGACTATATGAAAAACTATTTTTTCTATGTTTCTGATTAAGTTCTATTAAAATGCTGCTGTATAAACAATGCTACTGAGTTTTTATCAATCTAGCGCTGCTTCCTCCATTAACCCCTCCACTACAAAGGTCGAGTATACTTGATCTACAAAAAAATCAGCTGATACTACAATATAGAGTATATTTGATCTTAAATTTTGGAGCAATGCAATGGAATTGTATTTATTGCAAATTAAATTAGTTTGCGAATGAGCTCCAGGATCTGTTCCAAAAGTATTAGCACAACGGGCACAACAGCTTATCCTGCAGGAAAGCCCAGCTGCAGTAGGCCTTTGTTGGTCAGTAGTTTTGACATGTCAAACCAGTCAAACAGAGCTATTACAGTAAAGATACACTGTGACTATTCACAATGATTGTTTTACTGTATAATTAATGAAAACTGATTTTTTTTAAAAAAAACAAACCACCTGGTTGGTCCTGGCAGTGGTTCTATGGAAAATCACTTGATAGTGGGGGGTTAAAAATAAATATTACCTGTTACTTTCATTGACACCAAATAACCTTTCAAATTGTAACACTTTATAAAATTGGGAATTATCTGGGAGGTTATTGTTCAATATACATATTACTGTTGTAGCATTGTAAGCTCTAATATAAAAAAATAGTTTTGTTTGCATGTCATAACAGTTCGCCATTGCTTATCTTGTGGTAGATGGGCACAATTTCTTCAGTTCCAGCATCTCTCTATTACAACTGGATAATTTATTTATTTATGAAGGATTTTACCAGGAAGGATACATTGAGATTTCTCTAGTTTTCAAGTATGTCCTGGGTGGCGAGTTTGTACCGTTAGGGATCTTGCCCAAGGACACTTACTGGAGAGGTGCTCTTGCTGGGATCGACCTGTGTCTCCACAGTCTCTCTCCACGCAGAGCAGTGATGTTACCTCTACTCTACCCTGCCAGCACAAATAATTAATCAAAAGTTCAAAAACATTGATAATTGTAATTGTAATTGTAATACAGTATATTGTTCTAAGAAACAAGCTCCTGACCATTCTTCAAATGTGTTTCCTAATATTGAGACAGGTTGAGTAGATACTTCTTTAAAGTTATTTAAACTACAAAAAACCCAAGCCCTCAATCAGAATTCTAAAAATTAATTTACATTATTTTTATCTGTAGAGATGCTGTTCAATAGAAGAAGTACATATAGTCATAACATTTCATAATTAAAGGAAACAGTGTGCTTTATTGCTTGCTAATACTGATCTAATTAAGGGTAAATCTAATTTGGCCAGCTGTATATTCCAAAATTAGCAAACATAGGGCTGTATTCCCTAGTTGCTGCCAACGTTAGCGCCTCAATATCTAATCGTTAGCTGCAGGATAAGTATGTTTAACGCATGCCATCCATATTGCAGTCCCGACACTATCCCCTTAGTAATCCTTTAGCGCATTGTATATTTGTGCTAGCTTCCGCGAGTTTACTGTACTTTGCGCATCCTAAACTTAATATGGGGAGCGCAAACATCTATTAGCATTTCGGTAAGTAAGGGATTACAAAGTGCTAGCATAAATTACCGCAGGGATGCAGACAGCCATATTTTAGCACCTTCTAAAAGCTGGCCCCTACATGATTCTGCATTTGCAGGACCACTTAACCCACCCATTAAATCCGATTTTCACCTCTTGTCCGCCGGCGCGAATGGTGTTCCCAGGTTCCTTCTGCGATCACTCCACAGCGCTGCGCAATCTCACGAGAGAGAGATCGTGCAGTGCTTGCAGCCCAAAAGCACAACCCTCTATGGAGTACTATGGACTCCAGGAGTTGATACTCGCTGCAGTGCAGAGGCAGGGTATCCCAGCGGTATCCCAGGCATAGAGTATCCCTGCGCTTAGTGCTACGTTCCGGGGCGAGGTGCTCAGGAAGTGCCTGCCCCGTAATATCATGGTAACATGGGGATGCTACAGGAAGAACTGAAGGCGCAGATTCTCCACGCTAGCATCCCCATATTAGCACGAACAAGGGAATGGGGTCCATAACCTTTAAAAACTCCAGTATATAAAATCAGAACAATTAAAATTTGTGGGCTAGAACAATCAATTCATAATATCATTATTTCATAATCCAAACAAAACACTCATCTTAGGTAATGTACATATCGGAAATATTATAATGTAGCTTTTCATGACTACTATAATGATGGCTATGACAGGTACCTGGGAGTCAGTTTTCCACGATGTCACAAATTTACTAGGCTTGTGCACCGATTTTTTTTTCGGTTTGATTCGGTTTGATTTTTCGGATTTTTAAACTTTTCGATTCGGCTCGTTTCGACCGATTTCGGTTTCGATTCGATTCGGTTCGACCCGTTTTTCGGGTACATTTTTTTTCGGAATTTCGACCATTTTTCGTATTTTCGTCTCATTGTGCTCGGTTTTTGTATCGACTTTTCGTTTTTTCGAAAAAATTTCGTTTTTCAGAAAATTTTCGTTTTTACAAAATTTTCGTTTTTCAGAAAATTTTCGTTTTTCGGAATTGCACATTTTTCAGCATATCGACCATTTTTCGTATTTTTTGTGTCATTTTGGCCGTTTTTTTGTATCGACTTTTCGTTTTTTCGAAAACTTTTCGTTTTTCAGAAAATTTTCGTTTTTACAAAATTTTCGTTTTTCGAAAAATTTTCGTTTTTCGAAAAATTTTCGTTTTTCGGAAAATTTTCGTTTTTCGGAACATCTGTTCTCCTCGTTTGACACATTTCAAGCCCATTCGAAAAATCCGAAAATATTTTGTTTCGGCTCGGAAAACATTTCGGATCTGAACTTTTCGGAACTAAAATTTTTCGGAAATTCGGCCGCATCCGAAAACACGAATCGGGAAATTTCGTGAAAATTCCGAAATTCCGAAACCCGAAACGCACATCCCTAAAATTTACTACAATTTATCGTATCATCTGTAAAGATGTATAAACATCTAGCATTAGGTGCCTCCATCCTAAAGTTTCCATCAAATCTGACATCCCATTCATTAGTGTCCATTTGAAAGACAAAGGGCCATATTACAATGTTGGTGCTAATTTAACCAGAGCTGTTGTAAACTTCCCAGAGCCATTATAGTCTATGGAGGTTTCAAGTTTACAACAGCTCTTCTTAAGTTAGCACCAACATTGTAATACTGCCCAAATTCTTTTATTTTGCTATATTGAAATTCATTACTTTCCATAAATTCAGTTATGGAGTTTTACACACTTTAAAAACTTTGATGTAAGTCCCTTACCTGGTTCGACTACAGTTTCCAGCTGTTCTATAGATCGAATATTGCATTTAACAGGATGCGCTTGTTTCTCATGTACAGTATAATCTGAGATTTTGCCAAAAGGATCAGTTTAAGAGACTTTAGCAACTTTACTGCAGTATTAATAGCAATTTGGTCATATAGCTTATATTAAGACTCTAGATGCTATGGATTAACCTTTTAGTGATTATATAACATCAACTAGACTAGATTTAAAAAACATATTTTAATTACATGTACATATTTTTGCAAAAATAAAATTTGCTTAAGGAATACAGCTATTAAATGGATAAAGAAACTAGGGGTCCTTTTGCTGTTCGACCGTTAATAGGGTGCCACTAATGGAAACATTTGGCACACACCATTATCTATCTGTGGGTCCGTATTACTGGCCCTATTACTAGTGAGCGGATATTAGTCACTCAACTGGTCGTATCTCCTGAAGTCAATATAACTCCATGGACAGCAGAAAGAGCCCTCCACGAGATTGCACGAACATAATGTCGCAGGGCCGGTTAAAGGAAACTGGTAGCTAGTTGTTCTCTGTATCCTTCTGCTAGATTTGAGAAGAAGCAGTGGATTCCACCACTGGACCAGAGGTGAGTATTTGACTCTTTGGTGCGGTTTTTACTGTGTGTTTAGTGCCACGTTTTGCTAGTTGTTAAAGGAGATGTACATCATCTCAGCTGTGGAACCATTGCTTGGTAAAGAATTTGTATAATCCTTTTTTGGGTGTTAAATGATTTTGCCAATTTTATAAATGGAAGGATAAAGAGAGAGACTTTGGAATAGCTCATCATTCTGCAACAACATTCACATTAGCACTTCCTATACAAAATATAAGGACCACTCTTATAAAGTAGCTTTGATCTTTAAAAAAAATCTATGCTAGCAATAGCCTAGTGTTTTAAACCGTAAGGGAACTTTTAATCACATAATGATTTCCCTTACTCTTAATCTGCGCTCATTCACTGACTGGGCGAATGCTATGCTCTGATATTTTTCAGTACAAGGGCTTATCGGAACATCACAATGCAAACATCTCAGTCAAGATGCCAAAATGGCACAATTGGTACAATTTGCCCCGTTCATTAGTAGAACATCAATTTACCAACCTAATGATCCAGTTGCTGCAGTAAAAAGGTTCCCAGTTTGTTAGTAGTTACTCTTATCAAAACAATAAAAAAAATTGTAATTTGTTTGTCTCGTTATTGTAACTTAGTGACTAGGTTTTAATTTTACAAGTAATGTGAGAAAATGCTAATAATATATGATAACAATATGTGAGTATGAGAATGGATTATCATATAATTATCTGCTGCATAAAAAATGCATTTAAATGTATGATGCATCACATGTAGTCATGCAGTATGTGCTTGATGCTCCAGTAACGTGTATTGATAACTAATAAGACATAATTGGCTGTTGTTCACAGAGTAAATCTACACCAAGCTGAAGTTATGGATTCCTTCATTTTACATATACTTAACCAATTAAGGCTTTGTGGTAAACATCAAATTAGTTGATTAACTGTATGTTAAATAAAGAAATCTCCAAACCCTGTACACAACTGAAGCTTACATAGAGATGTTGGCTCGGGCTGAATTCAGAATGCAATTTTTCCATTGGAAATATTTATATGCACTCTACAAAACATATTTCTATTCACAAAAAAATACTTGTTTTTGCAAACTAAAAATCTGTTATTTTTTATAGATTTTAATCACTAACTCATGAACAAAGTTCAAATCAAAACAGTACAGGAATTCTATATATTTTATCTATGTGATATCATCCTTTTCCAAACACTCGTTTTGTTGAACAAAATGTATCCGTGCTGTAGGCTGCTACTATGTAAACCACTTATGCTATGGCAAAGCATTTTTTTTATGACATGGCACAAACCCAACATGTCATTCTTAGCTATTCAATCTTCAAATGAAAACATCCCAGTTCTTGATAAAGCAATCCAAGGGACATGGTTAGCTCGGCAGTAAAAAGCAGTGGGAAATACATCCATACGAATCTTGCTTCTGATGTATCCTGGTAGGAATTCGACATCTGATTTTGTTCTATTATTATGTGATTTAAATCTTGATTATGGTGTGTGGTTTCTGCATGCCTACTGATGAAACAGAAACTTAACAATTAGACAGATTGCATTATCTGTTTGATGTCATATTCCTTTTTTTTATTATTTTATTTAATGTCAATATTCCAGCAGTGTCTGTATTTGAATGTAAAGCTTGTTACGCTATTGGCAGCCAAAAGGCAAGAGTAAATCAGATGAGCGGACCATTTGATGTTTCAGTTGTGTTCTAAAAAACGTAGATAGAAAAAAGTTGACTAATCCTATTTTTTTTTTAATATTTCCATTTTCTTGGTGAAAGTCTAGTAGTAGTCTTCGTAGTTCTTCGGGTTCAGGCAGTAAAGTATGGCTCCTCCAAATGAAAATATAGTGGCTCCCCAAGCCAAGCCATAGCCCCAGTTAAATTCATGATATATTTTTAAAGTGACTGTTTCGATGAACTTGATTGGGTACAACACGAGGCCGCAGACCTGTAGCACAACTACAACAAAAGAGAGAAAAGTGTTATTTAGAAAACAGACCTGAACATTCTAACGTAAAGCTAGTTGTCAAAGCTAATCATAAGCAGTGAATGACTAACATGCACCTTGCTATAAAATGCCATAATGTATTATACTATAATATATAATCAACTATACAGCACTATGGCTCTGCATATGTTATTGGATACAACTGCACATTCATTGTAATGGAAGTAGTTACATTTGTGACACAGGTGTCTAGCTGAATATATTATACTAGTTGTAAAGCCTGCCCGGAGGGCAGTCTATTGTTGTCGCCAGCTCAGAATTCGTATCCACATATTTGCTTTTCAATGTCCTATCCAAGAGTATCTCTATACATAATAGTGTTTGTAACACGTCCGTCGCCGTCCCGTCCGCGACGGCCAAATGATCAGCTGTGATGGGTGCGCGTGCAGCTGACAGGGCATCACAAAGGCATTTATATATTAGAGCAGGCTCCTCTTCCCTCTTAGTTTGTAAGCTCACGGGAACAGGACCCCTCTTAGGCCAGCGTCAGACGAACGCAGTGATCACGTCCGTGTTGCCGCACATTTTAACATCCGTCGTAGCATAGAATCATGATCAATAGAGACTCACACACGAAGTGCGTCCGCACCGAACTGCGCACGCACAACGCACGTGGCAAACGGATGCAAGGTAGGCAAGAACGTAAAAACGCTATACGGAGGTGCAGAGTGCGCCACGTCAGCATAGCGTTCTGTGTGCGTGTTGACACAAAGTCAGACGCAGCGCATTTGTGATGTCCAGCACCTTGACGCACACAATGGCTTTTCATATCATTTTCCGATTTATTTATTTTTTTAATCATTTTTCATATTAATTTTATTTCCCATAGTTCCCTTTTTTCTACATCCGTCAAACAGACTGTGTGGTGTCTACAGTATCTTCCGTCAGTATGTCTGTCCGTTATGCATGCACGCAGAGTGTGCTGACTGTATTCATCTGACATTAGCCTTAGATGGTAAGCTCCTGGGAACAGGATTCATTACTCCGTGGCCAGGGCAAGATTGGATTTGAGAGAGCCGGTGGTGGAAGTGACAGGCAGGGGGGCAGAGTTACCTTGGGGGGGCCCACGGGAGGGCGGGCTGTCAGCGGGGGCCCACGGGAAGGCGGGCTGTCAGCGTGGACCATACAGTGCAGCACAGCTCTCACCTCGTCCCAGCGAACACATCCAACTGTGCTGGATGCTTGCACAGCCAACCGGTAGGGCTGTGTGCGCATCCTTGACGGCGATGGAGGAAACCGTTTTATATACAGAGATGAATAATACCTGTCCCGGTGGCCAGTAGCTGCAAGTTGTGCAGGGCACAGGGCTCTGTAGAATGGCAATGGGAAGGCTGAGGTGAAAGAAAAAAAATGAATAAAAACTTTAACTTTTATTTATACTGGCAAAACAAATACAAATGGGTTAAAATAAATGTATTATAGCTGCCAAGTGCGCTGGAGCTCAGTGAAAGTCCTGATAAAAGGCATAAGTATTAGTAGCTCTGGATATTAGGCTGCTGGAAACACAATATTATATATAATTATAAAATCAGGAGCTGAATGCATATAATATTGTGTTTCCAGCAGCCTAATATCCAGAGCTACTAATACTTATGCCTTTTAACAGGACTTTCACTGAGCTCCAGTGCACTTGGCAGCTATAATACATTTATTTTAACCCATTTGTATTTGTTTTGCCAGTATAAATAAAAGTTAAGTTTTCACTCATTCTCCCTTCACCTCAGCCTTCCCTCTGCAATTCCATATATACCCCCCCCCAAACCAAACTGTAACTAACGCATGCCATACCATCCCTCTCATCTATCTAGGTCTGTTTTTCCTTTCCCTGCAATGAATTATAATGTGTTTAATTTTTTTCTCCATTTCCACTCTCACTGCACTAAAGAATAAATTCCCCGAACCTATACCTGTCCCTTCTCCATCTTATTTTATACTCTCATTTTCTGGTGCCTGTGACTCTGCCATATTAGTCTCCCTTGATACCTCTGTGCTTATGTAAGGCTTGTACCAGGTTCTCTAGCCACCAGCACCTTCACATTCCCCCTACTTCCTTTTATTCCATATTGCTTCCGTTAGATTGTAAATTTATGAGTCATCTGTAAAAGCATTTATACAGGGTAATTCAAAGAGATTCGAAAAGTCACCGCACGTTCGGTGACTTTTCGTTCTCTTCAATTCGGTTCCTTTTGTCGATCCCATTTCGGTGACCCTGCGGTGTATTCAGCAAACACCACAGGGTCCCCGAATTGCAGGGAAAGGCTGCCGCAAACCTGACGAAAACTAACTGCAAAACCCAGCGAATGCACGCCGAATACCCTCAAAAACATCTGGATTAACCTGCCGAAAACCACAGAAAAACCGAAACAGGAGCCGATCGCAGCCTTCGACACCGCAGAAGAGGCAGTGAATAAATTAGGAAAACAGTTTGTATGAATGATTGAAAAGTGTAACACTGTTTGCAAAGAAACTACTGAGCGAAAATGTCTGAAATATACATATAAGGTCCAGGGAATGATAATAAAGAGGGCTGTTACAGAAAAAATAAGTAAACTTAAAAAAATAAAATAACAAAAAATCGGACTTTTAAAAAAAAAACAAATTCTGAAAAATGCTTAAAATATCCTAAAAAATCTATAAATAAAGAGACTCTTTACTGCATAATTTTATAATGAACAGTTTATGAGATATTGAATTAAAACGGGAATATTTTTAACTTTGAAGCCTATGGGATTCTCCAGAATAAATTTGCCGCATGAAACCACCGAATGGCAGGGCATTAGGGGAACCTTTCACTGCTGGTTTGTGTTCCCTGAATAGCCGAAGCAGTGCTTTTTCATGGGGATTTCACTGCCCTCGAAGAGGCACCGAACAGGCACCGTATGTTCAGGCAATTCGCTAGGATTTGGCGAATTGCCTGCTCTCTGGATAGCCGAATGGCCAGGAAAGGTAACCGAATGCTGATTTTCAGCATACGGTTACCTTTCTCAAGCAATTCGGAGCTCTTTGAATAACCCTCTTAGTCTGCAAGACACCTCTGCATTAAGGCTCCAGAACATGTACCTAATGTTTTAGCACTGTGGAAATTATGCTCAAGGTGATAACCCTTTTTAACCCCTTGGATATGGAAGACGTGTGGGGAATGTCATTCTCCGCTATATGTAGAGGATGTTCCCCACATGTCATCCGCTCAGGGGCTCTCCTTCCTTATACTTACCTCTCACTCCAGAGTCCCATGGTGGTCTGACTTCCTTGAATTCAGACCCCACTTTTATATCACCTCCCGGCGCACTGACGTCATTGAGATGGATGCAATGATGTCCGTTTCAAACGCCCCCGGCAAAGCCAGAAGAGCTCCTGAAAGGAGGGGTTTACTTCGGACCTCTCTCCCGATCGGGAGGAGATATTAGTAAAAGAGAGGCAGTGATGGAAAGGTCACAGTATGACCTTTTCAGGGCTACTTCTCTTTAACTCCTAAGGCGCCAGTCCGTAATACAGCACCATTCAGCGCCGGATCGCGGACCTATCCCAGAGGAGGTTGACATACCTCTGGGGCCTCTCCCCACCCACTGACGTCATCACATCAGTTGGAGAATTAAACCATAGCTGCCAATGAGTTTCCCTTTGGAAACCCTAGGGTTGAGATAGCGGGGTCCTTTAGATGGCAGCTAGAGGGTCTTGTTTGGTGTCATTGGAAAGGCCAGAGCATGATACTAAACACGACCATGTTACAAGTAAAAAAATATATATAATTATTAAACATAATATATAAAAATGTTGTGTTTTTTTGTAGGTTTTTTATTTATTAGTGCAGCACTATTGTTTACATTTCAATTATAATGTGAACAATAATGCTGCGCTAATGATTTTTATTTTCAGTGTTAGCTAAAATCACGTAATTTCTCAGAAAAATAAAGTAACAGGTTCCCAGTTCTATTTTTTTTAACAAGCGTACCCCATAGAATATGTAACCGCAAAGTAACTAGTTAGCCAGTAGATGGAAACATGATAGTGATGGGGTTAAAAAACAAAATAAAGATAATTATCGTTTTACTTTTAATGAATGTACTGAAAGTGTAATGTGGTTTCATGGTTTGTAAACAAATAAAGGTAAAGGCAAACCCCCAAAAGATGATAAATTGACATTGTAATGTTCTTGAAGTTATTTCTGAATGTAACTTAAAGATTTGTTGCCTTAGAAAAGCTGCTTGTATTGAACCAGATAAGCAGTGAATAGACCCGTGTTAAGACATCCGATTTCCATTTGATATAACTTTCTAATAACTAGCCTTCCTGCTTCACAGGTTTATCTAAAGAAGCTTATTGAAGTGACTGGTAATCTCTCAAAGTCTCAAATCAGTCTTTATTTCCCCTGTGATTGCTTCTAAAACTTTACAGACTTCTGTGACTTGGTAAACACATTTTCTGTTGCCTATCACACTGGAAACTTTCTACATTTGTGATAAGTCACTTTGCATTCAGGTTTGCTAAGCCCAGCAAGCAACTAATCTTCCCGTCATGAGCAGACACATAATTCCCATGGACATATCTATGACAAGAATGTTATTCAAGTACTACTTAAGTGAAAGGCAGAATTTTCAAAGGCCATGAAAATAAATCCATAGCAAAAAACCACTTATATTTATGGTATAAAATTTCTGCTGTAGTTTGCTTGATATGTTCCCCAAAGTATTACTTTAAAAGCTGGGGGAAAAAAGTGAACAGTGCGGAGAGGGGGATTAACCAGTTAACAGCTATTTCTATTTTTTTCTATTTTAGTATTGTGGTCAGATGGTCTTTAGGTCTTTAGGGGGGTAGATGATTTGGGGGCTTAGTTTTAAGGAGAACCATAGCATTTTAGGGTGGTTCAGGGGATCTGCCCTAAGTATTCCAAGTTCTGCTGGCTTGCACCCAGCCAGCCATAAACAAAGTGCCACTCCTGTTATCATGTTGCAATTCAAAATTATTACTCGAGCTGCTGAGAAAGTGGCTCGTTAAAAGCGAGCCACTAGTGCAGTGGAACCCAACCCTGGTCCTCAAGTACCCTTACAGGCCAGGTTTGCCAGATATCTGAAACACAGCACAGGTGATATGATTTGCTGCTCAGTGATTGCAGGATTCATTCTGCTTTTCTCCAAGGTAATTCTTAAAATCTGGCCTCTTACTTGAGGACAGCGGTTGGGAACCACTACACTAGTGGAAAATGGTAGACACACAAGTTTTTCATTTGTATCTTGCCTTTATCGTCTCAGTTGTGATCTGGCCTGTGGTTGGAAGCATAGACTCTGTGTCACCTCTGTAACTTATCAAATTGCTATTCTAATTACACCTTGTTACCTACTTAATCAGCAATGTGAGAACGATAAGGAACATAATTTAGAAAGCAGGAGAAAAGTAAGGCACACTCACATATGAAAAAATCTAGTAGATGCTCTAAAGTTTTGGTCATCTGGCCCCTAGAGTCAAGACTCGAATGGAGAATGTTTGCGTCAGCTGTTTTTCATTTGTTATTTGTCTATAATGTCGGTATTATGGCCAAACCACTTTCTCAGGAGCTCGAGTCATAATACTTAGTACCAGCCCCTACCAGCAGGGTCGACGCTCCTCTGCTAGCATGCGGAGGAGGTCTTCAGCCCATCGACGGAGTTCCATAGATTGTGGACTCCCTGGCTCTTGGATGTCAGCCCAACCTGCGAGACCTCCCCCGCCAACTGACCTCATCAGGCATGGGCGTGATGACATCAGAAGCGGGACTTCCCGTGGCCGGGCAGGGAATTCCCTGTGGAGGAGATACAGGGGACCTTTGAACCACTGTATCTCTGGACCCATAAAGGCTAGAGGGTCATGTTCAGGGCCGGATTAACGTAGGGGCGGATGGAGCGGCAGCTCCAGGCCCCTTCCATTAAATAGGCCCACAGCTGCCCCAAGAATAGAGGAGCCACCGGCCGTCCGACAGATCTGCCACACGCGCGCACACACAGCACACACACACCGTGATGAAGCCGATCCTCTCAAGCGGCCCCACCGTGTTGTAAAATGTGCAGGAGTATTTTGGGGCAGAGCAGCCACTAGGTGTCGCTCATCAGCTGCTCTGTGAGACACGGCTGCTCCTCCCCATCCTCCAGCACCTCTTCCTGTTTCCAGCCATGTGGAAGGAAGGCGACTGGTAAGGAGAGCAGCTGAGCAGCAGCCAGGGAGAAAGGTAAGCTTCCCCAGCTGATGATTCACCCGGGCAGCTTTTTTTTTGTAATTTACCTTCACCCCTTATCCCCACCCCGCAGCTCTCCCTCTGAACTCATTCGGAAGGAGGGGGGGGGGCAGCATGCAGGGGGGACTGTAAAGACACAGACAGGAAGAGGGATCACAGACACAGAGAGAGAGGGGGGATGAAAGAGAGAGGAGGTGATGAAAGAGAGAGGAGGTGATGAAAGAAAGAGAGAGGAGGTGATGAAAGAAAGAGAGAGGAGGTGATGAAAGAAAGAGAGAGGAGGTGATGAAAGAAAGAGAGAGGAGGTGAGGTGATGAAAGAAAGAGAGAGGAGGTGATGAAAGAAAGAGAGAGGAGGTGAAGAAAGAAAGAGGAGGTGATGAAAGAAAGAGAGGGGGGATGAAAGAGGGGATGAGAGAGGGGGATGAGAGAGAGGGGGATGAAAGAGAGAGAGGGGATGAAAGAGGGGGGTGAATGAGAGAGAGGGGATGAATGAGAGAGGGGGATGAATGAGAGAGGGGATGAATGAGGGGGGATGAAAGAGAGAGGGGATGAAAGAGAGAGAGGGGATGAAAGAGGGGGGATGAAAGAGAGAGGGGATGAAAGAGAGGGGGATGAAAGAGGGGGGATGAAAGAGAGAGAGGGGATGAAAGAGAGAGAGGGGATGAAAGAGAGAGAGGGGGATGAATGAGAGAGGGGATGAATGAGAGAGGGGGATGAGAGAGGGGGAATGAAAGAGAGAAGGAATGGGAGAGAGGGGGATGAAAGAGAGGGGTGGAATGAAAGAGGGGGATTGAAAGGGGGGTGAAAGAGGGGGAATGGAAGAGGAGTCACAGAGAGACAGGAGTCACAGGGATGAGAGGAGTACAAAGAGAGTGAGGGATGAGAGGAGTACAGAGAGGGATGAGAGGAGTACAGAGAGGGATGAGAGGAGTACAGAGAGAGGGATGAGAGAGGCGTACAAAGAGCGAGGGATGAGAGGCGTACAGAGAGAGAGCGAGGTATGATTGAGGAGTACAGAGCGAGAGATGAGAGAGGCGTACAGAGAGAGTGAGGGATGAGAGAGGAGTACAGAAAGAGTGAGGGATGGGATGCGTACAGAGAGCAAGGGATTAGGGAGGAGTACAGAGAGCGAAGGATGAGAGGAGTACAGAGAGAGGGATGAGTGGAGTACAAAGAGAGTGAGGGATGAGTGGAGTACAGAGAGAGCGAGGGATGAGAGGAGTACAGAGCGAGCGAGGGATGAGAGAGGAGTACAGATAGAGCGAGGGATGAGAGGAGTACAGAGAGAGCGAGGGATGAGAGGAGTACAGAGAGAGCGAGGGATGAGAGAGGAGTACAGAGAGAGCGAGGGATGAGAGAGGAGTACAGAGAGAGCGAGGGATGAGAGAGGAGTACAGAAAGAGGGGTGAGAGGAGTCACATAGAGGGATGAATGAGAGATGAGTCACAGAGGAGTCAGAGAGAGAGACGGACGGAGGAAAGGACTCAAAGATGTGTGACGGGTGGGAAAGAGTACACAGAAATGAGAGATACTACTTATACATACAGCACACATTACTGTGAGTTTTATTGCTGTGGAGCTCTGTGATACGCTCATACACTGCACATTACTGTGAGTTTTATTGCTGTGGAGCTCTGTGATACGCTCATACACTGCACATTACTGTGAGTTTTATTGCTGTGGAGCTCCGATACGCTCATCTGTGAATATATTATTCATGACTTCTCTATAGGACAATTTCACTGCCACTGAAGATTGTTGAATTTTGACGAATTGCACCGTATTTCGCTGTCAATGAGCCAGTATTTGGCGAACTGACAGTTTAGTAAATAGACGAACTGACACGAAATTGCACCATAGGGTGAAATTCACCGTTCGGTGCAGTTCGGTGGCAAGTTCGGGGCTTAGTGAATAACCCCTTCTGTTAACGCACTCCTACGTCAGTCGCCCAGCCACAAATCCACTCCTAGTTCACTCCAGCCACACACATTCATCAATCTCTATGACACATAGCCCCCATTCACATCACATTCGGTCACTTTCACTCCTATGAATGATTTTTTTTTTCTGCAGCAGATATTTTTATTATTTATGGGACCTTTTTTATCATTTAAACACATTTTAATGCATTTTTATTGGTTTAAATACAAGAATAGTGTAGTTCCATTTATTGTTTTTGTCTGCAGTCCAGCGGGCTTCAGTGGCGTTCGGCTGTCAATCCGGCAGCATTTGGCTGGGACCCTGGGTTGTCCATAGTCACTTGCAGTAGACAACCCAGGAAGTCTGCCATCGTACGACCTAGGTTGTCCGTAGTCTGACGACCACGTTGGACGTCAGAATATGGACCCAGTGGACGGTCAGCCTAAGTCATGTTCCGTTGTAGTGCTATAAGTAAATTTTTAAAAAAGGTGTAAATATCCTTTCAGATAAGCAAAGCAACGCGGATCGATGGTTGCCTAAGTATCTAAAAATAGGCCCACCGAAATCCTCAGCACCAGGCCCATGATACCCTTAATCCGGCCCTGGTCATGTTAGATATCACTGGAAACGCCAGAGCATATCCTTCCCAAAGATTTCAGACATGACCAGGTTGCATGTAAAATTAAACAAATACTTTATTCTAATGCAGCATTATTGCTCACTTTTCAATTATAACGTGAACACTGATGCTGCACTGTGGAGCTCTGTGATATGCTCATACCCACCACACATTACTGTGAATTTTATTGCTGTGGAGCTTAGTGATATACACATACACACCACACATTACTGTGAGTTTTGGTGGAGTTTGAGGGGGCAGCAGTATTTCATACTTGGGCCCAGGCAACACAATGTCATGGCCTGGCCCTGGCTAGGTTCATTGACTGCACGCTGGTGTGCATCCTCTATTCATTGGCTGCATGCAAGCGCACACCGTATTTTCATTGGTTGCTTGGTTCCTGGCACTTTATGACGCTTCAGAATGAGTACCCCCACCTTTTTTCTAGAAAAAAAGCACTTCTTACGACTAAGCACTGTGCTCGAGGCGTTGTGCTGTAAGATTCAAGCCCTGTGCTTTGTGTCCAGGTTGTGATCTGGCCCTAGATTTTTTCTTCATTTTGTTACTAGAAAAGAGAATACAATGAGCTGTATTCCAAACCTGGTGTAAACTTAACCAGAGCTGTTGTATACTTACCAGAGCCATCAAAGAATATGGGACCAAATCACTACCTGGCTGCAAAACACCGCACTTGAACCCTACATCACAATGTCTCAATTGCTGTGCTTTTTTTTCACTCATCATATTCCATCTGAGAATAAAGCTCAGCTTGCGATGTGACTGGCTACAAGTTACTGTGCAGTAACATCTCCTGTACATTGTATGAAAGACACTAATGTGGCCCTAGCAGATGAAGAACAAGCTATTCCAAACATCTCGTTCCCCATCTGCGCTTGTCGTTATTCAGTTTGAAAAACATAAACCCACCTAAAAATCCCATACTCACATCAGATCCCTCTTTGGCGATGTGATCTGCCGCTTCCACCCTCCGCAGGCAGAGGAACAAATATTTCTTAGATGTCTCTGAGTATCCCTCCACTGCCCCAACCAGATTTCACTCGCGCATCATCTCCTCCATCTCTATGGAGTCCTACGGACTCTTGGAGCAGATGACACCATGGCTGCTGCTGTTAGCAGACTACAGCTTGAAAGTATTACAGCTCGAGATGTTGGCAAAGTGGGTCAGTTGTACTACAGATGTTAAAGGTGAAAATAGAATACGACAGAGGCAAACATTTTCTATTTGCATCTTACCTTTAAGTCTAAATTGTGATCAGGCCCATGGAGTAGCTAATTTTACAAAAGCTCTGGTTAAGTTTACATCAGGGTTGGAATACAGGCCTATATGCGTACAGGATACTTACAAATCACTTTTATGCTTAAGCATCTCTTTACACTTCTATTTCCAGTATGGGGATAATGTCTATTTTATTCAACTTTAGTTAGTAACTGAGTATCTGTTTAATGTCTTTCGTGAATGTGATGCTACTTGTTTGCATAATTATTAACATTATTACAAATTACTATGCTAAATTAAACGATTCATTAATAAAATTGCTTAATGGCATTACGGGCTCAATGTCTTATGAACTTCTCTTGGAGTGCTAATTAGGCGTGAAATGAGCCAGGAACTCTACAATTTCTTCAAAGTCAAACAGTTTATCAGCTTTGATTTACTAAGTGTCCTGGGTCAGAAGAAAATTATTAAAGAAAAGTTCACCACTGTAGCAAGGATTGGGGACTTTTTTGTAACAGAAGAATAACCCCACATTAAATAATAATTGTACCCAGTGATACAAGTCTTCTGCTGTTCCCTTCTCTATCTAGGGCAACTGAACATTTAACATTTAATATTATTTCTTATAAATTATATGAACAGCTTTACACAAGTATAGAATTTCAGAAGCCTGAAGACCATACAGTATTATGGTATCCCACTTTAAGTGTCATTAGTAATACATTTAAAATACAGCGTTCAAAGATCTGTGACCAACTATGGAATTGTGTAGACTGAATACATTTTTATTGAATCGACTTTCTCTTGTATAAAACATGAAAACAAGTTCATATTTACTTGATGAACTAGTGTTTCCAGATCTTCTATCTAATCATATATATAAAATGTAATTCTAGATTAAACACTTTATTTAGATAAATGATATGAAATTGAGTGGAGGTTGAGTAATGTTAACAGCTTCATGCTGCAGGTACTAAATCTGCCTCCTATCAGACTCAAACCTACACCAAACAAAGGTGACGACGCCACTTAATGGTAACATACAAAAAAACCTGTATACAAATCTTACAGGGTTATTCAAAGAGATCCGAATGGCTGGAGAAAGGTAACCGAATGCTGAAAATCAGCATTCGGTTATCTTTCTTGGCCATTCGGCTATTCAGAGAACAGGCAATACGCCAAATCCTGGCGAATTGCCTGCACATTCGGTGCCTGTTCGAGGGCAGTGAAATCCCCATAAAAAAGCACTGCTTCGGCTATTCAGAGAATACAAACCAGCAGTGAAAGGTTCCCGAAATGCCCTGCCATTCGGTGGTTTAATTCGGCAAGTTTATTCAGGAGAATCCCATAGGCTTCAATGTTAAAAATATTCCCGTTTTAATTAAATATCTAATAAACCGTTCATTATAAAATTCTGCAGTAAAAAGTCTCTTTATTTATAGATTTTTTAGGATATTTTAAACATTTTTCTGGATTTTTTTTTTTTAAAAGTCCGTTTTTTTTTTTTTAACCACTTGAATGCTAAGGACGCGCTCAGCGCGTCCTCAGCATTCCCGCTGGTGTGCTGAGGACGCGCTGAGCGCGTCCTCACATTGGGGTCAGTGTTCGGCCGGGTTCCGGCCGATCGCTGGCCCCTCCGGTGCGGGCTGACATCCTGGATGTCAGCCGCGCATCCGGACCACCAGCCGCCAGAATTAGGTGTCATCGCGGGGGCGCGATGACACCTAATTCAGGCGCCCCCCCCGCATGTGCGGAGGAGGCGCCTGAAAGGGAGGGGGGAGGTCCTTCGGACCTCTCTCCCTCCCGATCGGTGGCTCTGCGGGGCTTAACCCAGGCATCATTTGGAAGGGCACAGCCTGCCCTTCCAAATGATGCCTGGCATTAACCCCTGGGGAGCTGGATCGCGAATCGGCGCTGAAAAGCGCCGGTTCGCGATCCTTTCCCGGAGCTGGCCGACATCTTGGATGTTGGCCAAGCCTCCGGGAACTCCCCCAGAGGACTGGCGTCATCGTGCGTAGCACGATGACGCCAGTCCTAGACTTAACCCCTAACTGCCACCAACTGTGGAGATAGGGAGTTCCAATGAACTCCCTATCTCCCGATCCGTGGCAGTTAGGGGTTAAATTTTGGTATGGTTGGATCGGCCAGAGCATGGCCGTTCCAACGATACCAAACATGAAAGTGTAAAATTTTGTAAAAAAAAAAAAAAATGAAAAATAAAAATAAAAAAAAATTAAAAAAAAAAAAAAAAAAAAAATAAATAAACACTTTTTTTTTTTTTTTTGGGTTTGTTAATGCAGCAATATTGTTCCCATTTCAATTATAATGTGAACAATGATGCTGCACTAACGATTTTTGTATGCGGTGCGTTTGTTAAAAATAGTGTCATTTTCCCCAAAAAAAAATGTAACGAGACCCCATCTCTAATTTTTTTAACAAGCGCACCCCATACAAAATATAACCGCAATTGCTCGCATGTTAAAATGTGAAAAAAACACTTTACACGTTGTAAATTATTGAAAATACATATTTTATTGCATTTTTTGTTATAATATACAGACATGACATAACGTATACATATAATAATGACATATTATGAATCTACTGAGTCTGACGGAAAGAACGATATATAATATGTCTGGTCATATACTAAAATAAGCCTTCAAAACACGTTTAAACATGATGCGCAAAACAGGTAAAAATGACCTCAGCACAGGGGCGGGAAAAGCCTCAGCAGCGAAAGGGTTAACTTTACTTATTTTTTCTGTAACAGCCCTTCTTATTCATTGGATCTCATCTGTAAATTTCAGACATTTTCACTCAGTAGTTTCTTTGCAAACAGTGTTTCACTTTTCAATCATTCAAGCAAACTGTTTTCCTAATTTATTCACTGCCTCTTCTGCAGTGTCGGCTTTTTCCGGAGGCTTCCCTGCGTGTGATCGGCTCCTGCTCGGGTTTTTCCGGCGTCTTCGACAGGTTAATTCAGATGTTTTTACGGGTTTTCGGCGTGCATTCGCCAGGTTTTCGGCAGCTTTTCAGCAGCTTTTCCCTACACTTTGACAGCCCTGTGGTGCTTGCTGAATACACCGCAGGGTCGCCGAAATGGGAAAGTCGATTTGCACCGACTTGAAGAGAACGAAAAGTCACCGAACGTGCGGTGACTTTTCGATTCTCTTTGAATAACCCTGATAGTGTTATTATAGACACCTTCACTGCTGAGATCAGGATAAATTGATCTTCAAAGGAAGGGTGCCAGATCACAATCTGTAGCTATGCAGCAAAAAGCTAATTAATTATGTTTGCAACTGAGCTCTGGAATGTGCCCCAAAACATTTTTGCACATTAGGCATAATACCCAGGGTGCATTTGAACATTTGATAATCTGTGTCTTACACACAGATTCCCAACTGGTCCAACATGGCGCCCAATGCTGCAGTAGCTTTTTTTGGTCAGCAGATGGCAACATATGCTTGTCAATTGTGCTAATAAACTACATTAGGAACATTCTCAAAGATTTTTTACTGTATACTGCATTAAAAGTGATTTTCCAAGACACCACTCATTCCTGATCGTTGTTTTCTGGAAAATCACTTGGTAGTGAAGGGGTTGACTGTCCAACGCAACTCCCACCATATATAGATATAATGCAAGTCATTGCAATAATGTTAAAAAAAACAACAGGATGTAATGAAAATGTAAATTCACTATAGTCAAGAAAATGTTTAAATTGATTTTAAAAAAGAAAAACAACAGTGTTTAATATCACAAGAGACATACAACAATATAACAATAATATACAAAGCAAAAACAACTCCATAAAATAAAACAGCACACAAAAACTCAGAAACCTATACTTTCAAATAAATAAAGCTTTTTCTTGGAACTCCCTATTTCTATCCCAGTGGTACAAATAAAATTCATGAAATGACTTCAGGTAGTCACTCGACTTCCTGGACGGCCAAATCAATCAAGTCACATGGTTGGGCATGCAAATGAATGCCCACATTTATGACCCATTTCATCAACTGCATCATGCCCACAGAATATCAAGGAAAAGCTATGATGTCATGATGATCCAGAAAAGGGATTTCAAACAATCAATTAAACTTCTACTGCCAGCGTTTGAATTTTTACTCTTTGGATAACTGAAGTTTGTCGTACTTGCAACAATTGTTATTTTCACCCTTGTCTCCAACAGCGGTAAATAATGGTGATTAGTGAATAACCCTGGTGATGTTAATTCCATTTGAGACAGTGACTTCAGAAACATTCAAATTTAAACACCTGACTTGAATGATTAAGCTACTTTTGCTTCTTTAACAATATAAGACAGATTAACCCCTTCACTACCGATATTGCGATATCTCGGGCTTCAAAGGCACCATCTGGTGGCCCGATATCGAGATATCTCGGTATGCTGATCTGCAGCCCAAAAGCAAATTAAATTTGTTTGCTGCAAACAAATTTCATTTGCTTTTGGGCTGCAGAAGGTGCCCCCAAAGTTTTAGCCCTGTGGGCATAAAGCCCAAAAAGATAAAACTGTAAAATCAGAAGATGAATGCTCTGAAATATCGGGCTTTCAGCAGCCGATGCAGGGAGAAATAGAAGAAACTAGACCAGCCACTAAAACCTCTAACTCAATTTGGCAGTAGATGGTGCCATCTACTGGCCAAAAATAGGTTATCTACAGTAAGAAATACAATGGGTATAAACTCAAATGATTCTTACTTTAAAATTTAAAAATGATTTTACAAAAAGACACTGGTTTCTGACAATGTGTTTTCTGGAAAATCACTTAGTGAAGGGGTTAAAAAGTCAGCAAATTATGTTTTAGATTTCAAGCGTTTATTTTTCTACCAGTCTGATTTTAGTTTTAGTGAGTTGCCGTGACATTTTCACCTTTAACCTTTTGAAATGATTGTGAAAGTCAGTGTCCCAGCTGGTACAGCTGTATCCGTGTGTAAGAATGCCCCAAATGATACATTGTACTGTGCCAATTGTAATATTTAAGTCTGAAATTTAAAACAAACAGTAAAATTCTAAACTGGGCAAATGTGTTACACATATTTTTGCACTAAATCTCCAAGTTTGATTTTTGATCTACATAAATTTTTTACTAGGATAAAATATTTTGTTTGCTCCGTCTCCAGCTTTCAGAGCACAGTTCAATGTCAGATATTTGCATCAGATGTTAATAGCAGAGAGTTTGTTAGTTCCTGTGATTGATCCATGAATAGCAGGAAAATGAAAAGAAAGGGCTTTGCACACAGATAGGAAAGAGGCTATTTTTATATTTTATACTGTTCTTCTAAGCATTGTTGCTTCAAGGGTTTGCACTTACAAATTCATTTCTCTGTCTCAAGTGGTTAAATGAGGAACAACAAAAGCAGAAAATATAAATATATAATGAGAAAAGCTGTCAGCTAAGGCAAAATCATTTCAGCAAATGGCACAATTTTTGGAAAATATGCAGACAGATACAGAATTTATCTCTAATGAAATCCCTATTATATATTATGTCAACGGTTATTTTTTTATTGCAGTAGGGCTGTGAAATTAAAATTCAGATTAAATGTGATCTGTGCTTTATAACTTTACAGTTTTAAATTAATTTATTACTTGTTTTTTAATCGAAGCGACTGTAACAGAATATTAAATAGTAGAATGGAGTCACAGTTAAATGTGTATTCGATTTGTAATAGTGTGTGTTACTTGGCATATTATTGATTACCTGCAGCAAACAGCATGACTGCCACTGGTCTGTAGAAACGCCTGCGAGAACCCACACATATAGAGATCAAGCCAACCAAGAATGCAATGAGAATAATTGCCGCTCCTCCCAGGAGTAATGCAAGGGTTGCAATTTGCCAATCTAAAATGAATAGAAATTACACATTTCATTAACAGGAGATAATCAAACATGACAAAACAAGAGAAAACAAACACAAACGGAACCATAAACGCACCTCGAAAAAAAATAAAAGCAAACATAGAACTCATGGTCATGGGAAAGAACTAACTGAACTTATTTCAAGTCTTTAAAAAAAGAAGTACATTAAGCTATGGCATTTAATTAGGCATGGGGGAAAACTAAGGTTTTGTTTGTGGCAAAACTCCCTACTGTCCCTTTTGGCACACAATTTTGTCCAGTTAAACGAAGAAAAAAACATGCCCTCTACAAGAACAAATCCAATAACATTCTAAAATATTCTAAATAAGGTGCATAACACAGAACTAAAGGCACCAATTTTACTTCAATTTCATTTTACATGGTCAATTTACAAAACGAAAAGTATATGGTGGGTTCACCATTCTCTCTGCAGCGTAAAAGGAATAAATTACAAAACAATGTACAGTAATAAACTTTTCAGCCTTTCTTTTGCAAACTTCCCACATATCTAGTTTGTATCCTACTTTTTCACTGAAAACATGATTTCAATGAGATATTAGAGTCATTCCACAGCCTCACGTGGGAGAACTATCGGATGTGTGCAGGGAACCTTCTAAAATATTTAAAAAATAAGGGCGTTATAAGATAGACGTTAAGATAACTGTTAACCCTTTCACTACCGATATTAAGATATCTCGAGCTTCAAAGACACCATCTGGTGCCCCAATAGAGATATCTCGATATGCTGATCTGCAGCCCAAAAGCAAATGAAATTTGTTTGCTGCAAACTAATTTCGTTATCGTTTGGGCTGCAGAAAGCACCCCTGAAGTTTTAGCCCTAAGTGGACATAATGCCCAAAGGGCTGCAACTGTAAAATTGGCAGCTGAAAGCTCTGAAATAACGGGCTTTCAGCAGCCAATGCAGGAAGAAATAGAAGAAAATAGATCTGCTGTTAAACCTCTGTAACTCAGTTTGGCAGTAGATAACGCCAAGTACAATTACACCAACTGTACAATTTATTAAAAATTATTTTTCCAAAAACCCACTAGTTTCTGACGATGGTTTTTTGGAAAATCACTTGATAGTGCTGGGGTTAAGTTAATTATTTAAAAATTGAAAAGCATTCCGCTTCCCTACTCTATATTAACGTCTCCTATACCTTGTATAAGATGCATTGATTTGCACCTGAGATTAGAAGAATGAGCTATTCTTTCTTCTATCTTGGAGTCAGTAGCTCTCGAAGAAATACAGGCTGCAAAAAGCTCACTTAACACATTAAAATAACCCCCTCAATAAATCACATACTCGCCTCTCATCCCACGGTGGATAGTGTGGGGCTATCTGCTGTTTCATCTTGGTGCGAGCAGCAAGAGACTAAAATTCCCAGTGTCCCCCAACACTTCTTCCATGGCTCCTGCACAAACCTTCATGTGCAAGCTAATGCAGAGCTTGCGGCTGGGATGTGCTGGGCTCCATGGAGTTCTATGGACTCCTGGAGGCAATATTACTAACAGTGGTGCAAAGTGCTACTGCAGATATCACTCTGCGCCACTGCTTCATTCCGGGGCCAGGTGCAAACAAAGTGCCTACCTTGGAATAAGTGCAGCAAAATGTAGACCACAAGAAGGATCTATCCTAATAGATTTTTTCACTTTCTGTCTCTCTTTTTGAGACATAGAGGGTTATTCAAAGAGAATCGAAAAGTCACCGCACATTCGGTGACCTTTCTTTCTCTTAAGTTCGGCGCGATTTGGCGATCCCATTTCGGCGACCCTGCAGTGTATTCAGCAAGCACCACAGGGCCGTCGTAGTGCAGGGAAAAGCCGCCACAAACCTGACGAAAACTCACTGCAAAACCCGGCGAACGTACACCGGAACCCGCAAAAACATCTGGATTAACCCTGCCGAACACGCTGGAGAAACCCAAGCAGCCACCGATCACAGCGCAGAGCAGCCGCCGGAAAAATCCGACACCGCAGACGAATGGAGTGAAAAAAAACTCAGTACGCTTGAATGTTTGAAAAGTGAAATGCTGTTTGCAAAGAAACTACTGAACGAAAATGTCTGGAATTTACATAAAAGAACAAACGGTTAAAAAAAAAAAAATGTTGACAAAAAAAATCCCCAATCTATAAATAAAGAGACCCTTTACTGCATAATATTATAATCAACGGTTTATTAGATATCGAATTAAAACAGGAATATTTTTAACATTGAAGCCTATGGGATTCGCCTGAATAAACCTGACGAATTAAACCACTGAATGGCAGGGCACTTTGGCAACTTTTCACTGCTGGTTTTTGTTCTCTGAATAGCCGAAGCAGTGCTTCTCTATGGGGATTTCACTGCCCGCGAACAGGCACCGTATGTGCAGGCAATTGCCTGCTCTCTGAATAGTCGAATGGCCCCCAAATGGCACCGGTCGCTGAAATTCAGCATTTGGTTACAATTCGGGGTCAGATCGACTCTTTTTGAACAACCCTGATAGGGTCCTGTTGCAATGCTCCAAGATATCTGAAGGTGAAGAAGGTGGTCAATAATATAGAGTGCTTTTTCCTGGTGTTTTGTGTGTATATATATACAGTTGTGTTCAAAATTATTCAACCCCCAATGCTGTAAAGGGTTTTAGGGAATTTAGTGTACATTTGTAATTGTATTCAGAATGAAATCCTACAAGGACTTTTTAAAGAACCATATGCAACTAAAATGACATCAATTGGTTTTGTAAACAGTAGTAAATGTTTCTTTTGTGAATTCTTCATTGACACAATTATTCAACCCCTTAAAGACTACCACTCTGAAGAGCACAGGTTCATTCAAGTGTTTTCAATCAGGTATTGAAAACACCTGTGGATGTCACGGAGCAGCAATAAAGCATAATAAGCACCAATTAGGCAGCTTTAAAATGACTGTGATACTCAGCTCCTTCTAGACATTTACTGGTGTGGTTACAAACATGGTGAAGTCAAGAGAATGGTCCAGGAAGACAAGAGAAGAGGTGATTACTCTTCACAGAAAGGGCAATGGCTATAAGAAGATTGCAAAGATGTTAAACATACCAAGAGAGACCATAGGAAGCATCATTCGCAAATTCAAGGCAAAGGGCACTGTTGAAACGCTACCTGGTCATGGCAGAAAGAAGATGCTGACTTCGACTGCTGTGCGCTACCTGAAGCGTAGAGTGGAGAAAAGTCCCCGTGTGACTGCTGAGGAACTGAGAAAAGATTTGTCAGATGTGGGTACTGAAGTTTCAGCTCAGTCAATACGGCGCACACTGCGTAATGAAGGCCTCCATGCCAGAACTCCCAGGCGCACTCCCTTGCTGTCTCCAAAGAATAAGAAGAGTCGACTGCAGTATGCCAAACGTCATGTGGACAAACCACAGAAGTTTTGGGATAGTGTTCTGTGGACTGATGAAACAAAATTAGAACTGTTTGGGCACATGGATCAACGCTATGTTTGGAGGAGGAAGAACAAGGCCTATGAAGAAAAGAACACCTTGCCTACTGGGAAGCATGGCGGGGGGTCAATCATGCTTTGGGGCTGTTTTGCTTCTGCAGGTACAGGGAAGCTTCAGCGTGTGCAAGGTACCATGAATTCTCTTCAGTACTAGGAGATATTGGATGAGAATGTGATGCAGTCCGTCACAAACCTGAGGCTTGGGAGATGTTGGACCTTTCAACAGGACAATGATCCCAAGCATACCTCCAAGTCCACTAGAGCATGGTTGCAGATTAAAGGCTGGAACATTTTAGAGTGGCCATCGCAGTCACCTGACTTAAATCCGATTGAGAACCTCTGCTGGGACTTAAAGAAAGCAGTTGCAGTGCGCAAGCCTAAGAATGTGACTGAACTGGAGGCTTTTGCCCATGACGAATGGGCGAAGATACCCGTAGATCGCTGCAAGACACTTGTGTCAAGCTATGCTTCACGCTTAAAAGCTGTTATAACTGTAAAAGGATGTTGTACTAAGTACTAAGATTGAATGTCACTTGGGGGTTGAATAAAACTGATAATGATGTGAGCACAGAAAAGACATTTGTGGTTATTTCATTATAAATGTTATGTTATATTTGTCTGACCTACACGTGCCTCTTTGATTTAATTGTAAGCAAGATGACTGAATGATCAAAATCAATGTCAAACTGGCCAAAACACTCAATTTCAGTGGGGGTTGAATAATTTTGAACACAACTGTATATATATATATATATATATATATATATATATTTATTTATTTGCAAAGGATTTTACCAGGAAGGATACATTGAGATTTCTCTTGTTTTCAAGTATGTCCTGGGTTCAAGAACATTGAATTGTTACAGAAATACAAAGTAATAAAATGCAAGCTATTAAAAACAATACACAAATATACAGATTAACATATCATGGGAAGGGCTAGAACCTTGGGTTAATTAGGTGATTTGCAAAGTGGAAGCAGCTGGAAAGTAAGCTACAAATTTCAGACCAGCACTGGGTGGGACAGCAGAGTCCAGAAGCAGGTGCTGTGGCAGAGGGAGATGTGAGCTTGTGGCCGGACTGTTGAATAAAGAGGTTGCAGAATTAGAGCTTGTGTGCTGTATAAGCCAGTATTTTTACGACATAGTGAGGGGGAGGGGCGGCCACATGAGAGCATGGGTTTAGCAAAGCAGAGCATACATTTATCAAGAAAAAAAACAAACAGCCAAAATATTAATAGATAGATGCAAGCATAAAATATGAACAGTAGGATTAAAGTCGAGATTGTGGAGTAGAATTGCAGAAGACATGTTGATCGCCGGTACCTTAGGTTCTGGGTCCAGAAGCAGGCGCTGTGGCAGAGGAAGATGTGAGCTTGTGGCCGGGCTTAGGTTCTGGGTCCAGAAACAGGCGCTGTGGCAGAGGAAAATGTGAGCTTGTGGCCGGGCTTAGGTTCTGGGTCCAGAAACAGGCGCTGTGGCAGAGGAAAATGTGAGCTTGTGGCCGGGCTTAGGTTCTGGGTCCAGAAGCAGGCGCTGTGGCAGAGGAAGATGTGAGCTTGTGGCCGGGCTTAGGTTCTGGGTCCAGAAACAGGCGCTGTGGCAGAGGAAAATGTGAGCTTGTGGCCGGGCTTAGGTTCTGGGTCCAGAAGCAGGCGCTATGGCAGAGGGAGATGTGAGCTTGTGGCCGGGCTTAGGTTCTGGGTCCAGAAACAGGCGCTGTGGCAGAGGGAGATGTGAGCTTGTGGCCGGGCTTAGGTTCTGGGTCCAGAAGCAGGCGCTGTGGCAGAGGGAGATGTGAGCTTGTGGTCGGGCTTAGGTTCTGGGTCCAGAAGCAGGCGCTGTGGCAGAGGGAGATGTGAGCTTGTGGCCGGGCTTAGGTTCTGGGTCCAGAAGCAGGTGCTGTGGTAGAGGGAGATGTGAGCTTGTGGCCGGGCTTAGGTTCTGGGTCCAGAAGCAGGCCCCGTGGCAGAGGGAGATGTGAGCTTGTGGCCGGGCTTAGGTTCTGGGTCCAGAAGCAGGCGCTGTGGCAGAGGGAGATGTGAGCTGGTAATGATTAAAAAATTTCTGTTCGATTAGGCTCGTGTCAGACAAGCGCAGTGGTCACGTCCGTGTTACCGCACATAAGTAAGTCTGTGATAGCATTCAATTGTGTTAAATGGAACCCCTCACACGAAGTACATCCGCACAAAAGTGCGGACGCATGACGGATGCGGCAAACGGACGCAGGTTAGGCAAGAACGTAATACTGCTAGAACGGATGTGCGGAGTGCATAACGTCCGCATAGCTTTGTTTGTGAGTGATGGAACGTGGTCAGACGGACTGCATTTATACGTCCAGTATTTTTGACGGACAATTTTTTTTTTCATTTTAATTTATTTTCCCTCCTACATCCGTCAAAAATAACATCAGTCACAAAAACTGACTGTGTGGCTACTACTGCATCTTCCGTCAAAAAGTGCATCCATACTGCACGGGCACACAGTCCGTAGAAGACGCGCTCGTCTGGCCCTAGCCTTAATCGTTTTTTTTTCATTCAACTCAAATTCAGTTTTTACGACGTGCATCAAAATTAATGCATCGTCTGGCGTCTAGCAATGTCTTCTGTCATAAAGTGCGTCCTTTTTAACGCATGCTAGTGCGCAGAAGAAAGCGCTAGTGTGCACCCGGCCTTAATCATTCCCAATTCAGGTGAAAATTACATCATTTTCACTAAAATAGGAGTTCAAGAATAAGAGTCTTGTATGCAAATTAATGGACTATCAGCACATGCATGACAGACATTATATTGAGTCCTGGCAAAATCTTCAGACCAGGGGGGTTTGATGTAGGGGCTACTACCCATAATACCTCAATTATATTCATGATCCCCCCCCCAACAAACCAACTAATTGGATGTGATTCTAGAAGTACTAAAAAGAATATTTTTCCACTTCAGCAGTTCCATCAGCTTTTTCCTCATTTTCTGTTTCATTCATCCTGAATGCTGCCCATTGTTTCTCCTAGATGTAGCTAGATGTAAATTCACACGCTTAACCTTTTCACTACCAAGATATTTTGCTTGAGGAAAAAAAAACTATAATATTTATTTGCAACCTGAAATATTTTAGCTATCACATAAGGGGTTATTCAGAAAGTGACGAACTTGACACCGAATTGCACCGATTGATCAATTTCACTGTATGGTACATTTTCAAGGCAGTTTGTCTATTCACTAAGCTGTCAATTCACCAAATACTGGCGAATTGACAACTAAATATGGCACAGTTTGCCGCAGATCAGCGATCTTCGGTGGCAGCGAAATTGTCCCAAAGATAAGTACTGGTTAATCTATTCAAAGAACGCCGAACTGCACCGAAGTGTCAGTGAAATGTCCTGATTTTCAGTGATTCAGTTCGACAGGTTTAAACAGGTGAATCCCATAGGATTCAATGTAAAAAATATTATCATTTTTATTTTATTTTTTATTAAACCATTTATTCTTATCATTTTATTTATTTTTTGGAACAGCTTTTTGCATTTTTTAGAATACATTTTTGATTTCCAATTTTTTTTTAAATAGAGGGTTTTTTTATTCCTTTTTTATTATTTTTAAAGCACTTTTTTATTATTTACAAACATTTTAATGTATTTTTGCAGAAAAAACTGTTTTGCGTTTATTCCCTAACAGAGTGGCTGCGTCATCCTGAAGTATCCAGCCCACCTCATGTATAAACATAAAAAAGTTATTTTTTCTTGTTTTCTCATTTTAATGCATTTTTATTGGTTTAAACACCTATTAAAATAGCAGAGTATCGTTTTTTTTTGCAATTCAGCGGTCACTTCAGTGGTGTTCACTGGTCGGCGGCGGTCAGTTCGGCAGTCTTTGGTGACCCTCGGTGAATAGTGAATTCATCGCAAGGTCCGCAAAATAGATTTACCAAAGAGCACCAGAGAACGTCAAATTAGAAAGACCAGAAATTTCAGTGCTTTCAGAATAACCCCTTTAAACGTAGAACGAAATAGCAATTCGGCATATACACTGTTATTCTGAGCTATTAAAAACAGAGAAATTAAGTGATTTGTTTTGCACTTTAAATTTTCCTTTCAAAAGTAGTCTACATTATTAGCATTCATGTTACAGGCAGAAATTAAATTTTTGTCAAATACAGTGAACATTGTAAAGATAAACAATAACATATCAGAAAACCTGCTTGACAGAATTTGTAATGACATAGGGCTCTATTAAATTCATTGCGCAAAAGCGCACGCACAGCGCAATTTTTTTGTGCGTAGCGTTAAACGTTAATGCTCAAAAAATAACGGTGGTATTACAATCCGAGCGCATTTTTTCATCTGTCAAAAAATAACACGCGTAAAAAAGACGCTCAAAAACGCGCGCGCATTAACGTTGCGCGCAGAAATCGGTGTGTGGACAGTTTTTTCACGCGATTCGGCCATTTAGAATTAAGAACCAAAATTGTCTCCCATTCAGTTTTTGCGCCTGTCAAAATCAATCTGAGTATATATGCTGCAGCAATAATAAAAGCACGCACAACCTCTCAATTTTATTGTTTGGGTATGTGTAGAATGTGTAACTATACGTTGCTGTATTTCTTTTTTTGGGCTGGTGTATTTGGTTTCGGCCAGAACGTTCAGATTTGTCATTAACACCAGCTTTTAAAAGACGTTAAAATAATGCACGCAAACGTTGTCCATTAAAATTTGCGCATAGATTGTAATACCATCCGCATACCAGCGCACAAACGTATTTGTGCTCACAATGTTAAGTATAGGACGCGCAACGTACATTACGCTCACGCAGGGTTCACGCAGGTTCACCCGCGGTAGACATTAATGCGCATTTTTTGCGCGGACATTGTAATACGACGTTCTGCGCAAAGGGTTTTTACCCTTGCGTTAATGCGGTTTTGCGCAAGCATTAACGTTTGCACGAAGTAGTTAATAGAGCCCATAGAGATTGCCAGTAATGGAACGAGGGCAGTACAGAAAGAGCTATGGAGTCACTCACCACTGTATAGCGAATAGCGATAAACTTCAGGGAGTTATAACGACTGAAAATCCCTGTACAGTACAGATTCAAAGTGTTACTGTGATTTTCATACACAGGCATATACCGCATACAGATGTTATTTTACATTCTAATGGGGTTTTTTGGAAGCTATATTGCTAGTAATCAAATTGCTGCCTGTATGCCAATAATGCAGACCCCATGTGACATTGTGCAAAATAAGGGTACCCATCTAGAGTTCAAAATATATCATTTCAACAGTATTTCTGTAAAGTATAATACATGAAAATTTAAGAATGAGCAAATTTACATTATTTTTTTAACTCAGAACAGTTTCTGTGCACAGTTCCTACTTTACCCTATATGTAACTTAACCTTGCATCCCTTGTTTCAAATAACAATTATGATAAAAATTGTGTTATGACAAAAGGTGTTTGGTAGTGAAGGGGTTAATAATTTGTGATTGAAAAAATTGTCAGGGTTATCCAAAGAGATCCGAATTGCTTGAGAAAGGTAACCGAACGCTGAAAATCAGCATTCGGTTACCTTTCCTGGCCATTCGGCTATCCAGAGAGCAAGCAATTCGCCAAATCCTGGCAAATTGCCTGAACATACGGTGCCTGTTCGGTCCCTGTTCGAGGGCAGTGAAATCCCCATGAAAAAGCACTGCTTCGGCTATTCAGAGAACACAAACCAGCAGTGAAAGGTTCCCCTAATGCCCTGCCATTCGGTGGTTTAATTCGGCAAATTTATTCAGGAGAATCCCATAGGCTTCAATGTTAAAAATATTCCCGTTTTAATTCAATATCTAATAAACCGTTCATTATAAAATTCTGCAGCAAAAAGTCTCTTTATTTATAGATTTTTTAGGATACTTTAAGCATTTTTCAGATTTTTTTTTTTTTTTTTAAAAGTCCGATTTTTTTTTTTCAGTTTACTTATTTTTTTGTAACAGCCCTCTTTATTATCATTCCCTGGACCTCCTGTGAAAATTTCAGACATTTTTGCTCAGCAGTTTCTTTGCAAACAGCGTTTCATTTTCCCAGATTCATACAAATGGTTTTGCTAATTTATTCACTGCCTCCTCTACGTCACAGCTGCTTCGGCTCTGTGTGATTCGGCTCCTGTTCGGGTTTTTCGAAGGTTAATTCAGATGTTTTTGCTTGTTTTCAGCGTGCATTCGGTTAGTTTTCGTCAGGTTTGCGGCAGCTTTTCCCTGCAATTCGGGGACCCTGTGCTGTTTGCTGAATACATCGCAGGGTCACCGACATGCAATCGGCAAAAGGAACCGAATTGAAGAGAACGAAAAGTCACCGAACGTGCGGTGACTTTTCGAATCTCTTTGGATAACCCTGTATGTTTCTAGGGAGTCAACACACTTCTACCCAAATTATATAATCAATCTTGTGACATATGAATAAAACACCTATAAAAAAAGAAATCGAAATTATAGATCACATATAAAATTGTGTAACACCTAGTAGTTTGCTCTTCCAAAATATTTTAAGACAAGCACAGTGTTATCAAAAATGCACGCTCAAATAAAAGATATGCTATGTGGAAACAAAGAACAGAAATTACTGCTGAGGTTCAAGTTTCATTATATCCAGAGAGAAAAATGCTTCGCATTATCTTGTGTCCCAGGAAGGAATTTCCCCATATAAAACTAGGTCTATTGTGCTTTCAATGTGAGTAAATCAATGTGTAAACAAAATGCCATTCTGGCAGGTTTAGACAACTGGTGTATGTATGAGTAACAGTAAACAAAAAACACAATAGCCAGCCCCTATTCATAAAGAACGGGTAGTAGAAGAATAACAAAAAAGCCACATGTATCAGCAAACCATTAAAGCCTGTTTCCAAAACATTCTCAGCTGACAGCATGAAACACAATGACAAAACAGAGTATGACACAACAAATCCTCTCTCTCTAGTGTGTGTGTGTGTGTGCGTGTAAATATATATGTTGAAGGTTCAATCACAAGGGCACCATATAATATTTTATAATAATTATATGCCTTTTTTATCATTGTATTTAAGGACAAAATAAATACAGATAAGACTCGGTTTATCCTGGAAAGAAAACACATGAGATATTTATAATCAGATGTCATAACACACATAGACATATGGAGAGCTTCTATTTTCTCCAACACTATTGAGCTCAAAACAACAACAAAAAAATGGTTGCAAGTAAACAAAGCGTTCCTGTGAACACTGTATAGATTTTATGAAAGAATCTGAGACAATCCCAGTGAGGGGACTAAACACAGGACAGTGTTAGAAAGTGCTAGAATGTATCACATATTCATATGCAACATGTAAGGCTCTGGTCTTAATGTGATTTAAACCATATTTTCAGATGTGACTGATTAACACATATAACATTTCCCCAAGACATAATCGCTTCCTTCCACTAACTTACCTCTTGGTGACACAACCTCATTTTGCTACTTAACCCTTTCTCTAATTTGCTCAACAAGACTTCTTCAAATGCCCCTGCAGAGTCTCAAGATCGCATAAACTTGATTTGGTCTTATTCTAGAGCAATGCAATGGGATTTTGTTTATTGCAAACAGTTTTAAGAACGTCCATCGAATTTTCAGCAGATGGCAGCCAATTTGATTAAATTGTTTGAAAAGCTTGGAGTTCTGTTATTCCGTCAAGCAAACACAGTGGCCAAGCTGTAATTAATATGTAGTAGCACTTTTTTGACACAGTAGAGACATTTCTGTAAATATTTACTGTGTGGGTAACATTTTTGCAGTTTTTTTGTTCAACATTAATTCCCATCCTTATCATTTGCTGCACCATATTATATACAGATTTTTAAAGGATAGTCAAGGCTTTACTTTGATGTGAAATAATAAAAATTGTAAGATATTATGAAAAAATGCAAAACTATTTTTAAAAAAAAGATTTTTCTGTTTTCACAATAATAATGTGTATTAATTAGGCAGTGAAAGAAAGGTTATATGAAATAGGTTATTTGCCCTGATTTAAAGAATACATAATTTGCCTTGGAATTAAAACTATATGAAGTGCTTACTTGTGGCATTGATCACTCATTGGTTGTCATACCGTTCACTATGCTGGGACATCACACTTTGCTGCTGCTGGTGTGCCATGTCACCAAACAACGGCATTAACCATGCCACCATTGTGGCTGCCCAGCGTGGGTTAAGCTACATGATAAAATGATTCCATGGTGGGTCGGTAACTGTAGGGCATCCACAACGGAATGATTCCTTCATGTAATGGGAAGGGAGATAAAATGTGCTTGCTGAAGGTTTAGAGGTTCAAATAACTAACACAGTAGCTTACATTCAGTATTTGGGAATATGGTTAACCCTTTCACTGCTGAGGACGTGTGGGGAACATCCTGATTGACTCCTAAGGAAAGATAGTGGTAGAGATAGGGGGTTCATTTGAACCCGGATATCTCCCGACTGTTGACAGCTAGCAGTGTCATGTTTGGTATCATTAGAAAGGCCAGAGCATGGCCTTTCCAATGATATCAAACATGACCATGTTTGAAGTAAAGAAAAAAAAAATAAAGATAATAAAAAAAAAAAAAAGAAAAACTTTTTTTTTAAGACTTGAAATGGCTCAGCAGTGAAGGGGTTAAAATGGGAGTTGTGCATGGTGTGTGGCGAAACACAAATTTCACCTTACATCCAATATGGCAAACGTGCGGTTTAATTGCCAGAGTTGAGATGACCACGTTCATAATTTGTGTACATATAGGCATTCCATGGGTGTTCCCCTTTTTTTTTTGTTTTCACAGCATGAGTCAGAACAGTAATGAGAATCTCTAAACTGTGCTTTAGACGTGGCATGAAACCAGACTCACAGTTATGGCTTGGCACTCCAGAGATGTTGACATAGTCATTTTCTATGGAATTCAGTTGAGTCAGTTGAAATGACTTGCTTCTGGTTGTTGTAACAAGCATCACAGCTATAATGTTATTGAAAGATCTAGCTCTGCCATTCACGTGGCCAGCACTTGATAACAAAGGTGGAGTGAATGCTGACATTGGTTTACAACATGCCTGGCAACTAGATCAACATTTAGTCAGGCTGGTGTAGGAGGTGGGGGTGATTGTACAAGCCCAGACTGCAGTGACACACATGGGAGGCGAGGGTGCAGTAAAATAAACAGGTGTTTATTTAGATACACAGAGTGAGGGGCGAGGTAGGAATGGGGCAGGCTAAAGGTACATACAGTTGTGTTCAAAATTATTCAACCCCCAATGCTGTAAAGGGTTTTAGGGAATTTAGTGTACATTTGTAATTGTATTCAGAATGAAATCCTACAAGGACTTTTTAAAGAACCATATGCAACTAAAATGACATCAATTGGTTTTGTAATACAGTAGTAAATGTTTCTTTTGTGAATTCTTCATTGACACAATTATTCAACCCCTTAAAGACTACCACTCTGAAGAACAGAGGTTCATTCAAGTGTTTTCAATCAGGTATTGAAAACACCTGTGGATGTCACGGAGCAGCAATAAAGCATAATAAGCACCAATTAGGCAGCTTTAAAATGACTGTGATACTCAGCTCCTTCTAGACATTTACTGGTGTGGTTACAAACATGGTGAAGTCAAGAGAATGGTCCAGGAAGACAAGAGAAGAGGTGATTACTCTTCACAGGAAGGGCAATGGCTATAAGAAGATTGCAAAGATTTTAAACATACCAAGAGAGACCATAGGAAGCATCATTCGCAAATTCAAGGCAAAGGGCACTGTTGAAACGCTACCTGGTCGTGGCAGAAAGAAGATGCTGACTTCGACTGCTGTGCGCTACCTGAAGCGTAGAGTGGAGAAAAGTCCCCGTGTGACTGCTGAGGAACTGAGAAAATATTTGTCAGATGTGGGTACTGAAGTTTCAGCTCAGACAATACGGCGCACACTGCGTAATGAAGGCCTCCATGCCAGAACTCCCAGGCGCACCCCCTTGCTGTCTCCAAAGAATAAGAAGAGTCGACTGCAGTATGCCAAAAGTCATGTGGACAAACCACAGAAGTTTTGGGATAGTGTTCTGTGGACTGATGAAACAAAATTAGAACTGTTTGGGCCCATGGATCAACGCTATGTTTGGAGGAGGAAGAACAAGGCCTATGAAGAAAAGAACACCTTGCCTACTGTGAAGCATGGCGGGGGGTCAATCATGCTTTGGGGCTGTTTTGCTTCTGCAGGTACAGGGAAGCTTCAGCCTGTGCAAGGTACCATGAATTCTCTTCAGTACCAGGAGATATTGGTTGACAATGTGATGCAGTCCGTCACAAACCTGTCACGGTTCCCGGATCCCACCACGCAGTACTTAACCCCCAACACTCCACAAAACTCAGAAGCTACCATCTGTCTGGTCCTTAGAATTGGCCACCTAAACTAGCTAGACAGAAAAGGGTTAACAATACGGAGAGGAGTCAGCCGAGCCAGAATCAGGAATACAGAGTTCAGAATGGTCAAATGGAATAGCCGGGTCGGTATCAGAGCAGTAGCGTAGTACAAGAAAATAGTCTAGGGCAACAGAAGGCAGAATGGTCAGAACACAAGCAGAGGTCAATAACAGGTTAAATCAATTTAGCAGTCAGGTACAAGGAGCTCAGGTATGGATAACCACGATCTGGCAACTTCTGAAACTATACTGAGGGTTTTTAAAGACCTTCACCAGACCACGCCCCCCACTCAAGCCACACCTCATGCAATCACCTCCCTGCCTGTCTCCATTTAAACCGGGCAGTGGTCAGCGAGCAGCATCAGACTTGCTGTCCTCAAGCACACAGGTAGGGCTGGAAGCCCCCAACGTTACAGTACCCCCCTCTCCACGGGAGGCCACCGGACGACCAACAGGACGAGCGGCAATACGACCACCAGGGCGATCGGGGTGCGAGGCATGGAACGCCCTGACCAACCTAGAGGCAGACATGTCGGAAGCTGGAATCCAGGACCGGTCTTCCGGGCCATAGCCCACCCAATCGACCAAGTACTGCAGGACACCCCTGCACAACCTAGAATCCAAAACCCTCCTAACCTCATACTCTGATTCACCATCAACCTGAACAGGTGGAGGAGGAGGAGGAACGACCCGCGTGTACCTGTTACACAACAAAGGTTTCAGTAGGGAGGTGTGGAAGACGTTGTGCATGCGAAGATGTTTAGGAAGGGCAAGAGCATAAGCCACAGGATTAATGCGGCGAATGATCTTATATGGACCTATAAACCGAGGTGCCATTTTCATAGAAGGCACCCGCAACTTCACGTTCCTAGTGGACAACCAAACTCTATCCCCTACGTTATAGGAGGGAGCTTGTAACCTATGCCTGTCAGCCTTGCGTTTCTGGACAGCAACATTGCGCTCCATATTTACGCAAATCTGTCTCCAAATCTCTTGTAGTTGAGTGAGATGGTCATCGAGAGCCGGGATGGCCTGTTCATTAAACTGAAGCGGTAGAGCCGGAGGGAAAAAACCATAGATAGCAGAAAAAGGAGAGTGGCCAGTGGTCTCATTAACGGCGTTATTACGTGCATACTCAGCCCAGGGCAACAACTCCGACCAATTGTCTTGTTGTTGTGTGGTAAAGCAACGTATGTACTGCTCGAGACCCTGATTTGCCCTCTCTGCTGCCCCATTGGTTTGTGGATGGTATGCTGAAGAGAAGGCCAATCGCACCCCCATCTCCGCACAGAAAACCCTCCAGAAACGAGAGACGAACTGAGCTCCTCTGTCAGAGACTATTTCAGACGGAACCCCATGTATTCGTACAATCTCTCTAGCAAAGACAACCGCCAGTTCTTTGGCTGTAGGAAGCTTAGGTAAAGGGACAAAATGAGCCATTTTGGAGAAGCGGTCTACAACTGTCAGAACCACAGTATGACCTTTGGACTTCGGCAAGTCCACAATAAAATCCATAGATAGATGAGACCAAGGCCTCTTAGGCGTGGGTAAAGGCTGCAATAGACCGACAGGCAAGGTTTTACTGGTTTTGCTTCTGGCACAGATTTGACAAGCCAAAACAAACAGGCGTACGTCCTGTCGCATGGTGGGCCACCAGAACTGTCTGGAAATACTGGTAAGAGTCTTAGTAATACCAGGATGACCTGCTGGTTTAGAATCATGAAACATTATGAGTAATTCTTGTCTTTCCTTTTCAGGTACAAACAACATATCTGGAGGCTTGTCAGGTGGAGCCCCCACTTGAGCTGCCTGGAGACGTTCCAGGAAAGGCGAGGAGACAGACAAGACTGTGGAAGCCACAATACGTTCAGGAGGAACTATAGGATTGTGGTCTTGTGTATTAGATTCATATGGGTCATATTGACGTGATAAGGCATCAGCCTTTACATTGCGGTCACCTGGTCTGTAAGTCAATACAAAATTAAACCGGGACAGTAGCAATGACCACCTGGCCTGTCTCGAGTTCAACCGTTTAGCATCCCCGATGTACGTAAGGTTCTTATGATCAGTGATTATCAACAAAGGATCAAGAGTACCTTCCAACAAATGTCTCCACTCTGACAGGGCAGACACAATAGCAAGCAATTCTCTGTTGCCAATATCATAATTGCGTTCTGCTGGTGATAATTTTCTTGAAAAGAACCCACAAGGATGTAGTGGTTTCCTTGGAGATTCTCTTTGAGACAGGACAGCCCCAATGCCTATCTCAGAAGCATCAACCTCAAGAATAAACGGAATCCTGGGATCAGGATGCCGTAACACGGGAGCGGAAGTAAAAGCCTGTTTGAGGGCTTCGAATGCTTGTTTAGATTGAGAAGACCAGATGTGGTTCTTCAGACCTTTACGTGTCATATTAATGATAGGAGAGGCTATAGCGGAATAATTCTTGATAAATCTCCTATAATAGTTAGAAAACCCCAGAAACCTCTGTATGGCTTTGAGACCTTGAGGAAGAGGCCATTCTGAGATGGCCGTGAGTTTAGAAGGATCCATCTCAAAACCCTCTGGAGTGATAATATACTCAAGGAATTTCACAGTAGTAATGTCGAATAAACACTTCTCTAGTTTGCAATAAAGACCATTGTCCAGTAATTTAGCTAATACCTGTCTGACATGTGCATGGTGGGTTTTCAGATCGGGAGAGTAAATCAATATATCGTCTAGGTATACTATAACAAAGGTTTGCAAGAAATCTCTGAGCACATCATTAATAAAATCCTGGAATACCGCTGGAGCATTACAAAGACCGAAAGGCATGACCAAGTATTCATAATGCCCACTCCTGGTGTTAAATGCTGTTCTCCACTCATGCCCCTCTTTTATGCGTATCAAATTGTAAGCTCCTCTTAAATCAAGTTTAGTGTATACTGCTGAACCCCTTAACCTGTCGAACAGTTCCGATATGAGAGGGATAGGGTACACGTTCTTAATGGTGATCTTGTTAAGCCCCCTATAATCAATACACGGGCGTAGATCTCCCTCTTTTTTCGACACAAAAAAGAATCCAGCCCCTGCTGGAGAAGAGGAACATCGGATAAAACCTCTCTCCAAATTCTCCTTGATATACTCTTCCATAATTTGGTTCTCCTTTATGGAACGAGGGTATACTTTGCCTCGGGGAGGCATGGTACCTGGATGAATATCAATAGCACAATCATATGGTCTATGTGGAGGTAGTTTGTCTGCCTCTCTTTTATCAAATACAGCCCTGAGGTCTGCATATTGTTCAGGAACTTCAGTAGACAATGGAGGGGCTGTGGGTGTGTTCAGGGCACCGACATGCTGAATGGGTATTAAACAAGTCCCAAAACATGCAGAACTCCAAGACAGTATCTCTCCTTTAACCCAATCAATAACGGGATTGTGTTCCACCAACCAGGGGAAACCAAGTACAACAGGATTGGGAGGTGAGTGGATAACTTGGAATATGATCTTTTCTTTATGCAAGAGACCAGTAGTAAGAACTACTGTAACCGTATCGTGAGTAATCCTAGGGCAGGATAACGGCCTGCCATCTATGGCTTCAACGGCTAAGGGTGTCTCTCTTACAACCAGAGGTAGAGAAATGGAAGAAGCGTAGTTAACATCAATAAAGTTACCAGCAGCCCCAGAATCCACAAAAGCGGTATTATGTGTGGTCTTGGTCTCCCAAGCCAAGGATACTGGTAACATAAGTTTAGTGTCTTTGATAGGAGACATGCATGTCACACCCAAGGCCTGTCTCCTCAGCTGCCTTAGGTGTGGTAGTTTTCCGGCTTATCATGCATCTTAGGGCGAGTAGGACATTGAAATCGTACATGTCCCTCCAAACCACAATACAGGCACAATCCCTCACGAAAACGCCTTGTTCTCTCCTCCTCTGTAAGCCTAGTACGGCCTAGTTGCATAGGCTCTGAGGGAGGAGATAACTCTCTGGGTGGTGCTTGAAAGACAGGGGCCAACCTAGGTAACGGTCTCTTGGGTCTCTCTCTTGGAGTCCTTCTATCCCTTATCTGATTATCCAGATCTATACAGTAATCAATGAGTTCACACAATACCTCAGGTAGTTTACGTGGAGCTAATTCATGCATCAACGACTCTGATAACCCCTCCATAAACGCCAGAACCAGTGTCTCATTTGTCCAGTTCACATCAGAAACTAAGGTTTTAAATTCTATGGCATAATCAGACACAGTCCTGTTCCCTTGACGTATGCGGAACAAGGATTTGCCGGCTATCGTGGCCTTTCTGGTAGGATTAAATGTACGTTGTAACTCGGCTATGAATTCTTTATAATCCCGTACAATAGGTCTTTCTGCCTCCCATAAAGGAGTCGCCCATGTCAACGCTCTGCCAGACAGATGGTTAATAATAAACCCCACTTTGGCAATGTCAGAGAAAAACATTTGTGGATTTAATTTAAAATGAATATCCACATGGACCAAAAATCCCCGGCACTCAGAGGGAGTACCGTCAAACCTCATAGGAGCGCTCATGTGTACCTGGGATGTCTGAACGACAGGGGGCACAGGTATAGCAGGCGGGGGTGCAACCCCAACTGGTTCCAGGTGTGCAGTACGATTCAGGATAGTTTGTAAGGCAATGGCAAACTGATCCATCCTATGATCCTGCTCATCCTGTCTGGATACAAAGGTAGCCAAGTGCTGTGTTAAATCTGCGGGATCCATATTGGCCAGATCGTAATGTCACGGTTCCCGGATCCCACCACGCAGTACTTAACCCCCAACACTCCACAAAACTCAGAAGCTACCATCAGTGTAGCTGTGAATGATCCCTATCTGTCTGGTCCTTAGAATTGGCCAGGTAAACTAGCTAGACAGAAAAGGGTTAACAATACGGAGAGGAGTCAGCCGAGCCAGAATCAGGAATACAGAGTTCAGAATGGTCAAATGGAATAGCCGGGTCGGTATCAGAGCAGTAGCGTAGTACAAGAAAATAGTCTAGGGCAACAGAAGGCAGAATGGTCAGAACACAAGCAGAGGTCAATAACAGGTTAAATCAATTTAGCAGTCAGGTACAAGGAGCTCAGGTATGGATAACCACGATCTGGCAACTTCTGAAACTATACTGAGGGTTTTTAAAGACCTTCACCAGACCACGCCCCCCACTCAAGCCACACCTCATGCAATCACCTCCCTGCCTGTCTCCATTTAAACCGGGCAGTGGTCAGCGAGCAGCATCAGACTTGCTGTCCTCAAGCACACAGGTAGGGCTGGAAGCCCCCAACGTTACAAAACCTGAGGCTTGGGAGACGTTGGACCTTTCAACAGGACAATGATCCCAAGCATACCTCCAAGTCCACTAGAGCATGGTTGCAGATTAAAGGCTAGAACATTTTGGAGTGGCCATCGCAGTCACCTGACTTAAATCCGATTGAGAACCTCTGGTGGGACTTAAAGAAAGCAGTTGCAGTGCGCAAGCCTAAGAATGTGACTGAACTGGAGGCTTTTGCCCATGACGAATGGGCGAAGAAACCCGTAGATCGCTGCAAGACACTTGTGTCAAGCTATGCTTCACATTTATAACTGTAAAAGGATGTTGTATTAAGTACTAAGATTGAATGTCACTTGGGGGTTGAATAAAACTGATAATGATGTGAGCACAGAAAAGACATTTGTGGTTATTTCATTATAAATGTTACAAGGTGGAAAGCCTGCCCAGAGGGCAGTCTATTGTGGATATACTGCCCCTGCTCATGGATATATGCCCCAGCTCATGGATATTGCCCCAGCACGTGGATACTGCCCCAGCACGTGGATACTGCCCCAGCTCGTGGATACTGCCCCAGCTCGTGGATATTGCCCCAGCACGTGGATATTGCCCCAGCTCCTGGATATTGCCCCCCAGCTCATGGATATTGCCCCCCAGCTCATGGATATTGCCCCCCAGCTCCTGGATACTGCCCCCCAGCTCATGGATACTGCCCCCAGCTCCTGGATATTGCCCCCAGCTCATGGATACTGCCCCCCCAGCTCATGGATACTGCCCCCAGCTCCTGGATATTGCCCCCCAGCTCCTGGATATTGTCCCCAGCTCATGGATATTGCCCCCCAGCTCCTGGATATTGTCCCCAGCTCATGGATATTTCCCCCCAGCTGGTGGATATTGCCCCCCCAAGCTCTCATGGATATATGCCCCAGATCAGACCCCAGACTAGATATGGGGCGGCTGTTCGAATGCTCTATCGGCATTCGAACAGCTGCCCCATGAGCTCCGCGCCATACTTACCTTTCCGAGCGGCGCCGGGGAAGTGAAAGTTTCCCCGCTTCCGGTCGTTGAAGGACCCAAGTCGCGGTCACGTGGGACTCCCACGTGACCGGGGCTTTGGTCCTTCAAAGAGCGGAAGCGAGGGAACTTTCCCTCCGCCGCTCGGGGGTTGGATGCGCGCGGCAGCCGGGTAGAGGCTGCGAGCGCAGCCTCTACCCGGCTGCTGTGTGCATCTTGTAACCGCCACGGCGAGCGCACAGCCGGCTCGTGCCGCGGCGGTTGCATGCGCGCGCAACCAACCGCCGCTGGTTGCGCGCGCATGCGCAGAGTAAGGCTTGGCGACGGACACGCCAAGCCTTCCTCAATTATAGTATAGATGTTATATTTGTCTGACCTACACGTGCCTCTTTGATTTAATTGTAAGCAAGATGACTGAATGATCAAAATCAATGTCAAACTGGCCAAAACACTCAATTTCAGTGGGGGTTGAATAATTTTGAACAGAACTGTATAACAGAAGATGGAAACACAGGGGCAAGGCAGGGAAGGGGCTGACTAAGATACATAACACAGGCACAAGGCAGGAAGGGAGAGCTAGACACAGAGGGAATTTACGGAAGACACCAGATGGATGAGACAGGAACTAAAGTAAGTCCACAGTAAGGAATAGGCTGTGAGTCCAGGAAAAAATGCAGGCTGAGGTTCTTGGAAGCCACTTAGGGGTCTTGGAACAACAAATCTGTAGGCAAGGTCCAGGAGCAAATCCAAGCGTCACGGGCTGGCGGGAAAGCAAACAATCTCCAGTGTAAAAGGCCAAGGGTCTGGTATACAGGAATCAGGGTATCAGGCGTCTTTGCAGGCAGGATCAACAAAGAGACAAGCTACAACTACAATGCAGAAGCACTGTGTATTGGGTGTTCCACCCTTAAGTAGGGATGAACAAGGCTGGTGATTAGGCACACCTGTGGCTAGGTCTATGCTTACAGGAGAACCAGGATAGGGGCAGGGCATGAAGAGTGCTGCCAGACCTATGGCAGAGCATTACCGGCTTTGGCCTTCCCAGAGTGCCGGCAGCGTTATCCTTTACACATTTAACCTTTTAACTGCTATGATATTTTGAAATAAAAGATCTAGAACCCTACGTTTTCATTTTTGGAAAAGAAACACAGGAGATAGATAATTATCTTCTGCTACATGTGAACACAAAATTATGGACCAATTAACATTTAGTTGCTGTACTGATTGAATATATTTTTTTACCGTTATTAGATGAATTATAGCAATTATAAAACACAAGAAAATAAAGGTTGGAGTGGCTAGTATTTGTACTTAATATATACAGTATCTCACAGAAGTGAGTACACCCCTCACATTTTTGTAAACATTTTATGATATCTTTTCATGTGACAACACTGAAGAAATGACACTTTGCTACAATGTAAAGTAGTGAGTGTACAGCTTGTATAACAGTGTAAATTTGCTGTCCCCTCAAAATAACAACACACAGCCATTAATGTCTAAATCGCTGTCACATGACACCGGGGAGGGAAAATGGCTATTTGGGCCCAATTTGGACATTTTCACTTAGAGGTGTACTCACTTTTGTTGCCAGCGGTTTAGACATTAATGACTGTGTGTTGAGTTGTTTTGAGGGAACAGCAAATTGACACTGTTATATAAGCTGTACATACACTACTTTACATTGTAGCAAAGTGTCATTTCCTCAGTGTTGTCACATGAAAAGATATAATAAAACATTTGCAAAAGTGTGAGGGGTTTACTAATTTCTGTGAGATACTGTATATCTGCAGGGTTGGTTCCAGACTTTTCAGTAGTTGTGCGGAATTATGATTTGTCCCCCCATGAAGCTGAAGTTAACTTCTAATTCGCCCAGTATATAATTGATGAAAGTATTGATTCAATAAATACTAATTTACAACAGCAGCACAATTTACAGATACGTTTACAACAACTCGTTATATTTACTGCAAGGTTGGAGTAGAGTCCAAGATATTTCTACAGGAAACTCATATGAAGAAATCTATGTATTTGATGTAGAAATGTGTAATTGTTCACATTGTTGTTTACTGAAGTAATATTTTCATCAATAATAAGCTGGGTGAAATAAAAGCTGAGTGAATAAAAAGCTAAACTCAGGACCGAATAAGAAGCTTCCTAAATAAGGAGCTAAACTCAACTTCATTGCCCCCCCCCCCATACACACATTCAAGTACATCAATGTATAAATTCAGTGTGGCGAAGTATAAAAAGTTGGGAACATTAACACAGTATTAGGCAGATACATTATTTTACTCTATGGCTAGTTTTACAGTATGTTAAGAAAAAAGTCTGGATGATAGAATAAAACCATTAGTGCCATTTCCTGCAGAATTTTATATTTTAGTAATTTATTTTCTAAATGTGTCTATCACCCAAAGGCCCATTGAATGCATATTAGCTGAAAGACTCTATCCAAACAACCAGCAAATCTTCCTGCAGTACTCATACCTGTCAGCGCAGCCAGTGCTGCATGATAAATGCTATGACATTTGAGCGCTCAGCGATATTCAGCAGATCTATGAGTGTATACACTTTCAGTCTTTCTCTGACATTACCCAGAGATCAAGTGTCTGCACAAAAAGGACAGCATTTGCTTCAGTGACGATCTTAGACAGTGGATCACAAGGAATCATTCAATGTCAACTTTTCACTATATTCACATTCGAACCTTCAAACTAAATGAACCCTCATTGGTTTTTACTTAATGAATTACAAACTTTTAAAGCTTGAGGTACATCTGCTGCCTACATAGGTGTTTCTAGAGGGAGGACAGGGGGCAATCCCCCCCAGGTTATTCCTTGCCCCCCCCACACCACAGACCAGCATCCAGCTTCCCCCACTTATTCAGAATGCTGTTTCTCCGTCTCCATGCATCCTACGTGGTTGATCGAGGTGTCATTGGAAAGGGCAGAGTCTGGCCTTTCCAATGATATCAAATCTATTCATTGTAAAATAAATATCATAAATAATAAAACAAAAACGTAACATTTGTTTTCACAGGGCTGAAATGGTTCAGCAGTGAAAGGGTTAATGGTCAGACTATTGTGTATTAATTTAGTTTTTGCCTTGGTTTAGTTGTATATTAAAGGTTAATGGACAGGCTTCATCCCTCACAGTATACATTTTATTTTTTCTTTATTATTGGCATTTTAGGAGTTAATGGGTAGGCTACATGCCCCACAGTGTATTCATGTCATGTTTTCCCTTGATTAATGACATTTTAGGGGTTAATGTGTAGGCTACATGCCTCACAATGTATTGATTTCATGTTTTCCCTTGATTACTGGCATTTTAGGGGTTAATGGGTAGGTTACATGTTTCAGTGTATTCATTTCATGTTTTCTCTTGGTAACTGTCATTTTAGGAGTTAATGGGTAGGCTACATGCCCCACAGTGTATTCATGTCATGCTTTCCCTTGAATAATGGCATTTTTAGGGGTTAATTGTTAGCTACATGCAGCACTATTTATTATTTTATTGTATTTCCCTGGGTTTATGGCATATTAGGGATTATTATGGAAGTTAGAATCTTAAGGGGCTATTCATCTTTAGATCCTTTACTTTTTGTTACATTTCGGAGAATCAATTTCTCCAAAAATATGGTCAATTCCCTATTTAGCGAATGGTCACCATAATTTTCGAAAATTGGAGTCTCTGAAGCAGTTATCAGATGTCGGCAAAAGCTGTCGAATGACAAATAAAATATTGAATTTATGTATCAGATTAGTACAACAAAAAGGTATCATTCACCACATAGCTCATTGCAGCACATTTCTCTGGGATTTTGGAATCTTATTTATATATACTTTCTTTTTTCAGTGGTATGGATTTAATGGAGAAAATTATTAGTGCCCGCCCAGTTCGACTGTGATCTGCTTGAGATGGGCTGAGGATAGTCTTCCTTTTGGGTTGCTAAATCATTAGTCCTATGTTATCAGAGAGGCTAAATGACCCTGTACAATCTATCCTAAAAGTAGCGAAACAATTTTATTTTGCAACTGGGCTCAAGAGTATGATCTGACAGCATTTTAGCACCTTGGTCTAAAAAAAACACAGTTCGCCAGCTGGTCCAGCATGGAGCCCAATGCAGCAGTACCTCCTTTTGGCCACCAGATGGTGACGTCTGACTATCAAATTGGCTACTACAGTAAGGAATAAAATGGGAATATTCCAAAATATTTATTATTGTACATTTCATTAAAATTGGGTTTCTAAAATACCACTGGCTCCTGGCAGTGGTTTTCTAGAAAGTCAATTAGAAGTGAAGAGGTTAACTTATAGTGAGCAGCCGCTAAAGTCGAGCCACAAATTAAATATACTGGCCTCAGCCGGGGGGGGGGGTCCTAACAGGATTGCAAAGGATGGAGTGGCAAAGGGGCCTGTCAGTCTTTTAGGCCCTTTCCTCAGTAGCAGAGTAATACAAACAGGGCTCCGTTTCGAAAGCTGCTCGACCCCATATACATTATAGTTAAAGGGATAACTGTAGCATGACTCCAGTTGGAATTTGTAGTTTTTGTGCCTTTAATCCATTGCCCGGCACCTGTTGATGACAGAAGAACAAGCTGCTCTTTATGCTCCCCCTCCCAGGTAGGGCATGCTGATTTATTTCATTGCGTTTTTTTGTTTTTTTTTAACATTACTGGTGTAAGCCTGGTTTGCTCCTGGATTTGCAGCACAGAGTCCTGGCCTCCTCCTCTCCTGTAATCTGAGCTGTTCACCCAAGCTTAAAATATATATATATTATTAACCTCATCACTGCTGAGCCATTTCACCTCTGTGAGATGAACTAATTTTGACCATTTTGTGCTCATCCTGTTTAAACACGATTTGAAGTCATGTTTTATTGTAGGCAGGGGGTACCTAGGGGGGCGGGCCGCAACGGGTGACACCACCTGCTAGGGTGACACCCTAAAAAAATATATATATTTTGCAAATTATTTTACCAGGAGGGATATATTGAGATTTCACTAATTTTCCAGTATGTACTGGGTAGGCAAGACCTAGGCTGGCACTTTCCAGGGGGTGGCAAAAAACCCACCACTAAAGGGGTTACTCACATTTTAATGTTCTGTTGTTCCCTGCACATTGGGGAATCAAATTTCCCCACCCTGCAGTGAATTCACCATTCACCACAGGATCCCGAAGTGCAGGGAGTCAGCCTACTTAGGCTATGGTCAGACGTGCGCATTTTGTATGGACTGTGCGTCCATGCAGTACAGACGTACTTTCTGACGGAAGAAGCAGTAGTGGCCACACAGTCCGCTTTTTTCACTGACGGATGTAGCAGGGCAAATAAATTAAAATGCAAAACCATTTTGTCCGTGAAAAATGCTGGACGTATAAATGCAGTCCGTCTGACCACGATCCATCACTCACACACAAAGCTATGCAGACGTTGCGGACGCAGCGCACTTTGTGCGGCCGTTCTAGGGGTTGTACGTTCTTGCCTAACTTGCGTCCGTTTGCCGCGGTCGTTGTGCATCCACAGTTCAGTGCGGACGTACTTCGTATGTGGGACTCCATTGGCCTTTATTTCATGCTATCATGGACATACTTTTGTGCGCCATCACGGACGTGAACACTACGCTCGTCTGAAACGATCCTTAACGAAAATGTCTGGAATTTACATATAAGGTCCTATGATTGATAATAAAAAGTTCTCTTACAGAAAAAATAAAAACCACTACAGGATGATATGCTGTGAGCTTTCAAAATCACTTAAAAATAACAATTATCCAAAAAGAATCTACACTAGCCCCTTATTGCACAGCACAGAGGACGCATGAATGATCCACCATCAGCAGATTCATAATATATCATTATTATATGTATACGTCATGTCCTGCCAGAATGCTATAACTAAAAATATTTTTGAAAACATTAAAAAAAGTGCGTGTGATTTTTTTTTTCTTCACATCTTAAAGTTGGGGGCGGGGGGGGGTGCCAAACATAGGATCCGCCCGGTTGCCAAATGTTCTAGGTACGCCCTTGATTGTAGGACCCAGACAAATTATATATAACTTTTTTTCAGCAGACTCGGCAGGTTCAAAATATGTCATTACTATATGTATACGTCATGTCCTTCAAAAATGCTATAACAAAACAATTTAAAACAAATGCAAATTTCCATTCACATTTCAATCATTTACAGCTTCTAAAATAATTTTTTAACATTTTGTTATCCAAACCTTTGTGGTTATATATTCTATGGCATACTCTTCTTAAGAAAAATTTGAAATAGAAACCTGTTACTGCATTTTTATGAGAAAACACACAATTTTAACTAAAACTGGAAAAAAAGAAATGTTTTGCTTGTATTTCAACATTGTTTTATGAATAGTATTACTCGGTATGAAACACTGAACTTACTCACAGCATGGGAAATGAGGTGAGAAACAGCAGTGTATTGCTCATTTTATACGTGACAAATGGACAATGCCATTGCGCTAGAACAAAAAATAAATACATTTTAAAAACTTATTTTAGGTATGTTTTTTTACCTGATATTTTATAAGTTCATGTTTGGTATCATTAGAAAGGCCAGACTCTGAGCTGTCCAATGACACCTAACACAACTTTTTGGGGTGTAAAGAATGGAAATACCGTTGTGTTGTGTTTTAGATTGAACAATGTGTAATAAAACATTGCGCCATCACCTCCACATATGGTCCCGGCCGTGTGAGTTAGAGTAGTGGCATTGTTTGATGTATAAGTATAAGCAAATAATGCTACCACTTTAGAAATGAGAAACAAACAAAAAAAAATTTGCATTTAATATTTTTTCTATTTTTACAAATTATATAGTCATATTTGGAATCGTTGGAAAGGCCAGACTCTGACCTTTCCAAAGACACCTCAAATGACTTTCTGCAGTTTAAAATTCAGAGATGCAGTTTTCCAAAGGACCACTGCACCCCCTCGCAGCAGTGGGTTTTTGACGGAACAATTCGCAGTAACGCATCACCTCCACATTTACTGGCATTGTGGGAAATGAGAAGGTGAGTTAGTGCAGCATCACTGTTCACTTTATAATTGAAAAATGAGCAATAGTGGTGCATTTAAAAAAGAAAATAATTTTTTTAAATTTTTTTACAGGGAAACCATGGCGTGTGTGGGACATGCTTCTGTGAGTCCCCATGATGTTCCCCACGTGTTCTCCGCAACCAAGGGGTTAAGGATTATTTACCATTTCACATGTAGTAAATGTAATCTTAAACATGATATACCCTAAGGACTTACATTAGGAAAGAGAATACAAAACCCTTTCCAACAATGTATCACGGGTAGCAATAGAAATGCGGGAAGCTAAAAGACCCAATTAATGCAGCAGACTCTGCTGCATTAATACATTTGTTTTTTACTGGTTAAGGTAGACTGGGGACATTATCATGCTTCAGAAAAAAAACAGAACGGGCAAGTATATTACAGTGACTATTGTTGGGGTAGAAGCAGTAATTGGCACAGGAAATGGAGCAGTAAGTGATTCAGCTGTAGTGAGCATGATGCAAGATTTTTTAAACCAAGAGCATTCACCATTATGTCATTCTTTTATTTTTATACCTTCCCTTGAATGTAAGCTCTTTAGGGAGCACGTGCCTCTCTACCACTTTTGTTTCCCTCTATTCCTTGTCATAATTTATACTTCTGTAACATGCTAAAGTATATCTCGGCACAATACAACTAAAATAATAATAAAAATGTTTATTTATTTTATTCTAATTTTACAATTATTGACCAACCAAACAATGTTTGAAAGATTGTGCTATTTTCTTTCAAATAAAATACATTGAGGGTCTATAGGATTCATGGCAGTGGGAAAAGAAGGGTGTAAATCAGTGTTTCCCAAACCTATCCTTGGGACCCTCAACCAGGCCAGATTTTGCACATCACCTTGGGGAAATGCAGACTGAATCTTGCAATCACTGAGCAGCAAATCATATCACCTGTGCTGTGCTTCAGATATCCTGCAAACCTGGCGTGTCAGTGGGTCCTGAGGACAGGTTTGAGAAACTTGTCTAAATGAAGTGGTAAAAAAGACAAACCCAAATTTTAGCATATAACTCATAATGCAGAATTAACATGTGCGCCTGGGACGACCAACATTTCCAGTCAGATCTCAATCTTGTCAATGTATATTGCAACAAAGAAGCAGCAACCCCAACAATAAATCAATCTACAAACTTTACTTATGCTTTACAAGAGCCAAGAAGAGGACTGACAGGTCTATTCAAAGAAAGGTGAAACTCAAGAGAATGACTGGAGAAGTGAAAAATCCAGGTCAAAATAGCCAAACCACAAAAATCTCTCATTTATCTCCCTTTCCAATTCGGTTATTTGGTCTACATTGGTCTCATCTCCTGCCATTCTCCTGAGTTTCACCTTTTAGTGAATAGACCTGTAAATGCAGGGAGAGTTCTAGTGTTACTATTGTTACTAATGATGTGAAAGTGTCCTAAATAGTACAGATACATGGTGTTACTGTACTTTGTGTATGTAGGAAATAGGCCCACCGCAATGTGTTATGTTTACAATAATGGCATTTTATGGAAGCTACATAATTTATAACTTCATCATGATCAAAGACAAATAGGCATATACTACTTATTCAACTATATTACAAATCTGATTCTACAAGAGTATTTGACTGGAAGTCCGTTAACTGGTTGGTATTAATATTGGTATTAACCAAGACCCAGAGAAAAGTACTGCAAGATAAAGGATACAATTTAGTTCTAGAAGTATTCATCTCAACAAATCTGTATAGTATATAAAAATACATGAAAATGTAAAATTTTGAAACTTTAGACTATTTCGACATTTATGGAAAATGGCTGCCTGTACGAATTTTTGTTTACCCTAGCTTGAATTGTCAACTATGCATCCCATGCCATCTATCAAATATATATTAGGTTAAAATTGTTTAAATTAAAAGCTCTTGGCAGTGAAGAGATTAAGAAAGTATTATGTCAACTTCTTGGACACTATTATTTATATTGTCTTAATTAGGGATGAGCCGAACACCCCCGTGTTCGGTACGGATGAGCCGAACACCCCCCTGTTCGGTTCGCATTCGAACTCGAACAGTTTCAAAAGTTTGAGTTCGAACTCGAACCGAAGTCAATGCAAGTCAATGGGACTTGAAAGTTCGATTTTTAGAGTGCCCTCCAAGAGGGCATATATGCTAGATATTTGCCATAAAAGGTGTATGGGGGTCCGGGTAGTGCCCTGGGGGACAGGAAACAAGGACAAAAAGTTTTAAAAAAGTCGTTTTTAAAAGAACAGTGAGTTTTCCATAAAATAAGGGTTAAAAATAAAAACAAAAAATTCCTTCAAATATCGTGCCTAGGAGGTCCCCATAACCTGCCCGTGAAGTGACGGATTTCTAGGATGTATAGAAACATTTAAAAACAAAAAAATGACATTTCAAATGACGGTAAACGGTTTTCCTTTAATCTATTTATAAATAACTGCTTGGGGCGGCAGCCTGTATGAAAAGACATTTTAGGACGCGCAGAGCAAGTTTAGTGATTTTTTGGGCTAAATTATGGTGAAACTTATGCATTTGGATGAAAGTAACAATAGGTGCTTTAAAATTGGGCCTTTAGTGTCGGCAACAGTGCCGTCACACTGTAACCCCTCTGTGGTATTGTTGTGGAAGAGTGCAGGGTTGGACCCTGCGGTCCAATATTAAAATGAAATAAATAAATAAAATTAAAATGTGTCGCCTTACCTTAGCCTGGTGGTCAGTGGGGGCTCCTCCCTGGATCCTTGTTGTGAGGAAGGGGGGTGGGAAGGGGGGTCTGCCGTGGCTCCCTCCCTGGAGTCCCTGCGCCGCCTCTCTGCCACATGCACCCGGCTGGCAAGCCCACATGGCCAGCCCGCACAGTGGCAGCTCTGTCATCCGGGGGCCGCATGCTCCTCAAGGGATCCTTGGGAGGCCATGGCGGGCTGCCCTCTACAGTGCCTGATTAGATGGCCTCGTCTGCCTGATGTTTTAGCAACAAGAATGTTTTATCCCATAGGCTTCAATGTTAAAAGTATTCCCGTTTTAATTCAATATCTAATAAACCATTGCTTATAATATTCTGCAGTAAAGAGTCTCTTTATTTCTACATTTTTTTAGGATTTTTTAAGCATTTTTTTAAAAAAAATCAAAAATTTTTGAACTTATGGCGAACATCCCAAAAAGTTCGAAGTTCACGAACTTTGGAACGGCCTATGTTCGAATCGAACTCCGAACCGATCGAACCAAACAGCTCATCCCTATTCTTAATAAATACCTGTAAGAGTTATCATGCAATATAATGTGTTCAGTATTTATACTGATACTCTATTTCAAATTATAAAGCTCTGAAGTAATGTTTCAGATTTCGATGTTTTGCTAGACCAGATGAAAACCATCAGTATACACCCTATAAGGTATTGGGACAAACCTCTTAATTAAATTCAGGTCTTTCAAACAAACCCAAAGCCATAGATGTATAAAATCAAGCACCTTCCATACATATCTATCAAAAAAACAAAAAATGGTTTGTTCTGAAGAGCAAAGTGAATTCTGGCATGGCACGGTGATAGGATGCCACCTTTCCAATAAAACAGTTTGTGAAATTTCATCACTGCTAGATATTTCAAGGTAGACTATAAGTGGTATTAATATCAGCCTAAAAATTCTGCGGTGGCAGGAGCTTCATGGTTTCCATGGCTGAGCAGCTGTGGGAAGGTCTCACATCAGCAAGTAGAATGCCAAGTGTCAGAGTGGGGTAAAGCATGCCACCACTAGCCTATGGCGCAGTGGAAACATGCTCTGTGGAGTGACAAAGCACTCTTCTCTGTTTGGCAGACTGATGGGCAAGTTTGTGTTTGGCAGATGCCAGGAGAAGGTTACCTGTCTGTCTGTATTGTGCCAACTGTAAAGTTTGGTGGAGGAGGGATAAGGGCTGTTTTTCAGTGGTTGGGTTAGAAACCTTACTTCCAGGAAGGGAAATATTAATGTTTCAACATACCAAGACATTTTGGACAATGCAATGCTTCCAACCTTGTGGGAACAGTTTCGGGAAGGCGCTTTTCTATACCACCATAACTGAGCCCCAGTGCACAAAGGTCCATAAAGACACAGTCGAGTTTGGTGTGGCAGAACTTGACTGGCCCACACAGAGCCCTGACATCAAACCCACTGAACCCCTTTAGGATGAACTTGAACAGAGATTGTAAGCCAGGTCTTCTCATCATCAGTGTTTGACCTCACAAATGCTCTAGTGTGTGAATGGGCAAAAATTCCCACAGAAACAATCCAAAATCTTGTGGAAAGCCTTCCCAGAAGAATGGAAGCTGGCATTGCTGCAAAAAGGAGACTGACTCCATGTTAATGTCTTGTATTGCGATTGTGATGTCAAAAAAGTCCCTGTTGGTGTAATGGTCAAGTGTCCTAATACTTTGGTCCAAATAGTGTATATATGAGCTTATATTTTTGAAACACAATCAATTTATATTCAATAACATAAATTCAAGCCATATACAGAACTATTTAGGACAGGGCTAAAGGAGAGATTGCAAAGAAAATGTAGCTTTAACAGATTTACGAAACTTGCTGCATCTGAAACTCTTTTTCTAAAAACTTGTGAGTGGACGTTAATAATTGACTCCTATTCATGCAGGACACATCTTATCACTTACAAAAGCCAATACCGAAGCTTCTCAAAGCTACCAGTAAATAGATATAGAGCCCTCTTGCTCTGTTTATTATAGTTGGAGAACTATACTTGTCTCATAGGACAGAATGATAAAAAGAAATGTTAAAGTTCAATGATGCAGAGAGAAAAAGAGAAAATGAGTTGGGAAGATGACAGATTTCTAATAAAGCATCATATTGAACCAAAAGTGTATTCAGTTTTTGGCATTGAGAAATCTAATATACTGTAGATATACAGTGCTGCCATGAAGAAGGCACAACCAATACGAGTTGTTGCCCAAAATGATCTGTTAAATAGCCCAGGTGCCCCAGAGGATCCGGGCACCTGTCAGCATCTTGTCTTACTCTCTGTTAAAGCCACATCCCTAGCGGTCCGGTGGGACAGCCACCTGACCCCTTCAGTTCCCAGTAGTCTCAATCCTTGGTGGTTCAGTGGGGAAGCAATGTGGTCTACACCTCATCGGATGCAGACGGCATAACAGCTCTGTAGCACTAGTAGGTGCTTATTGTAGCGCTGCACAATAACATACCGTCACTGAGTGTTCAGTGATGATGTGTCAGTGTAGAGTTTGTGCTCTGACTCAGAGTGCTGGTTGGCACAAAGAAGTACTTACACGGTCTGTGTCTGACAGAGGTGGAGGCTGCATTGCTCTCCCACCGGAACAAAAGGAATTGGGGTAAATCAAAACTAAAAGGGCCCTGCAGCTTTCCCACCAGACCAGAGATTTAGGACCCAAAAATTTAAGTAGAAGAGTGGACGTTATATATATATATATATATATATATATATATATATTGAAAAGTCTACCATGCACTCACTCATGCTTATTGTCCAAAAAAGTGCCCGGTGCCTACCGCTAGGCTCAATATTCAAAATACAACTCAAAAGATCACGGTGGCACTCCAGTAGGGATGTGCGTTTCGGGTTTCGGAATTTCGGAATTTTCACGAAATTTCCCGATTCGTGTTTTCGGATGCGGCCGAATTTCCGAAAATTTTTAGATCCGAAAAGTTCAGATCCGAAATGTTTTCCGAGCCGAAACGAAATATTTTCGGATTTTTCGAATGGGCTTGAAATGTGGCAAACGAGGAGAACAGATGTTCCGAAAAACGAAAATTTTCCGAAAAACGAAAATTTTCCGAAAAACGAAAATTTTCCGAAAAATGAACATTTTCTGAAAAACGAAAATTTTTCGAAAAAACGAAAAGTCGATACAAAAAACGGGCAAAATGACACGAAAAATAGGAAAAATGGCCGATATGCCGAAAAATGTGCAATTCCGAAAAACGAAAATTTGCCGAAAAACCAAAATTTTGTAAAAACGAAAATTTTGTAAAAACGAAAATTTTCTGAAAAACGAAACTTTTTCGAAAAAACGAAAAGTCGATACAAAAATCGAGCACAGTGACACGAAAATACGAAAAATGGTCGAAATTCCGAAAAAAAAATGTACCCGAAAAACAGGTCGAACCGAATAGAATCGAAACCGAAATCGGTCGAAACGAGCCGAATCGAAAAGTTTAAAAATCCGAAAAATCGAACCGAATCGAACCGAAAAAAAAATCGGTGCACAAGCCTACACTCCAGGGCTGTAAAGATTCTTTATTCAATCCATAAAATCAACGTTTCAGCCTCTCCCCGAGGCTTTCATCAGGTATATCTTGATGAAAGCCTCAGGGAGAGGCTGAAACGTTGATTTTATGGATTGAATAAAGAATCTTTACAGTCCTGGAGTGCCACCGTGATCTTGTGAGTTGCATTTTTTTTATATATATATATATATATATATAATATATATATAACTCTCGGCATTCCGCAACTCAGAGACTTTTCAGTGCTTCTTCTAAAATTCCTTTATTAAATCATGGATACACTGTCATTGACATTGTATCCATGATTTTAGAAGAAGCACTGAAAAGTCTCTGAGTTGCGGAATGCCGAGAGTTCTATGATCATCTTTACCTGGTTCCTGCACCGGAGCATGATTCAATTGTTATCAGGTGTGCGGAGATCGAGTTCATTATATATATGTATAACAAAAATAACATATACAAGTGGGGATAATGAATGAACTGTTCTAATGAGTGAATTGGGAGGCATAATGAGGAAATACGGCGGGTATAATGTATAAAATAGGGGGCACAATAACTGAAATGTCGAGCATAATAAAATATTGGGAGGCAAAGAAATGAAATGGGGGAATAAGAAAAGAAACTTGGGCACAATAAATTAAATTATGCTAGGGGTAGGGATCAGAGGGAGCGGCTGTTTTCAGTGGCCCCAACAATGGTCCATAAACGGCCCTAAAATTTCTAATGGCAAGCTGATGGCGCCGACCCTATGGAATGCGCTTCCTCGCAATATCAGACTGTCCCCAAATCGGGCTTCATTTAAACGCTCGCTAAAGACCCTTCTGTTTAGGGAAGCCTACCACCTGACTCCGTAACAAGACATCCGACCGACCCAAAAACAGTCCTCACCTCTCCCTGCATTAACATCTCATCACTGCAGTCCCCCCCCCTCCTGTTTCTAATCCCCTCACCCACCTAGATTGTAAATTATCACGGGAATAGGGTCCTCATGTCCTTTTGTATCTGCTGGCAGGATTACTGACCTGCTTCCTGTATGTATTGTAGAATTGTCCTGTCTTTACCCATTGCACCTTTGTACAGCGCTGTGGAATGTGTTGGCGCTTAATAAAGGATATATAATAATAATATAATTTGACTGATCCCCTGAACTAGTATAGAGAACAGTAAAATAATTAGAGATAACAAATGCAAGATTATTCGAGTAAATAAATATGAAACAGACTATTTTTTGAACTTTTATTTATAAAGCATCTCATAATCTTTTTTTTTTTATCAATTGAGCTAAACCTATACAGTGAGGGAAAAAAGGATTCGGTCCCCTGCTGAATTTGTCCGCTTGCCCACGACAAACAAAATGATCAGTATATAATTTTAATGGTAGGTTTATTCTAACAGTCAGAGACAGAATAACAACAAAAAAATCCAGAAAAAAAACATTTCAAAAAATATATAAATTGATTTGCACTTAATGAGTGAAATAAGTATTTGATCTTTCAATCAACAAGATTTCTGGCTCCCAGGTGTCTTTTATACAGGTAATGAGCTGAGATTAGGAACACTCTCTTAAAGGGACTGCTCCCTCTCAGTTTGTTACCTGTAGAGAAGACACCCGTCCACAGAAGCAATCAATCAATCAGATTCCAAACTCTCCACCATGGCCCAGACCAAAGAGCTGACAAGGATTTCAGGGACAAGATTGTAGACCTACACAAGGCTGGAATGGGCTACAAGACCATCACCAAGCAGCTTGTGAAAAGGTGACAACAATTGGTGCGATTATTCGCAAATGGAAGAAACACAAAATAACCGTCAATCTCCCTCGGTCTGGAGCGTCATGCAAGATCTCACCTTGTGGAGTTGCAATGATTATGAGAATGGTGAGGAATCAGCTCAGAACTAGACGAGGGGATCTTGTTAATGATCTCAAGGCAGCTGGGACTGTAGTCACCTAGAAATCAATTGGTAACACACTATGTCGTGAAGGACTGAAATCCTGCAGCGCCCGCAAGGTCTCCCTGCTCAAGAAAGCACATGTACAGGCACGTCTGTAGTTTGCCAGTGAATATCTGAATGATTCAGAGGATTAAAGGGTGAAAGTGTTGTGATCAGATTAGACCAAAATTGCGCTCTTTCGCATCAACTCAGCTTTCCATGTTTGGAGGAGAAGGAATGCTGCCAATGACCCCAAGAACACCATCCCCAACATCAAACATGGAGGTCGAAACATTATGCTTTGGGTTGTTTTGCTACTCAGAAGACAACTTCACCGCATCAAAGGGACAATGGACGGGGCCATGTACCATCAAATCTTGGGTAAAAACCTCCTTCCCTCATCCAGGGCATTGACAATGGGTTGTGGAAGGGTATTCTAGCATAACAAAGACCCAAACCATACAGCCGAGGTAACAAAGAGCGGCTCAAGAAGAAACACATTAAGGTCCTGGAGTGGCCTAGCCACTCCACCTTAACCCCATAGAAAAGCTATGGAAGGAGCTGAAGTTTCGAGTTGCCAAACGTCAGCCTCGAAACCTTAATGACTTGGAGAGAATCTGCAAAGAAGAGTGGGACAAAATCCCTCCTAAGATGTGTGAAAACCTGGTGGCCAACTACAAGAAACATCTGACCTCTGTGATTGCCAACAAGGGTTTTGCCACCAAGTGCTAAGTCATGTTTTGCGAAGGGGTCAAAAATTATTTCACTTATTAACCCCTTCACTGCTGAACCATTTCACCCTGTGTGCTGAGCTAATTTTTACCCTTTTTCTCATCATGTTTAAACGCTATTTGAAGTCACGTTTTATAATGTGACCCAGGGAAATTATAGATCCTTTTTTTCGGCAGACTTGGCAGTTTCATAATATATCATTATTATATGTGTACATCATGCCCTGCCAGAATGCTTTAACAAATAATGTAATAATGTAAAAAAAAATAGAATTTCCATTAAAACTTCAATCATCTACAGCGTGTAAAATGATTTCTTTTCACATTTTAGCATCCGATCCTTTGCAGCTATAAATTCTATGGGGTACGCTTGTTAAAAAAATTAGAACTGGGAGCCCGTTACTTTATTTTTCTGAGAAATTATGTGATTTTAGCTGAAACCAAAAAAAAAATCATTAGTGCAGCATCATTGTTTACATTGTAATTGAAATGTGAATAATAGTGCTGCATTAATAATAAACAAAATCACATTTTTATTTTTTATTATTATTTTTATTGTTTACTTGTAACATGGTCATGTTTGACACCATTGGAAAGGCCTTGCTTCTCTCCCCCTTCTTTCAGGTGCTCTTCAAGCTTTGCCGGGTTCGCCTGAAACTGACGTCATCGCGCCCTTTGCGATGACTTCAGTACGCCGGGAGGAGTTATCAAAGTGGGGTCTGGCTGCAAGGAAGTCAAACTACCACTGGACCCCGGAGGGAGAGGTAAGTATAGGGCGGGAGAGCCACTGCAGCGGATGACATGTGGGGAACGTCCTCCACATATAGCAGGGAATCCCCATGAAGTTCCCCACTGGTGTTCTGCAGTGAAAGGGTTAAAATGCAAATCAATTTATAACTTTTTTCTGAATGGTTTTGTTGTTATTCTGCCTCTCACTGTTAGAATAACCCTACCATTAACATTATAGACTGATCATGTCTTTGTCAGTGGGCAAACATACAAAATCAGCAGGAGGTCAAATAATTTTTTCCCCTCACTGTAGCATTGCTGCATGTTCAAATTAATTTTCCCTGACATTGTTAAATTATTAAATGGATTCAATAACAATAGAAACACGTGTTACAATATTTAAAAGAGGAATAACAGCAAGAAAAAATGTGTAGGACTAGTTTATATTGAACTATTGAGTTCATTAATGTATAAATAACGTATTCATTTCTACAAGTTAAATTTAAAATGAAAATACATTCTTTATCTCATCTAACATAAACGTATGTGAATAAAATTAAATGACTTGATTGTTTAACCCCTTCCCGACTGCTGATGTACCATGTATGTCATGCTCACGAGTCTCCCTTAGACCCGTGGACATACATGGTACGTCAGCGGGCTCCTAACCTCCCTCCCGCCCGATACATACCTCCCTCGCTGGCTCCCGTGGTGTTCTGACAGGCTAGAAGCCTGCCTCGCCGTTTTCAGGGTGCCGGCAGGTGCGATGATGCGTGATGCGCTGTGTGATTAAGTGATCGGCATGTGCCCACCGGCACCTGCAGTAAAATCCAGGAAGGGGGGGCTCCTTTGGAGCCCTCTACCTCCCCAACCATTTGTAGTAAAAAAAAATTACACCGCTGGAAAGGGGAGGATCTCCCCTTTTCAGCGGTGTATAAATTTAAACAATTCGCTGCCGGATCGCGATTCAAACCTGGAGATGGCTGACATCTCAGATGTCAGCCAGGCCACAGGGTCACCCCCCCAACTGACATCCTCATCATATGATAACAACTGTAACCACTCAATGTTCTTGAACCCAGGACATACTTGAAAACGAGAGAAATCTCAATGTATCCTTCCTGGTAAAATCCTTTGCAAATAAATAAATATGCGTGAGGATGTCAGTGGGCCAGTTAACCCCCTAGCTGCCAAGTGGAAATAGGGGAATCCTTTGGATCCCTTTATCTCCCGATCCGTGGCAGCTAGAGGGTCATGTTTGACATCATTGGAAAGGCCTGATCATGTAAAAGTAAAAAAAAAAAAAAAAAAAAATCTTTTTTTTTATATTTTTTTTAAAAATTGGCTGGGGGTTTAATTAAATAGGCTGGCATCTAAAAATTATGAGCATAAAACTGTCATAGTAAGCTCAGCGCACATAGGTGAAGTGGCTCAGCAGTGAAGGGGTTAAAAAGCAAAAACATGTAAAAAATCGTGTATTTCTATTCTCGGGACAAAGTTTTGAAACTATTTAGCCGGGGTTTTTTTTGGAGGTTGTAGATTTTGGGGATTAAAGTACGAAAAAGTGTGTTTTTACCATTTTTTCATAGTAAATTATATAGGACTAGTTGTAAAGCCTGCCCAGAGGGCAGTCTATTGTGGATATACTGCCCCTGCTCATGTATACTGCCCCAGCTCGTGGATACTGCACCAGCTCGTGGATATTGCCCAGCAGCACGTGGATACCTGCCCCCGCACGTGGATACTGCCCCAGCACGTGGATATTGCCCCAGCACGTGGATATTGCCCCAGCTCGTGGATATTGCCCCAGCACGTGGATACTGCCCCAGCACGTGGATACTGCCCCAGAACGTGGATACTGCCCCAGCACGTGGATATTGCCCCAGCACGTGGATATTGCCCCAGCACGTGGATATTGCCGCAGCACGTGGATACTGCCCCAGCGTCGTGGATACTGCCCTAGCACGTGGATATTGCCCAGCACACGTGGATATTGCCCCAGCTCGGATACTGCCCCAGCTCGTGGATACTGCCCTAGCACGTGGATATTGCCCAGCACGTGGATGGATACTGCCCCAGCACGTGGATATTGCCCCAGCTCGTGGATACTGCCCCAGCTCCTGGATATTGCCCCAGCACGTGGCTACTGCCCCAGCACGTGGATATTGACCCAGCACGTGGATATTGCCCCAGCACGTGGATATTGCCCCAGCACGTGGATACTGCCCCAGCACGTGGATACTGCCCCAGCACGTGGATACTGCCCCAGCACGTGGATATTGCCCCAGCTCGTGGATACTGCCCCAGCACGTGGATACTGCCCAGCACATGGATATTGCCCCAGCACGTGGATTGATACTGCCCCAGCACGTGGATACTGCCCCAGCACGTGGATACTGCCCCAGCACGTGGATGGATACTGCCCCAGCACGTGGATACTGCCCCAGCACGTGGATACTGCCCCAGCACGTGGATATTGCCCCAGCTCGTGGATACTGCCCCAGCACGTGGATACTGCCCAGCACATGGATATTGCCCCAGCACGTGGATATTGACCCAGCACGTGGATATTGCCCCAGCACGTGGATATTGCCCCAGCACGTGGATACTGCCCCAGCACGTGGATACAGCCCCAGCACGTGGATATTGCCCCAGCTCGTGGATACTGCCCCAGCACGTGGATACTGCCCAGCACATGGATATTGCCCCAGCACGTGGATTGATACTGCCCCAGCACGTGGATACTGCCCCAGCACGTGGATGGATACTGCCCCAGCACGTGGATACTGCCCCAGCACGTGGATACTGCCCCAGCACGTGGATACTGCCCCAGCTCGTGGATACTGCCCAAGCACGTGGATACTGCCCAAGCACGTGGATATTGACCCAGCTCGTGGATATCGCCCCAGCACGTGGATATCGCCCCCCCCGCTCGTGGATATGGCCCCCCGCTCGTGGATATGGCCCCCCCGCTCGTGGATATACTCACCTACATCGGCCCTCCAGCGATGGCGGTCCCGCGTCCCGCTTCCAGCGTCCTCTCTCACTCCGTTGGTCGCGGGATGACGTCACGAAAGCCTTTGACCCCCCGGGGTCAAAGGCTTTCGTGACGTCATTCCGGCGAACAACGGAGCGAGAGAGGACGCTGGAAGCGGGACCGCCATCGCTGAGGAGCTAAGGGCCGATGTAGGTGAGTATGTGTAGGCAACATCCCCCTACATTGGCCCAGAGCCTCAGCGGTGGCTGTCGTAGGCTGCTCGGCCGGCCTCCAGGCTTAGGCGAGCCCCCGGCTCGGCTGGGCCTGTAGGCCCAAGCCAAGCCGGGGGCTCGCCTGAGCCTGGAGGCCGACCGAGCAGCCTGCGACAGCCGGAGGACAGTCACCGCTGGAGCTCAGGGCTAATGTAGGTGAGTATGTGCTCTCCACACCCACCCTGCTTACTCGGCTGGTATCCAAGCTTAGGCGAGCCCCCGGCTTGGGCCTAGAGGCCCAGCAGAGCCGGGGACTCGCCTGAGCATGGAGGCCGGTCGAGTTGCATGCTCAAACGTCCTCCAGGCTTAGCGGAGTCCCCGCTCGGCTGGGCCTCTAGGCCCAAGCCAAGCCGGGGGCTCGCCTGAGCCTGGATGCCGACCAAGCTTAGGCGAGCCCCCGGCTTGGCGTGGGCCTAGAGGCCCAGCCGAGCCGGGGACTCGCCTGAGCCTGGAGGACGCCCGAGCATGCAACTCGACCGGCCTCCATGCTCAGGCGAGTCCCCGCTCGGCAGGGCCTCTAGGCCCAAGCCAAGCCGGGGGCTCGCCTAAGCTTGGATACCGGCCGAGCAAGCAGGGTGTGTGTGTGTAGAGCACATACTCACCTACATCGGCCTCGAGTCCTCCACCGGTTCCACACATACTCACCGACATCGGCCCTTAGCTCCTCCAGCGATGGCGGTCCCGCTTGCAGCATCCTCTCTCTCTCCGTTGCTCGCCAGGATGACGTCACGAAAGCCTTTGACCCCCCGGGGTCAAAGGCTTTCGTGACGTCATTCCGGCGAGCAACGGAGAGAGGATGCTGCAAGCGGGACCGCCATCGCTGGAGGAGCTAAGGGCGATGTCGGTGAGTATGTGTTAGGCAACATCGGCCCTGAGCTCCAGCGGTGACCTCCTCCGGCCGAGCAGGCTGCTCGGTCGGCCTCTACGCTTAGGCGAGTCCCCGGCTCGGCTGGGCCTGTAGGCCCAAGCCAAGCGGGGGCTCGCCTAAGCCTAGAGGCCCGCCGAGCAGCCAGCGGCAGCTGGAGGAGGTCTCCGCTGGAGCTCAGGGCCGATTTTGGGGTGTATTTTTTGGGAACTTCGGCCCCGATCCTCCAGCGGTGACCTTCTCCGGCTGCCGCTGGCTGCTCGGCGGGCCTCTAGGCTTAGGCGAGTCCCCGGCTTGGCTGGCCTGTAGGCCCAAACCGAGCCGGGGGCTCGCCTAAGCCTAGAGGCCCGCCGAGCAGCCAGCGGCAGCCGGAGGAGGTCTCCGCTGGAGCTCAGGGCCGATTTTGGGGTGTATTTGTTTGGGAACTTCGGCCCCGATCCTCCAGCGGTGACCTTCTCCGGCTGCCGCTGGCTGTTCGGCGGCCTCTAGGCTTAGGCGAGTCCCCGGCTCAGCTGGGCCTGTAGGCCCAAACCGAGCCGGGGGCTCGCCTAAGCCTAGAGGCCCGCCGAGCAGCCAGCGGCAGCCGGAGGAGGTCTCCGCTGGAGCTCAGGGCCGATTTTGGGGTGTGTTTGTTTGGGAACTTCGGCCCCGATCCTCCAGCGGTGACCTTCTCCGGCGGCTGCTCGGCGGCCCTCTAGGCTTAGGCGAGTCCCCGGCTCGGCTGGGCCTGTAGGCCCAAACCGAGCCGGGGGCTCGCCTAAGCCTAGAGGGCCGCCGAGCAGCCAGCTGCAGCCGGAGGAGGTCTCCGCTGGAGCTCAGGGCCGATTTTGGGGTGTATTTTTTGGAACTTCGGCCCCGATCCTCCAGCGGTGACCTTCTCCGGCTGCCGCTGGCTGCTCGGCGGGCCTCTAGGCTTAGGCGAGTCCCCGGCTCGGCTGGGCCTGTAGGCCCAAGCCGAGCCGGGGGCTCGCCTAAGCCTAGAGGCCCGCCGAGCAGCCAGCGGCAGCCGGAGGAGGTCTCCGCTGGAGCTCAGGGCCGATTTTGGGGGTGTTTGTTTGGGAACTTCGGCCCCGATCCTCCAGCGGTGACCTTCTCCGGCTGCCGCTGGCTGCTCGGCGGGCCTCTAGGCTTAGGCGAGTCCCCGGCTCGGCTGGGCCTGTAGGCCCAAACCGAGCCGGGGGCTCGCCTAAGCCTAGAGGCCCGCCGAGCAGCCAGCGGCAGCCGGAGGAGGTCTCCGCTGGAGCTCAGGGCCGATTTTGGTGTGTGTTTGTTTGGGAACTTCGGCCCCGATCCTCCAGCGGTGACCTTCTCCGGCTGCCGCTGGCTGCTTGGCGGGCCTCTAGGCTTAGGCGAGTCCCCGGCTCGGCTGGGCCTGTAGGCCCAAACCGAGCCGGGGGCTCGCCTGAGCCTGGAGGCCCGCCGGCAGCCGGAGGACGGTCACCGCTGGAGGATCGGGGCATCTGGCCGTGTAAACACACGGGTAGCTGCGCGCGGCTCGTGCGTTTTTTTTTTTTTTCACGCGGCCGGCACGCGCAGCTACCTGTGTGTTCTAACGGCCGCTTTCAAATGTCCGTCGCGCATGCGCAGTAGGGTTTTGGCGACGGACAGTTTTTAGCTTATCCTTTTATAGTATAGATATGATGGAAATAATGGTATTTAGAAAGTCCATTAATGGTGGGAAAAACGGTGTATAATATGTGTGGGTTGCATAAACAAGTAAGAGGAAAATTTGACCTACACACTAACAGCGCAGAAAAGTAAAACCGGCAATGGGCACTAAAGGACGGACTTTCGTAAAACCGCCCGGACACTAAGGGGTTAAATGGTTTCTTAAGGTTTAACTATGCCTAGTTAGAAGATTTATAACATTTACAAGCATCTTACATCTACTTATACTATAATGTTTACAACCGAGCCGGGGGCTCGCCTAAGCCTAGAGGCCCGCCGAGCAGCCAGCGGCAGCCGGAGGAGGTCTCCGCTGGAGCTCAGGGCCGATTTTGGGGTGTATTTGTTTGGGAACTTCGGCCCCGATCCTCCAGCGGTGACCTTCTCCGGCTGCCGCTGGCTGTTCGGCGGGCCTCTAGGCTTAGGCGAGTCCCCGGCTCAGCTGGGCCTGTAGGCCCAAACCGAGCCGGGGGCTCGCCTAAGCCTAGAGGCCCGCCGAGCAGCCAGCGGCAGCCGAGGAGGTCTCCGCTGGAGCTCAGGGCCGATTTTGGGGTGTGTTTGTTTGGGAACTTCGGCCCCGATCCTCCAGCGGTGACCTTCTCCGGCGGCTGCTCGGCGGCCCTCTAGGCCTTAGGCGAGTCCCCGGCTCGGCTGGGCCTGTAGGCCAAAACGAGCCGGGGGCTCGCCTAAGCCTAGAGGGCCGCCGAGCAGCCAGCTGCAGCCGGAGGAGGTCTCCGCTGGAGCTCAGGGCCGATTTTGGGGTGTATTTTTTGGGAACTTCGGCCGCGATCCTCCAGCGGTGACCTTCTCCGGCTGCCGCTGGCTGCTCGGCGGGCCTCTAGGCTTAGGCGAGTCCCCGGCTCGGCTGGGCCTGTAGGCCCAAGCCGAGCCGGGGGCTCGCCTAAGCCTAGAGGCCGCCGAGCAGCCAGCGGCAGCCGGAGGAGGTCTCCGCTGGAGCTCAGGGCGATTTTTGGGGTGTGTTTGTTTGGGAACTTCGGCCCCGATCCTCCAGCGGTGACCTTCTCCGGCTGCCGCTGGCTGCTCGGCGGGCCTCTAGGCTTAGGCGAGTCCCCGGCTCGGCTGGGCCTGTAGGCCCAAACCGAGCCGGGGGCTCGCCTAAGCCTAGAGGCCCGCCGAGCAGCCAGCGGCAGCCGGAGGAGGTCTCCGCTGGAGCTCAGGGCCGATTTTGGGGTGTGTTTGTTTGGGAACTTCGGCCCCGATCCTCCAGCGGTGACCTTCTCCGGCTGCCGCTGGCTGCTCGGCGGCCTCTAGGCTTAGGCGAGTCCGGCTCGGCTGGGCCTGTAGGCCCAAACCGAGCCGGGGGCTCGCCTGAGCCTGGAGGCCCGCGGCAGCCGGAGGACGGTCACCGCTGGAGGATCGGGGCATCTGGCCGTGTAAACACACGGGTAGCTGCGCGCGGCTCGTGCGTTTTTTTTTTTTTTCACGCGGGCGCACGCGCAGCTACCTGTGTGTTCTAACGGCCGTTTCAAATGTCCGTCGCGCATGCGCAGTAGGGTTTTGGCGACGGACAGTTTTTAGCTTATCCTTTTATAGTATAGATATGATGGAAATAATGGTATTTAGAAAGTCCATTAATGGTGGGAAAAACGGTGTATAATATGTGTGGGTTGCATAAACAAGTAAGAGGAAAATTTGACCTAACACACTAACAGCGCAGAAAAGTAAAACCGGCAATGGGCACTAAAGGACGGACTTTCGTAAAACCGCCCGGACACTAAGGGGTTAAATGGTTTCTTAAGGTTTAACTATGCCTAGTTAGAAGATTTATAACATTTACAAGCATCTTACATCTACTTATACTATAATGTTTACAACATTAAAATTTGAATTTCTGTAGTAAATAAAAGTATAAAAAAATAAAAAGCAATAGTGGAACAAAGCCAAAATTGTGATAACTATTAAAAAAAGTACTATAAAAAATGCAGTAAACAAAGTACAATAAAGGGGTTATTCAGAGAGGAACTGAAATGTCGGTGACATTTCGGTGCTCTCTCATTCGCCGCACTTCAGCGAGTTCAATTCGCAGACCCTGCGGTGAATTCAGCATTCACCGCAAAGTCCTCGAAGTGTACCGAATCGACCCAATGAGCACATCCTCAAGCCACCGCAAAACTGCTGAATCGATCCAAAAAACTCCTGCATCAATTCGAAAAAACTGCCGAAAGCAGCCTACAAACCGGCCAAAAAATGCCATCGACCAGCTGAACAGACCGCTGACCAGTCACCGAACAGGGGTAAAAAAATAAAGTGGAAATATCCCTGGTGTCCTGGTGCGGGTATAAATATAAATCCACCAGCCAGTCTCTTAGCTGTGAAGCAGCATGAGGACATGTAGTTTTCTTAGAAAGCAGATTTTGGTTTTGTAGCGCTCACTCCCAGAGGAGCCGCTGAATTTGAACCTCGGGTCAGTCTCCCCGCACTAGGGAATAAATATACTCCAGCACCATCGTGGATTTTATAAATTATATAGTTTACTGAATAAACTGGCATATAATGAGTAATACGGTATACGTATATATTTTTACAGTACTTCGTAATGCGAGAAACACGCAGTGGAAAAGGAAAAAAGTATTTTTAACCCCTTAGTGGTTGGAGTGTGAGTCCCATACAGGTTATGTCCCAAGGAATGTATGTGTATGCGTGTATTGGTACCCGGGTACAATATTCAACTGGCCAGTGAATTATTTAAGAGGTATCTTCGACTAGTCACGTTGGGGCCCTGTAGGTTTTGAACAGACTGCAGGGTCAGGCCAGCCACCAGAAATTTTGGGGCCCCTTACTGACCCGCAGAATAGGGCCCCCACATGATCCCCTCTTCCCATAGGAAATCAATATTTACTGTGAATCGTGATTACATTACAGAGAGTTAGTCCCAATATCTTAAAATCACACATATTGCTCGCACAACAGCACATTTAACATAAAAATGTTTCTATCTGGTTCAAATAGTTTAAGAAAGTATGAAATTGTGATTAAAAAAATAATATGACTCAAGATCGTATTGCAGAGTGTTGCTCCCAATACCTTAAAATCACCGAAAATGTGTATTCGTGTAAACAATGTAGCATAAAGTATAATTAGATTACTCCACTGGTTAAGCATATCACAGAGCACCACAGCAACAGAACTCTCATGGTAAATGCAGTGAGTATGAACATACACAGAATCCACAGCAATAGACCTCTAACAGTAAAGGGAGCATGAACATACACAGGATCCACAGCGATAGACCAATAGTAAAGCCAGTGAGTATGAAAGTACACAGAATCCACAGCAATAGACCTCTAATGGTAAAGGCATTGAGCAGGAACGTACACAGAATCCACAGCAAGACATCTAATGTTAAAGGCAATGAGTATGAACATACACAGGATCCAACAGTAACGGGAGCATGAACGTATACAGCATCCACAGCAATAGACCTACAACAGTAAAGGGAGCTGAACATACACAGGATCCACGGCAATAGACCTCTAATGGAAAAGGCAGGGAGGCTCTCCTTTTTCAGGTCCCTCTCCCTTTATCATGTCCATCTCACCCCCCTACATTTTCATTTCATCCCCCTCCTCTTCCATTTTAATTTTATTTCATCCCCCTCCTCTTCCATTTTAATTTTATTTCACCACTCCTCCTCTTCCATTTTAATTTTATTTCATCCCCCTCCTCTTCCATTTTATTTCACCCCCTCTTCCATTTTATTTCATCCCCCTCCTCTTCCATTTTAATTTTATTTCACCACTCCTCCTCTTCCATTTTAATTTTATTTCACCACTCCTCCTCTTCCATTTTAATTTTATTTCACCCCCCTTCGTTTTCCTTTCATTTCCTCCTCCTCCATTTTAATCTTATTCCATCCCCCCTCTTCCTTTGTTTTTTCAGTATATTTCACCCCTGGCCCCCTCCCAAATTACCTGGGTGCCGGTGCTCTCCGCAGCAGCATGTGCATCATGGAGCGCTGGGAGGAAGTGACATTTATGACCACTTACTCCCAGCGCTGCAGAATACAGATGATGGGCAGAAGTCTGGCACGCCCTTTCTGACCTCATCAGAGGGGGCCTGTCAGCCACCGGCCGCCATCTTGGAGTCTCTGCTCGCAGGCGGCCGGGGCCCAGGTAGGCTGCAGCACCTCCTCCGAGGCCTGCGGCCTAAAGTAAATGTAGCTGCTGTCGGCGGGCCCCCCCAGTGCCCGGGCCCCTTACTGCAGCATGGGCTGTAATGCCCTGATGGCGGCCCTGTGCAGGGTGCTTTAGTGTTTTACAATGGCCTGGAAGGCCTCTCACCCATCCGCCAGATACTCTGCGTTCCGCTCGACCCAGGACGTCTCTCCGCTCGATTTTGACTGGGATTTTCTGTGTCACCGGATCCGCTGTCTTGCTTTTCTGTATCGGCCACAAGATATCCAGCTCACCGCCTGCACTCCCTGTTAGATCGTCTGCGGTTCTCCTAACTCGGGGTCCTTCAGCTTACTATGTATCAGCGTGAGATTAATAGCGGTGGATCACTGGGTCTTCGATTAATAATAAGGAAAATCCCGATCTCCAGCTCGGCTAGGCCGCACCTGCGCTCTGGCCTGGTTGTAATCACTCTCTGCTCTCTTGCGTCTTGCTCCTCTCACTCCTCTGTGCGCTCAGCCGGCTCTTTCCACGAGGCTGCGGATGTCACTCTCTCTCTCTCCCACCCACTTCCTGTTCCCGCCCACAAAGCATGCTGGAAAATGTAGTCCCAATGTCCAGTGTCTTACATTGCGCTTGTCTCCCTCCGGTAGCCAAAAACAAGTACTACAACGACAGGGAATTAAAACCAGCGCTACACTCTCCCCCTCCTAGAACTCTTGGGTCTCTCCAAGGAGGTACAACAGTTGCATTACATTTCAACATATATTAGGCAACATATACAGGCTCAGCAGCAAGCATACAATGGGTTAGGTACACTTCCTCAAGTTGACTCATGTTTTTGACTATCTCAGCTAACATAGCAGACACTTCAGGCAACCTTCGCACTGTGGTGACGGCCTCTTCAGTGCTATGTCCTGGTGAGTCGTAGGTGAGTCTCTGGGGCGGTCGAATAGAACGTTTTGGTTCCGGTTCAGTCAGTTCCTCTTCAGGTGGAAGTACTATAGGTGCGGGTTCAATTCTTCTTTCTACCACTGGAGCAGACTTCTCTTCGGAGTATGATCCTTCCAGTGAAGGCATAGAACTGTAGTCATAAGATTCGGCTTCAGGAACTACAGGGATTTCAATAGTCTCGGGGACTTCTAACTGAAACTCAGGAGCCTCAGGCCTCAAATTACTTTCCCACTGTTCAGGAACCGAGATAACCTCTTCAGGCTCTGGTGAGCGCATCCAGTCCAGACAAAAACTTTCTTCCTCACTGTCCCTTTCGCTCTCTTCGATAGCCCGGGTCTGCTGAGACCGAGTAACGGGAGTCAAACGTGGAGCAGGCGGATTCGGCAGAGAAAGTCCGTCCCCAACTGGTATCCTCACAGCCTCTCTCAAAGGTAATAAATGATTCCGGTGCCAGTTCTTAAGAGGCCCAGCCTTTCCATCCGGCCGGATTTGATACACCGGCAGACCCGGCAGTTGCTTGCAGACAATGTAGACCTGAGAACTCCATCTATCCGCTAACTTGTGCCTTGCAGCAGCACCCAAGTTCTTCAACAAAACCCTATCACCGGGTTGTAGATCCTGTATCCGAACTTTCAAGTCATAGTTCCGTTTATTCCTTTGTTCCCTGTTTCCTGAGGTCAAACGGGCCTGTTCAAAGCAGAGGCCAGATTCTTTCGAAGTCTATCCACATAATTTCTATGAGAAGCTACCGACATCTGGTCCAGAGATAGCCCAAACGCCAAATCAACCGGCAGTCGAGCTTCTCTTCCGAACATAAGATGGTACGGTGAGTATCCAGTGGCGTCACTCTCCGTACTGTTATATGCATGTACTAGCGTAGCTATGTGACGACTCCAGCTCTGCTTCTCTGTGTTTGACAGCGTCCCCAGCATATTTAGCAGCGTGCGATTGAACCTTTCGGGCTGAGCATCACCTTGAGGGTGATATGGTGTACTTCGGGTCTTTTGGATTCCCAGCAGTTCCAGCAATTGCCCATCAAGCCGGCTTTCAAAGTCTCTACCCTGATCAGAGTGTATTCTCCTACAAATCTTCGATAATAGGAACAGAACCCCAAGAAAGATCTAAGTTCAGTGACGTTTCGGGGTCTAGGCCAAGAAGCTACGGCCTCCAACTTCCGAGGGACTGTTGAAACGCCTTCTGCTGAGACCACATGTCCCAGATACGTAACAGATGGTAAACAGAATTGACATTTCTCCAGAGACAGTTTCAATCCCTCTTCATGGAGCCTCTTCAAGAACTTCTCCAAACGTTGTTCATGTTCTTCCAGAGTCTTCCCGAACACAATTATGTCATCCAGGTACACTAATACTTCGATCAGGTTCATGTCCCCGACTGTCTTCTCCATTAACCGTTGGAATGTGGCTGGAGCCCCAGTAAGGCCTTGAGGCATTCTGTTAAATTCGAAGAACCCCAATGGGCAGATGAACGCAGTCTTCTCTTTGTCTTCAGGATGCATCGGTATCTGGTGATACCCACTTCGCAGGTCTAGTACACTAAACCATTTTGCTCCCGACAAACACTCAAAGGCATCTTCTATCCGAGGAGTAGCATTTTGATCTGGGATGGTCCTCCGATACAGCGTGCGATAGTCTATGCATAGGCGGACAGAACCATTCTTCTTCCGGACCATTACTATTGGAGATACATATGGGCTCCTGGACTCTTGGATCACCTTGGTTCTTTGCAGTTCATTCAGCTGTTCTCGTAGATCATCCAAGTCTCCCAGCGGAACTCATCTTGACCTTTCACGAAACGGCTTGTCCTCTTGTAATCGAATACGGTGCTCAGTACTTTTAGCTAGGCCCACGTCGAACTCATCTTTCGAAAACAAGTCTCTCCACTTTAGAACTTGGGACTGAAGACGTTTCTTCCATTCAGGTGAAATGGGAGCGTCCTTGGGGTAGAACCTTTCATCTGGGATCTCTTTATCCACTCCCCCTCCTAAATCGGTAGGAGAGAGGGGCGTAGCGGACGCTACTTGCCCGATAGGCATTCGTGCTTTAAGGACTACTGGAGAATCAGACACATTGCACACGCTGACTGAGACTCTTCCTCGTGTTCTTTTCAAAGCTTTAGTGGAGATTATTTCAGGGATTACTTCTACTCCGGCTTCACTCCCATGATTAAAATCGGTTTCCAGTACCACATAGTCACCTGGTTGCGATCCGTTCAACTTGACTGAAGCCCGGAAACTCGTTACTTCTCCTGCTTGCAGAACCTTATCTGTTCCTTCCAATCTCCACAGGCGCCCCACTTCAGCAGGTGCCTTCTGTTCTTCGACCATTCTCTGATAGACGGGACGTAACATTGGGTTTACTCCTTTAGTAGAACCTTCTTCCAGCACGATAGGTGTCAGGAGACGTCGCACCAAATCAGTATTCATCCCCACTATCATGGAACTCCTGTTTGCCCCTGAAGGCCGAGGACACACAATTGCCAATGCATCACAACCTCCGGACTGTCCGATGACTTCGGATCCGATCTCCAACTTCACCTGTAGATACCCATCATAAGGGAGTTTCTCAGTTCCGATACCCCAGATTTTCAGATCCTTCAATTTCTGTAGAGGTATGTGCTTCAAGTGTTTCTCATAGAAATCTCTGTAAATCAATGTCACTTGAGCCCCTGAGTCCAACAGAGCTTTAGTGTAGACTCCCTCCACTTGGATCGGCACAATAGGGGAAGGACCTATCAGCTGGTCAGGAAACTTGGTGGTGGCAACAGGACATTTAGACCCAGTTTGTTGTACCCTGGCCTTCTTCTTGGCCCGTGTAGGTTTTGGGTGTGCTTTGCTTCCCCATGACATAGGACCGGATGCTAAGGGAGTGACTCTTTCAGTCCTGGCAGGCTCGGTAGTTGGCCAGACTTTGGGCCCTCTCGCCCTCTTAGTCCTGGCTTGATTTTTGGAGCGGGTTTCAACCTTCGGGCACCTAGGTTGCTCCTTCACTTGTGCCCTCTGGCGTTTCCCGCCGGTGAGGTAGATAACAGCCCTTCCAAGGCTTTCAAGAACTCCTCTGCTCTATTTCCTTCAGGCTTTTGGCTTTTGCATTGTGCGCGGAAATGGCCCATTTCTCCACAACTGAAACATCTCCTCTTTGAAGATGGAGACGTATTCGCACACTGCGATACGGTTGAAGGATCCTGGCTAGATGCCACAGCAACTCCGGTTGTCTGCATGTCTGTAAGGAACTTCTGCATCTCTGTCTGTGTCTCTGTCACCTTCAACAATACTCGGCACAGTTCCGCGTGCGCCTGTTGCAATTCAGCTTGAGCTTCTTGTACCTTCTTAACAGTTTTGTGCAACTCACCATGTGCAGAGAGGTTTAATTCTTTGACAGCCTTCTCTGTGGATTTAAAAGCGATCAGATGCTCTTGTTCGTCCACGTCGGATCCATAGGTATCCAACGAGTCACTTTCAGGCTGCAAACATTCATTATGCCTCACAGGTTGCACGTAAGCTCTTTCTCCTCTCCTGAAGGATTTTTCTTCCAGTAGAGCCTCCTCCTCTCTGACAGCTCGGATCAGTTCCAGGTACTTCAGTTCTCGATTACCTTCCCTGCTTCTCAGCTGCAGCATCACTGGATCTAGAGGTTGAGCGCTCCGCAGGATCTGTTTTATTCGGATCTTATCTACTTCGGCCGGTTCGGCCCCTTTCTTGAGGAGTATCTGGTGCAGAATCTTATCTAGGCGCCTCATATATTCGGTCATTCTCTCACCTTTCCGCTGGTAGGTGTGTTCATACTGATACACGAGCTCTGTAGCCTTTTCCGTTCACCCAAAAACTTCCTCCAGAACATTTAGATAATCTAAAGCAGTGCAATCTTTCTTACTCAATTTTAGGTTTCATACAGCCTCTGACGCAGGTCCCTTTAAGCTCTCAGTAATCCTTTGCTTTTTCTGTGCTTCAGGGACGTCCCACTCATCCAGAGCCTGCATCGCCTGTTCCACCCATTCTTCAAAGGTTTCTTCTCCCGCCGGAGTTGGTACGTTTCCTGTAAAAGTTCTCAACCGTCGATAACCAAAGTTAGTGTGCGGAGGGCTTGTTCTTTGACATTTAGCCAGCAAATCTCCAATAGCCACTATAAATTCAGGCCCGATCATGGCCAACGGACTGGGCGCGGGAACACTCGCGGATTCGCCACGTGGCGCACTTGGCTGAATCAGTTGGACTTCCACCTCATCGGTCAGCTTCACGCTCGCGCCCTGAAAACACACTGGAACACCCTTTCTCCACTCAAAAAGAACATACGTGTGAGAGGTATCTGGGTTCTCTTTAATGTCCAGGATTAACCCCCGATGATCTGGTGTCAGCGTGGCCACGGCCTGGCGAATCTGATCTTTGGCCCAAGTGTCTGCAGGAATATCCATGACTATACACAATTCGAACTGACTACTGTGCTCCTCACACCATTTGGCAGCAGTGTCTGGATCCATATTTAACCCTTTAAATGCGTTTTTTCCAGAGACTGGATCCCAGAAACGAGCCCCCACGTGTAGCGCTCACTCCCAGAGGAGCCGCTGAATTTGAACCTCGGGTCAGTCTCCCCGCACTAGGGAATAAATATTCTCCAGCACCGTCGTGGATTTTATAAATTATATAGTTTACTGAATAAACTGGCATATAATGAGTAACACGGTATACGTATATATTTTTACAGTACTTCGTAATGCGAGAAACGCGCAGCGGAAAAGGAAAAAAGTATTTTTAACCCCTTAGTGGTTGGAGTGTGAGTCCTGTACAGGTTATGTCCCAAGGAATGTATGTGTATGCGTGTATTGGTACCCGGGTACAATATTCAACTGGCCAGTGAATTATTTAAGAGGTATCTTCGACTAGTCACGTTGAGGCCCTGTAGGTTTTGAACAGACTGCAGCATGCTTTAGTGTTTTACAATGGCCTGGAAGGCCTCTCACCCATCCGCCAGATACTCTGCGTTCCGCTCGACCCAGGACGTCTCTCCACTCGATTTTGACTGGGATTTTCTGTGTCACCGGATCCGCTGTCTTGCTTTTCTATATCGGCCACAAGATATCCAGCTCACCGCCTGCACTCCCTGTTAGATCGTCTGCGGTTCTCCTAACTCGGGGTCCTTCAGCTTACTATGTATCAGCGTGAGATTAATAGCGGTGGATCACTGGGTCTTCGATTAATAATAAGGAAAATCCCGATCTCCAGCTCTGCTAGGCCGCACCTGCGCTCTGGCCTGGTTGTAATCACTCTCTGCTCTCTTGCGTCTTGCTCCTCTCACTCCTCTGCGCGCTCAGCCGGCTCTTTCCACGAGGCTGCGGATGTCACTCTATCTCTCCCACCCACTTCCTGTTCCCGCCCGCAAAGCATGCTGGAAAATGTAGTCCCAATGTCCAGTGTCTTACATTGCGCTTGTCTCCCTCCGGTGGCCAAAAACAAGTACTACGACAGGGAATTAAAACCAGCGCTACAGTTTCATTAGGTAGGACCCACTTAACCAGAGGTTGCCATGATGTGGCGGGTGGGGTTATTTAATATGTCCTCCAACTTTACTCCAAGTTTGACACACCTTTAAAGGATTACTCTAAGAATAAATAGACCCTCCCCCCTTTTTCTCCTCTAATATTTCTGTAGAGAATGATAATGATATCTGGAAATTTTCTTTAAAACTTACTTATATTAGTTTTCAGCATTGTTTTATTTTTCTCCTAGGGCTTCTGCCCCAGGCTCCAGAAAGGGGAGTGTCTTGCGTGTGATGGGTGCATGCACCGCTTGTGCATGACCAGCCCATGGCATGATTATTATTATTATTGTCAGCATTTATATAGCGCCAACAGTTTCCACAGTGCTTTACAATAACCAAAGGGAATGAGATAAACAGACATATGATGGAAACAAGAGGTGTAGAGGGCCCTGATCATAGGAGCTTACAATCTAGAGGATTTTAGAAGTGTAGAGGTCGGCAGGGCTGGGTCCTGGATGGACAATATGTTTCACCCCTATTTGGGTTGTGGACCCTTTAAGGGCAACCACAGGGTTAATCTTCCTGATACAAAAGCCGGTGTCCGGCACTGATATGCTCTAAAGTTTCAACTCCGGTCACGAATTTCCAGCACTTAAGAAGTTCTCTGGAAATGATGAAAGGATGGAAAAAAGAGAAGGAGACACAAAAGAAAATCTATAATGTGCAGACTGTAGTAATCCAAATGAGGAAGAGCACAGACAAAGAGATATACTCACATTGTGGGGTGCCAATTCAACCAAATAGGCACCAAATCGTAAACAGATTGGCGGATTTGTAAATCAGGGCCACCGATTCCCCTATCAGCACTCCAGGGAGCAGCAATCACGAACTTGGAATGATCAAGGAGGACACAGCAATCACAGACCTTGGAAATGCCTTCTCAAGATACCAAATACGAATTAAAGTATCAGGAGTCACTCAAGTTGAAGTAGTCCATTGACGGTTTATTGAATAAAATATCTATAATGCACTCATTATTGAGTAAAATATCTATAATGCACTCATTATTGAATAAAATATCTATAATGCACTCATATTGAATAAAATATCTATAATGCACTCAATGTCCAGGAAGAGTTTTAAAGCCAGCAACTCCCAGATAGGATTGTGGGGGTTTAGGAAAAAGGAAAGTAATCAGTGGAAGCTGTGTGTGTGTGTGTGTTCCAAAAGCAGGACACGTGCTGTGCCTTGCTGGAGAGGCTTCTACATACTGGGGAAAGGATTCCCCAGGTTTGGGACGGTTTAAAGCGTTGGTGAGCTATCATTATTTTTCTGTTTATTTGTGCTGAAGATCAGGACTTTGCTTTAACCCCTTAAGGACCCCTGACGTACCCTGTACGTCCTGTCCAAAGGTCTCCCTTAGACCCGCGGACGTACAGGGTACGTCAGCGGCGCCTAATCCCCCTCCCGCCCGATACTCACCTCCCTCGCTGGATCCCACGGCGATCTGGCAGGGAGGAAGCCTGCCCATGTGATTTACATGGGCAGGCGAGGCTGATGACGTCGCCACGCTGCGTGATGACGTCATCAGCAGGCGTCCCCATGCAATTCATTGGAGGGGAGGGGGGACTCCTTCGGAGCCCTCTATCTCCCCAACCATTGAAGCTAGGGAGATGCCGTTTGCACTGCTGGAGAGGGGAGAGTCTCCCCTTTTCAGCGGTGTATGGCATTAACCTTTTCGCTGCCGAATCGCGTTTCAGCGCTAATTGGCGCCAAAACGCGATTCGAACCTGGAGGGGGGGCTGACATCTTGGATGTCAGCCAAGCCTCCAGGTCCCCCCCACACCCACTGACAACCTCACCATATGTGTGAGGATGTCAGTGGGCCAGTTAACCATCTAGCTGCCATGTAGAGATAAGGGGATCTTAAGGATCCCTTTATCTCCCGATCCATGGCAGCTAGATGGTCATATTTGACATCATTTGAAAGGCCTGATTATGGCCTTTCCAATGATAGCAAACATGACCAGGTTTGGTTTTAAAAATTTAAAATAAATAAATAAATAAATAAATAAAAAAATTAATAAAATAAAAAAATAGTTTTTTTTAAAAGTTTTTTTTGTCTGGGGGGGTTTAATTAAATAGGACCTAGGCTTTCATCTAAAAATAATTAGCACAAAATGGTCAGAATGAGCGCAGTGCACATAGGTGAACTGTCTCAGCAGTGAAGGGGTTAAAAAGCAAACGCATGTAAATATTGGGTATTTCTAGTCTCGGGACAAAATTTTTAACCTATTTAGCCGGGGTCTTTTTGGGTGGTTGTAGATTTTGGGGATTAAATTCCGAAAAAGTGTGTTTTTACCATTTTTTTCTTCATATTTCAATTTGTTTTTATAGTAAATTATTCGATATGATGGAAATAATTGTATTTCTAGAAAGTCCATTTAATGGCGGGAAAAAGGGTGTATAATATGTGTGGGTTGAATAAACGAGTAAGAGGAAAATTTGACCTAAACACTAACAGCGCAGAAACGTAAAAACAGCATCGGTCACTAAAAGACGGATTTGTGTAAAACCGCCCGCCCACTAAGGGGTTAATTTCGCTGAACCCAAGCGTGTACTTATTATGTTGCCTTTTTGACTGCCCTGAAAGGGTGAATAAAGCTGTTTTGTTTATGAAAGACATTGTGCACGTGCTCTGTGGGCCCCCAAACGTCACAGAAGTAAAAGGTAAAATAGAGGGTTTAGGCACTTCAATAAGCAATTTGAAAAAAACCTAGCTGATCTCACCAGAAAACATGTCAGGTTCCTAAATAAAATTTCCCTTTCAACTGGTTATTGGAGAGCCTGGATCCTCTATTTTTCTTTCTTTATTGTTTTTTTCTGCAAGGGTTTGGTCCACCCTGGAGTCCATGAGCAACCAACAGGTTAATCCACTCTATATGCAATTTTGGTGTATGTGCACCTCTTCCTTTGCAAATACCAATGATTTATCACTGAACCATGCCCACATGTGTGGTACATTTCCCTCATTTCAGTGCTATGCGTGCAACTCGTGTGCATGCAGCATCAACCAGGAAAGAAAGCACCTACAGTCTCCAAGTGCTTTTTTCCACTTTAGTAGATGCACCAACGTCACAGATACTTAAAGGTCCTGGAGCCATGAAATACAAATTGCACCTGCTGACTGACAGCTGTGTAGGCGGAGGAAACAGCTCTGCTTTTACATAGATATCACAGAATATCGGATCTGAACAGGGTGGGAAGGGGAGGACATATGCCTCTCAACATGATCATCTAAATAAGCAAAAGGTGGACAAAGCGTGTAGAGTGTTCTTTAAAAATTGATGATATTCAATAATTTACAGAGTCTGTATAATATGAAAGGATGTCCTAGTATAGTGCACAAACATAAGGGGTTATTCAAAGAGAGCTGAATTGGCTCTGAAATTGCACCAAACGGTAAATTTCCCTGTACGGTGCAATTTCGGCACTATTGGGCTATTCAAAAAGCAGGTAGTTCGCCAAGTATTGGCGAATTGCCAGCGAAATATGGTGCTGTTCAATGGCAAAAAACTCCCCATAGAGAAGTAATGGTTAATCTATCCAGAGAACACCGAACAGCAGAGAAATGTCAGTGAAATGCCCTGATTCTCAGTGGTTTCATTCAGAAGGTTTAATCAAGCAAATCACATGTTTCAATGTTAAAAAATATTCCCCATATTTATTAAACCATTTATTATTTTAATTTGCAGCAAAAAGTCTTATTTTTAAGGATTTTGTAGGCATTTTTTGGTGTTTTGTTTTTTTTCGCAAAAAGCTTTTTCAAATATTTTTCTTAAAATAGCATTTTTTTCTGTAACCTTTTCATTATTATTCATATGAGCTTATATGTCATTTTCAGGCATTTTCATGCAGTAGTATTTTTGCAAACAGCTTTTAAACGTTCCGATGGAATTGCAGTGCTCTTTGAATAAACCTGATAAAATCTACCTATAGAATTAAATATGTTAAACTTCAATAAACAAAATACTTGGACACTCTCTGAGGTATTTAATATCATCTTTTCCACCTTTTACTTAGTATTCTGTCTCTCTTATTTTCTCTCCACACATATTAAGAATAACATTTGTCCATATGCTGTGTCTTATTTGTTTTATCTCTTTTAGTAGGTATGATGACTTCATGATTATCCTGTACCTTATGATAGCCATGTTGTTGATTAAGGAAAAGGGAACAAAATATTCCAGGTGCACTTTAGCTTAAGCTAATACATAATAGAAATACCGACTGTATGATTACAGTCTGCAGTATATAATATATATACATAGATAGTAGGTGTTTTAGCACAGGAAAGCACTCAAAGAGATGATTTAAAAATACTTATATATTTTTAGGGGCGAGGCTTGGCTACAAACTAAGATGGCCGCTTAGTGTCTGAGCTCTGCTCCACCCGCTCTGCAAACCGCAAATTTACCCTCCCCCGAACACTGACCCTCACCTTTGGTCCCCACATTGGCCCTGAACGATGCCTGGACCCGCCAAAGCAGCAAAATCGAAAGACGCTGTCGTCGCGCCGCTGTTCATGGCCCGGCGGACCCCGGCTCTCCAAGATGGCGGCCGCTCGAAACCGCGACCTTCCTCCGCTGGCGGCTCTGATACGGAGGATGCAGAGGTGGCGGATCATGGGGTAAGCCACGCAGATGCTGCCACTATCATCGGGCAGATGGCCAAAATGAGAGCATTCCTGGCTGGGGAAATGGAACGCAACACGAAGGCAGGGCCTGACATCCTGGCCCTAGGACAACGCACTGCGGACCTCGAGGATCGTACTGGGGAACTCTCAGGGGCCTATAACACTCTGGTAGACCACTCTAATCCTATGTCCCACAAGGTGGATTTTCTAGAGTCTCAACTAGAAGACCTGGCTAATAGGTCCCGGAGAAACAATCTGCGGATCCGTGGTTTACCTGAATATGCCGAGGATGACCCCCTTGGGGATTTTATCATTGCTATGCTCCGACCGCTAGCCCCAGAGCTTCCAGACCACGCATGGGTACTGGAGCGCGCCCATAGAGCTCTACGCGCCCGCGGCTCTGCTGATGACCGCCCCTGTGACATTATTGTCCGCTTTTTGCACTTTTCCACGAAGGAATTCATCCTTAAGAAAAACCGTACTACACCGGTGCTCTACGATGGAACTCCCCTGCAATTGTTCCAGGATATATCTCCTGACACCCTTCGTCGCCGCCGCCTTTGGAAGCCCGTGGCTGACCTACTCCGCTCCCACAAAATAGCTTTCGCCTGGGGTCATCCCTTCAAGATTTTGGCTTTCCGCAATAAAAAGACACACATTTTACTTCCGCATTCGGATCCTGCCAAGTTCTTTCGGGATCTGGATATACAACCCCCAGAGGACTTTACTTCACCGGAGGGACTTATACCTCCGCTCCCACGCTGATACCCTGTTGCCGATCTGGAGTTGATACTGCCGTCACCGCTGGGTTCTGGCCTTTCAGCTTCCTTCAAGGCCCTTTTTGCGTGAGTCTCCTGGATTGCCCTGGCTCTCCTCAGTTAGACGCTCTCCTTTTCTTTTTCTATACTAGACTCACTATATCCGGGACCTCTCATTCTCATCTTTACCTTTTTTTATGGTGGACACTTTTACTCTTGTCTACTATTGACGGGTTTCCCGGGGGCCAGTTTCCCCCCCCTTTTTTTTTCCTTTTTTTTGCGGGTGGGCGGGGGCTCTCCACTGAGCCTTTCTCCTTTTTTTTTTACCTTTTTAGCCGTGAGGGGTTTTTCCCCTTCTCCCCCATAGGTCCCGGCGATGGGTAAGTCCGGGCCATTTAAACTTTGTTTTTTTCTCTTTTCTCTTCCCCTTTTTATTTTTTTCCCCTTTTCGGTGTTTTTTGTGTATTTTTCTTTCTTTTTTTCCCCTTTTTAATTTTTTCCTTCCATCACGAGGGTGTTCAGCTTTTGTTACCATTTTGGGCTTTTGGGATCTCAGACGATTTCTGCTTACGGGCTTATTTTGTACACTGGGATTATGATTGGGCTGTGGGTTCACTGCTAACTAGACGAGGTGCTCTGTTGCGCTTCTCATGGCACTGAAACTTGCTTCTCTTAATGTCAAAGGCCTTAACTCCCCTACAAAGCGCAGATTGCTTCACCGTACACTTAAATCTGATAAAGTTGATATAGCGTTCATTCAAGAAACTCACCTTACTAAATCTGCTAAAATTACTTTAACTGACCACGTTTATACGTGGGCGTTTGTTTATGGTGCCTTGAGTAAGCGTAATGGTGTCGCCATTTTTATTCAGAAAACATATCCATTCCAACTTCTATCACAAAAAGTTGATACTGAGGGCCGATACATTTTGCTTTCTGGCACTTTATATTCCTCGACCTATCACTTCCTGAATATATACGCACCTACTACCCCTTCCGCTGACTTTTGGAGTTCCATATGCGCCTTGGTGTCCACTCTCCCTCGAGGGGCGGTGATATTGGGAGTAGGGATGAGCCGAACACCCCCCGAGTTCGGTTCGGGCCCGAACCCAAACTTCCCATATGTTCGGGTCCGAACCCGAACTCGAACTCCATGCAAGTCAATGGGGCTGAAAATACGGTTTTTAGAGTGCCCTCCAAGAGGGCATATATGCTAGATATTTGCCATAAAAGGTGTATGGGGGTCCGGGTAGTGCCCTGGGGGACAAGAAACAAGGACAAAAAGTTTTTAAAAAAACTTTTTAAAGGGACAGTGAGTTTTCCATGAAATAAGGGTTAAAAATAAAAACGAAAAATTCCTTCAAATATCGTGCCTAGGAGGTCCCCATAACCTGCCCGTGAAGTGGCGGATTTCTAGGATGTATAGAAACACTTAAAAACAAAAAAATGACGTTTCATATGACGGTAAATGCTTTTCCTTTAATCTATCCATAAACAACTGCTTGGGGCGGCAGTCTGTATGAAAAGAGGAGACATTTTCGTACACGCAGAAAAAGTTTACTGATTTTTTTTAGCTAAATTATGGTGAAACTTATGCAGGCTTTGGATGAAAGTAACAATAGGTGCTTCAAAATTGGTCCTTTAGCGTCCCCAACAGTGCCGTCACACCGTAACCCCTCTGAGGATATGAATCTGATACAGGCGTCAGTGGCAGTGCACCCAAATATTGTGCTTTTGGTGCCAGGCCTGCAAGTACTATCATACAGTAACCCCTCTGTGGTATTGTGGAAGAATGCAGTGGTGAACCTTGCTTTCCTATATTGAAAAGATATGCATCTGGTTAAGGCGTCAGTGCACCCAGATATTCTGCCTTTGGTGCAAGACTGCCAGGCCAGCAAGTATCATCATACAGTAACCCCTCTGTAGTATTGTGGAAGAATGCAGGGGTGGACCATGTGGTCCTATATTGAAAAGATATGATTCTGGTCAAGGCGTCAGTGCACCCAGATATTGTGCTTTTGGTGCCAGGCCTGCAAGTGCCATCATAATACAGTAACCCCTCTGTGGTATTGTGGAAGAGTGCAGGGTTGGACCCTGCGGTTAAAAAAATTAAAATGATATAAATCTGGCACAGGCGTCAGTGCAACCAATTATTGTGCCTTTCATGGCAGCAAGTGCCTTCACACCGTAACCCTTTTGTGGTATTGTGGAAGAGTTCAGTGCTGGAGGTTTTGTGAATGCAGAAGTGGACATCCCCGATCTATTCCTTTACTTCAGCATCAGGGGATTGATAGCTGCTGATCCAGGACTGATTCATTTTTATAAATGTCAGCCGGTCTACAGAGTCGGTGGACAGACGCACTCTTTTGTCTGTGACAAAACCTCCAGCAGGACTGAACGTCCTTTCGGAAAGCACGCTAGATGAAGGGCAGCCTAGTAGCTGCATAGCATATTGGCTAAGTTCTGGCCAGTGATCCAATCTCAACACCCAGTAAGCCAGTGGATCATCTGCTGGAAAGGTATCCAGGTCTGCCCTTGCCCCTAGGTAGTCCTGCACCATATGGTGAAGACACTGGCAATGGGTGCCTACATTTGACATCCCTGGGCATCGAGGACTAAAAAAATTTAAAAATGCATCAGTCAAGCGGCCCTGGCCTTCACCACTATTCCTCTGAACATCTGAAGCACGTGTGTCAGCACTTGGTAATCTACCAGTGCCTGGAAAGGTGTTACACAAGTGTTGCTTTAGAGCGTCCTTAAGTTTTTTCATCCTGTGCTCCCTCTGTGCGGGCAGGATGAGCTCTGCAACTTTCCCCTTGTATCGTGGATCAAGAAGGGTTGCCAACCAGTAATGATCCCTCTCCTTGATAGCATGAATCCTGGGGTCCTTTAGCAGGCTTTGCATCATTAGGGAGCCATGCAGCGTAGGTTGGAGGTGGCATTAGCTTCCGAGTCTTCCTGGTCAATGAGGATGACCGTATCGTGCACTTCCTCCTCCCAGCCACGCACTAGCCCTTGTGTTTCTGGGCACACGAAACCCTCCCTTGAGGAATCCCCACCTTCAATGACCCCACTACTTAAATATTCTGCCTCATCCTCCTCCTGTCTGATCTGAGTAGGACCCGCTGGAATGCTGTCTGCGGAAAAACTGGGGCCTTGAGAGCTAGGGAAGACCTCCTCTTCCTCCCGCTGCTCTGCCTCTAGAGCCACATCTATAATTCCCCGCAGAGTGTGCTCCAGCAGGAACACTAAAGGAATTGTGTCACTGAGGCATGCACTGTCCCTGCTCACCATCCTCGTTGCCTCCTCAAATGGTGACAGTACAGTGCATGCATCCTTGATCATCAGCCACTGCGGGGGGAAAAAAAAACAAGTTGACCTGAATCTGTCCTTGTGCCATACTCACACAGGTACTCGTTGATGGCCCTCTGCTGCTTGTGCAGACGCTGCAGCATTGCTAATGTCGAGTTCCACCTGGTGGGCATGTCACAGATCAGGCGGTTTGTGGGAAGGTGGAATTCGCTTTGAATTTCTGCCAGGCGAACACTTGCTGGGAATGACCGTCTGAAGTGGCTGCAGACTTTTCTGGCCTGGCTGAGAAGCTCTTCCAGCCCTGGGTACCTGGTTATGAAATGCTGTACCACCAGATTTAGGACGTGTGCAAGGCATGGTACATGCGTCAATTTACCCTTGCATAGGGCGGAGAGAAGGTTGCTGCCATTATAGCAGACGACCATTCCCAGCTGAAGCTGGCGTGGTGTTAGCCATCTCTGCACCTGCCCCTGCAGAGCTGACAGAATTTCTGGCCTGGTGTGGCTCCTGTCCCCTAAACAAACCAGCTCAAGCACAGTATGGCATCTTTTTGCTTGAGCCATTGCGTAGACCCTGTCAGGAGTCGGTTTAACTGCCACTTCGCCAGAGACAGAAGGAGGAGGAGGAAGAGGGAGAGGTGGTGGTTGTGGTTCAGCAGACAGACCTCATACAAGCAGCTTTCTGGAGGCATGGTGGATGAACAAGCTCCAGCACAGAGCCCCGTCTTGGATCCCTCCCAGCTGCAATCAGAGTTAACCAGTGTGCCGTGAAGGAAATGTAACAACCCTGTCCATGCTTGCTGGATCACGTGTCTAAAGTCACATGCACCTTGCTGCTGACTGCCTTTCCCAATGACTGGATAACATTGTCTTCCACGTGCTGGTATAGTGCTGGAATGGCCTTGCGTGAATTGTAATGGCGTTTTGGAACCTGCTACTGTGGTACAGCACATTCAGCAAATTCACGGAAGGGAGCAGAGTCCACCAGCTGGAAAGGCAGCAGCTGCAATGCGAGTAATTTTGCTAAGCTGGCATTTAGACGCTGTGCTTGGGGATGGTTGGGACTATATTTTTTCTTTCGCTGCAGCAGCTGCGGCAACGTAATCTGACTGCGTAAATCTTCAACTGCTGGGATGATGTCACATTGTGAGGAAGGGCCTGGTACATCCACTACTGTAGCATCATCCCTGTCGGTGGAGGTTGTAGGCAATGACATGGCAGGACATACAGTGGGGGTAGAGACAGAGGAGGAGGAGGTGGACCTATGCAAAGTTTTGCGCCAACGGGATGTGTGGCAGTTGTTCATATGTCGCCTCAAGCATGTGGTACCCAAGTGTCCGGTATCTTTCCCACGCTTAAGCCTCATCTGACATAGATTACAAATAGCACACGGATTTTAAAGAAATTAGTGAGCCCCAAAATACTGCGTGGTACTGGCTGTGTGACAAGACACAGATCACCTCAATTCCCAAATGTTTTGTAGAAATTAGTGAGCCCCAAAATACTGCGTGGTACTGGCTGTGTGACAAGAGACAGATCACCTCAATTCACAAATGTTTTAAAGAAATTTTTAAAACCCAAAATAGTTGCTGGCTGTGTGACAAGACACAGAAGATCACTTCAATTCGCAAATGTTTTAAAGAAATTTTTAACCCCCATAAAGACTTGCTGGCACAGTGACAAGACACCGAAGATCACCTCAATTGCCCAATCAGGACTCTGAGCCGTGATTGGCATACTGTTGAACCTGTCTTGCACCAGACCTGTGGTCAGGTGCAAGGCTGTAGCCAATTACGAGCTTCAGGCCAGTGGGAAAATGCATTGTGGTCCATTGTGATGCATTGTGGTCGAACATGCGGCAAACACCCGGAAATGTTCGGTGTTCGCGATCTAATCGAACAGGCTAAGTTCGGGTCGAACTCCGAACCGAACAGCTCATCCCTAATTGGGAGGTGACATGAATGCTGTATCGTGTCCAGCAGTAGATTGAAGTGACCGACCGGCTCCTTCCGGTGTACCGAGTGTGGGTAGGCAAGACAAATTATTTGCCCGGTTTCTCCATCAGGTGGGGCTTATAGATGCGTAGATGCGTGGCGAGTGTTATATCCAACTGTGAGAGATTACTCTTTTTATTCAGCCCCTCATGGATCCTATTCTCGAATTGATATGTCCAATGTGATTCGTGCTGAGATCAATTCCATTTCCTGGTCAGACCATGCTGATATTGCTCTATACCTCCACACCCCAAGGGTAGCGACCCCGTGGTCATTGCGTTTGAATTCTTCCCTTCTGAGAGACCCAGAACTATTACAACAATTACGCATCTTACTGACACAATATTTTCAGGATAATCCACCTGGGGAGACCTCCCTATCCACGACATGGGCAGCTCATAAAGCGGTTATGAGGGGCCACCTTATTAAACTCGCTACGCATAGAAAACGCACCAAATTGCACTTACTCGTTTCCCTTCAACAGTCCCTACGCCGCCTTGAGATACAACGCAAAGCTTCCCCTTCCCCCAAACTTTTCTCTGAACTCTCACGCACGCGCTCCTCTCTAAAGCAGTTACTACTTGACGATGTCGCTAAACAAATCCTTTGGTCTCGCTGTCTTTTTTCCGAAAAGGCTAATAAACTAGATACCTTGCTAGCCCGCACCCTTAAACCCAGAAGTAAATTCTCTTCTATCCCTGTTATCAAGACAGCAGATGGTAACTCCCCACAGGGGATTAGCGTGGCTTTTACAACATACTATTCTACTCTGTACAACTACTCTCCCCACCACACACCAGATGATAAGACCCATTTAGAGACCATCTCCTCTTTCCTAGACTCCCTCTCTCTACCACTATTAGATGATTCTCATAAATTGAGTCTCAGTGCTCCGATTCTTGAAGCAGAGGTTAATTGTTTTGGATCTCCACTCGTCCTTTTCCAGTTCTGTACAGGGTCACTCTGTAGGTTAAGGCTGGGGTCAGACTAACGCATTTTTAACATGTGTTTAGGCGCACTTAATCACGGCCGCAGTAGCAGCAAATGACGGCCAATATACGAAGTACGGCCGCACGAAAGTCCGGCCGCGCAACGCAAGTGGAAAATGAACGCATTTTTTCGAGAACGCAGAACCGCTAGTACTGACGTACAGAGTGCGCTGCGGTGGCATAGCGGCGTGTGTGCGTGATTAGGAGATGTCAGACGCTGCTAATGTCCAGCCTACATAACGTCCAGACGCAAAAAGTGTTTTATTGACAATACGTAAAAAATCACGCACGAAAATGCACGTCGTCTGACCGTTTTCGCGCATTCCGTGAACAAATACATCAATGCGTTCGGACACACTTTTTGTCGGTCGCTGCGAATATTGCGTTCGTTTGACCCTAGCCTTAGATCCCAAGGTGGAGGGAGAATGCTCATGCGATATAAAACATCCCGTAAAGCAAGACTGATTACTAGTAATAAAAACGGTAATTTATTAAATAAAATAAGCCATATGGCAAGACATTAATAGAGAATAGTAAGAAACATGAAAAATTGTAGTGAATAACATTAGCAAGGATCACTATCACGTGATCCTTGCTAAGGTTATTCACTACAATTTTTCATGTTTTTTGTCAGACAAACGCAGTGATCATGTCCGTGTTGCCGCACATTTTACCGTCCGTTGTAGCATAAAATTATGATCAAGAGACCCACACACGAAGTAGGTCTGCACAGAAGTGCGGACACACAACGCACGTGGCAGCGGACGCAATTTAGGCAAGAATGTCAAACCGCTAGGACCGTAGCTTTGTGTGTGAGTGATGGAACGTAGTCAGACGGACTGCATTTTTGACGTCCAGCATTTTTGACGGACAATGTGGTTTTTCATATCATGTATCAATTTTTTTCATTTTACATAATAATTTTATTTCCCATCTACATCAGCCAAAAAAACGGACCGTGTGGTGTCTACAGTATCATCAGTCAGAAAGTACGTCAGTTGTGCACGGACGCACCGTGTGCTCAGAATGCGTTCGTCTGACATTAGCCTTAACCTGCACATCAGACCTGCAATAGGAAAGGTTCATTAAGGAGGTGAACTACAATTGGGATGTAGTTAAAGTTCATCCCAGTACTTGGCAAAAGCTTCAGCACTGCAACCACGAAGGACACATTCACACTAAGCGACTTATCGTGCGTTTTTTGCAATGATATTGTGTATATTTCCGTGTGATATCGCTCTATGTAGCTTCTCCAATGCATTTCAATGGAGTTGTTCACATCTCACAGCTCAATGTCACCTGTACCTCGTCACTGTAGCTTGTTGCTCATACGTGACCCTTTTTGCCACGTATTTCGCGCGATTTGCCACCATAGACATCAATGGTGTTGCACAATATCATGCAGGACGGTGATATTGCACGATATTATAGCTCAAAGTCGCGCGACAGAGGTGTCATTTATCACAGTACAATGAGAAACAGGAAGAGGAATGATGTCACCTCTAGCATCCTTTTCATTGGTTGCAGCCCAATGTAGCTGCGACTAAGTCCCTGTGCAAAGTCGCACGGAAAAAGCGCAATATCGCTCAGTGTTGTGTATATGAAAATCGCGCTGAAAAATGCGTGATTTTCATGTCGCTCAGTGTGATTGGGGCCTTAGACCACTGATACAACAAAAGCTGGTGACAAACGTATATGATTGCCTCCCATGCCTAAACAACCAAAGAATTATGTGATTCAGACTTTTGCACCCTTGGGAGCCATGAATTACGAAAGCACAGCTTGCATTCATGCAGGGGTCTCCCTGAGATGACTTTTTTTATTGGTGGACAAGTGATTTGTCGTAGAACATAAGGGGTTATTCAATCAGCACTGAATTGGTCATGAAATTGTACCGAGCGATGAATTTCCACGTACAGTGCAATTTCGTGGGCATTCGGCTAAAAATCTGACAATTCGCCAAATATTGGCGAAATGCCAGCAAAATATGGTGAACATTGCGGCAGTGAACTCCCCATAGAGAAGTAATAGTTAATCTATTCAGAGAACGCCGAACTGCACAGAAATGTTGTTGAAATGCTCTGATTTTCAATGGTTTCATTCGACAGGTTTAAGCAGGAAAATCCCACAGGTTCCCAAATCCCTGTTTTTCTTAAATATTTATTCAACCATTTTTTCTTTTCATTTGGAGCATAAAGTCAATTTATTTATTTTTTTAGGCATTTTTCAGGATTTTATTGGTGAAATTTTTAATTCCGATTTTCTTTTTATATGGCTTCATATTTCTTCTGTACCAGACCTTTTTATTGTTATTCATTGGACTGTATATATTATTTCCAGGCATTTTCATGAACTAGCTTTTTTTAAAACACATTTTAAAAGTTGCAGGTTTTTTTTTTTTTTTTTTAGCCTGTTCAGCGGCTTGTCGGCTTTTTCCAGCGACTGGTTGGCTGTCTGTTCACCGGGTCGTCGTCGGTTTACGGATCCATTCGGCGGTCTGTTCAGCGGGTCGTCAGCATTTTTCGGTGGGTTTGCGGCTGCATTCAGTGGTTCTTCAATTGATTCGCCGGATTTGCATCGGTTTGTGTGTTCGATTCGGCGGTTTGAGGATGTGTGCGGCGGATTGATTTGCTGCACTTCAGGGATCCTGCGGTGAATGCTGAATTAACCACAGGGTCGGCGAATTTAACTCGCCGAAGTGTGGCGAACGGGAGAGCATCGAAATGTCGGTGACATTTCAATGCTCTCTGAATAACCCCTTTAGGGAGTATATTCCCCTGGTGTATATGTTACGGGTAAAGCCCGAAGTGCGGTTAATCCTAGGATTACCCGGTTAATCCTGACATTACCCAAAACCGCTGGGTAAAGCTGCAAAAAAATTACAATTTTGGACTTCACGCGGGTAATTTTAGGACTAACCAACTGCCCTTGGGTAACGGTCTGGAAGAGCTGAAAAATTCACACGTTACCCGGATAATGTGCAAATCTGAAGCTTCACCCGGGTAATCTGAGGACTATCCACAGCTTCACTTGGGTAATCTGCAGAGCATCCAACCCCGCTTGGGTAACAGTGAATTTTGCTATTATCTATGGATATTATCAGCGAAAATGGCAAAAGACAAACATTAAAATGTATTAAAGATAGAATGAATATACAGAGTGACAGGATATGTTTCTTATATGAATGTTAAAGAGTTACATGATCTTTATTATGTGTCATATGTGCTTATATATCATTTATAAAACATAATAACAATCAGGTTACTCTTTATATAATATCTTTATCTGCATAAATTAATTTTCAGACAATTAATGCACAGAGTTACATGTCGGTTATTTAGTGAGGTTTGTGACTGTGGATACAATTTCATAACAAAATAGTGTTTTTTTGTTATTTTTTTTAAGTTTGCAGCTTTATCCGGGTAATCCTCGGAATTCAGTCACCTGTAACCTGCTGAAAACCCAGGAAAAGCGGAGTACCCAGAGGCGTTTGGATATTTTGCAGATTACCCGGATAAAGTCCGATGTTTCGTTGCACATCACACTTTATCCAGCAACACTAGGGTAATGTGCGAATTACCCGGTTGAAACAGTGCAGAAAACCCGAGTACCCAGAGGCCTCTGGATACTTTGCAGATTACCTGGGTAAAGTCCGAAATTTCATTTCACTTCGGACTTTTGCTAATGACGCCTGGGTAATGCTTCGGGCTTTAACCATAACATATACATATGCAAATAAGTGGCCCTCATTCTTTTTTTCCTCCATTTGTGAAACATTTTTATTTTGAACAATAATACATTATTACAAAACTCATAACACTTTATTTATAAATCTATTATACTGAACAATTTACAATCCCTTGAAACTGGATTGATTGTACACTATAATTTTGTGTCTAGACAATGTCTCCTGAAGGATAGAATAAACAACATTACTTTATAACAAATCTTTTATTTTTTCAGCATGATAAAAAATGTTTTTAATGGTTCTTAACATGCTGTTTAAAACAGCGCTTAAAGTGCATGCTACAAATATACCCGATTCAATGCATTAAACTGAATGTGATAAACAATGAGAATCTCATTTATAAACACATCAAATTAAAGGAATTTCTATCCTAGAAACCTGTTAACAGTTGCATGACTTGGACTTGTTGACAGTAAGCGGCTTGTGTGATTTATCAGAGCTAGATAGACAAGCCTGAAAATCCATTGATATCGCCAGCACACACTGCTTAACGCATAGGATAACCATAAGAGAAGAGGAAACAATATCTTTGGTTGTCATGGAGAAACGTGCACAAACAAGAGATGATTCGATACCTCCAGAGGTTAACTAAATATCTTGGGAACTGTATATCACAAGATGTATTTCTTCCTTTTTCCAACCATGGCTGCACATATAACACTTTAGTTCTATAATTTCCAACTCTGCCTTTGTCCTTCCAGCAACATCCCACTAGTTCTGAGCTATGCATTTAGTAATGACCGTATCCAACTAGCCAGGCTTCGTTACTAGCCCATGCCAGTATAGAGGAGGGAAAGTGCAGTGGGGGATTATTTAGTAAATCTGTCAGCTCTTTCATACCCATTTTATCTTTACTGATCTTTCGCCCCCACAGCTCCCTGCATCCCATTAGTTCCCATTCTGTGAACGTTATCCTCACATATATCACCCCACTCCTCTTAGATTGTAAACTCTTGAAGGTGATAGAAAAAAGAGGACACTGCTCAATTGTCTACCTGGTTTGTTAATTTGATTTGTTTTGTCATGCCCATAGTACAGTGCTATAGAAAGCTTTTGCACTTTACAAATATTTGTAATTATAATTGCCCTACACTTCCGATACATTTGTATTTGATATCTGTGATATCTTCATTTTCCAACTATACACATTAATTTTTCATAAGCATTGTATAGTTTGCTTGAGGCAAGGTAGGCTGTGAAATGGTGGAGGAATATGGTAAAGTAATTGGAAGATAAATGATGTCACTCATTCGACTAAACTGGGAGGACATTTCTTGAGTTGTAGAAAGTTGTAGCCTATCTATCGCCATCTGTCCACCTGCACTTAGAGTTAAAGTGCTCCAGTTATACCCAGCCCAAGCTCTTTTCACAGGGAATCACACCTTTTATATGTCTTAGCATTTTTTGATGACACATGTAATTTAAAAAATGGGAGTTATTCCCTGTCAAAGTTTCACTGTCACCCACTTCAGTGCTACAAGTCACAGGAAGGATTGTATTGAGTATAAATGGTGTTACCCCATCAAAGGATCCTGATCCTTAAAACCAATCCATCTCTTGATGGGATAACAAAAATGCACCTGGGCATTATTTCACACATGCCTCGATACACCCTTGTGCATGAGTTCATTACTGAGCTTCTCCAGTAAGAGAATTTACTTATAGTTGAACATGCAGTATCGCAAACGTGTGACTACATAGAGAGATCTCTACAGTGCGCTAATATTTTAATTTATTGTGATCCAAACGGAGCTGCCTTGGCAAACTGCTTCCATAAAGATTATCCAGCACATAGATCTTACTAGAGACACCCAAGTAAAGTCTAACTCATTACAAGCCAATTGCCCATATGTTTACACATATTGCAGGTATGGTAATGACCGGCTGAAGTTTTTTCCCACACCTTCTCCTTCTTCACTTTTATTCAATGAAAATAAGTTGCGTGGAAGCATTATTTAGTGAACACTGTATCTTGTTTTACATATGTGTTTGTTCTCGGTCTCATTTTAAGCAAGCATTTGTTTTCCGTCACAAAAGAAAATTAGCAGCGAGACTTTAATCTTAAAATCTCCACGAAATATACATTTTCTCCGAACTTAATTAAACTTGTTTATTGCGACGTAAAAACGAGATGTAATCGTCATTAACTTTTAGAGTTTAACACTGCTTTAGAAAAAATTAAAAGATTGGATTAATGCACGGTAACTCGTTTAACCAGAGAATGGAAAAAAAGAATTAAAAGGTGTAAAAACCCTCACAATAAATCCACTGGATAAAAATCAGCAAGGACTACATGCTGCTCAGTCGTCTCTGAAATCAGTTCGAGAGTCTAAAAGCAGAAAATGATACTAATGATAAGATAGTAATTTCACGCCTTTTGATAATTAAAAACAACTAATTTAGACTGCATGCTTTTAAATGTGTTGTACTGAAGTAGATTGCTCACTTTGTATGAAGATATATGCTATACATTCACATGAACAAGTCCCTTTTTAACCAAATATTTTGCTTCGTTGTATTTGTAAGGAAGTGTAATCTAATGTCCTGCTGGTATGTTGTGATTGAGTAGTTCCCTTTGTAACTATTTCCTGGGCTTGTAACAAATAGAATTATCAAGAAACAATAACAGGACAACATTCTTAGACTCTTGGACATAGCTAGCCAGACTCACAAAAAGCAGAGATTAAGCTTGAGGATACTGCTTAATTGACCTTCCAATAATATTATTTTCCTGAGTTAGAATTTCCTCTACGCTCGGTGGTTTCTTAAAGCAAAACAAACTTTCTGAAGTTTTTCCATCTAACGTGAGATGTTGGCTGCTAGACATACAGTGGCAAGAAAAAGTATGTGAACCCTTTGGGATTACGTGGAGTTTTGCATGAATTGGTCATAAAATGTGCTCTGATCTTCATCTAAGTCAAAACAATTTGAAAAACACAGTCTGCTTAAAATAATACAACACAAACAGTATATGTTTTTATTGAACAGAACATGTAAACATTCATAGTGCAGGGTGGAAAAAGTATGTGAACCGTTGGACCAGGGGCGGATCCAGAGCCTAGTCTCGGGAGGGGCACTGACATTGAATAGATGCTTCAGGTTCTTGTATGTTCCATAACTGCAATAGATGGCAGCATCAACACAACATATGGAAAATGTTGTGTCCCTTGCCGTGTTAGCGCTAGACATATTTTTGTATCTCTGTAGAACATAATTTGCAATAGCATTCATTTTAAAAGCAACAATAAGGCTAGGGACAGATGAGCGCATTTTCTGCGGCCACCGTCAAAATGTACGTCGATGCGTGCGCACGCATTTTTTCACGGAATACGCTTAAGTGGTCAGACGATGCGCAATTCTGGACGTATTTCATGACGATGGGGTGAAAAGAAGTCTAGGGAAATCCGGCTGTTTGAACGTTATGTTGGCCGCACACTAGCAGCGTCTGACATCTCCTAATCACGCACACACGCTGCTATGCGGCCGCAGCGCACTCTGTACGTCAGTACCAGCGGTTTACGTTCTCGAAAAAATGCGTTCATTTTCCACTTGCGTTGCGCGGCCGGACTTTTGTGCGACTGTACTTCGTATATTGGCTGTCATTGCCCGTCATCTGCTGCTAGTGCGGCCGTGATTATGTGCGCCAGAACGCGCGTTCGCACTGCCTCAGTCTGACCCTAGCCTAAAACACATGATTAAAGGTTTCAGTTTTAATGTTTTAAGCCAGCCCAGGCCAGGACTGTCAAACCCACGACCACCTAAATCAGAGGGGTCAGCAACCTTGGCACCCTGATGTTTTGGGAACTACATTTCCCATGTGGCTCTGTCAGCCTAATGGCTGACTGAACCACATGGGAAATGTAGTTCCCAAAACATCAGGGAGCCAAGGTTGCTGACCTGACCGCTGATCTATACAAATTCCTGGGTTCAGTGACCCCCCCATCCCTTCACCCAGGCACCACACGTGTGATGCAGGTACCTTGAGTTGGGGCTTGCCAAGTTGGTCCAGGGCCTTGGGCACGACGGACAGTCGGATGAGGTGGATCAGGCAGGCACAATTACTGACTCTGCGCGCTCGTGTAGCGTGCGCACGCAGCAGCCACACACTGGCTGGTGAGGCACTCGAGTGCGACTGTGCCGCTGACGCTGTGCGAGTGGCGTGCGCACGCACTCGCAGCAGGCCAGCGGAACTTAGCCACAGCTGAGGCTGAGCACACATTGTCACTGACTGACTGACTGCTGGCAGGGCAGGCTGCTGCACACAAGCTGCTGCACTGTGTGTAGCAGAGCCAGAGACAGTGTGGCGCCTCCTGCTAGCTTTCCCGGCTTCCCGCCCATGTGACTGACACTCACCATGTGATCCTGGGTGCCCGCCCCGGATTGACACGTGAGGGCATGGCTGGCTCGCTCACTTCCTGCTCGCTGGCTGGCGCTGCTCGCTCGCATTGAGTGCGGCGGCAAGCCTGGCCCAGCGAGCGTGAGAGCGCCGGTGGCAGAGTTCATTCAGGAGAGACTGACGGAGTTACATTTTTTTCACCATCTTACGACTCCGAGACACAGAGAGATGATAATGATCAGGCAGGCAGTGCGCGCCACGGGTCGTGGCGCACGCTGCTTCAGTTTGGCCGGCCCGGCAATGCAGTCTGCTGCTGAGCTGAAAGCAGCGCAGAGAGGCAGTAATTTTTTTCAGAATCTCGGGGGGGGGGCAATTGCCCCGTTGCCCCCCCCCTGGATCCGCCCCTGCGTTGGACTTAATAACTGGTTGACCCTCCTTTGGCAGCAATAACCTCAACCAAACGTTTCCTGTAGTTGCAGAGCAGACCTGCACAACGATCTGGAGTAATTTTGGACCACTCCTCTTCACAAAACTGTTTCAGTGTAGCAATATTCTTGGGATGTCTGGTGTGAATCCCTCTCTTAAGGTCATGCCACAGCATTTCAATCGGGTTGAGGTCAGGACTCTGACTCACTCCAGAAGGCATATTTTGTTTTGTTGAAGCCATTCCTTTGTTGAATTACTTCTATGCTTTAGGTCATTGTCCTGTGGCATCACCCATCCTCCGCAGAGCTTCAGTTGGCAGACAGATGGTCTTACGTTTTCCTGCAAAATGTCTTGATAAACTTTGTTGTCATTGATGGAAAAATGAATTCCAATCAGTACAGGCCCTGAGGCAGCAAAGCAGCCCCAAACCATGATGCTCCCTCCGCCGTGTTTTTCAGTGGGGATGAGGTTTTGATGTTGGTGTGCTGTGACTTTTTTTCACCACACATAGTGTTGTGTGTTTCTTCCAAACAACTCAATTTTGGTTTCATCTGTCCACAGAATATTTTGCTAGTAGTGCTGTGGAACATCCAGGTGCTTTTTTGCAAACTTCAAACGTGCTGTAATATTCTTTTTGGACAGCAATGGCCTCCTCCGTGGTGCCCTCCCATGTACTCCATTCTTGTTTAATGTTTTACTTATTGTAGATGTGTCAACAAAAATGTTAGCATGTGCCAGGGATTTCTGTAAGTCTTTAGCTGACACTCTAGGATTCTTCTTTACCTCATTAAGCGTTCTGCACTGTGCTCTTGCAGTCATCTTTACAGGACGACCACGCCTAGGGAGAGTAGCAACAGTGCTGAACTTTCTCCATTTGTAGACAGTCTGTCTTACCGTGGACACATGAACATCAAGGCTTTTGGAGATACTTTTGTAACCCTTTCCAGCTTCATGCAAGTCAACAATTCTTGATCGTAGGTCTTCTGAGACCTCTTTTCTGCGAGGCATGGTTCACATCAGGCAGTACTTCTTGAAACCAGTAAACCCAAAACTGGTGTGTGTTTTTAAAGGGCAGGACAGCTTTCAGCAACACATCCAATAATATCACACTGATAGGACTCAAGGTTGGCTCACTCCTGGCTCCGATTAGCTCTTGGAGAAGTCATTAGGCATGGGGTTCACATACTTTTTCCACCCTGCACTGTGAATATTTACATGTTATGTTCAATAAACACATTAAAACATATGTTTGTGTTGTATTATTTTAAGCAGACTGTGTTTTTTCAAATTGTTGAGACTTAGATGAAGATCAGAACACAAAACATAACGCACGATGACAAGCTACAGTATCTCTCTAATGTATACCTCTTATTACTTACACACCATCTTATACCGGATAATGTATTATAAAGTACGCAAATGCATATTTTCACTTTAATATTAAACACAATATGAATTTATTCAGTGGCTAGAATGATCATTTATTCATGAATTCATTGTAAATCCCTTCACTACCAAGGGATTTTCCACAAAACCACTGTCACTGTATTTTTAGAAATTCCTTTTTAATTACTTATACAGTAAGAAATATTTGAAAATATTCAAAATGTATTATTTACTGTAATATAAGCTCTGGGTATTCCATATGGCGCAGTATATAGTCTGTATATTAATGGACATTTCAATTATACTGCACCATAAGGAACAGCCAGAGCTTGTATCTTTGTGTGCCCAATTTTGTCTATTTTGTGTGCGTTATTTTTAGGGATGTGTGTTTCTGGTTTCGGAATTTCGGAATTTTCACGAAATTTCCCGATTCGTGCATTCGGATTCGGCCGATTTTCCGAAAATTTTCAGATCTGAAAACATTTGTTCGGATTTTTCGAATGGACTAGAAATGTGTAAAATCGAAAATCATTTTCGTTCCATTCGTAATTTCAGCTCCATTCCTGATTTCGGTTCCATTTCAGTAATTTCGGACAACGTATTTTTGGTTATATCGCTGATTCTGTAATTTGGTATCATTCCCATCTCAATGTATCCTTCTTGTAAAACCAGAGAAATCTCAATGTATCCTTCTTGTAAAACCAGAGAAATCTCAATGTATCCTTCTTGTAAAACATGAGAAATCTCAATGTATCCTTCTTGTAAAACCAGAGAAATCTCAATGTATCCTTCTTGTAAAACCAGAGAAATCTCAATGTATCCTTCCTGGAAAACCAGAGAAATCTCAATGTATCCTTCCCGGGAAACCAGAGAAATCTCAGTGTATCCTTCCCGGGAAACCAGAGAAATCTCAATGTATCCTTCTTGTAAAACATGAGAAATCTCAATGGCAGAATTATCGTATCGACAGAATTATGATATCGACAGAAATATCGGATCCGAAAAACCATTAGTTTACGTCAAAACGAATAGACACTTTGAAACGAGGAGAACAGACATTCCGAAAAACACGAAAATTTTCGAAATTACAAAAAAAAGTTGATACGAAAAACGAAACGAAAATGAATCGAACCGAAATGGAAATCGTCCGACACGAGCCGAAACGAAAATTTACAAAATACGAACGAACCGAACGAAAAATCGGTGCACAAGTCTAGTTATTTTTCCTTATCTCGATTTTGCAGTGTAAAGCACTCATTAGCACAGCAAAAGACAATTTTCACACCTTTTGTAAAGCAGGATTAGTGTGTCCCCGGTGAAGAATCAAAATCCTTTGTTTTATGGCTCTCCAAGCACCCGGGAGAGACATAAAACTATCTGCAAATAGTGCCCCAAACCTCACTGTAACAATAAGTTAAAATAGATTACTGCTGCATTACAGCAGCCAGGGAGAGGGCAGACTACAAGGAGAGCTCTGAGACCACTCAATGCCATACCGGGAAAAGATTCAGCAGGTTATAATGAGTGAAAATCCCTGTAAAGTACAGATACAAGGTGTTACTGTAATTCACATATACAGGCATTATGTCACATACAGATACTATTTTTATATTCTGTTAGTGTTTTTTGAAAACTACATTGCTAATAACCTCATACAAATCCCCATAAGCAGGAGATCTTGCCAGTTTTATTGTTTTTATTTATCACAGTTACGGTTTCTAACACAAAGGTCTTTACTGCCTGTATGATAATAATGCAGACCCTGTTTGAAATTGTGTAAGATAAAGGACACCATCTAGAGCTTAAAATCCTTTTATTTATATTTCTGTAAACGAATACATGAAAAATTAAAAATGAAGAAATGTTTGCTAGAGTACATGATTTACTGTCCTTGTATCACGATGGGTGGGCGGGATGGGTGTCCTTTAGATCCTCAGGCATGGCTATTTAAAATATTTAATATGAGTATTTATAAAATAGAGTCGACCATGGGGGAGTTTTTGGTTTTGTTTTGTTTTGTTGTCTGTTGTAGAAATGTACTATTGTTTTGAATTTGAGGTCATATGATATTGTAAAGACTATTTTGTCTACAGGACTGTTGAGATCTTAGAAGCTTGTTTATGTTAATAATATTGAATTTTTTTGTACTTTAATAAACAATTATAAACAAAAAAAAAGAAAAAATGAGCAAATTAACATTATTTTAATTTGTTAACTATCTTAAAATAACTACTTCTGTGCAAAACCTCTTTGACCCTAAATTTAATTGTTAACTTCGTATCCCATGTTTCAAATAAATGTTATGATAACATTTATTTAAAAAAAAATCACTTGTTAGTGAAGAGGATAATTGGGAAGCAGATTAAAATTGTGATACTAACAGGGTTATTCAAAAAGAATCGAAAAGTCACCGCACGGTCTGTGACTTTTCGTTCAATTCGGTGCAATTTGGCGATCCCATTTCGGCGACCCTGCGGTGTATTCAGTAAACACCACAGGGCCGTCGTTGTGCAGAGAAAAGCCACCGCAAACCTGACGAACACTCACCGCGAAACCTGGCGAACGCAAACGGAGACCCGCAAAAACATCTGGATTAACCCCGCCGAACCCGCCGGAGAAACCCGACCAGGCGCCGATCACAGCGCAGAACAGCCGCCGGAAAAGCCGACACCGCAGACGAATGGAGTGAAAAAAAAAAGGAAACCGTACTCTTGAATGTTTAAAAAGTGAAACACTGTTTGCAAAGAAACTACAGAACGAAAATGTCTAAAATTTACATATAAGATCCAATGAATGATAATAAGAAGGGCTGTTACAGAAAAAAGAAAAAGCAATTTAAAAAAAAAAAACGTTTCGCAGAAAAATACCAAAAAATGCCTAAAAGATCCTAAAAAATCTATACATAGAGACTTTTTAATGCAGAATATAATCGACGGTTTATTAGATATTAAATTAAAACAGGAATATTTTTAACATTGAATCCTATGGGATTCTCCTGAATAAACCTGTCGAATGAAACCACCAAACAGCAGGGCAATTCGGCACCTTTTTGCTGCTGGTTTTTGTTCTCTGAATAGACGAAGCATTGCTTCTCTATGGGGGATTTCACTGCCCTCAAACAGGCACCGTATGTGCAGGCAATTCACCAAGATTTGGCGAACTGCCTGCTCTCTGAATAGCCGAATGGCCAGGAAAGGTAACCGTACACTGAATTTCAGTGTTCGGTTACCTTTCAGCCACTATTCAGATCTCTTTGAATAACCCTGTAAGTCATTTTACCATAGTAGCGCTTCCACTGTGTATATAATATATATTTTTTTGTTGATACTAACTGTTATCACCTATTTGACAGGCAGATGTCGCCATCTCGTTGCCAAAGGTGCTTCTGCATCACTGGGTTCTGAGCAGGACCAGCTGTGGATATGTGTTTTAGACACATTGTCCCAGCTGGTTTTAAAGAGTATTAGCACCTAAGGCATCATGATCACTGTGCTTAAACATTAGGGGCATGTTCTGGGGTCCAACTGCGAATGTCTTTTGTTTACGATAAAATATATATATTTTTTTGCATTGCTCCAGTGGAACACCATTTCATCTATAATCTATTTTGAGGCACAAGGAGGTGCCTTGCAGATTGAGCATAGTCATACAGGGTTATTCAGGGAGATTCGAAAAGTCACCGCACGTTCAGTGACATTTCGTCTCCTGCATTTCGGGGCAATTTGGCGATTTCTAGTTCGCCGACCCCCCCCCCCCCCGTAGTGCAGGGAATACTCGACGCAAACCCGCAGAACACTCGCCGAAACACTCACCAAATACTCACCGAAGACCCACAAACCACTAGAAAAACCCCGCCGAACACGTCGGAAAAACCCGACTAGCCGCCGATCACAGCACAGAGCAGCGGACGGAAAAAAGCAACAAGCAGACGAACGTGGTGAAAAAAAAAACCGCATGCTTGAAAGTTTCAAAATTTAAACGCTGTTTGCAAAAAACTACTGAACGAAAATGTATGGAATTTTCATATAAAATCCTATGAATGATAATAAGAAAGGTCTGTTAAGGAAAATTGGAAAAAACGATAAAAAAAAAAAAACAGAAAAAGATTTTGCCAAAAAAAAATCACGAAAAATGCCTAAAAGATCCTAAAAAAATCTAGAAATAAAGAGACATTTTACTGCAGAATAAAATAATAAATGGTTTATTAGATATTTGGCGAGCTGCCTGCTCTCTGAATAGCCGAATGGCCCCGAAATGTCCCAGGTCGCTGAAATTCAGTGTCCGGTTACATTTTGTCCACATTTTGGATCTATCTGAATAACCCCCAATGTCATGGCAGTGAAGGGGTTAATTACTGCATCACACAGGTTTTTATTTTTTTTAATCAAAAACATCCACTTGATACAATGAAAGACCTCTTTTGGCTTTTGTAGGGCCCTGTGCGGCCTTTCAACCCTAACATACAGGTATTTTCTTTATTAATCATAAATTATCCTTAGTCATTTTTGATGAAGCATCTAAATAAGCTGAATAAATATCTGATAATTTAAAAAGCAACCAAATAAACATAACCAAGAAAAAACAATTTGTTAAAGATATTTAGTAAGATTTTAAACCAACGTAGAGCATATCATTATCCAGTAACACCATGCTAATATTTGTAGGAGTTATTCAGCATCATGTAAGCTTATTACCTACAAAATCTGTAATCGAAGGTAAGCAACTTCTTCATGGTAAGGGGGAGATGAAATAGTTACAACTGGTTGTAAAACAAGTATACTCTAGAACTAATAATATGACCTTTTCATTTTGTGTGGCATGTATTTTGCATAATTATATACACTGTGCCTAATGAAGCAAAAAAATGGGCATCACTTTTAAACTCAATTATTACATTTGCCTAAGATAAGATGTGTGCACCTGGAAATGTACTCTCTCTCTGTAGCAGTAATCAGCCACCAGGCAAAAAGGTACTTCTATGTGTTGGGTGGTTGGGAGGCCAAGCCATTCTCCATCCAGCAGTGACGTAGCAACCGGGGGGGGGGGCGACGGTGTCGTTTCCCAGGGCACATGGATGGGGATGGGCACCCACTGCCATCCCAGCCAGCAATACAACCCTGGCTAGGACTTTTTTTTCTATGAGTTTTATTGCGGTGGAGCTCTGTGATATACACATACACACCGCACATTATTTTGCGTTTTGCTGGAAATAGTTTGAGAGGGTGCAGCAGCATTTCATCCTTGGCAGCACAATGTAGTGTCCTGGCTTTGGCTCTATTCATTGGCTGCATGCGAGAGTACGCCATCCTTTCTTTGGCTGCTCGCTGTCAGGCACTTTGTGATGCTTCATTGTCAGTACCTGCCCCTTGGCTAGGTCTGGACTGGTCAGTGGGCGTACAAGGCATTTGCCTGTTAGATCTCTATATGGCAGATTGGCTGGTGGCGCTCAAGGGACACGGCAGCCTAAGGCCTCACGCTACTCAAGGGCTCACGTTCCAGCCAGCCTTAAGGCCAATAAAGCGCATGGCAGCGTCCTGACTGGCCGACCGGCTGCACCTTCAATGAGCAATGCGGTCTGTGCTGCGATCGTACATAGACTGCATTTGTACTATCCTTCTCTGCTAAGGGAGTCCGCAGTGCCTGGAGCATTCTGATGATGTTTCAGAGTGCTGGCTCCTGGACTCCCTGTCAGAGGGAGGCCAGCACGAGAGGAGCAAGGGCCCCTCCAACCAAAACCAGGGAGACCTGCACCCTTTCTCCTCACACCTGCACCACCAACGATTTGGCTCCTTGTCTGCACAAAAGATCAGCAGGAGAGGGGGCTATAACTCACTATAAATCTAAATTATTGTTAATAATACTTAAATAATCTATACATTTTAAAATGTAGTTTTATTTACTTTATTATTTTATTTAATTTTAATATAAAAATATATATTTTACAATCTATAATTTAATATATATTTTACAACACTTTATTATAACTTTTTATTAATATTTATTTTAATAGGTGTAAGCGGGTTGAGGTGTATGGGGGTTGTTAGGTGTGTGTTTAGGTTTGTGTAGGTGCTTATATAGGTATATAATAGGGGTGTGTAGGCGGCCATATAGGTATGTAATAGGAGCGTGTAAGCACACACACAGGTATATAATAGGGGTGTGTAAACCTATGTACAGTGGATTGAATATACAAGTGAATATGGAGGTGATTGGAGTTGGAGAGGACTGGAGAGGGAAGACGAGAAGGAATTTAGGACTGGGAGGGACCGGACCAGTTTTGTAACAGCCTTACATTAATTAATTAGCCTTTCAACCAAACGGATAAAGTGAATGGGGGGGGGGGCTCAAAATTTTGTTCTTCCCCGGGCAACCAGAACTCTGGTTGCAAAAATTGCCACCCAGGGCCATAATAAAGCCAAAAGTGGCCTTGATTGTATCATGTAGACATTTTTTACATCTTTTATATTAATTTCAGAAGTCACATCTCTTATTTGTTAATATATTCAGTGTTGAGGTCATTCTGAAATGGTATGACAAAACATCTACATAATTATTAATAATTTTATAAGTAAAGGATCGCTCTAGCCATTAATTAAATACAATTGCCTTAATATCCTGTAAGAAACAGAAGTTAACATCTGTCCCTTTAAATAATTCATTCAATTAATTGTCCCAATATTATCCTTTTCCCTATGCCAAAAAACAAATGTCTGAATCCTCATATTTTTTCATTTATACTGTATATTTTTTTTTACCAAGGATGTGCTTTTACCAGAAATCTATGATAATTATTAAAATTATCATAATAATTCCCTAAAACCCAGCTTATTATATTTAAAAATGAATATCAAGTGTGCGGGTGAGGTGAAACAAGTCAATGGTGAATTGGGTAGCAGAAATCTTGGACAGTTACCACACTTATTTCCTTAGGACTAGACCCCTGGTTTATTTTATCACAAACTAAAATTGGAAATACAGTCCCAAGAAACACACTTTACATTGTCTTGTGCTTGACCATACGAATTTGTCTGTGCTTATGGAGATATAGACTTAAAACCCTGACCTACTTATTGATCTCTAGGCTACACAATAAGGGAAAGTCTAGAAGCCCTTGTGTTTACATGTTGTAAAACTGTTTTGACCTCTTCAATACTGTCATTACTTTTTGGCTAGGGTCAAACGAACGCATTATTCGCAGCGACTGTCAAAAAGTGCGTCCTAACACATTGACGTATTTTTTTCACGGAATGCGCGAAAACGGTCAGATGCACATTTTCGTGAGTGATTTGTTACGGATTCAAACCAGGAAACTTTGGGTGTCTGGACATTATGTTGGCCGGACATGAGCAGTGTCTGACGTCTCCTAATCACGCACACACGCCGTTATGCAGACGCAGCGCACTCTGTACGTCAGTACTAGCGTATCTGCGTTCTCGAAAAAATGCGTTTGTTTGCTGCTTGCGTTGCGCGGCCAGACTTTCGTGCGGCCGTACTTCGTATATTGGCCGTCGCTGCCCGTCATTTGCTGCTACTGCGGCTGTGATTAAGTGCGCCTAAACGCATGTTAAAAATGCGTTAGTCTGACCCCAGCCTTACACCTTCCCCTTTCACTTTGTAATGCATGTATATAAAATAACAATACATATATTAAATATGTGCACATTAAAATAATCTGATTATTAGTTTACATTAATGATATTCTAATATGCCACTTCTTGTCAGTCAAAAACAAAGTTTTCTTCTAAACGAAGAAACTGGGTGAATTTTAAAGCATTCTGCTGAAATCATACATTTATAATTGTTTACAAAGCGCTATCATATTCCACTGTGCTGCATCATAGGACAAAACAAGCATAAAATTAACAAATCCGTTTGACACATTGGGAATAATAGCTAAAGAGAACCCTTCTCAAGAGCTTAAAATCGAAGACAAAAAGCACAATAATATCCAGAGTTTTTTCACTGATATTATGTAGTTTTGATCTTTTTAAAATCCCTTATCAATATTTAATCCTTTTGTAGAGAATGTTTTCAGACCCAACACTTATCCCTTATTAGCTTACATGCAGTAGAACTGGCAAAAGCTTGCCAAACCTAGCGCCACGGTTTTCTCATTCTGTTTGCCAAGGCGCGAAGGATGGCTCGAACACTGACTCTCCGGAATGATTAAACCCCGGGGCTACATTTCAAAGTCAAAAGGAAGAAAATAATGCTAGTAAGTACCCTTAGGTTACCACTGCTTTTCCAAGTTCAGCTCTTGCATTTTCATGGCAAGAGCTCAATGCCATCATTATCCTCTTACAAGGTCTCACGAAAACCAGGCACACATTAACCTTAAACTGTAGCATCACAAGTATCGCAATAATATGAGGAAATGGGAAGGTCAGCTAGAAATCAACCGAGTGATCTTTCCGTGAATACAGGCATTAGGATGCCATAGACTGCCCTGTAATTCTCACAACAAGATTACAGGTCAATATAGGTCCAAGAACCATATCTTCCACTTATATTATTTCTCCTCCTAGCAACATAACTTAAGCGTTTATGAACTACAATAACATTTGTATGGCTCTGATCTTATGTTAAAATAACCTCGTTATCGACATGTTAATGCCACGTTTGTCCTTTACAAAGAATAGAACATGAAACTAGACACAAATGCAAAGCATAACACTAGTTATCACTTCACTCGGTGTACCATGTTGACTTATAACATCTGTGTGACACTCCATGCTAATTACCTGTCTCACATACTCGATGCTGCTTGACATTAAAAAAGGCATTACTGAAGAAACAGATCAAAATGATAGTAACTGTTCCCGCTCCATACTATACGTTATGTCTAATTTGAAACAACTTGAAGACGATCTTCAGGTCTTATGAATTATTTAGACATACTTATGGTTGAATTATGTGGCGTCCCTGTAATTTCCCATGTGACGGTGTCACATTTTCAAAGACCAGACTGCTGTTGTTCTTATTTATTGTTCCGCACCTCTTCCATGCTGCCATGTTGTGTGACCCCCGTGGATACGCTCCTTTCTGCCACAGAATTCAGGACCGCATGAACAGCTCACCATCCAAAGCCATTCACCATTTCCAGCTCCAGTAATTTTACTCCAAAACAAGCTAAACTCACCATCCAAAGTTATCACTGTCATGGAGAGGAACTATGTCCTGGGATAACTTTGTGAAATATTAAATAAACTGTATAGTGCTGCAGAATCTGTTGGCGCTTTACAAGTTACTGTAACTGGGTGTGCATCAATCCTAGCGGAACTAAAACCTTTGAAATAAAAACCCCAATCTTTATCAGGGAACATCAAAGGAAATGGTGAAAGGGTTCCTTGGAACTGAGAAGCTGTGAACGTTTTGTTCTGTGATCCATTCACACCTTGGTAGCAGCCGGCTAGGCACAGGTAGAGAAATTTACACCTTTACTAGTCTGATTGGAGCCCTGATTACACTAATTTAAAACAAGAAAACAGTTCTTTTGTTCTCAGAGCTTTATCCTAAAATATGAAATATATTCCCAGACAGACAGATGGATGGTTCGCGCTATATATTTTTGCAAAGCCAATAATTTATCCTACAGAATGATATCCAACAAGACTATTCTGGAGAGAACCGTTCTCGAGAAAAGAATATAAGGCCCTTCGTAGATCACAGCGCTATCATGTAGGAGGTCTAATGATTGAGGAAGAATTAACGGTTCCAAAAATGTATAAATTATTCCAAGGGCATATTTATATGAAGGGAGATATAAGAAATGTAATGAATAACGTGAATATAATGGCTAAAGGTGACATGGGAGGTCAAGAGGCCGATCCAGGCACTCCTACTGTGCTGCCCTGAAATCTGAGAGCAAGGCATACTGTATAAAGGATGGGGTACACAAAAGCCATGTCCTTTTCACTTGGAGGTCAATCTAATTGTAGTGAATGCCCATGTTTCTGCCAGCAGCCTCCCTGGGACAAATTCCCCGGTTCTAGCCGAGTGTAAGTAACATAGGGTTTCTGTTATTTGTTATCGTATTTATCTCCTGTTTGTGGGTGTAATTAATCATATACCATCTTTTTATCCTGTATATGCACTGTGAGTATTTTTCATGGCATAATAAATATTCCTTTATTAAGCTCTGCCTTTGTTGGATATAAGAATCACGTTACCTGAAAAGACATTCGTCCTAATAGCCTTGGGGCATTGTGCATTTCTAGACAATCTACTAAATTGGGTTTAGTAGGGTCGGTCTACTAAACTGTGTTTTTTGGGTTTAATTGAACGGGGTGTTTCAAGACACCTCTGTTTAAAACTTGGGGAACAACTTGTGGTGGTAGTTAATTGGGTGGCAATAGGGCGTGTTAATTAGCCATTATTTTGGGTCTAGTGCAGACAAATAATGATTTTTAACCACGTAATGATTACGTGTTTGTCTGTAGGTAGGGTGCTATGTGACAATCATCCTTTCCAGCTCCTGCATTTTAACTCTGAAACAAACTAAGGTCACCATTCAAAGCCATCACCCTTTCCAGGTCCTGAATTTCACTCTATAACAAATTAAGTTATCCTGCTATCAACATGTCATCTGCCACTCCACTCGTAACCTCCGCTCTAATCCTACTGTCCATATTGATTGTTTGCATTCATGTATTCATTTCTGGCTGATTAGTTTTCTTTTTACATTTTTTTCCCTCCATTTTTGTTAAATTCTCACTATCAATTTCCTTCTCCATCCCCTCCCCATGTCGTAATTACCGCTCACAATCTCAGCTCAATCTCCTTATTTTTGTGTCTCTTTCTTCCTACAGCTCACCATCCAAATCCATCACCCTTTCCAGCTCCTGCATGTTCACTCTGAGGTCCCATCCACCCTCCCCGTCCACCACCCCCACCCAGTCCCAGGACTAAACTTGTAGCCGTCCCTTCTAGCTGCTTCCACTTTTCTTTCTAACTACCCTTTTCAAGGCCAAGCATCTAGTCCTTCCCATGCAATCCCTGCTATTTTATTTCTGGCCACCAGCTTCACACTCTGTACCTTAGATTGAAAACTCATGGGATGTCTGGCAAAACACTATAAAGTGTTGTATTAGTGTAACCGGAGTCAGACAGGTTCACTTCATTAACGGCGCCGGACCAGACACAAGCAAGGATTGTCCAAACACGAGTCTCTTCAGGAAAGGCAAGAATTTATTGTGTCGTCACACAAGTGCTCACACAGGATTGAATCGCTTAGAGTGAGCCCCGATTACACAGAGACATGAGGTTTTATGCCCCAAATACATAATTAGGTACATCCCCATTAGCCCACCTCCCTATGACACTCTATTCCACCCCACGTGGGTTAATACCTCCCATCATTAATTCGAACACAAAGAACATTCCACATATAACTATAAATTGATACACTTCTCGTTAGTTTGACAGTCTGTGATTTGTTTGTGCTGTCTTTCTCCGGGGAGTGCCTCCCTCCCTATCGGCTATGTTTATTCAGATGGCCTGGGGCCCCGTCTTCTATACTCCTTCGTCTTTTCACGGGCCAACGACCTTGGAATATCTACTTCTCCATGCTAAAAACAGCAAAGATCTTTCATAAGGCTTTAATTGCTTTTTCTGCTAATCTAAACGCATTCCTAAATTTCTACGTATACCTCATTCTAGTCTCAGCTACAAACCTGTCTAGTTATATACAAGTGAACCAATATTCTGAACAAGATGGCCGCCTGTGTACAATGGCGGCCGTCTTCCAGCCTATTTCCACTTCATTAGCACGTTTATTCTTACCGGTCTTGTGAGATGACTGCACATGACTGAAACGTCAACAAACTCCCAACATCTCCTGGTTGTCTAATGGCGCTCCCCTGTTTAGCAAAGATGCTAGACGGTGAGTCAATGCTCTCTTCTTATTATTATCTAATAGAGCAAGAGTTGTGAATACTACTATTTGACTACCTTGATATTGACCTTCGCTTGTGTTTTGGACTACTGTTAGGCTCGTGTCAGACAAGCGCAGCATTCACGTCCGTGATGGTGCACAAACGTACGTCCGTGATAGCATGAAATAAAGGCCAATGGAGTACCACACACGAAGTACGTCTGCACTGAACTGCAGACGCACAACGGCCGCGGCAAACGGACGCAAGTTAGGCAAGAACGTACAACCCCTAGAACGGCCGCACAAAGTGTGCAACGTCCGCATAGCTTTGTGTGTGAGTGATGGAACGTGGTCAGATGGACTGCATTTGTACGTCCAGCATTTTTGACGGACAAAATGGTTTTTTATTTTTATTTTCCCTGCTACATCAGTCAAAAAATACGTCAGTGAAAAAAACGGACTGTGTGGCCACTACCTTGTTGTCAGTCAGAATGTATGTCCGTACAAAATGCGCTCGTCTGACCCTAGCCTAAATTGTTGCCTGCCTACTAGACCACTGCTTTTGGATTAATAATTCTCTCTTGGATATCCCCTCTTCTCTACCTCGAAACTGGGCTATATACCTGGAGCCGCAGTGACTGATAGACTGTTCCATCTTCCAGTCAGTCACCAGTCATTGCACTGTACAGGCATCCCTCCCGTTATTAGATTCCCTCTTAATTGCTAGACCGTCATGGGGAAAAAAAGTCAATGAGTGACTGAGCAATAGAATATGTAGCTCTAAAACCTCTAGTGGGCCAAGGTTACTAACCCCCTGCTTTAAAACAAATCAGCTTAATTTTTCACCCTTTGAATACCTTGCAATTCTCTCATGCTTGTTTCAAAAGATACAGTATTTATCCTGCTATGGCACTAATAAGTTATATTGTTTGTCATCGTATTTGCTTAGTTTGCCATTTCATCTTGACCAAAATGTAATCTTTCATTAGGTGATTTTGTACATTGCAAAGCTTTTGTGTAATTCTTCTTGGATTTGCTTGTGATCTCTCTTTCTCTCTGATACCTTGGTACCTTTAAAGAAAAAAGGTGACTTATTCAGCTAGCCAATTTAATGACCCGGTTAATTTTCAATTTAATACATGAATCAACAGGGCCCATTTTATTTTGTGAATGTAATTTTTATTGACCGCATAAAAACTGGCTATAAAGAAGCACATTTGATCAACCTCAAAGAAATATTGGTGTTAGTTATAACGCTAGTGCTCAATAAACTAGTCCAATGTGCTATCCCCTGTGGAACTATAATTGTGATGGTTATATTAATGCTATAAGTTAAATAGAGTCTTGTAAAAGCAAATGGTACTTACACATGTCGCAACTTCTACTCTAAGGATCCGTAAAGTCTTGTCTACGTTTTGTTAACAGCAAGGCAGTAAAAAGTCACATTTACCCTATGCATTGGGCAGCACATGTTATACTTTATAACATTATACATCTCTATAAAACTACACAAAGTACTTGTATGACATGCAAACCTTAGGAAATGTGATAATTATTCCTTTGTAGACAATGTTTTTGCATCCTGAATCATGGCATCTCTTCCAAAAATGGATCTGTAAATTGCTGTCAATGCCAGATGCTTAATATTTTAGTAGTCTAAACAATTTTCCTTCACAACATAATTTAGCCTCTCTGAAAGACGTCTTTGTCTATGCAGGACATGGCAATGCTACAGCAGGCATGTTTATGGAAGTGAAAAAATATATATTTTTTACTTTCCGGTTAACTCTAGTTGTCTTTCCATCACTAGATAATCAATAGTTTTAATGTTTCATAGGAGCTTTAGAAGAAAACAAAATACAATGTTAGTAATGTATCATCTTTAATATACACTATATTGCCAAAGGTATTCGCTCACCCATCCAAATAATCAGAATCAGATGTTCCAATCACTTCCATGGACACAGGTATATAAAATCAAGCACCTAGGCATGCAGACTGTTTTTACAAACATTTGTGAAAGAATGGGTTGCTCTCAGGAGCTCAGTGAATTCCAGCGTGGAACTGTGATAGGATGCCACCTGTGCAACAAATCCAGTCTTGAATTTTCCTCGCTCCTAAATATTCCAGTCAACTGTCAGCTGTATTATAAGAACGTGGAAGTGTTTGGGAACGACAGCAACTCAGCCACGAAGTGGTAGGCCACGTAAACTGACGGAGCGGGGTCAGCCGATGCTGAGGCGCATAGTGCGAAGAGGTCGCCAACTTTCTGCAGAGTCAATCGCTACAGACCTCCAAACGTCATGTGGCCTTCAGATTAGCTCAAGAACAGTGAGCAGAGAGCTTCAAGGAATGTGTTTCCATGGCCGAGCAGCTGCATTCAAGCCATACATCACCAAGTGCAATGCAAAGCGTCGGATGCAGTGGTGTAAAGCACGCTGCCACTGAACTCTAGAGCAGTGGAGAAGTGTTCTCTGGAGTGACGAATCACGCTTCTCCATCTGGCAATCTGATGGACGAGTCTGGGTTTGGCGATTGCCAGGAGAACGGTACTTGTCTGACTGCATTGTGCCAAGTGTAAAGTTTGGTGGAGGGGGGATTATGGTGTGGGGTTGTTTTTCAGGAGCTGGACTTGGCCCCTTAGTTCCAGTGAAAGGAACTCTGAATGCTTCAGCATACCAAGACATTTTGGACAATTCCATGCTCCCAACTTTGTGGGAAAAGTTTGAGCTGGACCTTTCCTCTTCCAACATGACTGTGAACCAGTGCACAAAGCAAGGTCCATAAAGACAGTGATGACAGAGTCTGGTGTGGATGAACTTGACTGGCCTGCACAGAGTCCTGACCTCAACCCGATAGAACACCTTTGGGATGAATTAGAGGAGAAACTGAGAGCCAGGTCTTCTCATCCAACATCAGTGTGTGACCTCACAAATGCGTTCTGGAAGAATGGTCAAAAATTCCCATAAACACACTCCTAAACCTTGTGGACAGCCTTCCCAGAAGAGTTGAAGCTGTTATAGCTGTAAAGGGTGGACCGACGTCATATTGAACCCTATGGATTAGGAATGGGATGTCACTTAAATTCATATGCGAGTCAAGGCAGGTGAGCGAATACTTTTGGCAATATAGTGTATGTCAGCATCATTAAGAGTTAAAATTACTGGAGCGCTTTGGCTTCCTTGTGCTGAATCCTGCCGGGGAGCTGTATGCCTTCTTGCACCGATACTGGGCTGGCTTTGCAGCATGGGGCTCCATGGTATTGCAGACCCCCCTCTTTTGGCATCATGTCTGAGGTGACCGCAGGCTCCCTACCCCTCTTAGACACTGGCTGATGGAACATTCCAGGTTCACCTTTGCTGCCCTCACCCTCTGCTCTGGTGGCTGTCATGAGGCCTTAACCCCCTATGCGGACATGTTGCTTCTATCTGCCCCCACACATGGGCACGCTGAGATGTGCATTTTTTTTCTAGTTATTCACCCCTTGCTCTCCCACACCCCGCTCTTGTTTCCAAGACTATACATTTTATTCTGGACATTCTTTATGTGGACTTCATTTTACATCTCTGGCTGTTTATGTGGCGGTCAGGGCACCTGGGCTTTTTCCCCCCTCCTCCCCTTTTTTAAAAAAATGTTTTGGTGTGCGGGATGTTGGGTGGCTCTGGGTGCAATACTGGAGTGGGTACCATTGCTCTGACCACTTTGTCTGGCCCCAATACGAGACATTTTCGAGTGTTATGAAAATATTGTATTTTGTAGAGCCATTTTTTTTTTATTGCAAACATGATACTAAACAAAATTAGTATCAGTCAAACTGGAAAAAAATTCACAACAATAAAAAAATGTATTCAAATATACAATACTCATACAATAGAAGGGTAAAAATATTTACCTGTAGAAGATCAATAGGAGTTTCTAGTAATCTTTAACATGAAGACAAACTCTACATTCATACCAAAAGTGGAGCTTTCAGTGCAGTGAATTTAATATTTTAAAAATTATGTAGGCTGAGTTCACACCTGCACGTTTTTTTACACACATATCGCGCAAACGTAAAAAATGCAGGAACGCGCATTGCAGCGCGTTCACGCTGCAGTCTATGGCCGTGAACGCGTTGCAATACGTCCCAAAGAAGCTCCTGTACTTCTTTGGGTGTATGACGTTTTACAGCGCGTTCCTATGCGCTGTAAATACCCAGGTGTGAACGGGCCCCATAGGAAATCATGGGATTTCTATGGTTAGGCGTTTTACAGCGCACAGGAACGCACTGTAAAATGTGCAGGTGTGAACGGGGCCTTATACACAGGTTAAAATTAATGTGTACTGGCATTGTTTCACACAACTTTCAGGCTCGGGTCAGATGAGCGCAGTGTTCACGTCCGTGTTGCCGCACATTTTAACGTCTGTGGTAGCATACAATTTTGATCCATAGAGACCCACACACAAAGTATGTCTGCACAGAAGTGCGGACGCACAACGGACGCGGCAAACGGACGCAACTTAGGCAAGAACATCAAACCGCTAGAACGGACATGCGTAGTGTGCCATGTCCGCATCGTTCGCATAGCTTTGTGTGTGAGTGATGGAATGTAGTCAGACGGACTGCATTTTTAACGTCCAACATTTTTGACGAACAAAATGGTATTTCATATTAAATTGATTTCCCATCTACATCAGTCAAAAAAAACGTCGGTCACAAAAACGGACCGTGTGGCCACTACCTTGTCGTCAGTCAGAAAGTACATCCGTTGTGCACGGACGCACAGTCCGCACATAATGCGCTCGTCTGACCCTAGCCTCAATATTTAAAGGAGAAATAGCTAAATGGCTAAAAATGTATAGTTCTTAAATAATCCCTCATTAAATAATGTGTCCTGTGTGCACCTATCACTTATTTCTCTTGGCATTGAGAGCTATGCTAACAGAAGTACAAACGTGGCGATTCGGACAGTACCCTACATTTTGTTGTTTCACCCTTTTCCAGCCCTCCCATTGGTTGTCAACACACTAAGGGCCCTATTACATTCTCTGCGCAATTGCGCTCGCGCAGTGCAATTTTTTTTGCACACGAAAAAAAAGTTATCGCGCGAAAATTAACGTGGTATTCCGATCCGAGTGCATTTTTTCTTCCTTCAAGATTTTCAAGATCCGACGTGCAAAGCCGTTCGCAAATGAACGTTGCGTGCAGGAATCGGTGGGCAGACTGTTTTGTCACGGGATTTGTCACAGGAATCAGCCAACAATAAAATATTTACAAGCTAAACCTGAGAAAAAAAAATATTAACAACCACCAGCCAAAAAGAGAAAAAATTAACAATGACACAATTTATTAATTTTATTGTTTGGGTACGTGTAGAATGTGTAACTGTACTGTGCTGTATATTTTTTTTCTGCTGGTGTATTTCGTTTCGGCCAGGATGATCAAATTTACAGTTACCACCCTCTTTTCAAAGACGTTACGAAAATGTGCACAAACTTTTTTTGCGCAAAGATTGTAATACCATCCGCGCACCAGCGCACAAACGCATTTGCGCTGTCAATGTTAAGTATAGGATTCGCTCTGGGTTCGCGCAGGGTCAATCGCAGTAGACGATTACGTGCATTGTTTGCGCGAACGTCAAAATACGACGTTCTGCGCAAATGGTTTTGTCCTCGTGCAAATGCGCATTTGTGTGCGCGCAAAACCGATGCGCGAGGAATGTAATAGAGCCCTAAAAGTCAAAATCACCATAAGGGGTTGGTGAGTAGGGATGAGCCGAACACTCCGAGTTCGGTTTGAGCCCGAACCCGAACTTCCCATTTGTTCGGGACCGAACCCGAACCCCCATGCAAGTCAATGGGGCTGAAAATTCGGTTTTTTGGAGTGCCCTCCAAGAGGGCATACATGCTAGATATTTGCCATAAAAGGTGTATGGGGGTCCGGGTAGTGCCCTGGGGGACAGGAAACAAGGACAAAAAGATTTTAAAAAATTTTTTTAAAGGGACAGTGAGTTTTCCATGAAATAGGGGTTAAAAATAAAAATGAAAAATTCCTTCAAATATCGTGCCTAGGAGGTCCCCATAACCTGCCCGTGAAGTGGTGGATTTCTAGGATGTATAGAAATATGTAAAAACCAAAAAATGACATTTCAAATGACGGTAAATGCTTTTCCTTTAATCTGTCCATAAACAACTGCTTGGGGCGGCAGTCTGTATGAAAAGAGGAGACATTTTCGGACACGCAGAAAAAGTTTACTGATTTTTTGGCGGTGAAAAGCAGGAGAATGGAAACTTCTAGACCAAAAAGCCGATTTGGAAAGTGAGATAAATGGGAGAATTTTTCTGGTTTGACTATTTTGACCTAGAATTTTCCATTCTCCAGTCATTCTCCTGAGTTTCACCTTTCTCTGAATAACCCTGTCAGGGTTATTCAGAGAGCGGTGAAGAGCAGGAGAATGACTGGAGAATGGAAAATTCTAGGTCAAAATAGCCAAACCAGAAAAATTCTCCCATGTAGGCTAGGGTCAGACTAGCGAATTTTTAACGTGCATTTAGGCGCACTTAATCACGGCCGCACTAGCAGCAAATGACGGGCAATGACGGCCTATATACGAAGTACGGTTGCACGAACGTCCGGCTGCGCAACGCAAGTGGAAAATGAACGCATTTTTTCGAGAATGCAGAACCGCTAGTACGGACGTACAGAGTGCGCTGCGTCCACTAGCGGCGTGTGTGCGTGATTTGGAGACGTCAGACCCTGCTCATGTCCGGCCAACATAACGTCCAGACACCCAAAGTTTCCTGGTTTGGATCCGTAAAAAATCACGCACAAAAATGCGCATTGTATGACCGTTTTCGCGCAATCCGTGAAAAAATACGGCCATGCGTTCGGACGCACTTTTTGACGGTCGCTGCGAAAAATTAGTTAGTCTGACCCTAGCCTTATCTCACTTTCCAAATCGGCTATTTGGTCCAGATTGTTCTCTTTTCCTGCCATTCTCCTGGTTTTCACCTTTCTCTGAACAACCCTGAGAGAGAGGTGAAAGCCAGGAGAACTGGCAAGAGAAGAGAACAATCTAGACCAAATAGCCGATTTGGAAATGAGATCAATGGGAGAATTTTTCTGGTTTGGCTATTTTGACCTAGAATTTTCACTTCTCCCAGTTATTCTCCTGCTTTTCACCGCTCTCTGAATAACCCTGTGAATGTTTAATCCCGAGGTGAAAAATAACATTGCTTTAGATTTTTTTGAAACACCAGTTAAATGCAGCATATTAGGATGTTTTAGGGAAATTAATTCTCAAATCTCAATCAGAAGCAGACACCACCCCACCCTCAGTATATTGTACAATGTATCAAATTGATTACCAGACTAAAAACACCTGGTGTTATGCCCGTTTGTGAACAGAGGTCATTTAGAGTTGATAATCTTTCCACGTACACATTAGTTTTTAATTCAATATCTAATAAACAGTTGCTTATAATATTCTGCAGTAAAGAGTCTCTTTATTTCTAGATTTTTTAGTATTATTTTTTTTTAAGCATTTTCTATACTTTTTTCAAAATTTCTTTTTTTTTTTCGAAACCGAACACGCCCAAAAAGTTCGAAATTCGCGAACTTTCGAACTGCCAAAGTTCGGGTCGAACTACGAACCGTCCGAACCCGAACAGCTCATCCCTATTGGTGAGCTGTGCACCTCTGCGTTATCACAATGCAATGACAGAAGCATGGGGAAACTAAGGAATCAGGAATCATTACACACAGATGACACAAAAGGGAAACAGAGACATCAGGGAATAGGGCATAGAAAACAAATACACTCTGTACCTGCCATTGTAAGTATATAATGACCTTAACATGGGAGAAGGTTGGAACACAATATAAAACATCAGGCACATGCCTTCCAAATGCATCTTTAGGTCCATGTACCCCAAGTCTCAAGTGACTACCGTTACTTACTTAACTAACTTCATGAATACAGGGGCAGTAACCTAGGTGTCACTACATACGATACATATACTGTATTTATTTTTGTCACACACAGCTCTTTATATAATGTGTTCAATTACATATCATAAAAATATGCTCTAAAAGATGAATGTGAAAAGAAAATGGTAATAAAAGTGTATTAACCTTGATTTTATAAAATTATCAGTCAAGAAAACCAATCGATAGGATGTGCAAGGTCACAAAATGTTCAACAATCCAAATATACACATCTAATAAAATATTAAAATCACTTAGTTTAGGTTCATCAATAAAAATGTCTATACTCGTGATGCACATTACAAATGACAGTGATTCAGAGGGGCAGACACAGGAAAAAGTAAATGTAAAAAAACCCCATGGAAGTAAGAATGCTGTAATTGATAGTCCAATCAGTTATGCTCCAGAGCAAAACCCCTCCACACGATAACAAACAGGTTATGGTTCAAAATGTATGGAGAAGTTGCAATCTTTTAAGTCAAAAATATAAAACTTAAAAAATTTAATTACTCCATACAAAATAAATGTGTGCATTCATTTACCAATTCCATTGAGGTCTAGGAGGATGGGAAGTTTACCAGGACATTTGTTAAGTTTGCATAGGACTTATACTCTAAACCAATATACAGTGCCACTACAAGCATTGTTACTATTATTTATTAAGCAACACATTCTGCAGCGCTGTACAAAAGATGCAGGGCAGTATTACAAAGTTGGTGCTAACTTAACCAGAGCTGTTGTTAACCTAACAGCGCCATAGGTTATAATGGCTCTGGGAAATTTACAACAGCTCTGGTTAAGTTATCTCTATTACAAAGTTGGTGCTAAGCTAACAATGGGTAGAGACAGGACAATTCTACAATATATACAGGAGGCCGGTCAGTATTCTTGCCAGCAGATACAGGAGGACATGAGGGCCCTATTCCCGTGGGAATTTACAATCTCGAGGGGTGAGGAGATTAGAAACAGGAGGGGGGGACTGCAGTTAGGAGTTCATGCAGGAACAGGTGAGGAGCGTTTTTGGGTTGGTCAGATATCTTGTTACAGAGTCAGGTGGCAGGCTTCCCTAAACGGAAGGGTCTTTAGGGAACATTTAAAGGAAGCCAGATTTGGGGAGTCTGATATTGCAAGGATGCTTGTGCATCCTGAGGCTTAGCGCTGCATTACGGGGTTGTCTTCTGGTTTAGCGCCTGCCCGTAATATCACGCTAAAATGGGGATGCTAAGGAGAAACCTGCAGGCACAGTTTTCCTCCTTAGCGTCCCCATTTTAGCATGAAGATCGTAATATGGTCCCTAGAGGGCCAAGGTTGAGCAACGCTGCAGTATAACAACCCATGTCAGGTCTGGATTGGTTAAATGGGATACCACTACCAGAGGTAGTCATTGCATTTCCCTTCCCCAGTGAGATGGTCAAGTAACAGTGTAATCTAGAGAGGGGATAGGAGTTGCATGACTAGTTAAACCTGCAGGCTATAGCTAGCAAGTGGTCAGAAGGCTGTGAATAGTCATAAATGGAATTTTCATCATACAACATGCAACAGTAAAACAGTAACAATAATATTACAATATTAGTACATATAGAATAGCCATCTGTCAAATTATTTCATTTGCACAAAGTCATATTTGATATACACTAAATTATTAATAATGAAATGTCTTTGATTATGCTGCAGGTGGCTATTCTATTAGAACACATACACCAGAGGTCAGCAACCTTGGTCCACCAGATGTTTTGAAATTACATCTCACATGATGCTATTTATAGTTGCTATTTTGAACTGTGATTCAAATATTAATCATATTTGTATTCGTGTACTGCTGTCAAGCACTGTACATGTGTTTATGAGATATGCTCATCACTCACCAGAAGTCAGCAATAAAGAGTGTGTGTGTGTGTGTGTGTGTGTGTGTGTGTGTGTGTGTGTGTGTGTTTTAAAAAGAGAAGTGGAGATGTCTTGGAATGTGAGGACGTGCAGTAATATGGCTGTAATGGCTTTGCATTGGTATGACAAGGCAATAAAACAGTAGTTGTGCGGCAATGTGTAGCTAACTAATTCAACTATAGAAATTCATTTATGTCTCATATAACCCTAAGGGAAATCTTCAAGGGGGAAAGGTTTAACATGTCTGCTTGGGATTTATAGACCTGTGAGCTTAATATATGTGGCTGGGAAAGTATTTGAGGGGTTATTAAGGGATAATATTCAGGAATTTATTGGGAGGTATAATGTAATTAGCAAAAATCAGCATGGTTTCATGAAACACAGATCATGTCAGACTAACCTAATTACATTCTATGAGGAAGTAGACATTTAGATCAGGGGGTCGCAGTGGATGTGATTTACTTGGATTTTGCCACACAAGAGGTTACTATTTAAATTAAGAATCATTGGTCTAGATGAAAATTCTTGTTCTTGGATAGAAAACTGGATAAAAGAAAGGGTACAGCGAGTGGTCATAAATGGTAAATTTTCAAGATGGACACCAGTGATAAGTGGTGTTCCTCAGGTGTCTGTTCTATTCAATTTATTTATTTAAGTATTTTACCAGGAAGGACGCATTGAGATTTCTCTCATTTTCAAATATGTCCTGGGTTAAAGAACATTGAAATGTTACAGAAATACAAAGTAATAAAATGCAAGATATTAAAAAACAATACAAATTAACAGAAAATAAATATGTAAGAAATATAATCACTATGTAACATGTATACAGGTGCATTCTGTATCGAGGTATGCTAATAGAGAGGTCTTAATTTACTTTAGACTGGGGGAAGGTTTGATGGCGTTTGGGAGGTGATTCCATATTTGTGGTGCTCTGTAGGAAAATGAGGATCGAGCCACTTTCTTTTTGTATTGTGGTATTGCAAGTAAGGTGCCGGTCCTGGATCAGAGGTTATAGGATAAGGGAACTGCTGTGGGAAGCAGCCTATTTAGGTAGGGTGGTAGCTTTCAGAATAGCTCTTAAACACCAGGTTGGAAAGGTGAAGGGTGTGTCTAGATTCCAGCGACAGCCAGTTTAATTATTTATTTATAAATGACCTTGAGATTGAAAGTCATGTATCAGTGTTTGCAGATGATACAAAACTAGGAAAAGTAATACACTGTGAGCAGGATGTTACTTTGCTGCACAGGGATTTAGATAGCAGATGAAATGTAATGTAGATAAATGCAAGGTTATGCACTTTGGAGTGAAGAACACACAAGTCACTTATACCCTATAATGGTACGGAGCTAGGGAAATCAAAGCAGGAGAAGGATTTGGGAATAATCATAGACTTCAAACTAAGTAACAATGTGCAATGTCAAACAGCAGCCGCCAAGGCCAGCAAGGTATTGGGATGCATTAAAAGGGGAGTTCACTCTCGGGATGAAAACATAATTTTGCCACTGTATAAATCAATGGTAAGACTGCATCTTGAATATGCCGTGCAATTTCGGGCACCTGTTTTAAGAAAGGATATTATAGTGCTAGAAAAAGTGCAGAGACGAGCGACTAAATTAATATGGTTAATTAATTAAGAATGGAAGGTTTAAGTTATGAGGAAAGACTAACAAGTTTAAACTTGTTTAGTTTAGAGAAACGGCGCCTTAGAGGGGATCTGATAACCTTATATAAATATATACAGGGCCATTATCAACCATTATAAACCATTGTCTGGAAACCTATTCATTAAAGGGATACTCTAGGCAACATGACCACCTAAGCTTTTTTTAGGTGGTCATAATGCCCTGAGTATGCCCTTGTCTTTCCCCCCTCCCTCCGCTCAGCCGATCGGCTAAAACAGCTGAGAGACGCGGAGGACTTTACTCCACCCTCCCAGCTGTCAGTCAGCAGAGCGGGATTCATATTTCCCACTTCTGCCGACTATTGCCGAGTAGGAGACATCATCGCGCTGAAAGCGCGATGACGTCTCCAACTCGCCGCAGTAGCTAGTGGGAGCGAGCCGCCAGCATAGTCTGCGGCTGCGATTAGTGTTGTGCATATCCTCTTGCGCGTAACACTAATCAAAGAAGAAGAGGAGGAAGCCTGCTGATTGGCTGGCTTACGTGAGAGGCGCGCATGCACGCTTCTCACGTAAACCATTAGCCAAGTTCAAGATTTTCAGGACGGGAGCGGAAGAGGAGGGAGGTGAGTATAAGTATATATATATATAAATAAAAAAAAAGACGCCGTTGGAAACAAGTGGTTTTTAGGGTAAGTATTACATTAAAAAAATATATATATATATATACACACACAATAACTAGGTAGGGAATAGGTATATTTTAATGTAAAAAAGAAAGGGGGGATTTTTAGCCTAGAGTGTTCCTTTAACAGGACTATACACCGGACACGATGTCATCCATTTAGACTGGATGAAAGGAAATCCAGCCTAAAGCATAGGAAGAGTTATTTTATGGTGAGAACAATAAAGCTGTGGAATTTTCTGCCTGTTGAGGTGGTTGGGTCTGAGACTGTACAGACTTTTAAACAACAACTGAATGACTTCTTGAAAAAACATAATATTAAGGGTTATAATATTTAATATGTGGACAAAAGCTGCTTGATCCAAGGAGAAATCTGACGCCATTCTGGGGTCAAGAAGGAATTTTCCCAGTATGTTGCATATTGGCGAGCGCTTCAGACAATTTTTTTTGCCTTCTTTTGAATCAACAGCAGTGGGTAATGTGTGGAAGGCTGAACTTGATGGATGCATGTCTTTTTTCAGCCTATGTAACTATGCAATATAGTATCAGAAAGGTTTTATTTAATCATAATTTTTTTTAATTTACTTGCATATAGGAAGAAGTCAGAATGCGATATTGAATAAAGATAGCACAGCTATGCAGTAATTCTCAAAGTGCCATTGTTGCAAATACAGTAAATATCCCGGCTGCTGAGTACCAACTTGGAGACCAATGATGTCAGCACGCTCTGCAAGAGTTCTGGAAGACGCCATCTGAGGATTGGGTCTGCATATGTGCATGCAGCACTAATCCATCATTCGGCGTAGTACTGGCAGATCAGGGCAGGGGGGCTCAAAGGCATATGCCTCCCCTGAGAAGCAATCCCATTGGAGGACCCCTGTTAAACGTTGTATCTCCAGTTCCCCATACACCCTGCATGGTCAAGTGAGCAGCCTTTGGAAAGACCACTTATATTCGGCATGATCATATAAAATGTGCAATGAAAAAACGAAATAAAATACAAGCGAAACTAGTTTGCCAGTTTTGGTTAAAATTACATATTTCCTTAGAGAAAAGCAGGAAAAAGTTCACCATTTCAGATTATTATTGTTTTAAACAAAAGAGTACCATGTAATAAATTTAAACGGTGAAAGTGAACAGAAATTGCACTTTTTAAAAAAAAATTGATAAAGCACTCTAACCTGGCACACCATATTTCTACATATATTAACGATATATGTTGAATCTGCTGAATCCACTGAAAAAAATTGTATACAATTGAGTACAACAATAACGCAAGACTTCAAATATGGTTGAAATGTCATGAGCAAAAATAGGTCAAAATAAGCTCTGCACATAGGACGAAATGGCTCAGCATTTAAGGGGTTAAGGTCTATGAATATAAACTCGGAGTTGATTTGACAAGGATTTTACTACACTCAAAACCTATACAACTATACAGGTAGAGTGTGCATACTATGTATCCAAACCTGCGTATATCTATGTATGTGTCTGGTGCTTATATTGGGTTGTGTGTATAGCTATGTATTTGTATGTGTCTCTTTGTGTGTATATGTCTTAGTGGTGTGTCCAGGTGTTGTATTCAGCTGTGTACGTCTGTGTGTGTGTGGAATATCCCAGCTTCTGAGCCTGCCTTCAGTGAATACCCCAAATGTTGTGTTTGTGCCTAATATACTGGTTGGGTGGAGTCGAGGTAACATCACTGCTCTATAACCGTGGAGACACAGGTTTGAATCCCAGCCAGAGCACCTCTCCAGTAAGTGTCCTTGGGCAAGACACCTATAGGGATATACTCACCACCCAGGACATAATTGAAAACGAGTGAAATCTCAATGTATCCTTCCTGGTAAAAAGTAAAATACTTTAAATAATAAATAAATGTAGCTATCTATGTGATTGTATCTCTGTGCTATATGGGTATGAGTGTGTATCTAGGCCTGCTAGGTGTCATTGCTGGTGGTGCTCAATACTCAATGACAGAACATGGTTGGAGAACATTGCTGTTGACCCTGTGCAGCAATGATCTAGAACAGTGGTTCCCAACCGTGGTCCTCAAGTACCCCTAACAAATCAGATTTTCCAGATATCTGAAGCACAGCACAGGTGATATGGTTTGCTGCTCAGTGATTGCAGGATTCAGTCTGTATTTCCTCAAGGTGATCCTTAAAACCTGGCCTGCTAAGGATACTTGAGGATCGTGGTTGGCAACCACTGTTCTACAGAGAGTGAGTGTGGTGGTTCCTACGCCCCTTCACCATTACTGCGGAGTGAACTTAGCTCTTAGCTAAAAAATTAACATTGCCCCTCCAAAAACTTGTGTGTAGACCACAGTGGAACTTGATTACAAAAGTACACAAGCTCCAATCAATACACAATTTGCGTAGTGAATGCTGTGCAATTTACCTATGCTACAGAAATTGCATAAAAAGCTGCAGGGACTTCCACATCTCAGAAGCCCGGAAAATCTGGCGCTGGAGCAGAAAAGGTACGTATTTTCACCCAAAATAAATAAATAAATAATTGAGCAGATTCTGTCAGCAGTATCTGCACAATAATTTGAGGGGACAAGGGCTGTGTTTTTTTATTTTAACGCAGTGACCCTTTAACCAGAGCTGTTAAATGTAAAATTACCAGAGTTACTGAAGTCTATGGAGTTTGGAATTATGAAACAGCTGTGGTTACATTTACACGACATGGAATCTAGATCTTAGTATTTGGAATCTAAATGTGAATATATTCTCAACCTCTGTTTATATATCAGTAAATTCACATCAGCAAACAAGGAGCTACTTTACACAAAAGGAATGCTTCACTGAAAAGAATGGACAAGCTATCAACTAAATAGTCCGCAGTGTTCATTGCCAGCTAAGTGTTGCATTTCACTCTCACACACTATCTTGTTGCCTTCATTTGTACAAGAAACTCCACATGATTTATCTGAGAATCCAAAGTATTTAGGGAATACTGGAAAAGCAGATCACACAAACATATTCGGCTTCTCTAAACTGTATAAAGGTGACTCTTTCGGTAAACACATCAGTTCCTAAAGGGCTTATATAAGCATTTGATTTGATTTTAAAACTATCCTGCAATGTAAGATTTAATATAGTTCTTAAATGAAGCCTTACTGTACATTACCTTTATCTCCTTTGAAAGAAAAGCAAATTTACTCTGAAGTTAAAATCAGGCTTCTTTAGTGCTGGAAGAATTTGAAGTGATAGTTTAAAAAAACAGTAAGTTTGTTTTGTTTTTATTTATTTTTAAAAAAAGGTATTACTAACCACTTAACGCCACATGCTATGCCATCCCGGCGATGGGTGGGCCTGGACGCTCTGGGAAAGCATAACACGCCCCGCTGGGTCCTATTGAACGAATCCAAGTCCAGCCAGCGTGTGGTGCGAGTTATTGGCTGCCGTGGGACGGCCTGAACTTATGCCGTTTCCCTACAGCCAATGATGCAGAGGATTCCTTAGAGAGCAGTGGGGTGGGCTATTAAGCCCCGTTGGGTCTCAGACCCATTCGCCAGGCACAATCCGAGGGGCAGAAAAGCTGGGGTCAGATGAGCTCACTAGGTGCACCTATACTGACGTGCCTCCCGACGTCCGTTGCAGCATTCTGACGCTTTGGCGGGGCCGGCTACACGCTGTAGCATGCGCACGAATTGCACGCGCTACAAGCGGACGTGCAGAAAGCCTCCTCGTCAAAGCGCTAGATGCGCATTGATGGGGCTGCAAAGAGCGATCCTCCATAGGGGGAAATCGAGCCTTGCAGCTCTGAGCGTACTAACGGCGCTCAGCGAGGTGGCCAGACGGTTGTCAGTGGAAGGACGTAGACTCTCACGGACATTCCTTCCGCTCTCAAAGACAGTCGTCTGACCCCGACCTAAGGGGTTAAGTCAGGATCATAAATAGTGGGTCAAAGCTTACATTTATGCCAATGCAAAAACCGACATGCTAATCCACCTACTGTGACACCCCCTTGCATAATTATATTTGAAGAGGGAATGTAATGAAGATTAGCAAGGCAAGTATATACGCTCGTGAGCAATGTATCTTTTTCTATCATCATATTGCTTTCATTCTATGGCTATTTTGGGTGTATACATTGACAAATTTGTCAACAGATTCCATTCAAAAATGTGTTACAATAATAGAATGTATACTTGGATTGCAAAAAGAAACGTTATTCATAGACTACATCAGATACTTTTTATTAAGTTACAAGTATTTATTTAGTTCCATAAGTTATCAACAAGGCTTATTTTACGTAAATTGTAGTTTTAGAGATACTGTAGGGGCAAAGCAGAAGTGGATGGGAATGGAGGGGTTAAACATAAATCCCTGCTCCCCCCCCCAACATTACCCCTCCTGTTTTTAACGATATAGTTTTTTCAAAACATACCTAAATCCAGCACTGGTCCCACTCTGTTCTTTGGAGGACGTAGCATGCTTCCTGCTCAGCATGTCACGTGACTGCAGGGGTGTGGGTGCTCCAGCCAATCCAGTGACCCTCAATGCAGGAAGTCTTTGATACCATTGACAGGCTGGTATTCAAAGTATCCCAAGTCTGCATCCATGAGCTGAGATTCTGGGCAGGACTAAGCCCCTGTATTTGGATGTCTGGATTAGCCCCCCAAGCACCATCAGAGAGGGTGAGGAGGGAGCAAGGAGCTCACAGCAATGGGACCACTCAAATAAGATTGAGTGGTCACACTGTGTAGAGTGTCCCTTTGACTGCTGCAGCTTGGCCTGAACTCAGGCTGTCCCCTGCACCAAAGGACAAGCGTCATCTTTTAGGTGGGCCAGAGGATGGGCCCGTCGAAGCAGCTGGCAAACCGAGTGTACAGGTACGCCTCTCCTGGCATCAACTCCCTCCCGCTGGGCACAACCCGCCTTGCATCAGAGAGTTAAAGAGGAATCATAACTAGGCCAAGAGGTAAATTGGGAGAACTGGAGATTCCTGCATTACTATTCCAAGTTGTATCATAAACCTCAAGTGTTCTAAAAGTCACTAAAGCAGAGGTTCCCAACCGGGGTCCTCAAGTACCCCCAACAGGTCAGGTTTTCCAGATATCTGAAGCACAGCACAGGTGATAGGATTTGATAATCAGTGATTGCAGGATTCAGTCTACATTTCCTCAAGGTAATCCTTTAAAACCTGGCCTGTTAGGGGGTACATGAGGACTGCGGTTGGGAACCACTGCACTAAAGGATACAGAGCACACTTTTGAAATATGTGTACTCGATCAACCCAAAAAGCCATATTGTGTTACATATTTGCAAGGTGTACATTAATTAAGCGGATAGGAAAACATTTGACACACGCTTTAGCACAGTAACTTTGATTTTGAGTACTTGGATTACCACCTGTGGAATGCACGATGATTATCATGCTTTACTCTAATAGTGCGGAACATGAATTAGAGCCACTGTTTTATGTTACTATAATTATCTGTTAGTCAATGCCTTTTGTTCAATTTGTTTCCCACAAATATAAAGTGTACTGTTAATAGTTTTCTATGTAATTGTTCTTAATATTCAAATGCGGAATTTAAAAAGCTTTATTTTTTAAATTTAAAAAGATGTTAGTGAAATTCAAACCAAATAATTAAAACAAATTACATTTATTTTTCCATTACACTATATAGAGGACACTTAGGACCCTATTACAATCTTCGCATTAAAACGCTCGCGCAACGCGTGAATTTGTGCCCAGCATTAAACGTTAACGCGCATAAGTCAACACTGGAATTACAATCCTCATGCATTTTTTCCAGCCGTCGAGCAATAACGCGCGTATAACGGACGCGCAAAAACACGTGCACAGCAATGTTGCGAGCAGAAATCAGTGTGCGGACTGTGTTTTTTCACGCGATTCAGCCAATCAGAATTAAGAACCACAATTATCTCACCTTAGGTTTTTGCGCCTATCAAAGTCAATCTGCGCATATGTGCTGCATCAATAAAAAATGCACCACAACTTCTCAAATTTATTGGTTTGGTATGTGTAGAATGTGTAACTATACTTTGCTGTATTTTTTTTTTTGGCGGCTGGTGTATTTGGTTTCGGCCAGGTTGATAGAATTTGCGATTAACACCAGCTTTTAGGAGTTGCTAAAATTATGCGCGCAAAGGCTATACGTTAATTCCTGCGCATAACCGTGCACAAACGCATTTGCGTTCACAATGTTATGTATAGGACGTGCGATGTACAATAAGCTCATGCAGTGTTTGCGCAGGTTCACCCGCGGTAGACATATACGTGCTTTTGTTGCACTGACATTGTAATACGACGTTCAACGCAAAGGGTTTTGCCCCTCGCGTTAATGCGTTTTTGTGCAGGCGCAAACGTATGCGCAAAGATTGTAATATGGCCCTTACTGTATATTAGTAAAAGGATAGAAAACAAAACACTATTAAAAAATGAAATGTGGCTCACCATTAACAATTCTATCCTTCCCGAGCCGCTGTATCAGCAGCTCCAGTTGGAATATTTTCTAGCATCTGACCGATATATGCAACAAGGGCTGCCGATAGTATTGGCTCATGGAGTAGGACTCCATGAAGTCCAGCGTGACCCTGCATGAGTTCTTTATGATTTTGCTTGAGCAGGATTGCACAGGAACCATGGAAGTGGAGGAACACTAGGAATTATTTGTTCTGCGTGTTACACTGTTCATGGCCAGAGAAATTGGCGGCCCTCTGCACTGTGGGAGACAAGGTGCCTAAGGTATTCTTAAATCCCTTTAGATTGAAGTGTTAAGGCTAGGGTCAAACGAACGCATTATTCACAGCGACAGTGAAAAAGTGCATCCGAACGCATTGACGTATTTTTTCCCGAAATGCGCGAAAACGGTCATATGATGCGCATTTTCGTGCGTGATTTTTTTACGGATCTTCAATAAAACACTTTTTGCGTCTGGACGTTATGTAGGCTGGACATTAGCAGCGTCTGACATCTCCTAATCACGGGAAGAATGGAACAAAGCCCCTATTATGGAGCTAAAAAACAAGAATAAAACATACTGGGCAAAAAAGTAACAACATGCTAGACATTACTTAATTCGAACATTTTGGTTACATATGTTTTTAAGAAGATGCGGAAGAGGAATTATCAGGAAAAAAAAGTAGATGTTCTTTCTATGTGTTCATTTTACCTAAATATGTTTAAAATGTTCTTGTATATTCTATTCAAATCACTTTCACATATTACCATGGAGTAGCATAATAATCCTTTAAACATAATGTTTAAATGTATTCCACAGGCTCCAATTTACTCTTAACTGCTCATGTCTCTGTATGACAGGTATGTGTTCATACCCGCTGTAAGAGAAATGACATAAAGGTTAAAGTTTATTTTAAAGTAAATGGTAGCAAATCATCTAGATTTGAAAATTATTGTTTTCAAGTGTTTACGAGACTATAATTATGCCTCTAAGTTGTATATTTTGGATAAAATCACAGACTTTGACATAAAATTACTGTTCATATATTTAGAAAATTAGCAGATTAGTGCAGAATCTGCTGTGTAACCCCACAGCACACAGCAGATTCATTTTCTTTTATCACTTAAGCTTTCATAATACATAGAGTGTGTAGGGATAGAGTGTCATTAGGTGAAATAGGCGTTTGTATAAGGTTCCAACCACGATGGTTCACCAACACGCCTATTGGGCACCCTGCCTTCCTAAACCTGTGTTCTAATGCCCGGGATCTCAGAGACCTGCTTGAGAGGGCAGCTGCTGCCACCCTCAGAATAAGACAGTCGTGGAATAGAGACTAGAGAGAATCTTGGAGCTGCGCAGAGAGCTGTGAGTGCGGAGCTATATTGTTGATGGGGACTAGAAGGTTAGGGGGGAAGCTGCATGGAGATCAGGGGAGGTCGAAAGAAAAGGTAAAGCTATGTGTATTTGTGTCTATATGAATGTGCATGTTCTTTAATTCCTTTTTCCTACTTAAAGTGATCGTTGCTTTCTCAAAATAACTTCCTACAAGTTCTAGCTGCAAAAAGGTCTTAAAGCCAACAAAATAATGAGTGACTAGCAACATTCATTATTTTTCTGCTTGTTATGACTTTGCCTAGTCCTATATAAAGACAACGACCAGGTTCTCCCACTGAAAGCATCTGTGAACCACTGTCGGACCCAGAGAGGAGGCACAGGGGGCACTCCCCCCTCAAACCTGCAGTCCCATTAAGGCTAATGTCAGACGAACACAGTCATCACATCCGTGTCGCTGCCCAGTTTAACGTCCACCGTAGCATTGATTGGTGATCAATAGAGACCAAAACACGAAGTACTAGGCACACCAAACAAGGGGTCCACGTCTGGATAACCCTGTAGACTAATAGTGAGGAGAAGAGGGGTTTGCGAGGGTCCTGAGAACGAGCAACGGCACTAATGGCCTGCTCTACGGTGGGGGCCCGCTCAGGTCTCACAAGGTTTTAGCTTGTATGTGCCATTACAGGGATGAGAGCAGGCTGATTTGCATATGGAGCATTCATCCCTGTAATGGCACATACAAGCTTAAACCTTGTGAGACCTGAGCGGGCCCCCACCATAGAGCAAGCCACTAGTGCTGTTGCTCGTTATCAGGATCCTCACAAACCCCCCTTCTCCTCACTATTAGTCTACAGGGTCATCCAGACGTGGACCCCTAGCTTGGTGTGCCTAGAGGGGTGTCAGCTATACCCTCCTGACGAGGCCTAACAAGGCCGAAACGATTGTCGGGGGTTGCTGCACCTCTTGTGCATGGATGATGTCCTTGGCAGTCAGCACTGGCCACCCTTTCTGGGTGAGAGCAGACTGATTTGCATATGGAGCATTCATCCCTGTAATGGCACAAGCAAGCTAAAACCGTATGAGACCTGAGCGGGCCCCCACAGTAGAGCAAGCCACTAGTGCTGTTGCTCGTTCTCAGGTTCCTCACAAACCCCTCTTCTCCTTGATTCTCAGTGACAGGCAGAGTACGTGCTAGAAAATGCAGAACATCGCTGTGCAGTGTCTATCCTGGGTCACCTGAGCCGCATGAGGACAGACCCCATGCAATGCTCTGGAGAGAGTGTGACGAGAACAGCCTGCAATTAGGCTCGACACTGCAAACTAAACACCAGCTCTTAGCCAGAACCGGTAGATCCTCCCCCCCGAAACCTGTGTCTGGATCCGTCCTTGCTGTGGATGACCCAGGTCAAATGACAGAAAGGCCACCAAAGAAAAAAATAAATGCTGCATGGGGGAAAACCTGTCCCTGGTGTTGAACGGGGTTTCAGCACCAAGAAGAGCACCAACGAACACAGACGAAAGCATAAAAAGATAAACTTGATGACTGCAGGGAGAAAAAAAAATCCTGGTCCTTGGTGCTGAAATAGGTTTCAGCAACAAAAACAGCAACGCCGAACGCAGCCAGAGTGAAGAACAAAAAAAGTATTTTTAATAAAAAGAAGGGAATCAAAAATTTTGCCTTAAAAAAAAAAAAAAAATCCAATAAAAAAAAAAAATCAATAAATGAAAAGGCTTTTGCTGCGGACGAAAAGAATAAACGGTTGAATAAAAAAACCAATAAAAATAGTTTTTACATTGCATCCTATGAGCTTCGCCTGTCAAACTGAATCACTTCTCTACGGGATAATTTCCCTGCTGCGGAACAGTGATATAACTATACAATTAATTTTTTTTCATTTAAATTGTACCAGATTGTCCTGGTGTCGTCCGACAAATCACATTGAAATGGGAAAGATTGCTAGTCTGTTGTAGATGCAAAACACATCGAAGACGTTCAATGGAAGGAGGAGGCAGTGGGAGAGGGTTGGTTCATCTCCATGTTGTGGCATTGGTCAGACAACAACACACGATAGCGGATGATTGCATGAAAACGGACCCAGTGGACGGTCAACCTTAGTGTATGTATATATGTATGTGTGTGTATATTTGGATGAAGAGATGTCTGTGTATTTGTGAGTATGTGTGTGATTGTATATGTGTATCTGTATGTGTTAACAGGTATATTAATATATTTGTGTATGGGTTTTTGCGTCTGCCAAAATGCCAGCACTTCCTGATCAGAGGCAAAACAAGGACCCTCCCATATACCCTTCCTGACAAATACACAAATTCTGCCTACGACACAGTCATCCAAATCCCATATAGAACCCTCACTATAGTTCATCAACACCCATATTATACGTACAGTCTTCATAATACTTGCACATCACCCAACACCCCTCTGTAGTTCCTCACAGTTCCCATATCACACTGTACAGTGCCATGCAAACATATAGCCCCATTGCACAGAATCCTCTCACCTATGGGGAAAAGGGTATTTAGGGTAGGGGAAATTGTTGAGACAGAACTTATGGGTGTAGAAGTGTACTAGGGGAAAAAACAATCTGATTGAGAAACTGGAGAAAGACATTTAGGTTGCTAGGTTTATGTGGAGAAAAAAATGGCAGAGATGGGTTAGATAGCAGAGAAGGACATTAGGTATGAAAATGGGGAACAGCATTATTTGCTTGGAGTGACACAAGTGGGCACGTGGGATGTGTTTCTGGTGTAGAATGTGTTTTACCTAAAGCTCCTCAATGTCTTGCCATGGCCCTGAATATATAATTTGTAAGATTTATACATTGTATCTGTTGTAGCTTTAGGTTTGATTATAAAATACATACATGCTCTACAGTTTGTAATGTGACCGTCATGATGGTATTCTTGGGTTTACATCCACCACCCATTCCTGCAAACCTCGTCAACATCCACTGATAAAAATATGCTTTCTCTAAACATCAACTGTTAAAAATATGCTTTTTCTAAACTACCTTAATGGCCAGGGACGCACAATTCCCTCTATAGGTGTCTCACATCCTTGACTAGATCAGACAGAATTGTTTATGCAGCCCTACATGGCAATTCTACAGAGACTAATTACAAGTATATATAAAGCACTATCATATACTGCAGCACTGCATAGTGTATGGGGCAAACATACATGTAACACAAGTTTGAAACACAGAGAACAATGGGAAAACAAACCCTGTTTGAGTGAGCTTACAATTTAAGACACGCAAATGCCATGTTGCCTAGGTTTCCATCATTAAACCAATTCTGAAAAAATAAACATTTAAAATGAGTAGTCTGCGAAAAATCAATCTGCCTTATTCCGAGTGAGTTGAGGGTCTATTCACTAAAAGGTGAGGCTCTGGAGAACTTTTGGAGAAGTGAAAATTCTAGCTCAAAAATAGTCAAACCAGAAAAATTCGCCCATTTATCTCACTTTCCAAATCGACTATTTTGACCCAGAATTTTCACTTCTCCAAAAGTTCTCCAGAGTTTCACCTTTTATTGAATAGACCTGTTGGTGTTTGCCAAGATGTAATGATAAATTTAGCTTGAGGCATCATGCTATTGTGGCTGTGTCCCTTTGATGTACCATGGCATGGTATAGGGCACATTATTACAAATCATGTATACGATCTATGAAAAACATACTTAACCTTATTTTAACAATTGTTAAACATATACTTCAATTTTCAGTTAGCGTTCTCTCTTACTGCTATATTGGGTTAGCACTGACTGTAATTCACATTCAACATGCGTGTGATGTCAGGTGCACTCTTATGTCATGCATGACACTGCGATTAAAATAGAAAGCTTTCAGGCATAAGTAGGAACGGTAGGTGCATAGGTACCGAATCCAATGAAAGCTGATTCCACTGTGAATGTAAATTGTTATATCATTGTATGAGCCCTCAGTAGTTCATTCTTTTGAAAAAATAAACCGTAAGCGGACGTTAATCTATGATACCGGTCTCTTTTTGTGACACATAAAATGGTCAGGTTTCTTAGCTCTGATGCAGTATAAAAATATTCAATATTTATCATTCAACGTGCAGACAAGACAATTAGGTTCAGAAAATGAGAAGCGCAAGTCAAAAGAAGAGAGAGAGTACAAGTGCATACAGAGAAAAATTTCTTGTCGGATCCAGAATTTTCTAAATCCAAATATTTTGGATTTGTAAACTTCTGTTTTGCACCGATCTGAAAATATCTCATAATAAAATCGCAGGAAATACATTTTTTTTATAGTAATCAGTTTATCAGGCAGAAAATTAACAAGCATCTAGATTTTACCTCAATAAAACATCACGGGCCATATTACATACATCACGCTAAAATGGGGACGCTAAGGAGGAAAACCTGCACCTTCAGTTTTCCCCTTAGCATCCCCGTTTTAGCGTCATTTTACAGGGCAGGAGCTAATTCAGCAGCCTGCCCCCTAACACGACGCTAAGCCTCGGGATGCTCAAGGCAGCACTAAGTGCCACTGTGAGCATCCCCTCTATGGAGTCCATAGGCCACTGCCAGTCACATGACCTGCAGGATCTCGCCTTGTGAGATCTGGCAGGTCAGTGGAGTGATTTGCAGAGTGAGACTGGGAGACTTTTTTCCCCCCAGTCTCCCTCTGCTCCCGGCGGTAAGAAGAAATGGATCAGGCCGCCTTTCTCTCCGCGGGATGAGAGGTGAGTATTTTTGGGTGTTAATTCAGCTGGGGCTGACTGATTCTGCAGAGGTGGAATCAGCACCAGCTCCTAGCTGCGGGTAACTTTTGAGTTAACCGCAGCAGGACATAGTTAGCATTAGGAGTTTGTAATCCTAACGCTAATTAACACTTTGCACTCCACATGTTGAGCATAGCGAGCACAAAGTACAGTAAGCTTTCACTGAAAAGCGCAAGCTCCGAATCACTAACTGTATTTTTAAACCGTTAGCGTTTGGAATGTAATATGGTCGGCCCGCGCCAGGACCCCTTAAGCTAACGTTAACGTTCACACAGCTGAGTGCTAACATTAGCGTGAAGTATGTAATATGACCACATGATTCTACTGAAAGGATGCGCGCTGCCATTTGCATCCCATACATATCACAGTGTAGTGAATTCGAGAGATGGAGAATTCGTTCTTCAGTGCAGACAATACTTGTGAGAGGTTTGTGAACTGGGTAATGCGCTCCAAATTTGTCATTGACCAGAAACACTGAACTGCCAGGGGAAAAAAACCAATTCTCATCTGAGCCATGCACTTGCATTGCAGATTAATTATAATGGTAACCTGGAGCCTACTTGCATATTGTGAAGGAGAGCCCTACAACCTCCAGATACAAGAAAACATCCTGGATCTCCACAATAATAACTGGATTAGGTATTCTCTTGCTAAGTGAATGTTTCATTAGATGCTCTATACCCAAAATTACACCTGTTATTCAAGTTATACTAAAGAACCTAGATATGTGCATTTAGTTTTGTCAGTTTCATTCCGAATCGCAATTCGGACAAAATTTACCAATTCGTATTTCAGAAGCACTTCCGAAATAACGAATCGGTTCTGTCAGAAACAGAATATAACAAATTAATTCAGTGTTTACTAAATCGATTCGTTATTCTGTTTCAGAGATTTAGCACCACGTCCCTGTCCTTTGGCCGTGGTGCTGAATCTTTTGTATGGTGCGATTCGACAGCAGTGAAATCCCCATAGAGAAGGAATGGTTAATCTATTCGAAGAATACTGAACAGGACTGAAATGTCAATGAAATAATCTGATTGTTAGTGGTTTATGCGAGAGGTTTAAACAAGGAAATCCCATAGGCTGCGATTTTTTTTTTGATTTTTTTTTCGATTTATTTTTTTTTCCGAATTGGAGTATTTTATGGGTGAAATTTTTGGATTCCCAATTATTTTAAAAAGACAAGGCTTTTTTTCTTTGCTGAACGCAGCATTTTTTTTCTTTCCTTCAGTCTGGCTGCGTTTGGCGGGTGCTGTCCTTGGTGCTGAAACATATTTCATAACCAAGGACAGGGGGAGTAAGTAATTAGTAAATCTGTTTCACATTCCAAAATAGCGAAAAAAAAATAATAACTATTGAAACAAAATAATGAATCAATACGAATTACTAATCTTCCGAAGTAACGATTCGATACGAAATATGAATCACGGTAACATAACGAACGCACCGAAAGAAACTTAAAGGTAATGGATTGATCTGAAACAAAATATTTTTTTTCGTTGTGCACATGTCTAAAAAGGCACCATGATTTCTTAATGTAATTTTAGCAGTTACAGTGACTGAGTCCCCAATCCATTAGGTTAGAGGGCTGATTCAGCGTCAGAATGTGGGGGATCAGTCCCTCACAAAAATTTTTAGATCAGCAAGGTCTGATCTAAGCTTACTCAAGATTGGGACTCTAAGAACTTTTCCTGCATTTAATGTCTCTCAATGCACTCGCATTGAGAGCTGTTGGTTTGGCTGGGAACTCGCTCAAGCATCCAGTCTCTCCATAGTCACGTGACTGCTGCAACCTACAGGAATGCAGCTATAGCATGCTGTGTCTGGAGGAACTCTGTGGGAGTCCGGCCCTGGATTTAAAATTAGTTTTTATGCTAACTAGAGGGTCAAAAACAGAAGGGGGGTGGCAGAGGGGGCAAGAAGATGTTAATGTTTAACCCCTCCATTTCCACTTCCTGTTTAAACCCTAGAGCAGTGTTTCCCAAACCTGTCCTCAGGACCCTCTGCCTCGCCAGGTTTTCCAGATATCTGAAGCACAGCACAGGTGATAGAATTTGCTGCTCAGTGATTGCAGGATTCAGTCTGTATTTCCCCAAGGTGATCTTCAAAATCTGGCCTGGTTGAGGGTCCCGGGAGGACAGGTTTGGTAAACACTGCCTGTCAGGAACGTGGGGATGGTACCTGGGTGGCACCTGGATGGCAGGGGTATGCGCCCAGGATGCAGTGGTCTGCACCGATAAACAGAGGATATGGATGGTGGAGGGTGAATGGAAATAAAGACTAACCAGGTTGATTGTAGAGGATGATGGTTGTAATTTGCAGGAACCAGAAATGGGAAATCAGGATCAGGTAGCAGATAGCAAGGGTGTTTACTCTTGGTGAGCATGAGCCGTAATGAACCAGCAATGTGTGAGTGCGGGAAAAGCCCTTTATTTTGTGAGTCACGTGTGTTTGATGTTTAACTCTTACACTGCTGGATGCAGGCTGCAGGGCAGGAACAGGATGGAAGTGAACCACCAGGGGGGGTTTCAGGATGGCTACAGCCAGGGATCCTGACAGTACCTCCCCCTTCAGGTCACGCTCCAAGTGACCAAGGATGGCAGCAGGACTGCCCATGACCAGGCTCGGGTCACTCTGGTGGGTGCTGGGACCAGTACTCGTCACACCACTGGAGGGCAGAACGGTGGTCAGGAGTGGTGGTACAGGGTTGGGCACGTGAATTCCTCTGATGCCGCCGTGCCTTGGTCTTCTTGTGGTCAGCAGACATGACAGGAATGAGAATACCCGTGTACCCAGATGGCGTTCCCCCTTCAATCTCCTTACGCCGGAGTAACCCCTTTTCGAAGATGTCGAGATCTTTGCGACGAACCACAGTCCCGTTAGAAGCAGTGACTCAGTCCTCCGGTGATGGGTCAACTGATGCATCAGGAATGAGGGTGCCCATGTATCCAGGTGGTACCAAGGTAGGAAGAGCAAAACATCCCTGTACCGTATATAGGGACATGTATCCTCGGGTAAGGGGTCTTGATGAACAGAAGTGTCCTTGGAGCATCTGGCCTTGGCGACAGAAGGAGACAAGTAGGAGGCAGAGTCACCTTCGAACCTGGTGCCCACATAGGAAGAAGGCATCGGAGTAGGCATCTTCTCCATTTCTCCCGGTTCCCCTTCTAAACCTGATCCATCACTAAGGGAAGGATAGTCGCACAGCCAAGACTTAATGCCCTCGTCCTCTTCTTCTTGCTCTTCCCAGCCACAATCCCTTTCTGATACAGATCCATCGCAGGATGAAGAACAGAAGCCTCGCCATGCCTTTATAGGGGTGTCAGACCCCTGGTGTTGACCTGGGGGTCCCTTTGAGCGTCGGGCTGTCTGTCTCGGTGGGCTCTCCTCAGAGACAGCGATGTCCTCTGGGTCATATTCAGACAGGGAAAAAACACAGGAAGACAGCAGCGGATTGTGCTGGCTAGGAGTGATGGGAGTTGTGATCGCCATAAGGGAGCTCTTAATCTTCTGGGCTTTCTTCAGCCTAGCCTTCATTACCTGTTTGAAAGGGATCTGTGTCACAGTAGAAACTGGCATGGACATGATCTCCATAGGGGTTGGTAGATCTGTCTCCACAGGTCGGTGGTCTCCAGATCCATGGGAAGGACAGGTTCTATGGGCACAGTGTAATCAGTCTCCATAGGCATTACAGGGTTCTCATACTCCTCTTCTGAACTGACCTCCAGAGACGTCACATGCCTGGATACAGCGGGTACAGTTCGTCTGGGGACAGGTGTAGGTACATGAGTTGTTCGGGATGCAGGTTTGGGTTCTAGAGATCTCCTGGGGGCCGGTTTGGGTAGGGGTACCAGCTTAAGGATGGTAGGTCTCTTTGAAGCAGGTTTAGGCCTAGAAGCAGGCCTGGAAGCCTGGGTTTGCTTCAGAGTTCTAAGCACTGGAGCGTCTTTGGGATTGGCAGCAGGCTTAGAAACCGGTGCTGGTTTGACAACCGCAGATCTGGGGTTTTTTTCTGGGCAATCTGATATCCAATGTGATCCTGCCCCGCAGTACAGGCACAAATTGCTATTTTGTCTCCTGACACGCTCTTCAGGAGACAGGGGATCATGGCGTTTGTTTGGAGGAGCGCACACCTTAGTTGAGGTGCCCAGAATATTCTGCAGCAATTGCACCAGTGAATCAGCCAGGTTTTTAAAAAGTTCCTGGAAGGTCGTCTTCAGTAACTCCACCATAAAGTGCAGCACTGCAGGCTCATTTGTATTGGGCTGGTTCATTCTGTAAGGGTTTGACTGCGGTAGGTGTAGTAGGATGGGGTTGTGAGCCCAGGATGCAGTGGTCTGCACCGATAAACAGAGGATATGGATGGTGGAGGGTGAATGGAAATAAAGACTAACCAGGTTGATTGTAGAGGATGATGGTTGTAATTTGCAGGAATCAGGTAGCAGATAGCAACAATAGCAAGGGTGTTCACTCTTGGTGATCATGAGCCGTAATGAACCAGCAATGTGTGAGTGCGGGGCAAAGCTCTTTATTTCGTGAGTCACGTGTGTTTGATGTTTAACTCTTACACTGCTGGATGCTGGTTGCTGGCTGCAGGGCAGGAACAGGATGGAAGTGAACCACCAGAGGGGGTTTCAGGATGGCTATAGCCAGGGATCCTGACACTGCCCTAGAGTATCCCTTCAAAGTTGAGACGTATACAGATATGGCTTAGTGGCTTAGCCTTTCTTCTAAGCAACTATCATTATTAATATTAGATTTAGTCATTTTGATATATTGACATTTTTAAATGCAGATTGCTATGATATATATATATATACAGTATATATAGTATTAGACTAATTGTAGCAAACAGCATTGGGGATGTTAGTATCACTAGAGTATTCATCATCTTATTTAATTGCTATACCTCACCTTGAGTGCTACGATTTAAAGAAGGGTAACCTCCGCAGAGAGGATACAATATGCAGGGAATGTTATTGTTCATCACTTATATGTAAATGACACATCACTGCACATATGTTTGTTTAAATGGTGCTTTTATTTCTAGTAATAAGGATCCATTTTCCACGGGAATCGTTATGGGCCCTTGCTGACCCATATGTGCATCATTAACATTATTATTACTATCAAAGCTACAACAATTTCTACAGTGTTTTACAACGAGGAATGGGGAATTAAATGGACAAAGCAAATTCTAATTCCAACAATTTCAATGTCTGGTTTTACCTATACTCACATATAAAAAAAATGCATACATTGATACAGTATACATTGATGTTGATTTACATACTTTTAATCTGGCTGTATTTAATAAAGCAGCTTTGTGAAAATATTTTTTTTTTTTTAATTTCCAAATCATAGCATTTTCTCAGCCATACAATTATGGTTCTTTTGGTTAAAATGCGGCTAAATCTCATGGAGATTCATAAGTAAATGCTGCAAACAAATAAAAAAATATTATTGTAAACATGAACAGAACAAAACAAACTCTGTAACTTACAATAGCAAATTCAGGGCAGTGTTCCACATGCCATAGAAGAGCTAGAAATGAATGCCACAAACAAAATTTAGGCCTTTAATTACAAAAAAACCTAAATGGTTCCAGCTGAAACATAGGAATGTTATCAATATCACCGCAGGAGTGCTCTGCTGTGAGAAGAAAGTGACTGTATGGTGGTATCCAAGTAAAGGGGAAAAAATCCACAAAACAATTCAGCTTCTTTCAGCTTTCTAAATTGGTGTATTTCCATCTTTAAACCATACAGACGACCAAGTTTAAATGAAACACTAAGCAGATTGTCTAAAGACACTGCTGTACTTTTTACATTAATTCCACATCATTAGGTAAAGAGATGTGGACTTTAGAGGTCTCAAAAGAGCCTTTTATACACCTATAGAAAGTGTTAGATTTGAAGCATAGAGGGTCTGTTCAAGCATAATTATTTATTTACTCAAGGAATAGCTGCAAAACCAGTCTTTCCTGTGACCTTGAAACAGTCTGTTACCATTTTCTGTATTTATTTATTTTTTAGAAGTCAAGTTTATTTCAAATGCCACGAAAATATGAAGGTGACATAAAAGTGGAGGAAGGGTGTTAAGAGGTGAAAACACATCTGTTTCTTATTTCTGACTTCACTGTGTGAACAGGGACTAGATGTCTTACTGTTTAGCAATTCTTTTGTTTCCCCATACAAAACCTAGACAGCTGACATGCAGTGAGCCCTTGGAGAGAGCAAGAGCCACTGCATAAAATGCCTACGAGCTTTGTCACGACTTCCCAACTTAACAAATACGATCTCAGACGTACAATTACTAAAAATATGCATTCACAGGAAAATAAAAGTAAATGCAACTGGCTATGAAATGCAAATACTACTTTTTAAACCAATTTCCATCTGCAGCACATCTAGAATTCGTCTTGAAACCATGGATATTATAAGGCAAAGTCAATGAACTGGGATAATAGATTGCGGTTGCTAAGGAGATACTTTTAAGCTGACATTCTTCCATAAATTTCCATTTCTAGTTAGATGGTAAAAAGTAACCACAAAGTGTTTTATTTTTTTTTTTTAAAGAAGGAAAGGAATTTTATTTAAAAGTGTGGTTGAATAAGAAAGGTTGACATACACAGAAAACTAAAAGTTCTGTATTTTAGGTAATGAAGACTAGGAGTTATTTAAAATAGGTTCATTAAATACAAATTATATAGATGCGATATAAAAAATCTAAGGTCAGATTAAAAAGCTTTTTTTGTAATTTTTTGACATTGACTCAATAATTCTGTATTCACCAATAACAAATCAAAGTTTACAATGTGTTGAAAATTCCTGATTACCTTCTCAATGGAGCCTCTTTAACAGCTGTCTTGAAAACAAAAAAGTATCAAGTAGCAGGTCATAAGGGAAAGGACTAATGCAAGGAGAACAAACAAATAAAAAGAACTAGAACTACATGACAAGAATAATGTTGAAAAAGTAGACATCCATAACACGAGTCCAAGTTTTAAGTATCCAGATGTTTACAAAATGTACATTTTGTAATTGATACATTAATGAAAAATATACTGTCGTATTCCCTAGAGATTCCAAAGGCACAATGGCAGAATAGTAGGACAACACGTCGGGGATTAAATGTTGAAAAAAAACGTGATCTTTTCACATTTTATTGTATGACCCAGACAAATTAAATATCCTTTTTACAGCAGACTTGGCAGATTCATAATATATCATGATTATCGGTATATGTCATGCCCTGCCAGAATGCTTTAACAAAAAATGTGAATTTCCATTAAAATGTGAATCATCTACAGTGTATACAGTAATTTTTTCACATTTTATCATCCAAGCCTTTACGGTTATATAATCTATGGGGTACACTTTTTTTAAAAAAAAAAATACAAATGGGAACTCGTTACTGTATTTTTCTGAGGAAATACGTGATTTTAGCTAAAAAAAAAAAATTGTTCATGCAGTTCAGATTCTAATTTAAAAGTGCTGCATTAATAAATGAAAAAAAATACAAATTTTATTTTTTATCTATTTTGGTTTTATTTAAATTACAGATGACCTGGTCATGTTTGATATCATTGGAAAGGCCATGCTCTGGCCTATCAAATGATACCAAATATGAACCTCTAATTTCCACCGGTTGAAAGGACCCCCCCCCCTCCATCTCCACCATAGGAAATCCCTGGCAAGCTAGGGGTTACCCAGCTAACTAACATCATCGTGCCATGCGCGAAAAAGTCAGTTGATGAGGGGTGACCCAGATGGGGGACTGACTTCTAAGATAGCAGTCCCCACTGGAAAAAGGCCGTGATCAAATGCCAATTGGTGCCGGATCGTGGTCTGGGCCTGAGGGGTTAATTAAATGCATCGCTGGAAAGGTCAGACTGAGAGTCTTGACTTTCTCCCCCCTCTGGCAATAGCGAGATAGATGGGTGCCGGCAACTGACATCATTGCACCCCTTTGCGTTGACGTCAGTGCGCCGGGAGGGGTATAATAACGCAGATCTGACTTCAAGGAAGTCTGCTTAGGACCCCAGAGAGAGAGAGGTGAATATCTGTGGGAGGGGGGGATCAAAAGCCTGTGGACGGGCTATGCCATTCCACAGCATTAAAGTCCACTTGCTGCAGGACGGCATAGCACATCCTGTGTTGGCACAAAAATGGTGCAGTGCACCTGGTAAAATATCCAAGCATCAATCTTCAAAGTCCATCCTGGTTAGGAGAAGAAGTTGGCTCCAGTGGACTTTTTTTTACTCATACACCGCTGATTTTGAATGCAAAAAATGAAGTGTATCTGTAATCGCTGCATGTTCCCCTCCCTTTCTTCTCTAGGACACACAGTAAGGGCTTATGGAGAAGTTTTCTCAGGCAAACTTCTGAATCCCAAAAGAAGTGCCCTAAGAGCCCGGACATCTATGTTCTTGCCTCATATGTCTTCTTGAGAGTAACTTTCCCATCTCATTAGATGCTGTGAGGTTTATCAATGAACGCTATAGTTCAGTATCTTATCAAATTACCCTTGACCTTATTTATTTAAGGGTGGAAGTAGCAGCTCTCCTCTGTGTGAAAATGGATCCAGCCTGTGGAGTTTGAGCAGTTATACATGAAAAAACTGAATGTATGTTATGCATAGTTGCTAAATTAAATCGTAGTTGATGATTGGGAAAGGTGAAATGTATAATTAACTCAATGTTTTTGGAAGGGGAACACAGTGTGAGTGTTTTTTGTAGTCCACCAAACAAGGTCTCCATATACTCAAAATGAGCTTGGCAATATTTGTCATATTAGAATTGTTGTAGTTCATTGCCATTTTTTACAATTTCTATAAAATATGTAGAATGTATGAGTAATATCTTTGAGGAGATCTTGGATCATAAGATTTTTTGAAAAGGGAATACTGGAAGGGTTTGATGTGTCATAGGGCAAGAGAAAATAAGAGGTCCATTAATAACTCACTAAAACAGCAGATTTTTAATGCAAGAAATTTTGTTCAAGTGTATCAAGGTCGAAACAATAATGGTTCTACATGCACAACTGAAAAATAAATGACAGGACAAAGGGCTCTATTCTCTTCTTCGCGCCTGCAGATCTTCCTATAGCATCAGTGCCGTAACTAGAAACCTGAGGGCCCCGGTGCAAGAATCCATGTAGGGCCCCCTCTACCCCCTCCCACCCCAAAAAAAATCTATATTTTTACTTTTTTTCCCCCTGCAATATAAAAAGATAGTATTGCCCCCAGCTCACATGGATATATTTCCCCAGCTCACATGGCTATATATTGCCCCAGCTCACATGGATATATATTGCCCCATGCTCACACATGGATATATATTGCCCCCAGCTCACATGGATATATTGCCCCAGCTCACATGGATATATTGCCCCAGCTCACACATGGATATATTGCCCCAGCTCACATGGATTTATTGCCCCCAGCTCACATGGATATATATTGCCCCAGCTCACATGGATATATATTGCCCCCAGCTCACACATGGATATATATTGCCCCCAGCTCACATGGATATATTGCCCCAGCTCACATGGATATATTGCCCCAGCTCACACATGGATATATTGCCCCAGCTCACATGGATATATTTCCCCAGCTCACACATGGATATAGTGCCCCAAGCTCACACATGGGTATATATTGCCCCAGCTCACACATGGATATAGTGCCCCAAGCTCACACATGGGTATATATTGCCCCAGCTCACACATGGATATATTGCCCCAGCTCACACATGGGTATATATTGCCCCCAGCTCACACATGGGTATATATTGCCCCAGCTCACACATGGGTATATATTGCCCCAGCTCACACATGGGTATATATTGCCCCCAATTCACATGGAAATATATTGCCCCAGCTCACACATGGATATATTGCCCCAGCTCACACATGGATATATTGCCCCAGCTCGCACATGGATATATTGCCCCAGCTCGCACAGGGATATATTGCCCCAGCTCGCACATGAATATATTGCCCCAGCTCACATGGATATATTGCCCCCAGCTCACACATGGATATATTGCCCCCAGCTCACACATGGGTATATATTGCCCCAGCTCACACATGGATATATTGCCCCAGCTCACACATGGATATATTGCCCCAGCTCACACATGGGTATATATTGCCCCAGCTCACACATGGGTATATATTGCCCCAGCTCACACATGGGTATATATTGCCACAGCTCATACATGAGTATATTTGCCACAGCTCACAAATGGGTATGTATTGCCCCAGCTCACAAATGGGTATATAGTGCCCCCAGCTCACACATGGGTATATATTGCCCCAGCTTACACATGGTGTATATTGCCCCAGCTCACACATGGGTATATTTGCCCCCAGCTCACACATGGTATATATTGCCCCAGCTCACACATGGGTATATTTGCCCCAGCTCACACATGGGTATATTTGCCCCAGCTCACACATGGGTATATTTGCCCCAGCTCACACATGGATATATTTGCCCCCGCTCACACATGGATATATTTGCCCCCGCTCACACATGGGTATATATTGCCCCAGCTCACACATGGGTATATATTGCCCCAGCTCACACATGGGTATATTTGCCCCAGCTCGCACATGGGTATATTTACCCCAGCTCGCACATGGGTATATTTGCCCCAGCTCGCACATGGGTATATATTTGCCCCCAGCTCACACATGAATATATATTCCCCCAGCTCACACATAGGTATATTTGCCCCCAGCTCACACAAGGGTATATTTGCCCCAGCTCACACATGGGTATATTTGCCCCAGCTCGCACATGGGTATATATTTGCCCCAGCTCACACATGGGTATATATGCCCCAGCTCACACATGGGTATATTTGCCTCCCAGCTCACATGGGCATATTAGCCCCCAGCTCACATGGATGTATTTGCCCCCAGCTCATGGATATATTATTTGCCCCTAGCTCACATGGATGTATTTGCCCCAGCTCATGGATGTATTTGCCCCCTGCTCATGGATGTATTTGCACCCAGCACTCACCTTGCTCTGCGCTGTTCCTCTCCCGAGTGACCGCTGGCGGCATGCAGCTTGGCCGCTCGCCGGGAACCACCTGACCAGCGCAGTCGAGTTCTCGCAAGATCTCGTGCACTGGTCAGGTGGTTCCCATCCCACGCGAGCGGCGGAATCTGATTGTAGGAATCTGGTGGCGGCACTGGGCCCCCCTCCAGTGGTGGAATGTCAGGGCCCGGTCGCAAGTGCACCCGCTGCGACCCTGGTACTTCACCACTGTATAGCATCCCCATGTTAATGCTCAGCATCTCGCCCAGGAATGCAGCATTAACCAGTAGGATTATCGCGGTAGCGCTTCCGCGCCACCATGACTATCACCCCCTGGAGTCCATAGGACTCCATGCAGCGTTGCACTGCCAGGCCGCGAGATTGCGGAGAAAGACTGGGAACTATTCCCAGTCTCACTCTACTCCTTGCGACAAGGAACAGCGGATTGGAACACCATTCACGCTGTGGGATGACTGGTGAGTATCAGATTTATTGGGGGGATTTTAGGGGGTGCTGAATGATTTTGCAGTTGCAGAATCATTTAACACCAGCTTTTAGAAGGTGGTAAAATTTTGACTTAAGCGACCTGACAGTAATTTCGCTAGCACTTTGTATTTCTTTACTTCTCTAAACACTAATTACTGATTGCGCATCCTATACTTAACATGGGGAGCGCAAAGTACAGTAAACTCGTGCAAGCTAGCGCAAAAGTGATGCGCTACTGGGTTAGCGTCAGTAATGTAATATGGGGGGTGTGCGTTAACGCTTGCACATCGAGAAGCTAACGTTAGCATTAACTAGGGAACAGTGACCCGAGAGTTTTAACTTTGAGGAAACACTGATCTTTTCCTGTGTTGTTCTGCAATAAGGAGAAACTTTGATGTGGATTGTAAAACAATGATGCTTTAAAATCAGACAGGTGAAGGATACAATTGTAGCAGGTAAATGTCTTCTTAGGCTAGCGTCAGACGAACGCAGTCACCACGTCCGTGTTGCCGCACAGTTTAATTTCCGTCGTAGCATTGATTTGTGATCAATAGAGACCAACACACGAAGTACATGCGCACCGAAGTGCGCACGCATCACGCAGGTGGCAACGGACACCATTTAGGCCTCAACGTAAAAGCGCTACGGCGGACACCCAGAGTGCACCACGTCCGCGTAGTGGCATGTGTGCATGATGACGCGACGTCAGACAGTGTGCATTTGCGACGTCCATCACATTGACGCTCAGAAGTTTTTTTGGTCTGACTGACTGTACCTGTCTTTTAATTTTAATTAATTTTGTTTCCCGTATTTCCCTATTTTTCTACATCCGTCAAAAAAAACAGACCCTGTGGTGTCTACAGTATCTTCCGTCAGTACGTACGTTCGTTATACACGCATGCAGAGTGCGTTCATCTCACATTAGCCTTAGAGTAAAACAATATTTTTCCATAGAAGCAGCACTCTCTTACAAGTGTGGCAAAGCATTTGTTTCCTTAATAGAAAAGGAATCTCCTTCTAAACAGACATCAAAATAATTGGAGGAATTAGGTTCGCACAAAGGCAAGGGGCTTTAAAGGTCAATTTATAAACCAGTTTAAGAGCCAAATTAATTGACAGCTTTTAAGCAGCTGCGGTTTTTCAGGTACTGTTTTCAGGTAGTGTACTTCAGAAGGCAATCAGGGAAAACAATGACATTTTGGGAAAGCAGCAAAAGTACCAAGGTACCAAGTAGAATCTGAGGACAAGCCGGATCAGTGATTTCAAGCATAAAAGTGATGAAGTGTGCTAAGCATTATATCCAAGCATCAATCTGCAGTCCATCCCAGGAGGGTAGGGGGTTACAACAATGTGTTTAACTATATGATTTCTGGAAGAAAACCGTGATCATTCCAGTCTGTTGCACTTCATGTTTGGAATGGTATAGAAACTGTTACAAGAATGTTATCTGGTGATTTCTTTTGTTTCTGCTATGTTGATAAACCAGCAAGTATGGAAAAAAACACTACTTTCTACAAACATTAGTTTCACTCTTGAACATAGATTCCAATTCCAAGGACCTTGTCATTTTGATTTGAACAGCTGGGCAGCTTGTGTTTAACCCTTGTAAATGGGTTAAATACACACTGAAAATTGCATTGAAGAAAAGGAACAAAACCACTGTTGTCCGATCAGTCAGCTCAGCAGTATACAATCAACTTGTGCAATTTGTGAAAAATATTTTATATCTCTTAAATTTGCTTTTGGGGCTCTTCTCTGGCTGGTGTATGGCTAAGGCCGGGGTCAGACAAGCACACTATGTGCGCCCATAATGAGGTGGCTCCCGGCGTCTGTCATAGCATTGTGACGCTTCAACAAGGCCACCACACGCTGAAGTGCATGCACATATTGCACGCTACAGTGGACGTGCTGCAGCCATGCTGAAAGCCTCCCCGTCAAAGCGCTACGACGCTCGTTTAACAGGGTTGCAAAGCGTGATCCTCCATAGGAGGATCGAGCCTTGCAGAGCTGAGCGCACTGACTGCGCTCAGCATGGTGGGCAGATGGGCGTCAGAGTGGAAGGAACGTCCACTCTCGCAGACGTTCCTTACGCTCTCAAAAACACTTGTCTGACATCGGCCTGAAGGTGGACTGAGAATGGTGGCAAAAGTCATCCACTCACAGTTATGGCAGCTTCAAGAAACAAAATGTTATTGCTAAACTTGCGAGTGTTTTAGTTCCTGTAGACATGCCTATTTAATCCATATCTCTGATAAAGGCATGGACGGCATTGGCGGTACACCTACTGATTTATATACTACTCTGCTTGCCACCTGAGAAAATTATTCTCAGAACGTGATGCGGTCAGAAAACTACCAGCTTCACCCCACTCATTTGTGATGGTACTCATATACTTTAATTATAAACTAGCTTAACTTTGTCATCAAAAGTGTAAAAAGAATATACTATTTTTTTATCGCACAAAAGGGTCTGTTCACGCAATTTTGGTGCTTTTTTTTCCGTCGTATTTCATCGATTCCATTTCACTGAAAATACACAAATTCACTATTTAGCGAATGGTCACCATATTTTGTCGAAATTGAGGTCACCGAAGCGGTTATTGGATGTCGGTGAAAACCACCGAATTGTACCAATAACCACCAAATTGACATCAGTGAATTTAACCGAATGTTAAAAACAAAAAAGGAAGTCTCCTAGTAAGAGTTTCAATCAATAAAAATTTATCTAAAGAATAAAAAGGTCTGATACAAAATGAAAAAGTTTTTAAAAAAATAAAAAGAATAAATGGTCTTTACAAACATAAATTAAAAAAGTTATAACCTTTTTAATTTGAAAGCTATGGGATTCATCTGTTTAACCCCTTCACTGCTGAGGCATTTCACCGCTGTGTGCTGATCATGTTTAAACGCGATTTAAAAGCCACATTTTATTATATGACCCAGACATATTATATATCGTTCTTTCCGGCAGACACGGCAGATTCATAATATATCATTTATATGTATACGTCATGTCCTGCCTGTATATTATAACAAAAAATGCAATAAAATTCATATTTTTAGTCATCTACAGCGTGTAAAAAGTTTGTTTTTATCACATGAGCATTTGCGGTTATATTTTCTATGGGGTGCGCGTGTACAAAAAATTAGAAATGGGGACTCGTTACATTTTTTGGGGGGAATTACGTGATTTTTAGCAAATGCACCCCATAGCAAAAAATCATTAGTGCAGCATCATTGTTCACATTATAACTGAAATGTGAACAATATTGCTGCATTAATAAAAACAACACAAAAAAAATGTTTTTATTTTGTTAATTTTTTTATTTTTATTTAAAAAAAAATTAATTTTTTGTTTTACTTTGAACATGGTCATGTTTGGTATCATTTGAAAGGTCATGCTCAGGCCTTTTCGAATGACACCCTAGCTGCCACTGTTCTGGAGATATCGGGGTTCCTTGGGAAATCCCCAGGCAGCTAGGGGTCCCCCGGCTATCTGACGTCATCGCGCTATGCGCGATACGTTAGGAGGCGAGGGGGGACCCGGAGGTGGAGCCGCCATCCAAGATGGCGGCCCCACTGGAGCTAGATCACAATCTAGTGCCGAATGGCGCTGGATCGCGATCTGGCACGTAAGGAGTTTAAAAAAAGGCACTGCTTTAAAGGGCTTTACTGTAAACACTCCCGATCGGGAGGGAGAGGGATCCAAAAAGATCCCCCCTCCCTTTCAGGTGATCTCCCGGCATTGCCGGGGGTCGCCTGAAAATGACATAATCACGCATGGCGCATTGACGTCAGACGTCAGGGGCCGGCCTATTTTCAGCGCCTGGCTTCCCTGAAGCCAGAACGCTACGGGACCCCGGACAGAGAGATGGGTATCTCCGCTGGGGCTCCTGCTTGCGGATGACGTGTGGGGTACGTCCTCCGCATATAGCGGGAGTCAATGAGGACGTTCCCCACACGTTCTCCGCAGCGAAGGGGTTAAAACTGTCGAAATAAAACACCTAAAATCAGGGAATTGCACTGCAATTTTGGTGCAATTTGGCATTCCGTGAATAGAAGACACAATAGTCTACTATGGCAGTAGTTTCAAATCGCGGTCCTCAAGTACCCCTAACAGATCAGGTTTTCCAGATCTCTGAAGCTCAGCACAGGTGATATGATTTGCTACGCAGTGATTGCAGGATTCAGTCTGGCTTTCCCCAAAGTGATCTGCAAAATCTGGCCTGTTCGCGGTCCTCAAGTACCCCTAACAGGCCAGATTTTGCTGATCATTTTGTCGAAAGCCAGACTGAATCCTGCAATCACTGAGCAGCAAATCATATCACCTGTGCTGAGCTTCAGAGATCTGGAAAACCTGACCTGTTAGGGGTACTTGAGGACCGCAGTTGGGAACCACTGTTCTATGGGACAATTTTGGTGCCAATTGTGGCTAATTGCATTGTATTTCGTTGTCAATTCATTTGTATTTGGCAAATTGACAGCTTAGTGAATAGACGAATTATCCCAAAATTGCACCGAACAGTGAAATTCACTGTTCAGTGCAATTCGATGCCAATTTGGAGGTTAGTGAATGACCCCTCTGAACTGGCCATTGCCCTGAAAATGCAGTGTGTAATGGTTACTCATGCAAAATACATTACCTAGGATAGTTTCCCCATTAAAAATAAAAAAAATAGTGACAAATGGTTAGTCTTGAAGATACTATATTCTGGCTGTTTTACTGACAGCCCACATGGGACTTGTGTGATGAGACTGAACTAGTAACTTGCAGAACCATTACACAACTCTAATGTGGTGCGATAAGTGAATATTCTCACCACCACCCCGCCCCAGCCTGCAGGATCTTATCTGGCTGATTCAGCCCTCCACATGCAGGGGTTTTGCTCCTCCCAGAAGCTCAGACCAGAAGAGCTGACCTGAACTTCAGGCATTGGAACCATGACAGGTGAACCAATTTAGGTCCAGCCTTCTGCTCTTCTATCTCTGTGGTCATGTTTGATTTGAATTGCAGGAAATCGGCAGCATGTCTGGTCCGGAGGATTAGAGAGCCATAGCTGTAGAGAAGGTAAGTTTTAAAATCATCTTAAAGGTCAGCAACCTGGCCATCCCAAATGTTGTGAAACTACCTTTTCCATAATACTTAGACACTCGTTGAGTTAAATAGTCCTTGTGGGATAAGGTGTTCCAAAACATCTTGTTGCTGACCCCTGTCTTAAGGGTTAAAATGGAAAGGACGTGTGGTGGGGGTTTAATGTTTAACCCATCTGGTTCCCAATCCCATTTTAACCCTTGACTCTGCCTTTTAAATAGAGAAAGTGGAGCATCTCTTGCCAGTTCCATTGTCTAGTCACCCATTTTCAGAACATTGATAAGCGACTTGAACTATATTCCTGACAAGTTATTATAAGTATAACTGGTAATAAAGCACAGATGATACTATAACATATTTATTTGTTACAGCTCCATCTGGTATAAAACAACAGTTGTCACCCACATGTACATTGTTGCCATCAATCACTTCTGCCACTGATGAATGGTTTCTCTAAGAGATAGGACCAGCAAGTATACCTCATCCCATCATTAACCATTTGCTTATCTCCATATAGGGCTATGTGCAGCTGCCAGTGCTGAACCGCATTTATTGCTGACAAGCAAGTAACTAGTTGAAAGGAGCAATACATGGAAAGATCTCAACAGGCAAATCTTCCTACTTGTAGCCTGAATAAAAGAACTTGGCAGATCCAACTGATTCTCCTTTGACGAGGCCTGCCATCAGATATTGACAGGTATTAACATTATAGGGGGGGGGAGAGGAATACTCAGGTTTGCTGCAGTAGCCATGGGCTGACTAGGAATATCAAAGGATCTCCTCAGTTATCCCATGGCCTGTCCTCAAATCACTTATTACCCACCAGAGCCCAGACACCTGGTCAGTCACACTCTGTAATAGAGTTGCCACATTGGACATGTTTTCCAGGACACATATTTTGATATTATGCACAGGGGAGCACAGGGAAAAGTGCTGCCCTGCAACATGTATAATCCATATGCTGCAGGAAGGAGGTTAAGGCAGGTCACCTGGGATTCTTTTTTAATTTCTTATGTGCAGCAAATGGATTCTACGTGCCGCAAGGTGGCATTTTTTCCTGCACTACCCATCAGCATGAACAAATTATATGTGAATCACAAGAAATGGTCAAAGCAACAGGTAGGATAATAATGCCATTGCATATAGAGCTTAACATATAAGTCGCGTTATAAATTATATGTGTATTGGAAAACTAGGTCGATGTGGCAACCTTAGACTCTAAAGATAAATCATTAAGGCTTCGGGTATCAATCCTCATAACAGCCAACCAAAAACAGGGGACCTGCTGGCTGGCCAATGACCACTGTTTAACAAAACTAGCCTCTGCGTCTGGAATGAGGAGCATGGCTGTCCTTGTCTTTATACAAATGGGGGGGGGGGCTAAACTCCTACCACTTCCTAATTTCTTTCATAGTCACAATAAAAAAAAAGAGAAATATCAACAACTGAGGAATTTTTTTTCTAAACACAAGCAGTGTAAGTTCAATGTATCCCACATTCTAGGGAGATGCCAAACCACTTGTAAATCTATCCACTTTAAAATGACTGACTAAAGGCTAAATAGCGCCAGTAAAAATATTACAGTTTTCCATATTTTCCTTCAAAACAACTACTGTCCACAACAGAAACCTTCAAAGGATATTTGTAGTTTACTGTTACAAGTAACAAAGCAGTTCAAGTTATCTACTATAACATGCCATTATCCCTGTATTGCAACCAGATTGGCTCATAATGCACTTTTAATAATATTTGCAAAAAAATGGATAAACATTAGCTTCTGATGTAAATGGTAATCAATTTATACAGAAGAGATCACTGTTTCAAGCGGGGCATTGCGCCACACATTGCAATTATTCCCTTGACTGCAAGCTACTGTAGCTAATGGAAAAAAAAACACAACAGCATTATTTTCCTAGAAATGTTTTTTGGATTGCTTCATTAAAGATAATCAGTAGTCCAAATGAATGCTTTGTTATTATTCCTATTAATATCTATGAAGTCTAAAGGAGCAAAATGAACAAGAACACTGTTAACTTCAGACAAATAAAAATATATGGTGCAACGCTACAGTGTATGTTGGAGCAGTATGACAGACCTACTGTAGTATATTTAAATGCATGTATATAAATAAAGTCATGTGAAATTAGAGGCTTTTTCTTTAAAACATACATGTCTGTTTTACAGATCATTGTACTGACTTATTTTGGATTATTACACCAACAGGGCTATTCAGAGAGAGGTGAAAACCTTGAGAATGACTCGAAGTGAAAATTCTAGGTCAAAATAACAAAACCAGAAAAATGAACAATTTGGAAAGTGAGATGGTTTGACTATTTTGACCTAGAATTTTCCATTCTCCAGTCATTCTCCTAGTTTTCACCTCTTTCTGAATAGCCCTGCAAGTAAAAGAGAACACATTCAAGATTGCACAGAGTGTGTGACTGTCAATTTACATATTAAAATATAGGAGTGAATTGCAGGAGAGCAGCTGACACAGTAAAAGCAAGTGAGCCACTTACTAGCACACCACATTTAATTATTTACCACTACAACAATGAGGCATCCATCCACAGATAGTGTAATGCTGCTGATTCTATTGTCAGTGGCTCACTATCTATCTCCTGAAGGAAATGAGTGGGGGGGGGGAAGGAAGGCTGCTGCCAAGGCATTCTGCAGGTCAGAGACCAACACACAAATGTCATTGAAGAATATATATATATATACAGACATTATTTTTCATGCATATTTATATATACACACAAACATCTGTACAATAGTCACAAAATGAAACAAAAAGTGAAATCCAGATCAGATAAAGATATTGGGGTAGGTAAAAGCCAAACCATGGGAAATGCTGCAAAAGAAAAGCCAAAGGCGTTGAACTCAAAACACAATCTGTATAGAACGATAATAACAATAATACATGAGAGACAATGTATCAACAAGGGCAAACAAGGCACAAGCCGACCTCTAAAAGCAACACATCAACCAAAACCCATCTGTACCAACTATTCACTCATACCCTCCAGCCTGTTTCTATGAAGCAATAAACCACTTGTTCAGCTCTCCAGCACTCAGGGGGTTAAGCCTCACCCTTTTAACTTGGTGCAGTTTGGTGTTCTTTTTCTCACTGGGGATGAATAGGATGCAGAAGCACAAACATCAACAACGGAATGAAATGCACAAACTAATCAGTCTCTCCCCCCCCCCCCCCAAAGCACAGTACAGAATCCTAAAGCCTGCTGCATCCCAAGACTGATGGCAGCCTCTGATCTCTGGCTGATGTGGCTAATAATAGTTACATTTAAGTGTAGAATGAGAGAGAGGAGTGTGCTGGGTGCCAGGAGACAGCGAGCCGACAGATGCTACTTTATTCCTTTCCTAAAGCTATAGATGGTGCTGATGGTGATGCTGGGTGGGTAGGGAGCAGCAGGGCTTGCAGGCAGCTGTCTAGGTATGGTGGTGGTGGTGGCTCACCGCTTTGCAGGGTGGACTCGCATATCCAGTGGTTGGTAGGTTTCCTGCAGGACTCCCACAGGGACAGGTAGTACTGGTTGTCCGCCGTCACCCAGGCAGGGCTCAGAACGGCTCCGATGTCCAGACACAGGGCCAAGAAGATGCACACCAGTCCCACCAGTTTGAGAGGAGTGAGGACCGAGGAGCGCACCTCCTCCATCCCGCTGGCAGAAGAAGCCATGGTCCTCTCCTCCAGATTAGCGGTCAGCAGGCTGTCAGCGCAGGAGAAGCCTCAGAGAGCACAGTGGAGGTGGGCAGGGGCTGGTGGCAGGAGGGTCTCTTCTTCTCTGAAGCCCCCTCAGTAGGACTCCACAACTCCAAGTATGCGTGAAGCAACCAAAAAAGTGAAGGTGGGGTGGAAAACCCTGGGATCAGCTGTAGCTATGATGAAGAGGATGGGTGGGGTGGCAAATAAGTGCTAGGGCCAGGTGGTGGTCTTCTGTGGATCCTCCAGCTGAAGACCTCTGACTTCTTGTCCTCGGTGCCTGCCACTTGTTCCCTTTGGATGGGATGAAGCTCGCAGCTCGGTGCTCCAGGACAGAAGGGAACTGTTATCCAGTGACCTCCGTCTTTGCATAACTCCCTCCCTCCTCTCCTTCCTCTGCCTGTGTGTCTTCTCCTGCTCCCTCTCCTTCTCCTCCTCTTGGCTGCAAGGGGGCACCGGCCAAGCTGCTGACGTCACTCCCCTGCTCTGGAGGAAAGGGAGTAGAGGAGGGACAGGCAGGGGCGCACACTGAGCTGCTAATGCATGTGCATGGAGGGGGCACAGCTCAGGAGCCAGGGCATCAACAGCCAGCAAACCAACTACAGGGAGTTTAACCTTGAGCCCAGGCTCTGTGCCGCTTGCTTTCTTCCTGGAAGCTCGCTTTAGTTCTTAAAGCTTGTCAGCTCAGTGAAGTGGAGCTTATTTTTATACTTACCCTCATGGGTGTTGGAGGAATTTAAGTCTGGAATGCATTGTATGTTAGAGCTGCTGTATGTCTGTTTCTTATACATAAATTATTATTTTGGGGGGTTATATGATTTTTTTTACTCTGCTTTTACTCTTTATTTAATTTGGCAATAATTTTTGCATTATTCTTACAAAGGCTATGAGGGTTATTCAGAAAGCTCCGGTGTTTTCCGTAACAAACAGCCGAGAAAGTCGTCATTGTTTCAGCCATGACAAATGTGAGCCTTTCAAAAAAAGGAACTTCCAAACAGCGGCAGGAGAAGATGACGCTTCTCTGGCTCTCTTGAGAATTTTTCTCTTTGGAACGCTAAAATTTGTCGCAAAAATGCAATTTTCCTTATTCTTTTCAAACATCAGTGGTGTGTGTGTGTGTAGGAGTATGACGGCATTCGAAGGCTAAAATATTCTTATATTAGGTTACTCCATTAAAACAAGAGTTGACGTTTAAGCTCCTCCCAGAAGCTTTCTCCACTCTGAGGAAAACTCCTGGGTGGAGCGGAAACGTTAACTCTTGTTTTAATGGAGTAACTTCATATAAGAATATTTTAGCCCTTGAGTGCCGTCATACACATGTAGATGTGTATATGTGTAACATATATGTTACTTTGGGGCCACACGACGGAACAGCGGGTGGTGAATTTAAATGGGAACTACAGTGTGAGTGCATGACGCATGTGGGGAAAAAATAAATAAATATACTGTATATATACGGCTTACCAAATCTATACTATCTATACTATAAAATTGTTCTGTCCATTGCCGCACATCCGGGTTTCTGTTGGCTGCGCGCGCAACCAACAGAAACCATATGCGCAGCTTCGGACGCCGGATGCGCGCGCAGCCTCTACCCGACGGCCGCGTGCGCATCCAGGAGAACTGGAAGCGCTCGCAGCGGCCAGTTAGAGGTTGCGTGCCCATCCAGGAGACTAGGATGCGCACGCAGCAGATGGCTATAGGGTGCGCGCGTATCCTGCACCTTGCTGGGCAGCGCGAGCGAGGCACGTTATTTTAAAAAATCGGCAAACCGCCATAGTGCACCATGTGAGCTGGGGGCAATTATACCCATGTGAGCAAGGGGCAAATATACCCATGTGAGCTGGGGGCAATTATACTCATGTGAGCTGGGGGCAAATATATCCATGTGAGCTGGGGGCAATAATACCCATGTAAGCTGGGGGCAATAATACCCATGTGAGCTGGGGGCAATAATACCCATGTGAGCTGGGGGCAAATATACCCATGTGAGCTGGGGGCAAATATACCCATGTGAGCTGGGGCAATTTATATATCCATGTGAGCTGGGGGCAATTTATATATCCATGTGAGCTGGGGGCAACTATACCCATCTGAGCTGGGGGCAAATATACCCATGTGAGCTGGGGGCAATATATATATCCATGTGAGCTGGGGCAAATATATTCATGTGAGCTGGGGGCAAATATACCCATGTGAGCTGGGGGCAAATATATATATCCATGTGAGCTGGGGGCAAATATACCCATGTGAGCTGGGGGCAATATATATATCCATGTGAGCTGCGGCAAATATATCCATGTGAGCTGGGGGCAAATATACCCATTTGAGCTGGGGCAAATATATATATCCATGTGAGCTGGGGGCAAATATATCCATGTGAGCTGGGGCAAATATATCCATGTGAGATGGGGGCAAATATATATATCCATGTGAGCTGGGGCAAATATACCCATGTGAGCTGGGGGCAATATATATATCCATGTGAGCTGGGGGCAACTATACCCATGTGAGATGGGGCAAATATACCCATGTGAGCTGGGGGCAATATATATATCCATGTGAGCTGGGGCAAATATATCCATGTGAGCGGGGGCAATATATATATCCATATGAGCAGGGGCAATATATATATCCATGTGTGCTGGTCCAATATATATATCCATGTGTGCTGGGGCAAATATACCCATGTGAGCTGGGGGCAAATATACCCATGTGAGCTGGGGCAATATATATATCCATGTTAGCTGGGGAAAATATACCCATGTGAGCTGGGGGCAATATATATATATCCATGTGAGCTGGGGCAAATATATCCATGTATAGTTTATTATTGCAGAAGCTATTTGCACATCACAGCAATTCAAACAACTGCACCCCAGAGCTCCTGTGCTACATTCCCCATATCCACCACAGAACTCTGGGTAAGATATGCAAATGACATCTGTCTCACTTTTTTGCATCCCAGGTCTGATTTACACAGAACCTTTCAATCAATGCCATGCCATACTAGATGGCTTTTTTTTTTTTTTTTAGCAGAGATCAGGTTTATGCAACTGGTCAAAGCCACCTCTGCAGCAGCTATCTATCATCTTTCTCATGTATATATACACACCATCTTCACATGTAAGCAATTTTAAAGCATTACAAAGGTTTTTAAAGATGTTTAACAACCTCAGATAACAAATGATGGGAATTTAAATATTTGGGAATTGTTCTAATCCGTGTGTTCTCACTGCCACCAAGTATTTTGGGGGGTCAGTAATTTCTACAAAATATTTGGGAATTGTTCTAATCTGTGTGTTCTCACTGCCACCAAGTATTTTGGGGGTCATTCATTTCTACAAAATATCTGGGAATTGTTGTAATCTTTGTGTTCTCACTGCCAGCAGCAATAGTGGGGGTCTCATTTCTACAAAATATATGGGAATTGTGGTAATCTGTGTGTTGTCACTGCCACCCATCAGGGGGTCTGTAAGGAGCTGGTTCCGGGGTGGTAGAATTGAGCCCAATGTGCAATGATATTTGCTGAGAGTTGTAGCTGTATAAACAAAAGAGCGTTTATTAGGAAATCATAGAACATAAAGGCAATAGATGAATATAGAAGGGATTGGTAATACTGAAGGGAAGGGAGCACACTGAATAAACAATAAATAATAACTTTAACTGAAGGCAAGATAAGACAATACTAAACTATACTAAACTAAACTACGACAAAAGAGAAATATATGGGAGACAGAGTGTTTTTGCGGGCAGAGGTTCCTGGGTCTGTAGAGGGTCCTGGAAGTGCAGAGGGTCCAGGAAATGCAGAGCAACGGGCTCTGGGGATTCTGCAGGATGCAGGGTAGCGAATTCTACCAGATGCAGGGCAGCAGGTTCTGAGGATTCTGTAGTATACAGGGCAGCGGATTCTGCGGGATGCAGGGCAGCAGGTTGAGGATTCTGTATGATACAGGGTAGCGGATTCTGCGGCATGCAGGGCAGCAGCTTCTGAGAATTCTGTAGGATACAGGGCAGCGGATTCTGCTGGATGCAGGGCAGCAGGTTCTGAGACTTCTGTAGGATACAAGGCAGCAGATTCTGTGGGATGTAGGGCAGCAGGTTCTGAGACTTCTGTAGGATACAAGGCAGCGGATTCTGCGGGAGGTAGGGCAGCAGGTTCTGAGACTTTTGTAGGATACAAGGCAGCGGATTCTGCAGGATGCAGGGCAGCAGGTTCTGAGACTTCTGTAGTATACAGGCACAGAGGAAGGGAATGCTGGTGGAGACAAAACAGTTAGGGTCTAGATAGAGGAACAAGAGGCAGCTCCCTGTCAGCTTGGCATATACCAAGATAATGCAGAAGCATTGTGTCTTGGGAGTGGTTCCTTTTTGTAGAGGGGGAAATCAGGATGCATTAGTCAGCACCTGGTTGCTGGATCAGCCTGGTTGTAGAAGAATTACCAGTCTCCTTACAGGAAACTGGCTTGCTTTTAGGTTTCCTGCGGCGCTGGCGTCCAGGTTCCTGACAGGGTCTCACTGATTTATAGGAGGTTTCTGGGAATTGTAATCTGTGTCTTCTCACTGCCAGCTATCAGGGGTTCTCACATACTTCTAGCATATTTCTGAAAATTGTAATCTGTGTCTTGTCACTGTTGCCAGCTATCAGGGGGTCCTATCAGGGGGTCTCACTGACTTGTAGTTGGTTCCTGGGAATTGTAATTTGTGTCTTGTCACTGCCACCCATCAGGGGGTCTCACTGATTTATAGGAGGTTTCTGGGAATTGTAATCTGTGTCTTGTCACTGTCTGCCAGCTATCAGGGTGTCTCACTGAGTTATACCAGAGTTCTGGAAATCTTTAATCTTTATATCAGCGTTGAATCAGAGTTCTGCAGCATATCTCCAATTTTTATAACAGAGTTGAATCAGAGTTCTGTATATCTTTAATGTATATATCACTCACCATGTCAGAAAGACCAAAAAGTACAGGCAGTCGCTCCCAGGCACAGATTAGAGGGCAAGCAGCCTCTGTGTCCGGAGGCTGTGCCTCTGGTCGTTGTGGACGTGGTGCATCCTCTGCAGGGGCACGCTTGCTCTTTCTAACTGGTGATGGCCGTCTTCTTAAGCAGCAGCAACATACAGAGGATTTGGTGGATTGGCTAACCAGGTGTTAGATAAGGAAAGTATTGAACTTACTGTTCGTAGAACCCAATAGCAAGTGCAGCGCGGCCTTGTTACACGGTAAACAGGAAGCAGGATCCAGCTGGTTCGATGTTATTAATAGTCCAGGAATCGCAGTACAGTTGAAGGGGTTAATCAAGGATGCATAAGTCAGGAGGCAAGCCAGGTCAGCATTAACAGTCCAGGAGTCGCAGTACAGTTGAAGGGGTTAATCAAGGATGCATAAATCAGGAGGCAAGCCAGGTCAGCGTTAATAGTCCAGGAATCGCGGTACAGTTGAAGTGGATTAGCAGGAGGGTAGTCGAGTGGTATTCCGGGTCTTAGGTATGGTGATGGTCTCAAGTATAGCTTTTGGGAAATCCTAACAATACTAGAACACTGTCGCATATGGTATCTAGGGTTTTATAGTTTGGCGCTCCTAAGTGCGCGTCTGTGACGTCAGACGCTAGGGAGGGGTCCCCGGAAACAGGAGCGCATGCGTAGTAGAACCCGCGGCAGAGGTTTGTGTAGATTCTGATCGCGCATGCGCGAAGGGCTCCTCAGATGGGCTCGTTCCGGCAATGGGTTGCACATTAATGACTCTATGTAAACATCTTGAGCGGCGAACTCCGGGGGGGTCCGGCGCACTAGGGATAGGGGTATGACACCAGGCCATCCTCATCCTCCTCATCCTCTGCCAGCCAGGCTTGTAGTGGTTTACAGTCCACCTCAGCTGCCTAAGCATCTTTGGCTAAGCATCTAAGCTACTCCTGCCCTTGCCTCACTATCACACCCGGAGGAGTCAGCTGAATTGTTTGACTACAATGACAGTGACATGCTGCTTGAGGATGCGCAGCAACTACAGTGCTCTGATTCAATCTCTGAGGTTGAGGAAGGGAGTATAATCAACCTAGAGGAAGGGGGTGCCAGTGACACACAAATAATTGGCACTCATGTTGCCCCAGCAGCTGCAGCATACTGCCAAGTTGACTCCAGTGACGAGGAGATAGGGGGTGATGACAATGATGATGAGGTCACTGACTCCACCTGGGTGCCTGATCGAACGGAGGAGTCAAGTGAGAAGGCACAACAAACACGAGGCACAACATCCTCTATGACCAACCGTAGCACTAGCCAGTGCAAGGCATCAGATGTCAGAGCTGCTCAGGTGCAGAGCGTTGTTGTCTCAAAGCACACATCCAGGAACTCTGCTGTCTGGGAGTTCTTTAAGAAATGTACAGCAGACCGCACCATTGCTATTTGTAATCTATGTCAGATGAGGCTCAAGCGTGGTAAAGACACCGGACGCTTGGGTACCACGTGCTTGAAGCGACATATGACCACCTGCCACGCATCCCGTTGGCGATTGTTCATGCACCACGTTGGAGCTTGTTCATGCACCACGCCTCCAGAAAGCTGCTTGTATGAGGTCTGTCTGATCCACCACCACCTCTCCCTCTTCCTCCTCCTCCTCCTCCTTCTGTGTCTCTGGTGATGTGGCAGTTAAACCGATGCCTGACAGGGGCTACGCAATGGCTCAAGCAAAAGATGCCATACTGTGCTTGAGCTGGTTTGTTTAGGGGACAGTAGTCACACCGGGCCAGAAATTCTGTCAGCTCTGCAGTGGCAGGTGCAGAGATGGTTAACACCACTCCAGCATCAGCTGAGAATGATCGTCTGTGATAATGGCAGCAACCTTCTCTCCGCCCTACGCAAGGGTAAATTGACGCATGTACCATGCCTAGCACACGTCCTAAATCTAGTGGTACAGCATTTCCTAACCAAGTACCCAGGGCTGGAAGAGCTTCTCAGCCAGGCCAGAAAAGTCTGCAGCCACTTCAGACGGTCATTCCCAGCATGCGTTCGCCTGGCAGAAATTCAAAGAGGATTCCACCTTCCCACAAACCGTCTGATCTGTGACATGCCCACCAGGTGGAACTCGACATTAGCAATGCTGCAGCACCTGCACAAGCAGCAAAGGGCCATCAACGAGTACCTGTGTGAGTAAGGCACAAGGACAGGTTCAGGTCAACTTGTTTTTTTACGGTCACTATTTGAGGAGGCAACGAGGATGGTGAGCAGGGATAGTGCATGCATCAGTGACACAATTCCTTTAGTGTTCCTGCTGGAGCACACTCTGCGGGGAATTATAGATGTGGCTCTAGAGGCAGAGCAGCGGGAGGAAGAGGAGGCCTTCCCTAGCTCTGAAGGCCCCAGTCTTTACGCAGACAGCATTCCTGCGGGTCCTCAGATCAGACAGGAGGAGGATGAGGAGGAATATTTAAGTAGTGGGGGCATTGAAGGTGGGGATTCCTCAAGGGAGGGTTTTGTGTGCCCAGAAACACAAGGACTAGTACGTGGCTGGGAGGAGGAAGTGCACGATGGGGTCATCCTCCTCATTGACCAGGAAGACTCGGAAGCTAATGCACCTCCAACCTAAGCTGCATGGGCTCCCTTATCCTGCAAAGCCTGGTAAAGGACCCCAGGATTTGTGCTATCAAGGAGAGGGATCATTACTGGTTGGCAAGCCTTCTTGATCCACGATACAAGGGTAAAGTTGCAGAGCTCATCCTGCCCGCACAGAGGGAGGACAGGATGAAAAAACTTGAGGACGCGCTAAAGCGACACTTGTGTAACACCTTTCCAGGCACTGGTAGGTTACCAAGTGATGACACAGGTGCTTCTGAGGCTGCGGATGATCAGAGGAATAAAAGGTGAAGGCCGGGGCCGCTTGACTGATGCCTTTTTAAATTTTTTTAGTCCACGACGCCCAGGGACGTCAAATGTAGGCACCCATTGCCAGCGTCTTCACCGTATGGTGCAGGACTACCTAGGGGCAAGGGCAGACCTGGGTACCTTTCCATCAGATGATCCACTGGCTTACTGGGTGTTGAGATTGGATCACTGGCCAGAACTTAGCCAATATGCTATGCAGCTACTAGGTGTTCAGATGTTCAGTGCCACTGGAGGTTTTGTCACTAGGGATGAGCTGTTCGGGTTCGGATGGTTCGACCTGAACTTCGACAGTTCGAAAGTTCGCGAACTTCGAACTTTTTGGGTGTGTTCAGTTCGAGTTCTAAAAAAAATAAAAAATTTTGAAAAGAGTATAGAAAATGCTTAAAAAAATACTAAAAAAATCTAGAAATAAAGAGACTCTTTCCTGTAGAATATTATAAGCAACGGATTATTAGATATTGAATTAAAAACTAATGTGTACGTGGAAAGATTATCAACTCTAAATGACCTCTGTTCACAAACGGGCATAACACCAGGTGTTTTTAGTCTGGTAATCAATTTGATACATTGTACACTATACTGAGGGGGTGGGGTGGTGTCTGCTTCTGATTGAGATTTGATAATTAATTTCCCTCCTACAACATCCTAATATGCTGCATTTAACTGGTGTTTGAAAAAAATTCAAATTAACATCTAAAGCAATGTTATTTTTCACCTCGGGATTAAACATTGACAGGGTTATTCAGAGAGCGGTGAAAAGCAGGAGAATAACTGGAGAAGTGAAAATTCGAGGTCAAAATAGCCAAACCAGAAAAATTCTCCCATTTAACTCACTTTCCAAATCGCCTATTTGGTCTAGATTGTTCTCTTCTCCTGCCAGTTCTCCTAGCTTTCACCTCTCTCTCAGGGTTGTTCAGAGAAAGGTGAAAACCATTAGAATGGCAGGAAAAGAGAACAATCTGGACCAAATAGCCGATTTGGAAAGTGAGATAAGGCTAGGGTCAGACTAACACATTTTTCGCAGCGACCTTCAAAAAGTGCGTCCGAACGCATTGCCGTATTTTTTTCACGGAATGCGCGAAAACGGTCATATGATGCGCATTTTTGTGCGTGATTTTTTACGGATCCAAACCAGGAAACTTTAGGTGTCTGGACTTTATGTTGGCCGGACATGAGCAGGGTCTGACGTCTCCAAATCACGCACACACGCCGCTAGTGGACGCAGCGCACTCTGTACGTCCGTACTAGCGGTTCTGCGTTCTCGAAAAAATGCGTTCATTTACCACTTGCGTTGCGCAGCCGGACTTTCGTGCGACCGTACTTCGTATATTGGCCATCATTGGCCGTCATTTGCTGCTAGTCCGGCCGTGATTAAGTGCGCCTAAACGCACATTAAAAATTCGCTAGTCTGACCCTAGCCTAAATGGGAGAATTTTTCTGGTTTGGCTATTTTGACCTAGAATTTTCCATTCTTCAGTCATTCTCCTGCTCTTCTCCGCTCTCTGAATAACCCTGACAGGGTTATTCAGAGAAAGGTGAAACTCAGGAGAATGACTGAAGAGAAAATTCTAGGTCAAAATAGCCAAACCAGAAAAATTCTCCCATTTATCTCACTTTCCAAATCGGCTATTTGGTCTAGAATTTTCCATTCTCCAGTCATTCTCCTGCTTTTCGCCGCCAAAAAATCAGTAAACTTTTTCTGCGTGTCCGAAAATGTCTCCTCTTTTTCATACAGACTGCCGCCCCAAGCAGTTGTTTATGGATAGATTAAAGGAAAAGCATTTACCATCAATTGAAATGTAATTCTTTGGTTTTTACATATTTCTATACATCCTAGAAATCCGCCACTTCACGGGCAGTTTATGGGGACCTCCTAGGCGAGATATTTGAAGGAATTTTACGTTTTTATTTTTAACCCTTATTTCATGGAAAACTCACTGTCCCTTTTTAAAAACTTTTTTTTTTACTTTTTGTCCTTGTTTCCTGTCCCCCAGGGCACTACCCGGAGCCCCATACACCTTTTATGGCAAATATCTAGCATATAAGCCCTCTTGGAGGGCACTCTAAAAACCGAATTTTCAGCCCCATTGACTTGCATTGAGTTCGATTTCAGGTTCGGGTTCGGATTCGAACATTTGGAAAGTTCCGGTTCGGCTTTGAACCGAACTCGGGGAGTGTTCGGCTCATCTCTATTTGTCACAGACAAAAGAGTGCGTCTGTCCACCGACTCTGTAGACCGGCTGACATTTATACAAATGAATCAGTCCTGGATCAGCAGCTATCAATCCCCTGATGCTGACGTAACGGAATAGATCGGGGATCTCTTCTGCATTCACAAAACCTCCACCACTGAACTCTTCCACAATACCACAAAAGGGTTACGTTGTGAAGGCACTTGCTGCCATGAAAGGCACATTATTTGGGTGCACTGACGCCTGTGCCAGATTTATATCATTTTAATTTTTTGAACCGCAGGGTCCAACCCTGCACTCTTCCACAAAAGGGTTACGGTATGAAGGCACTTGCTGCCACCAAAGGCACAATATTTGGGTGCACTGCCACTGACGCCTATATTACCAGATTCATATTTTAATAGTGGACCGCAGGGTCCAACCCTGCACTCTTCCACAATACCACAAAAGGTCTTACGTTGTGAAGGCACTTGCTGCCATGAAAGGCACATTATTTGGGTGCACTGACTCCTGTACCAGATTTATATCATTTTAATTTTTTGAACCGCAGGGTCCAAACTTGCACTCTTCCACAATACCACTGAGGGGTTACGGTTTGATGGCACTGTTGCCGACACTAAAGGCCCAATTTTAAAGCACCTATTGTTACTTTCATCCAAAGCCTGCATAAGTTTCACCATAATTTAGCCAAAAAAATCACTAAACTTGTTCTGCGTGTCCTAAAAGGTCTCCTCTTTTAATACAGACTGCCGCCCCAAGCCATTGTTTCTGAATAGATTAAAGGAAAACCGTTTACCATTATTAGAAACATAACTTTTTTGTTTTTAAATGTTTCTATACATCCTACAAATCCGCCACTTCACGGGCAGGTTATGGGGACCTCCTAGGCACGATATTTGAAGGAATTTTTCGTTTTTAATTTTAACCCTTATTTCATGGAATACTTACTGTCCCTTTTAAAACGTTTTTTTTAAACTTTTTGTCCTGGTTTCCTGTCCCCCAGGGCACTACCCGTACCCCCATACACCTTTTATGGCAAATATCTTGCATATATGCCCTCTAGGAGGGCACTCTAAAAACCGAACTTTTGAGTCCCATTGACTTGCATTGAGTTCGGTTCGTGTTCGAGTTCGAACTCGAAATTGTTCGAGTTTGAATGCGAACCGAACACGGGGGTGTTTGGCTCATCCCTAGTTCTAATCTCCTTAATCCAATGCCTGCATTTATGGGATCAATTTGCTTATTGGGTACAGAATCCTCCTGGTGTTCCCTTAGTTTAAAGTTTAAATAGAACCTGTGTTGGAACACCTGTGACAGGGAGGGGTGCGTTCCTGCACGCGATGCTTAGCATAGCATGAGTGCTACATCTCCTGCTGCTGAATTATACATAGTTCAATGCAAGATGTAAAATGCATGTAAAAGAACTACGTAGCAGTATAATAGTTCATGTGATCCTCATATGATGTATACCATGTTGCTTTTGGAGCACATTTGGTTAAGTTACCATTACACCATCATAAGCGTATGTTTACTTTTCTAGCAAACCTCTTCTGAAAAGAAATGTTTTATTGCTTCTAAGTATTGCTGCTTAATGCATAACAATAGCAACAGCAATAGTATAATACTTGAAAACGAGAGAAATCTCAATGTATCCTTCCTGGTAAAATCCTTTATAAATATGTTATTATCACCAGTGAAAAGACAGTTTTGTAGCTTGTAATTATTATTTTAGATATTTTACTCTTTAAGTGACAAAGGAAAATAATAATATGGTAAGTAAGCGATAAAGAAGATAACGGTTTGCAGCAGACCTCTAATGTTTATTCCTATCATTATTATTATTGCTATACCTCCTACCTTTTAATTGAACGCACCAATGAGCAAGACCCTCTACACCTCTTGTTCCTACTGTATATCTATAATTGGTTAGATAAATTCCCCATTCATTATTGCTGTGGAACCTGTTGGCATTATATAAAGGATGATGATAATAATAGTAAAAACAGTAATTGCAAAGGTAATTGTGACATGTCTTCCTACAACAGCTCTGCTTTTGGCATTGTTAAATTTAGCCTTACTTACAGTATGTTTTGCAGCTTTTAGCAGGCATTTTCTGCAACAACTTTTATTGACCTGCTTAGGCTGGCGTCAAACAAGCGCGCTATGTACGCCCGTACTGACGTGCTTACCGGCGTCCGTCGCAGCGTTTTGACGCTGCAAAGGGGCCGGTCACACGCTTGTGCACATTTGTGCGCATGCAACAAGCGTCCGTTATCCAAGCCTCTCCGTCAAAGCGCTAGGACATGCGTTGACGGAGCTGCAAAGCGCAATTCTCCATAGGAGGATCGTGCTTTGCAGCGCTGAGCGCACGGAGTGTGCTCAGCGAGGTGGCCAGACGGGCGTCGAGGGGAAGGAACGTCCACTCTCACGGACGTTCCTTCCGTTCTCCAAAGATGCTCGTCTGACACTAGCCTAAATGTTTACTTTTAAGAACAACAACATTTACTGCAGCAGTGTAAAATTACGCAAGAGGCTTGAGTGTTGCAGATACATTGAAATGTTGTGTCAGGAGTCTTGCTCATTAGTGATTAATTTTATATTTTCCTTCCATGATAACATTACTTTAAAACTGATGCATAAACTGAGAAATCATTTATACCCTGGAAGTTCTGTTTTACCCAACACTTCACAAACAGTGTTATCGCGCGTCAGAATAATTAGTGAACACGGTACTGACATGGTCACAGCGCTTCAAGGATTGTAAGAGGAGATGAGTTCTCACAACATTTTCATTTTTAGTTTCTATGTTGTTAAAAGAAATAGTGGGCTCAATTTGAAGCTAGCTGTTAACAGGGAGAAAATAAGCGCAACCCGATTTCACTTAATGGTTACCTGTTACTGAGTTTATTCTGACACATTATTCTATTGGCTTCTAGAGTCCGTAGGAGTCCATGGAGCCCAGCATGATACTGCATGAACTTTGCGAGACCTCACTTCAGAAGGGTCATGTAGGAGCTGCGGAAGAACTATTTGCTGCTTGCGGACCTTCTCTAGTGGATTTATGGTTGGTAGGGAGGTGCGATTATGGGGTTATTCAGAGAAAGGTGAAGACCAGGAGTATGGCCGGAGAAGAGAACAATCTAGACCAAACAGCCGATTTGGAATGTGAGATAAAAGGGAAAATTTTTCTGGTTTGGCTATTTTGATCTAGAATTTTCATTTCTCGAGTCATTCTTCTGGTTTTCACCGCTCTCTGAATAACCCTGTATGACTGTTATTCCGTTAAGTACAAAATCCACACTCCTAAATCCTAACGGCACACTTCTTAAATCATAACTGCTTGCTTGGAATAGGGCCACTAGTTGCTAGTTAGTTTCTCCAAGCTAAGGTCCCTGGTTTTATTTCTCTGATTGTGAGTGAACTTTCATGGTTCCAAGGCTCAGATTAATAAAATGTATAATTTTAAATTATTTTTTTTTCTGTTGACTGGCTAATAATGTTACCCATGGACTCAGCTGAACACAGAGATGTACATGCACACTTGAAATTAGATATGTCCTTGGCTAATAGATGAATGGGGAAGAATATTCTCAGTGAATATTATTAGATTAATGCTTGCATTTTGCAATGCAGTCATAAAGGCTTTTCCACTGCTTGGCACTTCAGCAAAGTTCCGTTTGTAACTAAATTCTTTCTCTCTGGTCTTTAGGATGCTTTTAATTTTTTTTCTAGTTTTAGTTCCTTTGGAAGATTATATGGTTTTACTGGTGCCAGGTCTCAGGTGGCTTTTATCCACAAGATTATCAATCAGAATAAAGAATGGCAGGCAATGTTGGACTCATAGGGCCTCATTACAATCTTGACGCTAACGTTAACGCTCACTTGCGTGAGCATTAACGTTAGCTGCGGTGTCTACCACATATTACAATCCAAACGCAAATGGGTTGAGTAACCCGTTAGCATTTGGTATCTTGCGCTTTTCAGTGCGAGGTTACTGTACTTTGTGCTCCCTATACTTAACATGGGGAGCGCAAACTGTTAATCAGCGTTAGGATTACAAAGTCATAACGATGATTATCGTCCGACTCTGGTTAGCGGAAAGTTAACCAGAGCCAGGACTTGGTGTTAACATATTCCACTTCTGCAGAATCCGTTAACACCAGCCAAAAATTTAAAAAAACAAAGCGTATACTCTCCTCCTGTCCCACGGAGAGGACCGCGGCTCCAACCGCCTCCTCCGTCCGGCGGGAGCAGGGAGAGACTGGGGGAAAAGTTCCTCAGTCTCCCCCTGCATATCACTACGCCGACCGGACGGATCTCACGAGGCGAGATCCGGCAGGTCACGTGACCGCTGACGTCTGGCTCAATGGAGTCCTATGGACTCCATCGAGTGGATGCTCGTGGCGGTGCTCGGCGCTGCCGCGGGCATCCAGGGGCGTTGCGCGCAGTAACAATGCAGGCAGCTTTTTAAGCGCCTGCATTGTAATTCCACGCTAAAACGGGAGCGGTCGGGAGAAAACTGCGGGTGCAGTTTTTTCTCCCTACCGCCCCTTTTTTACCCTGGAAAATGTAATGTTGCCCATAGTATTTAATAATTTGTTTAACTTACATTTAGTTTAAGGAAGGATTACTTATTTCTTATGGCCTCACATATTGAAGGATGTGAGTTGTAAGGCATGTACAGTGTTCGTGAAGATATCCTTGGGAAGTGGCACCTCCATCAGTTCAGTATGGGGCTCAATGATTTCTGAGAGCAGGCGTGCTGGAATGACATTTATTTTTTACTTCAGTCCCACCAAGTATGTGAGCAACCTATGACATTAAAAGCAATGTAAATTGTGGGCTTGACTAAAGATTTGACAGAACCATACACATGAAATACAGCCTAAATTAATTTGTTCTTGATAAATATAACAAACAGGATACTTGATTGTAATATATATTTCCAATGTATATTGTATGAACATCCTACATGTAAATCATCACATCAATAAATATTCAAGATATCATTTCTACATACAATTAAAGATATACAATATATATCAACACAATATAACAATAACAGTAATAATACAATTCATAAATATACAAATCTGTGAATTAGGAGCGCAAACACGATAGTCAATGGGTGATGATATTCCTCCTTCATAATAGATATTTAGAAACCGTTCAAATAAATCCAGAAGTTCCTTGCTTAATAGCACCTAAAATAAATAACGCAAAGCCCAATTGTGCAATATCGTAGGTTTAAACAATTGATTATATAATATGACAAAGGTTCCACTCACAAAGGAGCCTGTAGGCTTGTTTAGATCGTGTTCCGGCCTCTATGGGGGGCCCCTCCCGCTGTCACGATATCGTGGTTTGCAAGTGTAAAGACGTTCTTTCTTTATGCCAGTGTAACTCGCTATAAAATGGTATATAGCGCAATACTGTACAGAAATCTCAGCATTAAAAGTGCAAGAGTTATACTGTTTACATATTCCTGAGCCTCCCAAAAAGAGTGGCTCTGTACAATTGCTTTGGCCTTCTTTATAGCCTTGTGGGGGTCCTACCCCTAAGATGTCTCCGGTGCTGAAGAATGCAGGATTGCGGTGATCCACAAGCGCGGAATATATTTGAAAACAAGAGCGAAATAAAATAAAAATAAAATGTATTTCTAAAATAACAACATAAGAATGAATATAAAATCTTAGGGCCATATTACATAGTTGATGTTAACTTAACCAGAGCCGTTGTAAACTTCCCAGAGCCATTATAGCCTATGGAGGTTTTAAGTTTACAACAGCTCTGGTTAAGTTAGCACCAACATTGTAACACTGCCCTTAATGGGTAAATACAAAACGTGTTTCTCCTGCTCATCTGCAAGCTTCCTCAGTCGGAATACCCAATCTTACTGTCCAAGCGCTTTCATAACCCCTCTAATTGGATCCGTAGTTCTCGTGTTACTGGCATGCGTTGCAATACTCCCTTTGCGTTCCATCTAACTTCCGGACGCCTTGCAGCGCCAACACCTATACACCTGATAATTGTATTATTGTGATAGTTGATACACTTAAGTTATAAGTGCAGTTCTATAGCAGCATGGGTGGCAGTCTTTGGACACTCTATCTCAACATTTTGCTCTCTACGCTTCCTCAGGGGGACTGAGAGAGGCTAGACACTGAAATGTTCACACAATGGTAGATTCACACACACAGATACACAAGGACAGATCCATATAGACACTGGCAAGTCCACAAAGACATTGACACAACAGAGATTACAAACCAGACAGTGACAAATTCCCACACACAGATCCTCACATACCCTGATGTACAGATTCCCAGACACTGAAAGGTACATACTGACAGGTCCACACAGACTGACACAATATAGGTTGGATTTTGGGAACACATTGTGATAATTTATCATATTTACTGTGATTTAGCATGCAAACATCTTTTTTTTGAGAAAGGATTTTACCAGGAAGGATACATTGAGAATTCTCTCATTTTCAAGTATGTCCTGGGTGGCGAGTATGTATGGGACAGTATTACAAAGTTGGTGCTAACTTAACCAGAGTTATTGTAAGCTTAACAACCCCATAGACTATACTGGCTCTGGTAAGTTTAGAACAGCTCTGGTTAAGTTAGACCCAGCTTAGTAATAATGCCCATGATGTTTACCAAAATTAAAATGTTAATCTGCGTTGCCTAAATGTGAGCTCCATTCCCACGGCAAAAATAGTTGTCGAACTATGTTGCTGCTCAAACGGACCCCTAGGAATACGTCAATCACGTATACAGGAGGATCCCACATGGTTGTCTTGGTTTACCAAATTACAACTACAACTTTACAGAGAATGACCGCATTCAGACAGACAATGAAGCCAGTGTGTCAGCCTGACCTAGTTAGGAAAGAACTGGTGAGTGCAGAAAGTTACATGATGGTGGTGCCTTCATCACTGGAGTGGAGGTAACTACAGATGTAATGACGCATGAAGACGCATGTAAAAGATATTTTTTAAACAATGATTTATTTATAGCTTAATGAGCTATTGCACGAAAAGCTTTTTCTTAATTCCTGACAGCCTTAGTTTAACAATAAGGGGACCATCAAATTGATTCTTTTCCTGCAGCCTTTTGGTAGGTTTTCTAAACAATCTAGCCAGGTTTCAGGAATAAGAAAAATTAAAAGTAGGCTATAAACGTCTCATGATAAATTTGACTCAAGTGTGAACTGTCATTCTCATGTCATTTAATTAGTAGGCTGCTTATTAATCAAGAACAATGAGACACCTATAAAGAAAGTTGGAAAAACATATTGGTAACCTCTGTGTTTATTTAAGTCATGTCTTCATATTCTGTACCACAGATCCACCCTATCTTTTTAGACAAGTTACTGTTGTAGAGGTTGTTCAAGGACATCTGTTATTTTAACACACTGAATCGCAATCAGTAGTGTTGGTAGTATTTGTTTCTATTAATGCCATTTTCAGTTACAGGTACAGTTACAAGTGTTTATAAAGTGCCATCAAGTATAGCTCTGTACAATGGGTGAGACATAACAAACATACCAACTAGTTAGACATAAAGAACAGTAGATGAGAGGAACCTGCTCGAGAGCTTAGTTACAATCTAAGAGGAGAGAGGTGAGACACTTGATTCTTACTATATTTTATTGCAACAAGTGTTTATTTTAAGAACAGAGAATGGTACATAAAGATAATGGGCAAGGACAGAGGGATGCAACCCACCACCACCTCCAACGAAGCAAACATAATACAATAAGAGTAATATGGGTATAATGCATACTAGTCCAAAGAACTGTGAAACCTAACAATGACCAACCTTAAGCAGTAATCAATGAAGGGGAGGTAAAAGGGAGTGAGGAGGGGGAGCAGTAAGTGGATGCCATGTCACTAACCGAAGCACAGGCACAGTAAACAGACGTGCGAGCCACTGACCAGCAGAATCAGCAGCGAAGATGCTGGTCCATTGTGCTATGTGCCCAACACAACATGTCTTCTCTAGAGCGGATACGTGGAGTCATTCCCGAATCGACGGGGGGGTCGTGGCATTCCAATATCGGAGGATCACAGTCTAGCTGTGTTCATTAATCGTGTGTCAAGGGATTTTTTATATGGCGAAGGGCTAACGGCTATGGTGGATTAGCATCAGGACTGGAACAAAAGCTGGGGGGTTGAAGGAGATGTTACAAATTGTGTCATGCACCCGATTCCAAAAAGGTTGAATGACAGAGCAGGACCACCGCATGTGAATCATATTAGCGATCCACAACTCCAGCAAGACCCGTCTGCACCCACTGTATAGGTGGACAACAGGGCAGGAATTCTATACCACCTAAAAAGCGGCTTGTATGCGGATTCCTGAGTTTGGGAGGCAAGGGAGAGAGGGCTGGTTAACAAAATTATTTTCCCATTGTTCCTTTGAGGGACAACAGTTGGAGGTCAGCCTCCCATTTGGGTACAAATATGGGTGTGGTAGAATCCAGGCTTTGTATTAGACCATACAAGAGGGAGATACCATGTGCTGGGAGAGCACAGTGTGTAAATAATGCTTCAAGGGAGGAAAGGGGGCACATATATCTAAGGGAGCCAGAGCGCATAAGTGTGTCATGAGGCGATGATAGTGGAAAGTGGTAAAAAATTAGTGCGGTTGGGCCAGTGTTACATCCTGTGGAGGCCTGGGTTGGCTGTCAGTCAAGTAGCCAACGGGTAGCAGCGGTGTAGCTGTAGTTGTTGTAGGGAGTAGGTAGACGTGTGGGGAGTACGCTGGTAGGTGATGTATCTGTAGTAGCAGGGACGGCCATGGGGCAATAGAAGTGGAGTCCTGCAACGACTTCCACACTTTCATAGTAGCCAACGTTGGGCAGTATTACAAAATTGGCGCTAACTTAACCAGAGCTGTTCTAAACTTACCAGAGCCATTAGTCTATGGGGTGTGACAGTGTGATTCGGCACAGTGTGGTAAACCACAGGTTCATCAGCAGGTGGCTGGAGGACTCCCTTTTTTCCCCCTATTGGTTAACCAACACCAGCCAATGCCTAATTAGGATTGCCCTGCCCTATATAAGAGATGTGGTTCCCTCTGAGAGGGCAGTCTTGGTGCAGGGTGCAGAAGGAAAGGAAGTTAAAATCTCGGAAGGTAAATTTATATTTTGCTTTTACAGCTTGGTAAGTGGCTTAGCTGCCCAACGTGTCAGGTATTCTGAGATGTTTAGTTAGCCTCCACATCAAAGAGTAGGTGTTTGTTTTTTATCTGCTTATTTTTTCTGTTTCATCATGTACTCCGTATTGGCTGCACAATGAAAAAGAAGCAGAAGCACTGATCTGTGTTCAGTGGCTATATCCCACGGGTTGTCAAGTTTATAAAAGTTCTGGTTAAGTTAGCACCAGCTTTGTAATACTTGCCCATTGGTGGGGTGAGAGGAAACATATGGGAACGTCGATTTTTACTTTTATGGTTATCACATTACCAAAACATTTTTTCTCTATATACAGTTTTTCATTTATCCTGTAACAGCTTGTCACGGCAGTGCTTTTTGTGTCCTTAAATTTGCTTTGTGTACATCAAGAAGCGTAACTGATATGATTCAAAGTATTGCATCAGTCAGAAAACATTTATCCTTATTTATGTCATTTTGGCAACATTCACCAAATATGGAGACTTACAATGCTTGTTGCTGCACATTGGAGGGGGTGGAGCTAACATATAACTGAGCCTGCTTCATTCCATTAATTATGCAATGCTACTGAGCGATTTCCCTATTTATGTTTACGGATAGCACACCCTGCAGGGGAACTGGATGGCCTTATGACCCCAAGTTATGCCATCCTGAGCTCGCCTTCCACGAACAAAATCCCCCTGACTACGTTGAACCAGTACCTTATGTGTTAGCATTATTTTGCCAAAATAATATATTGGAAAAATGTGATTCCTTACTCAAAATTCACTGTTGGCATGTCACTAGAAGTGGCTTACAGAGTGAATATAGCTGTGAGCAGAAGACAGGATATCCCGTTGCTCACTTGTGCCAACGTGCTGATCGTTGAGTCAGTGCTTCAGTGTCACAGCAGAAAGCCAGTCACGCAGCGATGCCCACAGAAATCTTGAAACTGGTGGGCACTGGAAGTGCCGTAAAGGGTGGTATGCAATACCTCATCAAGGTATGAAATGTCCCCTCAATCTTTATGATCAACAATCTCAATCCCATAAAGATACATCACAAGGCATGTGAATCTGCTTATGACAGGTTTACTTTATTCTACAATATACGTTTTTTATATTGCAATTAGGTGGTTTTCGCCCGAAGTAGGATAAATGCTTCAGCGGCTTCAATTTTGCAAACTATGGTGACCATTCGCTGAACAGTAAAATGCCCAAAGTGAACCAAAGTGAGCCAAAATGGGCCGAAATGCAAAGCAACGATATTGCATTCAATTTTGGTGCTTTGTGAATAGACCCCCATTATTAAATATTATTAAATGTTTATATAATGTTTAATCTTACAGCCATACAAATGTTGTCAGCCAATTTATTTCTTTTGGCACATGACTGCACAAAATGTAAAGTTTGCCAGACTCTTGAATTTGATGCTGAGCATCTGTGGAAAGAGAAAAAAATATCACGTGCAAAGCAATTAATAAACAAAATGAATAGAAAGCCTTTGCAAGGCTATAAATATGTATTTTTTCTTTTACACTTTGAAGAATGTTAAACTAGTTTTGTCCTTTTCCCAAAAGTTTGATGCACTTCCTATTTTGAATTTAAAAAATTTTATTTATCCAACCAGGTTTTGTCCTGGTCCAGATATGGGCCATTCTTAAGATTCCATACTTTGTCATAGTAGATGCTTTATTATGGCACTGAATGCTGGCCTGAGTATCTGACCAAGATCGCACGTGAGCAGGGGTCACCCGAGGCCATGGATTTAGTCACAGAAGAACACTGGGAACCCGGACTGGACTGGGATAAAAAATAGGCCCAAGCACTTTAAAGTCAGCAGTCCACTTTTGTCTTCCGCTATACAGAAACACACACATATATTTATAAACACCTCTATATTCACCCCTACACTCAAACCACTGTACATATGCCTAAATGTAAGCCTGCACACCCCTGTTATATACCTATACTTGCACATACACTCCCCTATAAGGGCCCTTACACATCCCTAATACATACCTATATGGGCGTCTGAACACACCTATTATACACCTGTACGTGTGTCTACACACCCCTATCATATACCAATAATAGCACCTACATACCTAAACTGGCACCTGCACACTCCTATTACATACAGTATCTCACAGAAGTGAGTACACCCCTCACATTTTTGAAAATATTTTATTATATCTTTTCATGTGACAACACTGAAAAAGTGACACGCTGCTACAATGTAAAGTAGTGAATGCACAGCTTATTTAACAGTGTAAATTTGCTGTGCCCTCAAATAACTCAACACACGGTCATTAATGTCTAAACCGTTGGCAACAAAAGGGGGTACACCCCTAAGTGAAAATGTCCAAATTGAGTCCAAATTGTCAAATAATGATGGCCACGCAAAATATTTCCAGCACTGCCTTAACCCTCTTGGGCATGGAGTTCACCAGAGCTTCACAGGTTGCCACTGGAGTCCTCTTCGACTCCTCCATAATGACATCATGGAGCTGGTGGATGTTGGAGACCTTGCGCTCCTCCACCTTTTGTTTGAGGATGCCCCACAGATGCTCAATAGGGTTTAGGTCTGGAGACATGCTTGGCCAGTCCATCACCTTTACTCTCAGCTTCTTTAGCAAGGCAGTGGTCGTCTTGCAGGTGTGATTGGGGACGTTATCATGTTGGAATACTGCCCTGCGGCCCAGTCTCTGAAGGGGATCATGCTCTTCTTCAGTATGTCAAAGTACATGTTGACATTCATGGTTCCCTCAATGAACTGTGTCTCCCAGTGCCGGCAGGACTCGTGCAGCCCCAAACCATGACACCCCCACTACCATGCTTGACTGTAGGAAAGGCACACTTGTCTTTGTACTCCTCACCTGGTTGCCGTCACACATGCTTAACACCATCTGAACCAAATACAGGACATGGTCTCATCAGCCCACAGGACATGGTTCCAGTAATCCATGTCCTTAGTCTGCTTCTCTAGCCATGCAAACAAATTTGATGCAGTGTGCGGCATATGGTATAAGCACTGACAGGCTGACCCCCCCCCCCACCCCTTCAACCTCTGCAGTACTCATATGTCTATTTCACAAAGACAACCTCTGGATAAAACGCTGAGCACGTGCACTCAACTTCTTTGGTCGACCATGGTGAGGCCTGCTCAGCTGCCAGCTAAGGCTACAGCTCAACTGTAATAACTACAGTAGCTTTTAACCCTTTCCCATTGCAGGGTGTACAATGCAGTTTCCACGGTGGGCCTGAACGCCGCAGGGCGGCATATTATGCCCACTGCCGTCTATCAGCCACAACAGATCTACCCCCAGTCGGCACTCACAATTTCGCTGCTGCAGGACGGCCTGAATTCAGGCCGTTTCCCTTCAACCAATGATGCGCAATGCACTTTGGCTGCATAGGCAGGCCTGAGAAGAGGCCTGCCACAGCAGCCAACATGTATTTGTACGCCCGCCGGTGTTGGTGCCTGCCTGGTGGTAAGGGGGTTAAACGAACGTCTGGAAAGGTTGTGGCCAGTGACTCCAGCCATTAAAGTTACATCTAGGATGGTATCAGGCCTGTAGTTTCTTGCACTGTGATGTGAAAAAAAAATACAATGGGTTCTATTACAATCTTCGCGTTAAAATGCGGGCGCAAGGGAGTAAAAACTGCGCCCGCAGTTTTCCCCCTTGTGCCCGTTTTTTAACGCTAGATTACAATGCAGGCGCAAAAAATGCTGCCTTCATTATTTTCGCTCGTTAAAATCCGGGATGCTCGTAGGGCAGTGCTGAGTGCAGCCGCAAGCGTCCACTTGATAGAGTCCATAGGACTATTGAGTTTTCCCCTGCCGGTCACATGAGCAGCCGGATCTCGCCTCGCTTTTTCCACCAGTCTTTCCCTGCTCCCGCCGCACGGAGGAGGTGGACAGAGCCACGGTCCTCGCCGCGGGACAGAGGGTGAGTATAGGATTTTTTTTTTTTATTTTTTAGCCTGGTGTTAATGGATTCTGCAGAAGCGGAATCCGTTAACACCAAGTCCTGGCTCTGGTTAACATTTTGCTAAACCAGAGCCAGACGTTAATCAGCATTGGGACTTTGTAATCCAGCACTGATTAACACTTTGCGCTCCCAATGTTAAGTATAGGGAGTGCAAAGTACAGTAACCTCGTGCTGAAAAGCGCAAGGTACCAAACGCAAAGTTTTTTTTAACCCATTTGCGTTTGGATTGTAATATGCGGTAAGCAACGCGGCAAACGTTAATGCTCACCCAAGTGAGCGTTAACGTTTGCGTGAAGATCGTAATAGGGCCCAATGTTTTTTACTCAGTTATTGATGATACATACTTTGCACGGCTTTAATATTTCATCAGTTAATGATGATACACGATGAAACAATGAACTATACTTCATCAGCCAATCTTAAAATATACTTTGTAAGGCTTTAAACTCTTTAGGGAAGGCTTTCTTCCCTATTACTGTGTGCATCAACATGACTTTGAAGAATGAGAAGTAATAGACAGAGGTTCTGCTTACTTTCATGGATTGCTTTCCACTTTGGTTTTAACCCTATTTTAAGGACTGTTTTTTTTTTATTTAGAATTTTGTAAATGTTTTCAGTAAGGGTGAAAATAATTCAAATGTCATAAAAATGTCATGAGCTGTGTAATGCATGAAAAAAGATGACATGTGTGTGAAACAATATATAAACCAACTACTAGCAGTTGAAAATACAAAACTAGTGTAAACATATCACTCTGCGTGTGGTCTGTACAGGTCACTACGTGATGGTTATCTGGCTGAGGCAGTGGTTCCCAACCGTGGTCCTCAAGTACCCCTAACAGGCCAGGTTTGCCAGATATCTGAAGCACAGCACAGGTGATATGATTTGCTGCTCAGTGATTGCAGGATTCAGTCTGCATTTCCCCAAGGTATTCCTTAAAACCTGGCTTATTACAGGTACTTGGGAACCACTGGGCTGAGGTATCCATTAGACAGCCCAGCCAGGATCATGTAAACAGCAAGGGTAATCAGGGCTGGTCCAACTATTGTCACGTACCTTCTAGATATACAATGTCTAATCCCTTTATGCAGACAAGCTATCCTACACTACTGGTCCTTTAAATGGCTGGAATCTCTACCTATTACCATAAATAGACAGTCCCAGATGTATAACCACGATACAGAACAACAGACACCAGGGGTCAAAGACCAGAGTTGCTCATGAACCAGATATAGGGGGTTAAATACCAGTCAGGTTATCAGAGATATGCCAAGGGTCAAATGCCAGATTGGGTTGTCAGCCAAGTGCCAAAGGTCGGATGCCAGATCGGGTAGTCAGATGATTGTCAGGGGTTGGTTACCAGGTCGGATAGTCCGTCAATAGCAAAGGGTTTAGAGCCAGGAAAGTAACGTCAGACAAGCCAGAATCATACACAGGTGAATCAGAAAGGTATAAACGAAAGTGAGCACTGAGAGGAGTGAAAACCTCGTCAGGGCAAGGAACCGTGGCTCAAACATCTGATTTTTAAACTCGGCGGGCGCCGTATCATCGCTTCAACCCGTGACCTTGTCCATTCAATACTTCACTCGGCTGTGGCCAGTGAGCAACGAGGAAACTGCTGCTGGTCGCTGAGGACCAGAATCATGCGGGAGGTTATACCCATGGGGCCAGATGGAGCCATGGCTCCAAGTAGCACTTTGCCAGGGGCAGCATTTTGGGCCTCAACTAGGCACACCACACATTACTGTGAGTTTTATTTTTGTGGAATTCTGTGATACGCTCATACACAGCACACATTTCTGAGTTTTATTGCTGTGGAGCTCTGTGATACGCTCATACACACCGCACATTATTGTGAGTTTTATTTTTGTGGAATTCTGTGATACCCTCATACACACCACACATTTCTGTGAGTTTTATTGCTGTGGAGCTGTAGCGAACTGTATAGCGCTCGCACTGAAGTAGCGTAGTTTGGATTATAGAGAGCAGATTTTTCTGAGAGAGACAGTGAAAACAAAGCTAAACTCCCAAGCCAGGGAGTAAACACAGTCTAGAATCACACTTAAGCTCGATTGGTTTCATGACCAAAGGACAACTTAGTGTTGTGACATAATCATGACAGATCTTGCAATTAAACACAGTATACAAAACCGTAACAGTAGCAGGATTATTGCGTTCGTTCGTAATATAAAGGGTTATCACGGCATATGAGTTATGCAGACTGCAGGGCAGTAACCTCAGAGAGAAACCTTCTTTTCGTAAGTCTTTTTGATTGTACAGATTTCAGATCATAAGTAGTATATGCAGAGCACACAGCATGATAGTCAAACCCACAGTAAGGTGCCTTGTGATGAGGTCTTAGGTCAGTACAGGCAGCTATCAGAGGCCAGAAGCGTGAGTAAGATTGTTCGAGGAGACGGGCAGGTCTCATACATGCATATACGAATCATAACATCGACTCGAACGAACAAACACAAAAGTGGAAAAACCAGAGAATCGTCAAGTCGCAAGCCGGGTCGAAATACGTAATGAAGGTCCTCAGACAGAAATGGGTCGGCAACACATCAGATAGTCTCAATTAGCAAACAGGCGATGCGGGAAGTAAACTCTACGTCAGGGCGATGAGGCAACTCCTCGCGCCCTGCTTTAAACCCGGCGGCTCCTTGTGACTATGCCAGGCCCCACCCCCCCAGACGCCGATCGGCCATCACAAGGTGCTGGCACTTGACCAGCCCGTGGCACCGAACCATGCCCAGACCACCCAGGGAGCACAGCAGGGGCCAAGGACGTAACAGGAGCTCTGTGATACGCTCATACACAGCGCAGATTACTGAGTTTTATTGCTCTGGAATTCTGTGATACGCTCATACACAGCACAATTTATTTTTGGGGGGTAGCATTTCATCCTTGGACCCAGGCAGCACAGTGTCTTGGGCTTGCCTTGGGGGTAATATTCTTAAACCACGGAGGATGAAGCTTCTCCTATACCCTTGCAAAAGGTTTGCAGCAGCTGTGTAAAAAGAGTGGCACTTAGAATTGTTGGATATTTGCCAACATTTCTGAAGTTTCCTATCACTGGCTGAGGATAATTTGAGTTGTATATATAAATTTTTTTTACCAAACACTGAATAGGTTGCAGTTCTGGCAATTTACTGATTATACAGTGTGATAGCAAGATTAACCATTCTGGTTTTATGTGGATATAGGTGGATGGAGCTAAACTGATTAAAGGAACACTTCAGCTCAACACTTCTCCAACTGCCACTTATATATACTATCCAATGCATGATTGTCTATCTTCTTTGCATTTGTTTTATTAGGAATTGAGTTCTGTTTCCAATTATGCTCATTTGCCTTGTATGGCTACGTGTTTTAAAAAAACTCCCCTGGAATTGGATTTATGCTACATATATTCATATATGATCATGTATTGTATTGCCCACCCCAACGATGATGTGTGTAATGTTATACACACTTTCGTCGAGAAAATATATTTAATTTTTATTAAAGACTCCTTAAACACAATAAAACTACAGTTAAGAATCTATAAGTCTATCAAGTGTTCTTTAAAGTTACCAAGGCACCTGTAATTAAAAGCTACTGAAGCACACCGGTAATATCAGTTTTTCATTAAGAAGCTGAATCAATTTCCCACATTGAGCATAGGATGACATTTGGCTTATAAGGTGTCTATTAGGCACAATTTTAAATGTAATATTTTCAACTTAACAATGTTATATGTACACCAATGGGTCACATAAAATGTACATGAACATTTAAATTTCAAAATGTAGTGTCATGTTGTCATTAGGTCTGTTGGAATTAGAGTTTCATCATTCAGTTTTGAAAGATGACTAAATCAAAGGCATCCCTAATCTTAAAATCAGACATTCTAAATTAAATGGGAGATATAGGGCCCTATTATGACCACCATGCCATTATGACCAAGATCGAATGTACTCGATCTGTTAGGCACCTGCTGATTCTCTGATATCACGTATAGGTGATATATAGAGCAATACAAATGATTTCAGTTTGTTGAAAATGGAATGCGTTTTATTTTGAGTTCCTGAACATGCCCCTATAGTTTTAGCACGGCGGGCAAGACAGCTGAGGTTCAACACTCTTTGAACAGCTAGGACTCAGTTTCTAAAACACATCTCCCCAGCTGTGCAGCATGGAGCCCGATGCTGCAAGAGCTCCATTTGGACAGCAGATGGTGACAGCTGCCCTTCAAATTCAATATTACAGGAAGAACAAAATCTGCAATACTTCCAAATATTTCTTACTGTATGATTTAGTAACAGTGACCCCCCTCCAAAAAAAAATCACTGGTTCCTGACAGAGGTTTTGTGGCAAATCCCTTGGTATGAGGTGTAGTGAATTTTGCTTGCAGCTTGGCGTTGCAGCTCAATAGTATAAATTACCATTCCCTATACTTTGTATAGTAGGTATTAATGTGTGTGCAGTCAGAGAATAGTAAGTGATTCCAAGGACTTGTTACTTGTTAGTAATGTATGCAGCCAATAGTGAAAAAAGAATTACTGGGTGAATAAACTGGAGTTAATTGATTTTTGCTTTAGCATGATCACTTGACACTCAATTAATTAAACTAAAAATATCTATACACACCTTCCATTGTGTAGGGGACAGCATGATCTGCCTCCTGTCACCCAAAGGAAATAGTTCCCATTGTCCTTTTTCCAGCCCAAGGGCCTCACAGAAGGCTCCTTCTGGTCTTCATGAAGTCCTGTGAACTCCAGTAGATTAGACTTGCAGTGGCACGTGAGACCGCTGCCTACAACTGTTAGCAGCTCTCCTATATTAGGAGTTGAGCCACTTACATTGCAGCTCATATGTAATAGAGTCAGTAAAAGGAAGCCGGTAATAAATACTAGGTTGCACCTAATTCTCTCATCAGTGGTTTCCTATTCTAGGGAAAATAGTTATGAGTAGTAGTGATGGGCCGAACACCCCCGTGTTCGGTTCATTCGAACACGAACATTTGAAAAAGTTTGAATTCGAACTCAATGCAAGTCAATGGGACTCGAACGTTCGATTTTTAGAGTGCCCTCCAAGAGGGCATATCTGCAAGATATTTGCCATAAAAGGTGTATGGGGGTCCGGGTAGTGCCCTGGGGGACAAGTAACAAGGACAAAAAGTTAAAAAATAAAAAAATTTTTTTTAAAGGAATAGTGATTTTTCCATGACATAAAGGTTAAGAGTAAAAACGAAAAATTCCTTAAAATATCGTGCCTAGGAGGTCCCCATAACCTGCCCGTGAAGTGATTTGTAGGATGTATAGAAACATTTAAAAAGAAAAAAATGACATTTCAGATGACGGTAAATGGTTTTCCTTTAATCTATTCATAAACTGCTTGGGGCAGTAGCCTGTATGAAAAGAGGAGATGTTTTAGGACACGTAGAACAAGTTTAGTGATTTTTTTTTGGCTATATTATGGTGAAACTTATGCAGGCTTTCGATGAAAGTAACAGGTGCATTAAAATTGCATGAGCATTTGCTGCGGCGTTCACCGCATATTTGTAACGATTCCCCAGGACAGACCTGGTAGGATCCCTGGTAACAGACCTCTAACCCTCCGATCCTTAGGATGGTCGGGACTCGGGACCACTAAACCTAACCTCTAGCAGACACACAGGCAAGGGAGACAGCGCCAACAATATACACCACAGACTGAGATCAATATATGTTTGTACTGTGCTATAGTATATGGCAGGATGGAAGCGCACCAGCAGTAACAAGCAGCGGAATATACCAGACAGGGGCGCAGAGCGAGAGTAGTTGTTATAACAAAACCGGGTCAACAACGTTTAGGCACTTGTACTGCGCTACTGTATATGGTGAGACTCGGCGCACACCAGTAGCAACAGGAGGCAAACAGAACAGGCAGGGAGTACACAGAGAGAATAGTCAAATGGCAGGCAAAGCCGGCAACAGATCGGGTCCTCAGAACAAGCAGGGTAAGTAACAAGTATACAAACTGATTCAGTAAGCTAGCGATGTGGGAATGAAACTCCACGGCAAGGCGAGGTGTAAGCATGCGCTCCTGATTTAAAGGTCCCAGTGGCTCCGCGTCATCACACCGCGCCCGGCCCCCTGATCACTCACAGCTGCGCCGGGTGCCACCGGAGCTCCTGGCATTCAGCCAGCTGGCGGCACCATGCGTCCGGGGGCCCCCCGATCGCCACCCAGGGCCCTGGATGTCACAATATTACAATCCAAATGCAAACGGGTTAAGTAACCAAATTTGTAAGAAGAATAATTAATGCAGCACATGATTCCGCACACTGCCACGCAGCACCTCTACAGTCTGACGCTAGCTTTAACCGGCGCGCTGTGTGCAGCTTCTGAGAAGATACTCCATTAGTGTAGCGAGGAAACCGGCTGCTTGTTTTGCATCGCTCCCTCTGCACTAATAGCGTATCTTCTCAGATGCTGCACACAGCGCGCCGGTGTATGCAGTGTCTAACAGCATGGGAGACGGGAGGCTGCGCTTGTTGGTGGATCCAGGAATAAGGTGAGTATTAGAAAGAAGGAAAAAAAAAGTTTTATTTTATGTTTCTTGGGACAATTAAAAATTTCCTCGGGTTTTATTTTTTTTAGAAATGTGTCACTTTACCTTAGCCTGGTGGTCAGTCAGTGGAGGCTCCATGGATCCTGGTTGTGGGGGGGGGTCTGCCGTTGCCGCAGGTGCAGTGGCTCCCTCCCTGCGCCACCTCTCTGCCACATGCACCGGCGGGCTTCCCTCTACAGTGCCTGATTAGAGGGCCTCGTCTGCCTGATGTTTTAGCAACAAGATTGTTTTATCCCATAGGCTTCAATGTTAAAAATATTTACATTTTTATTCAAAATCTAATAAACCGTTGCTTATATTCTGCAGTAAAAAGTCTCTTTATTTTTAGATTTTTTAGGATTTTTTTAAGCATTTTTTTAAAAAAAAATCAAATTTTTTTTCGAACTTTTTTGCGAACGGCCTGAAAAGTTTGAAGTTAGCGAACGGCCAATGTTCGATGCGAACTCATGTTCGCATCGAACCGCCAGCCCATCCCTAGTGAGTCGACTGCGGTCGTATGTTAAAATCCTGGTTTGATGTGGCATTTTGCATACCTTCAATATTCAAAGTCGAACCCTTGAGGCTGGATGAGAGAAGCAATATTGACTCTTTGAAAACAATTAAATTATCCAATACATATGAAATATTCCCTTTCTTCCATAAATATTGAAAAACTAAGTTCGAAAACACAAAGGGAAATTTGCTAATGTCAACTGAAATAGATTTTCTTGCAACAGTGAATTTCCATTCATCTATTAAAGTAACCCTATGTAGCGGGTAATAAAATCCTATTTGGGCTCTAACCGAGGAATCCCCAAAGACTGATAAAAAGGAAAATAAAGGTAAAATTGTATGAAGTGAAGTAAGAGGAGTAAGGCTGTGGTCAGACCAGCGCACTTTTAACCTGCGTTCTGGCGCACATAATTACGGCCGCACTAGCAGCAGATGACGGGCAATGACGGCCAATATATGATGTACGGCCGCACAAAAGTCCGGCCGTGCAACGCAAGTGGAATTTAAACGCATTTTTCTGAGAACGCTGAACCGCTAGTACTGACGTACTGAGTGCGCAGCTGCGGCATAGCGGCATGTTTGCGTGATTAGGAGATGTCAGACGCTGATAATGTCCAGCCTACATAACGTCCAGACGCAAAAAGAGTTTTATTGACGATCCGTACAAAATCACGCCCGAAAATGCCTGACCGTTTTTGCGCATTCCGTGAAAAAATACGTCAATGCGTTCAGACGCACTTTTTCACGTTCGTGGGGAAAAATGCTTTCGTCTGACTCTAGCCTAAAGGAGCATAGAAATAGAAATGTTGCCGAGACACATTGCTGTGAAGCAGCAGTTGATCTTGGAATGTTCATCTAAAATTGTAATAGACGATTTTTATACAAACCATATCTTCAACATGTTCTATTACGCGGATACGTTTTAATGTTTTTGTTTAGTATTTTATAATATTTTGTAATTTGTGATATTTCATTTTCAGGTATCATTGATGTTACAGAAAAAATTGTTAAAATGAGAAAAATGTACCTATTGAAATGAAATATGTATTTTAGGCAGACTTGGACACTTTGGGTCCTATTCAGTAAAGCTGTCAGCATTAACACTAATGGCTACTGACTTATTTCAGCTGAACTGCAAATTTCTCTTACAGCTTGACTGTTACAGTTGCCTACTGTACATTAACACTTCCTGTACTTTCTACAGGAAATGCTTATGTTAAGGCAGGCTGGAAAAAAATAAGTGATTCCAGGTTGTTTGTTATTCTTGCTTATCACCAGTAATGGAAAAAAAGATACAAGCTGTAAAACCTATCTTTAGATATAGGATGGGACAGACTGGCCATCACTGGAGTGTGGAGTCGCTACCGTTATCTATCAGTGAATCCCAAATATTACAAGTTCAGCTGCAATTGCATAAATATGGTTTATTGATTCGTTTCAACTTTATGCTATATAAAAACTACTGAAACAACTGCAATATTTGTATAGATTTAATAAATATCATCTATAAGTTGAATAGCTACTATTGAATGAGACACTAGTAGAGAAGGTTCAAAATTATGACATCCCTGTACATTATTCAAGAGGTTATCATGGATATGATGGAATGGAATACACCGCAGGCAGTAAAATAGTAATATGATATTTGTTAAAGTTTTTAAACCAGGTAAACGTATCATAATTACAGAAAAGCAGTGTCGCGCCTAATCTCTACTAGGGATGGGCGTTCGATTCGATTCGAACATGAGTTGCCCATTCGGCCGTTCGGTGAACTTCGAACTTTTCAGGCAGTTTGCAAAAAGTTCGAATGAAATTAATAATTTTGATTTTTTTTAAAAAAATGCTTAAAAAATCCTAAAAAATCTAAAAATAAAGACTCTTTACTGCAGAATATTATAAGCAATGGTTTATTAGATATTGAATTAAAATGGGAATATTTTTAACATTGAAGCCTATGGGATAAAACATTCTTGTTGCTAAAACATCAGGCAGACGAAGCCCTCTAATCAGGCACTGTAGAGGGCAGCCCGCCGGGGCCTCCCAAGGACCCCTTGAGGAGAATGCGGCTGCAGGATGACAGAGCTGCGACTGTGCGGGCTGGCTGGCCGGGTACATGTGGCAGAGAGGTGGTGCAGGGAGGGAGCCACGGCAGACCCCCCCACAACCAGGATCCAGAGAGCCCCCACTGACCACCAGGCTAAGGTAAGCCGACACATTTTAAAAAAAAAAAAAATCCGAGGACATCTTTAAATGTCCGCTGGAACATGAAATAAAACTTTTTGTTTCTTTCTAATACTTACCTGATTCCTGGATCCACAAACAAGCGCAGGCTCCTGTCAAGGCAACTACGCGCGCTGCTGCGAAAGACGCCGGGTTAAGCCGCTCACTATCTGTCTCTTGAATTCGGTAGTGACTACGTTTCCCACTTTCTTATTCTATTAGTTACGCTGCCACCAGTTCCTCTGAACACTACGTGCGTCACAGCGAAAGACGCAGGGCTAAGCAACCCACTATCCGTCTATCCAAGACCCAGATAATGACTGCATGGACAACAATCCCTGCGCGCTCGCTTACATATCCGTCCCCGCACACATTCTCTCGCAACAGGCACGTAGAGCACAATAAAGTGGTACCAGGATTGCAACTCAGTACCAATCTTCTCTTGAATTGGGTAGTGACTATGTTTCCCACAATCCCTGTGCCCACTTTCTTATTCTATTAGTTACGCTGCCACCAGTTCCCCTGAACACTACATGCGTCGCACTGAAAGATGCAGGGCCAAGCAACCCACTATCCGTCTATCCTAGACCCAGATAATGACTACACGGACAACAATCTGCCACTCGCTCGCTTACCCAACTGTCCCCAGCGACCGCAACTCACAATTTCGTAGCTTAACACACCAAGCAATACTCCAGTCTCTTTAGTTAGTGATGCAAAATGTGCAGCCGGCTTCCCCGCTACACTAATAGTGTATCTTCTCGTTAAAGCTAGCATCAGACTGTAGAGGTGCTGCCCGGCAGTGTGAGGATTCATATGCTGATTATTATACTGTAAAGGTGCTGCCCGGCAGTGTGAGGATTCATATGCTGCATTATTATACTGTAGAGGTGCTGCCTGGCAGTGTGCGGAATCATATGCTACATTAATTATTCTTCTTACAAATTTGGTTACTTAACCTGTTTGCGTTTGGATTGTAATATTGTGACTTCCAGAGCCCCGTGCTCCGGTGGCACCCGGCGCAGCTGTGAGTGATCAGGGGGCAGGGCGCGGTGTGATGATGCAGAGCCGCTGGGACCTTTAAATCAGGAGCGCGCTGTACACCTTGCCTTGCCATGGAGTTTCATTCCCGCACCACTAGCTTACCGAATCAGTTTGTATACTTGTTACTGACCCTGCTTGTTCTGAAGACCCGATCTGTTGCCGGCTTTGCCTGCCATTTGACTATTCTCTCTGTGTACTCCCTGCCTGTTCTGTTTGCCTCCTGTTCCTACTGGTTTTGAGCCAATTCTCACCATATACAGTAGCGCAGTACTAGTGCCTAAATGTTGTTGACCCGGTTTTGTTATAACAACTACTCTCGCTCTGTGCCCCTGTCTGGTATTTTCTGCTGCTTGTTACTGCTGGTGCGCTTCCATCCTGCCATACACTATAGCTCAGTAATATTTGGGTGCACTGCCACTGACGCGTGTACCAGATTCCAATCATTTTAATATTTGAATGCAAAATCCACCCCTGCACTCTTCCACAATACCTCAGAGGGGTTACGGTGTGAAGGCACTAGCTGGCACCAAAGGTCCAATTTTAATGCACCTGTTGTTACTTTCATCCAAAGCCTGCATACGTTTCACCATAATTTAGCCAAAAAATCACTAAACTTGTTCTACGTGTCCTAAAACGTCTCCTCTTTTCATACAGGCTGCCACCCCAAGCAGTTGTTTATGAAAAGATTAAAGGAAAACCATTTACTGTCATTTGAAATGTCATTTTTTTCTTTTTAAATTTTTCTATACATCCTACAAATCTGCCACTTCACGGGAAGGTTATGGGGACCTCCTAGGCACAATATTTGAAGGAATTTTTCATTTTTATTCTTAACCTTTATTTCATCGAAAAATCACTGTTCCTTTAAAAACATTTTTTACTTTTTTCCTTGTTTCCTGTCCCCCAGGGCACTATCCGGACCCCCATACACCTTTTATGGCAAATATCTTGTATATATGCCCTCTTGGAGGGCACCCTAAAAATCGAACATTCGAGTCCCATTGACTTGCATCGAGTTCGAATCGTGTTCGAGTTCGAATCTGAACTTTTTGAAATGTTCGTGTTCGAATGCGAACCGAACACGGGGGTGTTCGGCCCATCACTAATCTCTACCAGGGCGGCTGCAACAACCAGAAGTATCTATAAAACATAATGAGAAAAAAATGTGTCATCTGCGTTTATCCCTATAGCTCCATGCGAAACAAAACACAATCAGAGGTTTTGGTTTACTTGAATGGCCATTGAAGTGTAAACTCATCTGCTACACAACAGGCAGTAAAATAGTGTTATGATATGTCACACAAAGTTTTAAACCAGGTATACGTATCATCATTATGGCTTGCTCTTGATGAAGATGGTAATAAAGAGCCTCAAATGGTAAAAAGGCTTGAGTCGTCTTTTGCATTTTGTGACTCCTTGTTATAGGCTCAGCCAGAATAGGGCCCTTTAGTTTATTATATTAGTGCTTTGAGAGTCACCACAAGCCTTGAAAATGCTGAAAAGCTGATTATGCAACACTTCTTTTCACAATAAAAATCTGGAACCATCTTCATGAATAAATACTTGGAGAAGTAACCTAATTAAATTTCCCAATAGTCACTGTGACTTCATTTATGGTGCTGAGTGGTTTGCTATTTATAACTCTTTAATAGATTGCTAGACGTATCTGACCGCTAATTTTACTGCCTGTTGCGTATTCTGTTGCATCAGATCTATGAATACCTCTTGAGGATTGCACAGAGAGCTCTTAATTATTTCTCTTCTCTACTAGCGTCTCACGCTTTAGAAGCTATTCAACTAATGGTCCACAATATTTATTCAATTCGGGCCATTTTTGCATTTATTTCTGTAGTTTTGAAAAATCAAACAAATCTATAAAATGAATTGAAAAAAACATAGTGCTACATTTCACGAAAAAGGCCATTTATAGAATTAACTTTTAAAATGCACTAATAGACAAACAGACACGCAGAAATCCTTCCTTAGTAGGAAGGTAACTAAGGAAATGAAAAATAAAAAGAAGGCATTTAAAGCTTTTAAATCTGATAAATCTGAGGCATCCTATAAAGCATATAGGGCAGCCAATAAAGCATGTAAAAATGCGATTAGATGGGCTAAACTAGAAAATGAAAAAGAAATAGCCAAAGAGAGCAAGACCAACCCTAAAAGATTCTTTAGGTACATAAATTCTAAAAAACCCAAGAGTGAAAATGTAGGTTCACTAAAATCTGAGTCAGGGTTATTGTTAACTGAAGATCAGGATAAGGCAGAAATTTTGAATGATTATTTTTCTTCAGTATTTATCAAAGAGAAACCTATAACAGGAGACATGCAATTCATTAATAAAAACTTACTAATACAAAGTGACTGGTTGACTCAGGACAAGGTTTTGCAGAAATTAAACAATGTGAATGTGAATAAAGCCCTAGGGCCAGATGGAATTCACCCACGAGTACTGAGAGAGCTATGTGTTGAAATATGTAAACCTCTGTTCTTAATCTTTCAAGATTCTTTTCTTTCAGGAATAGTACCAGAGGATTGGAGAAAAGCTGACGTCGTCCCTATATTTAAGAAAGGTTTAAAATTTGTGCCTGGGAATTATAGACCTGTGAGCTTAACATCTGTGGCTGGGAAAGTATTCGAGGGGTTACTAAGGGATAATATTCAGGAATTTATTGGGAGGTATAATGTTATTGGCAAAAATCAGCATGGTTTCATTAAACACAGATCATGTCAGACTAACCTAATTACATTCTATGAGGAAGTAAGTAGAAGTATAGATCACGGGGTTGCAGTGGATGTGATTTACTTAGATTTTGCCAAAGCTTTCGACACAGTTCCACACAAAAGGTTACTATTTAAATTAAGAAAAATTGGTCTAGATGAAAATACTTGTTCTTGGATAGAAAACTGGCTAAAAGATAGGGTACAGAGAGTGGTCATAAATGGTACATTTTCAAGATGGACACCAGTGGTAAGCGGTGTCCCTCAGGGGTCTGTTATAGGACCAATACTATTCAATTTATTTATAAATGACCTTGAGATAGGCATTGAAAGTCATGTATCAGTGTTTGCAGATGACACAAAACTAGGAAAAGTAATACAATGTGAGCAGGATGTTTCTTCGCTGCAGAGGGATTTAGATAGATTGGGGGACTGGGCACTTAAATGGTAGATGAAATTTAATGGAGATAAATGCAAAGTTATGCACTTTGGAGTGAAGAACACACAAGTAATTTATACCCTAAATGGTACGGAGTTAGGGAAATCCAAGCAGGAGAAGGATTTGGGAATAATCATAGACTTCAAACTAAGTAACAATGTGCAATGTCAAACAGCAGCTGCCAAGGCAAGCAAAGTATTGGCATGCATTAAAAGGGGAGTTCACTCACGGGATGAAAACATAATTTTGCCTCTGTATAAATCAATGGTCAGGCCGCACCTTGAATATGTCGTGCAATTTTGGGCACCGGTCTTAAAAAAAGATATTATAGCGTTAGAAAAAGTGCAGAGACGGGCAACTAAATTAATAAGGGGAATGGAAGGCTTAAGTTATGAGGCAAGACTAACAAGCTTAAACCTGTTTAGTTTAGAGAAACGGCGCCTTAGAGGGGATCTGATAACCTTATATAAATATATACGGGCCATTATCAACCATTGTCTGATAACCTATTCATAAACAGGACTATACATAGGACAAGGGGTCATCCATTTAGACTGGAAGAAAGAAAATTTAGCTTAAAGCATAGGAAGGGTTATTTTACGTTGAGAACAATAAAGCTGTGGAATTCTCTGCCTGTTGAGGTGGTTGGGTCTGAGTCTGTACAGACTTTTAAAAAACGACTGGATGACTTCCTGCAGACACAGAATATTAAGGGTTATAATATTTAATATGTGGGTAAAAGCTTCTTGATCCAAGGAGAAATCTGACTGCCATTCTGGGGTCAAGAAGGAATTTTTTCCCAGTATGTTGCATATTGGCAAGCATTTCAGACTGGGTTTTTGCCTTCTTTTGGATCAACAGCAGTAGGTTATGTGGGAGAGGCTGAACCCGATGGACGCATGTCTTTTTTCAGCCTATGTAACTATGTAAATCTACAATTGTTACATTTTTATTCTGACAGCAAATGCAATTCTTCTGTTTCAAATTTAAATCACTGGGTGTCTTTGTTTCCAGTAATACAATCTGAAGACATGGGTAAGTAATGAAGAAGCATGAATAGAAGTTGTTCTATTTGTCTTAGACTGAAACAGTGTGGCTTCAATAGTTAGATGAGCAGAATAAGAATATATGTATTTAGAGACAGCAGTGTTTCCGCTAAGGTAAAATATATACAAAATGTAAATGTCTCCATACCAGACCACCCATGGTCATTAATGTGTAGTCTGCAACAGAAATACTTTCCATTTCCAAACCTATCATTTATATGCTGTTTATATATTCGCAGTACACTGTGATACGTCACATGCCTAGAGAACTTCTAATCACAGATCTTATATTTGTATCTGTTTCTGTAATCACATGGGTATCCATGATGTACTGATAAACCCTAATAAATTTAATCAAGTTAGTCTACATAGATTGAAACGATAAGGTAAGCAATGAACAACATGAATATAACCAGCGTATAAGCAGAGTAATATTCAGATTGGTGGAATGCAAATGCAACATTGAAGAACGGTCACAGCTATATTGGTGTCACAGTAGAAATAATGGCAGAGTTATTTTATTTTACCTTAAGAAATGTCTTTCATAACTGATATTTTGATCAGATTAAATTAAACTGTTTTCTTTACATATGTACTGATAATTAGTGATGGGCCCCGGTGTTCGGTTCGCATTCGAACTGGAACATTTGAAAAAGTTTGAATTCGAACGCAAACACGATTCGAACACAATGCAAGTCAATGGGGATCAAAAGTTCGAAAATTAAAGGTCCCCTCCAGAGGGCATATATGCACGATATTGGTCATAAAAGGTGTATGGGGGTCCGGATAATGCCCTGGGGGACAGGAAACAATGAAGTAACAAAAAAAAAAAACTTTTTGACCCTTTCACTGCTGAGTGCTGAGCCATTTCACCGCTGTGCGCGGAGCTCATTTTTACCGCTTTTGCTCATGTTTAAACGCAATTTGAAGCCATGGGAAATGTTTGAGCAACAACGAGTGGGAAAAATTACGATCTTAACGCAAATGTTAACGCTCACTTGCGTGAGCATTAAAGTTTACTGCGGTGTTCACTGCATATTTGTAACGATTCCCCAGGACAGACCTGGTAGGATCCCTGGTAACAGACCTCTAACCCTGCGATCCTTAGGATGGTTGGGACCACTAAACCTAACCTCTAGCAGCTACACAGGCCAGGGAGACCGCACCAGCAATATACACCACAGACTGAGCTCAATATAAGTTTGTCCTGCGCTACAGTGTATGGCAGGATGGAAGCGCACCAGCAGTAACAAGCAGCGGAATATACCAGACAGGGGCACAGAGCGAGAGTAGTTGTTATAACAAAACCGGGTCAGCAACGTTTAGGCACTTGTACTGTGCTACTATATGTGGCAGGATCTGTAGCACACACCAGCAGTAACAAGCAGAGGAATATACCAGACAGGGGCACAGAGCGAGAGTAGTCGTTATAACAAAACCGGGTCAACAACGATTAGGCACTAGTACTGCGCTACTGTATATGGTGAGAATCGGCGCACACCAGTAGCAACATGAGGCAAACAGAACAGGCAGGGAGTACACAGAGAAAATAGTCAAATGGCAGTCAAAGTCGGCGACAGATCGGGTCCTCAGAACAAGTAGGGTCAGTAACAAGTATTTTATGTTCCCGGGGACATTTAAAAATGTCCTCGGATTTGATTTAATTTTTAAAATGTGTCACCTTACCTTAGCCTGGTGGTCAGTGGGGGGCTCCCTGGATCCTGGATTGGGGGGGTCTGCCGTGGCCACAGGTGCAGTGGCTCCCTCCCTGCGTCGCCTCTCTGCCACATGCACCCGGTCGGCCAGCCAGCACAGTCCCAGCTCTGTCATCTGGCGGCCGCATGCTCCTCAAGGGGGTCCTTGGGGGGCCCCGCGGGCAGCCCTTTAAGGTACCTGATTAGAGGGCCGTGTCTGCCTGATGTTTTAGCAACAAGTTGTGGGAAATGTTGAATCCCATAGGCTTCACTGTTAAAAATATTCCCGTTTTAACTCAATATCTAATAAACCGTTGCTTATAATATTATGCAGTAAAGAGTCTCTTTACTTTTAGTTTTAACAATTTTTTTTAAGCATTTTTAAAAAAAAAATAGTTTTTTTTCAAACTTTTGGCGAACGTGCCAAAAAGTTCGAAGTTCGCAAACTTTCGAACAGTCGATGTTCGAATCAAACTTAGAACAAATTCAAACCGGCAGCCCATCCCTACTGATAATAACCAAGTGGCGCTCATATAGCATTGGGAGACTAAATGGTGTGTTCCAGTACCTCGTCGAACTTGGTGAGTATATAAGAGACCCTCCTCTACGCAGAAATCAGCTAGGTAGGTAGTAGCTAGCAAGTATTTAAGTTCATGAAAGATGCTTGACTGATGTTTTGAGAGGCATCTTCTTCCAACTTCAATCTTTACATGGAATGCATGTATGCTTTTGTTGTGCTTCTAGAGGTGGGCATGAGGCAACATGTGGAACTCCTCCAAAAATAGGCTTCCAATATAAACAAGTTGTAATGCCGCAGGATAAATCTTCTCCAATCAGAGATGATGCATGATCTGTGTGGATGCCTGGAGTAGCACAGGTTCTTGTACATGCACCAGATGGGGAACATCTCTTGGCTGGGTCTCCCGGTTCTTCTTGTAATTTTTTTTGTTGCTTTGTCACAATGACATAATACTGTGTAGATATCTATTGGGGGTTTTTCTTTCACAGTTTTGGTGCCTCATTCAACCACCAGTGGGACCACAGCTAAAAGGCCTTACAGCAGCTGGTACATACTTTTCCTTTGTTTCATTAAGGCTATCACGCCACTTCTATTTACCTATATTTCTGGAATGTGGTATAGTGGGTTTCAATTTGTAAAGGTTTATCAGGGAATTCAGAGTGAGTTGTTTGTATTTTAAGAAGCGCAGCTGAAGGTACCCACAGGAGTTTAAGGATAAATAGTTGGCAGTCATAGTGCACTTTAAATGTGAACCTTCAGAAGGGCTTCTGGGTTGATTTTCTGAACTAGGGAAGTATACAGGCCTGTAGCATAAGAGGCCAACCTGGAAGGTGGAAAGGATTCTGGAATGCTACTGATTTTAAGGTTGTGCCACAATGAATGGTCTTCACGATTGACTAGTTTAGCCCAGAATTCATTTATAATGAAAAAAATGAAAAAAAGAGAAAGAACAGCGCTCCTCCGTAGTATCAAATCTTAATCCTTCAAAAAAATACCACCAGAATAAATAAATGAAAAAAGGAGAAAAAAGAGAAAAAAACTAAGATTTGATACTATGGAGGAGCGCTGTTCTTTCTCTTTTTTTTCATTATTTTGGTTTATCTATTTTCGTGGTGAAGGGAACACCACACTCTGAAAGAACTCGTAGCAATCCTAATTTCTTTTTAAAGCGCCATTTAGACATCCTATTGTGTTTTCAGAATTCATTTATATCAGTGACTTTACCTTCTATACCGCTGTGGGCTTCAGTGTATTTGCTCATTTTATCTTAAATGTATATCTCTGCAAAGTCTTTGGAGTACTTGCAGATGTCTTTAGACAAATCGCTCCTTTGGGCAAAGACTTCATCAGAAAAAGAAAGTTGGTGATCAATTTTTAGTCTTTGCAGTGAATGCAGCCAAGCCGGCTGAGGATCATTCCATCAAATAGGGATCCAGTTCAGCATCCTATGCAAGGAAAGGACTTTGCCACCATTTGGTGAGAAGTGGTATCTGACTTTTTATAGAAGGATAATGTGAGGCAAAGAAGTCACTTTTTCTGAGGATAATTTGTGCAAATTCTGGGACTCATCTCTTGGTTAACGCTATTGGTTGCTCTTGGAGTCTAGTGTTATTTCTACTAGCTGATTACATTATTTGAGTCTCCCATCAGAGTTTTGTGGTGTGCATCCAGCTCATATGGTAGTTGGACATAACCACTGTTTGCATGGGATATCAATTTACCGGGGCATAGGATTGCTATTTTGAATGTGTTTTTTTGTGATATTTGTTTATAGGCTGGTAATTTGGGTGTGTTATTTCTTTCTAAGTGGACTGATTCCAAGAAGACTATACTGGAGATTGGCCCCTTTAACAAACTCAGATGGCTTAAGGAAGATAGTGTAGCTCTTTAAATTTTTAACAGCAATCCCTTTAGATACTTATATGGCGATTTTTAACTCAAAGAATAAAAAGGACCACACATGGTAAGTAGTAGTCAAATATTATGCTTTAAAAACAGACATATTCAGGCACATTTTGTGTAAATCTGTGGAAGTTGCATTTCTGGTTTGTTTTTGTTTTTGTTTTTGTTTTTTTAGGAAAGCATCTTGTGGTTGGCAAAAATACCACAGAAACGTCAGATAATTAATCATTGTTTTTTTTATCTCACGTGCTTCCAAAAACATTCAAGCTGTATTTGTACAATAACAGTTCCCCTTGCGGGGACAAATGGTTCCTTTACGCTTAAAAATTAACTTTTATTAAACAAGGTTTAAAGTAAACTCCTATATTAAAAAATTGTTGTCCTATATTGACATAAATTCTTGATTGCAAATACGGCACTGTATCACTCTTGCGTGTGGCAGGTTAATCAAAAATACATTTGAGGCTTAGGGGAACGGTGCGTCCATTGGTTTACACGTATTACCGAATGGTAATAAACCTAGATTTAGCAAATGCAAATATGCACCATAACTTAATAGCCCGCTGTGGCTTATATGTGGGTTAAGACGGCACTTAAGTTTGTACTAGACGAAAAATGCATGCATCACGTGAAGTCAGTGATGAACAATTGGTTAAACATACATGCATTCACATGTTCACCAATTGTTCATCACTTCACGTGATGCATGCATTTTTCATTTTGCATGCATGCATTTTTTCTGAAAAACCAATCAGAATTAATAACCACAATTGTCTCCCGTTCAGTTTTTGCGCCTGCCAAAATCCATCTGAGTATATATGCTGCAGCAATAATTAAAACACGCACAACCACTCAATTTTATTGTTTGGGTATGTGTAGAATGTGTAACTATACTGTGCTGTATTTTTTTTTTCATGCTGGTGTATTTCGTTTCGACCAGAACGTTCAGATTTGCAGTTACCACCAGCTTTTCAAAGACGTTAAAATTATGCGCACAAACGTCGTTCGTAAAAAGTTGCGCATCGATTGTAATACCAGCCGCTTACCAGCATTTGTGCTCACAATTTTAAGTATGGGATGCGCGTACGAACTTTTGCTCGTGCAGGGTAACTCGCGTTAGACGTTAATGCGCATCGTTTGCGCGAACGTCGTGATTTGACGGTCAGCGCAAAGGGTTTTTCCCCTCGCGTTAATGTGTTTTTGCGCACGCGCACATTTTTGCGCGAAGAATGTAATAGAGCCCTGGGTTAAGTACAGTGGCACTGTCTTGTATGAATGGTGCAAATGGTGTATGAATGTCCAGTAACAGCAGTTGAAGCCTTGGTGCAGTGTTACTGACCACGTGCTAATTCAACAAATTAGAGCGGCTGTGATCCAGTATACTTGACCTGCATGACTACCGGTAATCTTTGTAAAAAATGGTTAAATTTACACATTTCATTATTTTATTTGATGATTACCAGAGTTGAATCAGAGTTCTGCATATCTCCAATCTATATACCAGAGTTGAATCAGAGTTCTGTATATCTCCAATTTTTATAACAGAGTTGAATCAGAGTTCTGTATATCTTTAATCTATATATCACTCACCATGTCAGAAAGACCAAAAAGGATAGGCAGATGCTCCCAGACACAGCGAAGAGGGCAAGCAGCCTCTGTGTCAGAAGGCTGTGCTCCTGGTCGTCGTGGACGTGGTGCATCCTCTGCAGGGGCACGCTTGTCCTTTCTAACTGGTGCTGGCCGTCTTATGCAGCAGCAACATAGAGAGGATTTGGTGGATTGGCTAACCAGGCCATCCGAGTCCTCCGAGTCCTCTGCCAGCCAGGCTTGTAGTGGTTTACAGACCACCTCAGCTGCCAAAGCATCTAATTCAGCCTCCATGTCCACAGCTACTCCTGCCGTAGCCTCACCATCATACATGGAGGAGTCAGCTGAATTGTTTGACTACAATGACAGTGACATGCTGCTTGAGGATGCGCAGCAACTCCAGTGCTGATGTTGACTCTGAGGTTGAGGAAGGGAGTAAAATCAGCCTAGAGGGAGGGGGTGCCAGTGACAGACAAGGAACTGGCACTCATGTTCCCCCAGCAGCTGCAGCATACTGCCAGGTTAGCTCCAGTGACGAGGAGATAGGGGGTGATGACGATGATGTCACTGACTCCACCTGGGTGCCTGATCGAACAGAGGAGTCAAGTGAAGAGGAGGAGGAGGCGCAACAAAAACGAGGCACAACGTCCTCTATGAGCAACCGTAGCCAGTCCAAGGCATCGGAAGTCAGAGCTGCTCAGGTGCAGAGCGTTGTTGTCTCAAAGCACACGTCCAGGAACTCTGCTGTCTGGGAGTTCTTCACATGCACAGCAGACTGCAGAGTTGCTATTTGTAAGCTATTTCTGAAGAGGATCAAGCGTGGAAAAAACCTCAGATGCTTGGGTACCACGTGCTTGATGCGACATATGACGACCTGCCACGCATCCCGTTGGCACAACACTTTGCATAGGTCCTCCTCCTCATCTGCCTCTACCCCCACTATATGTCCTGCCATGTCATTGCCTACAACCTCCACTGACAGGGATGATGCTACAGTAATAGGTGTACCAGATCCTTCCTCAGAATGTGACAGCATCTCATCAGCTGCAGATTTACGCAGTCGGATTTCGTTGCTCCAGCTGCTGCAGCATAAGAAAAAATATAGTCCCAACCATCCCCTTGCACAGCATCTAAATGCCAGCTTGGCAAAATTACTCGCACTACAGCTGCTGCCTTTCCAGCTGGTGGACTCTGCCTCTTTCCGTGAATTTGCCGAATGTGCTGTACCACAGTGGCAGGTTCCAAAACGCCATTTCTTTTCATGGAAGGCCATTCCAGCACTATACCAGCATGTGGAAAACAATGTTATGGAGTCATTGGGAAAGGCAGTCAGCAGCAAGGTGAACATTACTTTAGACATGTGGTCCAGCAAGCATGGACAGGGCCGTTACATTTCCTTCATGGCACACTGGGTAACTCTGCTTGCAGCTGAGAGGGATCCAAGACGGGGCTCTGTGCTGGAGCTTGCTCATCCATCACGCCTCCAGAAAGCTGCTTATATGAGATCTGTCTGCTCCACCACCTCTTCCTCTTCCTCCTCCTCCTCTGTCTCTGGTGAAGTGGCAGTTAAACCGACGCATGGTAGGGGCTATGCAATGGCTCAAGCAAAAAGATGCCATACTGTGCTTGAGCTGGTTTGTTTAGGGAACAGGAGCCACACCGGGCCAAAAATTCTGTCAGCTCTGCAATGGCAGGCGCAGAGATGGTTAACACCACGCCAGCTTCAGCTGGGAATGGTCGTCTGTGATAATGGCAGCAACCTTCTCTCCGCCCTGCGCCTGGGTAAGTTGACACATGTACCATGCCTAGCACACGTCCTAAATCTGGCGGTACAGCGTTTCCTAACCAGATACCCAGGGCTGGCAGAGCTTCTCAGCCAGACCAGAAAAGTCTGCAGCCACTTCAGATGGTCATTCCCAGAAAGTGTTCGCCTCGCAGAAATTCAAAGAGAATTCCACCTTCCCACAAACCGTCTGATCTGTGACATGCCCACCAGGTGGAACTCGACATTGGCAATGCTGCAGCGTCTGCACAAGCAGCAGAGGGCCATCAATGAGTACCTGTGTGAGTATGGCACAAGGACAGGTTCAGGTCAACTTGTTTCCCCCACGCAGTGGCTGATGATCAAGGATGCATGCACTGTACTGTCACCATTTGAGGAGGAGACGAGGATGGTGAGCGGGGACAGTGTATGCATCAGTGACACAATTCCTTTAGTGTTCCTGCTGGAGCGCACTCTGCAGGGATTTATAGATGTGGTACTAGAGGCTGTTGGATTTTAATTTCCTGTAAATATAATAAATATTTTGTCTGCAAAAGCCTGTTCTTATAAAATGGGCTGTGAAATTCCCCCCCTCCATTTTTGTTAGTGTCAATACTGCATAGACCGTTGTTCCTTCTATAGGATATGAGCTGTGGCCGATTTCCTGTTATGTTCAGTGCAGGAAAATGTGTGCAGAAGCGGGAAGATGGGAAAAGGATTTCTTGTGAACCATATATGGTAGTAAGTTAACGGAGTGGCTAAACTTTGATGTTGTAATGTATCTGTACACTGATTGGCTATAAATTCTGTGAATTTTAATAAATAGATCTGGCTTAATGAGGAAAGCTAGACTTCTGAGAAAGACCAACACAGTCTTGTGATTGATTCTTTTTGGGGGTCTCTGCCATGGTGTAGCGCAGCTCTTACTTCGGTTTTGATATATTAGAAGAAACTTGGAAAAGGTTTATGGTAATTATAATGAAAAATAGAATTTTTCAGAGGCAGAGCAGCGGGAGGAAGAGGAGGACTTCCCTAGCTCTCAAGGCCCCAGTCTTTACGCAGACAGCATTCCAGTGGGTCCTCAGATCAGACAGGAGGAGGATGAGGATGAGGAATATTTAAGTTGTGGGGGCATTGAAGGTGGGGATTCCTCCAAGGGAGGGTTTTGTGTCCCCAGAAACCCAAGGACTAGTACGTGGCTGGGAGGAGATAGTGCACGATAAGGTCATCCTCAGCGACCAGGAAGACTCGGAAGCTAATGCGACCTCCATCCTACGCTGCATAGGCTCCCTAGTCCTGCAAAGCCTGCTAAAGGACCCCAGGATTCGTGCTATCAAGGAGAGAGATCATTAGTGGTTGGCAACCCTTCTTGATCCACGATACAAGGGTAAGGTTGCTGAGCTCATCCTGCCCTCACAGAGGGAGGACAGGATGAAACAATTTGAGAATGCTCTAAAGCGACACTTGTGTAACACCTTTCCAGGCACTGGTAGGTTACCAAGTGCTGATACAGGTGCTTCTGAGGCTGCGATTGATCAGAGGAAGAGCGGTGAAGGGGGCCGCTTGACTGATGCCTTTTGCAATTTTTTTAGTCCACGACACCCAGGGACGCCAAATGTAGGCACCCATTGCCAGTGTCTTCACCATATGGTGCAGGACTACCTAGGGGCAAGGGCAGACCTGGATACCTTTACAGAAGATGATCCACTGGCTTACTGGGTGTTGAGATTGGATCACTGACCAGAACTTAGCCAATTTGCTATGCAGCTACTAGGTTGCTCTTCATCCAGCATGCTTTCTGAAAGGACGTTCAGTGCCCATTGACTTGCATTGAGTTCGAATTGTGTTCGAGTTCGAATTCAAACTTTTTAAATTGTTCAAGTTCGAATGTGAACTGAACACGGGGGTGTTCGGTCCATCGCTACTGATGACGCTTTATAAATACATATAATTGTAACTGACTTATTGCAGATTCTGCTGTTTACACCTCTAACTGGCCTCTAATATCGCTTTTACTCATTTTGAGAAATTTTAAAATTCTATAAGATAGGCCTATACTTCATTTCGCATTGGCATTTTTCATTTTTTATAAATTAAAACTTTTTCCTAGCCTAAACATTATCTATTACACATTAATAATTAAATGACAAATGCAATTTAAACCTAGAATCTATTGTAGAAAACTTTTTATTTCTTTACAAAAATTTACTCTTGTACTATGTGTTAGAAAGTATACATTATAAAGAATGTTATACTAGGCCATTACATGTATTCACATGTGCCTTCAGGCATTCCAACTTCAAGTTCAAATGATATCTTTGCACAGCTGTGGAAAATCAATAATACTGCTCCACAGCGTATATAGATTCAGATTCTTGAAATCTTTGATATACCTCTGCCCTAAACAACTGCGAAGAAGTTTATTTACAAAACCACCTGTTTCTTCTCTCCAAACACAATAGTTTCCCCCATATGTCTATGACAACGGGCCCTATTACATAGTTAACGTTAGCTTGGTGGCCCTACTGCAGGCTGACCCATATTACATTCTAAATGCTAACAGGTTAAAAAAACTGTTTGCGATTCGGAACTTGCGCTTTTCTGCACAAGCTTACTGTACGTTGCGCTCCCCATGTTATGCATAGGGAGCGCAAAGAGTTATTTACTTAGCGTTAGGATTACAAAGCCCTAACGCTAATTATGTCCCGTTGTGGTTAATAGGGATGAGCCGAACACCCCCTTGTTCGGTTTGCATTCGAACTCGAACACGAACCGAAATCAATGCAAGTCAATGGGAGTCAAAAGTTCGGTTTTTAGAGTGCCCTCCAAAAGGTGTATGGGGTCCGGGTAGTGCCCTGGGGGACAGGAAACAAGGACAAAAAGTAAAAAAAAAACATTTTTAAACGGACAGTGAGTTTTCCATGAAATAAGGGTTAAAAATAAAAACGAAAAATTCCTTCAAATATCGTGCCTAGGAGGTCCCCATAACCTGCCCGTGAAGTTGCGGATTTCTAGGATGACATTTCCTAAAAATGACATTTCAAATGACGGTAAACGGTTTTCCTTTAATCTATTCATAAACAACTGCTTGGGGCGGCAGTCTGTATTAAAAGAAGCACCTGTGTCATCACTTGGTAACCTACCAGTGCCTGGAAAGGTGTTACACAAGTGTCGCTTTAGAGCATCCTCAAGTTTTTTCATCCTGTCCTCCCTCTGTGCGGGCAGGATGAGCTCTGCAACTTTACCCTTGTATCGTGGATCAACAAGGCTTGCCAACCAGTAATGATCCCGCTCCTTGATAGCACGAATCCTGGGGTCCTTTAGCAGGCTTTGCAGGATAAGGAAGCCCATGTAGCGTAGGATGGAGGTGGCATTAGCTTCCGAGTCTACATGGTCAATGAGGAGGATGACCCCATCATGCACTTCCTCCTCCCAGCCACGTACTAGTCCTTGTGTTTCTGGGCACACAAAACCCTCCCTTGAGAAATCCCCACCTTCAATGCCCCACTACTTAAATATTCCTTCTCCTCATCCTCCTCCCGTCTGATCTGAGGAGGACCTGCTGGAATGCTGTCTGCGGAAAGACTGGGGCCTTGAGAGCTAGGGAAGGCCTCCTCTTCCTCCCGCTGCTCTGCCTCTAGAGCCACATCTATAATTTCCTGCAGAGTGCGCTCCAGCAGGAACACTAAAGGAATTGTGTCACTGATGCATGCACTGTCCCTGCTCACCATCGTCGTTGCCTCCTCAAATGGTGACAGTACAGTGCATGGATCCTTAATCATCAACCACTGCGGGGGGGAACAAGTTGACCTGAACCTGTCCTTGTGCCATACTCACACAGGTACTCGTTGATGGCCCTCTGCTGCTTGTTCAGACACTGCGGCATTGCTAATGTCGAGTTCCACCTGGTAGGCATGTCACAGATCAGACGGTTTGTGGGAAGGTGGAATTCTCTTTGAATTTCTGCCAGGCGAACACTTGCTGGGAATGACCGTCTGAAGTGGCTGCAAACTTTTCTGGCCTGGCTGAGAAGCTCTGCCAGCCCTGGGTACCTGGTTAGGAAACGCTGTATCACCAGAGTGTAAATCTTCAGCTGATGTTATGCTGTCACTTTGTGAGGAAGGACCTCGTACATCCATTACTGTAGCATCATCCCTGTCAGTGGAGGTTGGAGTCAATGACATGGCAGGACATATAGTGGGGGTAGAGACAGGTGAGGAGGACCTACGCAAAGGTTTGCGCCAACGGGATGCATGGCAGGTGGTCATATGTCGCCTCAAGCACGTGGTACCCAAGCATCCAGTGTCTTTCCCACTCTTGAGCCTCATCTGACATAGATTACAAATAGCAACGGTGGGGTCTGCTGCACATTTCTTAAAGAACTCCCAGACAGCAGAGTTCCTGGATTTGTGCTTTGAGACAACAGCGCTCTGCAGCTGAGCAGCTCTGACCTTTGATGCCTTGGACTGGCTAGTGCTACGGTTGGTCATTGAGGACGTTGTGCCTCGTGTTTGTTGTGCCTCCTCCTCACTTGACTCCTCTGTTCGATCAGGCACCCAGGTGGAGTCAGTGACCTCATCATCGTCATCACCCCCTATCTCCTCATCACTGGAGTCAACTTGGCAGTATGCTGCAGCTGCTGGGGCAACATGAGTGACAGTTATTTGTGTGTCACTGGCACCTCCTTCCTCTAGGTTCATTATATTCCCTTCCTCAACCTCATAGATTGAATCAGAGCACTGTAGTTGCTGCGCATCCTCAAGCAGCATGTCACTGTCATTGTAGTCAAACAATTCAGCTGACTCCTCCGTGTGTGATAGTGAGGCTACGGCAGGAGTAGCTGTGGACATGGAGGCTGCATTAGATGCTTTGGCAGCTGAGGTGGACTGTAAAGCACTACAAACCTGGCTGGCAGAGGACTCGGAAGATGAGGATGGCCTGGTTAGCCAATCTACCAAATCCTCTGTATGTTGCTGCTGCTTAAGATGGCCAGCACCAGTTAGAAAGGACATGCGTGCCCCTGCAGAGGATGCACCACGTCCACGACGACCAGAGGCACAGCCTCCAGACACAGAGGCTGCTTGCCTTCTTATCTGTGCCTGGGAGCATCTGCTTGTCCTTTTTGGTCTTTCTGACATGGTGAGTGATATATAGATTAAAGATATACAGAACTCTGATTCAACTCTGTTATAAAAATTGGAGATATGCTGCAGAACTCTGATTCAACTCTGGTATAAAGATTAAAGATTTTCAGAACTCTGGTATAACTCAGTGAGACCCCCTGATGGGTGGCAGTGAAAACACACGGATTAGAACAATTCCCAAATATATTGTAGAAATTACTGACCCCCCCAAAATACTTGGTGGCAGCCAGTGAGAACACACGGATTATAACAATTCCCAAATATTTTCTAGAAATTACTGACCCCCCAAAATACTGGGTGGCAGCCAGTGAGAACACACGGATTATAATAATTTCCAAATATTTTGTAGAAATTACTGACCCCCCCAAAATTCTTGGTGGCAGTGAGAACACACGGATTAGAACAATTCCCAAATATATTGTAGAAATTACTGACCCCCCCCCCCCCAAAATACTTGGTGGCAGCCAGTGAGAACACACTGATTATAACAATTCCCAAATATTTTCTAGAAATTACTGACCCCCCAAAATACTGGGTGGCAGCCAGTGAGAACACACGGATTATAATAATTTCCAAATATTTTGTAGAAATTACTGACCCCCCCCCAAAATTCTTGGTGGCAGTGAGAACACACGGATTATAACAATTCCCAATATTTTGTAGAAATTCCTGACCCCCCAAAATAGTTGCTGGGAGTGAGAACACACGGATTAGAACAATTCCAGATATTTTGTTGAAATTACTGACCCCCCAAAATACTTGATGGCAGTGAGAACACACAGATTAGAACAATTCCCAAATATATTGTAGAAATTACTGACCCCCCAAAATACTGGGTGGCAGCCAGTGAGAACACACGGATTATATAATTTCCAAATATTTTGTTAGAAATTACTGACCCCCCAAAATTCTTGGTGGCAGTGAGAACACACGGATTAGAACAATTCCCAAATATATTGTAGAAATTACTGACCCCCCCCCCCCCAAAATACTTGGTGGCAGCCAGTGAGAACACACTGATTATAACAATTCCAAATATTTTCTAGAAATTACTGACCCCCCAAAATACTGGGTGGCAGCCAGTGAGAACACACGGATTATAATAATTTCCAAATATTTTGTAGAAATTACTGACCCCCCCCCCCAAAATTCTTGGTGGCAGTGAGAACACACGGATTATAACAATTCCCAAATATTTTGTAGAAATTCCTGACCCCCAAAATAGTTGCTGGGAGTGAGAACACACGGATTAGAACAATTCCCAGATATTTTGTTGAAATTACTGACCCCCAAAATACTTGATGGCAGTGAGAACACACAGATTAGAACAATTCCCAAATATATTGTAGAAATTACTGACCCCCCCAAAATACTGGGTGGCAGCCAGTGAGAACACACGGATTATAATAATTTCCAAATATTTTGTAGAAATTACTGACCCCCCCAAAATTCTTGGTGGCAGTGAGAACACACGGATTAGAACAATTCCCAAATATATTGTAGAAATTACTGACCCCCCCCAAAATACTTGGTGGCAGCCAGTGAGAACACACGGATTATAACAATTCCCAAATATTTTCTAGAAATTACTGACCCCCCAAAATACTGGGTGGCAGCCAGTGAGAACACACGGATTATAATAATTTCCAAATATTTTGTAGAAATTACTGACCCCCCCCAAAATTCTTGGTGGCAGTGAGAACACACGGATTATAACAATTCCCAAATATTTTGTAGAAATTCCTGACCCCCAAAATAGTTGCTGGGAGTGAGAACACACGGATTAGAACAATTCCCAGATATTTTGTTGAAATTACTGACCCCCAAAATACTTGATGGCAGTGAGAACACACAGATTAGAACAATTCCCAGATATTTTGTAGAAATTACTGACCCCCAAAATACTTGGTGGCAGTGAGAACACACAGATTAGAACAATTTCCAGATATTTTGTAGAAATTACTGACCCCCAAATACTTGGTGGCAGTGAGAACACACAGATTAAAACAATTCCCAGATATTTTGTAGAAATTACTGACCCCCCAAATACTTGGTGGCAGTGAGAACACACAGATTAGAACAATTCCCAGATATTTTGAAGAAACGAGACCCCCCCCCAGTAGCTGGTGGCAGACTGGCAGTGAGAACACACACTAACATAAGAACAATCTCCTCTCAAACACGTGCTGAAGCTCTGTGTGAAGCCTTATATAGTGTGCTGCGGGATTTAGCTCTGTGAGCCCATCATTGGGCAAAATTTGTCCAATCAGGACTCTGAGCCGTGATTGGCATAGTCTTGAACCTGTCTTGCACCTGACCTGTGGTCAGGTGCAAGGCTATAGCCAATTACAAGCTTCAGGCCAGTGGAAAAGTGCATTGTGGTGCTTTGTGGGCGAACATGCGGCGAACAGGCGATGTTCGAATCGAACTCCGAACTGAACAGCTCATCCCTAGTGGTTAACTCAAAAGTTAACCACAGCTAGGAGCTGGTGCTAACTGATTCTGCGGAATCAGTTAGCACAACTGTAAATCTGTAACGGTGCGCTAACGGTGCTACCCTGGAGTAGCGTTTCTTTGTATTCTTTAGGACAGATTCTTGAACACAGACAGCAGGAAAGGCTGTAGTACCTTGATTCCCACACCAGGGAGGTACTACAAGAAACCTAATTATTACCTCAGCTCCAAATGGCTTCGTGGCCAGGAGGTCACTGGGTGTAAACACATGAACTATCTGTGTACAGATACATAGACATGACGTGATACATGAACAGACGTGAACAAGATTGCTGAATCTCAATGATACATGAGTTGTGCGGACTGCAGGGCAGTCACACAATACCTAGATACAGATACTGAAAACACAGACAGCAAGAAAGGCTGTATTACCTTGATTCCCACACCAGGGAGGTACTGCAAGAAACCTAATTATCACCTCAGCTCCAAATGGCTTCGTGGCCAGGAGGTCGCTGGGTGGAAACACATTAACTATCTGTGTCCTGACACATAGACATAACGTGATACAAAAACATGAACAAGATTGTTGATGCAAGACTTACTTTTGAGACATACAGAGTGGGAACACTTGTGTTCATTAGCCTGTAGGGAAGGCCTAAAATCTAAGATTGGATATACTGTATGTATTCAGCTATACAGAGGGGGAACACAAAGTTCAATAGCCTGCAGGCAGGCCTGCTATCAACGATAGGCTTCTGTATAGCCAAACAAAACCAAGAAAACAGATACACGACAGGATACAAGACAGTAGATGAATTCAGCAACAGACTGGACAGGACTTAAATCTAGAAACTAGGAAAAAACATGACACTGATCTAGACACAAAACTGGATGCCTTGAGATAAGGCCTTGAAACCAGACAGACAAACAGACATAGTTACATAGTTACATAGTTACATAGTTTATATAGGCTGAAAAAAGACATGCGTCCATCGGGTTCAGCCTCTCCCACATAACCTACTGCTGTTGATCCAAAAGAAGGCAAAAAACCCAGTCTGAAATATGCAACATACCGGGAAAAAATTCCTTCTTGACCCCAGAATGGCAGTCAGATTTCTCCTTGGATCAAGAAGCTTTTACCCACATATTAAATATTATAACCTTTAATATTCTGTGTCTGCAGGAAGTCATCCAGTCGTTTTTTAAAGGTCTGTACAGACTCTGACCCAACCACCTCAACAGGCAGAGAATTCCACAGCTTTATTGTTCTCATCATAAAATAACCCTTCCTATGCTTTAAGCTAAAAAAAATTCTTCCAGTCTAAATGGATGACCTCTTGTCCTATGTAAATACCTGTTAATGAATAGGTTATCAAACAATGGTTGATAATGGCCCCGTATATATTTATATAAGGTTATCAGATCCAATCTAAGGCGCCGTTTCTCTAAACTAAACAGGTTTAAGCTTGTTAGTCTTTCCTCATAACTTAACCCTTCCATTCCCCTTATTAATTTAGTTGCCCGTCTCTGCACTTTTTCTAGCGCTATAATATCTTTTTTAAGACCGGTGCCCAAAATTGCACGGCATATTCAAGGTGCGGCCTGACCATTGATTTATACAGAGGCAAAATTATGTTTTCATCCCGTGAGTGAACTCCCCTTTTAATGCATGCCAATACCTTGCTGGCCTTGGCGGCTGCTGTTTGACATTGCACATTGTTACTTAGTTTGAAGTCTATGATTATTCCCAAATCCTTCTCCTGCTTGGATTTCCCTAACTCCGTACCATTTAGGGTATAAATTACTTGCGTGTTCTTCACTCCAAAGTGCATAACTTTGCATTTATCTAGATTAAATCTCATCTGCAATTTAAGTGCCCAGTCCCCCAATCTATCTAAATCCCTCTGCAGCGAAGTAACATCCTGCTCACATTGTATTACTTTTCCTAGTTTTGTGTCATCTGCAAACACTGATACATGACTTTCAATGCCTATCTCAAGGTCATTTATAAATAAATTGAATAGTATTGGTCCTATAACAGACCCCTGAGGGACACCACTTACCACTAGTGTCCATCTTGAAAATGTACCATTTATGACCACTCTCTGTACCCTATCTTTTAGCCAGTTTTCTATCCAAGAACAAGTATTTTCATCTAGACCATTTTTTCTCAATTTAAATTGTAACCTTTTGTGTGGAACTGTGTCGAAGGCTTTGGCAAAATCTAAGTAAATAACATCCACTGCGACCCCCTGATCTATACTTCTACTTACTTCCTCATAGAACGTAATTAGGTTAGTCTGACATGATCTGTGTTTCATGAAACCATGCTGATTTTTGCCAATTACATTATACCTCCCAATAAATTCCTGAATATTATCCCTTAGTAACCCCTCAAATACTTTCCCAGCCACAGATGTTAAGCTCACAGGTCTATAATTCCCAGGCACAAATTTTAAACCTTTCTTAAATATAGGGACCACATCAGCTTTTCTCCAATCCTCTGGTACTATTCCTGAAAGAAAAGAATCTTGAAAGATTAAGAACAGAGGTTTACATATTTCAACACATAGCTCTCTCAGTACTCGCGGGTGAATTCCATCTGGCCCTGGGGCTTTATTCACATTCACATTGTTTAATTTCTGCAAAACCTTGTCCTGAGTCAACCAGTCACTTTGTATTAGTAAGTTTTTATTAATGAATTTCATGTCTCCTGTTATAGGTTTCTCTTTGATAAATACTGAAGAAAAATAATCATTTAAAAATTCTGCCTTATCCTGATCTTCCGTTAACAATAACCCTGACTCAGATTTTAGTGAACCTACATTTTCACTCTTGGGTTTTTTAGAATTTATGTACCTAAAGAATCTTTTAGGGTTGGTCTTGCTCACTTTGGCTATTTCATTTTCATTTTCTAGTTTAGCCCATCTAATCGCATTTTTACATTCTTTATTGGCTGCCCTATATGCTTTATAGGATGCCTCAGATTTATCAAATTTAAAAGCTTTAAATGCCTTCTTTTTATTTTTCATTTCCTTAGTTACCTTCCTACTAAGCCACATTGGTTTCAGTCTGTTTCTTTTATATTTATTAACCAGTGGAATATATAGTGACGTGTACCTTTCTAGTGTTAGTTTAAAGATATTCCACTTATCCTCAGTGTTTTTCCCGTGAAAGAGTTTCTGCCAGTCAATGACATTGAGAGCATCCTTTATTTTAATAAAGTTGGCCTTTTTAAAATTATGTTTTAGCATGCCCCTTATGAATGTGTTTTTTTGAGTTAATTTCAAAAGTCACCATATTATGGTCACTGTTTCCCAACTGTTCCTTTACATTAATATTTGAGAAAAGATCCACATTATTTGTTATAACCAGGTCCAGACAGTTATCCTCTCTAGTTGGTGTTTCTACCAGTTGTGACATGAAGGTATCATTTAAAATGTTCAGAAACCGGATTCCCTTTGCTGAATTACTAGTCCCACTATCCCAATTAATGTCCGGGTAATCAAAATCTCCAATAATTAAAGTGCTACCATGATCTGCAGCCTTCCTAATTTTCTCTAACAGTTGTTCTTCCTCATCATTATCTATATTAGGTGGTTTATAGCATATGGTGGTTTATGTTTATGAAAACATAAACCAGATAAACCAGACTAGAAACTCAGAAGCATGAACTTAGCTAAACAGAGGGGGAACACAACGTTCAATAGCCTGTAGGCAGACCTACTATCAACGATAGGCTTCTGTATAGCAAAGACAAACAAACAGATATGAAAACATAAACCAGAAAAAAACAGACTAGAAACTCAGATACATGAACATGAAACGCGAATACATGAACTAGAAATCAAGATACAAGAACTAGAACTAGAAATAACAGATACATGAACTAGAACTAGAAATAACAGATACTTGAACTACTCAATTACAAGAAAAGCAGGAACTAAAACTCCACTCCAAATTACTCCCACGACAGTTCAAGGAGCAGCTCCACTCACCCTCTTTAAAAGGCTGGCTCCTTGCACTTATGCCTAGCTCCGCCCCCTCAGATGCCGTTTTGCCAGCTTTTACTACTGGCAACAGGCTAGCCAGCAATGCCACCTGGCGCCCTGACCCCCCCAGGAAGCGCTGCAGGGGCCAAGGATGTAACAAAATCCCTCCAAAAATCAGATACTCACCTCTCATCCTGCGCGAGAACGATGGCCTGATCCACCGGGTCAGAGAGACTGGGGGAGGGTCCCACAGTCTCCATCTTCGATCTCTCCGCCAACCTGCAGGATCTCGCAAGAGGCTTCGACTGCAGGTCATGTGACTGGCAGTCGAAGCCTCAATGAGTCCTATGGACTAAATGGAGGGATGCTCGCGGCGGTGTTTAGCGTTGCCTCAAGCATCTTGAGGCTTAGCGATGCATCACGGAGCAGGCTGCTGAATCAGCGCCTGCCCCATAATATGGATATAAAATGGGGAAACTATGGAGAAACCTGCAGATTGTAATATAGCCCAAGGTGTTTAACACACAATCCATTCAACTGTTTAGAAATAATCAATCTTTTATTGCCTATTCACAGGTGAACATGCACATGTTTCAACTTCTTCTTATTCCTGTACCACCAGGCCCAGATTGGTCATCGGACATACCAGGAATTTTCAGACTGGAGTGATGAATTTAAGAGCCAGTCAGCTGCTTTAATGGGAGATACGGTCATCCCGTTGCCTGGTGGTGCCATTGTCCAGTAACTGGAATGACTATCGGTCTGTTAGGTGGCGGTGGCGGAGAAACAAAGCACATGTAAGATATCAGCAACATTACCCAAAATAATGACAATTCATTTTTTGGCGGTTGTGTCCCTTTAAGTAATTTTGCAAAAGCATATAGCTCATTTTTCTCCAACTAGGCACAAAATAACATCTCCTATACAAAGTGTAAATAATAGAACAAATGTAATAAAATTAAATATTAGTATTATACAAATTAATGTAAAAGAGAGTTAACTAAATTACTACTAGGAATAAACATACTAAAAATAGAATGGTGGCTATACACAAAGGGCCATATTTCATAGTTGGTGCTAACTTAACCAGAGCTGTTGTAAACTTACCAGATCCATTATAGTCTATGGAGGTTTTAAATTTACAACCGCTCTGGATAAGTTAGAACCAACATTGTAATACTGCCCATAGCCTATGGAGCTGTTATTACAATGTTGGTGCTAACTTATCCAGAGCTGTTGTAAATTTTAAACCTCCATAGACTATAATGGCTCTGGTAAGTTTACAACAGCTCTGGTTAAGTTAGCACCAACTATGTAATATGGCCCAAAGTGTGGTGATTTTCAAACTTGGGCATTTCAGAAAATTGAAAGTTTCCCTATGGTAATTTTTAAGGTGGAAATCATCCTCTGATTGTACAAGATTTCATGGTTCGATGGGAGGGACCCTATGAGTTTCCAGGGACACTGGTCATTGGCCTGGTACCTGTTATACAACGTCAGGGCTTTGAGTGCAAGGTCAGACCGAGTGAGTGTCCCTAGCCATCCTGCACAGATGGCAAAGTACAGCTCGGAACATAAAATTAATCTGTTCAAAGATAGGCATTTGCAACGGCTCAGTAGTCTGTGTTCAGTACAGTTCCTGGCCAATTCACCTGTAAAACCCTTTCCTGTCCAGGGTGCTTGGTGTGTTCTGTTTTGTGTATCTTCGTCCCATTCCTGTCTGGCCCAGCCACCTCCTATACTGCTTTATCATTCAGTGTCCCCTTTGGTTTACTCCTATTGTTGTTTTCATACAATAAACCGTTATTCTTTGAACCCCTTTATATCTGCCTCACTCTACTTTGTTCATACTCTGACCTACAAAGCTCTCACTAACTCAGCTCCCCGCTACCTGTCCTCATTAGTCCCCAAATACACCCCAGGCTTCTCCCTAAGATCAAACAGTGACCTGTGCCTAGCTTCTCTCACATCACCTCTTCCCATGATAGACTGCAGGATTTCTCATGCGCAGCTCCCATCCTCTTGAATGCGCTCCCTCATACTGTCAGATTTCCCCTAGTTTCCCTTCCTTCAAATGCTCCCTTAAAACATTTCTATTCAGGCACGCCTACCACCTGACTCACTAATACACCTCACTGCCCCAACCAGTCCATCACTCTCATCTTGCAGTCCCCTCCTCCTGTTTCGACCCCCAACCGGTCTAGATTGTGAGTTCCCACGGGAATGGGGCCCTCGTTTCCTCCGTTACTGGTTTATCAAAATGTTGTTCAGTCTCGGTGTATTGTAACCCTATCTATATCATGCCCTTTGCTCAGCGCTGCGGAATATGCTGGCACTATAAAGTATAATAATAATACCACACATTGGGCTCCAATCTGCAATCTCATCACCTGTGTTTGATCCGTACAACCTTTTTATTCTTTTGTGTGGTCTAGATAGAATGTTTGCTCCAACCTAAAACCTTATTCTATTTGAACATCAGAGAACTTATCTTATAGCTTTATGGCGAATTGTGTTAATTAATATTAAGATAAGATGCAATGACAAGTAGACAGAAGGTGTGGTTAATTGTGCATTCCAAAATTAGATGACTGTCAAGGCTGGAGAGTTTCCCATAGAGCTGATTGATATTCTTATACATAACAGAACTACCTATCTACATTTAATTAATTCAATAATCTAATACCAACAAAAGAACCAGGAAATGAAAGAATCAACATTGAAAGTTAAAAAAGGTAACAATATTTATCCTTTTTAGAGACCTATCAAGTAATTCACAAAAATAAGACGGCTCAGGCAGCAGCATCTGCATATTTGCTGTCATTATCCGTGAAAGTGAACCAGAATTGCTTGGAGCTATGGAAGAAATAAACTGACAAGTTGCTATAGCTGATTGACTTCCCTCTATTGACTTTAAATGATTTTGACTAATGAAAAGAAAATACATTTATTTCTACAGATTTATAGTGTGTTTTGGTATTAAGTCCAGAATAAGATCTATTTTTGGAAAGTCATCCAGACAGGTTGATCTTGCAGTTATTGTTAAAATACCTGTCTAGACTTTGTACTTTTTCACATTTATTTTGCCAATAATCCCTAACTCTGAAACTGTGACTTTTTTTACACTAGAACAGTGACATTTTCTTGTACAGAGAGTCATAAAAATGTGCTGACAAAAATGCAGGGTCAGTATTTTTTATTTTAAGATTCATATATCTCCATTAATTCAGAAATTCAGTCATAACAATTCTGTATAATTTTGACATTGGTTTCAAAAGCATAAGCTGAAATAATATTAAAAATATGAATGTGCACATTACAAGTACTTATAAATGGTAGAATTGTAATTTAATAATTGAATACTGCTTTTAATGTGAGTATTGGAACAAAGGAAAGATTAAATATCCTATCAGATAGAAAAATACATGTGTGTAGAAATGTTTGCATGTGTATTTATTATTGTATGTTAGACATGTGCACAACGTAAAAAATTGTTTTGTTTCAGATTTGTTAGTTTTTCAATTAGTTTCAGTGCGTTCATTATGTTACCGTTATGTTACTCATATTTTGGATCAATTTGTTAGTTTGTTTTTATTGGTAATTCGTATTTTGTTTTTATTAGTTATTTCGTAATGTGAAACCATTGAATTAGATTAGGGTGAAAAAAAAAGGATATGTAATCCCATTGTCTTTGGTGCTGAAACCTATTAAGGATAGCAGCCCCACAGCTGAAAAGGTTTCAGAACCATCGGTAGCAGCTTTGCTGGGCTCCGGAGTCCCAAGAGGCTGCTGTCTTTGGTGCTGAATAGGTTTCAGCACCATAGGCAGCTCCCTCCGAACGCAGCCAGACTGAAGGAAAAAAAAACCCGCTGCGTTCAGCAAAGAAAAAAATGCCTCGTTTTAAAATAAATTAGGAATCTAAACATTTCACCAAAAAATCCCGAAAAGTGCGTAAAATATCCTAAATAAAAAATAAAGAGACTTTTTGCTGCAAATGAAAAGAATAAATGGTTGAATAAATATATACAGGGTTATTCAGAGAGAAGTGAAAACCAGAATGTCTGGAGAAGGGAAAATTCTAGGTCAAAATGGCCAAACCAGAAAAATTCTCTGTTATCTCACTTTCCAAATCGGCTATTTGATCTAGATTGTTCTCTTCTCCTGCCTATTCTCCTGGTTTTCAACTCTCTCTGATTAACCCTGTCAATAAAACCAGGGAATATTTTTTTACATTGAAACCTATGGGATTTGCCTGTTTAAAGCTGTGTAATGAACCACCGAAAATCAGGGCATTTCACTGACATGTCGGTGCTGTTCAGCGTTATCTGAATAGATTAACCATTACTTGTCTATGGGGAATTTCACTGTTGCCAAACGGCACCATGGCACTATCCATGGCCTCTGGTGCTGAACAGATTCAGCACCACAGCCAAAGTGAAACAGTATAATGAATTGATTCGTAAAAACAATATCAATTCGTTTTATACAGTTTCGACCGGATTGATTCATTGTAGGACGAAATGATTTGGACAAAAAATTGTTTGTTTAGCACAAGTCTGTTTTCAGCTATCCCTACGCCTCAGCGAGAAGTTGTTCAGGATTCCTTTTAGTTAGTTATGCAATAACTTTCTACACTAGTGTGGGTAACTAAAAACATGTCTTTTAGAATCCATCATTTTATTATATTTTCCGTTTAATAACCTTTGAGTCACTAAATAGATTGACCCATAGGTTCACTAGTTCTTGGAAAGTTGATTTTCTTGTTTTTAGTAACACTGGCAGCCGTTTTCTGCACAGGATTAAATCTTCAGTGTTAAATCTTCATAGTGTTTTATATTTATTTAATTTTGCACCCAATCCATTTTGTGGAGCAATGATACTATATTGTTATGCATTGAAATACTGAAATAAATATAAAGTAAGACATTTGCGTTAGTCAGCTCCAACTATGAGAAAAGGTAATATCCAAAGAAAGACGAATCAATACATTAATGGATTCCAGTAACATCACTAAATGCTTTCAAAGGGAAAACTCGAGCAGATTTAAATTACGCAAGATGAAAATGTTTCTTTGAGTCAGGCATCAAGATTGTATGTGAAACACAAGTTAACAAAAAAACTGAAATCCTTTCTTAAAATATCCTTTTATTGTTTCTTTTGCAAAGTGTGTTATGCATAGTCTACTCGGAAGCAAATTGGAAAAAAATCCAATCTGTCGAAAATAGAAACTCCATTTATGGGGGCAAGAACTGTGATTAAAAAAAAAAAATCTGTATTTGGTAAGTTGACAGACTTCCAAATATTTTGTTTATCTCAACAAATTGGATAAATATGCTGTGTTATACGGTTTTTGTGTGCAGTGTCCTCAACCCTCTTTTCAATTTAAATTATGAAGCTATCCTACCAAAAATTCCAGATATTCCTAATGTGTATTGGCTATCATATATGGGGTTATTCACAAAGCACTAGTGTTACATCACTGACAAGGGCTGGGATATCACAAAAGTAAAATCTGTTTTGTAACAGGATGAGCTGCACTATCAAGCTTCTCCTTGATAGTTGCTCTATGGATCTTTTGCGAATTGCTGGTGTTTGTTGGCAATACAGCAGAGGTGATTTATTCATCGTGTCACTGACAAACAATGGCACTTTGTGAATAACCCCCATAGTCGACAAGTCAAAATGTCTGCAAAAGTGCCAACACATCTGTACACACAATATCATATTTACAATTTGTTATAATGATCTGATGCTATCGGTTCCTGCACCCCCAACTCTCGCATTCAAGACTTCTCTCGAGCTGCCCCCTTTGGAACTCCTCGTCTCTCCAGTCCTTCAAGAAGTCTCTGAAAACACATTACTTTAGAGAAGCCTATCGGCTCATTCCATAATCCCCAATGGTTCATTTCTTGCTCCATCTTCCCACGCAGCCCACATGCGCCCCAATACTTCATGCTCTCTACTCACCCTCACCTAGCATGTCCCCCCTCTCCTCTTAGACTGTAAGCTCTCGAGCAGGGTCCTTTCTCTTACTGTTCATTGTGTAGTGTGTATGCATTTTTGTTATTCTGTCTCTCCCATTGTACAGCACTACGAAACTTGTTGGCGCTTTATAAATGCTTGTAACTGTAAGTGATTATTTGACTTTAGTAAGCAGGGCTGCATTGATACTGCTACTAGTATCAGTACCGATATCAGACATATGTATTCGGACTTCTCATATAAATGTCCCCAATACTGATACCGATACCGGATTACAGCACTGGGCTGGCTTACTGGGTGACATGTGAGGGCTGGGGCCAGCTGGCAGAATGCTATAATATCATTCTTCCAGGTTCACCCTCTGACTGCGTTCCCGCAACCGGACGTCAGCATGTGTTAATTGAACGCGGCTCCGGAACCTGCAGCTGTGCTCTCGCGAGATTTTACACTCAGCCTTGTAAGATGTCGTGAGAAACAGAGCTGCAATTCCCAGAGTCGAGTTTAACTTACACATGCCAACAGCGCTCGCTGAAACGCAGCCAGATGTCAAACCTGGCAGAATGCTACTAGGACATTATTAGAGCATTCTGACAGCCCAGTACAAATTGTGTCTGTTCGTGTATGTATGCTAGTGTGTATGTGCGGGTTCTAGTTTGTATATTTGTTTGTTATAGGTGGTGTTATTACGATGATGATTGCTCTGTGACACTCTCAAAACACTGGACGTTACTGTGCGTTTCATTGCTGTGGAGCTCTGTGATACACACTGCTCACTACTTGGAACTTTATTGCTGTAGAGCTTTCAGCAAAATCTATGTTATTGGAAACCTGTCACGTGACATTAAATAGAAGTATCGCTGACATTAAATAGAAGTAACTGGAAAAAAAGTAGCGGTACTTGTACTCGGTTTTAACCCCTTCGCTGCTGAGCCATTTCACGTCTGCGTGCTGAGCTAATTTTTACCGCTTTTGGTCGACATGTCTAACCCCTTCACTGCGGATGACTTGTGGGGCACGTCATCTTTGACTCCCGCTATATGCGGAGGATGTGCCCCACACGTCATCTGCAAGCGGGAGCCCCGGCGGAGATACTCACCTCTCTGTCCCAGGTCCCGCGGCGTTCTGGCTTCAGGGAGGCCAGGCGCTGAATATAGGCCGGCCCCCGACGTAAATTACGTCATTGCGCCTGCATGATGACCTCATTTCCAGGCGAACCCCCCCCCCCTGGCAATGCCGGGAGATCGCATGAAAGGGAGGGGGATGATCCATTTGGATCCCCCTCCCTACCGATCGGGAGGGTTCTCAGAAAAAACCCAGGCACCGCTTTGAAGGGCAGTGTCTGCCCTTTAAAGCGGTGCCTGGGTTTTAACCCTTTAATTGCCAGATCGCGATCGGCACTGCTCGGCAGCAGATCGTGATCTGGCTCCAGTGGGGGCCACTGTCAGGATACAGGTTCCGGGGCGATAGATTCGACTATGGAATAAATCAGAGGGTTCGCAAAGCAGATATATATTCAGAAGGATTTATTATAAGGACACAGGAGAAATAACAATATAAAAAGGGGGTTATGCAAAAAAGGGGAATGATGAATAAACAATGATAGGTAAACCGGAGGCATACAGATGAGGCAAGAATAAGAGGGGTGATATATTAACGATGGAGATCCAGAACAAAGGAATATATACACGTATGTGTATATATATATATATATAACACACACATAAAATGAGAGTTATGAAGTAAGAGGGAAACAGATATAACATATACAGATTACAGGTAATGGTACTTAAAGCAGAGAAAAAGATATATAGGTTATACAGAGAAAGACACTTAGAGTTTAAGGAAAACAAGAATACACTGAATAAATATATGCAAGAGAGAAGATAACAAAGAGGAAGAAGTCTTTAAATAATAAAGTAGTAACTTAGTCCTCAGAGTGCACTCTGCATAGGTATCCAGGTAGTAAATGAAATAAATCTTTGTAATCCAGGGGAGGTGATGGTCGAAATCCAGGGAGAAACAAGAAGTCCAGTAAGTAGGAAGAGGAGATCCAGCAGGTAGAAGTGGGATCCAGAACTCCGGTAAGTAGGGATTGCACAAGTTCAGCTCCTAACAGCTTGGAGGTTCCAAGTCAATGAGAAAGCATTGGGCTTCAGGTGTGGCCTGGTTTTATGCAGGGTAATCAGTGGGATTAAACAACACCTGAGCGCTGCATGGTAGGAGGTGAATCTCAGTACTACTGCTGCAAGTCCTACTACTATAAGTCAGCGCTATGCTTTTTATTACGTCGTCTGCGATTTTCCTTACAGCCACCATCTTGGATGGCGGCTCCACCTCCGGGTTCCCCCTCGGCTCATGACGTGTCGTGCATAGCCAGGGAATTCCCCAGGAAATCCCCTGGTGGAGATATGGGGTTCCTTTGAACCACAATATCGCCAGAACTGTGACAGGGGGTCATGCATGGTGTCATTCGAAAGGTCTGAGCATGGCCTTTCGAATTATACCAAACATGACAATGTTCAAAGTAAAATAAAAATAAAATGTTTTAAAAATAATTAAAAAAATAAAAACATGTTTTTTGTGTGTTGTTTTTATTAATGTGGCAATATTATTCACATTTCAATTATATAGTGAACAATAATGCTGCACTAATGATTTTTTTTCTATTGGGTGCGTTTGCCAAAAATCACGAAATTCCCCCCAAAAAATTTAACGAGTCCCATTAATTTTTTTTGTAGAAGCGTACCCCATAGAAAATATAACCACATACGCTCATGTGAAAAAAATTGAGAAAAAAAAACACTTTACACGCTGTAAATGATTGAAAATTCTAATTTCATTGCATTTTTTGTTATAATATATAGGCAGGACATGACGTATACATATAAAATTATATATTATGAATCTGCGGAGTCTGTCGGAAAGAACGATATATAATATGTCTGGGTCATATAATAAAACGTGGCTTCTAAACGCGTTTAAACATGATGAGCAAAAGCGGTACAAATGAGTTCAGCACACAGCGGTGAAATGGCTCAGTAGCGAAGGGGTTAAACGCAATCTGATGCCACGTTTTATTAAATGACCCAGGCTTATTATATCCTTTTTTTTGGCAGACTCGGCAGATTCATAATATATTATTTTTTATATATATATATATATATATATATGTTGTGACGTGCGTCACTTTGGACTCAAAGTACATGGGCCTAGAAGTGTATTTGGGAGGTGCGAGCCTGATGTTTTATATTGTTTTCCTGCTCTTTCCTTTAATGGAAAAGCTTGTATATGTGAAGGCAGCGCTTACGTGCAAAATAAATAGATATTAATTAGGGTAGGTGCTGCCGTAGTGGAATGTGCAGTGTCCACACACCTCCAAGGACACAAATAATATAAAAGGAAGAAAACATAAATTCCTGGCGCACCTTGTATATTAGAACATTGTTTTAGAATACAATATGTATGATACAATTGTAAGTGAACAGTGGGTAAAAAATATTGAGTATGTTTTTTGTTTTTTTTTGTGTTTTTTTTTTCCCCTCCTAACACTGAAAACACTCAAAAAATTCAAACAGATTAAAAAAAATGGACAAATCAGAATACTTATATTAGTAATGATGGTATCTTTATCTTCCTCCTTTCCTCCTTGGCAAATCCTCTGGAGTTAGCTTTTTTTTCCCCCAATGGTGACTCGTTTATTCATTAGCTCATTCGATGGTATATGGAGGTGCTTTATAAATTCCAGGGAGGGGAGGGAGCAAACCTTATATAGACAGATGCTAAAGTAATAAATATGCAGCAGGACGATATGCTACTATATTCAAAAATGTATTCATATAAATTCATATAAAAATAGACCATATGGTATGCATAATTAAAAAAGTTATTTGAAAAGTAATCGTAAAAGGGTTCACTTAAAACGCGTTTTCGCCTACTGGCTTCCTCAGTAAGTGTCCTCAGATAGTCTCTGGTGAAAAATATCAGTGAATAAATATCTTTCCTTTGTTAAAGTCACCCTGTATCTACAATTATAGATGCAGGGTGTTTGTGTGTTCTGTGTACCTTCTCTTTGTATAGTGTGACCTGTGTATTACTAGCCTGTCTTGTATAGCATACACCCCCACCGTAAGTAATGGATTTCTTTGTCTTCACATGCTTCCATCAACCCACACCTCCCCCCCCCAGCAACAAGGTTCATCAAGATGATTGTTATCTGACTCCTCAGCCATTGTTCCAATACTGGTCGTGTTTCTGTACATTCCCCAGTATGTGTGTGTTTTTTCTAATGTGAAAATAATCTCAGTCTACATTTTGGGTTGAAACTGCAAGGATCTCCTGTGCGTTATGTTGTGGAAATTTTATTATGTGGACATTATATTCTAGGATGTGTGCGTTTTTATAAATTGTCATCTGTCTCCCTGTGTTTGGATTAAACTGAGAATCGCTCTAGCAGAGTGTATTTTGGGTTAATCAGAACCAGCGGCAAAACCGTCAGTATGAAAACCTTCTCTTGGGTTTAGAGATGTGTTCTCAGTGTGTGTAGGCGTTTGGCGGTTTGTGAGTACTAAGTGCAATGCGCTGGGCTCCTTACCTCCCAATGTCTATGCACATTGGAGAAGTGAAGTCTGCATAACGAGAGATACGTATTATATCTCTGTTGCGGCTACGCTATCCCTTTCTGGATAATACCTGCTTTTAAGACATTTAAGCCTTGTCTGGACACTCGTACCGTGCACAGATAATAACTGTATTGTCTCCGCAGATAAATTGTCAATAATCCATAAGAATGAGTGGACTGATCTGCACTCAGATACTGATCACTCTGAGCAGTATCTGAGTGGGGTCCATACTGACAGTGATGGGGGATGGTCGGACAAACATGGCTGACGGGGACCATGGAGAGGGCTCAGGGATGAGTATAGGAGGCCGGCCGGTCATTCTAGTCCACTCCCCTGTCCTTTTGATATGTAAATGTAATTACTGGGCAAACTGGTTTTCTGTTGTACAGCCACTGGGCGTTGTCCTATTGTGTATTAAATTAAGCTGACCAGGAGTCACACGGACACTTGGGCAGATGAACTCCAGCTAGAAACAACGTGTGTGTGTGTGGCTTTTTCTGGGTGAGGATGCAGAAGACAGCAGCAGAGTCTCTGGGTCTCCTTACTGCGGGCGTTCATGTAAGTATTGCAGGGATAGCAGAGAGCTGCTTGTAAGTGCAGCGGATCAAACTACATTAGGAAATTGATAGTAGATTAATTTCTACGACAATATGGCGAGTCAGGTTAAACAAGGAACCAACAGATTTTTCCTCTGCACAGAAGAAAAAAGGAGAGTAAATAAATTGCAATTTTGTCTCCTGCGTCGAGGAAATTTCTGCTTGATAGATGATTTTGCTCGTTTTGTGTAAGAACGAGGTAAGTAATTTTCTGTTTTGTAGTTTTTGGTGGATCTGAGCTGATTGTACAGAGACTGTATGGTGAGATTGTGACGTGTGTGCTGACCAGTACAGGATATTGTTTTTGTTGTAACTTCTGTTTGTGTAACTTTTATGTTTGTAAGAGGGGATTTTGGTTTGTAGAGGCAGAATTTTGATTTAATGTTTGTACAGGAGAAACGGCATTTAGAGGATTTTTATACTGTTAGCCTGTAAATCAGAGGAGGTTTTTGCTCTGGTTTCGGGGGTGGGGCACAGGGAATAGAGAAACTGTTTTGTTTTAATTTGGTTTCTCTATTGCTGGATTTTGGAGACACCATCTTTGATTATCTTTGCTGTGAAAAACATGTGCTTTGGCAGCCATCTTACCTTTGTGTGAAAAACATGTGCTTTGGCAGCCATCTTACTGTTGTGTGAAAAACATGTGCTTTGGCAGCCATCTTGGTTAGTTTGGTGCTGCAGGTTTTTTAACAAGGAATTCAGTTTTAGATGGAGCTGATTCACTTTTAGTTTTGGTATCTATGAAAAGCAATTCGTTTGTTTTTGCCTCAAATGTTAGTTTTTGTCCTGAAGTTATTATTGTCTTTTTTGTAACTTTTCTATGTACGGCTTGATTTTGTTTTGAGTGTTCGGTTATGTTATAGCCCAGTGACCAGCCTGATAGGGGAATCATTGTGTGATGGTTAACCCCTTAGTGACCGGGCGGTTTTACACAAATCTGTCTTTTAGTGACCGCTGCTGTTTTTACGTTTCTGCGCTGTTAGTCTTTAGGTCAAATTTTCCTCTTACTCGTTTATTCAACCCACACATATTATACACCCTTTTTCCCGCCATTAAATGGACTTTCTAGAAATACCATTATTTCCATCATATCGAATAATTTACTATAAAAAAAATATGAAATATGATGAAAAAATGGTAAAAACACACTTTTTCGTAATTTAATCCCCAAAATCTAAAACCACCCAAAAAACCCCGGCTAAATAGGTTCAAAATTTTGTCCCGAGACTAGAAATACCCAATTTTTACATGCGTTTGCTTTTTAACCCCTTCACTGCTGAGACAGTTCACCTATGTGCGCTGCGCTCATTCTGACCATTTTGTGCTAATTATTTTTAGATGACAGCCTAGGTCCTATTTAATTAAACCCCCCCAGACAAAAAATCTTTTTAAAAAAAAAATTTTTTTTATTTAATAATTTTTTTTTTTTTTTTTTAATTAAACCTGGTCATGTTTGGTATCATTGGAAAGGCCATATCTGTCGGGTAGAACCAACATCTCAGAACCAAAATCTGCAGTTCATGAATACGTCATAGGGACGAAACGCGTCAAACTGACTTGTCTCCTGTCCATTTTCCGTCCATCCGCCGGATTGGTTTTCGTTTACCCTGGATGGGTCCAAGCTCCCAGTCGTTTTTGACCTGCTGGTCCGTGAGATTTTGGTTCTACCCGACAGCTGGACTTTTACACCTGGAGTTCACCTTGGCCAGGATCCTCCATTGAAGTTTACATCCTGAGGATAACGTATTCCGGTGGTGGTGAATATTCGGACGAATTGTTTTATATGCTTTTGTGCATACTTTTATTTATTGTGTGCCACTAATCTTGTGAGTGGCTCCTTTGCTGGCTTTTATTTTATTAAATTTTATACAGTGTTATGCTATGATGTTTTATATTTATTTTTTAGCCACTGCAATTTAATCAAGTTCTGGCTGTTTATCCAGAGTACCGACCATCTAAAGGTTGTACAGTATACTGCATGTTCCTATTTTTCCTATGCTTCAGGGGTTAAAGTCAGGCACTGCTTAAAAGGGGAGCCTTTGCCCTTTTAAACGGTGCCTGCCTTGTCCCGCTAGGTCCTCCCAATCGGGAGGAAGAGAGATCCGAAAGGATCCCCCTCCATTTCAGGCGATCTCTCCTTTGCTGGGGGAGGGGTCGCCTGAAAATGACATAATCGCGTCCGACGTCATTACATTCAGGAAGGCCTTTAAAAGCGGCGTCTGACTTCAAGGAAGTCAGAATGCCGTGGGACCCGGAGGTGAGTATCTCTCCTGGCTCCCAGGTTTACAGATGACGTATGGGGAACGTCCTCCGCATACAGCGGGAGTCAATGAGGACGTTCCACACACGTCCTCCGCAGGGAAAGGGTTAAAAAAATGTTTTGGTACATCCCAGTTAGTAAGAATAAAGTAGCAGTTATTACAGATGATTGCATCTATAATATTTAATATATTATTTCTTTAGTTATTTTCACTATACATATACTTTGCAGTTGCATTATCTACAGGTGAAACTCGAAAAATTTGAATACCGTGCAAAAGTTCATTTATTTCAGTAATGCAACTTAAAAGGTGAAACTAATACATGAGATAGTCCAAGCCATGATTTGTCATAATTGTGGTGATTATGGCTTACAGCTCATGAAAACCCCAAATCCACAATCTCAGAAATTTAGAATATTGTGAAAAGGTGCAATATTCTAGGCTCCAAGTGTCCCACTCTAATCAGCTAATTAAGCCATAACACCTGCAAAGGGTTCCTGAGCCTTTAAATGGCCTCTCAGTCTGGTTCAGTAGGAATCACAATCATGGGAAAGACTGCTGACCTGACAGTTGTGCAGAAAACCATCATTGACACCCTCCATATGGAGGGAAAGCCTCAAAAGGTAATTGCAAAAGAAGTTGGATGTTCCCAAAGTGCTGCATCAAAGCACATTAATAGAAAGTTATGTGGAAGGGAAAAGTGTGAAAGAAAAAGGTGCACAAGCAGCAGGGATGACCGCAGCCTGGAGAGCGTTGTCCGGAAAAGGCCATTCAAAATTGTTGGACTTTCACAAGGAGTGGACTGAGGAGGGAGTCAGTGCATCAAGAGCCTCCACACACAGACGGATCCTGGACATGGGCTTCAAATGTCGTATTCCTCTTGTCAAGCCGCTCCTGAACAACAAACAACATCAGAAGCGTCTTACCTGGGCTAAAGAAAAACAGACCTGGTCTGTTGCTCAGCGGCTCCAAAGTGCTCTTTTCTGATGAGAGCAACGTTTGCATCTCATTTGGAAAACAAGGACCCAGAGTATGGAGGAAGAATGGAGAGGCACAAACTGCAAGATGCTTGAACTCCAGTGTGAAGTTTCCACAGTCTATGTTGATTTGGGGAGCCATGTCATCTGCTGGTGTTGGTCCACTGTGCTTCATTAAGTCCTGGGTCAACGCAGCCGTCTACCAGGAGATTTTGGAGCACTTCATGCTTCCTTCCACAGACGAGCTTTATGGGGATGCTGACTTCATTTTCCATCAGGACTTGGCACCTGCCCACACTGCCAAAAGCACCTAAACCTGGTTTAATGACCGTAGGATTACTGTGCTTGATTGGCCAGAAAACTCACCTGACCTGAACCCCATAGAGAATCTATGGGGCATTGCCAAGAGAAAGATGAGAGACATGAGACCGAACAATGCAGAAGAGCTGAAGGCCGCTATTGAAGCATCCTAGTCTTCCATAACACCACAGCAGTGCCACAGGCTGATAGCTTCCATGCCACGCCACATTGAGGCAGTAATTGCTGCAAAAGGGGCCCAAACCAAGTACTGAGTACATATGCATGCTTATACTTTTCAGAGGTCCGATATTGTTCTATGTACAATCCTTGTTTTATTGATTGCATGTAATATTCTAATTTTCTGAGATTGTGGATTTGGGGTTTTCATGACCTGTAAGCCATAATCATCACAATTATGACAAATCACGGCTTGAACTATCTCATATATTAGTTTCACCTTTTAAGTTGCATAACTGAAATAAATGAACTTTTGCACGATATTCAAATTTTTGGAGTTTCTCCTGTTTGTATAAAGTTGCCGAATTGCCCTGCTGTTCGGTGGTTTAAATTAATGTGACAGGTTTATTCAGGCGAATCCCATAGGCTTCAATGTTAAAAATATTCCCATTTTGATTCAATATCTAATAAACCGTTGATTATAATATTCTGCAGTAAAAAGTCTCTTTATAGATTTTTTAGGATCTGTTAGGCATTTTTCGGGATTTTTTGCAATTTTTTTTTCCGTTTTTGTTTTGTTTAAATCGTTTTTTCTTTTTTCTATAACAGCCCTTTTTATTATCATTCATTGAATCTTCTATGTAAATTTCAGACATTTTCGTTCTATAGTTTCTTTGCAAACAACGTTTCACTTTTCAAACATTCATGCAAACTATTTTTTTTTCACTCCATTCGTCTGCGGTGTCGGGTTTTTCCGGCGGCTGCTCTGCGCTGTGATCGACGGCTGCTCGGGTTTCTCTGGCATGTTCGGCGGGGTTAATCCAGATGTTTTTGCGGGTTTCGGTGAGCCTTCGCCCGGTTTTGCGGTGAGTGCTCGTCGGGTTTGCGGTGACTTTTCCCTGCACTACGACGGCCCTGTGGTGCTTGCTGAATACACCGCAGGATCGCCGAAATGGGATTTCCAAATCGCACCGAATTGAAGAGAACAAAAAGTCACCGAACGTGCGCAGACTTTTCGATTCTCTTTGAATAACCCTGTTATTCTTAGTGTTGTAGCATTGGGGAAATAAATCTTTATATTTCTAAGTAGGAAAACCAGTATACAAATACAGAGGGATGAAAACTAACAAGAAAAAAAGTTGTCATTTGAGCTCACTCCTGTGGCTCCATGCGAAACAAAACACAATCAGAGGTTTTAGTTTACTTGAATGGCCATTAAAGTGTAAGCTCACCTGCCACGTCACGCACCTCTAGTCAGGTGAGTCCTAACTAATGAAACCAAGCTGCTTTTAAGCAACCGTGATGTGGCGGGTGCCGTGACGTGGCGGGTGAGCTTTAATGGCCATTCAAGTAAACCAAAACTTCTGGTTTTGTTTTGTTTCTCATGGAGCTACAGGAGTGAGCTCAAATGACAACTTTTTTCTTATGTTTTATACATGGAACAGGCTGAATACTTCTGATCCATGCAGCCGCCCTGATAGGGAGTAGGCGCAAAACCATTTTTTCTGTACATAAATACAGAGGGATAGCCTTTTGAGTTGTGTATAGGACATACAGTCAGGTCCAGAAATATTGGGACATCGACACAATTCTAACATCTTTGGCTCTATACACCACCACAATGAAGTTGGAATGAAACAAACACAATGTGCTTTAACTGCAGACTGTCTGCTTTAATTTGAGGGTATGTACATCCAACTCAGGTGAACGGTGTAGGACTTACAGCAGTTTGCAGATGCGCCTCCCACTTGTTAAGGGACCAAAGGTAATGGGACAATTGACTTCTCAGCTGTTCCATGGCCAGGTGTGTGATATTCCCTCATTACCGCAATTACAATGTGCAGATAAAAGGCGCAGAGTTCATTTCAAGTGTGCTATTTGCATTTGGAATCTGTTGCTGTCAACTCTCAAGATGAGATCCAAAGAGCTGTCACTATCAGTGAAGCAAGCCATCATTAGGCTGAAGAAACAAAACAAACCCATCAGAGAGATAGCAAGAACATTAGGTGTGGCCAAAACAACTGTTTGGAACATTCTCAAAAAGAAGGAACGCACCGGTGAGCTCAGCAACACCAAAAGACCCGTGAGACCACGGAAAACAACTGTGGTGGATGACTGAAGAATTCTTTCCCTGGTGAAGAAAACACCCTTCACAACAGTTGGCCAGATCAAGAACACTCTTCAGGAGGTAGGTGTATGTGTGTCAAAGTCAACAATCAAGAGAAGACTTCACCAGAGTGAATACAGAGGGTTCACCACAAGATGTAAACCATTGGTGAGCCTCAAAAACAGGAAGGCCAGATTAGAGTTTGCCAAACAACACTTAACAAAGCCTTCACAGTTCTGGAACAAGATCCTATGGACAGATGAGCCCAAGATCAACTTGTACCAGAGTGATGGGAAGAGAAGAGTATGGAGAAGGAAAGGAACTGCTCATGATCCTAAGAATACCACCTCAACAGTGAAGCATGATGGTGGTAGTGTCATGGCGTGGGCATGTATGGCTGCCAATGGAACTGGATCTCTTGTATTTATTGACGATGTGACTGCTGACAAAAGCAGCAGGATGAATTCTGAAGTGTTTCGGGCAATATTATCTGCTCACATTCAGCCAAATGCTGCAGAACTCATTGGACGGCGCTTCACAGTGCAGATGGACAATGACCCAAAGCATACTGCAAAAGCAACCAAAGAGTTTTTGAAGGGACAGAAGTGGAATGTTATGCAATGGCCAAGTCAATCACCTGACCTGTATCCCATTGAGCATGCATTTCACTTGCTGAAGACAAAACTGAAGGGAAAATGCCCCAAGAACAAGCAGGAACTGAAGACAGTTGCAGTAGAGGTCTGGCAGAGCATCACCAGGGATGAAACCCAGCGTCTGGTGATGTCTATGCGTTCCAGACTTCAGGCTGTGATTGACTGCAAAGGATTTGCAACCAAGTATTAAGAAGGGAAAGTTTGATTTATGATTATTATTCTGTCCCATTACCTTTGGTCCCTTAACAAGTGGGAGGCACATGTGCAAACTGCTGTAAGTCCTACACCGTTCACCTGAGTTAGATGTACATACCCTCAAATTAAAGCTGACAGTCTGCAGTTAAAGCACATTGTGTTTGTTTCATTCCAACTCCATCGTGGTGGTGTATAGAGCCAAAGATGTTAGAATTGTGTCGATGTCCCATTATTTCTGGACCTGACTGTAGAACAAAAGACCTACGTTTGTTCATTGTCTGTCCAAACAGTCCCCTATGACTTTGACTCCCATTGTACCATTCATTTATGGATAGCGGCCTTTTCTTTATGGAAAAGGGTGTTATGTCATGGATATTATCATGTGACACCTATCATAATTGACCACATAAAAACTTTAAATATATGTTTTTGTAAGAAATCGAGACAGAACAGAAAGAACCTTATTGCATGTATCTCAAATTGGGGATATAACTTTTTTCCTTTCTTATTTTTTCTTGATTAACGGCAATGAGGCATAGAAAATGTCATGCATTTTATAAGCACGTGCCACAGAAAAGAACTTATCAAAATATTTATTAGACATAAAATTGTCTCACCACCACATATTTTTATTCGCTGTAACTGTAAATTGCAGAGTTGGATTTTAACAGAAAAAACTATGAATATAATTATGTCTGATGTAGCATTCAACAGTTATGAACATTTCAATGCACATACTGTATGTGAGATCATTTATCAGGTCATATGCTTAAATGAAGTCAGAGACCTTCCAATTATAATTTTTTTTTTTTTAAATCCCTCCACAGTCTTGTCAATTTCATTCTAAATAGCAGAGGGTTTGTGCACTTTAATGTTCCCTCGAGCAGCTGGTCAGATTGAAATTGACTTGTCTACAGATGCAGACAAAATAAAGGCTGGTATAGGCACAATGCGTTTGTTGTGGTGTAATTGCTTTGCAAAGCACAAACAAATCAGTAAATTAATATATTTGACAGTTATGGAGCACAGACATTTGGCATGATTGTTTTCTTAATATCACTGCACTGTGACTTACATCTGTTAAGCTTCTTGCCAAATGTGATGTTAAAATATGTTTTTGTCTTGTATAATTGCATATATGTTATTGGCACGATGTAGCCAGCAAGCCAGAGATCTTTATTAAGTAAAGAACATTGGAAGAATTACTATGAGGTCAGATTGGTTCAATCACAGCTAATCAGAATGCAATATTAATATTTAAAATCGTTTCAATAAAATGTATGTTAAACTAAACCTACATGTTCAAACTTCTATGCACTGTTCATGCTTTGCACATAATGAAATGAATAAAGGCAGGAATAGTAGCTCAAATACTGAACAATAGTTGGGCACGGATTCACCCTCTTGGCGTCTTCTTATAGGGGAGCATCATAGGAGACGTCATCACTAAGTGCCGATACATACTGATGCTGGCCGGAGGCATCATCATTGCGGGTGGCCAGGTCGGCTGCACGGTTTTTTGGCAATGGGACTGGAACAGAATGGGACCTCTGCGGCATTTCTCATTCTGTGGTCACTATAGGGGTGGACTGTGGGGCCATGTGATGAGCAGGCGGGTACCCCAAGGCAAAATACAGTGCATCCAGGCAACGTCCTAATCCTGGGAAGGTATCTTACAGGATGAAACATAACACATAAACATACAGGTTAGACACACAGAACAGTAGGACAGAGGACCCTGCTCGAGAGCTTACAATTTAAGAGGACTATGGAGGTTATTCGCTGATGTCCACTAACTGTTTCGGCGGCCCCATTTTCGGTGAAGTATGGTGACCATTCGGTGAATAGTGAATGCACCATGTTTTCGGCTTAAATTGAATCGCTGAAATGGGCTGAAATGCAAAAAGCACCGAAATCTGCAGGGTTTACTGCAACTGGAGCCCCATACAGAATCAGCTGGAGATCTGTGTCTCAGACACAGATTCCCAATGTGTCAAGCAATGAGTCCCAGTGTTTTGGCACCTCAGGTGTCATGCCCAAGGTGTTAAAACTTGGAACAGTCTGGGGCCTTAATGCAAATGGACTTGTTTCCAACAAACTATTTGCATTTGCAATGATACAGCATAGCTCCAGATTGTGTTTACTTGATCTAGGGCTGCTGCTACAGCTGTATGTGTTCTTACAATCATGTAGTGAAAGAGTTAAGCATAATATAAATATTTATACCCTACTTGAATAGACTGCTTCCCCCAGCAGTACCCTCATCCTATAACCTCCGGTCCAGGACCTGCACCTTACTTGCAATACCACAATACAAAAAGAAAGTGTCTCGATCCTCATTTTCCTACAGAGCACCACAATTATGGAATAACCTCCCTGACACCATCAAATCTTCCCCCAGTCTAAAGTCACTTAAGAGCTCTCTATTAACATACCTCGATACAGAATGCACCTGGTAACATAGTGAGTATATTTCTTACATATTTATTATTTTCTGTGTTAATCTATACATTTGTGTTTTTTTAATATCGTGCATTATATTACTTTGTATTTCTGTAACAATTCAATGTTCTTGAACTCAGGACATACTTGAAAATTAGAGAAATCTCAAGTCATCCTTCCTTCCTGGTAAAATACTTTATAAATAAATTTATAATATATATCTATATGTATATCAAAGTTTAAATCAAACATTTGCAACATAATATAGAGAAGATTCAATGAATCTACATTTTTAATTCTGATGTCAATATTTATGGTGAAATTTTATATTTTTAAGTAGGATAATCTCTCAATTCTGTTTCTGTGTCTAAAGTAAATTCAGGGACAACAATCCTACATGTGTTATTCTAATTAAAGATCAGATTGGCTCAGGAAGGAGTGTGAACTTGGCATGGCCTCCAGTGGTTTATTTTAGCTGACATTTAATAGTACACACCCAATTATACCACCATTAGCACATCAACTACTAAAATAATACCTATGGTGTAGCGTTGAATTAATGGAACTTTGAAAATTTTGATGCACCTCTATCCCTTCCCCCACCTCACCATTCTACCTATCTATATAACTCATTCCACTGTGCATATCCCCCTCCAGAATGAATTTACAGGTATGTTCCTAGTGGCAGTTATGTTAATCTTTCCCTGTTTGAGTGCTTCCATGAAAACTGATCTATGACCGTGATATTCCCAATCTGTTCGATCCGACATATCGGAAGCTTCCAATATTACAAATTGGCTTGTTCTGAATATTTAAGAATTAGGGATTTTTGGTTTCAGATATATTACGAATCGACCCAAACAGATTTTTTTGCTTGTGCTCATGTTTAATTCCCAGCGCCAGAATAGGTGCTCTTTGGGGTCCTGTCTAGGGATGAGCCGAACACCCCCGTGTTCGGTTCGCATTCGAACTCGAACAATTTCAAATGTTCGAGTTCGAACTCGAACCGAACTCAATGCAAGTCAATGGGACTCAAAAGTTTGATTTTTAGAGTGCCCTTCAAGAGGGCATATATGCAATATATTTGCCATAAAAGGTGTATGGGGGTCCGGGTAGTGCCCTGGGGGACAGGAAACAAGGACAAAAAGGTTTTAAAAAAAAAACGTTTTTAACCCTTTCGCTGCTGAGGCTTTTCCCGCCCCTATGCTGAGGTCTTTTGTACCTGTTTTGCGCATCATGTTTAAACGTGTTTTGAAGGCTTATTTTAGTATATGACCCAGACATATTATATATCGTTCTTTCCGTCAGACTCAGTAGATTCATAATATGTCATTATTATATGTATACGTTATGTCATGTCTGTATATTATAACAAAAAATGCAATAAAATATGTATTTTCAATAATTTACAATGTGTAAAGTGTTTTTTTCCACATTTTAACATGCGAGCAATTGCGGTTATATTTTGTATGGGGTGCGCTTGTTAAAAAAATTAGAGATGGGGTCTCGTTACATTTTTTTTTGGGGAAAATGACACTATTTTTAACAAACGCACCGCATACAAAAATCGTTAGTGCAGCATCATTGTTCACATTATAATTGAAATGGGAACAATATTGCTGCATTAACAAACCAAAAAAAATAAAAAAAAGTGTTTTTTTTTTTTTTTTTAATTTTTTATTTTTTTTTTTTTTACAAAAATTTTCACTTTCATGTTTGGTATCGTTGGAACGGCCATGCTCTGGCCGATCCAACGATACCAAAATTTAACCCCTAGCTGCCACGGATCGGGAGATAGGGAGTTCATTGGAACTCCCTATCTCCACAGTTGGTGGCAGTTAGGGGTTAAGTCTAGGACTGGTGTCATCGTGCTACGCACGATGACGCCAGTCCTCTGGGGGAGTTCCCGGAGGCTTGGCCGACATCCAAGATGTCGGCCAGCTCCGGGAAAGGATCGCGAACCGGCGCTTTTCAGCGCCGATTCGCGATCCAGCTCCCCAGGGGTTAATGCCAGGCATCATTTGGAAGGGCAGGCTGTGCCCTTCCAAATGATGCCTGGGTTAACCCCCTGTGCGCCGCCGATCGGGAGGGAGAGAGGTCCGAAGGACCTCCCCCCCTCCCTTTCAGGCGCCTCCTCCGCACATGCGGGGGGGGCGCCTGAATTAGGTGTCATCGCGCCCCCGCGATGACACCTAATTCTGGTGGCTGCTGGTCCGGATGCCGGGCTGACATCCAGGATGTCAGCCCGCACCGGAGGGGCCAGCGATCGGCCGGAACCCGGCCGAACGCTGACCCCGATGGGAGGACGCGCTCAGCGTGTCCTCCGCATACCAGCGGGACTGCTGAGGACGCGCTGAGCGCGTCCTCAGCAGTGAAGTGGTTAAAGGAACAGTGAGTTTTCCATAAAATAAGGGTTAAAAATAAAATCAAAAAATTCCTTCAAACATCGTGCCTAGGAGGTCCCCATAACCTGCCCGTGAAGTGGTGGATTTGTAGGATGTATAGAAACCTTTAAAAACAAAAAAAGACGTTTCAAATGACGGTAAACGGTTTTCCTTTAATCTATTCATAACCAACTGCTTGGGTGGCAGCCTGTATTAAAAGAGGAGACATTTTAGAACACGCAGAACAAGTTTAGTGATTTTGTGGCTAAATTATGGTGAAACTTATGCAGGCTTTGGATGAAAGTAACAATAGGTGCTTTAAAATTGGGCCTTTAGTGTCGGCAACAGTGCCGTCACACCGTAACCCCTCTGTGGTATTGTTGTGGAAGAGTGCAGGGTTGGACCCTGTGGTCCAATATTAAAATTATATGAATCCGGTACAGGCGTCAGTGGCAGTGCACCCAAATATTTTGCCTTTGGCAGCAAGTGCCTTCACACCGTCAGTGGCGTCACTAGGGTTGGTGTCACCCAGTGCGGTAACTCATGGTGTCACCCCCCCCCCCGAGTTTTACATTTATTTTTTTAATTACTCTTACTCATAAAGCAGTACTCCTATAATACTGAATGCTCATAATACACGGCGCACATTACTGTGAGGTTTAAAAAATCTAGAAATAAGGAGACTCTTTACTACAGAATATAATAATAAATGGTTTATTAGATATTGAATTAAAACGGGAATATTTTTAACATTGAAGTCTATGGGGCAAAACATTTCCCACACCGAATACACGAAAATGTCCAAAATCACGAAAAATGGTCGATACAAAAAACGAGTCGAAACAAAACGAACTGAAACGGAAATCGGCTGAAATGATCCGAAATGAAAATTGTCAAATTACGAACGAAACGAGCTGAAACGAAAGTTTTATATCAACACGCAGACCTATATATACATATATATCATCATGCAGATATATATATACACCCACCCACAGAACTCAGACCATATATACACATACGCACATGGGGAGGTGGCATGTGGACAATCTCAACTAAATGCGCCCCCCCAATTCGGCTGATCCCTCCAGAAGAAATGTTGAACCCGACAGAGCAGAGAATATATATATTATATCAACATTTCTTCTGGAGGGATCAGCAAAATGGGGGGGCAATTAGTTGCCAAAATGTGTGTGTAATACAAGTCTGGATATATATATTTATAAGAATATAGATATATATCTTACATATATATATATATATCATACCTGCCGTTACCTTCCCCTATAAATTTGCTAAAAATATTCACACAAAAAAACCAAACCACTGCCTGAGACCCCGCGCAGCCCACATGCCACCCCCTCTACCTGGCTGAATGTATCTAATATATAATTAAATACATTCAGCCAGGTAGAGAAAGAAAAAAAAAGTTTTTTATTTTATGTTCCAGGGACATTTAAAAATGTCCTCAGATTTAATTTTTTTTAGAAATGTGTCGCCTTACCTTAGCCTGGTGGTCAGTGGGGGCTCCCTGGATCCTGGCGGGGGGGGGTCTGCCGTGGTCGCAGGTGCAGTGGCTCCCTCCCTGCGCCACCTCTCTGCCACATGCACCTGGTCGGCCTGCCTGCACAGTCGCAGCTCTGTCATCCAGCGGCTGAATGCCCCTCAAGGGGATCCTTGGGAGGCCCCTGCTGGCTGCCCTCTACAGTGCCTGATTAGAGGGCCGTGTCTGCCTGATGTTTTAGTAACAAGAATGTTTTATCCCATAGGCTTCAATGTTAAAAATATTCCCGTTTTAATTCAATATCTAATAAACTGTTGCTTATAATATTCTGCAGTAAAGTCTCTTTATTTCTAGATTTTTTTGTATTTTTTAACCATTTTTTCATACTTTTTCAAAAAACGAAATTTTTAGAACTTTTGCGAACATCCCAAAAAGTTCGAAGTTCGCGAACTTTCAAACCGCCAATGTTCGAATCGAACTCCGAACTGATCGAACTGAACAGCTCATCCCTAGTCCTGTCTTGGACTTTTTGGGTTACAGTAAAACCTTGGATTGAGAGTAACTTGGTTTGAGAGCGTTTTGCAAGAAGAGCAACAATTTTCAAAAAATTTAGTCTTGATATTCAAGTGATGTCTTGGTATACAAGTGGTGTCAAAGTATATACGGTTTATCTGCTGAACGTCACGTCACAACTGAGGCCATGGACACCTTTCCTCCCTGCGTCCATCGCAGCATTCTGACAGCTCGACAGGGAGGGCCACACGGTGTTAAATGCGTAATAGTATCGAACATTACAGATTGTAAAAATCACTGTAAATGCAATCCCATCAATCCAGATAAATTCTGTTATTTTGACATTATAGGTGCTCAAAGAAAATGCCAATGTCCTCAAATGGCCCAAATGAGAATAACAAATACCAAATTAGTGGGCTTGATTTATTATATTATATGTTGCAGATTAAATCTAAATATAACATTTATGGAACACAAAAACGCCTTGATTTAGGCACGATAAATTATCGTTCGTGAGGTTCGTCCACTTAACAATGCCAAAATTTAAACAAACAATTGAACGCCTGAATTAGGCCCAATATATTGAGCGAATATGAGTTAATCGAGCTCTTAAATAATTGATGCACTGTCAATAAGACAAGAAACATTGGTAAAAATATATTGGGCCTGATAGGCTTTGAATTGATTTGTCAGACATCGTCAAATGGACGGGTCTTGTGAGCGATAACCATTTCATGCCTAATTCAGGCTTTCAATTGTTTGTTTAAATTTTGGCATCGTTAAGTGGACGAGCCTCACGAACGATAATTTATCATGCCTAAATCTAGGCGTCCAAATGTTTGTTGTTATTTGTGATGGATGGTGATGACAAGTAGCGAACTATAATCCATACTGGTGTCAGTATCAGTAGACGTATGCCTGACGAGGCAACTCAACTAGCGGCGGGGTGCGTGTGACTAACGAATATATCTTTTCAAGTTCAACTGAATACCCATGTCCATGGGGGTGTAGGAAGCATTCAATTATCTTGCCTAAACTTATGCTATATGAACGGAGCAGTGTAAGATTAACTCCTATCTATGGACATTGATGGTTAATTCATGTGCTGTACGTCTATTTTTTGCGTGAATCACATTGCATATATGTGTCACTTGTATGTTATATTCCGACGCACTTCGTAATCGGTGGACGCACCTTTTACTGAAATTACAATTGGCTGCACACAACTGACTGACACTACCTGCTATGAAGCTGCATTAATTACTATATCGTCACTTGGTTGTCAATGTTGGACAACATTTTATTAATTTCACAAAGGGTTAATTTTTTAAACCGTATATATTAAAAGTTATATTTTAATTCCAATAAAATGGGAAAAATTCTCTTGTTTAGAGGAATCAGTTTTGTTTCAATTGATGGTGTTTAATCACTATTATTTGCAAGTTCTCTAAATACGGTGGTTGTTTTACCATTGACATATTCTCTTCATATTCTCTTATATGTGTTTTTTCAGGCATTTTCGCTCAGTAGTTTTTTGCAAACAGCTTTAAAACTTGAGGTGTATGTGTTTTGTTTTTTTTGTTCCCTGTTCGTTGGCTTGTCAACTTTTTCCAGCTAGTGCAATTTTTTTACTAGTTTATATTTATAATATATAATTTTTTTATATATAATTTATATTTTTAATACTGCTGTTTCTTCATCTGTAACTGGGTTTAAGAAGCTATTTTATAATATCAACATGATTATAAAAATATTAATGGCACCCATAGACAGTGACTGAATGCCCTATGATGCTCAGCAAATATTTTACAAATATATTAAAATTAAACAAATTTTAGTTATTGCCTTGTCTACCTTCTGTATTTACATAGAAAATTAAATACAACTTAATGTTTAGTGAATAAACTTTGAGGTATCATCTTCTCCTTATCTCTGACAATCAGTGTCTATCCTTTGGCCCTCACATCGAAAAACTCTCATCTAAACTTTATCCCAAACTAGGTGCCCGACTGAGTCGGCCGTCGGGGGGAGCCAGGGGATTTACCTATATCGAAGGAGAGATTGAAATCGCCACATATAACGAGCTGTCCCATTTGAACCTGTGTGAGTTTGTCCAGAACGTGTTTCAGGAAAGGGCGTTGGCCAGAGTTGGGGCAATATATATTCGCAAATGTATATAGAACATGGTTAATGAACACATCATTATCAAATATCTTCCCCTAACGTCTCTAAGAATTCTATGCAATTCAAATGTCACCCTATTATGAACTAGAAAGGACACCCAACGCGATTTAGTCTGGGAAGTAGCATGGTATTGCTCATTGTAATTAGGGAGATATAAATTTGGGTGTGAGAGTCTGTGGAAATGTGTCTCTTGGAGACATACTAAATCTGGATTTTGCCTCTTCAACTCAGCATACAGTGCATGTGTCTTATGGGGCATATTCAAACATTTCACATTATGAGACTAAAGCTTCATATTATACTAAACAACCAAAGATGAAAAATTGCAGTGCGCAGCAAGTTATGCTGTACCCCGAGGGGGAAGTCCTGAGCAATGTCCAGAGTCTTGTATAGCAGGGGGGTCCACTCCCGAACAGACCGCAAGTGGCACAAGTGATAGACAATCCGGTAGAAACTAGGAGGGAAAAGGCCAACAAAGAGAAAAAGAAAAGAAACCAAACAAAAAGGCAAAACGGTCCAGGGCAAAACTCTGAAACCAACTATACAGTCAATGCAAAAAAAGCCTTCACAACCGCAGCAAAAAAAAAATTGCGCAGGGTCGACTCCAGGACCTGGACGAAGACATCAGGGGGAGGGGGGTAAAGGTCCAAAAAACATGCTATGGATCGAGGGAACTATGCCATTCCGGGGACACCTTGGAGGGTGAGGTGGACGGGATTCGAGGAGGAGAAAATTCCTCAAGCAGATTCCAGGACACCAGTTGTCGCATCCCCTGTGCCACTGTAGACAACACGTGCAGGCACCCGTCCTTCCAGACCAGCAGCTTCATCGGAAAGTCCCAGCGGTACTGTACATCCCGGTTACAGAGGATTTTCGTCACCGATTGAAATTCCCCTCTCTGTGCCATCGGGAGGGACTATAGGTCAGGAAACCGCAGTATGTCCAAGTAAAGTGTTGCGAGTTGGTTGGCCCGATACACCTTCATAATGGCCTCCTTCCACAACATCACGCGGGATAGAGGACGGTAATGACTTTGGTTTTGGGACTCTATGAGCCTGATCTAGCAGCAGTTCTGCCTCGGGGAGATTAGGGAGTAAGGTCTGGAATAGTTATTGTGGGTAGATCAGGAGGTCGGGAGATTTGACCGATTCAGGAATACCGCGGACTCTAATATTGTTGCGACGGGAGTGATCTTCCTGGTCCGCCATCTTCGAGATTAGCGATTTGTGAGATGATTTAAGCATTTGAAAGGCATCTATTAACTCATTATGTGCTAAACAGAGTTCATCAATTTTAAACTCCAAATTGTCTGTGCGTTCTCCCAGATCTCTATGTTCTTTGTGGATATCAGCAGTAATGGATCTAAAATCTGATTGCAAGGTGACCCTAAGGTTCTGCAGCATAGTGTGAAGTACCTTGCCTGTCACTGGTAAATCGTCAGGGAGCTTCAGGGTGTCCTCTTCATCGTCTCCTACGGATGCTGGTGAAGCTGGACCCCTGGAGCCGGCATCTTACGGCCTCGGAGTTTGTCCTTCTTCACAACAGAACGTACCAGTTCCGCTGCTCGTTGCAGCTTGGGAAGAGCCATGGCGGTGCCTGGAGGTCTCAGGCAGCTAGCCGGGGCAAAAACGGTGATTTGCAGGGCAGCTGGTAGCCGTAGGATTGATTAGTGTGGCGCGATTCGCCGGAGCTCTGCTCACATGTGGCTGCTCGTGATGGCCACTAGCTCCACCCCCTGAAAATAAATTTTAAAACTGCAAATCTACATCTATAGTTATATATCTAGCTGAAAAGAAAGACTAAGAACATATAAATCTCCCAGCAAATCTGAATGAAAAGAAAATTCAATAGGGTTAATTCAGAAGTTCACATCAAGAATGGTTTTCTTGATTAGATCTATGTGACTGTTGGTTGAAGGATGGAGTGATGCCCATGAATCAAATCCCCAGTCACATCTCTTTTATAAATCACTTGTTTTCAAATAAAACACACACACACACACTTTTTTAAAATTTTTATTATATTAATACAGAGATTATATAAACTCTTCATTATAAGGAGACATTATACAATTGAGTCTAGATTTGTTGCTAGTTTTGACCTTCAGTGTTTTACTCCTTTAAAAACTATGTCTCTATCATCAGTATGTAACACTCATCATTATTATATGTCACTCCAATAAAAGTATGCTATACATAAATCAAGATGCAGTGTGTGATTGTTTTTTTCTCTTGTGACACAAAGGGCTTGTACTACTAAGAAACAATCACTGTTACCTTCAGTGTGTCATGTGAAATGAATGACCTTTTTCCTGAAGGTCTAATCACGAACAGTTTAAGTATCAATAAAAAAGGTAATTACTTCTGGTGGGATAAAAAAATAATCAAGTAAATAGATTAATGGTGCAAAACAGTTTGAACTGATTAAATCCTTTCCGTTTCCATGAGAAACATGTATTCATACTGCTACCAAACTGTTATGTTTTATTTATATTCTGTCTATTTGTTGCCTGCATTAATCAAATCCATTAAAATATATTTTTTGTGATGTTTTTATTGACATGTTAAACGTCTGTAAAGCTACTACTTTATATATCTAAAATAAAATGTCTTCTGGTATACTCGTGATTGTTTGAATGAAATCCATTATTTCTGCTAATATTGTCACAAATTATTTGTTAGCCTAGATTTATATCTGAAACTCCATTTGCAAATTTTCCTACATCGTAGAAGGGTAACTGAGCTTTGATTACTTAAGTTTCATGTACTGGAAAATTTAAAGAAAAGGACAAATAAAGATTGACATATCCCCCATGTTTATTTTAGTATATGCCAATGCCAACGACAACTGTAGTCATGACGTTCTTTTTTTTAATGGCAAACATAATGATGAATTAGATTTCCTCATAAGACGCACATACCCAATGATAATGTATCCAAGTATAAAATTTAACAGCATTTTGGATGTTAAATTTTAAACTTTCTCCCTTCCTACTTTGAGATTATTCAAATTCAACTTCATACCGTATTTGAGGTTTACTCTTCCAGTGGTCCTTTGTTGTTGCCAATAACAAGCCATTTTATTAGTAAATCATGGTAAATTAGGTTTTACTCACTTATTGGGAACGGTCATCCCTATAAGTGCTATACAATCTTCTTTGTCACAATTACATACTTGTTTTTCTTTATTATCATCATCTAAGCCTCCTAATCCACTCAATAGGCTAAATTCAATTACTGTTTTTCTAGGGAATGAAGTGCCTCAAAGTCGTGGATAATGGTGAGGTTCAAATGACCTCCCAGTTGGGTGTTTCATAAAACACTTGGATGCCTACATAACCTAAACGCAAAGTATAAACATGTAACAATTGTGAAATTAGTTAGACTTTGCAATGACAGGGGGCCATATTACAACCTTGGTGCTAATTTATTCAGAGCTGCTGTAATCTTACCAGAGCCATTACAGTCTATGGAGTTGTTAACTTTACAACCGCTCTGGTTAAGTTAGCACCTACTTTGTAATACTGCCCTGGATGTTTAAAGGGATCTTCTAGTTTATCAATTACACACTATTTACTCTTCTACCAAAGGCTTTTGGAAAAGGTTTGTCAAATAATGAGATACTGTCAGGTTTCACGGCGCCATATGAAGGCCCAATCTGCATCTATTCCACACTGACAACCCTGGCAGCCCTTTTCATGTTATGCCTGCAATTCCCCAGACAACCTCTGCAGCAGCCACGAGTGCTCCAATTGCTTCCCTGTGTTTCCCTACTTAAGGGTCAACCTCCCATGATACAGGGCTGTTGCATTGCCAGGATTCAAGCATTGATCCATTGTCAACCTATTGCAGGAAGTTTCCCCAGCATCCTGCTCCAAGCCGTGTCCTGTGTTCCCCAGTATCTTGCCCCAAGCCATGCCTGTGTTCCCCTCGTATCCTGCTCCAAGTAGACTTGTGGACCGATTTTTTTTCTTTTCGGTTCGGTTCGGTTCGTTCGTATTTCGTAAATTTTCGTTTCGGCTCGTTTTGGCCGATTTCTGTTTCGGTTCGTTTCGTTTTCGTTTCGTTTTTCGTATCGACTTTTTTTCGTAATTTCGGAAATTTTCATGTTTTCGGAACGTCTGTTCTCCTCGCTTCAAAGTGTCTATTCGTTTTGACGTAAACTAATGGTTTTTCGGATCCGATATTTCTGTCGATACGATAATTCTGTCGATGCGATAATTCTGCCATTGAGATTTCTCATGTTTTACAAGAAGGATACATTGAGATTTCCCATGTTTTACAAGAAGGATACATTGAGATTTCTCATGTTTTACAAGCAGGATACATTGAGATGGGAATGATACAAAATTACAGAATCAGCGATATAACCAAAAAATACGTTGTCCAAAATTACTGAAATGGAACCGAAATCAGGAATGGAGCCGAAATTACGAATGGAACGAAAATGATTTTCGATTTTACACATTTCTAGTCCATTCGAAAATTCCAAACAAATTTTCGGATCTGAAAATTTTCGTAAAATCGGCCGAATCCGAATGCATGAATCGGGAAATTACATGAAAATTCCGAAAGTCCGAAACCCGAAACGCACATCCCTAGCTCCAAGTCGTGTCCTGTGTTCCCCCAGCATCCTGCTCCAAGCCGTGTCCTGTGTTCCCCAGTATCTTGCCTCAAGCCATGTCCTGTGTTCCCACAGTATCCTACTCCAAGCCATGTTCTGTGTTCCCCCCAGTATCCTGCTCCAAGCCGTGTACTGTGGTCCCCCATTATCTTGCTCCAAGCTGTGTCCTGTGTTCTCCCAGTATCCTGCTCCAAGACGTATCCTGTGTCAAGCCCCTTCAAGCCATGCCCTGTGTCAAGGCCCTCCAGCCGTGTCCTGTCAGCTATATACTCCACAACCTCTGCTACAGATTCCTGCATTTACCAGAGACTATCAGGTCTATTCACTAAAGGTGAAACTCAGGAGAATTGACTGGAGAAGAAAACATTCTAGGTCAAAATAGCCAAATCAGAAAAATGACCCCATTTATCTCACTTTACAAATCTGCTATTTGGTCTAGATTGTTCTCTTCTCCTGCCAATTCTCCTGAGTTTCACCTTTAATGAATAGACCTGTATATCTTTTGTATTCCGCCAGCCCTCTTCCTGTGTTTGTCTTCCCTGTGCCCTAGCCCAGTCATTCCTGTCCAATCCCTCTTGTCTATATATCTATATATTGACTGTTCTTTAAGAATAAACCCCCTTTGTACTGCAAATCCTGTCTGTTTGCCTCTTTATCACTGCGTAGTGGGCTCATCTCCTCACCTACCAGTCCTGATCCCTAACAAATACTGTATTATGATAGAATCTTGTTTGCACATTGAGGGGCCCCTCCATACTAACAAGGTATCATTTGTAGATCTGCCTCAGGAAGTCCAGATCGGCAGTGAGTACTCAACCTTGTGTCATTCTAATTCCGTTTGCCCATCTCCGATTTAGTTTGGGGATGCTTGCTCGAACTCGCATCGTTCTAGCAATGCTTGCCTGACTTCACGTCACACTCATGATGCATACATGTGTCATTTTCTGAGATGCCAAACACCTTAAACTCAAGCACCTAAAACATAATATTCCACGGTAATTTCATAAATCTAGAGATCTAAACTATTGGTCAATACTGGCCTCTTTGATCATACAACTCAACCAGTTAACTCCAATTTCCTTTGGGGCATAGAACGATGGGTTGTCTGATCACATTAAAGCATCTTCATTTATAAACCAAAATCTGATATAGAAATTGGCCAGACCAGAGTTATGTCCACACATAAGGAAAGTACAGGTTATATGACTGTAACCGCTTACTGGATATGGTTCCCATTAATATGTAGGATGATGCAGCAGGTGTCCTCACTCACAACCTTTACTCCTGCAACAACAATGCATGGCTATGATTTAAAGCTTCTTATAAATGAATTTTATGGCCCTTCTGCATTTGACTGTTCCAAATACAAGATGAAGGGTAAATGTTTTCTACCATTTCTTTTCTAGAAATACATACAGTGGCAAGAAAAAGTATGTGAACCCTTTGGGATTACGTGGAGTTTTGCATGAATTGGTCATAAAATGTGCTCTGATCTTCATCTAAGTCACAACAATTTGAAAAACACAGTCTGCTTAAAATAATACAACACAAACATTATATGTTTTCATGCTTTTATTGAACAAATCATGTAAACATTCACAGTGCAGGGTGGAAAAAGTATGTGAACCTTTAGACTTAATAACTGGTTGACTCTCCTTTGGCAGCAATAACCTCAACCAAACGTTTCCTGTAGTTGCAGATCAGACCTGCACAATGATCTGGAGTAATTTTGGACCTCTCTTCTTCACAAAACTGTTTCAGTGTAGCAATATTCTTGGGATGTCTGGTGTGAATCGCTCTCTTAAGGTCATGCCCCAGCATTTCAATCAGGTTGAGGTCAGGACTCTGACTGGGCCACTCCAGAAGGTGTATTTTGTTTTGTTGAAGCCATTCTTTTGTTGAATTACTTGTATGCTTTGGGTCATTGTCCTGTTGCATCACCCATCCTCTACGGAGCTTCAGTTGGCGGACAGATGGTCTTACGTTTTCCTGCAAAATGTCTTGATAAACTCTGGAATTCATTTTTCCATCAATGACAACAATCCGTCCAGGCCCTGAGGCAGCAAAGCAGCCCCAAACCATGATGCTCCCTCCACCATGTTTTACAGTGGGGATGAGGTTTTGATGTTGGTGTGCTGTGCCTCTTTTTCTCCACACATACAGGGTTATTCAGAGAGCGTGAAAAGCAGGAGAATAACTGGAGAATGAAAAATTCTAGGTCAAAATAGCCAAACCAGAAAAATTCTCCCTTTCATCTCACTTTCCAAATCGGCTATTTTGACCTAGAATTTTTCATTCTCCAGTTATTCTCCTGCTTTTCACGCTCTCTTAATAACCCTGAGAGTGTTGTGTGTTTTTTCCAAACAACTCAATTTTGGTTTCATCTGTCCACAGAATATTTTAACAGTAGTGCTGTGGAGCATCCAGGTGCTCTTTTGCAAACTTCAAACGTACTGCAATATTCTTTTTGGACAGCAATGGCTTCCTCCGTGGTGTCCACCCATGTACTCCATTCTTGTTTAATGTTTTCCTTATGGTAGATGTGTCAACAAAAATGTTAGCATGTGCCAGAGATTTCTGTAAGTCTTTAGCTGACACTCTAGGATTCTTCTTTACCTCATTAAGCATTCTGTGCTGTGCTCTTGCAGTCATATTTACAGGACGGCCACGCCTAAGGAGAGTAGCAACATTGCTGAACTTTCTCCATTTGTAGACAGTCTGTCTTACCATGGACACATGAACATCAAGGCTTTTGGAGATACTTTTGTAACCCTTTCCAGCTTCATGCAAGTCAACAATTTTTGATCATAGGTCTTCTGAGAGCTCTTTTCTGCGAGGCATGGTTCACATCAGGCAGTGCTTCTTGAAACCAGTAAACCCAAAACGGGTGTGTGTTTTTAAAGGGCAGGACAGCTTTCAGCAACACATCCAATAATATCACACTGATTGGACTCAAGGTTGGCTCACTCCTGGCTCCATTTAGCTCTTGGAGAAGTCATTAGGCTAGGGGTTGACATACTTTTTCCACCCTGCACTGTGAATGTTTACATGTTATGTTCAATAAACACATGAAAACATATAATGTTTGTGTTGTATTATTTTAAGCAGACTGTGTTTTTCAAATTGTTGTGACTTAGATGAAGATCAGAGCACATTTTATGACCAATTCATGCAAAACTCAACGTAATCCCAAAGGGTTCACATACTTTTTCTTGCCACTGTATGTGTCTACTGTCAAAACCAGTGTTGATGCTGCTTGGACCCTTTTTGGCTGCATTATTGAGCCTTCTAGTTTTAGTCCGTCTCAACCTATCTCTAAATCCCTTAAACAAATACAAACTACGGATTTTCTTTTATTTATTTAGATTTTTTTGTACTTCTGCAAAAGATATTCATCACAGACTTCTGTATCACATTCATACTTTTTTCCTTGCAATCCAATGGGAGTCTTACGCGTAGAACATGTTTCAAAAGCAATAGCTGTTACAGCTCCAGTTCTCAAGATCTATGATCCATAATTCCATGCATACTTGATACATACAAATCAGAACATACTTCTGGGGTTTCCTCTTCCAAAGACACAATAAATCCTGTTGACTATTACTTAAGAAGACTCCTGCCAGTAAAGTTTTATTACTATGTTTTTGATTAAGAACATTTGATCATCGAAATCGCCTTGGGGTGGGTGTTTATATGAATTAATATTTTATGCTTTTTATACCGTAACAAACCATAAAAATAATGCTTCATAAGCAGGTAATGCTGCAAAACAAATCCACATATCACTTTGACTCCAAAAATGTTAAAGAGGATGCTGTTTCACAGCAAGTTTTTTTTGCTATATTTCTAACATGAACACAATATTTCTCACCACGATTAATTGTTGTAATCCTGACTATCTCTATCCTTATTAGACGTATTTAAAAATATAAAAACATACAAGTACGTTAACATATATGCAATTCTAAGCCATGCATTAATCAAACTAACTTAAGGGAAGCCTTCAGGATACAAGAGTAAATAAAAGAGAATCGCAAATGAGATTAATTTGCTTCACAACTGCAACACATTAAAACTTTGTGTACAGAAGAAGTAGGTAGCTCCAGATAGATTTTTATTTGATGCACAATTGTTCCCTGAACAAAGTGAATATACAGCTTTAATGAATCTCACTGCTTGCAGTGATGCATTTTAGTAAATCTAACCCAATATCTTTCTATGTTCTGCAGATTTTTTTTCCTTTTGCCTTTTTTTAAATAAAGCAGAGTAGAAAAGGTACGTTTGTTTGATCATTTACCTCTACCAGATCTAAAAAGTGTTTTCCAGGAGGAAATACCATGGGACTTCTTTCAGATTTCTCTAATTTTCAGTTTTGTCTAGGGATAGGTCAGTACAATAATATGTTAAATTATGATTCCAGCATCATAGATCTGCCTCATTTTTAAGTGTAACACATTGCTTCCCACACAAAAGGAAGATCTATGGTTTCAAATACTATTTTATGGAAGAAACCATATAAAAAGGATCATTTTCACTAGCCATTATTTAGACAGAATTATCAATTCAAGGTTTTCTCATATTGAATGTAATGGCATAATCCAATTTTGAAACTAAAGTGTTTTTATACAGAAGTTTATAATATACTGTATTCTTCTAAATATGAAGTTTTACAAAAATCTTATGCCATCTCCAATGGACTAATGCCACTGTCTAATGTGGGGAATATCTGAATTCCATTGAAATAGAATAGTGAGATCACTGATAATTTATTGTATAGCTAGTAAATAAAGGGAACAATTAAAACAATATAAAACAGTAATGCAACACAACTTACAGCCAACATAAATCCCCCAATAAAAAGTGATCATATGTGTTTTGACTCCCCACCCTAAACAAAAAAACACAAGTTTTTAGTCTACTTTAATGGGCACTCTCAAGCCTCAGACGCACCTCTTCAAGGCAAACCTTTTAAGGTTGGTTCTAACCTAATTACAATACAAAGTCTCTGGCGGGGATCTTGAGACTTTAATAGCCAATTATGGCTGGGGTCAGACGTGCATTTTTAAGAGCAGAGGAACGTCTGTGAGAGTGGACTTTCCTTCCACTCGACGCCCATCTGGCCGCCTCGCTGAGTGCAGTTAGTACGCTCAGCGCTGCAAGGCTCTATCCTCCTATGGACAATTGCCCTTTGCAGCCCTGTCCAATGCGCGTCTAGAGTTTCGACCGGGAGGCTTTTGGCACGTCCACTTGTAGCACACTGCAGCATGTGACCAGCCCCGTCGAAGCGTCACAACGCTGCGATGGACGCCGGTAGGCACGTAAGTACAGGCGCACTTAGCCTAAATAAACTAAAAGCATCTGTTGTCTTTTTTGCTTACTGTGGATATATGGAGAGTCAACACACAGGCTATTCACGAGCAGATCAGATGAATTTTGTTCTTAACTGTACCTCACAGACATCATAACTAATCAGTTTAAAGGTAAATAAGACATAAAATGCCTCTTGGTCGTTATAACCTTTGTTTCAACCTGAACTCTCTAATCTCTATTTAATTAGATTACATTGAGGTACATAATAATAATATTATTTGATTATAGAGGAAATAAATTCTCAGATCAGCAAACAGAACTACAATCCTGAATAGAAATAATGTTGAAAACTCTGAAACCCAGGAATAGAAATAGTTTTATAATGACATAGCTGACAATCAACAACAGTAGAATGTTTCCATATATAGTTATGTTATTTAGTGGCACAGCTTAGTCCAGGTTCTGCCAACTTCATGTCCCAGAGAAATACAATTACTGTAAAGGCAGCATTAAGAAATGAAAGTGTAAATATCAGCATCGCTATTTGGCAACAGCTAAGAATCCTCCATAGCATCTGGATTATTATGATTAGAGACATCTAAAATATTTATGCTGAGAAATGTAAATGGTAATTGAAGGATACAGCACAGAGCTCTGAGTTTAAGTAACAGAGATTTCTATTGGTGATGGGATAATTGAATCACAGGAGAAAAAATCATGAGAGGATATTGGCTAGCACAGAGTTACTTTGATGATCAAATGTATATAGTAGTTTACAGATAATCAGATAGTTGAAATGTTCTGCAGACAGCGGTAAGGAGTTCATTAACGGCCGGTTTATACACAATGGCAATGCATGACAAGAACTGTTTTGTCAAGCAATATTGCATGATAAGATTCCCATTTCTTGCTTACTGTAGTCATTCACAAGCCAAGCCTGGAAAATGTAAACAATAGCAGTTCTGAGACGTTTAAATAGCTGTCCTTTAACCCCTTCACTATCATGCACTTTTTGTTGAAATTGTTTTTATCATATTAATTTGAAACATGAGATGTCAAAATTACAATTAAATATAGGGTAAAATAGAATTTTTGCATATACATTATTGTTTTAAGTAGTTTTATTGTTGGAAGGAAATATTCTAAACTCTAGGCCTTACACAAATTCACACAAGGACTTCATTATTGGCATTTGGGCAGAAATGGCCTCTGCCTCTGTAACAGAAATTGGGGTTGACTGGTCTCTGGGCTGCTTGAGGACCAGTCCCCAACCTGCTACAGCACGAATTTTGGTTTACCTGTGGTTCCTCAGTGTGCTCCCATTGTGCTTGGGCACGAATGATGGCAAGGCATCTGGGTCTCGGGTGGTTGCAGTACGTGACCCAAATGCTAAAGCAAGGCATCCCATGTCATTGCCCTTCAGTATGCCTGTGGGTAGTCCTTCCATAATACCCACTTCAACGTCTCTTTTGCCGGCACCCCAGTCCAAATGGACTCTAGCAGTAGGTAGTTTATGAACTGCCCCACCTGCTACATGAACAGGGACGTAGCACCCAGTCTTTTGGTGGGCTCGCACTCTTTTAGGTTATATTAAAGTTAATCTAGTCCCAGTGTCTCAAACACCTTCGATGGGTAGACACCCCAGAAAAACTATTTGCTGTTGTTTTTCTTGGTTGTCATGGCTGACAGCCTTCTGGGGTTTCACTTCATGGTGTACACTCCATACTTCAGGTACACTGAAGGGGAAGACTCCAGGTCAATTAGTGGTAGTTGTGCCTGGGCCTGGTTATGGTCTGGAACTGTTTCTGTAAAGTAATGGGCACTCTGCCGCAGGGTCCCAACTCCTGGTCTGACATGAAGAGCAGTATTCTGAGGGCAATTATGTCTACTGTCCCCAATTGATTACATAGGTAGCATTTTAATCCAGGGGTTCTACTGGGCAGGTTAGATGTTTTGGCCAAGAGAGTGTTATTGAGCCTGGCTCAAGTTGAGGAACTGGTGACAATAGGATGACAAGGTTGAACTGGATGAAGGACAGATTATTTTTTACTGTTTCATCATGTGTCCAGGAACTGGATGAAGGACAGATGATTTCTTTCTGTTTCATCATGTGTCCAGGAACTGGTCTGCCAACTTGGCAGTCTACTCCACTGTGAGTGGTTTTCGTTCTTTCACCCACTCCTTTACTTCTTCTAGAGCCATATGCTGGAAAAATTGCTCCAGACCGACAAGCTGAAGTACCTCCCCCATTGTGGACACTTGACATCCCTGCCACCAACTCGAAACGGCTTGGTATAGTCTCTAAATATATTTACCACAGCATATTTACTGCCTCTTTCCAGCTCCCGAAACTTTCATCAATACGCTTCAGGAGTCTTGACGTACCAGGCTAACAGTCTTTCTTTCACAGTGGCATAGTCTTTGCCCAAGTGATCAGGTACGGCCCGGTAGGCCTCAGCAGCTCAGCTAGTAAGAGTGACCCAATATTAAGGATCAATTCCATGAAGGTCACACTGCTGATCAAAATCCTGTACCCGTCAATGGACCCTAGTTTGCGTTAACATGGGGAAGCTAATGGGGAAAATCTGCACCTGCAGATGTACCTGTTGCGTCACCATGATAACGCAATATAAACACAAACAGCTCATAAATGTAAAAACAGCAGTGGTTACTTTCGGACAGACAATGGTAAAATCGCCTGGTCACTATGGGTTTAAGAAACTATTGTCTATTTTACATACCTCTCTGAATTTTCTTGCACTTCATCTGTTTTGTTTATCCTTCTGATCCTTTTGATTTGTCTTCAGCCTTATTTATAAAAGATAATAACAGAAGGAAATATATTGAGATTCTCTTGGTTTCAAGCATGCCCTTGAATCAGAAAGAAAACCATTGTTACAATGTTATGCATACATGTATTTTTTCTCATCTCTGTTTAATTTCATCTCTGTTCATGTATAGCTACAAATGTTCATTTTATGCATCATGAATAAATTCATCTCACACTTAACGTTATCTCAGCTACCCATCCTTTTAATCTCATTTACTGAAACTGCTGAACCATTTGCAAAACTTATTAACACAAACTATAAATAGAATTGAGAGTAAGCGCTATTAAATACTGTAAAAAAAATGTGTTATCTTCAGTTGACAAATCCCTTTGGATATTAGGTTATTTGTATTTTTGACAGACATTATGGTTCTCTGTTTATGGTAGCTGATATCAGAAATATAAGTGAAAGTAATAATACTCAGTTGACAATTTTGCAACGGCTTATCTTAGATTCACATGTGAGCGTATTATTTGTTATGGGGATAGGCAAAGACTTCCAAATCTGATTTGTGAGAACGTTTGCATAGCTGCTTCTTTTTTTATGCATATAATTATACAAAACATGAAGGAGTATATTTTCAAAATTATTTATCCAAAATTTTATAGTTTAGGATTTTCCTTTGAAATGGTACATGTGGCCATCCTAACACTTTGGGCACTATCGCCTGGTGTGGGCTAACGTTAGAGTTGGCATGTTTTTGTGTTAGCGCCAGGTTAATTCAGTCTAGCGCCTGACAAACCGTTTACCTCTCCCTACAAATGGAGAAAACATAATAATTTGCGATTTGTAGCGCAAGCTTACTGTACGTACCGCGTCCTATATTTAACTTTGGGAGCGTTAGAGAGCTCTAGTGCTTTAGTAACTAATAAATCACTTGGTGCCTGCGCTAATTTCTGGACAGACGGTAATCGCAAAATTTTACTTACTGCTCAACTCAGGTCATAACTAAAAAAAAACATAAAACAGGTCCTCCTTACCCAAAAATTAACAGACAATTGAAATTAATGCAGCAAAGTTGTTCTTCTGGCTCCAAACACCATAGTAATGGATCTGGTCAGCAATGTCGCTGCTGTTGCAGTAGGCTCTATTATGATATACAGTATATGTATCCTTTATTCACACATACCCTAATTCTAATATATTGTCTAGTTTTATACAAGTTATGCTGGGGGTTATTCATAGTATGCAAGCGGTTGATTATTAGGGTGACCGTGTGGACCATGTTTAAAGGGACACATGGATAAGTCTTTCCCTGAAACAAGTATTATTTATATGCTGCAGCAGGAAAATTATTGTCGCTCATCTGGCCTTCCTTTTGGATCTATTAAATGCGGTGTAATGATTCTACATGCTGTCGGGCGGCATTTATCATGCAGTGCCCATCAGCCTTAATTTATATATGTGTGCATATAAACATGGATAATATGGCCACCTTGGAGGATTTTAATAATGCAGGGGTGTGAGCAGGGCCGGTGCTAGACTATTTTGCGCCCTAGGCAAGACTGGCTACTTGCACCCCCCCAAAAAAAAAGAAAGCTCACAAGGGTATATTTGCCCCCTAGCTCACGCATGGATATATTGCCCAAGCTCTTACATGGGTATATTTGCCCTTAGCTCACTGAGCACCTCATCTGCTCTCCAACTCCTTCACGCCAGCGACTCACGCTAAATTTCCTCTTTAGCGATGGGGTTTTAGCTCACACCAGCTGATAGGGCTCTTCATGTTTTGTATGCTATATTTGTTTAAGCTAATAATTTAGTATTGTGTTCTCATATGTGGAGCCCATGAATGACTTTAGTTTCTAGACATTTAAAGAGAATAAAATTGTAGGCCAAATTAATCAAGTTAAAGGAATATTGAAGTTGTAAAATAAAAATCTAATTCAGTAATATTTGTTTCAGGTATATTATCAGACATCCTCAGCATCTCTTTCTCAATTCACTACATTCTCAATAGCAAAGCCAAGCTATGTAAAATTCATTAGCAAACTGAATTACATCATGAAAGGAAATATTAAAATCTAAATGTGAATATACTTTGAAAACAGTTTCAAAAAAGTTATTTTTCAGCTGAAGTTTCCATCTTGATTTATAGCATGTATTAACTTAAAAAGATAAATCTTGTTTAGAGTTTCTATATTTTTCTGTGAAAGACCCACTCTATGAAGTGATTGTAGAGGAGAATTCTGTTATTGGAAGAACATCAACATCCATTCTCTGGGACAAGTTTATGAGATATGTTTATGATAAGTATATTATTATATATTTTTTTCATTATCCGGGTTATTCAGAGAGAGGTGAAAACCAGGAGAATGACTGGAGAAGTGAAAATTCTAGGTCAAAATAGCCAATTTGGAAAGTGAGATAAATGAGAGAATTTTTCTGGTTCGGCAACTCTTGACCTCGAATTTTCACTTCTCCAGTCATTATTATTATTATTATTATTATTCTTTATTTATAAAGCGCCAGCATATTCCGCAGCGCTGTACAATAAGCACAGTATAGACAGGGTTACAATACATTGAACAACATTTGACAAACAGTACAGGAGGAGATGAGGGCCCTATTCCCGTAGGAACTCACAATCTAGGAGGGTTGGGGTTGGAAACAGGAGGAGAGGACTGCAAGGTGAGAGTGATTGATGGTTGCGTCAGTGAGTTGGGGGGTCGGCTTCCCTAAATAGGAATGTTTTCAGGGAGCGTTTGAAGGAAGAGAAGTTAGGGGAAAGTCTGACAGTACGAGGGAGAGCGTTCCAGAGAGTGGGGGCTGCGCGTGAGAAATCCTGCAGTCTATCATGGGAAGAGGTGATGCGGTGAGAAGCTAGGCGCAGGTCACTGTTTGACCTTAGGGAGCGGGCTGGGGTGTATTTGGTGATTAGTGAGGACAGGTAGTGGGGAGCTGAGTTAGTGAGGCTTTTGTAGGTAAGGATAAGGATTTTGAACTTAATTCTGCAGTGGATGGGGAGCCAGTGAAGGGACTCGCAGAGGGGAGCGGCAGAGACAGAGCGGCGGGTGAGGTGAATTAGCCTGGCGGAGGCGTTCAGGATGGATTGTAGGGGGAGAGGCGGGACAGAGGGAGGCCAGATAAGAGATTATTGCAATAGTCGAGTCGGGAGATTACCAGGGCGTGTATGAGTTGTTTTTGGCGACAGCGGTAAGAAATGGCCGAATTCTGTAAATATTCCGCAGTTGGTATCGGCAGGAGGAGGAAAGAGACTTGATGTGGGGGATGAAGGAAAGAGCAGAGTCAAGTGTAACTCCAAGACAGCGAACTTGGTTTGATGGGGAGATGGTGATACCCTCCACCGTGATCGAGAAGTCAGGAGGTGGGGCGGCATTAGAGGGAGGAATAAGTAGGAGCTCAGTCTTTGACATGTTGATCTTTAGGTGGTGGGAGGCCATCCAGGAGGAGATGCCAGATAAACAGTCACTGACTTTGGAAAGGACAGGGAGAGAGATCAGGGGTAGAGAGGTAGATCTGAGTGTCATCAGCGTAGAGGTGGTAATTAAAGCCAAAGCTGTTGATGATTTTGCCCAGGAGGAGGTGTAGATGGAAAAGAGCAGAGGACCAAGGACAGAGCCTTGAGGTACACCAACAGATAGAGGCAATGAGGAGGAGGAGTTACCAGCAAAGGACACACAGAAGGACCTGTTGGATAAATAGGAGTCAATCCAAGCAAGTGCAGTGTCACCGAGACCCAGAGAGTTGAGGGTCAGTAGAAGGAGGGGTGGTCAACAGTGTCAAAAGCAGCCGAGAGGTCAAGCAGGATGAGAATAGAATAGTGGCCGTGTTTTTTAGCAGTTAGGAGGTCGTTGGTGACTTTGGTGAGGGCAGTTTCAGTTGAGTGTAGGGGACGGAAGCCAGATTGCAGGGGGTCAAGTAGGGAATTGGAGGACAGGAAGATGGAGAGGCGGTTGAAGACTAGTTTTTCTAAGAGCTTAGAGGTAAAGGGAAGCAGGGATACAGGACGGTAGTTGGATGGAGAGTTGGGATCTAGTCATTCTCCTGAGGTTCACCTTTCTTTGAATAAACCTGTAAGTAAATCAGCAACAAGCCAAGAAAAAGACATTTGTAGATTGCACGTTCTTGCTTTTTGAGTGCCCAGAGATTTAAGCACATATAAAATGGGTAGGGAGGAGCCGAACGCCCCCGTGTTCGGTTCAACTTCGAACTCGAATAATTTCAAAAGTTCGAGTTCGAACTCGAACACGATCCGAACTCAATGCAAGTCAATGGGACCCGAACGTTCGATTTTTAGAGTGCCCTCCAAGAGGGCATATATGCTAGATATATGCCATAAAAAGGTGTATGGGGGTCCGGGTAGTGCCCTGGGGGACAGGAAACAAGGACAAAAAGTTTTTAAAAAAAATGTTTTTAAAGGAACAGTGAGTTTTCCATGAAATCAAGGTTAAGAATAAAAATGAAAAATTCCTTCAAATATCGTGCCTAGGAGGTCCCCATAACCTGCCCGTGAAGTGGCGGATTTGTAGGATGTATAGAAACATTTAAAAACAAAAAAATGACATTTCAAATGACGGTAAATGGTTTTCCTTTAATCTATTCATAAACAACTGCTTGGGGTGGCAGCCTGTATGAAAAGAAGAGACGTTTTAGGACACGCAGAACAAGTTTAGTGATTTTTTTGGATAAATTATGGTGAAACATATGCAGGCTTTGGATGAAAGTAACAATAGGTGCTTTAAAATTGGGCCTTTAGTGTTGACAACAGTGCCATCACACCGTAACCCCTCTGTGGTATTGTGGAAGAGTGCAGGGTTGGACCCTGCGGTCCAATATTAAAATGATATGAATCTGGTACAGGCGTCAGTGGCAGTGCACCCAAATATTTTACCTTTGGTGGCAGCAAGTGCCTTCACACCGTAACCCCTCTGTGATATTGTGGAAGAGTGCAGTGGTGGACTCTGAGGTCCAATATTAAAATGATATGAATCTGGTATAGGCGTCAGTGGCAGTGCACCCAAATATTGTGCCTTTGGTGGCAGCAAGTGCCTTCACACCGTAAGTAACCCCTCTGTGGTATTGTGGAAGAGTGCAGGCTTGGACCCTGAGGTCCAATATTAAAATGATATGAATCTGGTATAGGCATCAGTGGCAGTGCACCCAAATATTGTGCCTTTGGTGGCAGCAAGTGCCTTCACACCATAAGTCAGTGGTTCTCAACCTGTGGACCATCAGAACCCACAATTATCCTTGGTCATTAAGTCGCAACCCAAAAATAATAATTGAATTTCTAAAACATTAGAGTTTATTCCACAAAACAGCGTGTGCAATATTCTACAATGTATGCACTTTTTAAACAATTTTGTAAACAAACAGGGATTCTTTCCAAGATTGATAGAGCAGTAATCACAGCACCAGTGAAAACGAAAGTGCCGTTGAGGCAAAAACCCAATAAGATAAACTGTAATTGAAATTAATTAGAATTTAAGGGAAAAGTGGGGATGCTTCTTGCTCTTAATAAGTGTCTCAAAGTGTGGGGTGATGGTAGACAAAGAAACTCTAATTTAAATCACTACTGAATGAATAATAAAATATTGTAAAAAACTTAAACTCATCTAGTCCATGCTCCCCCACTGTCTGTCTCTGCCGCTGCGCACATTATTTTTTTGCAGCAGCCTGCCCTCCCTGAGCCCAGGCATGTGCTGGCCATAGGGACTACAGGGAGATTCCCAGTGGGCCAATGGCTCAGTGAGAATGCTGGGTCACCGCATGGCTCATGCTGCCCTTAATGGGTGAGGTAAGAACTTCCTGTCCGTAAAACAGATGCAGTCTGCCCTAGTCTCATATTGGAGCCACCATGCCAATGAGACCGCTGCACATACACCTCACTTTAAGACATGGTGCGCGCTCAACCTCAGTGCCACTGCATTGCTTTACCCAATCATTCTACAGCAGCTCCGGTGTCTGCAGAGTGATTGGTTGAGTGATCCTGATGGTTTATATACTATTTTTGTGTGTATGTGCATAATTAAAGTGGGCTGCTCTGGATGAAGTCCAGGGTTGACTTTTTATCCCTGTCCAGCCCTGCCTGAGCCTACGCACTTTGCGTAGCTGAACTCTATGCTAATCACATAAGTTCAAGCTGGCCAAGAGAATGAGAAGTCTGCAGCGCGTGTCTGGCGCTGCCTACTTCCTGAACCTACGCTCTTTAGTACCTCAGAGAGAGGCTGAAGAGCAATGGAATAGCTTGGACTAATGTCCATCATTTGTCCAAGCCATTCAAAAAGCCTCCATGGGAGACTGCCCTATATAAATATACTTTTCATCACTGAAATGTGCATTGTGCACAGTGGCTCCTGGTGTTGGGAGTACAGTGAGTGCCACTAGTCTCTGAGTCCCACCCCACACCTCCCATTACAGACCCCCCCACCTTGCCAATACAGAGTATTTTACCTGATGCAGCGGGTCCCAGATGGTGCCTGGGAACATTCAGAGGTAGCTGTGCCGCCTGGGACCTGCTGCTGCAGGTAAAATGCATCAGCGGGTCCCAGGCATTAGAGAGGCCTGGGGGCACTTGCCCCGTGACCCAGTCCACCCCTGGTCACGACCCACTTTTGGGTCACGACCCACCACTTGAGAAACACTGTCGTAAGTAACCTCTCTGTGGTATTGTGGAAGAGTGCAGTGGTGGAGGTTTTGGGAATGCAGAAGAGATCCCCGATCTATTCAGTTACGTCAGCAACTGTCTTCACAACGTAACCCTTTTGTGGTATTGTGGAAGAGTGCAGGGTTGTACCCTGCGGTTCACAAAATTGAAATTATATAAATCTGGTACAGGCGTTTTTGTGAATGCAGAAGAGATCCCCGATCTATTCCGTTACGTCAGCATCAGGGGATTGATAGCTGCTGATGCAGGACTGATTCATTTTTTTAAATGTCAGCCGGTCTACAGAGTCGGTGGACAGACGCACTCTTTTGTCTGTGACAAAACCTCCAGTGGCACTGAACATCCTTTCAGAAAGCACGCTGGAAGAAGGGCAACCTAGTAGCTGCATAGCATATTGGCTAAGTTCTGGCCAGTGATCCAATCTCGACATCCAGTAAGCCAGTGGATCATCTGCTGTAAAGGTATCCAGGTCTGCCCTTGCCCCTAGGTAGTCCTGCAATATACGGTGAAGACGCTGGCAATGGGTGCCTACATTTGACGTCCCTGGGCGTCATGGACTTAAATTTTTTAAAAAGGCATCAGTCAAGCGGCCCTGGCCTTCACCGCTCTTCCTCTGATCATCCACAGCCTCAGAAGCACCTGTGTCATCACTTGGTAACCTACCAGTGCCTGGAAAGGTGTTACACAAGTGTCGCTTTAGAGCGTCCTCAAGTTGTTTCATCCTGTCCTCCCTCTGTGCGGGCAGGATGAGCTCTGCAACTTTACCCTTGTATCGTGGATCAAGAAGGCCTGCCAACCAGTAATGGTCCCTCTCCTTGATAGCACGAATCCTGGGGTCCTTTAGCAGGCTTTGCATGATAAGGGAGCCCATGAAGTATAGGTTGGAGGTGGCATTAGCTTCTGAGTCTTCCTGGTCAATGAGGATGACCCCATCATGCACTTCCTCCTCCCAGCCATGTACTAGTCCTTGGGTTTCTGGGCACACAAAACCCTCCCGTGAGGAATCCCCACCTTCAATGCCCCTACTACTTAAATATTCCTCCTCATCCTCCTCCTGTCTGATCTGAGGATCCGCAGGAATGCTGTCTGCGTAAAGACTGGGGCCTTGAGAGCTAGGGAAGGCCTCCTCTTCCTCCCGCTGCTCTGCCTCTAGTGCCACATCTATAATTCCCCACAGAGTGCGCTCCAGCAGGAACACTAAAGGAATTGTGTCACTGATGCATGCACTGTCCCTGCTCACCATCCTAGTTGCCTCCTCAAATGGTGACAGTACAGTGCATGCATCCTTGATCATCAGCCACTGCGGGGGGAAAAAAATTGACCTGAACCTGTACTTGTGCCATACTCACACAGGTACTCGTTGATGGCCCGCTGCTGCTTGTGCAGACGCTGCAGCATTGCTAATGTCGAGTTCCACCTCGTGGGCATGTCACAGATCAGACGGTTTGTGGGAAGGTGGAATTCTCTTTGAATTTCTGCCAGGCGAACACTTGCTGGGAATGACCATCTGAAGTGGCTGCAGACTTTTCTGGCATGGCTGAGAAGCTCTACCAGCCCTGGGTACCTGGTTAGGAAATGCTGTACCCAGGGGTCAAGTCCTGGGAAAAAAAGTGAGGGAACTCACCCACGAATTCCACAACCCCTATTACCTGAAGAAAAAATATCTATATCACGAGTACAGCAGTACGTGGTGATACCATTTTTATTGGGTTACCATTACATTTAAAAGACAAGCTTTCAAGAGTTTAAACTGGAAACTATACTGATCAGTGAAAGGTATCACTACGTACAGGTATACTCGTGATTTTGGCAACTGGACTAACGCATTTTATGTATTATACATCACATCCATATATATCTATCTATCCAGGCACAAACCCCCCAGAATTATATACACGGACACAGACCCCCAGAATTACATACACAGGCACTGGACCCCCAGAATAACATACACAACACTGAACCCCCAGAATAATATACACAGCACTGAGCCTCCAGAATAATATACACAGTACTGAGCCCAAAGAATAATACAGTATATCCAGCACTGGACCCCTAGAATAATATACACAGCACTGAGCCCCAGAATAATATACACAGCACTGAGCCCCAGAATAATATACCCAGCACTGGTTATATGGATATATTTGCCCCCAGCTCACATGGATATATTTGCCCCAGCTCATATGGGTATATACTGCCCCAGCTCACATGGATATATTTTCCCCAGTTCACATAAATATAATTGCCCCCAGTTCACTTGGATATTATTGACCCCAGCTCATATGGGTATATCTTTCCCCAGTTCATATGGATATGCCCCAGCTCATGGATATGCCCCCAGCTCTCATGGATATGCCCCAGCTCTCATGGATATTGCCCCAGCTCTCATGGATATTGCCCCAGTTCTCATGGATATGCCCCAGCTCTCATGGATAATGCCCCAGCTCTCATGGATATGCCCCAACTCTCATGGATATGCCCCAGGTCTCATGGATAATGCCCCAGCTCTCATGGATATGCCCCCCAGCTCTCATGGATATGCCCCAGGTCTCATGGATATGCCCCCCAGCTCTCATGGATATGTCCCCCAGCTCTCATGGATATGTCCCCCAGCTCTCATGGATATGCCCCAGGTCTCATGGATATGCCACCCAGCTCTCATGGATATGCCCCCAGCTCTCATGGATATGCCCACCAGCTCTCATGGATATGCCCCCCAGGTCTCATGGATAATGCCCCAGCTCTCATGGATATGCCCCAGCTCTCATGGATAATACCCCAGCTCTCATGGATATGCCCCAACTCTCATGGATATGCCCCAGGTCTCATGGATAATGCCCCAGCTCTCATGGATATGCCCCCCAGCTCTCATGGATATGCCCCAGGTCTCATGGATATGCCACCCAGCTCTAATGGATAATACCCCAGCTCTCATGGATATGCCCCCGCTCTCATGGATAATACCCCAGCTCTCATGGATATGCCCCAACTCTCATGGATATGCCCCAGGTCTCATGGATAATGCCCCAGCTCTCATGGATATGCCCCCCAGCTCTCATGGATATGCCCCAGGTCTCATGGATATGCCACCCAGCTCTAATGGATAATACCCCAGCTCTCATGGATATGCCCCAGGTCTCATGGATATGCCCCCCAGCTCTCATGGATATGTCCCCCAGCTCTCATGGATATGTCCCCCAGCTCTCATGGATATGCCCCAGGTCTCATGGATATGCCCCCCAGCTCTCATGGATATGTCCCCCAGCTCTCATGGATATGCCCCAGCTCTCATGGATATGCCCCCCAGGTCTCATGGATAATGCCCCAGGTCTCATGGATATGCCCCAGGTCTCATGGATAATGCCCCAGCTCTCAAGGATATGCCCCAGTCTCATGGATATGCCCCAGGTCTCATGGATTTGCCCAAGTCTCATGGATATGCCCCAGGTCTCATGGATATTATTGCCCCAGCAGCTCAGGTCACCTCTCTGTGGGCCCGAAACGATGCAAGCCACCGCCGCACATTGCCGGTGGCTGCATGCTTCCTGCTAGAACGGCCGCTGACAGGAAGTGCAGCCGCTTGCCTGTGTTCGATGAAACAGCCAGCCGCAATCTCGCGAGATCGCGGCTGGCTGTTAGATCCCAGGCGAGTGGCTGCACTTCCTGTCAGCGGCCATTCTAGCAGGAAGCATGCAGATGCCAGCAATGTGCGGTGGCGGCCTGCTCAATCGTTTCTGCTCAGGCCACAGTGGGAACCTGCATTCCCGCAGCGTTCCCGCCGTGGGAGAAGTGCGGGAATGCCGTTCCCGCAGGACTCGAGCCCTGGCTGTACCACTAGATTTAGGATGTGTGCTAGGCATGGTACATGCAACAAATTACAATGCGTAGGGCAGAGAGAAGGTTGCTGCCATTATCACAGATGACCATTCCCAGCTGAAGCTGGCGTGGTGTTAACCATCTCTGCTCCTGACAGCATTTCTGGCCCGGTGCGGCTCCTGTCCCCTAAACAAACCAGCTCAAGCACAATATGCATCCTTTTGTTTGAGCCATTGCGTAGCCCCTGCCATGCGTCGGTTTAACTGCAACTTCGCCAGAGACAGAGAAGGAGGAGGAGGAAGAGGTGGTAGAGCAGACAGACCTCATATAAGCAGCTTTCTGGAGGTGTGGTGGATGAACAAGTTCCAGCACAGAGCCCTGTCCTGGATCCCTCCCAGCTGCAAGCAGAGTTACCCAGTGTGCCGTGAAGGAAATGTAATGGCCCTGTCCATGCTTGCTGGACCACGTGTTTAAAGTCATGTGCACCTTGCTGCTGACTGCCTTTCCCAATGACTCCTTAACATTGTCTTCCACGTGCTGGTATAGTGCTGGAATGGCCTTCCGTGAAAAGAAATGGTGTTTTGGAACCTGCCACTGTGGTACAGCATATTCGGCAAATTCACGGAAGGAAGCAGAGTCCACCAGCTGGATAGGCAGCAGCTGTAATGCAAGTAATTTTGCTAAGCTGGCATTTAGACACTGTGCTTGGGGATGGTTGGGACTATATTTTTTCTTACGCTGCAGCTGCTGGGGCAACGTAATCTGACTGCGTAAATCTTCAGCTGATGGGATGCTGTCACATTCTGAGGAAGGACCTGGTACACCCATTACTGTAGCATCATCCCTGTCAGTGGAGGTTGTAGGCAATGACATGGCAGGACATATAGTGGGGGTAGAGACAGATGAGGAGGAGGAGGAGAACCTATGCAAAGTGTTGTGGCAACGGGATGCATGGCAGGTGGTCATACACCTGGTACCCAAGTGTGGGATGTCTTTCCCACGCTTGATCCTCTTCTGACATAGATTACAAATGGCAACGGTGCTGTCTGTTGCACATTTCTTAAAGAACTGCCAGACCGCAGACTTCCTGTATATGTGCTTTGAGACAACAGCACTCTGCAGCTGACCTCTGATGCCTTGGACTGGCTACGGTTGCTCATAGAGGACGTTGTGCCTCGTGTTTGTTGTGCCTCCTCCTCACTTGACTCCTCTGTTCGATCAGGCACTCAGGTGGAGTCAGTGACCTCATAATCGTCATCACCCCCTATCTCCTCGTCACTGGAGCCAACTTGGCAGTATGCTGCAGCTGCTGGGGCAACATGAGTGCCAGTTATTTGTGTGTCACTGGCAACCCCCTCCCTCTAGGTTGATTATACTCCCTTCCTCAACCTCAGAGTTTGAATCAGAGCACTGTAGTTGCTGCGCATCCTCAAGCAGCATGTCACTGTCATTGTAGTCAAACGATTCAGCTGACTCCTCTGTGTATGTTGGTGAGGCTACGGCAGGAGTAGCTGTGGACATGGAGGCTGCATTAGATGCTTTGGCAGCTGAAGTGGACTGTAAACCACTACAAGCCTGGCTGGCAGAGGACTCAGAGGATGAGGATGGCCTGGTTAGCCAATCCTGCAAATCATCTGTATGTTGCTGCAGCATAAGATGGCCAGCACCAGTTAGAAAGGACAGGCGTGCCCCTGCAGAGGATGCACCATGTCCACGACGACCAGAGGCACAGCGTCCCGACACAGAGACACTGCTTGCCCTCTTATCTGTGTCTGGGAGCGTCTGCCTGTCCTTTTTGGTCTTTCTGACATCTCTCTTGTTCCTCCGTCGAATCGACGAGGACCATCTAGTCATCCATTTAGGTAATAGGGTGGGTCACGGTGAGTGCGTAGATGGCTTTCCAAACCAATTCACGCTCGAAATAGTCTCTGACAATGTGGACAGTGAATAGCCGCAGAAGATAGTAGTATATCACTACCTTTCCTGGCCAACCTTTTTTGCTCAGCTGCCGCTGCCCTGCTGGTTTCATAGGATTGAGCTCCGTTCTTAATAGCTGATCTCCACTTGGTTTTGTCCTGAGCAGCAAGCTCCCAGTTAATGGGGCTAATATTGAAGGCCTTTAGAGCTGCTTTCAGTGTGTCTTTGTAGCGCTTTTTTTGACCTCCTTGGGAGCGCTTGCCTTGTGTAAGTTCGCCAAATAACAACATCTTTGGAAGTTGATTGTCTTTCATACGAGCTACATGTCCTGCCCATCGTAATTGAGACTGCGCCAGGATGGTGAAGATGCTGGGTAGGTCCGCTCTAACAAGGACCTCGGTATCAGGCACTTTGTCTTGCCACTTAATACCAAGAAGTTTTCTAAGAGATGTTGTGTGAAAATGGTTTAATTTCTTGGCGTGACGCTGGTAGATTGTCCACGTTTCACAACCATGGAGCAACGTCGAAAGGACTGCTGCGCAATACACCTTGATCTTGGTTTTTTGTCTGATACCTCTCCTGCCCCACACATTTTTACGGAGTCTTCCAAATGCTGCGTTTGCTTTTGCGAGTCTAGCAATCAACTCGTCGTCCATGACGACAGATCTAGAAAGGATGCTGCCCAAGTACGTGAATTTGTCCACCGCGTTTAGACGCTGCCCACTGATGGTGATGCTGGGTTCAGCGTAAGGCTTCCTGGGAGCTGGCTGATACATCACTTCAGTTTTCTTTCTATTGATAGTGAGACCAAAGTTATTGCAGGAATCAGCAAAAATGTCAGCGCTGTGTTGCATATCGCCTTCCGAAGCAGCGTTGAGGGCACAGTCGTCTGCGAACAGAAGCTCATTTATGATGTTATGTTTGACCTTGGTTTTCGCTTGAAGCCTTCTAAGATTAAAAACTGATCCATCAGTATGAAATCGAATTGGCAAGCCCGTGGTGGATTCCTTGAACGTATCAGACAGCATTGCAGAATACATGATGCTGAAGAGTGTGGGAGCCAGGACACAGCCCTGCTTCACTCCATTTGTAACAGGAAATGCTTGAGATGATTGACCGTTTTCCTGGACTCGAGCCAACATGCCATCATGTAGCTGCCGGGTGATAGCGGTAAACTTGTCTGGGCATCCATACTTCTTCATGATTTTCCACAGGCCATCTCTGCTGACCGTGTCAAAAGCCTTGTTTAGGTCAATGAATATGGAATATAGGTCCGAGTTTTGTTCCTGACATTTCTCTTGAAGCTGTCTGGCAGCAAACACCATGTCAATAGTCCCACGTGCTTTACGGAAGCCACATTGACTCTCGGGAAGGAGACCTTGCTCTAGATGTACATTCAGGCGGTTCAGCAGGGCTCGGGCCAAGATCTTGCCTGCAATGGATAGCAGTGAGATTCCGCGGTGGTTGTCACAGGCCTGGCAATTTCCTTTTCGTTTGTACAGATGGATAATGGAAGCATCTTTAAGGTCCTGTGGTACAGTTTCTGTCTGCCAGATGATCTGGATTAGACAGAGCAACTTATCCGTCAGCACTGGTCCACCCTCTTAATAGATTTCAGCAGGAATCATGCCGGAACCAGGTGCTTTGCCACTGGACAGCTGGCGGATGGCTGTTTGTATCTCGTCCAGAGTTGGAACAGCGTCCAGTGAATTATTCGCTGGGACCTGGGGTAGTCTTTCGATGGCTTCATCATTTATGACAGAAGGCGTATTCAACACACTAGCAAAGTGTTCCGCCCATCTTTCCAAGATTTGCTCCTTTTCTGTGATGAGTGTAGTACCATCAGCACTGAGGAGAGGAGAAGACCCTGAGGAGGTAGGGCCATAGATTTCTCTGAGGCCGCTGTAAAAGTTCTTCATATCTTTCCTGTCTGCAAAGCACTGAAGCTCTTCAGCTTTCGCACTCAACCAGGAGTCTTGCATCTGGCGCAGTTGCAACTGGATGTTGCTGCGGATGTTTCGCAGTGCAACTTTCTTTGCCATTGACATTGGGTCATCATAAAGTGCCTTGTACGCCCAACGTTTTTGCTCGAGTAGCAGATGAATCGTTATGTTGTTTTCATCAAACCAGTCCTTGTGTTTTCTGGTAGAGGGTCCGAGGTGCTCAATGGCTGTGCTATACACCGTCTCGCGAAATGTGGTCCACGCTGCTCCCGCATCCAGATTATCCAGTGTGATTGAACCAAGGCGTTCATCCAGGGTGTCAACAAAAGTCTGTTTGACATCAGGACGCTTCAACTTGCTGATGTTGAGGCGTTTCAGAGCTATGGCGGCATGAGGTCTTCTCTTAGGTTGAATGTGGATTTTCATCTTTGAAACAATGAGACGGTGATCCGTCCAGCAATCTGCACCGCACATGGCCTTAGTCACCTTCACATCCTGCCGGTCCCGATTTCTGACGATGACATAGTCTATTAAATGCCAGTGTTTTGAACGGGGGTGCATCCATGATGTCTTGTTGCGTGCGGGAAGGCTAAAGATGGTATTTGTCACCAGGAGGCCATGCTCAACACAGGTCTGAAGGAGCAGCAGGCTGTTGCTGTTACACTTTCCAACCCCATGCTTCCCCATCAGTCCGTCCCAGGAAGTGTGATCACTCCCGACACGAGCATTAAAATATCCAAGGACAATGAGTTTATCAGCAATAGGAGTGGAGGAGATGACGGTGTTCAGATCATCATAGAACTTATCTATGGTCTCTTCTGGATTTGTCATGGTGGGTGCATAGGCGCTGACTATGGTGGCAAACTTCTTTCCATGGCAGAGAGGGAGTTTCAGCATCATAAGACGATCATTTATTCCTTTCGGGGAGCCGGAGAGTTTACTCACAAGAGAAGTTTTAATAGCAAAACCAACTCCCGCTTCTCGCTTTGCATGAGAGTCGCGTCCACTCCAGAAGAAGGAGTAGCCAGCAAGCCTTTCTGTGAGTTCTCCTTCACCGGAGAGTCTGGTCTCACTTAGGGCGGCAATGTCTATATTGTATCTGGCAGGTTCATGGGCAATAAGCGCCGTGCGTCGTTGGGGCCTATTTGCGGTATCCCTGTCAAGAAGAGTGCGGATGTTCCATGTAGCAAATTTTATTGTGATTGAATTTGTTTTTGATTTTCGACCGCATAATTGGGTCCCCGCCGACCGCGGTTAGCCGGCCAGGGTGTAAGGAGCAGCCAATGTTTAGGGCACCTTTTCTAGCCCCTTCCTCATGCATGGAGGTGAGCAGTGCTACCCTGAATAGGACTGCTCAGACACTCAGGTGGCTGCCGAACATCACTTCTGCTCCGGTCAGTTAAGAGCGACCCTATAGCCTGAGTCGCCTGTGTGCAGGCTTGTGGCTACGACTCCCAGTGCACCACACCTGCCGCTTCGTCGCTTACCCATCACCACAGGACTTGAATTGTGGATGACTGATGACTTGCGCAAAAAACTTTGTTTAAAGTGAAGAAGAGTTGCGCTGCGTCGATCTCACTCTATCGTCCGGGCCCACCAGTATCCAGTGGCAAGAAGAAATCAAGACAACCAGAGATGGGCACGGATGCAGTGGATGACCAAGATGTTCTACGTGCCTCGTCTTGCTCCATACACTCCACAGTGCATTGCTGTAGTCGCCGTCACCTCCGTTGGACCTAGATGGTCTCCTCCACAGGATCAGCCGATGTTCAGACTTTGCATGCATAGGTAGGCAGAAACCTAATTCACCGAGGGTTTTGAGACCCTTCGGCTACCCCCACCTGGTTTAGCCGGCCAGTGGAAGCCGTTGCCCAGGGTATGGCCGCTGTTGCATGCTAACAGCTACGAGGAGCCACAGGTGAGAGCTGAGTGACAGGTGAGGACCAAGGTGGACGAACTGCTCCGAGGAGCACCACATGTTCCCCATCAGAGGTGCTACCTCTACCTGAACATCCCAAATACCCCACCTGATATATAGAGTAAAGATATACAGAACTCTGATTCAACTCTGGTATAAAGATTAGGGATGTGCGTTTCGGGTTTCGGAATTTCTGAACTTTCACGAAATTTCCTTATTCATGCATTCGGATTCGGCCGATTTTCCTAAAATTTTTGGATCCAAAAACGGCAGATCCGAACAAATTTCCGAGCTGAAACGAAAACTTTTTGGAATTTTCGAATGGACTAGAAATGTGTAAAATCGAAATTCATTTTCGTTCCATTTGTGATTTCGGCTCCATTCCTGATTTCGGTTCCATTTCAGCAATTTTGGACAGCGTATTTTTTGGTTATATCGCTGATTCTGTAATTTTGTATAATTCCCATCTCAATGTATTATTCTTGTGAAACCAGAGAAATCTCAATGTATCCTTCTTGTAAAACATGAGAAATCTCAATGTATCCTTCCTGGAAAACATGAGAAATCTCAATGTATCCTTCCTGGAAAACCAGAGAAATCTCAATGTATCCTTCTTGTAAAACTAGAGAAATCTCAATGTATCCTTCTTGTAAACAGAGAAATCTCAATGGCAGAATTATCGTATCGACAGAAATATCGGATCTGAAAAACCATTAGTTTACGTCAAAACGAATAGACACTTTGAAACGAGGAGAACAGACGTTCCGAAAAACAAGAGAGTTTCCGAAATCACGAAAAAAAGTCAATACGAAAAACGAACCGAACCGGAAATCGGCTGAAACAAAAATTTACAAAATCCGAACGAACCGAACCGAAAAAAAATCGGTGCACAAGTCTAATAAAGATTGGAGATATACAGAAGTCTGATTCAACTCTGGTAAAAAAAATTGGAGATATGCAGAACTCAGATTCAACTCTGGTATATCAGAGTTCTGAATATCTTTAATCTATATAAGTCACCCTGATAGCTGGCAACACCCTGATAGCTGGCAACAGCCAGATTCAACTCTCAATAGATAAACAGATGAGCTCTGATTAAACTGTGTTATTGTATGGTATCTAGAATTAGATCAAAGATATACAGATTTTCCAGAACAATGCTATAAATCAGTGATACACACTGTCCCTGATAGCCTGGCTGTGCCAAGACAGATTCTAATTTGCTGAACTGTGGTATTACTCACTGATACACACTGATAACAGGCTGTGCCAAGACAGATTCTAATTGTAATGGTAGCGGCAACGCTGCCACACGAGTAGCGGAGTTGAGATCCTTGGGGGCAAAAGTATCTGCTTGAATAACACAAAAGGTTCATAAACTACAGACTGTAACTTAATAGCCAAGGAGACACAAGGGCTAACTGAATTGCCTCTAAGCTCTGAAGGTTTCGAGACTAACAGATTACCTAGGACACGCTCAGAAACACCAAATGTAGTTCGACAGTCTTTACAGGATTCAAGGTGCAGGGCAGTCAAAAGAAATGCAGAAACCGTATGAACTGGTTTGTAATTGCAGATAGTAGATACCTGGTTGTTCTCACGAGTATAATCAGAGATGCGATTAGAAATAACAAACGGCAGAAATAAACAATCTTTCTTAATCGCGTTTTTCACATGAACATTAACATGGGCTGTACGTTGGGTAACGGTACCTCGAAAGGTCACAAGCGATACCCCAAGACGAGATGGGACAGAACCCAGACAGCGAGCAATAAACCCAGCGGCAAGCATAGGATTAAATTGCCAACACTCACAGACAGCGATATACAAATGTGTAGATAGAGTGATCAAAGTACAAGCCGGGTCAATTAACAGGAGCAGGAATCGCATACAGAAATGGGTCGGTAAATGCAGGAATAAACTTAGCGCTGCTGGAATTAAACTCCACGTCAGGGCGACGACGCAACTCCTCTCGCCCTGTTTTAAACCCGGCGGCTCCTTGTGACCACATCAGGCCCCGCCCCCTCAGATGCCAATCTGCCATCAGGAAGTGCTGGCAACTGACCAGCCAGTGGCACACCACCATGCCCAGACCCCCAGGGAGCACAACAGGGGCTGAGGATGTAACACAAATTTGCTGAACTGTGGTATAACTCACTGATACACACTGATAACAGGCTGTGCCAAGACAGATTCAAATTTGCTGAACTCTGGTAGAACTCACTGATACACACGGTCCCTGATAGCCTGGCAGTGCCAACACAGATTCTAATTCTCAGAAATCTCCTACAACGTCACTGGTACACCCTGACAAAACAATCTCCACTCCTCTCTGATTAACTCCTGCAAACACACATGCTGGGGCTGCAGGCAGGGAAGCCTTATATAGTGTGCTGCGGGACTTAGCTCTGTGAGCCCATGATTGGGCAAAATTTGCCCAATCAGGACTCTGAGCCGCGATTGGCATAGTCTTGCACCTGTCTTGCACCTGACCTGTGGTCAGGTGCAAGGCTGTAGCCAATTACAAGCTTCAGGCCAGTGGAAAAGTGCATTGTGGTCCATTGTGGTGCATTGTGGGCGAACATGCGGCGAACACGCGGAAATGTTCAGAGTTCGCCGAACAGCCGAACTTCGAATCGAACTCCTAAGAGATCCGAACCGAACATTCTTCCCTAAAAATGGGCAATCGTTAGGCTAGATTCACCAGTGTTCCCTGCTAGATCTATATATGAGCTATGAGAGCTCATGGAGATCTATCAGCCTTAAAACATTAAAATCATCAAGGGCTGGATTCCCTAAGGGTCTATAAAAATGGGACCAGCAGGGAATCCAGACTTTTGCGATTTAAACTTTTTGAAGACTGATAGATCCACATGAGATCTCACAGCTAATTTCTAGATCTAGCAGGGTGCTCTAGTGAATCTAGCCCATTGCCTCATGTATGTTGGATACATGGCTACAGATAAATACAGTGGAAATAGCTGTATGCTGTGCCCCAGCCATGGTATATAACATCATTATAAACATAATTTAAGAATAAAAGCAATGTTTTTAAATGTATTCCTTTCCATACACAAAGATTAAAAAGTATAGCGCACATGATGCCTTGAGGGTACTCTGGTTGCTGGGTAACTCAGTAGAACCTTGGAAAGAAAGAGAAGGACATCATGGTGTAGATAGTACAATCAGTCGTCATAGGTTTCACACCTAAATGGTCCCACTCATATTGTTTTGAGCCCAGCTGGCTCTGTGGATTTCACTTCTGGGTTACTTATGGCCACCCAACAGCCCAACGGAACCTTCTGGTGATACTGTTCCTTAAATTGGAATATAGAGACAGAATAAATAGTATAGACTGTGTGGCGGGATGGAAGTCCACCTGCGGTCCTGCTCTATCTGACCCCCCCCCCTTTGATGGCGTCCGGCCCGACTACCGAGTGGCACGGCACTCGGCATCTCGAGCGGCCTGGAGGATGAAATGGCGTTGGTCCGGCGTCTGGAGAGATGGTGCGGTGTTGCCTTGGGGATCCCGTTCCTGGGTTGAGTGGTGATGCAGGAGACCGCTGAGTGTCTCCTGCAATAGTGATTGTAGCTCTGAAATGAAGACACCAGACGTGGCTGTATGCTTTAAAACAGTGAATTGAATTTTATGGGTTTCAACAGGGTCATTTATACAACTTCACACAAACAGATTACCAACTCCCCCACCCACACAACCAGCACTGATTGGCTCCTTTCCCAGCCTCCTGTTCCCTATCAGGTCCTTTTCAGGCTCCCCCATTGTCCAGGGGATTAGGCAGATGAGGTCTTGGAAAAGCCTCCAATCCTCTGGCCCGCTGCATCCTCCATCTTGGGGCATGAGATCCTTTGTTCTGTGAAACCATGCTGGGATGAGCAAAATGGCGACGGGGAAAAACACATACAAATGGTTTCTTTCATACTTTTACAGTCACATCATACAGGGTACATTTTTATTACATTACACCAATAAAACCACATCTAGCAATAAAATAAGAGGTCCATAGGCTCACACGCAAAACCAAAACGAAAACAGGAAAAATGGTCTTTAAAAAGGGTTCAGTCTTTAGTCCTGTGGCTCGCTGAAAAGAGCTCTCATGTCCGTTCCGTGACATTTCTCCCCCCTTCTAGAGTCCGACGGACACGGTTGGACCCACACGGGTCGACTCGGGCAAGTCGGAGCAGTCTTTGTGGCCCATAGTCTGTGGGAAGGAGGCGAGCCACCAGGCTTCTCCATTTGTCCTTGCGGCAGTGCCTGGTGTGTTGGGGGTACAAGTCTTTGGGGGTACCCCCTCTGGAATAAGGGTCCTGTGGTCGGGGAGGGGTACCACCTGTACCACCTCCGGAGGTATCGGCACCCGGGAAAAACAGGTGCTAAATGCACGCGCCCCGAGTGCCCTGGTCAGCCGTTGGAAAAAACAGTGGCTGCATGGGGCCTCCGGGCCAAAGGGATGTGGAGATGGGCAGAGTTGAAACAGGCTCTGCCCCATTGCCAGCGCGTCGGCTGGGCGGTTCAAGGCCGAGGAAGGGTCCCCGGGCAGGAGAATGGCGTCCTCCATCTCCGGTGGGGTCAGTGGCTGCAGAATAAGCAGCCCGGGTGTATCCTCTTTCTGTTCCCCGAGGCAGGCGGTGAAGGTTGGACAGAGGCCAGCGGCACTCTGTCCGGTTGCCAGCTCTTCTGCTGGGGAAGCGGGTGCAGGAACGACGTCCAGGCGGTTGGATGGGGTCAACGGCTGCGGGGTAAGCAGCTCGGGGAAATTCCTCCTTCTGCTCCTCGGGACAGAAGAGGGAGGGTGGGCAGAGGCCAGCGGCATTCTGCCCCGTTGCCAGCTCTTCTGCTGGGTAAGCGGGTGTGGGAACAAAGTCCAGGGGGTCAGATGGGGTCAACGTCTGCGGGATAAGCAGCTCGGGTAAATCCTCCTTCTGCTCCTCAGGGCAGACGATGGAGGGTGGGCAGAGGCCAGCGGCACTCTGCCCCATTGCCAGCTCTTCTGCTGGGGAGCTGGGTACAGGAACAAAGTCCAGGGGGTTGGATGGGGTAAGCGGCTGCGGGATAAGCAGCTCGAGGGTATCCCCCTTCTGCTCCTCAGGGCAGATGGTGGAGGATGGGCAGAGGCCAGCGGCACTCTGCCCCATTGCCAGCTCTTCTGCTGGGTAAGCGGACACTGGCACAGTGTCTTCTTGCGGGGCGGGAGGATAACTTCCTCTCTGGGCCACTTGGACCCTTTACGTGGCCCATTCTGGTCGCTTGGCACCTGCCGTGCTTCTTCTGACCTGGCTGGCTCGTCTACTGTGGTCCCGACGGGGACCCATGGGAGCATCTCGGGCTCCAATACTTCCGTGTCACTTGGACTGTCTGCTTCTTCGGCCAGACAGTCCCAGGTCATGGGGCTTAGGCCTGACTGTGGAGCGTCATCCAACAACCTTCTGTAGGCCTTCTCAAGCTCCCATTCGCGCTCTACCAGGAACTCCAGTTCCTCTATCTCGAAGTCCTTGCTCTCGTATGAGAGTTCATCTTCCCGGTATTCCAGTATCTCCTCCAACCGCCACTCCAACTCTTCTCCAAACCCGGGGTCGCTGGCCATCCTTTCGTATAGCAGCCCTGTGCCACCATAGTGGAGGCCTGCGGTGGAGGCGCCGTCGATGGTGCAGTGTAGCAGGGGGCCTATTAACCACTTGAACGCCCGGTATGCGGCGTCCAGTGCGATCGCCTGCTGAACCAGGTATTGGAGCTCTGCCTCCCACTCCTCTGGGGGTCGGCCTTTCAGGAATGCTGCTCTGGCATTGTACTGCACTTGGTAGATGGCAGCGTCGGAGGGAACATTGACACCATGGTAGTCCTTTTCATGGTACAGTGCCTCGTACCAGAGTTCTTGGCAGATCTCGTCCCGCCACTCGGGCCCAGAGGGCTCAACTGTAGATCCGTGATACCGATCCAGGCCCTCCTGTAGCCTTCTCGGGAATTCAGCCCTCGTGTCTGCAGGGTGCTGGAACAGTGGCACCACCACTCGATGGGGGTGTGGCGTCCTCGGATGCAGCTCCAGGCGGGCTGTAAGCCTCCATCCAAGGGTCGCTGAGATGTGCGGTTTCCTCAATTAAAACTCCAGGCGAGCTGTAAGTCCAAAAAGAAGTATCGCTGGGGGGTGTAGATTCCCTGGATGAAGCTCCAGTCGAGCTGTCAACCTCGAACCAGGGTTCTACTGGGTAGGGTTCAGGGGCAGGGTATTCAGTCCTTTTTGCTCGGAGCACCGCCATCCGCAGCTCGTGCTGACGGTCCTTCTCTTGCTCCTCTTCTTGCCGGATCTCCTGGATGGCGTTGTGTATAGCGGCTTCTGACGGGGCGGCTCCGAAGAGGGCTAGCCGCTGCCGCACTTTCCTTTGGAAGGGATCTTCTGGGACCAATGCCTGGGTGGGTGGTAAGGTTGGCGTGCCCACGGCTCCCTGGTCCATTTCCTGCAGTTCCTCGATCAGGGCGGCTTTACTTTTTGAGCCCGGGGTGCCTCCTCGGCTCTCCAGGATGCCCCGCAGGGTGTCTTTTTTGTAGTTGGCGTACCCTGCCATGCTGAGTGCTTTTTCTGGGGGTTCAAAGAGCTATCCCACCGCTGCCACCAATTTGGCGGGATGGAAGTCCACCTGCGGTCCTGCTCTATCTGACCCCCCCCCTTTCTTTGATGGCGCCCAGCCCGACTACCGAGTGGCACGGCATTCGGCGTCTCGAGCGGCCTGGACGATGAAATGGCGTTGGTCCGGCGTCTGGAGAGATGGTGCGGTGTTGCCTTGGGGATCCTGTTCCTGGGTTGAGTGGTGATGCAGGAGACCGCTGAGTGTCTCCTGCAATAGTGATTGTAGCTCTGAAATGAAGACACCAGACGTGGCTGTATGCTTTAAAACAGTGAATTGAATTTTATGGGTTTCAACAGGGTCATTTATACAACTTCACACAAACAGATTACCAACTCCCCCACCCACACAACCAGCACTGATTGGCTCCTTTCCCAGCCTCCTGTTCCCTATCAGGTCCCTTTCAGGCTCCCCCATTGTCCAGGGGATTAGGCAGATGAGGTCTTGGAAAAGCCTCCAATCAGCTGGTTTGCTGTATCCTCTATCTTGCCCTTTCAGGCTCCCCCATTGTCCAGGGGATTAGGCAGATGAGGTCTTGGAAAAGCCTCCAATCCTCTGGCCTGCTGCATCCTCCATTTTGGGGCATGAGATCCTTTGTTCTGTGAAACCATGCTGGGATGAGCAAAATGGCGACGGGGAAAAACACATACAAACGGTTTCTTTCATACTTTTACAGTCACATCGTACAGGGTACATTTTTATTACATTACACCAATAAAACCACATCTAGCAATAAAATAAGAGGTCCATAGGCTCACACGCAAAACCAAAACGAAAACAGGAAAAATGGTCTTTAAAAAGGGTTCAGTCTTTAGTCCTGTGGCTTGCTGAAAAGAGCTCTCATGTCCGTTCCGTGACAGACTGCAAACACAATGTCTTTCAAATAGATCAGAAATGGAAACACTCACATGGTTCTGGACCTAAATCAGGTCCTGGATGTGTTTACCCAGGTGGTTGTTTTATCAAGTACAACCTCCAAGAAAACCGTATCCACGTGGAGTCCGAGATAGGTAGTGGTAAAAATAAGTTGTTTATTCAACTTTAAAATACAAAATAAAAAACATAAGTTAAAAATATGTTAAAAACATGCCAAGATGCGTTTCACCTTGGGAAAAATAATATATGTAATAACCACTAACATACACCAATCGTTATGGTCAGTAGTATTTGGTACCAATGAGACTGATGTGGAAAGATTTGATAAGTATTATTATTTAGTAGAGTGAGACTGTAAGGATTATATAAGGTGGTAAATGGAGAGGTTTTAATTGTGTGCTCACCACCAAGACTTGACAGATGACAACAATTCCCTAGAGTCACATGATATGGACGCATTAGTCATTCTTTATGAAAGAAGTCTGTGGGTACACAGCTAAGGATGGTATTGGCCTATAGCAGGGATGGCAAACCTTTTTGAGCCAGAGTACCCAAACTGGATCGCTGAAACAACTTACATGTCTCAAAGTGCCAACTCTGCAAATAAACCTGAATACTGATGCTTTATTTTAGAAAAACAGTTTGTTCAACTGTCTGAACTAATTTTGTGCTTAAATCTTAGAAGAAAAATACAATACAACAGGTTTTACACGTGTGTAATCGTAGTTCCTATGGTGACAAACAAGATGCTGAAACCTCGACATATGACTATGAAACTGGTAAATTGATTTTGGTCTCGTCTGACCACAACACTTTCACCCATTTCTCCTCTGAATAATTCAGATGTTCATTGGCAAACTTTAGACAAGCCTGTACATGTGTTTTCTTGAGCAGGGGACCTTGCGGGTGCTGAAAGATTTCAGTCCTTCATGGCGTAGTGTGTTACGGATTGTTTTCGTGGTGACTATAGTCCCAGCTGCTTTGAGATCATTGAGAAGATCATTCCGTGTAATTCTGGGCTGATTCCTCACTGTTCTCATGATCATTGAAACTCCCTGAGGTGAGATCTTGCATGGAGGCCCAGATCGAAGGAGATTGACAGTTATTTTGTGTTTCCTCCATTTGCGAATAATCGCACCAACTGTTGTCACCTTCTCATCAAGCTGCTTGGCGATGGCTTGTAGACCATTCCAGCCTTGTGCAGGATCTGATTGATTGCTTCTGTGGACATGTGTCTGTTATACAGGTAGAAAGCCAAGATTAGGAGCACTCACATTAAGAGAGAGCTCCTAATCTCAGCTCGTTACCTGTATAAAAGAAACCTGGGAACCAGAAATCTTGCTGATTGATAGGGGCTCAAATACTTATTTCACTCATTAAAATGCATATCAATTTATAACTTTTTTGAAATGTGTTTTTCTGGATTTTTTTTGTAATTCTGTCTCTTACTGTTAAAATAAACCTACCATTAAATTTATAGACTGATCATTTATTTGTTAGTGGACAAACGTACAAGATCAGCAGGGGATCAAATATTTTTTTCCCTCACTGTATATTGATCTGAAAAGCAATTCAAATCATACAAGTTAATATTCTATTAATGTTAGTGAAAGATCTAACAACATTTAGCATTTTAATTAATATTCATCCTGACTGCCATTCCTCGTATGCTAAATTCTCATGGATCCCAGCCAACGCACATTCATAGGTGTTGCTGAAAGAAACAGATAAGGCCAACTGGTTTTCCATAAGACATTGTATTTTTTATTTAGTTAAAGCTCAGGTGGAAAATAAAAATTGTCTCCTTCCAAAATTACCAATTTAATATAGGGTATACTTCAAACTAGTAATTAAACCTGGCACCTTAATAATGGTGTTAATTCACATGTGTTGCCCTAGGAATAACCTCATTTGGCAGCGTTCCATGGTATAACACTGCCTAAACCAAATCCTTCACTGATAATCAGAATATATGCACCTCTGTTTATATCTTGAAGGATTATGCATTCAAATACCCTTGCTAATAAGCTACATCTCAATAATTATTTTGTAGTATATCATGCTTGCTGTTGACAGCTTGCAAGGAAATAAATGATTATGAGAGATTAAGAAAACTACATGGGAATAAATTGAAGGTGCTTATGAAAGTGCAAAGGTATTTCTTCTTGTTTGAATAAGTCTCTGTAAATTGAAACGTTAATCTTAACTTTAAATTAATATTTTAATACACACTGCACATATGAGTTGGTGGGTTATTAATTTAAGTTTAATTTGGTTATGTTAAATGTTATTCTGAACAATACAAGGCTGAAAAGATGAAATAAAGCAGTTCATTGATTATTGAATCGAGGTAAGCTACAAAACCAGTTTAAATAATTCCATAATTGAAACTTTCATTAAGAAACAACTTCACATTGACTCTGGGAATGCACTAAACGGGTAGTGGAGGAAAAGGGACTTTGGGGTTCTGAGTACCTTGAAGCATCCTAAGATTGACAAGCAAAGAATGGCCTCTTGAAAAAGGCTAAATATGCACTAATCTATTCTGGCAGATTCGTTGATGACAGTCATACACCATGTAGAGATAGTTTCAAGTTATGGCCTTCTATGACATCTAAAAGGCAACATGGTCAGAACAAATCACCTCATCTAAAACAAGGCAAATCTGACATTATGGCAAAAACATGGATGAGCTATTTGTAGGGATATACAGAGATTTAGCAAGTTTCAAGTTTTTTTTGTAAAACGTTTTTTATTAATGGACCAGATACATAGGAAAAAACAAAATTACAACATGAGAGCAGATAAAGCGTTAAGTTTCAAGTTTTTATTGTTGTATGACACCTGTCTCTAAGAAATTCATGGTTGCATTTAGCTTTCCATTATCCGTATTCCATTTTCGAATATACTGAATGGTCAAAAGTTACTTTGCAGAAGCCCAACATTGAGTAAGATTGTTGTGGTCATATTTTGGGTTTATATATATATATATAATTTTTGTAATCTTTTTTTAAAGATAACGCTCTACGCTACCATGATCTTAAAAGCTCCTGCAGGAACCCTTGGTCAAGTAAACCTAATCTGGTCTTATTCTTGTTCAATACAAAGTAGTTTTGTTTATTGCAAGCAAAATGCATGCCTCTAGTGAATGACATCTGATTTGTTAAAATTGTTTGAAAAGTTTTAAGTTCTGATTTACTACAAGAAAACATGGACCCTGTAAGCTGTAACATAGCAGAGGCTACAGCTTTTTTGCCTGACTGTCAAATAGGGCTTACCTACAGTATCAGGGTTATTCAGAGAGCGTGAAAAGCAGGAGAATGACGGGAGAATGAAAAATTCTAGGTCAAAATAGCCGATTTGGAAAGTGAGATGAAAGGGAGAATTTTTCTGGTTTGGCTATTTTGACCTAGAATTTTTCATTCTCCCGTCATTCTCCTGCTTTTCACGCTCTCTGAATAACCCTGTATATATACATATGCTAGAGACGCTTCTCTATATTTTTACTGTGTGGGTAATGGACAACGGTTTTATGGAAAAATCAGTTGGCGAAGGAGTTAATTAAAAATAAAAAAAATACATATCCCGCATTAACTTTATAACAGCTATGGGCCTCCTCTCCCCTCCTTTAACCCTAAATTAACTTTATCTCCCACCAAGTAAACCCCAAACCGAAGGTCCAAGGTATGAATATACTCACCTCACCTACGTTTACAGGATCCAGGTGATGCTTTCGGGCTGATGATAAATAAAGCCAGCAATATAGGAAACAGCACTCTGTAGTTATTGTGTAGCCTGGGTGCGTAATCACAGAACTCCCCAATTCATTCATTAGAAACAAACTATAAAGGCCACGCAACACCAGGTATGTCCAGGAGAGCTTTTATTCCACCCAGGTGGACAAGGCAATGTTTCAACTCCGTGTGAGGCTTTCTTTGAGTCAGCAACAGGGAGACTTTGCTCCCGTTCGTAGCAGCATGGAGAGCTGGGAGGAAGTGACGTTCTATGATCACTTCCTCCTAGCGCTGCCACTGAGAAAAGGCAACTGGCTGGGAAGACACGGGATCCGAGCGCCTCCCAGACTGATGGAGCAGGTGCGGGTGAATAAATCGATGCTCTGTCAATGCATCACGGCATTTATTATTTGCCCAACTCCCCAGCGTGGTAACACACCAGACACCTGCCGTCGACAAGCTAATGTGTCACAGCACATCATTTGTAAAGGTCTGGAAAAGACAAATTGGCCCGTAATTGCACGGGTGCAATTTGGGGCTAAGTCAGAGGTTAGTGAACAACCTCTCTGGTGTTGAGTGGTCTTTACCGTTTGTTTAAGGTTGATAAATGAGACCTGTAGGGGCAATAGGAATGGAATGCTACCAATAGATTTTTTTGTTAAAACGTATCACAGCCGGTAAGAAAACTCCATCTTCAGAGCTCTCATTTGTTTGACATAGTGTGGGCATATGTTCAAGAAAAGAGACAACTGGAAAGGGGAAAAACCCACTTCCATTATCAGTAAGTGATTATATGTGCTTGAGTGTCCTATTAAGTAACAGGCGTCATCGAAACATTTATCTGCTAAATAAGAAACTGCAAATTTGGCTGTAGCACATAAGAGTTATACATACAGTATGTAAAGGCCTTTACTACAATCCACTTCTATTTGAAAAGTTCCCATATTGCAGATAAAATATCTCTATGCATTGAAACTCTGGTGCTCATTCTCACACAGTGACCCTATACACCTGCGGTTACTCACTTTTATATATGTTATATGAATCCTTGCATTTGAGCTAATAGTGATACTCAAAGTTACAGATATATGTTGAGTCTAAAAGAGGTGACTGTCCTGGCAATTTATTCAATATTGGAATTTTAGGATCTATTAAAATATAGATACTTTATAAAAAAAAATCACAATTTAGGAATGTAAGCATTATATTGACCCCTTGGTAACTAACGTGTTTTACCACAGTATAAGCATGTTTCAAGTCATCTATAAGACTATATGCAATATTAAAAATCCTTCTGTAAATTTCTGTTATTTCAAAACCTTCTGGTTTTCTTTTCAAATTATATTATTCATTCCCATCTAATAGGTTTCATATTTTAGACAGTTGAAGTAATAAATGTAATTATATTTTACTTCTATCACTGCTAACTCACATTATATCAGCTTGGCTCATTGGCATTAAAAGGGTTATGGCAACAAGAAATGCTATACAGTCAAGTCAACAATTTCCTTTTTTCTATAAGTTATGTGCCACACATGATAATCTTTCTTATATTTTTACAGTTTTCTCTCATTACATTCCAGCTGGGAAAATTCCAATTGAAATGCTTAGTTTTCTGGTTAGTAATTCAGTTCAGATGTCTTCTGGAATTTCTGGAATCTGTATAAGCAATGTTATGGAGCTGGAACTTAATAACAGATGGTGTTCAAAAACAGTGCTCAAATTCCAATTGGTAGAATATATAATCAGTAACAGTAGTTCAACACATCAAACATAAATAATATGTATAGCTTCAGATGGGATACATGGTGAAAGAGTGTACAGTAAATATGTTGTCCTTGCATTTGAAAATAATGTAGATAATGTATTGTGTATTGCAAATTAATCACAAGAAATATACTGTCAGGTTCCTGAACCGTGCCTTGGCAGCCCCCTTCAAGTATTGTATATCTGCTCATCTCAGAATCAGAACTGGGACTCCTGCACATAACTGGTTAAAAGTTAAAACACACACAGTGAAACACTACCACCTGACTTACCTTGCTCCAGTATTACCAATCCACTTCCAGTGAGAGAGGACCTGTGCTGTGGCTCTCCTGTGTTATTCTGAACTCCAAACCTTGCCGTCATTACCAGCATTCCCTGTGTCTCCCTACCCTCCAGTATCCAGTGTGTCCAAGATCCCATTGTCCTGGTTTGTTTCCTGCTTCCCCATTGTCAAGCCCTATATGTGTCCTGTCCCTCTGCTCCCAACCAACTGTTCTGCTGCTTCCTGCAGCAACACACCGCTCACCACAGACCCCTAGACTTCTGCGTTTCACCGCATCCCAGGCTCAGATCCCTGCCATACCAGTGCCACCTCAGTACGATCCCTGACAGAATGCTGAAGCCTAACACTGAACCCGCAGTTCATGTTGTAATGGAGCTGAAGAGGAAAACATTCCAGGAGATGTTTGCACATCTGACCCAGTTCATTAAGGAGCTACTACGGTGAAGTGGGGCTCATCTATTAAAGTGTGCATTCCTTCTGTGAAGAAGACCTATGGATATGGACCACTATCTCCACAGGAACGTGCCCGGAGGTAAGCTGCAGGTGTCTATACTGTGGGGTTCAACCCACTGGCTCGCTACCTGTCTGGTGAGACCCCCCCAAGCAACCAGCTCCGCTACACAAGCCTGCATCTGTGCCCAAGGCACCTGCACCCGTGTCCAAGTCTTCCTGGTGAGGCCCTCCGGTACCTAGGTCTGCCCCGGTACCAAAACCAGCACCCCCACCTAAACAGCACAATATAAGGCCGGTAGTCAATCATATCAAGACATACTCTGTGCAGCATGTTGGAAATTAACTAGAAATTTAAAACTGTACAGGTATCCAAAATAATTTCCTACATTAAATTATACAGGGTTATTCAAAGAGAATCGAAAAGTCACCGCACGTTCGGTGACTTTTCGTTCTCTTCAATTCGACATGATTTGGCGATTCCATTTCGGCGACCCTGCGGTGTATTCAGCAAGCACCACAAGGCCACCGTAATGCAGGGAAACGTTGCCGCAAACTCGCAGAAAACTCACCGCAAAACCCGGCGAAGGCACACCGAAAACCCGAAAAAACATCTGCATTAATCCCGCTTAAAATACCGGGAAAACCTGAGCAGGAGCCGATCACACGCATTGCAGCCGCCGGAAAAACCCAACAACGCAGACGAATGGAGTTAAAAAAAAAAACGTTTGCTTGAATGTTTGAAAAGTGAAACGCTATTTACAAAGAAACTCATGAGCGAAAATATCTGAAATTTACATATAAGGTCCAAGGAATGATAATAAAAAGGGCTGTTACAGAAAAAAGAACAAACGTTTAAAAAACAAATAGGAAAAAAATTTTGGCAAAAAAATCCCGAAAAATGCTTAAAATATCCAAAAAAAATCTATAAATAAAGAGACTTGTTACTGCAGAATATTATAATCAACGGTTTATTATATATTGAATTAAAATGGGAATATTTTTAACATTGAAGCTTATGGGATTCGCCTGAATAAATCTGCCGCATGAAGCAACCGAATGGCAGGGCAATTCGGCAACTTTTCACTGCTGGTTTTTGTTCTCTGAATAGACGAAGCTATGGGGATTTCACTGCCCTCGAACAGGCACCGAACAGGCACCGTATGTGCAGGCAATTCGCCAACATTTCGGATCTCTTTGAATAACCCTGATAATGTTTGTCTATTTGCTTTCACAGCATTTAGTTTTAACCACAATGACTGAAGAAATGTATGTTTTAACCTACATAAAGGTCTGCAACTACACGTAAACTCACACTTTGGTCATGGTCAATCAGTGTGCGACTCTGCATTCTCTCTGCTGGCATATGGATGACCTGCATACTGATTGGCAATGAGCTGCTACTGTAATTTGTTTTGATATACATTTTCAATTACTTTTAAAACCACACTTCCTCTGGCCATTCAATAAAAAGATTTTTAATTCCTTCATTGCTGCAAAAATATTACAACGGCAACAGCTGGTCTATATGGTAATCATTTCATGCCCATGTTGTTTGACTACTGAACTGTACTATCCTTCCAATTTCTGAAGGCTTCCTAGACACTTCTCTTCACAGTTTCCATCAGAGTGGTAGAAATGTAACGGAACGTCGCCTTGATTTTGTCTCCCTCCTAAATAAAGATCAGTGCACACTACACCTGAAGTGCCTCTCATCTGACTGGGGCATAGGGGTGCCCTATGGGAGAGCACCGGTCTGTGTTATGTGTGCAAGGAAGGGGCTCTCATAGTGCAGTGCTATTTGCTTATTCTCTGAATAGGAATAAATATTAGGGGAAATAAAACCTTTTTAGCTTATTCGTGGTGAACACTGTTTCATGGAAAACGTCATCACCTGGAAAGCATCACCTTTGAAGAGAGGAAAACTCTAATATATGACCTACTACATTATTTATTTATAATTATTAAAAAGTCTGCATTTTTTGTTCATTGTGAGAACAATCTCAGAATCAAAGATTTTCTTTTTGCGTTCTATATGTATCATAGAAACATAGAATATGTCGGCAGATAAGAACCTTTCAGCCCATCCAGTCTGCCCAATTACAGTATATGGATACTTTACCTGGATTTATCTTTTATTTAGGATAGCCTTATGCCTATCCCATTCCTGCTTAAACTCACTGTTTTAGCCTCTACCACTTCTACTGGAAGGCTGTTCCATGTATCCACCACCCTCTCAGTAAAATAATACTTCCTGATGTTACTTTTAAACCTTTGCCCCTCTAATCTAAGACTATGTCCTCTTGTTTTGCTACTTTGTATCCTTTTAAATATACTCCCTTCCTCTACCTTGTTGATTCCCTTCACATATTTAAATGTTTCTATCATATCTCCTCTGTCTTTCTTCCAAGCTATACATGTTAAGATCATTAAGCCTTTCCTGGTAACTCTTCTCCTTCAAGCCATACAGCATTTTAGTAGCCCTTCTCTGAACTCTCTAAGGTATCTATATCCGTCTGGAGATACGGTCTCCAGTACTGCCCACGATACTCCAAGTGAGGTCTCACCAGTGCTCTGTACAACGGCACAAATACTTCCTTCTTTCTACTGCTAATACCTCTCCCTACACAACCAAGCATTATTATTATTATTATTATTCTTTATTTATAAAGCGCCAGCATATTCCGCAGCGCTGTACAATAAGCACAGTATAGACAGGGTTACAATACATTGAACAACATTTGACAAACAGTACAGGAGGAGATGAGGGCCCTATTCCCGTAGGAACTCACAATCTGGGAGGGTTGGGGTTGGAAACAGGAGGAGAGGACTGTAAGGTGAGAGTGATTGATGGTTGCGTCAGTGAGTTGGGTGGTAGGCTTCCCTAAATAGGAATGTTTTAAGGGAGCGTTTGAAGGAAGAGAAGTTAGGGGAAAGTCTGACAGTACGAGGGAGAGCGTTCCAGAGAGTGGGGGCTGCGCGTGAGAAATCCTGCAGTCTATCATGGGAAGAGGTGATGCGGGGAGAAGCTAGGCGCAGGTCACTGTTTGACCTTAGGGAGCGGGCTGGGGTGTATTTGGTGATTAGTGAGGACAGGTAGTGGGGAGCTGAGTTAGTGAGGCTTTTGTAGGTAAGGATAAGGATTTTGAACTTAATTCTGCAGTGGATGGGGAGCCAGTGAAGGGACTCGCAGAGGGGAGCGGCAGAGACAGAGCGGCGGGTGAGGTGAATTAGCCTGGCGGAGGCGTTCAGGATGGATTGTAGGGGGAGAGGTGGGACAGAGGGAGGCCAGATAAGAGATTATTGCAATAGTCGAGTCGGGAGATTACCAGGGCGTGAATGAGTTGTTTTGTGGCGACAGCGGTAAGAAATGGCCGAATTCTGTAAATATTACGCAGTTGGTATCGGCAGGAGGAGGAAAGAGACTTGATGTGGGGATGAAGGAAAGAGCAGAGTCAAGTGTAACTCCAAGACAGCGAACTTGGTTTGATGGGGAGATGGTGATACCCTCCACCGTGATCGAGAAGTCAGGAGGTGGGGCGGCATTAGAGGGAGGAATAAGTAGGAGCTCAGTCTTTGACATGTTGATCTTTAGGTGGTGGGAGGCCATCCAGGAGGAGATGCCAGATAAACAGTCACTGACTTTGGAAAGGACAGGGGGAGAGAGATCAGGGGTAGAGAGGTAGATCTGAGTGTCATCAGCGTAGAGGTGGTAATTAAAGCCAAAGCTGTTGATGATTTTGCCCAGGGAGGAGGTGTAGATGGAAAAGAGCAGAGGACCAAGGACAGAGCCTTGAGGTACACCAACAGATAGAGGCAATGAGGAGGAGGAGTTACCAGCAAAGGACACACAGAAGGACCTGTTGGATAAATAGGAGTCAATCCAAGCAAGTGCAGTGTCACCGAGACCCAGAGAGTTGAGGGTCAGTAGAAGGAGGGGGTGGTCAACAGTGTCAAAAGCAGCCGAGAGGTCAAGCAGGATGAGAATTGAATAGTGGCCGTGTTTTTTAGCAGTTAGGAGGTCGTTGGTGACTTTGGTGAGGGCAGTTTCAGTTGAGTGTAGGGGACGGAAGCCAGATTGCAGGGGGTCAAGTAGGGAATTGGAGGACAGGAAGATGGAGAGGCGGTTGAAGACTAGTTTTTCTAAGAGCTTAGAGGTAAAGGGAAGCAGGGATACAGGACGGTAGTTGGATGGAGAGTTGGGATCTAGGGATGGTTTCTTTAGTAAAGGGGTAACTAGCGCGTGTTTGAAGGCGGATGGAAAGGAGCCAGTGGAGAGAGATAGGTTGAAGATGTGTGTGAGAGCAGGGGTGAGGGAGGAGGAGAGGGGAGGAATTAGATGTGAGGGAATGGGGTCGAGCGGGCACGTGGTGAGATGTGAGGAGGACAATAAGGAATTGACTTCCTCCTCAGTGGTTGGGAGGAAGCGGCAGAGGGTGGCAGATGGGACCTGTGGGAGTGGAGGTGGCAGATAACTATCTTGTGTTGGGATGTTGCTTCTGATAGTTAGAGTTTTACTGAGGAAGTAGTCTGCTAGGTCTTGAGCAAGCATTCTGCCAGCATTTCCTGCTGCTCTATTCCATTGACTACTTACCCTTAGATCCTCTGCATATTAACCCCTAAATCCCAACCCTCGGATGTTGAGGCTAGGACTGTATCAAATATTCTAGATTCAGCCCATGGGTTTTTACGCCCCAGGTGCATTATCTTACACTTATCCACATTAAAACTCAGTTGCCACAGCTATGACCACTTTTTTAGTTTACCTTAATCATTTGTCATTTTGCCGATCCCTCCAGGAACGTCAACCCTGTTGCAAATCTTTGTGTTATCAGCAAAACGACAGTTTTCCATTAATACCATTTGCAATATCACTAATAAAAATATTAAAGAGAATGGGTCCTAGTACTGACCCCTGAGGTACCCCACTGGTAACAAGAGCTTGCACCGAATAAACTCCATTTACCACAACCCTCTGTTGCCTGTCACTCAGCCACTGCCTAATCCAGTCAACAATATTGGAATCCAAGCTCAAAGATTGCAATTTATTGATAAGCCTTCTATGCGGAACAGTATCAAAAGCCTTACTGAAATCTAAATAAGCAATGTCTACTGCCCCACCTTTGTCTATTATTTTTGTTACCCAATCAAAAAAATCAATAAGATTAGTTTGGCATGATCTCCCTGAGGTAAACCCATGTTGTTTCTGATCCTGTAATCTATGTGTTTTTAGATGTTCAACAATCCTTTCCTTTAACATGGTTTCCATTAATTTCCCCACTACTGACGTAAGACTAACTGGCCTATAGTTCCCTAATTCCTCCTTAATACTCTTCTTGTAAATGGGCACAACATTTGCTAATTTCCAGTCTTTTGGGACGACTCCTGTTAGCGGGGGGTTAAATAAATCCATTAAGGATTTTGCTATTACACCACTGAGCTCTTTTAATAATTTAGGGTGGATCCCACCAGGCCTCATTGACTTATTTGTCTTTACTTTAGACAGCTGAAGTAGAACCTCCTCCTCTGTAAACTCATATGTAAATGTCTCTTTAGTGTTTTCTCTTAACAGAGGTCCCTTTCCTTTCTTTTCTACTGTAAAGACTTCACAAAAAAATTCACTGAGGCATTTTATCCTCTTCTTCATACCTTCCTTCCATCCTTTGTTTTTAATCTAACTAATCCTTGTTTTACTTTTCTCTTCTCATTTATGTATCTAAAAAATGTTTTGTCCCCCTTTTTTACTTAAAAGGCTATTTTCTCTTCCTTGTGTGCTTTAGACGCTCTTATAAATTGCTTTGCCTCATTCTTCCTAATCTTATAGGTTTACCTATCTTCTTCACTCTGAGTTTTTTTATAATTATTGAATGCCATCTTTTTGTTCTTCACTATTTTGGCCACTTCTGTAGAGTACCACAGTGGTTTCTTCCCTTTTTTGTTTTTGCTTACAAGCCTAATGCAATTATCTGTAGCCTTCAATAATGCCTACTTTATATAATCCCATTTCTCCTGGTCTCCATTTAAAATACTCCAGTCTGGTAATGACTCCCTCACACAAAATCTAATTTTCGAAAAATCAGTTTTTTTGAAGTCTAAAACTTTTGTTTTTGTGTTGTGTGGCTCAGTCACTGTTCTTATATTAAACCACACTGACTGGTGATCACTAGATCCCAAATTATCACCTACAACAACGTCTGATATCAAACCTCCATTCGTGAACATTAAATCTACTATGGCCGCTTTACGGGTCGGCTCTTCAACTACTTGTTTCAGAGATAATCCCTGTTGGGAGTTTAGAATATTTGTACTTCTGGTGCACCCAGCTATTTTGGTTTTCCAGTTCACATCAGGAAGATTAAAACCATCCTGATACCAATCGTAACATATACCTCTGCGCATTACTTCCCACAAAAAAAATATACATTTCTGCTGTTATTTTATTTTTGGCACCAATTACTTGGTAATCATGGAGTAAATTAAAATGTAATTTGATTATATATATATATATATATACTGTGTGTATATATATATATGTATATATATTACTCATATACTGTAGTTATGTTTAAGGGATTATATACTAATTGGATATATTTTTTGAAAGCATGGTTTCTCAACACATTCTGAATCTCCAAGTGAATTGTCAGTGCTATTTCAGAATATGCTGTGTTTATATTCAAGAATGGTAATAGTAATTCCAGCAGACAGAAAATGATCTATGTGAAAGATTCACATCTCTTTACATTAGAAATCCTTGAATAAACATTTAACATAAACAATGTATGCCATTGACTTGCCATGTTCCCAGCACATTGACTCTTTCACTACTGTGAGTTAATACAATCGTTAAAAACACCATCAGATGCCCAAAATGGATCTGTTCCTATTCTGCAGTATTGCAAGAGAATTATGTTTATAAATGTGCTCCAGAATATATTCCTGAACTTTTTAGTACATTGGATATAACAGCCGATGTATAGTATGTTGCTGAAGCTGCCATATCAATTAGAGATGTCAACTCAACACCACAGTACACATGTATTCACCAGGTTTACTAGGGAAAAGGTATATTTCTCACAGACGTGTCCGAAAAGAAATGACACGTTAAAAAAAAGCGTCTTTAAAAATGAAGTCCCAATTTGGCCTCAGACAATTATGTATGCCTGGAATTTGACCATTAAAAGAAAATCAAAAGCTAGAGTGTAAATACTGGTTCGTGGATCCTTAATGCGTGTTTAATGTATTGTGCAGCTCTTACTCTAAATGCAGATACGTGTTATGTGTTAATAAGTGTGTCTCTTACAGCATGGACATTGTGCATTCTGTGTTTTTATACTATAATGCGGATCTTACAGGAGATGCATTGCAGGTTATGTGTTTTACCGTAATAATGCGAATCTCACCGTTCCATGCCCAGTAGATGAGGAACCACAGGAAAACCCATGTTTAACCCTTTAGCGACAGGCAGGTGGCGCTTGTCAGGAAGGGGTTAATGCCTCGTCGCCAGGTGCTGCCTGTCATGTGGCCAACCCATGCAGCTGACTTGCGTCAGTGGTTGCAGGGGGACGGCCTGAGTTCGAGCTGTCTTTTTTCACTTAAGATGATGTTGCCACCCAGGACATACTTGAAAAAGAGAGAAATCTCAATGTGTCCTTCCTGGTAAAATACTTTCTCCAAAAATTATTATTATTTTTTAAAATTTATTATAAGCAAGCCTTCAGAGTGTGCCTCCTTTGGAGAGAAGCCATCTGCACATCATAGCAATTCAAAGAACTGCATCCCAGAGCTCCTTTCCCTATATGCATTCCCCATATGCAGCAAGGAACTCTGGGTAAGACATGCAAATGACATCTGTCTCACTTTTTTGCATCCCAGCTCTGCTTTCGCACAGAACCCTTCAATCAATGCCTTGCCATACTAGATGGCTTTTATTTTTTAGCAGAGATCAGTTTTATGCAACTGGTCAAAGCCACCTCTGGACATTGCTGTTTCGAGTTTATTGGACCCTCATCAGCAGAAGCTAGGCATGACCAGTTGCAGTGGATGCTTGGACCCGTAAGGCAAATCAGTACTTGCTTGGGTTGTGGTGGGGGGCTTTGACCAGTTGCATAAAACTGATCTCTGCTAAAAAAAATAAAAGCCATCTAGTATGGCAAGGCATTGATTGAAGGGTTCTGTGCGAAAGCAGACCTGGGATGCAAAAAAGTGAGACAGATGTCATTTGCATGTCTTACCCAGAGTTCCTTGCTGCATATGGGGAATGCATATAGGGAAAGGAGCTCTGGGATGCAGTTCTTTGAATTGCTATGATGTGCAGGTGGCTTCTCTCCAAAGGAGGCAAACTCTGAAGGCTTGCTTATAATAAATTAAACATCTAGGGCTACATTACAATCCTAGCATTAAACGCGGGCGCAAGGGAGGAAAAACTGTGCCCGCAGTTTCCCAGTTGTAACCACGTTTTTACACTGGATTACAATGCAGGTGCATTACAATCCAGTCGATGGAGTCCATAGGGCTCCATTGAGTTTCCCCCTGCTGGTCACATGACCCGCCGGATCTTGCCTCATGAGACCCGGCCGGTCGTCATAGTGATACACAGGGAGAGACTGGGGGGACTTTTCCCCCCAATCTTTCCCTGCTCCCACCGGGCGGCGGAGGTGGCTGGAGTTTTATCTCTCCCCCCCTCCTTTCAGGCACTCTTCCTGCTTTGCTGGGAGGGAGGTGTGCCTGAAACTGATGTCATTGTGCCCTTAGCGATAACGTCAGTGCGCCAGGAGGGGGTATAAAAGCAGGTTATGACTTCAAGGAAGTCAGATCCCCACTGGACCCCAGAGGTATAGGTGAGTATAGCCCGGGAGAGCCCCGCTAGAGGAACGTCCTCTGCATATAGCGGGAGACTCCCATGATTTTTCCCACACGTCTTCCACAGTGAAAGGGTTAAAGAAAAAACTTTTTCTCCCTCTGCTATTCAGTTTCAATAAAATTCTTTTACTTGGTCATGTTTGGTATCATTGGAAAGGCCAGACTCTAACCTTTTTTCTAATGACTCTTGAAGGGTTATTCAACAATAGCTGAACTTGCCACAGAATTGCACTGAACAGTGAATTTCACCGTACAATGCAATTTCGTGGCAGTTTATGTCTATTCAGAAAGCTGTCAATTTGCCAAATACTGGCAAATTGCCAGAGAAATATGCAGATCACTGCAATTCGGCTACCTTCGGTGTCAGTGAAATTGTCCCAGAGAACACCAAACTGCACGGCAATGCTGGCAAAATACTTAGATTTCCGGTGGTCCAGTTCGTCAAGGTTTAAACAGGCGAATGCCATAGGGTTCAATGTTAATAAATATTAATATAATATTAAATAATAAAAAAATTTAATGTTTTTTTATTCAACCGCTGATTGGCTTTATTCAGCTGCATTCAGCAGCTCTTCGGCTTTGGACTTCAGCAAATCCTTGTGTGGCAAATAAACTGAAATTGTCGAAGAGCACCGAAGTGTGCCAAACGTGCGCAGAAATTTCGGTGCTCTCTGAATAACCCATTTGATTTGACCAAGTGAGTTGTAAAGTATGGCAATACGGGGGTCCAAATGACCCCGCCTCTCCTTGCAAGTGTGCAACGGATTGTGCTTTAGATGAAACAATGCATAATAATGCATTATCATTTCTAAACTTGTCCACAGTGTGGGAAATCAGAAGGTGAATTAGTGCAGTGGCATGGTTTGCATCATAAGTGAATAATGCCACTGTCTCACAAAGGAGAAGAAAAATAAAGACTGTTTGCAATTGATTTTTTTTTATACATTATACGGTCATGTTTGGTATCATTGGAAAGGCTAGTCTCTAACCTTTTCAATGACACTTCACTTGACCTTGTGGGGAGTACCAAAGAGCCTCCTTTCTGCATGGGAGTGAAACAGGAGTTCGATCCACGCATGTCCTTCATGTTCAAGTGGTTAAAAGAGAAGAATGGGGAAATCTAAAGGGGAGGCTGCACTTTTGTGTAAAGACTTCTCTGTAACACTGAGTAGTCATGAACTGCCTACTGTTGTCTGGGGAGTGATTTATGGCATATGAACAGCAGGAGAATAGTCTCCCATAGCTGCCGCATGTCAAAATCCCTGCAGACTATTTGCAGCTGCCTTTAAATAAGTAGTGGGCTGCCCTCCCTCCATCACCTTTTGAAGCTGTATCGGGTAAGGTTCTAATATAAACCCTTGTACAGTATTGTGATAACAATGTGAGTGCCTTAGAAACAAATATAATGTGTGTGTGTGTCTCTCTCTCTATCTGTATGTTTGCACTGTAGCTAAGCAGTGGCATGGGGAAGAAATCCCCCCAAAGCAAAGTAGTTAAAACTACATTCATCCAACAATATCAAAACACTCCTGCCCCTCTCATTGCTTCCGGCTACAGATAGCTGTCAATCACAAAATTTTAGTAAAGTGTGGCTACCAAAAGCAGATCGAGATGGCTTCCTCCATGAGAAGAGGAGGTTTAGGATGAAAAATACCCATGGAACTTCATTGTAAGTTGTAAAATAAAAAAGGTTTATTGTTTTATTTAAGTTATAACACAACACAACACAATAAAACCACACAACAGACGATGGGCACATTTTAGTATGTAAGCTGAGATTTTAAAAATATATGATATATAATTTAATATTTTCTAAGTTTAAAACAAATACTATTTGAAATTAGTAATTCACAAAGATAACTAGTATCTCAAATAAGTAACTGAAAAAGGAGTGAGGAGTGTTGGATGTTTACGTACAGCAATTTTTTTATTGCTATATTTGAGCATTATAGAACTGTTTTATGATACAGCTATATGCTTGAGCTGATTCCACATAATTTATAAACTCTGGACTTAGAAGTCCCAGTTGATAAGTGTCACCTTCACTACACGATTTATGCTTTGTAACTTTATGATGTTGCTGTATTTCATTGTCAAGTTTACAAATGTTAACATTAATTAGGGCTTTTGCTATCTGAAGAGGAAATGCCTTGCAATGTGACCATAAAGCTCTAATTTATGTTTCTGATGCCTAACAGGCTGCTATAATTTGTTACCACAGATCACTGATTTATAAATTTGATGCTCTAAATCTTGCTCATAAATTTCAGCAGCTGGAGACTCATTGAAATAAAGTCCTTTCTGTGTTCTAACCTTTAGTAGCAGAAAATATATATTGCGCATTCTTTGCATTTTAAAAAAGGAGATTAAATGAATAATAAATAATAAGCAATGTTGGATAATGCTGTAAAGAAATATTTCATGATGACATAATGACAATTTTGAAATCGGGGAAACATAAGATTAGTTAATTTCCATTTGCATGTGATTTTCCTGATTATATATATATGTATATACTTTATTCAAATCATGCTAAGAAAGGTCAACTTTTCAGCACCCTTGTGGAGATTTCATCAGGATATTGCAAGTCCTATTCTGTGCCAACCAAATGCCCACTCTCACAAGATTAATCCACTTATTTGGAAATCACATCCTCTTGGGACTCTGCAGGACAAGGTTTTAAATAGAACCTGTGGTGAGGAACCTGTAAACCATGTGACAGGGTGGGGTGCAAAACCAGAGAGGTGGACCAGCCTTCCTACTATAACACACAAACAATAGGAGGGCTGCACTAAATGCAATATATGATCATATTTTGTAACCAATCCCACACTAATTTAATTATTTAACCCCATAAGGACCACTGACGTACATAGTACGTCATTGGGAAAATTCCCCTTAAAGGGACAGGCATGCTTTGCTAGTGTGTTTTTAAAAACATGCTATGCCTTTTTAATGAGTCAGTAATGTCATTCAGCAGACATAAAAAGCACGTAAACATGATATTTTTTCATGTTTACCCACTTTTCTTTCTTGGCGTTTTCCACGCCCACCTCAGGAGGCACTTTGAGCTAACCGATCAGTGTGTATTCCTAGATATAGTTAAAAAACGCACTGCAAGTGTGCGACTGAGTTGCTCCTCCTACCCTCCTGCACTGTGAGCTGAGGCGAGGGCGAGGTTGAACTTTCACCCCCAGCTACTGCAGAGACAGGGAAGGAAAGAAAGCAATACACACAGGGACAAAAAGAAACAGCAGAGAGTTACAGCATAAAAAGACACAGAGACAAGAAATGGTACAGAGAGAAAGACAGCAAGAAAAAGCAGAGAAAGTGAAGAGAAAAGGTGCAGTGAGAGAGTGCGCACACAAGAGACCGACAGCACAAGAAAGAGTGTGAGAGGGAGTGACTGTAAGGGAGTTTGAGTGAGACAGTATGTAGACCATGAAAGAGTGCAAGTGAACGTGTCAGTGGGTGAGTTGAGTGAGTCTGTGTGACACGTGAGTGTGTAAGCGAGTTAGCGGGTGAGTGTGTGAACAAGAGTGTGCAGGCCAGCCATCAGAAATTTTGGGGCCCCTTACTGACCCTCAGAATGGGGCCCCCCCGATCCCCTCTTCCCATAGGAAATACAAGATTTAGTGTGAACCATGATCACATTACAGGGTACTAGTCCCAATATCTTGAAATCACACATATTGCTCGCACAACAGCACATTTAACATAAAAAATCTCTCTGGTTCAAATAATTTACGACAGTATGAAATTGTGATTAAAAAATATGACTCAAGAACGTATTACAGAGTGTTGCTCCCAATACCTTAAAATCACATAAAATGTGTATTCGTACAAACAAAGTATAATTTGATTATTCCACTGGTTAAGCATTTCAGCTCCACAGCAATAGAACTCACAGTAAAGGCACGGAGAATGAATATACACAGGATCCACAGCAATAGAACTACAAAGGTAAAGGCAGATATTGTGGCGATTCTAGGAGCAATACGATCCTTTTGGATGCAGGGCAAGGGGGCAACGCCAAACAGCGACAAGGACACAGACGCAGACTTTTACACACAGCAGCCTGTTTAAAAACAAATACATGCATTTACACACACAGCCATACGTTCACATACATAACCATATATATATCCCCTACACCCTGGGGGTATGTAGCAATAAAACTCACAGTAATGTGAGCGTATCACAGAATCCACAGCAATAAAACTCACTGTAATATGCAGTATGTGTATGAGCGTATCATAGAATCCAGAGCAATAAAACCCCCAGCAATGTGCAGTGTGAGCGTATCCAAATCCACAGCAATAAAAGCCCCAGCAATGTGCAGTATGTGAGCATATCAGAATCCACAGCAATAAAACCCCCAGCAATGTGCAGTGTGTGAGCATATCAGAATCCACAGCAATAAAACCACCAGCACTGTGCAGTGTGTGAGCGTATCAGAATCCCCCACATTAAACCCCCAGCAAAGTGCAGCGTGTGAGCATATCAGAATCCACAGCAATAAAACCCCCAGCAAAGTGCAATGTGTGTGCGTATCAGAATCCACAGCAATAAAACCCCCAGCAAAGTGCAGTGTGTGGGAGCATATCAGAATCCACAGCAATAAAATTCTCAAAGGCAGCAGAAATATGAACACACAGCAATTAGTTATTATATATTTACCGGTCTCTGTCCGCGGTAGGGCTGTGTGCAGACTCCCACTCGGTTCCTTTCTCTGACGGGTGTGTGGGGAGCCCGGAGACGGAGTTGGCACTCGGCAGCAGGAAGTTCCTCCAGGCCGCCTGCATCTGCCATCTGGGCAGCAGCACAAAGCTGAGAGTCTGCATTGAAGAAAGGGCGGGCGGCTGCGTGCGTGCGCAGGTCACGTGGTCCGGCCAGTCAGGTGGTACTGAGTCTCAGTACCACCTGACTGGCTGGACCACGTATACATAATCCACACACACACTATGTATACATAATACACACACACACACACCATGTATGCATAATCCACACACACACACACCATGTATGCATAATCCACACACACACACCATGTATACATTATCCACACACATACCATGTATACATTATACACACACACACACACACCCCATGTATACATTATCCACACACACACCATATATACATTATACACACACACACAACACCATGTATACATAATCCACACACACACATGAGCATGTGACATAGCCAAGCTGGAGGGGTGGGAGAGCAGGGGGTCTTGTAAGCAGAGCCTTGCTTCTTACTGCATGCTATAGGCTGTCTCTCTCAGGCTGGCATAGCAGAGCAGGACTGAGCAGTAGCACTGACTGCTTCCTGAATCCTGTCTTCGTGCGGGGGAACTTCATGGCGAGGAGGAGGGGGAGGAGCCAAACACATCTCCCAAGATGCATCACCTCTCTCGCGAGGCATCAGCTCCTCGCTGTGGTCACTTTGTCACCATCCATCACCACGGAGGGGAGGCAGCCCGTGACAACATGGTTTTTGCGGGCTCAAGGACTCAGGAGCAGCTGCTTTGGGCCCCATAACACTGACTGGGCCCAGTGCAGCTGCCCCTTTTGCCCTGTGCTAAAGATGGGCCTGGTGTGGACAAGGTCAGTAGTCACTACGCCAGCGCTCCAACTGAGCAGATTCATGGAGGAGCAGCTTGTGCTCATTCTTCCTGGCTCCTTCCGAACGACCGTGGCACCAACCTCGACCAGGACCAGATCAGCCGACTGGACCATGTACCGTATCTGGGATCTCTGGGTATACATGTACCTGGGGTCTGAAATCAGGGTATACATTTATGTGGAGTCTGATATCAGGGTATACATTTATCTGAGATCTGTCTGGGTATACATGTATCTGGAGTCTGTGTATTTATATAGAGAATGAGGCTGTCTATACAGTATGTAGTAATGCACAGGATACATATATACAGCCTCATTCTCTTTATAAATACACAGGGTACAAGGAGAATGAGGCTGTATATATGTAGTATATGTGGCGCTCTATGATACGCTCATACATAACGCACATTACTATCAGGGTTATTCAAAAAGAATCGAATGGCCGCCGAAAGGTGACCGAACGCTGAAAATCAGCATTCGGTTACCTTTCGGCGGCCATTCGGCTATCCAGAGAGCAGGCAATTCGCCAAATCTTGTCGAATTGCCTGCACATATGGTGCCTGTTCGCGGGCAGTGAAATCCTCCATACAGAAGCAATGCTTTGTCTATTCAGAGAGAAAAAGCCAGCAGTGAAAAGTTGCCGAATTGCCCTGCCATTCGGTGGCTTCATGCGGCAGATTTATTCAGGCGAATCCCATAGGCTTCAGTGTTAAAAATATTCCCGTTTTAATTCAATACCTAATAAACCGTCCTTTATAATATTCTGCAGTTAAGAGTCTCTTTATTTATAGATTTTTTTAGGATCTTTTAAGCATTTTTCTGGATTTTTTTTTTTAAACAAAATTCAGATTTTTTTAGATTTTTTTAACTTTACTTATTTTTTCTGTAACAGACCTTTTTATTATCATTCATTGGATCTCATATGTAAATTTCAGACATTTTCGCACAATAGTTTCTTTGCAAACAGCGTTTCACTTTTCAAACATTCAAGCAAACAGTTTTTCTAATTTATTCACTCCATTCGTCTATGGTGTCGGCTTTTTCCGGCGGCTGCGCTGTGTGTGATCGGCTCCTCCTTGGGTTTCTCCGTCGTGTTCGGTGGGGTTAATCCAGATGTTTTTGCGGGTTTTCAGCGTGCATTCGCCAGGTTTTGCTGTGAGTGTTCGGCAGGTTTTCCCTGCACTTCGACGGCCTTGTGGTGCTTGCTGAATAAACCGCAGGGTAGCCGAACAAGGGATCGCCGAATCAAGCTGAATTGAACCGAACGAAAAGTTACCGAACGTGCGGTATCTTTTCGATTTTTAAACATAAAGCAAAAAGAACTGCAATAAGGTGAATACAACCGTTAAATAATGGTCGATGGTTTTGATGGCACAGCCAGATAAAGAGTGGATTCCAATGGCTAGAAAAATAGATACACTCTCATAGCATAATACTGTAAAACATTTAATAGTATAAAAAAAGCAAGGAAGCCACTCACAAACAACGTGGTACACGTTCACAAATTAGTGTGCATATAAGCATATTTAAAACATCCTTATAGTCACCGCCACCGGAATGCATTAAGTCCACAGGATGGAGGCTCCTGGCCAGGGTAGACTCCAAGGAAGCCGATGTTGTAGTCCAGTATAGTAAGGCAAAAAGTTCTTGCGGACCACCCGGATCAAACGAGCGGAAATTCAGGCTCCTCTTCAAACGATGGACAGCAGGCGGCAGACAGTAGACACAAACCAAAGTAAGCGCAGATCAGCTCGACATGTTTCGACCGTAGGACTTACTCATGAGCTGATCTGCGTAACACAAAACAAACCTCTTATAGATCCTCCTTGATTATTAAAACGAGGAGGATAGAGATCACCTGTGGAGTCCGGGGGAGGTCAGCGTCGCCGGCAGCCTCCACAGAGCGCTCCGGAAATGACGTCACCCCCAAATGCACCCCCAAATGCTAACAAACATAAGAGAAAATAATCGACAAGATCCAAATAGACGAGAAAATAATCAATTTAATCCCAAATTTCAAAGCAAGTATAGTAGGAGAATGGATACTCAGAGAAAAGATGAAAGACAGATCCGTGATTACCATCAAAATCAAAAAAAGGCTATGGCCACAATAAAGATAGATTCTCCAATAACAGCTTAAACACTAATGAGTACTCTTATAATAAAGATAGACCTTTAATACACACACAAAAAAGTTTTTTAGATCAAGGACCCCCCAACAGCATGCTAAAAATGGGGAGATGGCAGGACAGGAACAGATATTCCCCTCTACGAGAAACAAACTCCCCCTTCAAGAGGAGGAGAGAGGACGTTTAGCCCCTATTACCAATCAAAATAAAAATTCTAAACCAAGGGAACTCCAATCAGGTATTTTTAACTTGTCTAATGTAGATTTAGATGAGTCGGAAATTTCTTTACTTAATAAGGGCTTAAAATTTGCTCCTACGAAAGAACCCAATGATTTTGCACTTTTTTTTGGATTTACAGAGATTTTTACGAAAATTAGCTATCAAAAAATTCTTCTACAAAAAGGAAGAATTGCCTCATTTAGAGGTACTCCCTATAGTTGAGACAGATATACAAGAAGTTTTCCCCCACACTAAATTTAAACGTAAGTCTACTTTTTTTCCGACTTGGGAAAAAGTTAATAACATCAAAGTGTTTGGGGATATGCTGGAGGAAGAATTTAGAGTAATTAATATAAAAAAGAATCAGAGAAAGAAACACCTTGAGTTTAACCTCAATAGAAAAGAAAGAGAGGCCCTAAATAGGCTCCAGGCCAAGAAGGATCTAGTATTTAGGCAGGCAGACAAGGGTGGGGGGATCATTATTCAAAGTAGGGTAGATTACGTCAAAGAGGCCGAGAGAATTCTGTCAGACAAAGAGACCTATCAGTTACTTATAGGGAACCCTACAAAAGAATATCTTAAGCAGATAGGGATACTACTTGAGAGTGGTTTGGCGCAGGGCATACTTTCTAAAGAGGAGCATGATTTCCTCTTTACTCCCTTCCCGAGATTGGCCATTTTGTATCATAACCCCAAAATACACAAGTCTTTGATATCCCCTCCAGGCCGACCCATCATCAGCGGCATTGGGTCACTAACAGCCAACTTATCTGAATACATTGATAGTTTTCTACAAAAATATGTTCCTCTGGTCCCATCCTACTTAAAAGACTCAGGACACCTTATGGAGATCCTTCAAGGCCTGCAGTGGAAGGAGACTTACATTCTAGCCAGTTTAGATGTGACATCCCTATACACAATTATAGAGCATGAAAAGGGCCTTCTGGCGATTAACAAAAGATTGGAAGAAGATCCAGAGATTGGGAGTAAACAGAGAACTTTTTTATGTGAGGCTATTCGATTCTGCCTTACTCATAACTTTTTTGGGTTCCAAAACAATTTTTACCTCCAGAAGACGGGAACGGCCATGGGTGCCAAGTTTGCCCCAGGGTATGCTAATATCTTCATGGCCCATTGGGAGCAAGAGTCAATATGGGAGAATAATCCCTTTGGGGCAAACTTGGCACTCTGGCGTCGTTATATAGATGATGTGTTCATTATATGGGAGGGAGGTAGGGATGTTTTGGATAGGTTTTTTTGACTATGTCAACATTAATAACGTGGATCTTAAATTTACTATGGAGGTGGGAGATCGTACTCTCAACTTCCTAGATCTGAACATTTTCATTACAGACACCAATTTTTGTACCAAAACTTTTTTCAAGCCGACAGATAAAAATTCCTACATTAATTATAACAGCTGCCACCATAAGAAGTGGCTTAATAATATTCCAAAAAATCAGTTTGGACGAATTCGTCGTAACTGTACAAAAATGTCAGACTTTATTGTTCAAAGTAAAGAGCTCTCTCAAAAATTCCTTCATAAACAATATCCCAAATCTCTAGTCGAGGAAAGCCTAGAAGAAATAAAAAGCATAGATAGACCAAATTTACTTCATCGTAAACCAAGGTCCCAAAAAAATCAAACCAAATGGGAATTTGCTTTTTTGACTAAATTTAGCGGGAGAAGTAGGGATATTGAAAAAGCCCTCTCTAGATGTTGGCCGGTCCTCCAGAACGACCAGGTTCTATCTAAATTTCTACCAGCATTTCCTCGCATTATATATAGAAAAGCCAATTCAGTTAAAAATTCTTTGGCCCCGAGCTGTTTACCTTTGGAAATTAATAAGGAATTCAACTCCCACCCTTTGCTCAACAAATCTAAAGGCTTTTTTAAATGCAAGATGTGCTCAATGTGTAGAGACCTCAAAGTTAAAGTTGATCAATTTAAAAGTACACGTACTGGAAAAGAATACTATATCAAGGAGTTTATCAACTGTAATACTACTAACGTAATATATCTCCTTCAATGTGGATGCGGGGCCCAATATATTGGGAAAACGAAGCGTAAGCTGAAAGAACGCATTTATGAACATTTCTATAATATTAGAAAATGTAGTGACAAACATAGTGTACCCCGACACTGTTGTAAGTGCCCACTTTTTAGCTTCACTACATTTAGTTGGTTGGGGATTGAAAAGGTTAAATTGAATTGGAGGGGAGGTGATGGAGCTAAGGCTCTATCCCAAGCAGAAACCAAATGGATATTCTACATGGATACCCTGAAGCCGCCAGGCCTCAATGTGGATATCGACCTCCTATCCTGTTTGTGAACTATTATGTGCGGCTTTAAACCTTTTTCCTCCTTTTCTATAGATTACTGCTTGTCGTCTTTTTTAATGGTATATGGGCTTTCATATATATATATATATATATTCTTATATGGTATTTTAATGCCTGGAAAGGGATTCTATCCCATCCTTTTATATTATGGTTTGCTGTTTCTGTTTTTTCTGTTTTAAGGTTCATCCATCGTCCTTTTGTATCTAATATAGGGGTTTTTTGCCCTCTTTGCTATAACGTTGGGGTTTAGTTTCTGCCCTCAAGCAAGATGGATGTCCAAGGGGGGTGACGTCATTTCGGAGCGCTCTGTGGAGGCTGCCGGCGAAGCTGACCTCCCCCGGACTCCACAGGTGATCTCTATCCTCCTCGTTTTAATAATCAAGGAGGATCTATAAGAGGTTTGTTTTGTGTTACGCAGATCAGCTCATGAGTAAGTCCTACGGACGAAACATGTCAAGCTGATCTGCGCTTACTTTGGTTTGTGTCTACTGTCTGCCGCCTGCTATCCATCGTTTGAAGAGGAGCCTGAATTTCCGGTCGTTTGATAAGGGTGGTCCGCAAGAACTTTTTGCCTTACTATACTGGACTACAACATCGGCTTCCTTGGAGTCTACCCTGGCCAGGAGCCTCCATCCTGTGGACTTAATGCATTCCGGTGGCGGTGACTATAAGGATGTTTTAAATATGCTTATATGCACACTAATTTGTGAACGTGTGCCACGTTGTTTGTGAGTGGCTTCCTTGCTTTTTTTATACTATTAAATGTTTTACAGTATTATGCTATGAGAGTGTATCTATTTTTCTAGCCATTGGAATCCACTCTTTATCTGGCTGTGCCATCAAAACCATCGACCATTATTTAAAGGTTGTATTCACCTTATTGCAGTTCTTTTTGCTTTATGTTTCTGATATACTAGCACGTTGTGGTGGAGAGTGCTGTGAACTGCTGTATTTATATTGTTTGGGTATACTTTCACTCTTATATATATCTTTTCGATTCTCTTTGAATAATCCTGTATGAGTTTTATTGCTGTGGAGCTCAGTGATACACTCATATACACTGCACATTGTGAGTTTTATTGCTGTGGAGCTCAGTGATACACTCATACACACTGCACATTGTGAGTTTTATTGCTGTGGAGCTCAGTGATACACTCCTACACACTGCACATTGTGAGTTTTATTGCTGTGGAGCTGTGTGATACGCTCATACATTTCACGTGATATTTTTTGGGGGCAGCATTTCATCCATCGCTATAGGCAGCACAGTGGCTTGGGCTGGCCCTGGCTTTTGAGCTGCAAATCAAGATCTCGATATCGGGCCACCAGATGGTACCTTTAAAGTCCGAGATATCTCGATCTCGGTAACGAATGTGGTTAATTTATTCTATCTGCTAGGAAACCACATCATGGTTCTTGTTAAAAATGGGGCCAAATAATGTAAATGTTACCTTTTGGGCTTAATAGCATAGCAAATTTTGCTTGTTTTCTATTGGTACCTATTTCACTATTCACCTGTAAACTAATCTTCTTAACCCCCAACACCCGGACTACACAATGTGCAAAGAAATCCATGCCATGTCTTAGTAAACATACATTATGTGCATACATTTTGAGAGACTCAACACTAATTACACGGATACACAAAATAGACTGTAAAAACAATGTTGGAAATTGCAGATGTTGGAATTTTTAACATTTACATAGACTCTCCCAAACAGTAAATAATTCCACTGTTGAATAGGCAAAATACTATGGAATTAGAAAATAAGTTGTTGCATAGTGTGAAATTCAATTAAAGGCTGGCAGGTTGGCTGGATAAGATGTAACTACATATTAACTGATAATTGCAATTAACGGTGAGATTTCCATTGCACTTAAAAACCCCAATCATAGGTGTCCTTAAAACATTCTAGTGTTAAAATAAATTTGATCTGTGGATTTCAAATTTCAATGGATTGAGCATAATAATAGAACAAGAAAATTTTGTGCAAAATATAATAGAGACAAGATGTTTCAAATGTTACCGGCTGGGTGGAGTAGAGGTAGCATCACTACTCTATGACTGTGGAGACACAGGTTTGATCCTGGCAAGAGCACCTCTCCAGTAAGTGTCCTTGGGCAAGACACCTAACGGTACAGACTCGCCACCCAGGACATACTTAAAAACAAGAGAAATCTCAATGTATCCGTTCTTGTAAAATGCTTTCTCAAAAAACAATAATTTAGCTGTTTTCTTGTTTTGCCCTGTACTATTACAGTTTTTTCCTGTTATCTAAAGGTAGCCTTGAGGATGCAGATATTTAAATGTATTTATTGATGTTATAATTAACTTACATATAAGTCTGGCAGCCTAATAAAATATAAATAGAAATCCCTATCGGTTTAATCAGTAGTGTTCTGTCTCAAAACTGCTGTGTTAGTCATCCAGGGCAATCAACTCTTATGTATCATTTAGTGCTCTCTAAACAACATTACAAACAGATTTCATTATAAAAAAGTTAAACATTGTTTTTATAATGTATCTGTAGAGTAAACATTGGAAAGATATGATAAATATGCAATATTTTTCTTGTTAGTCGCTTAATGGCCTGGAGTTGCATAGTTCTTGAATTTTATCCTCTTGAGCCTTTCTGCAAAATTAACAATGTCAGATGGTGATGGAATACACTCTTTATATTAATTAGAAGTTAGCACATAGTTTATAAAAACAGGTATTGTGTCTACTGTAAAATCATTACTCCTACAGTGTTTGTTATATGATCACAAGTAGGTACCGTAGTTATATATTTGCAGCTAAGACAATTTCATACTGTTAATCCAATGGGTAAAGTAATGACAAATCAAATGTTTTAGGAATTTGATTACATTACAGTAACAACCACTGGGCAAAAACAATAAAATCTGCAATTTTGCCTTCAAACCATACAGTATATTAATGCTTACCAGTTTAATTGTACTATATTACAGAGACAACATATCCATGATATGGCAGGTAAAGGTAGGGTAAAATGTGAATGATTGGTAAACTAGGGCCTGTAATGTAACTGGAGTCAGCAAAACACACAGGAGGTATTGGAGAAGCAAAGGAGGACCAAAAGATGAAGGCATCTAAAGCAGGGATGTGGTTAGGGCTGGTACACAGGGTTTTGGACAGATAACAGTTTGGGGTTGGTTACAGAGATCAGCAATACAGTTATCAGTAAAGTACCAAGTTGCATATCAAGAGATTTGTGACCCTATTCTGGAATTGTTGTTAACATTAATGAGCCGTTAGAAATGTGCACACTGTTTTTTTTGTTTCAGATCTTTTTTGGCCTTTTTCTTTTTTAGTTTCTGGTCATTTCATTCTGGGTTTTTTTCCATTTCGGACCGATCCAAAATTTCGGACGGGCAGTTATTTTTTTCAGATCATTTTGTTTTTAGGATCACTTACAGGGTTATTCAGAGAGCGTGAAAAGCAGGAGAATGACTGGAGAATGACTGGAGAATGGCTGGAGAATGAAAAATTCTAGGTCAAAATAGCCGATTTGGAAAGTGAGATGAAAGGGAAAAAATTTCTGGTTTGGCTATTTTGACCTAGAATTTTTCATTCTCCAGTCATTCTCCTGCTTTTCACGCTCTCTGAATAACCCTGATAGTCTTTCATTTTTCTGGGTTTATTTTGTATTTTTGGGCGATTTCATATTTTCCGATGGCTGATTTTTCAATGTTCAGTGTTTTTCGTTTTTTATGACTTATTTCGTATTTTAGGTTGATTTGTATTTCATTTTTATGAGCTATTTCTTTTTTTAGTAGTTATTTCCGATTGTAAAAAAGATTACTACCAATAAAATGAAAATACCAGCCGTCAACCGTTTATTTTTTTCCCTTGCAGCAAAGAAATCTATTTATTTTTCAGGCATTTTTCTGGATTTTTTTCCCCATAGGATTCAATGTAAAAAAATATTTCCATATTTTATTTATTATTTATTAAGCATTTTTCAGGACTTTTTGGTGAAATTTTATGTCAGTGAAATGCCCTGATTTTTGGTGGTTCAGTTCGCCATGTTGCCGTTTGGTGCAGTTCGGCAGCAGTTAATCTATTCAGAGAATGCGGAGCGAACACCAAAATGCCCTGATTTTCGGTGGTTCAGTTCGACAGGTTTAAACAGGAGAATCCCATAGGTTTCAATGTAAAAAATATTCATCGTTTTATTAAATATTTATTCGACGGTTTATTTCTTTCATGTGCAGCAAAAAAGTCTAAGAAAGGCAGATCTGGTGCTGCCGCACCTTCAATCCACCTGGGCAGTGCTTGAAAGGTGTTGCCTTCCTGTGAACTGGTTACTACAACTGACTCAAGAGCACCCAATCACCAGTACTCTCCTACTTAATGAGGAGACCCCTTTTGCCTTGTCTACCGGATTGCTTCTCTCTGCCAGACCTTGACCCTTGGGTTGCCCTTGGCCACTCTTTTGGACTACCCTTTATTTGGATACTTTGCCTGGATACCCTATTTGTTCGCTGAGAAGCTCGCTGTTATCATCAGAGACTCTAATTGTTTATCAGAGATCCTCATTGTTTATCAGAGATCCTCATCCGTATGAAGACCTTCACCTATTTGCTGTTCCCTACCCTGCTGCCTGATTTCCATTTCCTTGGACTCCCACTCTCAGCACCTCTGGACTATCACCTTCATATCAGTAATTCTGCTTTCAGCCCCATTCTGGCCCCATCCATCTGTTTGTTAGTTAACCCTTTTCCTGTCCTGTTGCTCTGTGTGTTAAACTTTTATATGTTGTCAGCCCTGTACCTATCCATCTGTCTCTAGTTAACCCCTATGTCCTGAGTTCTGTGTGTTCTTTGGTTAACCCCTTCGTGTCCTGTCTCTCAGTTCCCCCATATCTGTTAGTCAGCCCTATTCCAGGCTTGCCCCTTATCAGTGTCGTGTTACCTATAATAAACCTCCTTATTACCATATCTGTTGCCACCAGTGCATCATTGCATTCCTGGGCTGGTGCCTTCAACTGCATTCCTGGGCTCGTGCGCTTGCCACTAGTACAGTGTTCATACTCCGTACTCTCGTAAACCTTGTTTTCGCTGGAACGCTGGGGAACCTAGTTCCTGCACTATTATTGCAGAGGGAACTGAGTTCCCTTTGGTCTCATACACTATAAAGCTTGTATTTAGCTGTTCAGTCATATATTTTCCTATTAAGTCACAATAAATAATTTATTTATTTATGATATTTTGCTAAAATTCACATAAATATATCAGATTTGAATGAGCGTTCGCATTAAAGTGCTACTACTACCAAAAAAATGTAAATATCCTTATTGTGTTTATTTTATGTTGCTGGTATCTTACATGTGCTTTGTTTTTCTCTTGAATGTTTAGTTAAGAAAATATTTTACTCCATATGTCTCACTGGGTGTATCCATTTTGTAATCTTTTGTGTTGTAAACTTCCCTCCCTCCACAGTGTCTTTACCACACTTGGTCTTCACTTTGTGGTTTTTGTGCCATATTAAGGAGTCCATTGGTCAGGCAGATGACTCACACCATTGTATTGTGTGCAATGTAGTCAAAGGACATCACCAGGGGGTAGATTCAAAGTAATTTAAGCTCCCTGTCAGATCTCATTCAGCTGTCAGCTCTTATCTAAATAGGTCTGTAGAACAATACTTATAAGATTAGGCAGAAAGAGGCAAAGCAATTTATAAGAGCTTCCAAAGCACACGCAGAAGAGAAAATAGCTCAGTCAGTAAAAAAGGGGGACAAAACATTTTTTAGATACATAAACGAGAAAAGAAAAGTAAAACAAGGATTATTTAGATTTAAAACAAAGGAATAAAGGTATGTAGAAGAGGATAAAAGTCTCGCTGACTGCCTCAATGAATATTTTTGTTCAGTCTTTGCAGAAGAAAAGGAAGGAAAGGGACCTCCGTTAGGAGGAAACACTAACGAGACATTTACATATGAGTTTACAGAGGAGGAGGTTCTACAGCAGCTGTCTAAAGTAAAGACAAATAAGTCAATGGGGCCTGATGGGATCCACCCTAAGTTATTAAAAGAGCTCAGTGGTGTAAAAGCAAAACAGTTAACAGATTTATTTAACCAATCCTTGTAACGGGAGTCGTCCCAGAAGACTGGAAATTAGCAAATGTTGTGCCCATTTACAAGAAGGGTAGTAGGGAGGAATCGGGGAACTATAGGCCAGTTAGTCTTACGTCAGTAGTGGGGAAATTAATGGAAACCATGTTAAAGGAAAGGATTGTTGAACATCTAAAAACACATAGATTACAGGATCAGAAACTACATGGGTTTACCTCAGGGAGATCATGCCAAACTAATCTTATTGATTTTTTTGATTGGGTAACAAAAATAATAGACAAAGGTGGGGCAGTAGACATTGCTTATTTAGATTTCAGTAAGGCTTTTGATACTGTTCCGCATAGAAGGCTTATCAATAAATTGCAATCTTTGAGCTTGGATTCCAATATTGTTGAATGGATTAGGCAGTGGCTGAGTGACAGGCAACAGAGGGTTGTGGTAAATGGAATTTATTCGGCACAAGGTCTTGTTACCAGTGGGGTACCTCAGGGGTCAGTACTTGGACCCATTCTCTTTAATATTTTTATTAGTGATATTGCAGAAGGTATTAATGGTAAAGTATGTCTTTTTGCTGATGACACAAAGATTTGCAACAGGGTTGATGTTCCTGGAGGGATCAGCCAAATGACAAATGATTTAGGTAAACTAAAAAAATGGTCGGAGCTGTGGCAATTGAGTTTTAATGTGGATAAGTGCAAGATAATGCACCTGGGACGTAAAAACCCAAGGGCTGAATATAGAATATTTGATACAGTCCTAACCTCAACATCTGAGGAAAGGGATTTAGGCGTTATTATTGCAGAGGATCTAAGGGTAAGTAGTCAATGTAATAGAGCAAGAGTGGGTGTCTGTGGAGGCGCTTACTAGGTAACTGTGGTTTCTTAAAAAAGGGGGGGGGGTGTTGCCTACAAGGGGTTGCACATAAATCTCAACCTCAATGTGCAAATAAAATAAATGTGTAGAAAAGGGTAAGGGTCCTAGTGGCGCAGTGGGTGCTTCCAAATATGGAGCAATCTAGATGAGTATTTCTAAATGCTGATATTATGGTTCAACTCTATTTATCAGGTGGTGATAGATAAAAGTACTCAAGTGAGTCAATGTTACACTAGTATTGTGCAAATAGCAATTCTGTGCAAATGAACAACCTTGTGCAAAATAAGCAACAACAAGGGTGATAAATCCTTAAGTCGCGCGTACAAATCTGCTCCTATAGCGCAAAGTGTATAATAATCCACATGTGCAAAATGCATATAAAGTACATATAAAGTGCATGTGCTCATATATCCTATTCCATTCGTAAAGTGCAGACACAAAATTTGTGTTGATGTGACATCAAAAAAGTCATAAGGCTAAGGTCAGACGAGCGCAGTATTAACGTGCGTTTAGCCGCACTTAATCACGGCCGTGCTAGCAGAAAATTCTGTCCAATGCCGGGCAGCATACGATGAACGGCCGCACATTTGTGCAGCCGCGCAACGCAAGTGGCAAACGAACGCATTTTTTTGAGAACGTCAAACCGCTAGTACTGACGTACAGAGTGCGCTGCGTCCACTAGCGGCGTGTGTGCATGATTAGGAGACGTCAGACGCTGCTCATGTCCGGCCAACATCACGTCCAGACGCAAAAAGTGTTGATATTGATGTGTATTGATAACCGTACAAAATCACGAACGAAAATGCGCATCGTATGACCGCTATCGCGTATTCCGTGAAAAAATGCGTCCATTCGTTCGAACGCACTTTTTCACGGACAATGCGAAAAATGCGTTCGTCTGACCCTAGCCTAAGACAGTCCTTTTATTAGTTTATCTGATGGCCTATGACTGTATAAAGTGCACGTGAAAAAGTGCAAATCTCAAAATGAACAAGGTCCGTGACTCCTAGTCACCATACAGTATGTAGGTCACACTTCAGACAAAATGTTCCAACGTTATGCTTCCTCTCCTCAGTTGGTAGATTCCGTAGCATATATGAGGAAGACAAAAAGAGAGAGACAATAGTGCAGACTGTTGTAATTTGTCAAGTGAATATACATATATGAAAATCACTCACAAATTATAGAGCCTAATAAGTCCTGGCTCACTCTAAAGGGATAAAATAGTAAGGGGGTATCCCATAACAGAGTAAAACCAGAGATGAGAATCAAGTTAAAATATCAAAAATTTATTCCAAAACCCCTCCCCACAAACACACTTTTTATAAAATAAATTTTTGATATTTTAACTTGATTCTCATCTCTGGTTTTACTCTGCTATGGGATACCCCCTTACTATTTTATCCCTTTAGAGTGAGGAAAATATTTTAAAGGTGAAAGCAGAGGAATTTTTCTCTTCCCCCCTCCCTCCCTCCCTTTTTCGTCCCCATCTGTATGGTAAATACAGAGCTGGAGAAAGAAGCTGAAAGGCATTGCAGGAGAGAGGGGTAAGGTACTCACCTAATTAAGAAGTACCATTTGCCTTTAAGCTGAGCCTGAGAAAACCGAGGCTCCAACATCGGTGAGTTGAACAAAAAATTGCAATTACTCAGAATATACGTACTGTGTCACGCTATGAGAGCGCTGTCTCTCTGTATGTGTTTTATTTGAGGATAACTGGAAGACCCAGGAAAAGGGGGAACGTCAGCCTGTATTTGAAGTGAGGCATTCCAACCTAGAGTCAGGATTTATTAGGCTCTATAATTTGTGAGTGATTTTCATATATATATATTCACTTGACAAATTACAACAGTCTGCACTATTGTCTCTCTCTTTTTGTCTTCCTCATATATGCTACGGAATCTACCAACTGAGGAGAGGAAGCATAACGTTGGAACATTTTGTATGAAATGTGACCTACGTACTGTATGGTGACTAGGAGTCACGGACCTTGTTCATTTTGAGATTTGCACTTTTTCACGTGCACTTTATACAGTCATAGGCCATCCAGAGACTATCAGATAACCTAATAAAAGGACGGTCTTATGACTTTTTTGATGTCACATCAACACAAATTTTGTGTCTGCACTTTACGAATGGAATAGGATATATGAGCACATGCACTTTATATGTACTTTATAAGCATTTTGCACATGTGGATTATTATATACTTTGTGCTATAGGAGCAGATTTGTACGCATGACTTAAGGATTTATCACCATTGTTGTTGCTTATTTTGCACAAGGTTGTTCATTTGCACAGAATTGCTATTTGCACAATACTAGTGTAACATTGACTCACTTGAGTACTTTTATCTATCACCATCTGATAAATAGAGTTGAGCCATAATATCAGCATTTAGAAATACTCATCTAGATTGCTCCATATTTGGAAGCACCCACTGCGCCACTAGGACCCTTACCCTTTTCTAATGTAATAGAGCAGCAGGAAATGCTAGCAGAATGCTTGGTTGTGTAGGGAGAGGTATTGGCAGTAGGAAAAGGGAAGTGCTCATGTCACTGTACAGAGCACTGGTGAGACCTCACTTGGAGTACTGTGTGCAGTACTGGAGACCGTATCTCCAGAAGGATATAGACATCTTAGAGAGAGTTCAGAGAAGGGCTACTAAAATGGTGTACGGCTTGAAGGAGAAAGGTTACCAGGAAAGGCTTAATGATCTTTACATGTACAGCTTGGAAAAAAGACGAGACAGAGGAGATATGATAGAAACATTTAAATACGTAAAGGGAATCCACAAGGTAGAGGAAGGGAGTATATTTAAACGGAAACAAAGTAGCAAAACAAGAGGACATAGTCTTAGATTAGAGGGGCAAAGGTTTAAAAGTAACATCAGGAAGCATTATTTTACTGAGAGGGTGGTGGATACATGGAACAGCCTTCCAGTTGAAGTGGTAGAGGCCAAAACAGTGATTGAATTTAAGCAGGCATGGGATAGGCATAAGGCTATCCTAAACAAAAGATAAATCCCGGTAAAGTATCCATGTATAAAAAAAGAAATTGTGGTGTGACTGGAAGGTAAAAAAGTGTAAATGTATACAACCTCACGGTATCCCGGACGTCTCTCCCAAAACGTCTTGTTTACAAACTGAATACGTTAAAATTGGGAACCTAGGAGGTAATAAAAAATTTCACATAGTGCATACTGAATAATACAGTTTTATATAGGGTGCCCCGCTTTTTCTCTCCGCACTCACAAGATATTAAAAATGTATCGCTTATCGTATCTACAACGATTACCCCAACTCTGTCAATGCTGGAACCGAGGACCTGAAGACTCTTGCCGCAACAGGAATCAACTGGACACCTTACCACAGGGTAGCAGTATTTATTGGGTAAAAATGTTATATTCCAATGCGTTTCGTGTACACAGTACACTTCATCAGGGAAAATAAACTTAAAACGAAAATAAAAGTCCATTAAATGTCCCCTTTCTCTTTTAATATCTTCTTTTTCTGCCGCCGGATTGCCTCCCTTCCGGTTTTTACGCTGGTGTGTGTCTCATCCTTGGATCGCAGGCTTCGCGTCACCGGAAGTGACGTATTGCGATCTTCCTCCTTGCGGCAGCCGACCGAGAAGCTGGAACACCGGGAGATGACATTCCAGGTGTTGGCGGATCCAGACAAGCTCCTAAGGGGATCCATCTTACTCCTAACATGGAGCTTCTATCTCAAAACGATGATCCCTCCGATACATAAACAAAAATTATGAGAGGGATGTACAAATGACAATGTAGATACCTAAAAACACTAAAAACATACAACCAACAAGGCTTATATTTAAAAACGCCCTTACTCCAAAAGCAACAAATCCCTTAGTTACCGTATTCTGAAACTTATATTATAGACTACAACATACAGGAATATTATTAGACCTGTTTTTAAGGAAATATTATTAGGTTAAATTATCTAATGTATTATCCATCCATAATACCGGCATAGTCTACATGGGGAAATGGATCACCTCATAGACAGTTCTTAATATCCAAATCCACATTTAACCCACCGTTTCTCCATGTATCCAACCGGTATATCCATTCCATCTCCCTTTTTGCCAAAAGCTTAGCATAATCTCCCCCTCTCCAATTCTTATTAACCAAATCTATACCTATCCATTTAAATTTTTCAACCGAAAATAAATGACAGTTATTGCAATGTACCAACAGGCTATGGTCAAGTTTATTCTTTCTAATATTCCCTAAATGTTCCAGCACACGTATTTTAATCTCTCTTGTGGTTTTACCCACGTATTGCGCTCCACAGGGGCACTCTAACAAATATATCAATCCCTTACTGGTACAGTTAATAAACGATTTAATGGAAAACTCCTTCCCTGTTGTATTACTTTTAAAGTTAACAGTTTTTCTTTCTTGATATTTACAAGCTTGCAAATATCGTGCCTAGGAGGTCCCCATAACCTGCCTGTGAAGTGGCGGATTTCTAGGATGTATAGAAATATGTAAAAACCAAAAAATGACATTTCAAATGACGGTAAATGCTTTTCCTTTAATCTATCCATAAACAACTGCTTGTCTGTATGAAAAGAGGAGACATTTTCGGACACGCAGAAAAAGTTTACTGATTTTTTGGCGGTGAAAAGCAGGAGAATGACTGGAGAATGGAAAATTCTAGACCAAATAGCCGATTTGGAAAGTGAGAAAAATGGGAGAATTTTTCTGGTTTGGCTATTTTGACCTAGTATTTTCTCTTCAGTCATTCTCCTGAGTTTCACCTTTCTCTGAATAACCCTGTCAGGGTTATTCAGAAAGCGGTGAAGAGCAGGAGAATGACTGGAGAATGGAAAATTCTAGGTCAAAATGGCCAAACCAGAAAAATTCTCCCATTTAGGCTAGGGTCAGACTAGCGAATTTTTAACGTGCGTTTAGGCGCACTTAATCACGGCCGCACTAGCAGCAAATGACGGGCAATGACGGCCAATATACGAAGTATGGTCGCACTATAGTCCGGCTGCGCAACACAAATGGAAAATGAACTCATTTTTTCGAGAACGCAGAACCGCTAGTACGGCCGTACAGAGTGCGCTGCGTCCACTAGCGGCGTGTGTACGTGATTTGGAGACGTCAGACCCTGCTCATGTCCGGCCAACATAACGTCCAGACACCCAAAGTTTCCTGGTTTGGATCCGTAGAAAAAATCACGCACAAAAATGCGCATCGTATGACCGTTTTCGTGCATTCTGTGAAAAAATACGGCAATGCGTTCGGACGCACTTTCGGTCGCTGTGAAAAATGCGTTAGTCTGACCCTAGCCTTATCTCACTTTCCAAATCGGCTATTTGGTCCAGATTGTTCTCTTTTCCTACCATTCTCCTGGTTTTCACCTTTCTCTGAACAACCCTGAGAGAGAGGTGAAAGCCAGGAGAACTGGCAGGAGAAGAGAACAGAGGAGAATGGGGTCAGTGGGGGCGCTCTGATCTCTATGTTTTATGGTTTGACTGGTGCTGCCGGATAGGATAAAAGCACAGACTCTCGAAGGGGTGTGCAAAGGGTGTAGTTGCAAACTGGGGTGGTTCCTATCGGCGCAAGGTCTTGGTGATATTGATGTTGGGTATATGGTGAGATATTAGTTCCTAATTTTCACAAATATATCATACAGAATATTGCATTTATGATTCTTCACAGTATAAAGTGCTCTTGTGCTATCGTATCACACTGACACAATTGTGCAGATTCATTGGTAAAGTGCATAAAGTGCATATAGTAATGATACTGGAATAATGGTTTCAAATTTTCAAGTGTATCATACAAGATATTGTTCACAATATAAAGTGCTCTTGTGTTGTCGTATCTCAGTGGCACGTTTGTGCAATTTCATCGATAAAGTGCATATAGTGCAATATAGTACAGATTAATCGAGAGTGATATTAGTGAAGTCAGCGAGTCAGGCTTAAATTGTCCAGTTAAATTGAATTGAGCCTAATTGGCAAAATTCGAGGTACTTATAGTCCTGACGGTTTTGACAGTGGTTCCTTGTTACTCCTCTCTTGAACACTCCGTCCTATGGTCACAGTGGACTCCAATATATAAAACAGAGAAGAAGAGAAATAGTACAATATTGTCTCAATACGTTGTAAGGCGCAAGAGGTAATGGTATCGCACTTACAAATGCCAGAGCCTTTAGTATCCAGGCTCTGGATTGAAGTGCCTTGAGCCAAGTAGAGGGTGGCCTCTGCCCTTCTTTGTATCAGCCTTATCACCTCGACCGAAAAGACAAAAGAGACAGCGCTCTCATAGGCACAATATCAGTTGGAAAATGATATTTAAAAAGTAGAATCTTGATACACTCACCAAATGAGGAGCCTTCAATATCCAGGCTCAACTCTTGGGCGTGCGGCGCTTCTTGTTGGTGAGCGCCTTAACCCCTTTTACCTGCTCACTTAGTGCCTGGGCGATGGATGACTTCTAGAGTCTGATACTCTGCGGTTTCCTCAGAGTTAGTTTACCCGTCTGTGGCCTTTTTTGTGGGCTCGGTGGGAGGTTAATCAATATAGATTAGGTGGAACATATGAATGTTCAAATATTTTATTGGTGATAATAAAATGCATAAGTATAGTAAACAAAGTAAAATACAATGGGGGATGATGATGATACACGTTTCGGCGCTACTCTGGCGCCTTCCTCAGCCAATATACTTTTTAAATATCATTTTCCAACTGATATTGTGCCATGAGAGCGCTGTCTCTTTTGTCTTTTCGGTCGAGGAGGAAGCGCCTGAAAGGGAGGGGGGATCGCCGGGGGGCAGAGGGTTAATCCAGGCACTGTTTGGAAGGGCACAGCCTGCCCTTCCAAACGGTGGCTGTGATTAACCCCTGGGGAGCCGGATCACAAATCGGCGCTGAAAAGCGCCAGATCGTGATCCTCTCCTGGAGCTGGCCGACATTTTGGATGTCGGCCAAGCCTCCAGGAACTCCCCCTGAGGACTGGCGTCATCGTGCATAGCACGATGACGCCAGTCCTTGAGTTAACCCCTAGCTGCCACCAATGGTGGAGATAGGGGGTTCCAATGAACCCCCTACCTCCCGATCCGTGGCAGCTAGGGGTTAATGTTTGATATTGTTTGATCGGCCAGAGCATGGCCTTTCCAAGGATACCAAACATGAACATGAAAAATGTTTTTTTTTAAAAATATATATATATTAAAAAAAATTTGTTTTGTTAATGCAGCAATATTGTTCCCATTTCAATTATAATGTGAACAATAATGCTGCACCAACGATTTTTGTATGCGGTGCGTTTGTTAAAAAAAGCAAAATTTTCCCCCAAAAAAATCTAACGAGACCCCATTTCTAATTTTTTTAACAAGCGCACCCCATACAAAATATAACCGCAAATGATCGCATGTTAAAATGTGAAAAAAAACGCTTTACACATAACAAATTATTGAAAATTCGAATTTTATTGCATTTTTTGTTATAATATACAGACATGACATAACGTATACATATAATAATGACATATTATGAATCTGCCAAGTCTGCCGGAAAGAACGATATATAATATGTCTGGGTCATATATCAAAATATGGCTACAAAACGCGGTTAAACATGATGAGCGAAAGCGTTAAAAATGACCTCAGCACAGAGGTGTGAAAAGCCTCAGCAGCGAAAGGGTTAAATGCAGCATATTAGGATGTTTTAGGAGGGAAATTAATTCTCAAATCTCAATCAGAAGCAGACACCACCCCACCCCCTCAGTATAGTGTACAATGTATCAAATTGATTACCAGACTAAAAACACCTGGTGTTATGCCCGTTTGTGAACAGAGGTCATTTAGAGTTGATAATCTTTCCACGTACACAATAGTTTTTAATTCAATATCTAATAAACCGTTGCTTATAATATTCTGCAGTAAAGAGTCTCTTTATTTCTAGATTTTTTAGTATTTTTTTAAGCATTTTCTATACTTTTTTCAAAATTTCTTTTTCTTTTCGAACTCGAACCGAACACACCCAAAAAGTTCGAAGTTCGCGAACTTTCAAACTGCCAAAGTTCGGGTCGAACTCCGAACCGTCCGAACCCGAACAGCTCATCCCTATCCGCCAACACCTGGAATGTCATCTCCCGGTGTTCCAGCTTCTCAGTTCGGCTGCCGCAAGGAGGAAGATCACGATAAGTCACTTCCGGTGACGCGAAGCCTGCGTTCCAAGGATGAGACACACGCCAGCGTAAAAACCGGAAGGGAGGCAATCCGGAGGCAGAAAAAGAAGATATAAAAAGACAAAGAGAAAGGGGACATTTAATGGACTTTTATTTTCGTTTTAAGTTTATTTTCCCTGATGAAGTGTACTGTGTACATGAAACGCATTGGAATATAACATTTTTACTCAATAAATACTGCAAATACTGCTACCCTGTGGTAAGTAGGGATGTGTGTTTCGGATTTCAGAATTTCGGAATTTTCACGAAACTTCCCGATTCGTGTTTTCGGATGCGGCCAAATTTCCGAAAATTTTTAGATCCGAAAATGGCAGATCCGAAAAGTTTTCCGAGCCGAAACTAAATATTTTCGGAATTTTTGAATGGACTTGAAATGTGTCAAATCAAAATTTATTGCTTTGAAACGAGGAGAACAGACGTTCCGAAAAAACGAAATTTTCCGAAGTTACGAAAAGTCGATACAAAAAACGAGCAAAGTGACACGAAAATACGAAAAACGGTCGATATTCCGAAAACATGTACAATTCAGAAAACGAAAATTTCCGAAATTACGAAAAGTCGATACAAAAACGAGCAAAGTGACACGAAAATACGAAAAATGGTCGATATTCTGAAAAATATGTACACGAAAAACGAGTCAAGCCGAACCGAATCGAAACAGAAATCGGTCGAAACTAGCCGAATCGAAAAGTTTAAAAATCCGAAAAATCGAACCGAATCGAAACGAAAAAAGAATCGGTGCACAAGCCTAGTGGTAAGGTGTCCAGTTGATTCCTGTGGCGGCAAGAGTCTTCATGGTCCTCGGTTCCAGCATTGGCAGAGTTGGGGTAATCGTCGTAGATACGATAAGCGATAAAGTTTTAATATCTTGTGAGTGCGGAGAGAAAAAGGGGGGCACCCTATATAAAACTGTATTTTTCAGTATGCACTATGAGAAATTTTTTATTACCGCTTAGGTTCCCGAAGTATCCATGTAATTGGGCAGAATAGATGGGCCGAAAGGTTCTTATCTGCCGACATTTTCTATGTTTCTATGTTTAATGAGGTGATGGATGGAATGTTTAGATAAGGAAAGATATTGTAGATTAAATAAACAAGAGCTGCAAAGCTTTTGGTAAATGTGGCATCATGGGGAAAATCCAGAAACTGGGACCCAGAGATAAAATACTTACAGGTTTATTCAAAGAAAGTTGAAACTCAGGAGAATGACGGGAGAAGTGAAAATTCTAGGTCAAAATAGGCAAAGCAGAAAAATTATCCTATTTATCTCACTTTCCAAGCCGGCTATTTTGAGCTAGAATTTTTACTTCTCCAAAAGTTCTCCAGAGTTTCACCTTTCTCAGAATAACCCTGTTAATTTTATTTTTCCTTTTTACGTTCAATTACTTCAAAGAAAAAGTAACATCATCATGTAATTTATAACAGGTTTCATAAGGTGGTTTTACTTGTAATGCACAAGTAATCTAGTTGCACTTGCAGCTTATGTAAGTGGTACTGTCTCTTTAAGTGCGAGATGAGAATTGTTAAGTGGGGAACAAATCTTGGTGAGTTCTCAGACTTCTTTTTTGGGACTTGATCCGGATGCTGGTAGCGGTTCCGTCTTTCATACCTACATCCTCCATGCTGTCACAGTAAGTCTGAAAAGTCTTCATGGTCGGCGGTTCCTATAAGGCAGCACAGGCGTCAGCCTAAGGGTGCGTGTGCTGCCGAGGGCGCAAAAATCCGAATCCCTGCTAAACTGGCCAGGGATCCGGATCGCTGTCCTCTGTGTTCCCTCCCTGTTTGAGCAATGCTGCTTCTGCAGAGCTCCGTGGTCAGTTAATGAGGGTGCCGGCGCACTGTGATGAGGTGTTAGTGTGCCGCCCCCTGAGTCACTATCTGACCTATCAGCTCATATATCCAGCCATGTGACTGCTGCTCTTTGAAAGATCCTAATGGCACCTCACTCAGTGTCCCTGAAAAGTAAGTCCCTGAAAAGACTGAGTCCCTGAAAAGTAAGGAGTTTTTTAATTATCTCCAGTGTACAGAAAAGTCTTTTTAAAGACTGTCAGCCCCAACAAAAACCAGCAGGAGGCTCTCCGTCTAATGCTGATGAGCTGTGTCTGATAACCACATGCTTACAGGAGCTGCCCCCCTGCCCCTAATGAAGGTGACCAGGGCTGACAGTCTGTGGAATAAATCCCATGAGCCCCTGCCTTCTCTGTGAAGGTGATCAGAATACTGGTCTCACCTGGGAAGCTGCTGTGTGCCAGGCACTGCTCTAAGGCTAGGGTCAGACGAACGCATTCTGTGTTCTAGCGGTTTTACTTTCTTGCCTAACTTGCGTCCGTTTGCCGCGTGCGCTGTGGGTCTTCGTGTGTGGGTCTCTATTGATCATAATTGTATGCTCCCACATACGTTAAAATGTGCAGCAACACGGATGTGAACACTGCGCTCGTCTGACCCGAGCCTTAATGCCTTTGTCTCATCCTGTTTGCTATGGTATATTCTCTCACATCTCCTTTTATTCCCATTCCTGCTTAGTTGCCATTTTTTCTCTTGCACATTTTTTGCAGATCACCTCTGTCAGAGGTCTATTCACAAAGCACCGAAAATAAGTTCGGTGCTTTTCATTTAGGCGCACTTCAGAAATTTAATTTTGCAAAAAATATGAAGAATTCACTATTTAGTGAATGGTCACTATTTTGCCGAAATTGGAGTCGCCGAAGCAGTTATCGAATGCTGGCGAAACACACCGAATTGCAAGCGGCGAATTCCACCACATTGAGAAAAATAAAAGTGGGAAGTCTCGTATTCTCCTAAAAGGAGGCTAAACCAATAAAAATGTGTCTAAATAATAAAAAAGGCCCTTTAAAAAAATAATAAAGATAAAAAGGTCTTTTTAAAAAAATGGGGTTTTTGCAAAAAAAAGTGGTATTCGGGGGAAAAAAAAAAACAACCAACAAACATATTCCATTTATTAGATTTAATCTTATGGGATTCGCCTGTTTAAACCGGTCGATTTGAAACGCCGAAAATCAGGGCATTTTGCTCCAATTTCAATGCAATTTGGCGCTCTCTGAATAGAAGAATCGACAGTTGTCAATAGGACAATTTCGGTGCTGCCAAATCGCAGTGAAATGCATTGTATTTCACTGGCAATTTGCCTGTGTTTGGTGAACTGACAGATGTAGATTAGAATAGATTAATTGCCCCAAAATTGCACATATAGCAAAATTCACCATTCAGTGCAATTTGGTGACACACTGCTTGTTAGTGATTTTAGGGGGGGCACAAAAATACCCCCTCGCCTGTGTAGACTAGGGATGAGCTGTTTGGTTCGATCGGTTCGGAGTTCGATTCGAACATTGGCCGTTCGAAAGTTCGCGAACTTCGAAGTTTCCCGCGTGTTCGCCACATGTTCGCCCACAATGGACCACAATGTACACTGGCCTGAAGCTTGTAATTGGCTACAGTCTTGCACCTGACCGCAGGTCAGGTGCAAGACAGGTGCAAGACTATGCCACTCACGGCTCAGAGTCCTGATTGGGCAAATTTTGCCCAATCATGGGCTCACAGAGCTAAGTCCCACAGCACACTAAGGCTTCACACAGCCTTCAGCATGTGTTTTTTGAGAGGAGATTGTTGTGTTAGTGTGTGTTCTCACTGCCACCAGCTATTGGGGGGAGGGTCTCACTTCTACAAAATATCTGGGAATTGTTGTAATCTGTGTGTTCTCACTGCCACCAACTATTTTGGGGGTCAGTCATTTCTACAAAATATCTGGGAATTGTTCTAATCTTTGCTATCAATCCCCTGATGCTGATGTAACGGAATAGATCGGGGATCTCTTCTGCATTCCCAAAACCTCCACCACTGCACTCTTCCACTATACCACAAAAGGGTTACGGTGTGAAGGCACTTGCTGCCACCAAAGGCACAATATTTGGGTGCACTGACACTGACGCCTATATTACCAGATTTATATAATTTTAAGGGGGTTACGGTGTGACGGCACTGTTGCCGACACTAAAGGCCCAATTTTAAAGCACCTATTGTTACTTTCATCCAAAGCCTGCATAAGTTTCACCATAATTTAGCCCAAAAAAATCACTAAACTTGTTCTGCGTGTCCTAAAATGTCTTTTCATACAGGCTGCCACCCCAAACAGTTGTTTATTAATAGATTAAAGGAAAACCGTTTACCTTCATTTGAAATGTCATTTTTTTGTTTTTAAATGTTTCTATAGATCCTACAAATCCGCCACTTCACGGGCAGGTTATGGAGACCTCCTAGGCACGATATTTGAAGGAATTTTTCGTTTTATATTTTTAACCCTTATTTCATGGAAAACTCACTGTTCCTTTAAAAACGTTTTTTTTAAAAAACTTTTTGTCCTTGTTTCCTGTCCCCAGGGCACTACCCGGACCCCCATACACCTTTTATGGCAAATATCTTGCATACATGCCCTCTTGGAGGGCACTCTAAAAATCAAACTTTTGAGTCCAATTGACTTGCATTGAGTTCGAACTCGAACATTTGAAATTGTTCGAGTTCGAATGAGAACCGAACACGGGGGTGTTCGGCTCATCCCTAGACAGGACCCCAAAGAGCACCTATTCTGGCGCTTTAATGTTCCTTTAAAAAAAAAAAAAGGAAAAACTTTTTTCCGTGTTTCCTGTCCCCCAGGGCACTACCCGGACCTGCATACACCTCTAATGGCAAATATCTTGCATATATGCCCTCTTGCAGGGCACTCTAAAAATCGAACTTTTGAGTTCCATTGACTTGCATTGAGTTCGGTTCGTGTTCGCGTTCGAACTCGAACTTTTGAAATTGTTCGAGTTCGAATGCGAACCGAACACGGGGGTGTTCGGCTCATCCCTAGTGTAGACAAAAACCTTGCATCGCCCTGAAAGTCTTGACTGCGTAAGGACATTTTCTATCTAGGAGTGTAATAAAAACTGATACTTAAAATTTAATGCAATTTTACTACGAAACAATATAAGTGATCATAAACTAAATACGTATCGCGTTTACTGTGCAATAATGAAAGTGATATGCCAGATTACAAATTCCTACTTGGGTTATAAGACCAATTTTAATGACATTCATAATTTCATGATGGCAAACTGTGTGACATCTTCCCTAGATGATTAGACTATAAATACGTAAGGATGTGTTCTCTTTAATGGAATGCATTACCTTATTCTAACTGACAAAATTGTTATCAATCAACTAAATTAAACAAAACTCTTCTCAACCATGAATATTACATGGATATGTATTCTTTTTAACAAGGATCCATCACAGTTAACAAATTTCTGAGTTGAAAAAGACATATTGGACTCATTTATCAAGGTTAAATGCTGCATTGTACCTGTCCCAGTTGCTCATTTCTCACAGTTCGATGACCTAGTTGTCTATTTACATTTCACATCTCTGAGGACTACAGTCAGGAATACTATATGGCACGTATATCATTTTCCAGCGTTACGCACTAGTAATTATTATAGATATAATCCATGTGGTAAGAAATCAATAGTGTATATGTTAATAAGCATAATTATTTGTTACCACAAATTGCAGTACATTCGTTGCCTTATGCCTATTTGTTACTTTTTAGAATTCAAAGTCTGGGAAGAGGTGCTATAACGTTTTTTCTACTGATGTGAATAACATTTTAAACAAGTCTGTAAAGATGAGCTTAAGTCAAAACATGTGTGTGTGTTTTTACAATTTCTAAGTAACTAAAAGACTCGATTTTCATGGTTAACAACTCAAGACCTGCACAGTGGAAATAAGATGTTAGGAGTTTTTGAACCCCTGAAAAGTAAGGGACAGATGGACATATTCGTCGTTATTATAGGAACGACCAGATTCACACCACGTAATTTGTTAAACATAAAAATGAAAGGGACTCTACCACTTACGTAAACTGAAACTAGATTACTTGTGCATTACAAACAAAAGCACATTATAAAACACATGCTGCAGGTTTCTTTCTTTGTTTGAAGTAATTGCATGTAAAAATAAAAAATAAAGTTAGGTTTTCAAATCTCCCATTTCCATCTTGTGGGTTTTTCCCATAATGCAACATTTACCAAAATCTGCTCAAACGTTTTACGTTATAACTGTATAAGATAATGCACAACCACAAAGTTAATGAGGTGGAGGAGGGAATGTTTAGATAAGGTGGCAGGGGTGTATTATGTTCTTCCAGGCTACTTAAGAGATGGCAGCTGAATGAGATATGACAGGTAATTTAAAAGATTTATAATCTACCCCCTGGTTTTGGCCTTTGAATACATCCCACACAATATAATCATTAACCCACAGACTTTATTATATGACCAATTCCACCCAGTGCAGAGCAAGTGAGATAAAGACACTGGGCCATATTACATACAGGGTTATTCAGAGAAAGGTGAAAACCAGAAAAACTGGCAGGAAAAGAGAATAATCTAGACCAAATAGCCGATTTGGAAAGGAAGATAAATGGGAGACTTTTTCTGGTTTGGCTATTTTGACCTAGAATTTTCACTTCTCCAGTCATTCTCCTGGTTTTCACCTCTGAATAACACTGTTAGTTAACGCTTGTGTGTCGTTCACTTCACAGTGCATAACCTTTCATTTATCTACATTGCATCTCTCTAAATCCCTGTGCAGCAAAGTAATATCCTGCTCACATTGTGTTACTTTTCCTAGTTTATTGTCATCTGCAAACACTGACACGTGACTTATGATGCTTATTTCAAGATCATTTATAAAAAGACAAAAAAGAAGAAAGATATATATATATATCTCATACAGCGTAGGCGCCTATTTATAGACCAGATTACTATAGTGTTATGAAGTAGTTAAATTATAACTAATAAGTAGTGAGATGCTGCCCAAAGGGGTAAGCGCAATATACAGAAAAAACAACCAAAATCTGCATTAACCAAAAATGAAATTATAGATAGAATCTTTGTAGCGCATCAAAAATAGATTTAAAGGTAGACCTCAACAAAGAGGTATATCAAACATAAAGTGCTTCAGTCTTAAAGTGCTTCAATCTTAAGGTGACAAATATTCAATCAATGTACACATATAAAAGTGCAAAGTGCCATAGAACACAGTAAAGTGCAACAATATATAAAATTCCAGCAGTGCGATGGGTATAAGAGAGTCTATAAAGTGCAACAGTGTCCGAATGTGCAAAATGTGCAAATTCAATGATATCCAATACAACAGTATGAATACCAGTGGGAAAAATTCCTTAAAATTTACTTCTCTTTATGTTCAAGCGATGCACAAATATAGTCCTCCTTTCTTGGATCAGTGGTTGGACAGCTGTTTGGAGATTTTTTGGACAATAGTGCACCTAAATATACCGACTGAGGAAGGCTGTTAATGCCGAAACGCGTCTCGGTAACGCATCTGTCCATTTTTTAATATGCAATTAATTTTTTACTACACAATAAATTTTATATGGTTTATATTCTATTGACTACTCTCCTTGGATATATACTTGCCACCGCTTGGAAGCTCCTGATATCTGGCCCTCAGACGATTGGGAAGAGGTTCTGGGTATCCACCATAGTGTACCTGACGCTGTATTGAGTGAGCCTGTGTGGAAGAGGCTCCATATCTGGTGAGTTCAATACATTATCACCTCTTTTTATCATAATACGGTAATATACTATGGGAGCGCTGTCTATTATCTTATTGTAGCCATCGCAAACAGAGTTGAAGATTTAAGAAGGGATACGCCACCCTCTATATGGCTGGAAGCTCCTAAACCTAGAGCCATGGATTTTTTGGGCTCTTATAAATGTGAGTTTCCATATTCCTACGAGTGATTAATTTGGATTTTCTGCACGATTATTTCTTCATTTTTTCTCTCCCCTCAAATCTTTTTTTTTTTTTTTTTCCTCTTTCTCTCACTTTTTTCTCCTTTCTGGCTATCCTCTCCATTATTGAGAGATGGCAAGAGATACACAGACGAAGAAAGGAGGACTATATTTGTGCATCGCTTGAACATAAAGAGAAGTAAATTTTAAGGAATTTTTCCCACTGGTATTGTGCTGTTACAGTTATATTCATTTAGATGGGGATTTATACTGTATAGATAGTCCTTATGCTGCCTTATGCTGCAACCTAGTGGTCTTTCTGTATTGTACATGCTTTTCTTTTTTCCCTCGCTTTATGATGATGCACTTCCTGTGTGTGTGAAGTTCCACCCTTCTTTCTGAGTAAGAGCTGTAGCATGGTGCAGTTAACTAGCAACACAAGTCTATTCATCTGCATGTTAAGGACAGCATCATCTTTTGACCGCATAAAACATATCATTCCATTATCTGCTGTATCCTGTGATCTGCTGTAACCTGATATACGGAATAAAGTAAGTTGTGGAAAGAAACAGTGTTTTGGTGAGTTCAGCTATCTGATAAGGATTGTCCTCGGTGATTGCATCTACTTATACAGGCCAGGCATAGAGGTCTCTGCCAGGGATAAATCGCTATACAACGATCGGAGTCAGGATAGTCAAAAGATGTGTAGAATCCTACAGACTGCTACTATATATGTGTGTGCTTAATCTGCAATCAAGCTCCGTGCCATCGGCCATTTTATGGAAGCACATGTGTGTGTGTTTAATCTGCAATCAAGCTCAGTGCCATCGGCCATCTTGGGGAAGCACATGGTCGCACAAGCTTACTGCATCTCACTTATACTGCATCTCACTGAATATTGAAAACGGTTTGTCTGCATTTAACTGTGTTACCTGCCTGTCTAAGCTGCCGTTCATCTTCTTAAAGAGACAGTACTATTTTTGCAAAAACGTATAAAATGTCCAGACAAGGTTCTGTGCACTCTATTATGGCTGAACCAACGCAGATTCATCATGTCCCTGAACCCGCAGACGTACAAGGAGCAGATTCTGCAGAGTTTGCCGAACAGAGTGTAAAACCCAAACGCACAATAAAACCGACACAGAAACTCAGAGAAAACTATGAATGCACTAGAGATGAGCTCTCCAGCAATCTGTCTGACATGTGGGACAAAACTTCACAATGCATGTCAGTTTTACCACACTTTAACGATCACCCAGCTGAATTAAGAGACTCTATAGATCGTCTATCTGCTGCATATCAACGTTACCAGAGGCTGTCTGCAAAATACATGGACTTCTTGCAGGACTCTAATATGAAAGACTTTTCAGCAGAATTGACAAAGACTGATGCACTAAACCAACAAAGAGACCTCCTAGTGCAAGTTGCCAAAGAAAGGGCAGAACACCGCATTGCTCAACTGCAAGAGACCAGATCGCGCAGATCCACATCAACCAAGCACACTGCACATTCTTCCAGATCCTCTCGCTCCAGACATTCAACGTTAAGCGACAAGCTAATAGAGGCCCGCTCTGATGCGGAGTCAAAGAAAGTGCAAGGCTCCTTTGCTAAAAAACAAGCAGAGTTAGAAGCCCGCCAAGCAGAGACGGCATCCCAAATCAAGATTCTGAAAATGGAAAAGGAGGAAGCAGCTGCCGTAGCGAGGCTGAAGGTCCTCGAAGAAGCAATGGGACAAAGTACTAATGCAGACTGCCCTATCCCAGCAGAACTGGAAGACCCAGTCAAACGCACTAGTGAATACGTATTAAAGCATAACATTTGCAACAATACACAGTCATCTCCTGTACCTCCTCCCAACACTGTTCTGACTCTCAATGCAGAGACCTCTCAGCTCCAAATGCCTGAGCCTCTTCCAGTCCACAACACAAGAACATCTAGGCAGCAAATCACATCAACTCAGTCTGCCAGCAAGGTGAATCCCAGTGACAAGCCGCAGCTCAAGCCACAGCCAGCAGAAGCCTTAGAGACTACACCAAAGTTAAACACTCTTGCAACGTCATTTTATCCTGGTAAACCTCACCCTTCATCGCCAGAGAACTTTAACACCCAAGCGGTTCCTCAAGTTACTTTGGCACCAAAGAGTGAGAGATCAGACTTGACTGACTTCGCCAGATATATGATACGCCGAGAGCTCATTAACACAAGCCTCTCAAGGTTCGACGACTGTCCAGAGAGCTACAGGGCCTGGAGATCAACCTTCAAGGCTGCTATTGCTGATCTGAACCTTACTACCAAGGAGGAACTTGATTTGCTCATAAAGTGGCTGGGGCCAGAATCCACAGATCATGTTAAAAGACTGAGAACAGTACATGTTGAGCATCCGGATGCAGGTCTCGTTGCTGCGTGGGCAAGACTTGAGCAAGCTTATGGCAGCGCTGAAGCCATAGAAGGCGCTCTGGTCAAGAGACTGCAAAACTTCCCAAAAATGGGTAACAAAGACTATCGCAAGCTCCAAGAACTGAGTGATCTCCTCATGGAGCTAGAGTTGGCAAAGACAGACCCACGTCTACCTGGACTAAGCTTCCTGGACACTGCTCATGGTGTCAATCCAGTGGCATCTAAACTGCCATACGGCCTGCAAGAGAAATGGGCGCAACACGGCTCAAGATACAAAAGAGACTATACCGTATCCTTCCCTCCATTCTCATATTTTTGCAGGTTCATCAGCGAACAAGCCTGGACAAGAAACGATCCCAGCTTCAGCTTCAGCGAAACCAACTTACCAGCTTCATCATCATCACCAGCATCCTCATCAAGGTATGATAACACAACGGCTACACGTAGAGACTTTAATAGAGCAATATCTGTTAAAAGGACAGACATCTCACCACCTGTGTCCTCTCGTGCAAACCAGAGGGATTCAGGTGATAGCGATAAAGACCCTAATCGTCAGTGCCCTATTCACAAGAAGCCTCACCCTTTAAAGAAATGTCGTGGCCTTAGGGCAAAGACTTTACAAGAGCGCAGGGAGATTCTTCAAAAACTTGGGGTATGCTACAGGTGCTGTGCCTCTTACGGACATTTTGCTAAAGACTGTAAAGTTGTCATCAAGTGCACAGAATGCAGCAGCGACAGACATGTTACAGCTATGCAACCTACTCCACTTCCAGACAACCCACAGCAGCTACCAACCTCTGCACCTGTCTCAAATCATGGCGGGGAGCAACAAGGTAATGCTCCAGCTATTGGGAATATTTCTTCTTCATGCTTGGAAGTCTGCGGAGAAGGCTTAGATTACAAATGCTGTGCCAAGGTATGCCTAGTCAAGATATACCCAGAGGGTCAACCGGAGAAAGCCACGAAGATGTATGCCATATTAGATGAACAGAGCAACAGATCGCTTGTTAAGCCTAAATTCTTTGATATCTGCACCGATTTTTCTTTCGGTTCGATTCGATTTTTCGGATTTTTAAACTTTTCGATTCGGCTTGTTTCGACCGATTTCTGTTTCGATTCGGTTCGGCTCGACTCGTTTTTCGTGTACATTCTTTTTCGGAATTTCGACCATTTTTCGTATTTTCGTGTCACTTAGCTCGTTTTTTGTATCGACTTTTCGTATTTTCGGAAATTTTCGTTTTTCGGAATTGTAAATGGTTTCGGAATAGCGACCATTTTTCGTATCTTCGTGTCACTTAGCTCGTTTTTTGTATCGACTTTTCATATTTTCGGAAATTTTCGTTTTTTCGGAACGTCTGTTCTCCCCGTTTCAAAGCAATAAATTTCGATTTGACACATTTCAAGTACATTCGAAAATTCCGAAAATATTTCGTTTCGGCTCGGAAAACTTTTCGGATCTGCCATTTTCGGATCTAAAAATTTTCGGAAAATCGTCCGCATCCGAAAACACGAATCGGGAAATTTCGTGAAAATTCCGAAATTCCGAAACGCACATCCCTACCGTATACTCTCAGAACCTGTTCTGGTCGCGTAGAGACTTTCGGCAGAAGGGCAAACGGGTTTATGGTCTCTCACGTCAAGGGAAGAGAGGGAATACTCCTACCAACATTAGTTGAATGTGTCCAGATACCAGACGAAAGGGAAGAGATTCCTACTCCAGAGGCTGCATATCACCATCCGCACTTAAGGCATCTTGTAGATGAGATTCCAGTAATGGACATGAATGCTGAAATCTTGGTCCTACTAGGAAGAGACATTCTCAAAGTACATAAAGTATGCGAACAGTGCGACAGACCAGACGATGCCCCTTATGCACAAAGACTTGACCTGGGCTGGGTAATAGTGGGCAATGTATGCTTGGATAAAATGCGCACGTCACCTGAGATCCACTCCTTCAAAACTCACGTGTTAGGAAACGGACGTGTATCCCACTTCAAACCGTGTCCTCACCATTATGACGTAAAGGAGAAGCCTCTTGACATTATCTGCATGTCCGACGTCACTCCTATCCTCTGTGATGACAACCTAGGTACCACAGTGTTTTGTACTACAAGCGATGACAACAAAACAGCTTTATCAGTTGAAGACAGAGAATTCATCAAAGTAATGGACAAAGAATTCTTCAAGGATGAGTCTAACAGCTGGGTAGCACCATTACCTCTTCGTGCTACAAGGGTCAAACTCCCAAACAATCGTGAACAGGCTTTATCCAGAGTCAAGTCACTTCAACGAACACTAAAGAACAGACCCGAAATGAAGGACCATTTCATCGCCTTTATGAAAAGGATTTTTGACAATAATCACGCTGAGCCAGCTCCACCTCTTCGAGAACATGAGGAGTGCTGGTACCTGCCTTTCTTCGGAGTGTATCATTCACGTAAGCCAAAACAAATCAGGGTAGTATTTGACTCCAGTGCCAAGCACCAAGGCATATCCCTGAACGATGTTCTTCTCACTGGTCCTAACCTGACCAACAACCTCGTAGGTGTACTCATGAGGTTCAGAAGGGAGCCAGTCGCCACACGCTGCTACACTTCAGCTTCTCTTGCTACAAGTCAGAGAAAGGAACTTCACATCTTCTCAGATGCATCTTCTGACGCCATAGCAGCTGTCGCCTACCACAAGGTCCGGAATTCCTGCTGGATCATCCAGAAGACACAACAGCTGACGTCTTTGGTCTTCAAAATCCTGACGAAGATCCAGATATTCGTCCTGAAGTTAAAACTCTTGTCACTAGAACTGCACCAGAACTGCACGTTGGGCTATCAAACGCTTTGAACGTTTCTCCAAGTGGACAATGCTTGTACGCACCATCGCGAGAAGCATCTGCCATAATCAATACTAGACCACTTGTTCCAGTGTCTACAGATCCAGAGAACCCAACCATCCTTACTCTAGCTACTCATCTTACCCAGAAACTCGGGACTGTTCCTGTTCCACCTGGAAGCTTTAAAGCAGGAAAAATGTGCTACGACCAGTGGAAGCGAGTACAACACCTTGCCAACTGCTTCTGGAATCGTTGGAAGATTGAGTATTTTTCCACTCTGCAAGGACGCAGGAAATGGCAACGCCTGAACCCGAACGTTCAAGTTGGAGATCTCGTTCTCCTCAAGGACCAGCAAACCGAAAGGATAGAGTGGCCTATGGGACTTATTAAAAAGAGCATCTCTAGCGATGATGGTAAGGTACGTAAGGTGGAGGTGAAGGTCGCAAGACAAGGAACTGTAAAGACTTTTATCAGACCTATCACAGAACTTATTTTGCTCTTACCTCTTAGAGACTGAACTTACTTAGGTCTTCTAGACATCTAGCACATTACACTGTCGTTATTTGTGCTTGCATAACTACCATTATGATGTTTATATATAGTGACATTTTCAATGCCAGACGGGGAGTGTGCTGTTACAGTTATATTCATTTAGATGGGGATTTATACTGTATAGATAGTCCTTATGCTGCCTTATGCTGCCACCTAGTGGTCTTTCTGTATTGTACATGCTTTTCTTTTTTCCCTCGCTTTATGATGATGCACTTCCTGTGTGTGTGAAGTTACACCCTTCTTTCTGAGTAAGAGCTGTAGCATGGTGCAGTTAACTAGCAACACAAGTCTATTCATCTGCATGTTAAGGACAGCATCATCTTTTGACCACATAAAACATATCATTCCATTATCTGCTGTATCATGTGATCTGCTGTAACCTGATGTACGGAATAAAGCAAGTCATGGAAAGAAACAGTGTTTTGGTGAGTTCAGCTATCTGATAAGGATTGTCCTCGGTGATAGCATCTACTTATACAGGCCAGGCATAGAGGTCTCTGCAAGGGATAAATCGCTATACATCGATCGGAGTCAGAATAGGTACTCATACTGTTGTATTGGATATCATTGAATTTGCACATTTTGCATATTCGGACACTGTTGCACTTTATAGACTCTTTTATACCCATCGCACTGCTGGAATTTTATATATTGTTGCACTTTACTGTGTTCTATGGCACATTGCACTTTTATATGTGTACATCGATTGAATATTTGTCACCTTAAGATTGAAGCACTTTAAGACTGAAGCACTTTATGTTTGATATACCTCTTTGTTGAGGTCTATCTTTAAATCTATTTTTGATGCGCTACAAAGGTTCTATCTATAATTTCATTTATAAATAGATTGGATAGAATTGGTCCTATAACAGACCCCTGAGGGACACCACTTACCTTCATGAAAATTTACCATTTATGACCACTCTGTTTACTCTATCTTTTAGCCAGTATTCTATCCAAGAACAAGAATGTTCATCTAGACCAGTATCTCCCAAACCTGTCCACGGGACCCTCAACCAGGAGAGAATCTGCAGATCACCTTGGGGAAAAGCAGACTGAATCATGCAAACACTGAGCAGCAAATCATATCACCTGTGCTGTGCTTCAGATGTCTGGTAAACCTGGCGAGGCAGAGGGTCCTCTGGACAGGTTTGGGAAACACTGATCTAGACCAATTTTTCTTAATTTAAATAGTAACCTCTTGTGCGGTACTGTGTTGAACGCTTTGGCAAAATCCAAGTAAATCATATCCACTGCGACCCCCTGTTATATACTTCTACTTATTCTTCATGGAATGTATAATTGTGTTAAGTAAAATGGAAACAAAGGGACAAGTCATTTTATACATGTACTTAATGTGTACATATAATCATTTCCATAACCCATATAATTATATTTTAATCATGTTTAAATTGATATTTGCATATTGCTTTGTACATAATACCTATTGAAATATGTTTTTATACATGTTTAATTTCTACTCCTTACAGATTTGCCTATCCTGTCCTTTTTATATTTAATAAAACTCCTATACACCAGGTATTTGTTCAACAATAGGCATTCTCATTCGGTTTTTTAAATACTTTGTAATGCCCCGCGCCGCGGTCGGACCGCGGCCGCCATGTTGGGACGCCTGACAAACTCACCTGAGGTCCCTCGTGGCGCGTCGCTCCCTGGTTCCGGCCTGCAGCTCGAGGGAGGAGAGCCAGGATGTGTCCCACGCCGCCTCCGCGATCCGTCTGAGCAGAAGGCAGGCGCGCATGTGCGATCGTCCATCCTAGAGCATGAAGACCTAGGTACTCTGGCGCCCTCTGCTGGTCAAGTTAAGGTACTGTACCCCACCTGCACTGGAGATCCTCGTATACCACCAATTAATTTACCTAGCACTCAGGTATCCTCATTCCACCTGCGAGTCCCAGGTGAACGGTGTTCGTATGATTCCTTGAACCCTATTTAAACCTGCCGCCTTCTCCATCTCACTAACCAGGTTATACTGTGGTTATACCACGTTACCCAGTGGTTCCCCTTCATGTTCCTCTAAAAGGATTCTGACTTCCGGTTCCTGTTGCCACGGTACAACTCCGCTCTGGTTCCTGTTGCCATGGTACAACGCCGCTCTGGTTCCTGTTGCCACGGTACAACGCCGCTCTGGTTCCTGTTGCCACGGTACAACGCCGCTCCGGTTCCTGTTGCCACGGTACAACTCCGGTTCCTGTTGCCACGGTACAACTCCGGTTCCTGTTGCCACGGTACAACTCCGGTTCCTGTTGCCACGGTACAACTCCGGTTCCTGTTGCCACGGTACAATGCTGCTCTGGTTCCTGTTGCCACGGTACAACGCCGCTCCGGTTCCTGTTGCCACGGTACAACTCCGGTTCCTGTTGCCACGGTACAACGCTGCTCTGGTTCCTGTTGCCACGGTACAACGCCACTCTGGTTCCTGTTGCCACGGTACTACGCCACTCTGCTTCCTGTTGCCACGGTACAACGCCGCTCCGGTTCCTGTTGCCACAGTACAACGCCGCTCCGGTTCCTGTTGCCACAGTACAACTCCGCTCCGGTGTCTGTTGCCACAGTACAGCTCCACTCCGGTTCCCGCTGCCACAGTACAGCTCCGCTCCTGTTGCCACGGTACAGCTCTGCTTCCGCTCCTGTTGTCATGATACAGCTCCGCTTCTGTTGCCACGATACAGCTCCACTTCTGTTCCTGCCATCACGGTACAGCTCCATTCCGCTTCCATATTCAAGATTGCCATTGCAGTACCAGTTCCACCTCTCCGCATACCTCTATTCCTGGACTACTTCCAAGATTACAACCGTACTTATTTAGCCTTACAACTCTTCGTTCTGGACTTTTATTTCTGTCAAAAGAAACTTTACATTGCTTTATTCTGGACTTATATTTTGTTGCCTTCAGTAAAGTTTAACCAATCATATTTCTTCTGGTCTCCTCCTTCGGCTTGCCATTGGGTTCCATACACCCAACACCATACAGGGGTCAAAGCCTCTGTCCTTACAGAATAACCTGGTTCAAAAAACATGGAACCCGCAAGCTCGAACCAAATCCTTGCAGTACTTACAGAACAAGTGTCAGCACTAACCAAGGTTGTACAGAAACTACAAACCGGCCAAGAAGCCTTATTGCATAAGGAAAGAAGCCGGGCTGAGAGTACTGCATTACCTCCATCACCATCCGGCTCTATGATACAGCAGGTGGACCTACCTACTCCCGAACCCATGGTCAACATGCCTGAACGGTTTGCCGGTGACCATACGAAGTATCGTACATTCATCACCGCATGTGAACTTCTGTTCTCCCTTTGTCCACGTACCTATGGGTCGGACTATGTGAAGGTGAGGTCAGCCATCTCCTTACTGTCTGGACCTCCACAGGAATGGGCCTTCCAGTTGTTACGTGAAGGAAGCCCCCTATTGACTTCCTGGGGTTCCTTCGTCCGGGCCATGAACCCTATCTATGATGATCCTCTGAGGTCTTCTGCTGCATTAACCACCATCCGAAGCCTAACACAAGGAAGGCGACCGGTGGAGAACTACATCTCTGAATTCCGGCGGTGGCAGCCGACACAGGTCTGAACGATGTGGGCCTTAAAGACCACTTCCGTTACGGTCTTTCCGAACAACTGAAAGACGAACTGGCTCGCATAGGAGTACCTGCTTCCTTGGAGGCCTTGATCACCCAATCTCTGGTCTTGGACCAACGATTCAGAGAACGACGTCAGGAGAGACTCTCTAATGCTCCATTTACGTCTCCTCGAAGACACGAGCCTTCCCCTGTGTCTTTTCCACGACCGACCTCCTCCTCTTCAAGTCCCGAACCCATGGAGATTGGCACTATCAAAGGTCCGCTGTCACCCTCTGAACGCAATAGACGTCACACCCAGAATCTCTGCCTGTATTGCGGCCAACCAGGTCACATGTTACGTGGCTGCCCTATACGACCACCTCGTCCCTCTGAAAGAGGTAAGAGCCACTCAACTGTTGCCTCTCTTCAAAGTGTGGTCGGCTCTGCTTCTAGCCACCTAGCCATTCCTGTCACCTTACAGTGGGGAGATAGAAGCGTCGACCTGAATGCCATCATTGACTCCGGAGCCAGTAACAGCTTCTTTGACCTATCCCTTGCTACCTCCTTGGCTGTTCCTACCCAACTAAAGAAGAAACCCGTGCCCCTGCATATGGTGGATGGAAGCACCCTACGCACTGGTCCCTTTACCCACGAAACCACTCCCTTGAAGCTTCTAATCGGAACCAAGCACAAAGAAATTCTTCAGTGGGACATCGTCCCTTCTCCTTTATTTCCTATTGTACTGGGACTTCCTTGGCTTCGCACCCATAACCCCTATATTGATTGGTCTTCCAATACCGTGTCCTTCCCATCCTGTCACTGCCGAGTCCGCTGCATGAACGGCTCCGAATCCGAGAAGATCGCCTTTTCCTCCTACCCATCTTCCATGTTGCCTCCTAAATATTCAGAATTCCAAGACGTGTTCGAGAAAAAGGGAGTTGATACACTTCCTCCACACAGAGAGTATGACTGTCCTATTGATCTCCTTCCAGGAGCACCCATACCCCATGGATGTATTTTTAATCTGTCTGTTCCCGAGTCACAGTCTCTGAAAGACTACATCGAAGACAGCCTTACTAAAGGATTCATCCGTCACTCCACATCTCCTGCTGGAGCTGGCATCTTCTTCGTTGGGAAAAAAGATGGCGGCCTTCGCCCCTGCGTTGATTATAGAGCACTAAACGCAATCACAGTACGGAATCGCTATCCGCTCCCATTGATTCCTGAACTACTCGACAGGGTGAAAGATGCATGTATTTTCACTAAGATCGATCTTCGAGGAGCGTACAACTTGGTCCGCATGAGAAGAAGGAGACGAGTGGAAGACCGCCTTCCGATCCCGATACGGCCACTTCGAGTATCTCGTCATGCCATTTGGGTTATGCAATGCTCCAGTCGCCTTCCAGCACTTTCTCAACGACATCTTCCGTGACGTCCTGGATACCTTCCTTGTGGTCTACCTCGATGATCTCTTGGTATACTCTCGAACCATCCAAGAACATGAACAACACGTCCGCCTTGTGTTATCTCGTCTTCGTCAATATAAGTTATACGGTAAAATTGAGAAAAGCACTTTCGAAAAGTCCTCTATAGAATTCCTGGGATATGTCCTATCACCAGGACATGTTGAAATGGATAAAGCCAAGATTAAGGCGATTCTAGACTGGCCGACACCCAGAGATAAAAAGATGGTTCAGCAATTCATGGGATTCGCTAATTTCTACCGTCGCTTCATTCGGTCCTTCTCTCATCTCACCGCACCCATCACTTCCCTGACCAAAAAAGATGTGAGATTCTGTTGGACTGAAGAAGCTCAGCAGGCCTTCGACAAGCTAAAAGAAAGCTTCACCCAAGCCCCCATCCTGAAACAACCCGACATCAACCTACCATACTCTATGGAAACAGACGCTTCTGATATTGCCCTGGGAGCGATTCTCTCCCAGAAATCCGGAGTCAAAGATCTTACGCATCCCGTAGCCTTTTATTCCAGACGTCTTACCCCAGCTGAAAAGAATTACAGTATAGGTGAGAAAGAGCTCCTGGCGATCAAGAGTGCCCTCGAAGAATGGAGACACCTTCTCGAAGGGGCGAAACATCCTGTGGTCGTCTACACGGACCACCGCAATTTGGAATATCTCCGCACCGCCAAAAGATTGCGACCTCGACAAGCCAGATGGGCGTTATTCTTTGCCCGCTTCCTGTTGCAAATTACCTACAGACCTGGAGTAAGAAATGGTAAGGCAGATGCGCTTTCCCGTCGATACGACTCAGACGCCTTTCCTTCCACTACTCAACCCGACTCCATCCTGCCTGACGAATTCTTCTGCGCCTCACAAGGATCCTTAATAGAAAATATAAAGAAATATAGTCTTCAACCACCGACTGACGTTCATGGGCTCATACCCGACGATGGTCTGTTCTATCATAATGAACAAATATATGTTCCTCCGGAGGTTCGTCTACAGGTACTACAACACTCTCACGACATTCCGGCTGCTGGACATGGTGGCATCAAGAAAACCATAGATGCCGTACATCGACACTTCTGGTGGCCATCCGTGAAGAAGGACATCATCGCCTTTGTGACCTCTTGTTCTGTTTGTGCACGCAACAAACAACCCCGCACCCGTCCTGCTGGTCTTCTCCAACCCCTGGCTACACCGCTGCATCCGTGGAAAGATATTTCGATGGACTTTATAGTAGATCTTCCCCCTTCGCATCGCTACACCACCATCCTGGTAGTGGTAGATCGCTGTACCAAGATGGCCCATTTCATACCAGCAGTAGGCCTACCCACAGCAGCTGAAACAGCCACCTTGTTCATCAAGGAAATATTCCGCCTCCATGGTACTCCTCGTTCCATTGTCACCGACAGAGGATCTCAGTTTACTTCCCGTTTTTGGTCCCAAATGTGTCGTAGCTTAAACATTGCCAGATGTCTTTCTTCAGCCTTTCATCCACAGAGTAACGGCCAGACTGAGCGGACAAATCAGACGCTGGAACAATACCTTCGTTGCTTCACCACACATCTCCAAGACGACTGGCTGGACATCATCCCGACTGCCGAATCTGCGTACAATAATCAGGTACACTCATCAACTCGCTTTTCACCTTTCTTTGCCAATTACGGTTATCATCCTAGCACTCTTCCGGAGATGCCGCTTAACACTCCAGTTCCAGAAGTATCAACCCGCTTGAGAATCCTACGTGGTCAACTACGAATGTTACGCCACCAGTTGCGACTGGCCCAACAGAACCAAAAGAAATATGCTGATCGTGGTCGCAAGGAAGCTCCTGTGTATGCACCCGGAGACAAGGTGTTACTATCCATGGCTCATCTCCGTTTGGATTGTCCTTCGAAGAAGCTGGGCCCTCGCTACATTGGCCCATTCCCGGTCCTCAGAATGGTGAACTCCGTGGCGGCCCGCTTAACTCTTCCTCCTTCCTACAGGATCCATCCTGTCTTCCATGTATCTCTCTTGAAACCCTGGCATGAGAATCCATTCCCCGATTGGAATACTAAACCACCTGCTCCTGTACCCATATCTGGAGAAGAGGAATTCGAGATATCACATATTCTGGATTCGAGACTCCGTTACGGCAGGTTAGAATACTTGGTACACTGGAAGGGATACGGGCCTGAAGAACGATCTTGGGAACCCAGTGCCAGCGTCCATGCTCCTGCAAAGGTTCGTGCCTTTCATATCCGTTATCCTTCCAAGCCATCAACCAAGCGCACCCGGGGGACGCGCCTTGGTGGGGGGTCCTGTAATGCCCCGCGCCGCGGTCGGACCGCGGCCGCCATGTTGGGACGCCTGACAAACTCACCTGAGGTCCCTCGTGGCGCGTCGCTCCCTGGTTCCAGCCTGCAGCTCGAGGGAGGAGAGCCAGGATGTGTCCCACGCCGCCTCCGCGATCCGTCTGAGCAGAAGGCAGGCGCGCATGCACGATCGTCCATCCTAGAGCATGAAGACCTAGGTACTCTGGCGCCCTCTGCTGGTCAAGTTAAGGTACTGCACCCCACCTGCACTGGAGATCCTCGTATACCACCAATTAATTTACCTAGCACTCAGGTATCCTCATTCCACCTGCGAGTCCCAGGTGAACGGTGTTCGTATGATTCCTTGAACCCTATTTAAACCTGCCGCCTTCTCCATCTCACTAACCAGGTTATACTGTGGTTATACCACGTTACCCAGTGGTTCCCCTTCGTGTTCCTCTAAAAGGATTCTGACTTCCGGTTCCTGTTGCCACGGTACAACTCCGCTCTGGTTCCTGTTGCCACGGTACAACGCCGCTCTGGTTCCTGTTGCCACGGTACAACGCCGCTCTGGTTCCTGTTGCCACGGTACAACTCCGGTTCCTGTTGCCACGGTACAACTCCGGTTCCTGTTGCCACGGTACAACTCCGGTTCCTGTTGCCACGGTACAACGCTGCTCTGGTTCCTGTTGCCACGGTACAACGCCGCTCCGGTTCCTGTTGCCACGGTACAACGCTGCTCTGGTTCCTGTTGCCACGGTACAACGCCACTCTGGTTCCTGTTGCCACGGTACTACGCCACTCTGCTTCCTGTTGCCACGGTACAACGCCGCTCCAGTTCCTGTTGCCACAGTACAACGCCGCTCCGGTTCCTGTTGCCACAGTACAACTCCGCTCCGGTTTCTGTTGCCACAGTACAGCTCCACTCCGGTTCCCGCTGCCACAGTACAGCTCCGCTCCTGTTGCCACGGTACAGCTCTGCTTCCGCTCCTGTTGTCACGATACAGCTCCGCTTCTGTTGCCACGATACAGCTCCACTTCTGTTCCTGCCATCACGGTACAGCTCCATTCCGCTTCCATATTCAAGATTGCCATTGCAGTACCAGTTCCACCTCTCCGCATACCTCTATTCCTGGACTACTTCCAAGATTACAACCGTACTTATTTAGCCTTACAACTCTTCGTTCTGGACTTTTATTTCTGTCAAAAGAAACTTTACATTGCTTTATTCTGGACTTATATTTTGTTGCCTTCAGTAAAGTTTAACCAATCATATTTCTTCTGGTCTCCTCCTTCGGCTTGCCATTGGGTTCCATACACCCAACACCATACAGGGGTCAAAGCCTCTGTCCTTACAGAATAACCTGGTTCAAAAAACATGGAACCCGCAAGCTCGAACCAAATCCTTGCAGTACTTACAGAACAAGTGTACAAAGCCTCTGTCCTTACATACTTATTGAAAGCTTAAACCTTGAATGCTTGTTACCACTTAATCCTGAGGGTATGATTCTTCTATACTACATGACAATCCTTTTTTCTTACAAAGATCCATTTTATGATCTCAGCTTGCCTTAAATGTTGAGATAAACATTTATGTTCCTGCATACTAATTGCATCATTACAGCATAGGGTTTAGCAGTGCATCCCAGGCTGTAATCCCACTCAGCGTTACTGTCAGACCTATCATGCAGCTGCAGTATTTGTAAATTGTGGAATTACAGTGTCACCATAGCATACCACAACCTTTTTGTGTCACTGTATCAATGTTGACATTTTTAAAGGTAAGATTCACATTCAATCCGATGTTGAACCCTGTGATGAATTTGGTCAGTTACTTGTCACCTAGGATGTAAGGTATGAACAAAAAAGATAAACCTATATAAGACAATTCAGACACACAGTATTGAAACTAGAAAGAAAAGGAATGTTATTTGGTATTTTCCACCAGTTTTAGCACTTTCCCCATATTGATGTTTAATGCTAATGTTTACTATATCCTATGGCTTTTCTAAAGTGAGTGCTAAACCCTTTTGCAAAGTCTAATGCTATCAGTCAATTGGCTAGATTTACAAAAGTTATCTTTGGGAATGGGGTGCATCACTACAGAGGTAACTGAAACAGCAAGATTCACTAAGCCTTACTTCACCATAAATTACACATTTAACCCCTTGAGAACAATGTTTTTTACCAAGTTCCATACTGTATATTCAAGATTGAGGCAATTTCGTCATTTTAGCTGTGCACAGGTTTCACCATCGTTATTCACTTTCTTTTATAACCCCTGCACTACCTAATGCTTTTCCATACAGCAGCTGTCATTACTCGGTTGCAAGCAAGAATAACATAAGAAAAAATGTAATCTGCGCTTATTCCCATTATACCATGTGAATAACAAGAATAACAAGCTATATTATGAAGGGAAGACTTAAACAGCATCAATGGTAAACTGTAGATCTTTGTAAATAAACCCCTGTCCTTTTGAATTTTGGAAAATTAGCCCATTGCAGCATGACTTGTCACCAAAACATGATTAGTAAACTCCCTCTCTTGCCTGATTATTTCCAGAGACCTAGGTTCATTTTTTGTATATATGACAATGAGTGCCCAAAAGTTGTAATACAGATGACATGGAGTACTGTAATTAAGCAATTATGTTTGTATAATCTTTAAAATATTTACAATCGTTTAATGTAATTACATTGGACACAAGTATTTAAACGTATTTATGCGTTTTGTTTATTTTCAAAATATATACTGTAAGAGAGCAAGTCATACATATGTGCACACAGAAATGCACATACATTATCTTTCTGTTCTGAATAGTTTTTTCTTTAAAAGGTCTTTGTGTTTATAATACAAAGTGAATACATACCAAATAAAGAAAGACTTGCAGAAGACACAGCATCAGCTCCAATTCCAGAATTGTTTGTCAAACAGTTTATTGAAGCATGATTTGTATCATAGCTGAAGAACACGAAATCCCTTGACAAACGCCATGACGCACTTTACCTTAGGATTAGTCATAAGTTATTGTTACAATGATTCTATAGAGCCTAAAGGAACACATCAGCATAGCAATGAAACACATTCGATATGTTACATTACATTAAACATTATTACATTAAAATTTAAAAAATATATAGATACTGTAAAAGTAAAAAAAAATTATATATATACATTATGAAAATCGAGAAAGGCCAGGCACATACTTCCACAGGAAAATTCTGTAAGCCAAGGCTCCTCACAGTGAAAGTACGTTCCCCGGTGCAGTCTCCCGAAAAGACAAGTATGCAAAGCTGGATGGAGGGAGGTACTCAGGGACTAGCACAAAGCAATAAACTTTATTGCAATTACATTAAAAAACTGACATTTCGGCTGTGCATGGGCCTTTATCAAGGTAATGTTGCAATCAAAATTACAGCCATTATATAGGTAGTTGGAAAAACACTTCCCCTTCCCCTCCACGGCGATCAGAGAGCCTCATTTTCAAAACCCAGAAGTAACCTGTCATTGGGCCGGGACCAATTGCCACATGGCCATGGCAACGAACGCCAGGAGGGGAGGGGACAGAAAGAAAAGGCTGGACCCCTGTGGGAATGTTAAAAACAATACAAAATACCTCCATGGGTAGTAGACCTGTATAAAAATAAAGGCTTGCAGGACAGAAAAATAAAAAATATATGAGCAATTTAGCACGTGGTACACATGTTGAAAAGAAAGGTCACAATTTGAATTCCACTTATTAGTTACACTAGGTATAAAGCCTGCCCGGAGGGCAGTCTGTTGTTGTAGAGGATATGGCTGACCAGTGCTCCCAATGATGTGGCTGTTTATCACACCCAGTTTCTGACCCCCAGCTCACATGGATATATTTGCCCCAGCTCACATGGATATATATATTGCCCCCAGCTCACATGGATATATATGCCCCCAGCTCACATGGATATATATATATATATATTGCTCCCAGCTCACATGGGTATATTTGCCCTTAGCTCACATGGGTATAATTGCCCCCAGCTCACATGGGAATATTTGCTCCCAGCTCACATGGGTATAATTGCCCCAGCTCACATGGGAATATTTGCCCCAGCTCACATGGGTATATTTGCCCTTAGCTCACATGGGTATAATTGCCCCCAGCTCACATGGGTATAATTGCCCCCAGCTCACATGGGTATATTTGCTCCCAGCTCACATGGGTATAATTGCCCCCAGCTCACATGGGTATATTTGCCCCAGCTCACATGGGTATAATTGTCCCCAGCTCACAGATGCTGGATCCGCGCAAAGCCTCTACCTGTCAGCCGCACGCGCATCCAGGAGAACAGGATGTGCACACAGCAGCCAGGTAGAGGCTGCGCGCGCATCCTGTAGAGCCGTATGCGCTCACAGCAGATGGCTATAAGCTGCGTGCGCATCCTGTTCTCCTGGATGCGTGCGCAGCCAACGGGTAGAGGCTGCGTGCGGATCCAGCATTTGTTCGAAGCCACGCCAACAGAAACCGGATGCGTGGCGATGGAGAAAACGATTTTATATGTGTAGATAAGGATATCCATGGTACAATAATGAACTGATGAACAGGAGGTGATCTTGATTCCCTGGAGTGATGAGGGGCCAACCCCTAGTGATGGGTAGAAAAGGTAAAAATGTATAAAGATTGGACTCCCAAGCAAAAACTGTCAACTTGGACTGAGGGAAAGTAAATGCTGCTATGTCTGCAGGTGTGCCAGAAAGAAACAGAAAGAGTAAGAAAACCAGGACATCTAGTAAAAGGTAGAAAAGAAAAAAACACTTCCAGGCGTACTAAAATTTCCACTTTTTTAACCCAAAAATGGCCAATATACAAACATCAAATGAATTAATATTTAAACAAAACAGTGGTTATATTATAATGATAAATGTGCATAACTTAAGGAATACTTATAGTTCAGTGGTGTTTCTTTTTTTCCTTCTCTCAGCATGGGGTCCTGTGATGTAGCTGTTCAGTATCCCAAGAAAAGAGGAGGGGGGAGGGTATTTCTCCACTTGATGTAAAAAAACAGCAGAGCGGCAGATGATTCAATTAAAATGCATTTATTAATCAATAAAAAAGGTTGACCTTCAACTATAAAATCAATTGTTAAAGTACTAATTAAATAGGATCAACAAAAACGCGCTTTCACCAATAGGCTTCATCAGTTGTTATCCTTTCTGAATGATCAGTCTGTGCAAAAAGTCCAAAAAAACCCGCCAGATTCACGCTTTCCTCCACTTCTAGTATATATAGTAAAAGGTAAAAGAGAAAACAGTGAAAGCCAAATATGAAGTGTAGAGAGTGCCATGATATGTGTGTGTCGAAAAGTGAATGTAAGCTGGGGATGAATGCAACATGCCCAGGGCAGGGCATGCCCTGGTGAAGGTGGGGCGTAGATGTAGGAAAAACAAAAGGTGAGGGAAGTGAACTCGCCATAGAGGGTACCTATGTGTCTATGCGACGTTGATGTGCCAAAACAGAAACCAAGTAAAGCCATATATAATATATATATTCAGTAATGCTTTTGAATTCTACATGGAGTGTTATCATAACCAAATCTGATACTACGATTGTTTTAAGTAGGCACTGTGGTCTCGATTTAATTAATCATGATAGCAAAATTCGGCACCTTTTTTTGGCTGCATTTCGGACATTTTTCAATTTGTGAGATACAGATTCAGGCTTATTGGCATTTCGATTCCCCAAATTAATTCAGATCTAATATCGGTACTCGCTATATTTTTTAATGGAAATATCGACTTTAACGAAAAAAAAAGATTTAATGTTATGATGATTTCCCAAAAATTACAAATGCTGAAAGGTGTTTAATAAATGGATTTTCACGCAGAAAAATAGACTAAGACTGAAATATTTTTTATTTTTTTGTTGTTTAAATTTACAGGGTTATTCAAAGAGATCCAAATTGTGTCTGAAAGGTAACCGAACACTGAAATTCAGCATACGGTTACCTTTCCTGGCCATTCGGCTATTCAGAGAGCAGGCAGTTCACCAAATGTTGGCGAATTGCCTACACATACGGTGCCTGTTGGGTGCCTGTTCGAGGGCAGTGAAATCCCCATAGAGAAGCAATGCTTCATCTATTCAGAGAACAAAAACCAGCAGTGAAAAGTTGCCGAAGTGCCCTGTTGTTTGGTGGTTTCATTCGACAGGTTTATTCAGGCGAATCCCATAGGCTTCAATGTTAAAAATATTCCTGTTTTAATTCAATATCTAATAAAATGTTGATTATAATATTCTGCAGGAAAAGGTCCCTTCATGTATAGAATTTTTAGGATATTTTTTTCAGTTTTACAGTTTTTAGTTTTTTATTATTTAATCGTTTTTTCTTTTTTCTGTAACAGCCCTTTTTATTATCATTCATTGGATCTTATATGTAAATTTCAGACATTTTCGTTCTGTAGTTTTTTACAAACAGCGTTTCACTTTTCAAACATTCAAGCGTACGGTTTCTTTTTTTTTCACTCCATTCATCTGCGCTGTCGGCTTTTTCTGGCTGCTGCTCTGCGCTGTGATCGACAGCTGCTCGGATTTCTCTGGCGTGTTCGGCGGGGTTAATCCAGATGTTTTTGCGGGTTTCGGTGTGCGTTTGCCGGGTTTTGCGGTGAGTGTTCGGCGGGTTTGCGGCGGCATTTCCTTGCACTATGACGGCCCTGTGGTGCTTGCTGAATACACGCAGGTTCACCGAAATGGGATCGCCAAATCGCACCGAATTGAAGAGAACGAAAAGTCACCGAACGTGCGGTGACTTTTCGATTATCTTTGAATAACCCTGTATTTGTTCCCTGTCTCACTCTGCTCCCAGCCAGAAGAAGCGGTGGATCAGGCCACCCTTCTCGTCTTGGGATGATAGGTGAGTATGGACTTTAATGGGGCGGGGGTTAGGAAGTGAGCGGTGTTCTTATGATTCTCTGAACCCTATTTAAACCTGCCGCCTTCTCCAGTTCATTAACCAGGTTATACTGTGGTTCACCACCATGTTCTCCAGTGGTTCCCCTTTGTATTGCTCCAAGAGTATCCTGACTTCCAGTCCTGCTTCCACGGTACCAGCTCCGCTTCCAGTCCTGCTTCCACGGTACCAGCTCCGTTTCCAGTCCTGCTTCCACGGTACCAGCTCCACTTCCAGTCCTGCTTCCAAGGTACCAGCTCCGCTTCCAGTCCTGCTTCCACGGTACCAGCTCCGCTTCCAGGCCTGCTTCCACGGTGCCAGCTCCGATTCCAGCTCTGCTTCCACGGTACCAGTTCCGCCTCCAGGCCTGCTTCCACGGTGCCAGTTCCGCTTCCAGGCCTGCTACCACAGTGCCAGCTCCATCTGCAAGTTTGCTACCACAGTGCAAGCTCCATCTGCAAGTTTACTACCACAGCGCCAACTCCATCTCCAGACTTGCTTCCACGGCACCAGCTCCATCTCCAGGCTTGCTTCCACGGCACCAGTTCCATCTCCAGGCTTGCTTCCACGGCACCAGTTCCATCTTCAGGCTTGCCTTAATACCTCTGGTACCGGTTCCAGATCCTGTCTTCAGTCTAATTCCTTTATCCCAGGACTATTTGCAAAGATTACAACTTGTGTTATTTATCCCTACAACCCTCCGTTCTGGACTTTACTTTGTCAAAGACATCCTGCATTCCTTTTGTTCTGGACTTATATTTTGTTCCACCCAGTAAAGATTCAACTGATTATATCCCTTCTGGTCTCCTCCTTCGGCTTGCCACCGGGTTCCATACACACAACGCTACACAGGGGGTCAAGCCTCTGCCCTTACACCATTTGGCTACTAAAAAAGCTGTCAATTTGCCAATTATTTATTAAAATATTAGCAAATTACCAGCAAAATATTATTTATTATCCTTTATTTTATATAGCGCCACAAATTCCACAGTGCTTTACAAGATCAGTGTACATTGGAATACCACACGTAGATGATATAGCCTGATTCAGGTGGACCCTGTTCCCAAGGGAATTTATAATCTATAAGAAGTATAAATATTTTGTGAGGTAGGCGCATCCATATCGTTAGGTGTCTTGCCCAAGGACACTCACTGGTGGTGTCTTCCGAGTGGGATCGAAGTCTGCTTTCCATAACTGTAGATCAGCGACCTGGTGGTTATGTTAAACCCGCTTCTCGAGACTTGCCTCTCCACAGGTGTATTGGAGGGATGTGCTGAATGGGATTTGACTTGCTTCTCCACGGATGAAGGGCAGAGACGTTACCACTGGACTTCACAGCTGATATTGCATGGTATGTACCGTTAGATCTCTTTCCCAAGGACACTTACTGGAGAGGTGCTCTGGCCGGGATTTGAACCTGGGTCTCCACAGTTATTGTGCAGCGATGTTACCTCTACTTCATCAAGTCGGTACAAATAAATGATATTATATACAAAAATTCAAAAAACACTAGTGACCATCAGAATTGTATTGTGGAAAGGAAACACTACTAGGTCATCTGGCCATACAAAAATGAGGATAGACGATATCCACAAACATGACATAACTCTGAAAAGTATAATAATAATTACTATATTGTGACAAAATTCCACCAATAAAAAGTGGATTTATGAAAAACTTGATTAGCACACTTTATATCAAACAATACTTACTTTTAAGAAACATGATAAATTTGTGAAAAAGAATTAGGAACTCTTTAAAAAAAAAAAAAAAGCTTAAAATTACACAGCACAAATTACTATTTTTTATATTTCCCCAAACACATGCTGCAAAGCCATATAATACTGATTTACCAAGCTACTAAAAGAAGTTTAGCTTACATTTGCTCAAAGATAAAATGTATATTTAAAAAATACTAAGCCAATGATAACTTCATCGCACATGGATACAATATTTATCTTATCCGACAAGGTATTATTAACAATAATTATGTCAAGTGATGTTAATTTAATGTCAGCAAAGTTCATGAGATAAGCAAAATTCACAAAGTAGAATTGACTTTCATTGTGTCCGCTTAAGTACAGTCCATAACTTTTGGATAATGAAAAGGTGGCCAGAACTATTTATACAGAATGCCTCAGGGGATCATGCTATCTGAAGAATCGTTGATCCAAGGACACAATATAATCTGTGCACTTTGAAATTCGGATCTCATTTGTCAAGCTCTACACAACACAGCTGGAAAAGTGAAAGATAAGACAGCAGCTTTGCTGTGTTGAGGAGTAATTACTTGAAATAGTCTTACAGTGCATTGCACTGACACTGTCTAGTCACCTATTTGTGAAAACCCCCAAGGCACATATATATCTCAATTCTTGTCTACCTCTTATAACCTATCTTTTACATTGGCGAACACATAACCTGCATCGTGGACATGCAATGATTAATTGACAATTTAGGATAGCTGGCTGCCTGCCTCAAAGAACTTTAGAAAGTTATTTCAGTAAAGAAGTCTTAAAATAATGTGTTCACTTAAAGGGTTTCGAAAAAAGTAAGCAAACGTATACATCACAAATAGGCTGGAATTTTCAATGTTAAATGATGAAATTAAATTAAGATGCCAAAAATATAGCCCAGCTGTGGAGATCATCAAAGCCTAGATCTAGTTAGTAAGAATAATTGTTTTCATTAGTTATTTTTCCTGGCATATTTTCATAAAATGGTTATTATGATCAATTGGCACACTGAGTCAGCTAACAAATTACCCCATTACAAAAAACGTAGCAATTTCACAGAAAACTTAGAAGATTCCCAAATGACTGTTAGAGTGGTCATTTTTTCTGCATTCTGTGTTCAAAATAATCACTGCAGAAAATAGTCGAAGCACATCAGACTTCTAAATAAACAAAATGTATTTTCGGTGAAAGGTTTTTACCATTTAAAATGAAAATAGATAAAATACAAAACAAGGGACAGTAGAAATGAAAGATTTGATATATAATGTTATGTAAAATTACAAAGGTAATGTTTGAAAATAGCAGTTACAGTATATAAAATAGATATATATTATACACAGTACTAATATAAAATTACTATATTGATACATTTCCATATCATTGAAGCAAAGTAACATATTTTAAGAAGTAATGGTTAAGGTAGATTATAAAAATTAGTTTGTGGAAGTTGTTTTATTCTTTCAGACTCACTTTTCTTAATCATAAATATTAAAAAACCGAATATAGTAAATTACATAAATTATGTAGAATGGTGAATATAGTACTGTTAAGTTCAAAGAATTCAGGCTGGGACTTAAAAAGCTACATTATGTGGGAAACAAAATAGGTCACCAATTATTGGCAAATCTCCAGTGATTTGATTTCTGAAACAAATTTCTATGATTGAATAAACAAAAAGTTGGATAAACTGACTCAAAAGTGTGTGATTCACTGTCCAAAACTAATTTGAAAACTAGTTCTAAGACGACTTGAGTTGGAAAAGTGAATGTATTCACAAAATGTCAAGGTGCCACCCGGCATGAGCCATGGGGCCCATTTAACGGGTTTAAAAGCCCAAAGAGCAGAAGACACTACTGTCTGAATGCAGACAAACGGTAAAGAAGCAAGCAGGAGGTAGAGACACCTCTAGGTTGGGCAGTGACTCTCTGCACATAAACAACTAAATAGAAGAAATCCCAAATCTGACTATCCTTGAAGTTACTGGATCTGTACTAAGAACCGTAAAACACAAAGTGTTATGCAATAATAATAACCAGGATAGGTACATGGGGTTTATACAGCACAAGCCGGAATCCAAATACAATAGCCAAGTTTGGTACACTGAATCAGTATAATCTATAACCAGACATGGGCAATAGAATAAAGCCAGATTCCAAATACATTAGCCAGGGTAAGTACACATGAACCAGAATCATAAATACTTCTGTCAAGGTATACAGGAATGACACTCAAGCAGGGCACTGAGGAGATACAAAAGTGTTACCACAACCAGGCTGAAAACCCAATGACAGAGCACTGCACCTTGGGAGAGAAACCCTTAAATAGACAAACAGGTGGATTCTGAAGTGAGCTGATGGCTATGAAAATCCCAGACTGGATGCAGAAGGTCAAGGCAATAGTGAGCTGGCTTGGATTTGCTCATGGGCAGGATATCCTTGCTTTCCTATGGGCTCCAGGACTGGAAGCATGACACAAAATCTCAACACAAGGTTAGCATAAAATCGGCTCCTCCAAAATAAATGTGGATATTTGGATATCAAACCTCTCAGCCACCTGTTCATTAAAAGTAAATCCCACTCCCAATTGTTGTTGACAAGGCAAATAATAAATAGGTAAATCATAAAACCATAATAAAAGCATTAAGCAATAATCAACAATGTATGTCTCACTTGTGAAAAGGATGTGGTGGATTACTCAAATCACGCGCTCTCAGATGATTGTATGATAATTGGACACGGTTAATTGGTAGCAATTAGCTGCCAATAGACAGACATTTAAAAGTCATAAATGAAATTAAACAAATAAATGAATGAAGCATGAATTCCCTCATCAGCTCTTAAAGTGTTCCTGCTGCATACGTCCACATGACCTAGCTGTGTGTGTTAGGTGGTCTAAGCATCACCTAATCTGGGGACTATTGATTTCTTACTATGTTGGAAAAAATTAGTTTTACAAAAATCATAGGCAGCTTTATCAATACTAGCACTAATGCACAGTGACTATACCTTCATATATGCAAATAAATTTACCATATAGAGTGGGAATGCCAAAAACAACCCAATAATTTTATGGACGCATACAAAATATATGAACATACACAACGTATTCATGATGTTAGAGGAATATTATTGAGGTGCAGAGTGATGGTGGCCTCGCACCACTGCAGGTATCACCTACGGGAGTCCAGAGGACTGCATGCAGCCCAGCATGACCCTGCCGCAAACCCCGCCAAAAACTCCTACTAGTGGAATCACGTAGAAGCCGTGGAGGAAGCAGAGAGGGACACTGGGAATACATTTTTCACAGACTCCCATTGCTCATGATGAGAGGAAGCAGTGGATCATGCCACACTCTCTACCGTGGGATGAGAGGTGAGCAAAGAAATTTTCAGGCCATTTATCTTACTGTAATAAGTGATTTTGCTAAATCACTTAACACCGGGTAATTGGAGTTGGTATTTGAGAAATACTGGTGCTGAGGAGAAGGTTGTGCTACCTTGAAATAGTTCATTCTTTTCTACCTAGGTGGAAATCAAGACGTCCTACAATATATATGGGTGTAAATTTACAGTTAGGAGCTGCAATGACCAATCCAGCTTGCACCAAGATTGGAATAGCGATTCCATCTGTTAGGTTATCGGATGGAGTCGATCTCTATATTGCCTCTAGTGATGGGATATGCAAGATATTGGCCATAAAAGGTGTATGGGGGTCCGGGTACTGCCCTGGGGGACAGGATTTTTTTTTAACCCTTTCACTGCTGAGTGCTGAGCCATTTCACCACTGTGCGCTGAGCAAATTTTTATTACTTTTGCTCATGTTTAAACGTGATTTGAGGCCATGGGAAATGTTTTTATCATCAACGAATGGGAAATGTTTGACCAACAATGAGTGGGAAATGTTTGACCAACACACAGGACATGGTATACCTGAAATAAGCCAGACGGTATACATGGACGCATTCTAACACAAGCCCAAATTGATCAGTGTTAGAGTGGTCAGGGATAGCCAAAATGGTACACAAGGGGTATCTATCATATAAGCCAAAAATCAATCAGAGTTAGAGTGGTCAAGGAATAGCCAAGGGCTGGTACACGGGGGTGGTTCTCATACAAGCCAGGTAACAACAGAGACTGAAAAACCAACCAAGTAGTGAATCGCCAGGAGACACTCAGCACTGAGGGAAGCAAACTCCACGACAGGGCGATGAGCCGGATCGCGCTGTCTGTATTTAAACCCAGCGGGCGCGCTTCATTATGCCGCGCCCCACCTCCTGACCAGCCCTGCGAGCTCCGGAAGCCGGCACAACTCCTGGCACCCAACTTGTTGATGGCGCCGCCAGGTGCCGGGGCCCCCCTGAGCCCCAGACGTGACAGATACGCTCATACACACCACACATTACTGTGAGTTTTATTGCTCTGGAACTGTGTTATGTCCTATTTTGTTTTGGGAGGGGGCGAAAAGCTGTTACGGGTTGAGGAAGTTTACGGGGGGGCCCAATCGTGAGGTTCAGTAAGGGGCCCCATCATTTCTGATGGCTGCCCTGTATGCATCCGGTATATGGGTCAGTGCACCCAAATATTGGGCCTTTGGTGCCAGCTAGTGCCTTCACACCGTAACCCCTCTGAGTTATTGTGGAAGAGTGCAGGGTTGGACCCTGCGGTCAAATATTGAAATGATATGCACCTGTCACATTCAAGTGCAGAAAAATTGTGTCGTAGTCGGTGCACGACAACCAAGAATCTAAAAGGATTATTCAAAGAGATCCGAATTGTGGTCGATAGGTAACCGAACAGTGAAATTCAGCGTTTGGTTACCTTTTCTAGCCATTCCGCTATTCAGAGAGCAGGCAGTTCGCCAAATTTTGACGAATTGCCTGCACATACGGTGCCTGTTCGGTGCCTGTTCAAGGGCAGCAAAATCCCCATAGAGAAGCAATGCTTCTATTCAGAGAACAAAAACCAGCAGTGAAAAACTGCCGAAATGCCCTGCTGTTCCGTGGTTTCATTCGGCAGGTTTATTCAGAAGAGTCCCATAGGCTTCAATGTTAAAAATATTCCAATTTTAATTCGATATCTAATAAACAGTTTATTATTTTATTCTGCAGTAAACAGTCTCTTTATTTTTAGATTTTTTTAGAATCTTTTAAGCATTTTTTGGAAAACTTCTTTTTTTCTCGAACTTTCCACGAACATTCCGAAAAGTTAGAAGTTCGCAAACTTTCGAACAGCCGATGTTTGAATCGAACTTCCAACCGATTCGAACCGGCAGCCCGTCCCTAATTGACTCCAGCCGATATCTTAATGGTAACAGTGGTATAAGCTCAAATGCAATCTTATGACAGCATCACAGAATAAGTATTTTGAGCTCCACTGCCTAAATATGATCATTATAAATAAAAAAGTGCAAGATCCGCTACGACGTTTTGCAAAGATAGGAAAATACACTTTTATTGTCTTGTTATTAAAAGACAGTCTCCATAACGTTCCTTCTGCAGAATATGTTCCCATAATACAAATAAATGAATATTAATAATAGCATGTTGTGGGACAAGTAAATTTGCCTTCAACATACTTCATGGACAGCATGTACTTTGTAATCTTGAAAAAGAACATGCTATCACAGAAATCAAATTGATGACGCACACACACACACACACACACATACTTATATATCAAACCAAGCAAACATAAGCTTCAATGTAAAATATTTGTTTTGCATACAGCTTACATATTCCAGTCAGCTTCAAAAACTTCCATTTAACACAGCTTTGTTTGTCAGATGTTCCTCAAACATAAAAGAACAAAATTATATAGACTTTAATAAAACATATTATAAATAATTCAAAAATGTCCCTAAATAAGTAAGTAGTGATTATTTTCTCTAGAGTTTGTGTTCTGCTTTATGCTGCAAGTATACTCCCTCAGTGCACCATATGCCCTGTACTGGTGATCAATAATAAAAACAAAAAACAAGACGAAAGCCATTTATGATGTGATAAACAGCATGTTCTTTACACTATTAAACATTTATGGATTCATTACTTTTCTCGAAGTTCCACATTTCTGATCTGCATGATATCGGTCCTCAGTGAGATCAACCAAAGGACAACAGAGAAGATACAGTATATGTATACAGTGGCCTAGAGTAAAAAAACACATCTCTAGGGGAGTGAGTCGCCTTTCTAGAGAGATGAAAAAAAAATCAGTAAACCGCTGCTTTCTATGACCTTACAACTGGGTATCACTAATAATCCCCTAAAGGGCAACTTTTAAACAAATGCTGCAATATACGCGCTGACATGCAGCCATGCCATATATATCAATTTTTCAAAACTGCAAGAGCTGTGCGTACTTACAGGTTCATCACCATGGTTTATCCCAAAGCATTAAACCCAGCCAGCCAAGCCACAATATCTGAGCTTTCACAACAAGGATCTCAAACTCTGCCCCACCCAGATGTTGTTGGCCTACAATTCCCAGAATTCTTCAAGATGCAAAGAAGACCAGAAAATGATGGTAGTTGTAGCTAGGAAACATCTGGGGGAGCAGGATTTGTGATGGCTGTTTTTAAAGTATAAGAACATGCAGATTCAGAGTGCGGAAGATGACCTACTCTCTGCCTAAAGTAGTGTTACCGTTAACTCCACAATAGACCCGCGTGGCTGAGATCAAATATAAAATCAGAAAATATATCAAAGTTCCTGCAACACCTTTGCAAAGAGACACTACAGTTCAAAAGTGATGTAAAATATGCAGTTCCTCAAATACATGGCCAACTTAACAACTCCAAAGTGGAGAGCATTGACAGAAGGGGAAAACCTTTTGCTATCTAACTGTACACGTTAGGGAATGCCATAACCCTTTGTTCTCCCGCTGCAAGAAATTGCTGAAACGCCCATCGGAAATGTGCCAATCCAGCACTATAGAACTGTGTAAAACAAAACACAATATCCACACAATGATGAACAAACATATCCTTTCATCAGTGCAAAATTGACATGTGTAAACATGTTAATCACTAGATACTGATATACAGAGGCCACGTGTAACAACTTAAGTAAGACACTAGACAGGGTTATTCAGAGAGAGGTGAAAAGCAGGAGAATGACTGGAGAATGGAAAATTCTAGGTCAAAATAGCCGATTTGGAAAGTGAGATGAATGGGAGAATTTTTCTGTTTTGGCTATTTTGACCTAGAATTTTTCATTCTCCAGTCAGTCTCTTGCTTTTCACCGCTCTCTGAATAACCCTGTAAATCGTACATAAAAATCTCACTGTTTACAATATTGCTTGCTTTTTTGGGACGTTCTCAGTTCTGCATATTCAGGATTGGTCTTTTAATGTCTTGGCAGACTGTATGTAAAACCGGACAGATGGGTTAAGAGGACAGAGTAGGCATGCAGCTGTTCTGCCAGTGTCATCCTACACGACAGCCCTCCAGTCAGTCTATTCGCCTGATTTTAAACAAGTGAGCCATTAAGTTTAATAGTCCCACTTGTTAATTTAATGGCTGTATAAGCGATCCTGACCGAGCCTCAAATTTTGCTTGTAGCTCAGCCTTAACAGCTGCTTATTGTAAGTGAATGATTCCTATACTTTGGACAGAAACTGTTAACTTTCAGCCAGCAGAAAATAACAAACAATTCCATGGCAGCTCATTATTCTTGACTCTAACCTGTGATCAAAAAAGAAGAACCTGGTGTTAAGTGATGTTGCTTTTTGCATAATCACTTTACAAATAAAAATAACTATGGCAAAAAATCCTTTACTTACCTTTGGTCCCATGATACAGATGGCAGCGCAATCCTTCGTCTTCTCAGACTGTATGTAGACGACAAAATGTTCACCTTAGTGACTTGTTATAACATGGAAGGTTGGAGTAGAGGCCCTTGAATTTCTCTTGACTTTTTTCTAACTAACTTTTAGGCAGGTGCTAAAAAAATTCTATCACCCCTTAAGATGCACACTTTAGTCTCTCTCGTTTCAAATGAAGAGAAAAAAATTGTTATTATGATCGATGTTACAGTTCCATGTCGGGCTAAAATATTTTGAAAAAGGTTCAACCTGAAGATGAAGCTGTCAATTATAATCCTTTTTTTTTAACCTGAAACAGGAGAGATCCTTTGAATGTATCCTTATGGGTGATATGTGATATGTTATGGATTTATGCACCTGGGCAATTGAGAATATTCATGACTATAAGTATTAGTGAGTGATGATGATTCTACTGTATAAGTGGATATAAAGTAGTTAGCATAACCTAGTTCTGTGGCGAGGAATCATTAAGAATGATATGCTTATATACCACATTCTTATCGCAAAAACGCTCGCACAGCGCGTGAATTTGTGCGCGAAGCGTTAAACGTCAACGTGCGTAAATCATCGCTGGTATTACAATCCTCGTGCATTTTTTCATCCGTCAAAAAATAACGGGCGTAAAATGGATGCGCAAAAAGATTGCGCGCAGAAATCGGTGTGCGGACTGTTTTTTCTTTTTTTTTTAAATCTCCATACTTTAATAAGATTTACACCATCGAGCTTCAACATTGAATCCATGCACTGTTCGGTATATATTTCCAGTTTAAGTCCCTTAACATGCAATCCACAAAACAAAGCCTCCTGTATTCAAAGTCCATATTCCTTCGCCAGATCCAGTATGTCCCCCGATTCCACACCTTCAGATACCTCGTCTATGTCAATCTTCTTCCTGAGCTTCTCCTGGCTGCTGGAATTGAGATACGGAGTGATTTCTGCCACCAGTGCCAGTACTGAAAGGTTCCCCGGGTGCTGGGCGAGGGTCTCGTGGAGATCCTCCTCACATTGCTGGTAGCTCTCTAATCCTTTGTTGGCCTGAAATCGCCTGTACAAAGCTTTGATATTGGAGGCGTCCCTCTGCAGAGCGCTTTCGCAGTCTCTGCTGTTGCCCTCTTTCAGCTGGCACACTGCCCGGTTGGAGTACAAGATGCCGAGCTCCTCCGCATTCTCTGATCCCTGGAGCTGGATGATGGCCTGGCTGTATGTGGCCTCGGCTTCTCCAAACTGGCCGTTCTTGAAGAGCTGGTTTCCCTCCGCTTTGAGGCGGGCTGCGGGGCTGAAGGGCTGCAGTGACCAGCGGCGTAGCGTGGGTCGTCAGCACCCGGGGCAGGGCAAGAATTGTGCGCCCCCCAACCTGTGGACACGGTAACAGACCATGATTCCCTGACACCAGTAGAGTATTGACCCCTTTACCCCACAAGCACATGTATTGTATATTAACAAAATACTGATATAATAAAAAAAACTAAGCACACATGACCCCCCTTGCTACGCCACTGCTACCAGTCACCCTGTCCAATTATACCCTATCATAGTTCCCCTCCCATACCCAGTCACTCTCCCAGTACCCCCAGTCACCCTCTCCCTCCAAGTACCCCCATTCACTCTCAGTACCCCCACTTTCTCTCAATACCCCAGTCACTCTCCAAGTACCCCCACTTTTTCCCAGTACCCCAGTCACTCTCTCTCCAAGTACCCCCCTCTCTCCAAGTACCCCAGTCACTCTCTCTCACAGTACCCCCAGTTACTCCCCAGTACCCGTCACACTCTCCCAATAACCCAAGTCACTCTCTCCCAGTACCTTCAGTCACTCATTCTCTCCCAGTACCCCAGTCACTCTCTCTCTTTTTCTCTCCAAGTACCCCCTCTTTCTCACAGTACCCCCAGTCATTCTCTCTCTGAACCTCCAGTCACCCTCTCCCTGTACCCCCTAACTGTGTGTTGGTCACGCTGCCTTGGTGTCATACAGTGTCGCCTACCTGCATGAAGTTGTTGGTGGCCAGGGGGAGCTGTCCAGGGGGCATAGTGGAGACCGGATTTTAAATGTACTGCAGGGCAGGCGCCTCCCTCCCTCCTTCCTGTTCAACGGCTGCAGTGCTGCCAGTGGCGGGGGGCTGGCACAGAGCTTCAAGGGGTGCTGACAAGCATGCTACAGGGTGTTCCGGTGAATAATGCTGCGCTGCTTCATGTGACTCATGTCAGCGTTAAGGAGTCAGGACAGGACCAGAATTCTGAGTGCTAGGTCACCGCCGGTGTGGCAAAACTGGCCATCACCTTGCTGATTCCTGCTGGAAAATATTAGTGGTTCAAAGTTCTTTTGAAATTTTGCGCCCCCCAAGAAAATTGCGCCCGGGGCGACTGCCCCCGAGGCACCCCCCACGCTACGCCACTGGCAGTGACGGCTTGGTGTTGTGGTTGGGATCCTGGGCTCTGCTCTGCATCTCGGGGTCCGGCTTCTCCTCCCGCCCATTGCTGAACGGGTCTGTCCTTAGGCCGTTGTGGGCGCCCTTGTCTTTTCTTTGCTGCTCCTGCTCGGTGACTGCTTCTTCTGCGCATTCCCCATGTCGGCCTCGCGGACTGTTTTTTCACGTGATTCAGCCAATCAGAATTAAGAACCACAATTGTCTCACGTTAAGTTTTTGCGCCTATCAAAATCAATCTGCGCATATATGCTGCAGCAATAATAAAACCACGCACAACTATGCGTAGAATGTGTAACTATACTGTGCTGTATTTTTTTTGGGCTGGTGTATTTGGTTTTGGCCAGGACATTCAGATTTGCCGTTACCACCAGCTTAGACGTTAAAATTATGCGTGCAAACGCTGTGCGTTAAATTTGGCGCATAGATTGTAATACCACCCGCGTATCAGCGCACAAACGCATTTGCGCTCACAATGTTAAGTATAGGACACGCGCAGGTTCACCCGCGCTAGACGTTAACGTGCATTTTTTGCGCGGACATTGTAATACGACATTCAGCGCAAAGGGTTTTGCCCCTCGCGTTAATGCGTTTTTGCGCACGCATTAACGTTTGCCACACGCGTTAACGTTTGCGCGAAGAATGTAATAGAATCCTAGAACTATAAATATGTAGAATAACCATTGCCTATCATCAATTTTCTTTTTTTCTAGCTTTGAAGGTAAACTCTACCTCTGTGGTCTTGTAGAACATTATTATTTGTCGATTCTAGCCAGTCTACAAAATTAAGGAACTTTAAATATATTGTTTAATACTGCATTGCATCGGTGTATGTGCTTACCTTTCTTATATGCTAATTTGAGTGTTATAACTGACTATTTTTCCCTGGTACACAAAAATATGCCCTATGTGAAAATGCCACATTTTGTGAATCTAATCCTACCTTATTTCAAATATAAATTCTCACAGCCATTATCCCCTTTAGGGATTTCTTCTGTTTAATCGGTGAACAATTGGTGCATTTGCTCCTTCTGCAGAACACCTATCACAGATTTACGCATGTTATGCACTGCTTGAGAATCTTTATGAGCCAAGAGATGTTAATTAAGATAAATGCTACTTAGAGCAATAATTATGAAAAGGTACATACTGTGAAGGGACAGTACCTTTGCTTAAATAATTAATTAGAAGAGTGTGTAACTTAAGAAACAGCTAGAATATAAAATCCTATATAACAATCCAGAAGGAGAGCATTCCAATTCACACATGTAAAGACTTTAACAGAAGGCCACACATTAAAGGTTAACACATTTTAACCCTTTACAGATTTCAACTGCTGGTAACGCATTGCTGATTTTATACAAGGGTTTTATCACAAATTCTGTTAAAGAAAAATGATGGGAGTTTAGTTCACAATATATAGCCATAAATTGCTTAAGACTGTCACGTCAATGTATCCCACCGCTACAGGTCCTACTGTAAAACACCTAATGATCGACCTTACTCACTGAGAACAGAATCATTTCTGGAGCTCTCTGCGATTCAAGGTTAAATAGTGCTGCCCTTCTGTTGTATAATGTATGAAAAAGGCTGACAACCCTCTGGCAAGCACCCCACCCTGTCACAGGTATTCCATCTCCAGTCTCTATTTAACCTTGAATCGCAGGTTGAATTTTGTTCTCAGTAAGTGAGTGTGTGAACTTCTGTTAAAGTCTTTACATGTATGAATTGTAGTGTTTTCCTTCTGGATTGTTGTATTTTTTCGTCTTGAGAAGCACCTGCCTGTTTAGCAGGTTGAGTGCCGCCCTTCTGATATAATATACATATAATTATCATTTATACTGTATAGTGCCAAAAATGTCTTTATTGCTTTAGAATAACCGGTGGGGAATGACAAAGCTATAGACAAACATAGAAACCACAGGGTACTGCATGGATAATTTAATAATCTAGAAGAATTGGTGTAGAGGAAGACAATGGATTTTTTTATTGGTTATCAGGATAAGTAGCACTAGTTTTTCAGAAATGGTGAGACAATGGAAGTGATATCTATCATGAGGTGGGGTAAGTGAGGTGAGGGATAGGTCGGCATCAGTGATGTGAAGAGATGAGTTTTGATAGTTTTCTTGAAGGCCTGAAGACATGCAGAGAGTCTGATGGGGCAGTAGGACATTCCACAGGGCTGGTGCTGGTTAGTTTAGTTAGGAATGTTTCTGTCAAGTGCAGGGATTGAAACTCCGATTACAGAGGGTCTAAAAGAGAGATAGAATTGATGTAATCAATTAGTTGGTTGTAGATAAGCTTTTCAATAGTTTGGAAGTAAATGGGAGTATGGATACTGTGCATCCCTTTATCCCTTTCGGAGCTCGCACTGTGCCGTCCTTGCAGCGGGTAAACCTTGAAGCTGCAGGACGTACTAGTATGTCCTGCTGACCTCCATGGGCCGCCTTGGCCCCGCCTAGCACTATTGGCACAATAGGCTGCTGCGGGATGGTCTGAACTCAAGCCGACCCCCTGCAGCCAGTGATGTGCGTCATGTGTCAGCTGCATGGGCGAACCGAAGGAGAGGCCCGCTGCAGCAAATGGTGTTATCCCTCTCCCACTGGGAACCACTCACTTGGCTTTAAGGGGTTAAGATCAGGACCATGGTGTCACACTTGAGGGGAACAGGGAAACACCAGAGATTAATGGTATGGGTTAAGGATAGTACAAGAGAAATTAAAAGAGTTTTGATAATTGATGATTAAACTGGAGAAGATTTGGTAACAAAATGTGATCACATATTCCATAAGTAGGCCACAATGCCAAAATACCTTACCGACGGGAGGTCCAATCCATACCAACATGATGCCTGCTATAACGAGATTAATCATTTTACTGGCTAAATGAGTCCTCCTGGGAATCTCCCCAATGCATAGAACAAGCAATAAGGAACCTGTAAACCATGTGACAGGAAGGGGCAATACCAAGAAGGTGGTCTGGGCCTCTTGTTTCTGTGCAGCATGTCACATGCTGGTGCTGCATAGAGTCTCCCAGGGCATTTCTCTAGTGCTGCAACCCTTGGAGTAGCTTCGTTGAGCAAAAGGACCTATCCAGAGAATCAGGGAGGCAAGGCTAAAATTCTGGATTCTGAAGGTATAGAATTAACCACTGCTGCTAGAGACACATATTAGCTACTAAGCAGCTATTACTGCCCAGTTGCTAATGAATTGGGGACCTTTCAATGGTTCCCCATTGATTCCCACTTGGGGCATGAGGTGATTGGTTGTTGTTTTTTTTTTAACCAACCAATCAGAGCTGCTGATAGACATGTGCAAAATGAAAAAAAAAAAAATAGTTCCGGATCGATTTGTTAAGTGTATTTATTTGTAAACGGTTTATTCATTATGTTACTGTGATTTGTATTTTGGATCGATTTGTTATTTCATTTTTATTTGTAATTTCAAAATGGTGAAATGGATGAGTTAATTACTGATAGATTAGGTTAAAAGATACAGATCACTCCAGTCCTTGGTGCTGAAATATGTTTCAGCACCAAGGACAGTACCCACCGAACGAAGCCAGACTGAATGGAAATAAACCCGCTGTGTTTGACAATGAAAAAAAGCCTTGTCATTTTCAAATAATTGGAAATCCAAAAATTTCACCTAAAAAAAAATCTATAAATAAAAAAGTTTTTTTCTGCAAATGAAAAGAATAAACTGTTGAATAAATATTTAATAAAAACTGGGATTTTTTTTCCATTGAAACCTATTGGATACACCTGTTTAGATCTGTTGAACGAAACCATAGAAAATCAAGGCATTTCACTGACATTTCGGTGCTGTTCAGCATTCTCTGAATAGATTAACCATTTCTTCTCTATAGAGAATTTATTTCACTGGTGCTGAATGACTCTGTATGTCGCTCTCCATGGCCTGTGGTGCTGAATACAACAGATACAACGGCCAATGGACAGGTGAGTCTAAGATTTGAAACTGTATAATGAATTGATTCTTAAAAACAAAATCAATTAGTTTTATACTGTTTTGGTTTGTTTTTGGTCTGTTTCGGACTAAATTGATTTGTTATTTCAGAAATGCTTCTGAAATACAAATCGGTATAATTTCGTATGAATTGCGATTCGAAACAAATTGCACATATCTAGCTGCAGGTAAAAGATTACACAGAAGAAAACATAGGGTGATACATATATACATATTTTTTCTACAGGTAATTAGATTACTGAGTCACCTTTCACTATTATTTGGCTGAGGTTGTAGTTTTGTTATTGGGAGAAGTGGTTAGGGGCTTGGGCACCCCAAACCACAGGGGGAATAGGTCATTAATCAGTGGAGTGGAGTGGCATGTCCCTATACTAGTTTTTGTTACCCACAAGCCCCACATGAGTTTATGGCTGGGGCTATAAATGTCTAACTCCCATGTACATTACCCCCATGCCCACAGGTGAATGTGTGAGCTGGTCCTAAAGGCATGCTCTTGTATTAATTGATCCAACCCACTATACATTGGTGAGCCCTGGGGTGGATGCTGGCCTGTCCACCCCCATGGACTGCATCCCAAACACGAGTCTGCAAGGATTGGTGCTGGGGTTTACACGTGTCCCCACGGTTTGGTGCTGGGGTCTACTTTCATTGTTAGGAACTGGGCTGTATTATGTAACTGCAGCAGCTCTGCGGAGATAGCAGTCAGCTGCTGATGGCTGTTCCTTGTTTAAAGTTATACCCCACCTTCATTCTGACCCTCATGCTTTATTGTTTCAGTTCACATTTTTGAAAAAGCTTTTTCAGTTGCCGCGGGCTAGCAAGCACTGGCCAGCCACCACTAAACAGACCCCGAAGCCTCTGGCGCATTGCATGCGTCACTAAGGCCAGCAGGCAGAAGCAGTGAAAATTACAATCAGATTTTTCCTTAGACCAACACTGTGTTGTTGAAAATATTATATCACTAAATTAATTTTTTTTCACTTTCAGTCAAAATGTAAAATGTAAAGAGTAAAATAGTTTGATCTTTGACAGTCAGAATGTTTCTTCAAGAGCCGAAACTAAACATTTATTGCATTCCCATAGTGATTTAAGTAACTGGAACTTAGATTCAAAACAAACAACAAATAAAATTGTTTTTATACTTGCCAACTACTTAATTTTCTTTAAAATTGTGTTTAGTGTTCACTGCTCTCAAGTGTAACCACACTGGGTTAAAATAATAAACCTCTTTCCATTACAACCTTTGGAAATCTATTTGAAAGAAATTCAAAGCTTTAAATCATTGATATGGTTTCTGCTTCAGGCATTGAAAAACGAGCCAAGGGAGAGTGGTAGACATGTATATGTAAAGCCAAGTGAAAGAAGCTCATTGATTCATTATGGCATCAACAACACGTTAACAATATGTTTTAAGAAGGCAGCAATCCTTCATAGTTGTAGTATGGAAAACAGAAATCTTATGGATAAAGCATTATATATAAGCCATGTATGTATCTTATGTAGGTACTGTGTAATATTATCAGCTGGCATGTTTTCTTTTCTTCGGAAAAAATGCTGTCTTTACAAACGCAATCAAATAATTCCAGATCATATTAACCTCTAGTAGGCACTTTGCATTAGTAAGAGTTTAAAAGTCTTGACCTATTTTTTTCCCAATTGGACTTTATGAAATTGTCAGCAAAATGCAGAATCTAACTGCTGAAATTACATGGTCTTTTTTTAACCCCTTCACTACCGAGATAACTCAGATCTCCAATGGCAACTACAGTTACGAGTTTTTATAAAGTGCTAACAGGTTCCGTAGCGCTGTACAATAGTAAAGACAGAGTAACAGATATACATACAAGTTAGACACACAGAACAGTAGGAGAGAGGAGCCTGCTCGAGAGCTCCGGTGCCCGATATAGAGTTATCTTGATCTGCAGCTGTAAAAAGCAAACTAAATAAATTTGTTGCAAATGAATTTCAGATGCTATTGGGCTGCAGAAGGTGCCCCCAAAGTTATAGCCCGATGATAAAAGGGCTATAAAAGCTTTTATAAAAAGCTTATACAGTATCTCACAGAAGTGAGTACACCCCTCACATTATTGTAAATATTTTATTATTTATTTTCATGTGACAACACTGAGGAAATGACACTTTTGCCACAATGTAAAGTAATGAATGTACAGCTTGTATAACACTGTAAATTTGCTGTCCCCTCAAAATAACTCAACAAACAGCCATTAATGTCTAAACTGCTGCTGGCAACAAAAGTGAGTACACCCCTAATTGCAAATGTCTAAATTATGCCCAATTACCCATTTTCCCTCCCAGGTGTCATGTGACCTGTTAGTGTTACAAAGTCTCAGGTATGAATGGGGAGCACGTGTGTTAAATTTGGTGTTATCGCTCTCACTATCATACTGGTCACTGGAAGTTCAGCATGGCACCTCATGGCTAAGAACTCTCTGAGGATCTGAAAAAAAGAATTGTTGCTCTACATAAAGATGACCTAGGCTATCTTGGCAAATGATTGCTCAAGACCCTGAAACTGAGTTGCAGCACGTTGGCCAAGACCATACAGTGGTTTAACAGGACAGGTTCCACTCAGAACTGGCCTCGCCATGATCAACCAAAGAAGTTGAGTGCACATGCTCAGCGACATATCTGGAGGTTGTCTTTGCGAAATAGACATATAATATTACAGTTGAGCTGTAGCCTTAGCTGGCAGCTGAGCAGGCCTCACCATGGTCGATCAAAGAAGTTGAGTGCACGTGCTCAACGTCTTATCCAGAGGTTGTCTTTGTGAAATAGACATATGAGTGCTGCAGAGGTTTAAGGGGTGGGGGGTCAGCCTGTCAGTGCTTAGACCATATGCCGCACACTGCATCAAATTGGTCTGCATGGCTGTTGTCCTAAAAGGAAGCCTTTTCTAAAGGTGATGCACAAAGAAAGCCCACAAACAGTTTTCTGAAGTCAAGCAGACTAAGGACATGGATTACTGGAACCATGTCCTGTGGTCTGGTGAGACCAAGATAAACTTAACTGCTTCAGATGGTGTCAAGCTTTTGCCTACAGTCAAGCATGGTGGTGGGAGTGTCATGGTCTGGGGCTGCATGAGTGCTATCGGCACTGAGGAGCTACAGTTCATTGAGGGAACCATGAAAGCCGACATGTACTGTGACCTCCTGAAGCAAGGCTTGGTCCCCTCCCTTCTGAAACTGGGCCACAGGGCAGTATTCCAACATGATAACGACCCCAAACACACCTCCAAGATGACCACTGCCTTTCTAAAGAAACTGAGGGTAAAGGTGATGGACTGGCCAAGCATGTTTCCAGACCTAAACCCTATTGAGCATCTGTGGGGCATCCTCAAACGGAAGGTGGAGGAGCGCAAGGTTTCAAACATGCACCAGTTCCTTGATGTAGTCATTGAGGTGCGGAAGAGGACTCTAGTGGCAACCAGTGAAGCTCTGGTGAACTCCATGCCCAAGAGGGTTAAGGCAGTGCTGAAAAATTATGGTGGCCACACAAAATATTGACACTTTGGTCCCAATTTGGACATTTTCACTTACGGGTGTACTTACTTTTGTTGCCAGCCGTTTAGACATTAATGGCTGTGTGTGGAGTTATTTTGAGGGTACAGCAAATTTACACTGTTATACAAGCTGTACACTCGTCACTACTTTACATTGTAGCAAAGTGTAATTTCTTCAGTGTTGTCACATGAAAAGCTATAAAATATTTACAAAAATGTGAGGGGTGTACTTAGTGAGATACTGTGTATATACGTATATATCTATATTGTGACAGTGTGATGAGGAGCAGGTTAGTAGACAATAAATATATCGGTAGGCATATGGAGAATATCATTTTCCCACTATAGGGTTAATCCTAAACCAATGCCTAAATAAGTTTGCCCGGCCCATATAGGTGTGTGTGTGTGGGGGGTTCTTTCAGTGAGCAGTCATGTGTGCAGTCTGTGTGCTGGCTACAGCAGGGAAGGAAGGAAGGAAAGAAACTCCTGAAGAGTTCCCTGAAGGGAAGTACTTTGTAATTTCTGTTCTATTTATTGGCAAGTGGCCTAGCTGCCCAATATCTAGAGAGGGCATCCTATATGTTTAGTCAGACTCCGCCTGAAGGAATGGGCGGTTGTTTTATATTTTGTTTATTTGATGTTTTGCTGTACCCTGCTGCTTTTATGAGTGCCTAATAAAAGAAAGAGGAAGTACTGATACTTGCACCCAGAGCCTTTATCACAATATATATGAACCTGCACAGACACTCCATCAAGAACCATTAGGAAAATACATATTGCACCCAGTGTTCCCTCTAACGTGCGCGCGTGCGTGCGCGCGTGCGTGCGCGCGCGCGCTCGGAATGCAATGACAGCGCGCACAACGTGTATTTATGCGCGCAGGGGTGGCCAACCCGCGAGGCTCTATACCAGGGGTGGCCGACCCGCGTAGAAAGGGGGCGCCGGAACGTCCTGCTCAGGCTGTAAGTTACAGAGCGCTCTGTCCGGCTCCTGTAACTTACAGGCTGTAGGCGCTGCGCGACGGGGAAGTTCCGGGGGAGCTCTTCGTCGCGCAGCTGAACACGTACCTGCGTTCCGGCGCGATGATGACGTCACGCCGGAACGCACGTACAGGGGGCAGAGCATAAATACTCTGCGCGCGCCCGTTCTCCCGCGCTGTCAGCATCTCACCGCGGCTGTGCTTCTCTAACGCTGCAGGGAAATCTCTGGCTTAGCTGTCTAAAAAAGCAGGGAAATCTCTGGTTTAGCTGTCTAAAAAAGCAGGGAAATCTCTGGTTTAGCTGTCTAAAAAAGCAGGGAAATCTCTGGTTTAGCTGTCTAAAAAAGCAGGGAAATCTGGCTTAGCTGTCTAAAAAAGCAGGGAAAAATCTCAGTGGTTTAGCTGTCTAAAAAAGCAGGGAAAAATCTCAGTGGTTTAGCTGTCTAAAAAAGCAGGGAAAAATCTCAGTGGTTTAGCTGTCTAAAAAAGCAGGGAAATCTGGTTTAGCTGTCTAAAAAAGCAGGGAAATCTCAGTGGTTTAGCTGTCTAAAAAAGCAGGGAAATCTGGCTTAGCTGTCTAGAAAAGCAGGGAAAAATCTCAGTGGTTTAGCTGTCTAAAAAAGCAGGGAAAAATCTCAGTGGTTTAGCTGTCTAAAAAAGCAGGGAAAAATCTCAGTGGTTTAGCTGTCTAAAAAAGCAGGGAAATCTGGTTTAGCTGTCTAAAAAAGCAGGGAAATCTCAGTGGTTTAGCTGTCTAAAAAAGAAGGGAAATCTGGCTTAGCTGTCTAAAAAAGCAGGGAAAAATCTCAGTGGTTTAGCTGTCTAAAAAAGCAGGGAAAAATCTCAGTGGTTTAGCTGTCTAAAAAAGCAGGGAAATCTGGTTTAGCTGTCTAAAAAAGCAGGGAAATCTCAGTGGTTTAGCTGTCTAAAAAAGCAGGGAAATCTGTTTAGCGGTCTAAAAAAAAGCAGGGAAAAATCCCAGTGTTTAACTGTCTAAAAAAGCAGGGAAAAATCCCAGTGGTTTAACTGTCTAAAAAAGCAGGGAAATCTCTGGTTTAGCTGTCTAAAAAAGCAGGGAAATCTGGTTTAGCTGTCTAAAAAAAGCAGGGAAAAATCCCAGTGGTTTAACTGTCTAAAAAAGCAGGGAAAAACCCAGTGGTTTAACTGTCTAAAAAAGCAGGGAAATCTCTGGTTAGCTGTCTAAAAAAGCAGGGAAATCTGGTTTAGCGGTCTAAAAAAGCAGGGGAAAATCCCAGTGGTTTAACTGTCTAAAAAAGCAGGGGAAAATCTCAGTGGTTTAGCTGTCTAAAAAAGCAGGGGAAAATCTCAGTGGTTTAACTGTCTAAAAAAGCAGGGAAATCTCTGGTTTAGCTGTCTAAAAAAGCAGGGAAATCTGGTTTAGCTGTCTAAAAAAGCAGGGAAAAATCCAGTGGTTTAACTGTCTAAAAAAGCAGGGGAAAATCTCAGTGGTTTAGCTGTCTAAAAAAGCAGGGAAATCTGGTTTAGCTGTCTAAAAAAGCAGGGAAATCTCAGTGGTTTAGCTGTCTAAAAAAGCAGGGAAAAATCCCAGTGGTTTAACTGTCTAAAAAAGCAGGGAAAATCCCAGTGGTTTAACTGTCTAAAAAAGCAGGGAAATCTCTGGTTTAGCTGTCTAAAAAAGCAGGGAAATCTGGTTAGCTGTCTAAAAAAGCAGGGAAAATCCCAGTGGTTTAACTGTCTAAAAAAGCAGGGGAAAATCTCAGTGGTTTAGCTGTCTAAAAAAGCAGGGAAAATCTCAGTGGTTTAACTGTCTAAAAAAGCAGGGAAATCTCTGGTTTAGCTGTCTAAAAAAGCAGGGAAATCTGGTTTAGCTGTCTAAAAAAGCAGGGAAAAATCCCAGTGGTTTAACTGTCTAAAAAAGCAGGGAAAAATCTCAGTGGTTTAGCTGTCTAAAAAAGCAGGGAAAAATCTCAGTGGTTTAGCTGTCTAAAAAAGCAGGGAAATCTGGTTTAGCTGTCTAAAAAAGCAGGGGAATCTCAGTGGTTTAGCTGTCTAAAAAAGCAGGGAAAATCCCAGTGGTTTAACTGTCTAAAAAAGCAGGGAAAAATCCCAGTGGTTTAACTGTCTTAAAAAGCAGGGAAATCTCTGGTTTAGCTGTCTAAAAAAGCAGGGAAATCTGGTTTAGCTGTCTAAAAAAGCAGGGAAAAATCCCAGTGGTTTAACTGTCTAAAAAAGCAGGGAAAATCTCAGTGGTTTAGCTGTCTAAAAAAGCAGGGGAAAATCTCAGTGGTTTAACTGTCTAAAAAAGCAGGGAAATCCCAGTGGTTTAACTGTCTAAAAAAGCAGGGGAAATCTCAGTGGTTTAGCTGTCTAAAAAAGCAGGGGAAAATCTCAGTGGTTTAACTGTCTAAAAAAGCAGGGAAATCTCTGGTTTAGCTGTCTAAAAAAGCAGGGAAATCTGGTTTAGCTGTCTAAAAAAGCAGGGAAAATCCCAGTGGTTTAACTGTCTAAAAAAGCAGGGAAAATCTCAGTGGTTTAGCTGTCTAAAAAAGCAGGGAAAATCTCAGTGGTTTAACTGTCTAAAAAAGCAGGGAAATCTCTGGTTTAGCTGTCTAAAAAAGCAGGGAAAATCTCAGTGGTTAACTGTCTAAAAAAGCAGGGAAATCTGGTTTAGCTGTCTAAAAAAGCAGGGAAAAATCCCAGTGGTTTAACTGTCTAAAAAAGCAGGGGAAAATCTCAGTGGTTTAGCTGTCTAAAAAAGCAGGGAAAAATCTCAGTGGTTTAGCTGTCTAAAAAAGCAGGGAAATCTGGTTTAGCTGTCTAAAAAAGCAGGGAAATCTCAGTGGTTTAGCTGTCTAAAAAAGCAGGGAAAAATCCCAGTGGTTTAACTGTCTAAAAAAGCAGGGAAATCTCTGGTTTAGCTGTCTAAAAAAGCAGGGAAATCTGGTTTAGCTGTCTAAAAAAGCAGGGAAAAATCCCAGTGGTGACAGACGTGAACAAATCTAGGTAAATATAGGTTATCAGACTCTTATAAATGATAGGACTGATATTTGTAGAAGTCTCATGTACCTTAATTGATGGAAGTTTTTCCTTTTCTTTTCTCACATGAGTTAGAAAATATAAATATACATTCATTCAGATATAAGTTTTATCAAATCATCTGGTTGCTTCGTTTTAGCTTTGAACAGTTTTCACTTACACGTACGATCAATTGCGCTACTTTTAAAAAACCAACTATTGGTTACCATAGTCAATAAGCGCTCATGACGAAAATATTGTTGCTCATGAAAAATCTGGTGCGCTCACGGCCCCCAAAAATTAGAGGGAACATTGATTGCACCCCAGTGGGACATCACTTCAATAACAGGCCACTCCATCCAAAATCTCAGAATTGAAATCCTCAAAGGAAATTTTTAAAGGCAATCGTGAACAAAAGACATTTGAAATGAAAAGTATCACATATTTTACCACTATAAAAGTAGGGCTCAATGTGGATTCTGGCTTTTTAATCCATTATCATAATGTCACATAACATTCAGAATTCTGGCTGGTGCTTGGTTCTTTTTTCTGTTTTTCTTTTCTGTTCCTTTTTTTTGTGTCTTTTTCAGCCTTCAATTCCTTTTTTTTTCTTTTTCTTTCTTTCAAGTTGTCATGATCTTATCACTGTTGTTTAGTATCACTGTTGTTTCATGGGCCTAAGATCGCTCTTGTTTTTATTTTTCCTTTTTTGACCATACCATTTGACTCTCACCATTTATGACACCTACCCCCACCCATGTGCCCCCTAATGTTCAATTCTAAGATACTGATCAGTAAGCTCCTAGCCCTGAAGAAGAGAGGTTACACTCTTGAAAGCTTGTCTTTTAAATGTAACATTAGTCCAGTAGTCCATGTAATGCTATACTCGTGATCTAATATATATATTGTTAGATTTTAATTTCCTGTAAATATAATAAATATTTTGTCTTAAAAAGCCTGTTCTTATAAAATGGGTTGTGAAATTCCCCCCCCTCCATATCTGTTAGTTTCAATACTGCATAGACCGTTGTTCCTTCTATAGGATATGAGCTGTGGCCGATTTCCTGTTATGTTCAGTGCAGGAAAATGTGCGCAGAAGCGGGAATATGGGAAAAGGATTTCTTGTGAACCATATATGGTAGTAAGTTAACTGAGTGGCTAAACTTTGATGTTGTAATGTATCTGTACACTGATTGGCTATAAATTCTTTGAATTTTAATAAATAGATCTGGCTTAACGAGGAAAGCCAGACTTCTGAGAAAGACCAATACAGTTTTGTGATTGATTCTTTTTGGGGGTCTCTGCCATGGCGTAGCGCAGCTCTTACTTTGGTTTTGATATATGAGAAGAAACTTGGAAAAGGTTTATGGTAATTATAATGAAAAATAGAATTTTTCAGTTGTTGTCTGAAGTGGGATTTGCCATTCGAATGTATCCTTACATTTGCTTGTTCAGATTTTGCGAACCTGCCTCCAGGCTTGGTTTTTGTTTATTTTCCTTGACGTTAAAGCTATGGTTCAGAGCTTGTTGATTTTTTTTTTATTTTTATTTTTTGGTGCAAGGTTGGACTCTTTGTCTTGGTTTGTTTTTGTCATTTTATGTATTGTAGTAAAGGAAAAATCGTTTGAGGACCTCACGTGTGTTTGAACTCGCCCGGTGTGCTGAGTATTTGTATATGCTGGAAATTGAACTCATAAAAAAAGGAAAGAGATGTTTCTAGTTGTATTGTCTCCGTTCTGTGTCTGTCTTGTACTTCAATTCTGGTGTTTCTGGGTCGTCCATATCTTGTAATTGTGAGAATTTTATTTGAACTGATTAGATTTTGATTTCTTCTTATATATCAACTGAATTTATCTCCCATTGAGAGACAGTTTTTTCTTTTTCCTCTTATTTTTTATTTTTATTTTCTTGCGCGCAGCTGCCATTTTTTCTTTATTTTTTTTGCTGCATGTGTTTGCGCGCTGATTCTAAAGGATTTGCTAACTGTTTTTTCTTTCAGATTGCATGTTTGTTTTTGTTTTATTTTTTATTTTATTTTTTGTTTCTTGCCATTGATTGCGTCTGTTTATTTAAATGTTTGTCTTTACTAACTATTAATATATGTGTTTATCTTTGATGTTTTGTATTTCGTAGTTTTGATATTATGTTTGTATATGTAATTTATGTATAGGGACTGCTCTTAAAACAGGTTGCTTTGTTTCAGTCTTTACTGCCTTGCCTCGTTAAAAAAAAAAAAAAAAAAAAGGCACAGGAAATGGAGACAATAGGGCTTTACTTTTACAGTGACTTTCAAAAGCGCCTGCTAACTTTTTTTTCTCTTTCTCATACATTCATTTTTTTCTCTCTTTGTTCTTTTTTATTAAAAAAAACTTTTTATTTGTAATGTATAATGTTATTATGTGTTTGTATAAGGATTTTTTTTTCTTTGAATACTAGTAGTCTTTTAGCAGTGCAAGTTGGATAATGGAATATGTAGTTATTTTTGTTGTTCTGTGAGTATCTATTTGGGATAATTGAACAGTATATACAAATGACATGTGTCTAATGCCTTGAATGACTGTAGTAGCATTTGAATTCTGGAGCTGTTAGTGCTTTATAAAACTGTAACTGTTGTGGAATTGGGCGCGGTTTGAGTGCTTCGGTGTGCGTACAGATGTGGAACAAAAGAAAGTAATTATGGGAGCTGGATTTACTGTAAATGGATTATAAATTGATGTATGATATATATAAAAAAAATTGTGTATCAAGGTGATGGGCTCAAAGTTATACATTTTCCCAAGAGAGGCGTGATCGGTTATTTTCCTCTGGTCTTTGTTTGAGTCCAGCACTAAGGGATTGACTGCACCTTAATATAGGTTATATGTTTTGCCAAAATGGCTGACGGAGATCATTTACAGTTTTGTAATTTGTATAATGGAATATATATATGTGGGTTCATGTTTAGTTGTTTGGAATCTAAGAGGATGAAGTGATATAAAGCTGAAGGATTTGAGTGAAAGTTTAAAGGAAAGCGCCTACAGGTTTAGTAGCGCTGTACAAAGGAATTTAGGCAGATTTCAAATGAGAGAAGGTGGTTTTTTTTTTTGGTTTTATTTTAGTTGACTAAGGGAGATGGAAGGTTGTAGTTTGGTATCTGAGTATTGTTTGATTGTTTTCTTTTTCTGCAGTGGTAGCCAGATGTCTAGTTTTATTTTTGCTGTCTGATGTTTTTGTCTTTTGGTGTGAAGTGCAATAGCGTATAACTGTGCCTCCATTGAATATTCTTGGAGGGAATAAAACAGGTTGTAAAATAGCTGCACAGACACCTCACGTTTGAATGTTTGTTTTCAACCAATATCCTTAATAAAGATTATTGATGTTTATTAAGAATCTTTTTCTCTGAGTTTCCTCTGAGAACTTTGTGCTAATTAACGCATCAAGTTTTAAACATGCCCTTCTATACTTTCTTTCCCAGTTCATGATATTTTTGTTGTGTTTTTTATTTGAATTGAAGTTCACATTCTTTTCCTAGTCTCCTCCATTTTGTCTCACTCATGACCCCTCCTCTCCTCCGTGTTGTCTCTCTCATGACCCCTCCTCTCCTCCATTTTTTTCTCTCTCATGACCACTCCTTTTCTTTGTGTCCAAAAATGTGTTGCATTTTTTTTCTCCATTTTAAAAGTATTTTAACCATATGAATTTTAAAGTTTTTGACAGGTTAATAATACATTTTTTTCCCAAGTTTTTACTTTAGGTGAAAATTACCCATGCATGCCAACTTTGCTCAAGCTGGATGGAAGATTATGTGATACCAATATTGATAAGGCTGTTGGAATTGAAGGAAATTTACTCAAACACATTATCATTTCACATTGCAATGTTACATCAACCAGATAATAAGGAATTATCAGACACCAGGCAATAAAACAATCTAATTTATCGACAACTCATCAATAAATCATGCTATTTATAGAAGATCATTGATTTGGAAATAAAACTTAAGACATGTCAGTTTTACAAAACTGTTATTTTCAACCAATAAGACAGAAGACAAAGAAAGAAGATAATGTATTTTTATATGCTGATGTCGTCTAAGTGATAATTATTTTGTGTCTTTTATTATTTTATATTTTGTTATTATTGTTGTTTGGTTACAATCAATATTGTTCAAAATTCCCTGACACATTTAGGATTATTGAAGATCACATCCAATTAAAATTAGAGTTAATTAATGTATTTAGGAACATATAATTTAATGCATTTGCATAAATACGTTTCATGACATATATAGTGGTAAATGGAAAGTTTTAATTTGATAAAATTAATGCTGTTTTTATTTTTTTGATTTCATTTGAGGATTGGTGTGTTTTATAAACACCAGGTTTGTTTCAAAACACCGAACAAGACTGAATAGGATAGTAATTAAAAAAAAAAAAAAATTATATTTAATAAAGGGTGGAGTATGCACTTCGGCTATTTCCCTTTTGAGCCAAAGTTGCGTATATATATATATTTTTCTCTAACAATGAGTCAGAAGTAGTATAATTTTTTTCTCGTTGCGTGAGGCTGATAGGTTTCGCGGGGACATTTTGAAATTTATTATCTGTGTCTTTTCTTGTGTAAATTAACATTTTTATTGTTTTCGTGCACTTGTGACAATGAATGAATGGATGTATATGATTACCGGGGTATACATATTTTCTTCTTTTTTTTTATTTTCTTTATTGTTGCTACAACCGTATCGCATCATCAAGAAACCTGACAGTCACAATGACATATGGAATGAATCATGGACATTTTGTGTCAAGGTCAAAGGTCACAGGTAATAAGCAACCAGCTCAAAGAGACAGCTTGTTCAGGAGTCCCTATGGTGGGAGCTCTGATGACATTTAATGATTATGCGTCTCAAGCTGGGATGTTGAAAAAGACCAGACCTTGATCTCGCACTGTGGACTACGGTATTAGATTATGGATTTTTTTTTTTTATTTAATCCCCTAGATAAGTGTGAGAAAGGATTTGATTTGTGAAAATGAGACTGTATTTCTAGAGTGTGTGTGTGAATGCAGGTGTGTATGCGTTTTGTGGAGTGAAGCTGAACATAGGAAAACACACAGATATAGATCTGACTCATGTTGATTTATTAGATAAATGAACTTTTACATTCAAGTTATTATATTTTTCTTGTTCAGTGAATTATATTTTGGGAAATGGGAATAAATAGTTATTCAATGTCTAGATTAGGTATTTTGGCCCAAACTCCAAGTGTGGTTCGCTGGAAGAGTGAATCTAGATAGATAAGTGTATTTTATGCTCATAAAGGGCCTCCTTGGGGAATCCCTTTTGTATATTATAAAGGTATTGAGGTATTTTAGGAGTAAATACCAGAATTTTTTTCTTCCCCTCTGAGCATCTAGAATGATCTAAAGGTCTTAGGCAAGGACACTGTAGCCCAGGTTTAATTAGTTTAATTGCCTAAGTTTGGTTTATCTTTTAGATGATCACAGGTGATATGTGATCAAAGGAAAGAATTGTTAGATTTTAATTTCCTGTAAATATAATACATATTTTGTCTTAAAAAGCCTGTTCTTATAAAATGGGTTGTGAAATTCCCCCCCTCCATATCTGTTAGTTTCAATACTGCATAGACCGTTGTTCCTTCTATAGGATATGAGCTGTGGCCGATTTCCTGTTATGTTCAGTGCAGGAAAATCTGCGCAGAAGCGGGAATATGGGAAAAGGATTTCTTGTGAACCATATATGGTAGTAAATTAACTGAGTGGCTAAACTTTGATGTTGTAATGTATCTGTACACTGATTGGCTATAAATTCTTTGAATTTTAATAAATAGATCTGGCTTAACGAGGAAAGCCAGACTTCTGAGAAAGACCAATACAGTTTTGTGATTGATTCTTTTTGGGGGTCTCTGCCATGGCGTAGCGCAGCTCTTACTTTGGTTTTGATATATGAGAAGAAACTTGGAAAAGGTTTATGGTAATTATAATGAAAAATAGAATTTTTCATATATTAGATTTGGTAGGCCATGTTAGTCCAGATGCCAAAATCCAAGTATAGCAGTGCATAGTAATACCTTTTTTATTAGACTAACGTTACATTTAACAGACAAGCTTTCGAGAGTTATACCTCTCTTCCTCAGGTCTTGACGGTAAACTGACCAAAATCATAGAATTTATTGTTCAATTCTTTGATTCTGGTCAGTTTAGCCTCAATATATATAGAATGTGGCACAGGAGCTCTGGGATGCAATTCATCGAATTGCTGTGATTTGCAAGTGGCTTCCGTAATAATAAACACACTTATTATAGTGTGGAGGCTTTTTATCTCACTTTTTGTCCTCCACCACAACCCTTTGGTAAGATATATATATATATATATATATATCTTACCAGAGTATAGCAGTAGTAGTAATACCTTTTTAAATGTTATATTTAAACGTTATATTTAAACGTTATATTTAAAAGACAAGCTTTCGAGAGTTATACCTCTCTTCCTCAGGTCTCTCTTGACGCTATACTGAGGGTGAAACCATAGAATTGAAGAATAAACAGCAAGCAGAAGGGGGGTGTAAATCCAATAGTTTCAATAGTTTATGGGCTTATGATCTGTCCTCTCTGTTTACCTTTCTTCACCAAACTATTCCACCATTAGTATTTACGACACCCATCCTAACCTCCATTTCCCAGTCTACTTTTTATTGTTCAATTCGATTATTTTGCTCAGTATAGCTTCCAGACCTGTAGAAGAGAGATATACTCTCAAAAGCTTATCTTTTAAATGTAAGGTTAGTCCAATAAAAAAGGTATCACTACGCACGGCTGCACTCCAGTGATTCTGGCATTCTGGACTAACACGGTTTATCTAATCCACACTATATATACAGACCGAAGATGCAAAAAAGTGGGGAATTGCAGGCTTCATTTGCATGTTCTTCCCGGAGTTCCAGAGTTCCTTGCTGCATATGGGTAATGTAGCACATGAGTTCTGTAAAGCAGTTCTCTGAATTGATGGGATGTGTAAATGTCTTCTACAATTTAAACTATATGGGCTATATTATAATCTTCGCGCAAAAAGCCTCGTGGAAAGTGAAAATTTTTGCGCCTAACGTTAAACTTTTGAGCACGCAAATCACCGCGGCCTTTTTCTTACGCCGATCAATTGCGCGCGCAAAGAGTACGCGCACAAATGCAGGCTCAGTGCCGCCACGCGCAAAAATCTTTGCACGCGCAGTTTTTTGCACCCTTTCAGCCAATCAAAATGAAGAAATGCACCTATCAAACGCAACTGAATTGCATCTGCCAGAGGCATCGGAGACGGGTTCTGCGTCCATGATGCAAAATGAGCACATATGCTACAGTAATAATACACACACACCTGCCATCATCCATTATATTGTTGCTGCATTTCTTTTTATGTGTTGTTTTTTTTTTGGGTTCAGCCAGGTTGTTCAGATATGCCGTTAACACCAGCTTTTTGCAGTTGCTAAAATTATGCACGCAAAGGCTTATTATGAGCGGAAAGGATTGTAATACCATCCTTGTACCAGCGCACATTCGCTTTTGCGCTCACAAATGTTAAGTATAGGACACGCGAAGTACAGTAAGCTTGCGCAGGGTTCGTGCAGGTTCACCCGCGGTAGACGTTTGCATACCGTTGTTGCACTGACTATGTAATACGGAATTAGGCGCAAATGGTTTTACCCCTTGAGCTAACCACTTGGCTGCTAAGGACACGCTCAGCGCGTCCAGCCAAGTGGTTCTTTTGTGCTATGGACGCGCTGAGTGCGTCCTAGCACAGGAGGCATCAATCAGCTGGGATTCCAGACGATTGCTGCGCCCCCCTGGTGTGGGCTGACATCTTGATGTCAGCCCAGCACTCCGGGACCCCCGCAGGGACAATAGATGTCATCGCGCTAGCGCAATGACATCTATTTCAGGCGCCCCCCCACGAGTGCGGGGAAGGTGCCTGAAAGGGAGGGGGGAGGTCCTTTGGACCTCTCTCCCTCCTGATCGGCTGGGGGCAGTAGTGAAAGTCAGGCAGCGTTTGGAAGGGCACAGCCTGCCCTTCCAAACGGTGGCTGGCTTTAACCCCTTGGGGGCCGGATCACGATTCTTGGATGTCAGCCAAGCTTCCGGGAACTCCCCCTGATGACTGGCCTCATCGTGCATAGCGCGATGATGTCAGTTTTTCACCCTTTGCTGCCACCAATGGTGGAGATTGGGGGTTCCAATGAACCCTCTATCTCCCGATCCATGGCAGCTAGGGGTTAATGTTGGATCGGTCAGAGCATGGCATTTCCAATGATACCAAACATGACCATGGTAAAAGTTTAAAAAAGATGTGAAAAAAACACTTGACACGTTGTAAATTATTGAAAATTTTAATTTTATTGCATTTTTTGTAATAATATACAGTCAGGACATGACGTATACAAATAATAATGATATGTTATGAATCTGCCGAGTCTGCCAGAAAGAACGATATATAATATGACTGGGTCATATAATAAAATATGGCTTGAAAACGCGTTTAAACATGATGAGCGAAACCGATAAAAATGAGCTCAGCACACAGGTGTGAAATGGCTCAGCAGAGAAAGGGTTAATGGTTTTTTGCTCCGCGAATAGATTGTAATACCATCCTTGTACCAGCACACATTCGCTTTTGCGCTCACAATGTTAAGTATAGGACGCGCAAAGTACAGTAAGCTTGTGCAGGGTCCGCGCAGGTTCACCCGCGGTAGACGTTTGCGGGCGGTTGTTGCGCTATGTAATACGGGATTAGGCGCAAATGGTTTTACCCCTTGCATTAATGGTTTTTTTTGCGCCGGTGCATACGTTTGTGTGAAGATTGTAATTTAGAGAGATATATATATATATACAGTATATAATTTTTACACACAAAATCACCAGAGTATAACAGTAGTAGTGATACCTATTTTATTGGACTAACATTATATTTAAAGACAAGCCTTCGAGAGTATTCCTCTCTTCTTCAGGTTTTGCTCAGGTGCTCGTGCAAAAGAAATGAATACTCTTTTTTCACACAATTCATCTTCTGTATATAGATATACAGCATAAATATATATTAATATTCTATTTTTATAATATGGTAATTGAGGTGTATTACATATACACTATATTGCCAAAAGTATTCGCTCACCTGCCTTGACTCGCATATGGATGGGTGAGCGAATACTTTTGGCAATATAGTGTATATAAAGAAAGCATAAAGAATTTTGAACCTCTAATGAACCCCATTCCTCTAAAATGTTCATGGAAAATGCTTAAGTATAACAGTGTGCACTACAATCTTAATAAAGAGAGTCAGCAGCAACTTTCACATTTAATAGCAAATTTTCTACAGTAAGGATCTTTTTATGGTTTCACAGCCATGTAATTCATAGTTTGCTTCCTTAACTTTTCAACTCACACAGTTTTTTTCCTCACGTATACAGTTATTTCCCCATTTGTACAGCTGCCACGTTTAATAAAAATAAAACAGCAGCCTGGAGGAGACCAACGGTGGATCAAAGGTTACATTGTTGAGCAAGTTCTTAACTAAAAAAAAAAGATTGGATATAAAACCCTAATAGTGCATTCAAACCTATAAAATGTATTCTGGGACAGTTTAGAAATATACCTTTTACAACATGTATTGAAATAAACATTTGTACCACTATAATGTAGCAAAAATGTTGACATGTACGTTGACGCATTCTACACTGAAAGATGGTGCCCTATTCTTGCTCAGCCAGTAACAGGGTACCAATAATGGGCTAAGGCCGGGTGCACACTAGACTAGAGTAGACGTTTTTTGTAACGCACTAACGCGCGTTAAAAAAAAAAAACATCGTACCCGACGCTCGTCCACGCCCCCTTGCGTTATCTTCCATAGGAGGATAGCGGAGCACCCGTCGACGTGAATCCTAGCGTTCTAGAATGGCGATGCGCTAGGATTCACGTCGACGGGTGCTCCGCTATCCTCCTATGGAAGATAACGCAAGGGGGGGTAGACGAGTGTCGAGTACGATGATTTTTTTTTAACGCGCGTTAGTGCGTTACAAAAAACGTCTAGTGTGCAGCCGGCCTAATTCAGCATGAAGCGTTAGCCAGAAGTGACTTCCTATTTTTGACCCTATTACTAGTGAATTGTTATATTAGTGGCGTGACGTGTAATATACAGGAGCCGCTAACACTTAACAAATGGAGTAACTCTGGGGGACTAAGAGTCCATTGGGATTAGAGAAAGCCCTCCTTGAAATTGCATGTATGATGTCTTGTAGATCCAGAGGAAAGACATTGGGATCTATTTGTTTTCAGTGCCTATCTGGTTTTGACTAGAGGAGACAGAGTATCACAACCAATCAGGTTTATTCAGAGAGCGGTGTGAACCGGGAGAATGACTGGAGAAGTGAAAATTCTAGATCAAAATAGCTGATTTGGAAAGTGAGATAAATGGGAGAATTTTTCTGGGTTAGCTATTTTGACCTAGAATTTTCACTTCTCCAGTCATTCTCCTGGTTTTCACCTCTCTCTGAATAACCCTGAATGTCTTCTGCAACTTGGCACCAGTGGTGATTATCTTTTGACTATCTTTGTACAAATCCAAAATCACTAAACACCAGCTTTTGAGAAACTTTTTTTCTTAAACACAAGCTGTAGCTGAGAGACCGTGGAATTGTTCCAGCTGCTGCAAATTATCACTTCCTATGCAAAGTAAAGGAAGCGTTATTTTACTGTAGTGAGATGCAACAACTTGCAGCTTGGCTGCAAAAGAATGGGTGCCATTATGACTAATGAGTGGGCCATTATACTTAAACCCTTTGCTGCTGAGCCATTTCTCCCTTGTGTGCTGAGCTCATTTTGACTGTTTTGTGCTCATCATGTTTAAATGTGATTTGAAGTCATGTATTATTATAGGACCCAGACAAATTATATATATCCTTTATTATAGTGGGCTCAGGAGGTTCAAAATATATCGTCATCAGGGTTATTCAGATAAAGAAAGAAATCAGGAGAACTGGCAGGAGAAGCGAACACTCTAGACCAACTAGCCGATTTGGAAAGTGAGATAAATGGGAGCATTTTTCTGGTTTGGCTATTTTGACCTGGATTTTTCACTTCTCCAGTCATTCTCCTGGTTTTCACTTTTTCTCTGATCAACCCTGCTAGTGTATATGTCATGTCTGGTCAAAATGCTAAAAACAAAAATTCATTTTTTTTTTTAAATTTCAATTCAGGTTTCAATTATTTACAGCGTGTACAATAATAAATAACGTGGGGTCCCATAAACCGCCAGTATCCCGAAGGAGCACTGATTCTGGCCCAAACCCACCCAGTCAATAGCTGGAGATGCTTGCAGGGTGAAAACAAAACTGAGATTGAATTAATTCAAGTTTTACATTTAGAAAAACACACAGGGGAGAAAGTACAGAATGCAATATTCAACACGCCCCAGTGTTTCCATACTGAAGAGCCTCCCAGAAGCCCCCACTTTCTCACACATGACCTAATAAAAAAAAAGGCTAAGGAAGAGGCAGAGAAATCTGGTTTAAGCCAGATCCTGGCGGTTTGATGGAATCCTGAGGACGTAAAGGAATCCATTACTTACAGATACACAGAAGGGAAACAACATAGTGTATATAACATGTCACTACAACAAATACATAAGGGAATAATAATACAATGCAAACATCAGGGAATAGGGCACAGAAAACACAAACAAAACACACCTAGAACTGTAGGCACAGGGTGACTCCAACACAGGAGAGGGCTGGAAACAGCACAAAATATCCTGCCCGCACCTCTCAAACAAATCTCTAGGTCCATGTAACCCAAGTTCAAATGAAAACCGTCACATAATTTTTCCACATCTAATCATTCAAACCTTTGTGGTTATATGTTCTATGAGATACTTTTATTAGCAAATAGAAAAATGCGGTAACAGGTTTGCATTACTAAGAAAATATACAATTTTAACCAAAACTGAAAAAACTATATTTTTCACTTGTATTCTGCCACATTGCTTGTTTTTTTTATAAACTTTATTAGAAGATTCTGTTTATAAATGCACAGATACAAAAACAACAGTGCAAAAGGGTAACACAAAGGTCCCCCCTCTACAAATGAGGTGGTCAAACATATCAAGGGACAGTAAAAAAGAGCAATTGTAGAGCAGAAAACAGGATCATTCCCTCGGAATCTGGGAAGACTTTGAGGATGTTCGGGCGCAAGGCAAGGGGAGGACACTGCTAGGGAGGGACGTAAATACCAAGCTTTATGTTCAAAGGTGGCACGGAGCTTAAGAAGCACAGCCTCCACATATGTGACATGGAAGGCCCCCAAATGTTGAAAACATTTTTAACCTTCAATTCCTTAGTAAGAGCGGCCTCTGTTACAGGTAGATATACCTATCTGTGTCTATCTATCTGTATATCTATACGTACATATATAACTCTATGGCTATCCATGGATACCAGTGGCCATTTTGCGCAGAGGTAGTAATAAATGCCTGAGTTTCCAAGAAAGTAACTAAGATGTTTATCACTGAGCCCTGGGGAAAGGATATCCCAGGTTTTTGCAGAATACCAGGGGAATGAGTCTTCTTTGATCTGCATGATAAGGAGGGGAAATTACCCCAGTTGATCTAATGGAATTTCCTTGGTCTCCTGCAGGCATTTCACACCTTGGGCAAGTGGAAAAGGCACAGCCCAGACCTAGGGGCAGCACTTGTAAGTGGTCATGTAGATCAAAGAAGCAATCACATCCTTTGATCATTAGGGGTGGTCTTTGGAGATGATTGATTGTACCTGGGAATTAAAATTAATAAAGAAGTGCACTGAGCGTGCCCAGGAGGGGGAATGCTGGGAATTGTAGTGCATGGGCTGTACTTTGATTGAACTGAAAACCCTATATGTTCTGGAGCACGTCATGTGTCTGGGCTTGTTTTCTGTGGGGCCAGCTAAGAATGTTGGAAGCTGCCAGTCTTCAAATCTCCAGCCCCAGCGGGACACGGATGTCTTGTTAGCTTACTGACGTGAGTAAGGGTCTGTGTTTTTAATCCGTTTTCTTTTATTTGCTGTTTTGTGTGTGTAGTTATTGATTTATCATATCTATTTTTCTGTAACAAATGCACCGTGATATACACTATATTGCCAAAAGTATTCGCTCACCCATCCAAATAATCAGAATCAGGTGTTCCAATCACTTCCATGGCCACAGGTATATAAAATCAAGCACCTAGGCATGCAGACTGTTTTTACAAACATGTGTGAAAGAATGAGTCGCTCTTAGGAGCTCAGTGAATTCCAGCATGGAACTGTGTTAGGATGCCACCTGTGAAACAAATCCAGTCCTGAAATTTCCTCATTCCTAAATAATCCACAATCAACTGTCAGCGGTATTATAAGAACATGGAAGTGACAGCAACTCAGCCACGAAGTGGTAGGCCACGTAAACTGACGGAGAGGGGTCAGTGGATGCTGAGGCGCATTTGCGAAGAGGTCGCAAACTTTTTGCAGAGTCAATCGCTACAGACCTCTAAACTTCATGTGACCTTCAGATTAGCTCAAGAACAGTGCACAGAGAGCTTCATGGAATGGGTTTCCATGGCCGAGCAGCTGCATCCAAGCTAAACATCACCAAGTGCAATGCAAAGCATCAGATGCAGTGGTATAAAGCTCTAGAGTCCAGTGGTGGTCTGGGTTTGGCGGTTGCCAGGAGAACGGTACTTGTCTGACTGCATTGTGCCAAGTGTAAAGTTTGGTGGATGGGGGATTATGGTGTGGGGTTGTTTTTCAGGAGCTGGGCTTGGCCCCTTAGTTCCAGTGAAAGGAACTCTGAATGCTTCAGCATACCAAGACATTTTGGACAATTCCATGCTCCCAACTTTGTGGGAACAGTTTGGAGCTGGCTCCTACCTCTTCCAACATGACTGTGCACCAGTGCAGAAAGCAAGGTCCATAAAGACATGGATGACAGAGTCTGGTGTGGATGAACTTGACTGGCCTGCACAGAGTCCTGACCTCAACCCGATAGAACACCTTTGGGATGAATTAGAGTGGAGACTGAGAGCCAGACCTTCTCATGCAACATCAGGGTGTGACCTCACAAATGAGCTTCTGGAAGAATGGTCAAAAATTCCCATAAACACACTCCTAAACCTTGTTGACCTTCTTCCCAAAACAGTTGAAGCTGTGATAGCTGCAAAGGGTGGACCAATGTCATATTGAACCCTATGGATTAGGAATGGGACGTCACTTAAGTTCATATGCGAGTCAAGGCAGGTGAGTGAATACTTTTGGCAATATATTGTTTATATAATTTTTATATCATAAATAAATTTAACATTTATTAAGCTCTGTTTTCTGCCTGATATTCGATCCATGCTAACATGAAGGACTGGATTGTCATAGAGATTTGCCTTTTGTGTTAAGCTCAAGTCTATCTACTAAACAGTGAGTTGAGGTGCAGGACCAGAGTTTCAAACCGTCTCTGAAGTCCCGCAGTAAGCCTCTTGAATAAAAAAAGGTTGGTTTGTGGTGGCAGTGTAAAGAATAGAATAAGAAAAGTGGGTACAGGGATTGTGGGAAACGTAGTCGGTACTCCGGGTCGAGAGTAGACGAATACGGCGTTGCAATCCTGTGACCATTTCATCACATTCTACGTGCCTGTTGCGAGCGAAGGCATTGCTGGGACAGTTAGGCAAGCGCACGTGGGGGATTGTTGTACGCATAGTCATTATTTGGGTCTAGGATAGACAGATAGTGAATTGCTTAACCCTGCGTCCTTCGTCACGGCACACGTTTTTTAGTGACAGCCTGCCTCCACCTAGTCATTTTGTAAAATCACATATATACAAGAGTAACACATAGAGAAGGGGGGGTCCATTGCCCCGGAATGGATTTCTTTGCATCGCACAAAGTATGCCAAGCAGAACTTTTTTTGGCTCAGAGAGGGATTGGATTTCTTTGGAAAGAATGCTAATTAGGGCCCATTCAGGAGTGTCAGAGATCCTCAAGTCCAAGACCGGAGAATCAAACTGCCTTATCACTTTCCAAAATAAGGCAATGAAAGGACATGACCATAGGCAGTGAAAAAGGTAATTTAGGCAATCTAGCTGGAGCAACATGAGACCCATGTAATAATTTGAAGAACATTACCTCATATTGTGCAGATGTAATTTGCTTGCAAGATTTATTAGTCTGCCACATTGTTTATTTATCAATAATATGACTGTGTATAAAAAAATTGAACTTGAAATGAGAAGGTGAGTAATGGCAGTGGTGTTGTTCATTTTATACATGACAAATGGACAATGCCATTGCTTTGGAACAAAAATATATATTTTCTTAACCATTATATAGGAATGTTTTGTATCATTAGCAAGGGCAGACTCTGACCTGTCTGACACCTACATTGAACTGATATGGTGTAATGAATAGAGATACAGGGACCCCTGCTCTTGTCGTATAGGTGTTTGAGTTGGTTCAATGTGTAATAATTATTCGATCCATCACCTCCACATTTGCTCCCGGCATTGTAAATGAGAAGGTGAGTTTGTGCAGCAGCATTGTTTGCTTTATTCCGTAAAAGCACATAATGCCACTGCCGTAGAACAGAGGGGGAAAAAAGTAAATTTTCCATTTTTATTTACATATTATATGGTCTTATTTGATATTGTTGGAACGGCCAGTCTTTGGTCTTTTAACACCTCAATTGACTTTGTTCGTTGTGAAAATCAGAGATGCAGGGTCCCAAAGGACTCCTGGCACTCCTCGCTGCAGTGTGGCAGTTTAGGTTTGCTGTGAAACAATACGTAATAATGCCTTGTGCCATTGCCTCCACACCTGCTGCAGCATGGGAATTGAGAAGCTGAATTGATGTAGTAACATTGCTCACATTACAATTGAAAAATGAACACTAGTGCTCTGTGACAAAAAAAATATTATTATTTATTTGTTATTTTAGTTTTACATACAGCCTGGTCATGTTTGGTATCATTGGAAAGGCTATACTATGACCCTCTATTTTCTATGGTTCTGGATATATGGGGTTCCAAAGTAAGTTTTATACTCTCATTCTCAAAAAATAGTAAACAAATTAGAAGGAAAAAAGAAGGGGATAATATTTTTTTCAATTGAAATGGATTTTTCCTAGTGTCTTACTTTTGTTGCAGAAACATTTCCATTTCACAGTCAGCACATTTGAAAAACTTGTTTTGTTATTTTTATTATGATCGTAAAAGAAATGTAACAATAAATGGGAAATGTAAAGTGATTCTATTTCCTCAGACGTATTTCAAAAGTATTGCTGAACAGACAATGCAGGGTTTGCAACATGTCATCGCAAAAAATATAAAATAAATATATAAATAATCTATTGCCATAAATATATGTTTATTATTTGTAATTGTATAATAATGTACACTTATAAGGTAATGATGGTGTTTGTTTAAGGAGACTGATTTAAAAAAATATATTTGTATGTTAGATGTCTGGCAATAATTTAAATGACACAATTTTATAAAGCATTATACAGATGGAGTCTTTCCTATATATTTTAACTCTATGATAAATTCTTTAACACCAATAAAAATTCTTTCTTGTTTGTTCAGTCCCCAGACAAATACAAACTAACACTTTTACCCCTTCTCTTTAAACAAAATACAAAGTAAAATTTGATGTGTGTTGTTACTGTTGACTTTTATAGTGAAGGTTTATTTCATCATAGAATTCAGAAAATGTATTCATATAAAAGCAAACAAGTCCAAATGCATTTTTCAAGAACTGAAGGTTATTTCCAATACCACATCTGTGGTATTACTACTACGACTCATGTACTTTTGTTCTTTGATTACAATTGCTTTAAGGCTTTGTTAACGGTTTCAGATACAAACTGTTACAGAAAGAAGATACAAATCTATTCATGCCCAGTCAAGGAGAAACCATCAAGATTTATTTATTTTGGAAAGTAAATCTTATTATGTGGGGGAAAAAATATGAATTCCGTGACTATCTTTTCCACTTTGGAGAATTATTTTATTTTAGTCTTTATTTAAAATCTTACTCTGCTTAACCCCTTCACTGCTGAGCCATTTCACCTCTGTGTGCTGAGCTCATTTTTACCGTTTTGTGCTCATCATGTTTAAACGCACATGCAATGCATTCTAACGTTGAAGATGTTAAAGGGATACTCTAGTGATAAAATGGGAGTTCAACCCTCCTCACCCAATACACTTCCTATTTTAACCCTAGAGGTAATAAAAAGTCACCTTAAATTCAGCACCAGGCTTTCTTTGGTCTGGAATGGAAATGACATGCTGCTGGGTAGCCATTAGGGATAAGCCGAACACCCCCGAGTTTCCCAAATGTTCGAATCCGAACTCGAACTCAATACAAGTCAATGGGGCTGAAAATTCGATTTTTAGAGTGCCCTCCAAGAGGGCATATATGCTACATATTTGCCATAAAAGGTGTATGGGGGTCCGGGTAGTGCCCTAGGGGACAGGAAACAAGGACAAAAAGTTTTAAAAAAAGTTTTTAAAGGGACAGTGAGTTTTCCATGAAATAAGGGTTAAAAATAAAAACGAAAAAATCCTTCAAATATCGTGCCTAGGAGGTCCCCATAACCTGCCCATGAAGTGGCGGATTTCTAGGATGTATAGAAACACTTGAAAACAAAAAAATTACGTTTTAAAAGACGGTAAATGCTTTTCCTTTAATCTATCCATAAACAACTGCTTGGGGCGGTAGTCTGTATGAAAAGAGGAGACATTTTCGGACACATAGAAAAAGTTTAGTGATTTTTTGGCTAAATTATTGTGAAACTTATGCAGGCTTTGGATGAAAGTAACAATAGGTGCTTTAAAATTGGGCCTTTAGCATCGGCAACAGTGCCGTCACACCGTAACCCCTCTGAGGATATGAATCTGATACAGGCGTCAGTGGCATTGCACCCAAATATTGTGCTTTTGGTGCCAGACCTGCAAGTACTATCATACAGTAACCCCTCTGTAGTATTGTGGAAGAATGCAGGGGTGGACCTTGCGGTCCTATATTAAAAAAATATGCATCTGGTAAAGGCATCAGTGCACCCAGATATTGTGCTTTTGGTGCCAGGCCAGCAAGTGCATTCATACAGTAACCCCTCTGTGGTATTGTAGAAGAATGCAGGGGTGGAACTCGACCATGTGGTAACAACATGTGGTCCTATATTAAAAAGATATGAATCTGGTAATGGGCGTCAGTGCATCCAGATATTGTGCTTTTGGTGCCAGACTGCCAGGCCAGCAAGTACTATCATACAGTAACCCCTCTGTAGTATTGTGGAAGAATGCAGGGGTGGATCTTGCGCTCCTATATTAAACAGATATGCATCTGGTAAAGGCGTCAGTGCACCCAGATATTGTGCTTTTGGTGCCAGGCCAGCAAGTACTATCATACAGTAACCCCTCTGTAGTATTGTGGAAGAATGCAGGGGTGGACCTTGCGGTCCTATATTAAAAAGATATGCATCTGGTAATGGGCGTCAGTGCACCCAGATATTGTGCTTTTTGGTGCCAGACTGCCAGGCCAGCAAGTACCATCATACAGTAACCTCTCTGTAGTATTGTGGAAGAATGCAGGGGTGGACCTTGCGGTCCTATATTAAAAAGATATGCATCTGGTAATGTGCGTCAGTGCACCCAGATATTGTGCTTTTGGTGCCAGACTGCCAGGACAGCAAGTACTATCATACAGTAACCTCTGTAGTATTGTGGAAGAGTGCAGGGTTGGACCCTGCGGATCAAAAAATTAAAATGATATAAATGTGGCACAGGCATCATTGCAGCCAAATATTGTGCCTTTCATGGCAGCAAGTGCCTTCACACGGTAACCCTTTTGTGGTATTGTGGAAGAGTGCAGGGTTGGACCCTGTGGTTCAAAAAATTAAAATGATATAAATGTGGCACAGGCGTCAGTGCAGCCAAATATTGTGCCTTTCATGGCAGCAAGTGCCTTCACACCGTAGCCCTTTTGTGGTATTGTGGAAGAGTTCAGTGCTGGAGGTTTTGTGAATGCAGAAGAGGACATCCCCTATCTATTCCGTTACTTCAGCATCAGGGGATTGATAGCTGCTGATCCAGGACTGATTCATTTTTATAAATGTCAGCCGGTCTACAGAGTCTGTGAACAGACGCACTCTTTTGTCTGTGACAAAACCTCCAGCAGCACTGAATGTCCTTTCAGAAAGCACGCTAGATGAAGGGCAACCTAGTAGCTGCATAGCATATTGGCTAAGTTCTGGCCAGTGATCCAATCTCAACATCCAGTAAGCCAGTGGATCATCTGCTGGAAACGTATCCAGGTCTGCCCTTGCCCCTATGTAGTCCTGCACCATATGTTGAAGACGCTGGCAATGGGTGCCTACATTTGATGTCCCTGGGCATCGTGGACTAAAATTTTTTAAAAATGCATCAGTCAAGCGGCCCTGGCCTTCACCACTATTCCTCTGATCATCTGCAGCCTCAGAAGCACATGTGTCATCACTTGGTAACCTACCAGTGCCTGGAAAGGTGTTACACAGGTGTCGCTTTAGAGCGTCCTCATGTTTTTTCATCCTGTGCTCCCTCTGTGTGGGCAGGATGAGCTCTGCAACTTTACCCTTGTATCGTGGATCAAGAAGGGTTGCCAAACAGTAATGATCCCTCTCCTTGATAGCACGAATCCTGGGGTCCTTTAGCAGGCTTTGCATTATAAGGGAGCCCATGCAGCGTAGGTTGGAGGTGGCATTAGCTTCCGAGTCTTCCTGGTCAATGAGGATGACCCCATAGTGCACTTCCTCCTCCCAGCCACGCACTAGCCCTTGTGTTTCTGGGCACACGAAACCCTCCCTTGAGGAATCCCCACCTTCAATGCCCCCACTACTTAAATATTCCTCCTCCCCATCCTCCTCCTGTCTGATCTGAATAGGACCCGCTGGAATGCTGTCTGCGGAAAGACTGGGGCCTTGAGAGCTAGGGAAGGCCTCCTCTTCCTCCCGCTGCTCCCGCTGCTCTGCCTCTAGAGCCACATCTATAATTCCACGCAGAGTGTGCTCCAGCAGGAATACTAAAGGAATTGTGTCACTGATGCATGCACTGTCCCTGCTCACCATCCTCGTTGCCTCCTCAAATGGTGACAGTACAGTGCATGCATCCTTGATCATCAGCCAATGCGGGGGGGGAAACTAGTTGACCTGAACCTGTCCTTGTGCCATACTCACACAGGTACTCGTTGATAGCCCTCTGCTGCTTGTGCAGATGCTGCAGCATTGCTAATGTTGAGTTCCACCTGGTGGGCATGTCACAGATCAGACGGTTTGTGGGAAGGTGGAATTCTCTTTGAATTTCTGCCAGGCGAACGCTTGCTGGGAATGACCGTCTGAAGTGGCTGCAGACTTTTCTGGCCCGGCTGAGAAGCTCTGGCAGCCCTGGGTACTTGGTTAGGAAACGCTGTACCACTAGATTTAGGAGAGAAGGTTGCTGCCATTATCACAGACGATCATTCCCAGCTGAAGCTGGCGTGGTGTTAACCATCTCTGCACCTGGCCCTGCAGAGCTGACAGAATTTCTGGCCCGGTGTGGCTCCTGTCCCCTAAACAAACCAGCTCAAACACAGTATGGCTTCTTTTTGCTTGAGCCATTGCGTAGACCCTGTCAGGCTTCGGTTCAACTGCCACTTTGCCAGAGACAGAGAAGGAGGAGGAGGAAGAGGGAGAGGTGGTGGTGGTGGAGCAGACAGACCTCATACAAGCAGCTTTCTGGAGGCGTGGTGGATGAACAAGCTCCAGCACAGAGCCCCGTCTTGGATCCCTTCCAGCTACAATCAGAGTTACCCAGTGTGCCGTGAAGGAAATATAACGACCCTGTCTATGCTTTGCGGGACCACGTGTCTAAAGTCACATGCACCTTGCTGCTGACTGCCTTTCCCAATGACTCTATAACATTGTCTTCCACGTGCTAGTATAGTGCTGGAATGGAGCAGAGTCCACCAGCTGGAAAGGCAGCAGCTGCAATGCGAGTAATTTTGCTAAGCTGGTATTTAGACGCTGTGCTTGGGGATGGTTGGGACTATATTTTTTCTTACGCTGCAGCAGCTGCGGTAACGTAATTTGACTGTGTAAATCTTCAGCTGATGGGATGCTGTCACATTGTGAGGAAGGACCTGGTACATCCATTACTGTAGCATCATCCCTGTCAGTGGAGGTTGTAGGCAATGACATGGCAGGACATACAGTGGAGGTAGAGACAGATGAGGAGGAGGAGGACCTACGCAAAGTTTTGCGCCAACGGGATGTGTGGCAGGAGGTCATATGTTGCCTCAAGCACGTGGTACCCAAGTGTCCGGTGTCTTTCCCACGCTTAAGCCTCATCTGACATAGATTACAAATAGCAATGGTGGGGTCTGCTGCACATTTCTTAAAGAACTCCCAGCAGGCAGCAGAGTTCCTGCGTGTTGTCACGATGGGGGTCAGGGACCTGACCTGACAGAGAGGGGTGTGAGCCTAATGAGCAGTGAAAATAGACCATGAGCCTGAACTAGAAAAATAAATATATATAATTTATTCTAGGAACCAAGAACTTAAATACAATAAACAGAGCCTTTAACCTCACGGCAAGAAATATAAAGAAAACCAGGTATAAACAAAATAGGCAACTAAACATGGGAGGCAGAATTAAACATGATACAAGAAGGCAAGAAAAACAGTGCAAACCAGACATGAGCCTGTAAACAGAATGACCAGGAAAACAGGCTTAACAGGATAAATCTAGACCAGGGAAAGACCAGACATGAGCGAGCTGGAAGACAGACAGACTGAACAGGATAAAATAGACCAAGGCAAACCAGACAGGAGCTTGAAGACAGACTGAACTGAATAGATGATTCAGGATGAATCTAGAGCAAGGCAAACCAGACATGAGCTGAATGACTGATCCAGGATGAATGAGACCGCACCCTACTAAGGGAGTGGTCTCCATTTATACAAAATGGTCCAGGGTGAACCAATGGAGTCCAGGTACTGATCAGGCTTGGACGTGAACCAAATGTCCAGAACTAAAAGCAATGTCCAGTATTGCCAGAGGGGGCGCCAGAGACCCAGAACGTCACACGTGTGTGCTTTGAGACAACAGCGCTCTGCACCGGAGCAGCTCTGACATCTGATGCCTTGGACTGGCTAGTGCTACGGTTGGTCATAGAGCAGGGTTTCTCGACTCCAGTCCTCAGGACCCGCTACAGGCCAGATTTTGCAGATCACCTTGGGGAAATGCAGATTTAATCCTGCAATCACTGAGCAGCTAATTAGATTACCTGTGCTGTGCTTCGGATATCCCACAAACCAGGCCTGTTAGTGGGTCCTGAGGATATGAGTTGAGAAACACTGTCATAGAGGATGTTGTGCCTCGTGTTTGCTGTGCCTCCTCCTCCTCCCCCTCCTCCTCACTTGATTCCTCTTTTCGATCTGGCACCCAGGTGGAGTCAGTGACCTCATCATCGTCAATGTCATCTTCACCCCCTAGCTCCTCGTCACTGGAGCCAACTTGGCAGTATGCTGCAGCTGCTGGGGCAACATGAGTGCCAGTTATTTGTGTGTCATCACTGGCACCCCCTTCCTCTAGGTTGATTATACTCCCTTCCTCAACCTCAGAGATTGAATCAGAGCACTGTACTTGCTGCGCATCCTCAAGCAGCATGTCACTGTCATTGTAGTCAAACAATTCAGCTGACTCTTCCGTGTGTGATAGCAAGGCTACGGCAGGAGTAGCTGTGGACATGGAGGCTACATTAGATGCTTTGGCAGCTGAGGTGGACTGTAAAGCACTAGAAGCCTGGCTGGCAGAGGACTCGGAGGATGAGGATGGCCTGGTTAGCCAATCCACCAAATCCTCAGTATGTTGCTGCTGCTTAAGACGGCCAGCACCAGTTAGAAAGGACAAGCGTGCCCCTGCAGAGGATGCACCATGTCCACCACGACCAGAGGCACAGCCTCCCGACACAGGGGCTGCTTGCCCTCTTATCTGTGTCTGGGAGCGTCTGCCTGTCCTTTTTGTTCTTTCAGACATAGTGAGTGATATATAGATTAAATATATACAGAACTCTGATTCAACTCTGGTATAAAGATTAAAGATTTTCAGAACTCTGAAATAACTCAGTGAGACACCCTGATAGCTGGCAGCCAGTGACAAGACACAGATTACAATTCCCTCCTATAAATCAGTGAAACCCCCTGATGGGTGGCAGTGAGAAGCCACAGATTACAATTCGCATAAACCTGCTAGAAGTATGTGAGACCCCCTGATGGGTGGCAGTGAGAAGCCACAGATTACAAATCTCAGAAACCTCCTATAAATCAGTGAGAAGCCACAGATTACAAATCTCAGAAACCTCCTATAAATCAGTGAGACTCCATGATGGGTGGCAGTGAGAAGCCACAGATTACAAATCTCAGAAACCTCCTATAAATCAGTGAGACCCCCTGATGGGTGGCAGCCAGTGAGAACACACGGATTATAACAATTCCCAAATGTTTTGTAGAAATTTGTGACCCCAAAATACTTGCTGGCAGTAACAAGACAGATCACCTCAATTCCCAAATGTTTTGTAGAAATTAGTGACCCCCAAAATACTTGCTGGCAGTGACAAGAGACAGATCACCTCAATTCCCAGATATTTTGTAAAAATTAGTGACCCCCCAAAATACTGCATGGTACTGGCAGTGAGTCACAAGACACAGATCACCTCAATTCCCAAATATTTTGTAGAAATTTGTGACCCCCCAAAATACTACGTTGCAGTGACAAGAGACAGATCACCTCAATTCCCAAATATTTTGTAGAAGTTTGTGACCCCAAAAAGACTTGCTGGCAGTGACAGGAGACAGATCACCTCAATTCCCAGATATTTGGTAGAAATGAGACCCCCCAGACCCCCCTGTAGCAGACCGGCAGTAAGAACACAGAACAACTATCTCCTCTGAAATCTCCTCTCAAATGTGTGCAGAAGCGCTGCGTGGCAACCTTATATAGTGTGCTGCGGGACTTAGCTCTGTGAGCCCATGATTGGGCAAAATTTGCCCAATCAGGACTCTGAGCCGTGATTGGCATAGTGTTGAACCTGTCTTACACCAGACCTGTGGTCAGGTGCAAGTCTGTAGCCAATTACGAGCTTCAGGCCAGTGGGAAAATGCATTGTGGTCCATTGTGGTGCATTGTGGGTGAACACGCGGCGAACACCTGGAAATGTTTGGAGTTCGTGAACAAACGAACAGGCTATGTGCGATGCGAACTCTGAACCGAACAGCTCATCCCTAGTAGCCATGTGCACTTCTAAAAACTTTGACTTAGTGTAAGTGTAGCGGCACAGGTCTAAAGAAATGGCATGCTTCATACAGATGTATTTTTGCTCTATATGTTGTCTCTTTCTTTTTAGCTGACACTGTGAAAACTGCAAGAAATAAAACCAAATAATGTTCAAAATATACATAAACACAGTCCTTTACAGTCTCTCATGCAAAGTGACCATCAGGGTTATTCAAAGAGAATCGAAAAGTCACCGCATGTTCGGTGACTTTTCGTTCTCTTCAATTCGGGCCGATTCGGCAATCCCATTTCGGCGACCCTGCGGTGTATTCAGCAGGCGCCACAGGGCCGTTGAAGCGCAGGGAAAAGCTGCCGCAAATCCGTCGAAAAGTCACCGCAAAAGCCCGGCGAATGCACGCCGAAACCGCCAGAAAACCCAAGCAGGAGCCGATCACACGCAGTGAAGCCTCCGAAAAAAGCCGACACTGCAGAAGAAGGCAGTGAATAAATTAGGAAAACAGTTTGCTTGAATGATTGAAAAGTGAAACGCTGTTTGCAAAGAAACTACGGAGCGAAAATGTCTGAAATTTACATATGAGGTCCAAGGAATGATAATAAAAAGGGCTGTTACAGAAAAAATAAGTAAACTTAAAAAAAATGCTTAAAATATCCTAAAAAATCTATAAATGAAGAGACTCTTTACTGCAGAATTATATAATGAACGGTTTATTAGATATTGAATTAAAACGGGAATATTTTTAACATTGAAGCCTATGGGATTCTCCTGAATAAACCTGTCGAATGAAACCACCGAATGGCAGGGCAATTCGGGAACCTTTCACTGCTGGTTTGTGTTCTCTGAATAGCCAAAGCAGTGCTTTTTTATGGGGATTTCACTGCCCTCGAACAGGCACCGAACAGGCACCGAATGTGCAGGCAATTCGCCAGGATTTGGCGTATTGCCTGCTCTCTGGAGAGCCGAATGGTCAAGAAAGGTAACCGAACGCTGATTTTCAGCGTTCGGTTACTTTTCTCCAGCCATTCGGATCTCTTTGAATAACCCTGAAAGTCTTTCCAACAAAAGATGATAAATCCAGTTACATCATTAACAGATCACATTGTCTATGTAAAGTAACATAACGCAACATTATACACAATATAAAACGAATACAGAGGTAAATTACCGTGTATGCCTCTCAAACCATATGCAGATAAGTTCTTTTGAGGAGTTATGCAACACACTGAATAAACTCTCTCATCTATGTAGCTGCAGCAACTTTCTAACAGGAAACTAGTAGACACCCCTGCCTACTGTCTCTGGTGTATAAAGCTCTTGAAACCAGGAACTGCTGGCTCCCACACCTCCAAACATGCAAGGGACAGCGCATCTCCAAAAAATCATGTCATTTGACAGTTACAGTAAGTGACAGCCTTCACATAATAAAACATGCTGATAAACTCTGTGAGCTACAAATTTAAATATAGATCAAAGTGATATAAGGGTTCAGCGAAAGAAATGAGAAAAAGACAAACGATCAAATATGTACAGAATGCTCACGAGTATCCTTAAAAGTTACTTGACTGAAAATAAAGAACCATTAAAGTCCTGAGAAAGACAGTTATGCTGGCAGTAAATGCGTGATTGATTTTCATAAGTGTATTCTAACAAGAGCTTCGATTACAAAATGTCAGCATAATTATAAAATTGAATGTGCAGAATATTTTTAGTTTCTTCCAAAATCTTAATTTTACTTGTTAATCTTTACCTACACAACGTCCCAGTATACACAGGGGTGGAGTTTCCAAAAACTGGCTAGTCACAGTGTTATGTACATTATTTTTATATGGCACTTTGAACTGTGACTTGAAATGCATATGCTAATTTATCTTATTTCCTTTTGTAGTTCTCATTTGCATGAATTAAAGATCGTGAGACTCAGCACTACTGATTTCAATTACTATTAATATGCAACAATGAATGCCAAATTCCTATGCTTCTTCAAGTTTTAGGATGCAATTTTTTAAACATCTTTATTGGATACTATGCACATTGACTTTAGTAAAAATACACATTTTTTTATATTATGTTCTAAAATACCACCATAATTACATGTACAGAAAGGCTATACAGATAAAAGCTTAAACTTGTACTAACCCATACATATAATTAAAATTTAGGTCAATAGGCAGTAATTAATGATAACACAGCAAGATAATCATATGTGAGCATAAAGAAGGACCAAGAGCTGAATACAAAGTTATTCCCCTTCTCCAACATTTCAGTAGCAATCACCCATCTTCCTCAAAGGGGTGGAAACCTAGCAGTGCATGTTGTCTATCACATAGCCATAGCAGGATTGAGAAAACCTGTAATGGACAATACTTTATGTGAATGAGCTTAATAGAGAAAAAAATCACACAACAACCGATTCCAAATATCCTATTGGTGGTAAGAGGAAACAAGAGAAAGATAAGCAGTACAGCCAAGCACTCAGATTTGCATATGGTATGGTCATCTCCATAATGGCACTATCGAGCTAAAACCTTGTGAGATCTGATGGGGACCCTCTGTAGGGCAGGAATCTAGTGCTGTTGCCCATTCTCAGTAATGTCATAAACGTTGCTTTTGCTCACTAGAAGAATAAAGCGCTTACTCAGATGTGATAAAGATGGATCACAGCCTGAGAAACAATAGCTTCAAAGTTAAAATCCGATTCATAACAGGCACACCGTCCACAAAGGGGAACCACAAGTCAGAAAACTATAATGTCTGACAGTGAATGCACCTACAGTGCCAAACTCTGTCACACAATAAGCATGTGTAAGCCAAAAGTAAAAATGATTGAATAGTAAAAAAAAAAAGCCTAAATGGACACGTGCAATGCATAAAATACGTGCAATAGACCACGGTGTAGAAAGGAAAAATTTAATATAGAATTTAAATTCAACTAAACCAAATTTACGGGATACATCATTCACCTTTCATAGGGCACTATCACGTTGCCCTCGCCAACACCAGGATGCTAAGGGGAAAATTAGCGTTTGCTAATTTCCCCTTTGTGTCTCGGTTTCACTATCAGATCATGGGGCAGGCGCTGAGACCAGCAGCCTGCCCCATAGTGGCCGCTAGGCTTACGGATGCTCAGGACAACGCTAATGCGCCACCCCCAGCATCCTCTCCATGGAGTCCATAGGACTCATAGAGATTTCTGCTGCTGGGTCCCATGACCGGCAAAATCTCGCCTAGAGCGACATCCTGCTGGTCCGCAGAGTGATCACGAAGGGAGACTGGGATATTTTTAACCCAGTCTCCCGCTGCTCCCCACGGTCAAAAGCAACGGATCGGGTCGCCGTTCTTGTCGTGTGATGAGAGTTGAGTATTCGATTTTTGGGAGGCTTTTCAGCTGCTGGTAACGGATTCGGGAGCACTGGAATCAGTTAGCAACAGCTCTAAGCTGATGTTAACTTTATTTGTTAGTGACAGCTCTTTGTAACTGGCGTTAGGACCTTGTCATCCTAACGCTAGTTAATCTCTGCTTGTACTGTGTGTTCCCCATGTTAAGTAAAGGGAGAGCAAAGTACAGTAAGTTTGCATTTCAAACAGCTAATACCGATTCGCTAACAGGTTTTTTAACCTGTTAGTGAATCTGAGGTGATTGAGGTGCTGCACTAACTCTCATGCTAGCTTTAGGTTGAAGGAGGTGATAGGGCCCATAGTGTTCATAGTAAACAATACTGTCACAACTTCATGCCACTACCATTAAAATAACCAGAGCCAGATTCTGACAAGGTTGGTAACAGGAACCTGCTAAGGGGCAAAATTGGTGCAAGCTGTTAACACTTTAAAAGTGTGTTTACTTGCTCTGATGCAAATAAGCAACTATATCAGTGGCTCAAGCCATAATAATTAATATTAATACTGGCAGCAGTGCAGCATACCACCACTTGTATTGGCTCCTGGAGCTCGGGGTCATGCAGGGTCAGAACAAGATGGGAAACAATTTTTTTCCTCTCTTTTTCTGTTTGCACCCAGAGAAAGTAACCGATCGAATCGCTCTCTGCACTGCAGGGTAAGCATTAAGTAAGGACATGTTTAATGTGCTTAAAGATAAGTGTAAAGTTATTTCCCAAAAGCAAAATCCATTAATACCATGGTTTAAGATGCAACATTCATTTCTGGGGTTAGTTTGACAGATAAAGAAATTAGGGATGTGCATGGCTGAAAATTTTTTTTGTTTAGTTTCGTTTCGTTTTTAAAATCATTTTGTTTTCGGAATTTAGTAACTAATTTTGTTTCGTATTTCGTTTTGGATCGATTTTGAAATTTCTAATTGATTTGAAATTTCAAATCGATTCGAATTTCATATATCAATTCGATAGTTGATATCAATTAGAATTTTGGATCACTTGATAAAACCCCAATTAATCAAATTTTGCTGTTAAAAGAAAAGCTAGGGTTAAACTTTAAGCTGTGTCACAGATTTAGTATTTGAGTCAAATTAAACAGTGAAACAAAATTAATTTTTTTCATAAATTCCTTTGCTGACTATTACTTGTATTGTAAGTTAAGAACAATTTAATAGTTGATATCAATTTGATAGTTCATTTCAAAATCAATAGTTGATATCAATTTGATAGTTCATTTCAAATTCTATAGTTGATATCAGTTATTAAAAAAATTATTTTATGATGATGAAACCGTGTAAAACTAAATAAATTAGTTATATACCGTTTTGAATTCGTATCATATCGATTCGTTATTCGGAAGTACTTCCGAATACAAATTATCAAATTTCGTTCCAAATTCCGAATTTTTCCAAAACGATTGCACATCTCTAAAAATAAATATATGCAGGGGATAAAAGGTAATATGGAGGTTAATTGTTAAATTGCACGTGCAGTGGGTAAAAACGGAAACCAAATGTGGGATGGAGCACAGAAAAATGTAAAATGTTTAAAATATATATCCTTTTAAAACCCTGTTTTCTATTTTTATATTTATAAATGCTTTTTCATAGGTTTTAAAATACATAAATGTGAAATTTTTATATTTTGGCCAAAAATACTGTCAGGGTTATTCAGAGAGAGGTGAAAACCAGGAGAATGTTTGGAGAAGTGAAAATTCTAGGTCAAAATAGCCAAATCAGAAAAATTCGCCCATTTATCTCACTTTCCAAATTGTCTGTTTGGTCTAGATTGTTCATTCTCCTAGCAATTCTCCTGGTTTTCTCCTCTCTCTGAATAACCCTGTGTGTGATGTATATTAATGTTCCATGACAGGATGGATCGATGTCACTTTTCAGAACCACCACATTACTTTTTGAAATTACTCAGTACTGCAGAATTTTTATAGTTCAGTGATTCATGTTTTCTGGAACCATCATCTTTAATACTTAAAATGAATACAATAATGTTTTTTTTTTGGTTTTTTTAAATTAGATTTGTTAAAGACAAATAATGCAACTTATATCAAGCACAAACAAAAGTATGCTCAACTGTATTAGCAAGCCTTGCTCATAGTCTAATGACCACTTACGATTTTTCCCCAGTAGTGAACAAGAGCTTGTGTTACAAAGGGATAGACAGAATATTGAAAAGTCTTAAATAATTAAATAGGCTGATACATAATTTATTAAACCTATTTTAACAGCACAAAAAGACTTTGAAATAACGTAAATTCCTAGTTTTCTGTTAGTTTGCTTATGAATTACTAATATTACATACTAAATCATACTTTAGAACTTTTAATTCTACAGACTGGATAGAATTATGTTGTAAACTAATTAGATAATTTAGAAGTTTAGACTTGGAGTAACTGCAGAGCTGTTAACATTTTTGGTTGGAGTTGTAAGAGTTAATGGTTCACTTGCTTATTAATGGCTAATAAGAGAATCAAGCCCTGTATTTAACTGGCAATCATACAGCGTTTGAAGGAAATATTATACTTTGATACCTAGATTTATTAGGTTGTTTGTTATTCTAGGAAGTCATTGAATGCAGTATGTGTAAGCATGTATTGATTTATTGTTTGGATACTATTTGAAGTAGTTTTTCTGATATGAAGGCTAGTTGATTCTTACCTATGTCAAGCAAATTTAGAGGTGTAGAAGACCTATGTATAAAAATTATGTAATATAATATTTATTTAAAATAAATTGGGGCGGTAGCTTTTTCCACAAACTTTCACTTGGCGTTCAGCTATGGCAAACATATTAAAATGTCTTTATTTCCAGAACTTTTCATCTGAGAGCCAATAAAATGTGAAGATCTTGCGGTTTGAGACCTTTTGGTCTCTCTCTCCACCATTTGGCCAAGCCCTTTTCACCACCTGCATTGGTATAACAGCACACACATAGTGGATCTGAGATGCCCAGATGACTCACCTAAGAAAAAAATGTGTCTGCTTCTATAGCATAGCATCCGAATAGTGATCAGTAGATTTACGATCAGGGTTATTCGGAGAAAATCGAAAAGTCACCGCACGTTCGGTGACTTTTTGTTCTCTACAATTTGATGCAATTTGGCGATCCCATTTCGGCGACCCTACGGTGTATTCAGTGAGCACCACAGGGCCGTCGTAGTGCAGGGAAAAGTCACCGCAAACCCACCGAACACTCACCTCAAAACCCTGCGAATGCACACCGAAACCCACAAAAACATCTGGATTAACCCCGCCGAATACGCGGAAAAACCCGACACTGCAGACGAATGGAGTGAAAAAAACCAAAAAACAGTACGCTTGAATGTTTGAAAAGTGAAACACTGTTTGCAAAGAAACTACAGAACAAAAATGTCTGAAATTTACATATAAGATCCAATGAATGATAATAAAAAGGACTGTTACAGAAAAAAGAAAAAACGATTTAAAAAAACTAACGTAAAAAAAATCCCAATAAATGCCTAAAAGATCCTAAAAAAAATTCGATAAATAGAGACTTTTTACTGCAGAATATTATAATCAACGGTTTATGAGATATTGAATTAAAATGGGAATATTTTTATCAATGAAGCCTATGGGAAGACAGGGACGGAACGTGCAATGTTTTTAGGTGGAAGTAACCGCTGGGTGGAGTAGAGGTAACATCACTGCTCTGCGTGGAGAGAGCCTGTGGAGACATGGGTTCGATCCCGACAAGCACCTCTCCAGTAAGTGTCCTTGGACACCTAACGGTACATACTTGCCACCCAGGACATACTTGAAAACGAGAGAAATCTCAATGTATCCTTCCTGGTAAAATCCTTTCTAAAAAAAAAAAAAAAAGTAGCGAGATTTGGTTAGCGACTGAATGTGAGGACTAACTAAAGGAGAGATCAGAGTCCAAGAGTACCCGTATTCAACGAGCCTGAGAGGTAGAAGTAATGGTGGCACCATTCACCTGAAGGGAAATGGGTGCAGGAATGGAGGTTTTAGAGGGATGGAAGACGAGAAGTTCAGTTTTAGAGAGGTCGAGCTTTAGGAAACGGGAAGTCATCCAGTTGGAGACAGCTGATAGGAGGAGAGAGATCGGGTAAAGGTAGATTTGGGTGTCGTCAGCATAGAGGTGATATTGGAGTGCATAGGAGGAGATGAAGTGGCCAAGAGAAGTGGTATAGATCGAGAAGAGTAGGGGACCCAGAACAGAGCCTTGCGGTACCCCAACTGAAAGAGGAACTGGTGGTGAAGAGGCACCAGCAAAGGATACAATGACGGAGTGAAGAGAGATATAGGAACCAGGAGAGAGCGGTGTCACTGTGGCCAAGTTGATGCAGCGTGAGGAGCAGGAGAGGGTCAACAGTGTCAAATGCAGCGGAAAAGTCAAGAATAATAAGGAGGGAGAAGTGACCTTTGGTTTTAGAGGCAGCTAAATCATTAAGCACATTGGTCAGAGCAGTCTCAGTAGATTGTTGGAGCGAAAGCCGGACTGGTGCAGATCGAGTAGAGAGTTAGCAGCGAGAAAACCGGTGAGCTGGTTATTAGGGATGAGCTGTCCGGTTCAATCAGTTCGGAGTTCGATTCGAACATCAGCAGTTCGAAAGTTCGCGAACTTCAAACTTTTTGGCGTGTTCGGCTCGAGTTCAAAAAAAATAATTGAAAAAAGTATAAAAAATGCTTAAAAAATAAAAAAAAATCTAGAAATAAAGAGACTCTTTACTGCGGAATATTATAAGCAACGGTTTATTAGATATTGAATTAAAAAATAATGTCTAGGTGCAAAGATTCTCACCTCTAAATGACCTGTGCTCTCAAACGGCGTAAACAACAGGTGTTTAATTAGTGTTTGGAAATAACATGTGCTTCTAATTAGTCCGGTCTCATGAACTTGATACATTGTATGCAGACTGGAAGTGCTAGGTGTCATGTGTGGGTCTGTGATGGCAATGTTTCCATACATCCTACAAATCCGCCACTTCACGGGCAGGTTATGGGGACCTCCCAGGCACGATATTTGAAGTAATTTTTCGTTTTTATTGTTAACCCTTATTTTATGGAAAACTCACTGTTCCTTTAACCCTTTCACTGCTGAGGCATTTCACCGCTGTGTGCTGAGCTAATTTTTACTGCTTTTGCTCATCATGTTTAAACGCGTTTTGAAGCCACATTTCATTATACGACCCAGACATATTATATATCGTTCTTTCCGGCAGACTCGGCAGATTCATAATATATCATTTTTATATGTATACGTCATGTTCTGCCTGTATATTATAACAAACAATGCAATAAAACTTGAATTTTTAATCATCTGCAGCATGTAAAGTGTTTGTTTTCACCTTTTATCACATGAACATTTGCGGTTATATTTTCTATGGGGTGCAAAATGTACAAAAATTAGAAATTTTAGACTTATTAAATTTTTTGAGGGGAATTATGTGATTTTTTAGCAAACGCACACCATAGAAAAAAATCATTAGTGCAGCATCATTGTTCACATTATAATTGAAATGTGAACAATATTGCTGCATTAATAAAAATAACACACAAAAAAATACATGTTTTTTCTTTTTATTTTATTTTGTTACTTTATACCTGGTCATGTTGGGTATCATTCAAAAAGGCCTTTCGATTGACACCCTCCATGACTCCCTAGCTACCACGGTTCTGGAGATATCAGGGTTCAAATGAACCCCCTATCTCCACCAGGGGATTCCGGGCAGCTAGGGGTTCCCCGGCTATCTGATGTCATCACGCTATGCGTGAGGATGTCAGGCAGTGAGGGGGGACCCAGGGGTGGAGCCGTCATCCAAGATGGCAGCCCCCACCGGAGCTAGACTGCACTTCGGCGCCGCAAGGCACCGAAGTGCGACCCTGTGCCTAAGGGGTTAAAGCCAGGCACCACTTAAAAGGGGAGACTCTCCCCTTTTAAGTGGTGCCTGGCTTTTTTTTGTGGGACCTCCCGATCAGGAGGGAGAGGGATTCGAACGGATCCTCCCCTCCCTTCCAGGCGATCTCCCGGCATTGCCGGGGGTCGCCTGGAAATGACATCATCGAGCATGGCGCGATGACGTCATTTATGTCGGGAGGAGCTTGACTTCAGCGTCTGAGGACGCTGAAGGCAGAACGCCGCGGGACCCCGGACAGAGAGGTGAGTATCTCAGCCGGGGGCCCCCAAAGCTGATGACGTGTGGGACACGTCCTCCTCAGCATACAGCGGGAGTAACTGAGGACGTGTCCCACACGTCATCAGCAGTGAAGGGGTTAAAAACGTCTTTTTTTTTACTTTTTGTCCTTGTTTCCTGTCCCCCAGGGCACTACCCGGACCCGGACATTGTTTTTAAATGTTTCTATACATCCTAGAAATCCGCAACTTCACGGGCAGGTTATGGGGACCTCCTAGGTACGATATTTGAAGGAATTTTTTGTTTTTATTTTTAACCCTTATTTCATGGAAAACTCACTGTCCCTTTAAAAACTTTTTTTTTACTTTTTGTCCTTGTTTCCTGTCCCCCAGGGCACTACTCGGACCCTCATACACCTTTTATGGCAAATATCTAGCATATATGCCCTCTTGGAGGGCACTCTAAAAATCGAACTTTGAGTCCCATTGATTTGTATTGAGTTCGTGTTCAAGTTCGAATTCGAACTTTTGAAAAGTTAGAGTTCGATTGCGAACCGAACTCGGGGGTGTTCGGCTCATCCCTACTGGTTATAGATCAGGCATTTTAGGATTTTAGAGGCAAGGGGGAGCAGAGAGATGAAACGGTAGTTTGAGAGGGAGGTGCGGTCAAGAGATGGCTTCTTTAGAATGAGGGTGATCAGAGAATTCTTGAATGCAGAGGGAAAGACTCCAGAGGAGAGGGAAAGTTTAAAAATATGAGTCAATGCAGGGTCAATTACTGGTATGACAGACCGAATAAGGTGTGAGAGGATGGGGTCAACTGGTCAGATGGTTGGGCAGGAGGACATGAGAACTGCGAAGACATCCTCCTCTGAGACTGGTGAAAAATAAAACATAGTAGAAGAGGGGGCAGGGAGTGAGGGAGTCAGTGGGGTAGAATGGTTAAAGGAGGAGGGCAGTGAATGCTGCTGCATTGTTTGTTTTATATGTGAAAGCATATATTGCCTCTGCTGTAGAACAGAAAAAAATAATTTTGCATTTACTTTATTCAATATTTTATTTTTACGCATTACATAGTCATGTTTGTATCATTGTAAAGACCAGACTCTGACCTTTCCAAAGACACCTCACTTAACCTTGTGCGGTGTATAATTCAGAGATTCAGGGTTCCAAAGTCCCCCTGTGTCTGCTCACTGCAGCACCACGGTCTAGGATGTGAATAAAACAATGCATTCCATCATCAGATACACACTTGCTGGTAGTGTGGAAAATGGGAAGTTGAGTTAGCGCAGATCACTGTGCACTTTATAATTATAAACTGAATAATAGTGCTGTGTTAGGTAAAAAAAAGGAGAAAAAAATATTTTAATAGATAGTTAAATTTTATAGAACTCTAATCTGGTTATAATTGTTATCATCAGAAAGTCTATAAGCAGGCCGTTCCTATGATACCTCATATGTCCTTCTAGTTCTTAGGGCTCCAGAGATACAGTGGTTTAAATTATTGCAAACTGTAAAACAAAAACAAAAAATTACATACAGAGCAAGGCGCCCCCTTGTGGCAGGTGCTTGTAGGCACATACCTACTCTGCCTAATTATAAATCCGGCCCTGCTGACACTTCCTGGTGTCTCATTGCAGTGTCTGGTCAGCTTATTAACCTATCCAGTTAAATGGGGAGCAAGTTTTGCATTCTTGCTAAAAACATTTTGTTAAAACTCCATAAAAGAAAAAACTTCATTAATAAAAGGGTTATAAAAGAAGGGGGAGAGGGCTATTAAACTAGATCTTAATTAATACCCCACCTTATAACAGTTACAAGCATTTATAAAGTGCCAACAAATTCCTTAGCGCTGTACAATGGGAGATACAGAATAACAAATATACATACACGTTACACACACCGAACAGATGGAGGAAGGACCCTGCTCAAGAGCTTACAATCTAAGAGGAGAGGGGTGACACAGTGCATGAGGTAACATAACACAAGAGAAATCTATAGGAGGACCCATAACCTGTTCTTTAAAAATACTTCCAAATTGTATGGCCATTTTAAGAGTGCTAAAAATACCAGTATCCATGTCTCCTGCACTATCCAAAAATTGCTGGTTTCAAAACCTAATAATACTACAACCTATCGCCTAGTATCCCGATTATATTAATATTACTATAGCATTAAATTCCATAGCTAATGGCTATATAATAGGGATACTAGGCGATAGTGCAGGAGACATATAAAGTATATAGGTATTTTTGCAAAATGTTTTGAGTAAAAATGCTAAATTCTCTTGCGCGGGGGGGCCCTTCATGGATTCTTGCACCGGGGCCCTGAGGTTTCTAGTTACGCCTCTGGTTAATTAGCGTTAATGAAAAACAAGGGGGGGTGTTTGTGAGGGTCCTGAGAACGAGCAACAGCACAATGGCCTGCTCTACGGTGGGTGCCCGCTCAGGTCTCACAAACAAGGTTTTTAGCTTGCTTGTGCCATTACAGGGATGAATTTTCCATATGCAAATCAGCCTGCTCTCACCCAGAAAGGGTGGCCAGTGCTGACTGCCAAGGACGTCATCCCTGCACGAGAGGTGCAGCAAACCCCGACGATCGTTTCGGCCTTCTTGGGCCTCGTCAGGAGGGTATAGCTGACACCCCTCTAGGCACATCAAGCAAGGGGTCCACGTCTGGATGACCCTTTACAATTATAGTGAAAAACAAGGGGGGTGTTTGTGAGGGTCCTGAGAACGAGCAACAGCACAATGGCCTGCTCTACGGTGGGTGCCTTGCTAGAGGGGTGTCAGCTATACCCTCCTGACGAGGCCCAAGAAGGCCGAAACGATCGTCGGGGTTGCTGCACCTCTCGTGCAGGGATGACGTCCTTGGCAATCAGTACTGGCCACCCTTTCTGGGTGAGAGCAGGCTGATTTGCATATGGAAAATTCATCTCTGTAATGGCACAAGCAAGCTAAAACCTTGTTTGTGAGACCTGAGCGGGCACCCACCATAGAGCAGCCCATTGTGCTGTTGCTCGTTCTCAAGACCCTCACAAACACCCCTGTTGTTTCTCACTATATTTAGCGTTAGTGTTACAATATACTAATTGTAATTACCGCCCGGCTGCGGTTACACGAACGTTAACCGTTAACCACAGCCTGGACCTGGTGCTAACGGATTCTGCTACTGCAGAATCCGTCAGCACCAGCCAAAAATCCCCCCAAATATTTAATATATTCAACTCCTATCCCGCGGCTCCAACCGCCTCCTCTGTCCGCTGGGAGCAGGGAGAGACTGGGGGGGAAAAGTCTCCCTCTGCGGATCACTACGCCGACCTGCCGGATCTCGCAAGGTGAGATCCGGCAGGTCATGTGACTGGCAGCGTCTGCCTCAATGGAGTCATATGGACTCCATCGGGTGGATGCTCGTGGCGGCGCTTAGTGCTATCGCTTGCATCCCGGGGCTTAGATTACAATGCAGGGTGCTTTTTTAGCGCCTGCAGCGTGATATCACGCTAAAAGGGGACGCAAAGGAGAAACCTGCAGGCGCAGGTTTTTCTCCTTTGCGTTCCCGTTTTAGCGTGAAGAATGTAATGGTGCCCTAAATATTGAAATATGTAGAAGGAAATGTCTAATAGTAAAACATTAAGCTTGTCATGGGAAAGGTGGTGAGAAATATATATGTACTGTATGTACAGCAATAAAAAGGAAAAAAGGCACTTTTAGTTCTGACTCTGAAAATTGCTTGTTACAATTCCGAAAACGAATACCTACGCTGAGGAACGAAACAAAATGATTTATTTATGAAAGGACATTAAAAATGAATGATGCCCTTCAAGAAGCGAAATCGTTCATCACAAGACTCAGCTAATCTCCAAAATCTCAAAATGAAATGCAATATTACAAGTGAATATGTGCCTTTACATCTAGTACATGTGTCACAAAAGCATTCGTTTGAATATTTGCCTACACAAATGATATAGTGACAGAGATTACATTCTTTATCTCTCATGGTCTTGGACAAGAACCTATAACTTCATAACTATTGTTAAATAGATTGCAGTAAGTTCCGGATTTGACATAAGCAAAGTGGTAAAATAATATACTTCGAACAAACCAGCAGAAGATAAATAAATGGATGGCAGGACATGTAGGTTTCAAATAACAGCAGAATGCATACGTACACTACAAAACTGGACTGTTACACTCATTATACAAATTATCTTCATATTACTATATTCAGCATTTTTGTATGAAACTAAGGCCTTGTTTAAATTCGGCCTGTAAGTCAAAATCTGCACCTTTTTCAGATATATTGCGGCCATTTTTCAGTGTGAGAAATTAAAATTCAAGCTTTCTGTCATCTCGATGATCAGTAAATATTTGGCTCACATATCAGCTCTTGAGGCTATATACATTAATGGAAATATCATCTTCAGCGATTCAATTCAAATGTATCTCTACCAACACTCAACAGACATGGCTTTAACCAAGGTTACGAACAACCTCCTCATCACTAAAAGCAATGACCATTACTCCATACTGATCCTTCTGGACTTCTCAGCTGCCTTTGATTCAGTTAACCATCACTCCTAAAGACACTCAGCTCTCTTGGTCTCTGCAAAACCACCTTCTCTTAGCTAAAATCTTTCCTCTCCAAAAGATCCTTCTCAGTATCCCTTGCTGGCAGTTCCTCTTCTTCAATGTGTCTGTCAGTCAGTGTACTTCAAAGCTCTGTCATAGGTCCTGTGCTCTTTTCCATCTATAACTCCTCAATGGGTAAACTCATCAACAGCTATTGCTTCAAGTATCACCTATACGCTGATGACAGCCAAATCAACCTCTCAACTCCTGACCTCTCTCCCTCTGTTCTTTCTCAGATCAGTGACTGTTTGACTGGTATCTCTTTCTGGATTGCCTCTCACTGTAACGGAATATCTTGATCCCTACACACAGACACTGCCTGACCTAAACTGCCATTCTTTAGAATAGCCGGAAATCTAATATACAGGACAGACACACAAAGCATACGGGTTCAAAGGCAAGCCAAAGTCAGATCCAGAGAGGGAAGTCAGACAATCATGTGTAAAACAAGACAATAAGCAGCCAAAGGGATAGTCAAAAAACAGTGCAAGTGTTAATGCAAGACAGTCGACAGAAACAAAGCCAGAGTCAATACACATGATAAGTAAAGCAAGGGCCACAAAACCGCCCTGAACAAGTATGAACTGCGACAGGGCAATGAGACTAACTCAATGCTTGTTTTTTTAAATTCGGAGGGTGTCGTATCATCACGTCGCATCCCGCCCGCGACATTGACAGAATGAAAATAGGACACATGCCATTGGCTAGGCAAAAGCATGAAAACATTACGTTTATCAGACTAATTTATTGTTCTTAAATTCTTTACCAAGTTTCAAAAGGTAAAACCATAGGTGATCAATCTTGTTTTGTGATAAACCGCTGAACGCAGCTGATGATCTGCCAAACAGACTGCCGAACACCAGAAACCCGTTCTCTACCTGTCAAATACAGTGGATTCATAAAAGCACTGAATCCTCTGCACTACCGAAGAAGGAAGGAGAGAGAGGTAGCGTGTGTTTGTTTTTGGTCAAGGGGCGTTTTAAGGAAAGTTATTAAAAATCTTAGGAACCCCTGTTCCTGACAGTGGTTTTATGAAAAACCACTTGATAGTGACATGGTTGATGCCCTAGAAAATAAATTGTGTTTCTACAGAAGGTTCAGTAATTGAGAGTCAGACTAATAAATGCATATATCTTATTAACATTAAGATTGCACTTAGAGCTGTTTGTTCATGTAATTATCAACCAATAGGTCCCAGCATGTAACACTTAGCAGAATTTTTTTTTCTTTACAATGTGCTGTGTTATAACATAAAGTAATTTGCACAACAAATTGCTGTTACAACTACAAATTAGGCTTACTTTATGCTAGAATGTGTGATCTAATGAATTGGTATTTTTAACACTGCATAAGAAAACACTAAGGGCTCAGGGCATTACTCCCTAGTTGGTGCTAAAGTTAGTGCCTTGATATATAACGTTAGGGCCAGGATAAGTGTTTTTAACGTATGCCGCTTATATTACATTCCTGGCGCTACCCCGTTAGTGCATCGTTTTTTTTTGTGCTAGCTTCCGCCAGCTTACTATACTTTGCTCATTCTATACTTAACATGGGGAGTGTAAATCTACATTAGCGTTTCAAGGTATTACAAAGTGCACAAATTACCATCGGGACGCGCAAAACAAAAGTTTAGCACCTTCTAAAAGCTAGTGGTAAATGATTCTACATTTGCAAAATCATTTAGCACCCCGCAATAAATCCAATACTCACCTCTCATTCCTTGGCGAGATGGGTGGCCCGATCTGCTGCTTCATGTTCCCGGAAGCAGAGAGAGACTGGGAACAAATATTTCTCCGTCTCCCTCTGCGTTCACTCAGCAGTGTTGTGTGATCTCACGAGCCAGAAGCACAACCCTCCATGGAGTCCCCTATGGACTGCAGGAGGTGATATTTGCAATGGCGCGGAACTACTTGGCACTGCTTTCTGGGGCTAGGTGCTGTGGTAGCACCTGCCCCAGAATAACACGTTAACATGGGAACGCATAACCCATGTTAATGCCAACTAGGCAATACGGCTCAGAATAGGCAGATAATGAAACAATTTTTATGTGAACAATAATTTTGACTAGGTACCATTATCCTATACGTTGTTCCACTTATTTTTTGGCATTGGAGTTTTTATAAAGTCAACATTTTTATAAAATTACAGCATGCTATAATAATGCTTGCAATTCCACCATAAGCAAGTCTGTGATATGTACTATTTTTTTAAAAACAAATAACTGACAGGCAGTAGACAGGAGTGGTTGTATTAGGCTGCTGTCAGACGAGCGTAGTGTTCACGTCCGTGATTGCGCCTAAAAGTACGTCCGTGATAGCATGAAAGAAAGTCCATTGGAGCCTGACACATGAAGTACGTCCGCACTGAACTGCGGACGCATGACGGACGCTGCAAACGGACGCAGGTTAGGCAAGAACGTAATACTGCTAGAACGGACGTGCGGAGTGCGCCACGTCCACAACGTCCGCATAGCTTTGTGTGTGAGTGATGGAGCATGGTCAGACGGACTGCATTTATACGTCCAGCATTTTTGACGGACAGAATGTTTTTTCATTGTAATTTATTTTTCCCTCCTACATCCGTGAAAAAATAACTTCAGTGAAAAAACGGACTGTGTGACCACTACTGCGTCATCCGTACTGACGATGTCCGTACTGCACGGACGTACAGTCCGTAGAAATCACGCTCGTCTGACCCTAGCCTAAATGGTTAGTTTGAGGTTGCTGGCACATTTGAAAAGGTTGGGTTTAGAAGGAGTTAGAGAATTATGTATATGATTATGGTTAACAGGGTCATGAGATCAAAGAAAAATGTTTCTTTCTTTTTTTTAAGCCAGTATTGAGATAATATCACACAAAGTGAAGTCCTTCTTTCTAGATTAAAAAAAAATGACCAAAATAGTTTTAAAATTAAATTCATCTCACTGCAAAAGAACATGGGTGATACCGCCTTACATTGCATATCTTATCAAACCACATGTATCTTGTGGAGAAATGCTAAGAACATATAGAGGGATTATACCCCCAAACTATTTTTTTTCCCAGAAAGGATTTTACAAGGAAGGATACATTGAATTTCTCTTGTTTTCAAGTATGTCCTGGGTGACGAGTACTTATTGTTAGGTGTCTTGCCCAAGGACACTTACTGGAGAGGTGCTCTTGCCGGGATTCAAACCAGTGTCTCCACGGTCTCCACATGAACACATAATATATTTAATTATAGAAATTTGACAGATTTCACTTTTACACATAGAAATCCATCACACTTACACATGTCACCATTTATCTGGTTTCCTGATAGGCCTTGTTTTGAGGACTAATACTACTCATTCATGTACAGAACGAACATAGGGAAGGCTCTGTCTTATCCTATGTAAACATCGCTGGATATAAATCAGATCTCCAAAGAAGTCCAAATCCCTTAACATTGAAATACGGTGCAGAGGGCGGTGTGATCCGCTGTCTTCTCTGTCCATAAGCAGGCGAAAACTGGGAACAAATAGTTCCCGTCGTCCTCTGGTGTCGTTGGAGTGACGCCACTTACACATGCTCATATAGGGTCACGCTTGTCTCGGTGGAGTCCTGTGGACTCCAGAGGTCAATACCAGCAGAAGTGCATGCCGGTACAGTTTAGCAACTCCCTAAAATTATAACACGAATGGCCAATATAGCTCATCCTGATATTGCCAATTGGCGGCTCCCTGTTACCAGCTATGTTGGAGTAGGACCCCAAATTTTTGAAAAGCAGGGAGAATCGCAAACATTTTTAGAAAATATGGATTTTCACATGTATATCTATAAAATACACATTTTCACGCACACACATTGACAATTACATAGTGAGAATTAGAAACATAACCTTAATACGCATATATGAGATGTTTTGCTTACCTATAACATGACATTTTAAACTCATTTGGTGAGTCAGGCAGAAACTGATGAAACAATGGTGAATCCTACAATGAACTAGACCTTTAACCCTTTAGGCGTAAAGGGACGCTTCACCAACAGGTGCCGTTGCACGGCACTGATTGCAGCCAACCCCGCAGCCGATGTGCGGGTCGATTGTTTGGCTGCAAGGGGACAGCTTGAGTTCAGGCCATCCCCGTGCAGCCAATGATGGCCCCATTGAAGACAGAGGGGCGTGCATGTACACCCTGCATCTTCAAAGCCCTCCCGCTGCCAGCATAGAACATCCTGCGGTGGGAAGGGGTTAAACATAATCAAGATTTTGAGGCATTTATGAACGTTGACCCATATTAGGCCATTTGAAGCATGCTTTACTTACTCCAGAAGGGATTTGAGATGTCCCACTTTCACTTTGCATTGAGACAGATGGGGAGTGCTGCACTTTTCTAGGATAGAAAGACAAAAAGAAATGAAAATATTCTCTTGATAGTGTGCAATCTTATTAAATTATTGTGATCAAAAGCTGTACACTAGCATATTGAACACACCATTTACATTTAATTCTTGTACAATCAAGATTAAATATGAACTGGTTTACAACTGGGTATACCATGTGATATCGTTAAAATGTCAAATCCATTATTTTTATTTCGGACCACACTGTTCACTGTTTTAAACTGCGGAGACATTTAATGGTCAAATGTGTAGCAATTTAACCTCCCCAATCTATATTTCTGACTCAAAGCTAAGGTCTATAGAGCCTGGAAGGAGAATGAATAAGACTGCTTGACCTTTCTAACTGCATGGCCCATTAAACAAATTAGATCAATTGACTAATTTGGGTTTTATATTCTTAACAAATAATATAAAATCAAATGATCCCAAAGAACAATTTAATTTTGCTATATAAAAGCTGCCTTAAGAGATTTTATGTTAAAAAAAAAAATCAATATTCATGTTCCTGGCACACTCTATTGTGTTAAATGTGTATGATAATTTTATTAAACTCAAAAATGCCTCACTTAATTTAACAGTAGCTTGCATTAGAGTGCATTGCTGTATCTGAGTGTACTCACTTATTTATTACACACTTATGCCTAGAATATTTTATACAAGTACACATTTTATCGTACAATTACGTGAGCTTTAATCCCTTCACTACCCACCACTTTTTGATGAACCATTTTTTAAATTAACATTTATTTGAAACATGGGATGCAAGTTAACAATTAAATATAGGATAAATAGGAATTTGCACAGAGAATATTGTTCTGAAATAGTAAAAAAAAAAAAAAGAATGTAAATTTGCTCATTTTTTATTTTTCATGTATTTGTTTATCCTTCATAGAAATATTGTTGGAATAAAAGTTGTTGAACTATAAATGGCATCCCTTTATCTTATAGAATGTCTCACAGGGTCTGCATTAGCAGCATACAGGCAGAAATCATATTTGTGTCAAATACTGCAACTGTGATAAAGAGAGACAATAAGGCTAGGGTCGGACGAGCGTGATTTCTACGGACTGTACGTCCGTGCAGTACGGACATCGTCAGTATGGATGACGCAGTAGTGGCCACGCAGTCCGTTTTTTTCACTGAAGTTATTTTTGACAGATGTAGGAGGGAAAAATAAATTACAATGAAAAAACATTCTGTCCGTCAAAAATGCTGGACGTATAAATGCAGTCCGTCTGACCTCGCTCCATCACTCACACACAAAGCTATGCAGACGTTATGGACGTGGCGCACTCCGCACGTCCGTTCTAGCAGTATTACGTTCTTGCCTACCTGCGTCCGTTTGCAGCGTCCGTCATGCGTCCGCAGTTCAGTGCGGACGTACTTCGTGTGTCAGGCTCCAATGGACTTTCTTTCATGCTATCACGGACGTACTTTTAGGCGCAATCACGGACGTGAACACTACGCTCGTCTGACAGCAGCCTTAATGTTGCTCTTCAGGGAGACCAAAATATGTGGGTAAATTAACTTGAACAATAAATCACAGAGAGTCTCATTCTTAAAGGCCTGAGGATAGAAAAACAGCAGCATTTGGTCTTGATAATGAGACATTAATAAAACAATGGGATGGTACGTTACAAAAATGTTCCTTTTGATTTAATGAAGCTTATTATTGAACATGAAAAAGAAATAAAATCTAGTTTAGAATAGGAGATTGATGTTTTGCTAAATATATGTCCTGAGATTGAAGTTTATGAAAAATATGAGAAGTTGTAGGAAGAGAAGTATCAAGAAATAGAAAGTGTATTGGAAAAAATTCTGTTACAAAAATTGTATATATAGTCAAGATAAAATGTATATAGAAAAGGGTTGTTGTAGCATATATACAAAAAATATAGCGGAGATTTATAAATAAATCCTGGTCTCCTAGCAGAGTTAAAACCCTAAGAGTCACCAAAAGGGTTGTACATCTTCCACTTATATATCACTTGTCTGCGGATCACAAAGAAAAGATCTCAAAGTCCCTTAGAGGTGCTTTAGGCCACCCTCCAATAAAACGGAATCTATCTTTAGATCCTCTCAGAGACATCAAAATAATATAAGAGCTCCAAGTAAAGAGCCTGACCCGACTAGAGTGTCTACATCTCAAAATAATTATCATAAGGATCAAGATAAGGAGGTTGATTTTTTTTTTTCAAGGGGCTAGGCTGAAGAGACGGAAGTTATTTTTGAAAAATAATTCAACCACATGGGTGCATCCAAACAGATTTGCAGTTGTAAAAGAATACCCATTATTATTATTCTTTATTTATATAGTGCCACAGCACTGAACAGTGGGCACAATATAGACAGGGTTACAATACATTGAGATTGAACAACATTTTGACAAATCAGTACAGGAGGAAACGAGGGCCCTATTCCCTTCAGAATTTACAATTGGGAGTTGTGGGGTGAAACAGGAGGAGAGGACTGCAAGGTGAAAGTGATGGACTGGTTTGGGCACTGAGGTGTATTAGTGAGTCGGGTGGTAGGCTTCCCTAAATAGAAAAGTCTTAGGGGAAAGTTGGAAAGTACGAGGGAGAGAGTTCCAGAGGATGGGAGAAATTCTGCAGTCAATCTTGGGAAGAGGTGATGCAGGGAGAAGCTAGGCACAGGTCACTGTTTGATCTTAAGGAGTGAGCTGGGGTGTATTTGTTGATTAGTGAGGACAGGAAACAGGGAGTGCAGTTAGTGAGAGATTTGTAGGTCAGGGTTAGGGATGAGCCGAACACTCCCCGAGTTCGGTTCGAGCCCGAACCCGAACTTCCCATTTGTTCGGGACCGAACCCGAACCCGAACTCGAACCCCATGCAAGTCAACGGGGCTGAAAATTCGATTTTTAGAGTGCCCTCCAAGAGGGCATATATGCTACATATTTGCCATAAAAGGTGTATGAGGGTCCGGGTAGTGCCCTGGGGGACAGGAAACAAGGACAAAAAGTAAAAAAAAAAATGTTTTTAAAGGGACAGTGAGTTTTCCATGAAATAAGGGTTAACCCTTTCGCTGCTGAGGCTTTTCCCGCCCCTGTGCTGAGGTCATTTTTACCGGTTTTGCTCATCATGTTTAAACGTGTTTTGAAGGCTTATTTTTATTTTTTTATTTTCAAAGTTTTTATTTTGATAAAGAGTCAGCTTAACAACATACAAAGCATGGAATGGCCTTGCAAGGCCATGAAATGTCATCAGAGAAAACACATCAGTAGAAAACAAAGTCCTCTAAGGGAAATCAAATATTAGCAATAAACATCCCCTAAGAGGGGGGTCTCATCGAGGGTAAACAACAAAAAATAAGAAAAGGTGGCCAAAGACGAAACAAATAAACAAGTATCAGGGCGTTGAATGGGATAGAAACAATAGAGAGAGAAAAAAAAAAAATGATATATAAAAAACAAAATTAAATAGGACAGAGAAGTCAAAATATAAGAGGGGGGGGTAGGAGAAAGTGGCAAAGGCCAGGGGTGTGCCGACCCTGGTAAAATCCCTAGCGGCCAGAAGACCACGGGAAAAAACCACGGGGGGAAATTGGCACCAGGCCCGGGCACTCTAGGGGACAGGCCGGACACCAGGCCTCGGCTGTGTCCCCCAAGTCGTCCCGAGGTAGCCAAATAATAATAAAAAAGAATAATAATAATAAAAAAAAATAAAAAAAAACAAACAAAGCACAGAGGGACAAAACACAGCAGCAAAAACACATCTAGAGGCCTGCAAAAAATGCCAAGCATATACAAAAAGGCAGCCCCAGCTGGGGAACGTCTTCAAAAGAGTCAGCTAAGCCACACAAAAAGGGGGCCAGAGATGTCGACAGGATAGTCCCAGAACAATATAAAGTGTCCACAGATCCGAACATCGTTAGTGAATAGCGGGGGGACGCAAAATAACAAGGGGGAGAGGAAGGTAAATAAAAAAGGGACAAAATCAGTCAGCAGATCACTCATCCTGCATCAAAAAATGGCAGAGGCTGTAGAGCAGGCAGGGAGGAACTGAGCAGGCCAGGATAATCAGCGACATCCACTCTGCCGCCACACAACCGAACGCTGAGCACAGTCAAGGCCCGAGCCACCTCAGACAGCCCACTGCAGGGAACCTGGAGTAGAGTATGTCCTGGTGCCAGGAAGCGCCGCCGCACACTCTTCCTCCTCAACTGGGGAGACTCCTCCACAAACCTCAGGGGACACTTGTCACCAACGCGGGAATTCACTGTCTGAGCAGTCTTCCCACGTTTCTTTTGCGATGTAACTCTTGCTGGTGCCTTCTTAAGGGAAATTACTTGTGGCCCCGGCAGGTGCATCCGCACTGTCTCAACAGCTAGCCAAGGTGGGGGACCATCCGATCTCAGTCTCCGTCGAAGTGTTGCTAACATCGGGTCTTGGGATCCCGCTGTCTTACGCGTCGTGTAGGGCTCACAGCCGCCATGAGATCTCACCCTCGGGGGCAGGCTCAGGGTCGAGTGCACCTGGACCGGCAACCCCTCCAGTCCGCAGCGCGCCACAGAGCTCTCCACGTCAGCGCCATCTGGTTGGTATACCTCAACAGGACACTGGGCAGCGACAGCCCTGAGTACAGTCCTCGTTGGGGTCCTCATCTCTCTGCAACTCCTCAGTGTGTCCATCAGCTGGCCCCAGATCCCCTTGGTAAGTGGGCCGTCTGCATCCTCTTCCTCCAGCAATAATAAGCAGGCCTCGAGGCCTGTAACTACAGCATCATCTTCTCTGGTGGGGAGAGGGGCACCTTCCAGCCATCGACCCTGAGGTCCGACCGCCACCCCTATAGGGCCGTCGGCCAAGGCATGTGAGAGACGCGGGCCCTGAGTCTCTTCAGTCTCCAGAAAGGATTCCGCTTGGGCATGTGCAGGCAGCCCAGTGGCATCGGGAGGCTTCCAAGATGTGGGCCCCAAAATGGCCGCCGTCTTCATACTCAGGCCACGATGCAGCATGCTCAAAAGAGGTCTCTGGTCCGGGGGGGGACCACACGGTCTCCGGACTGCCCAATACCGATGGCCAGCCGCTCAGGAACCACAAGCCTCACAATATGTAGCAGGTATAGTCGTCTGAGGGACCCTAATAAGAGAGGACGTGCGGAGCTCCGCAGAAACACATCCGCTCCCGTTTACAGCTGGCCACGCCCCCCTTGAAGGCTTATTTTAGTATATGACCCAGACATATTATATATCGTTCTTTCTGTCAGACTCGGTAGATTCATAATATGTCATTATTATATGTATACGTTATGTCATGTCTGTATATTATAACAAAAAATGCAATAAAATATGTATTTTCAATAATTTACAATGTGTAAAGTGTTTTTTTTCACATTTTAACATGCGAGCAATTGCGGTTATATTTTGTATGGGGTGTGCTTGTTAAAAAAATTAGAGATGGGGTCTCGTTACATTTTTTTTTGGGGAAAATTACACTATTTTTAACAAACGCACCGCATACAAAAATCGTTAGTGCAGCATCATTGTTCACATTATAATTGAAATGGGAACAATATTGCTGCATTAACAAACCAAAAAAAATAAAAAAAAGTGTTTATTTTTTTTTAGATTTTTTTTTTTTTTTATTTTTCATTTTTTTTTTTGACAAAAATTTACACAGTAGTGTTTGGTATCGTTGGAATGGCCATGCTCTGGCCGATCCAACCATACCAAACATTAACCCCTAACTGCCACGGATCGGGAGATAGGGAGTTCATTGGAACTCCCTATCTCCACCGTTGGTGGCAGTTAGGGGTTAAGTCCAGGACTGGCATCATCGTGCTACGCACGATGACGCCAGTCCTCAGGGGGAGTTCCCGGAGGCTTGGCCGACATCCAAGATGTAGGCCAGCTCCGGAAAGGATCGCGAATCGGCGCTTTTCAGCGCCGATTCGCGATCCAGCTCCCCAGGGGTTAATGCCAGGCACCATTTGGAAGGGCAGGCTGTGCCCTTCCAAATGATGCCTGGGTTAACCCCCACAGAGCCGCCGATCGGAGGGAGAGAGGTCCGAATGACCTCCCCCCCCCTTTCAGGCGCCTCCTCCGCACATGCGGGGGGGCGCCTGAATTAGGTGTCATCGCGCAGCCGCGATTACACCTAATTCCGGCGGCTGCGGTCCCGGATGCCGGGCTGACATCGAGGATGTCAGCCCGCACCGGGGGGGCCAGCGATCGGCCGGAACCCGGCCGAACGCTGACCCCAATGGGAGGACGCGCTCAGCGCGTCCTCAGCACAGCAGCAGGAATGCGGAGGACGCGCTGAGCGCGTCCTCCGCATTGAAGTGGTTAAAATAAAAACCAAAAATTCCTTCAAATATCGTGCCTAGGAGGTCCCCATAACCTGCCCGTGAAATGGCGGATTTCTAGGATGTATAGAAACACTTAAAAACACAAAAATGACGTTTCATATGACGGTAAATGCTTTTCCTTTAATCTATTCATAAACAACTGCTTTGGGCGGCAGCCTGTATGAAAAGACATTTTAGGACGCGCAGAAGACGTTTAGTGATTTTTTTGGCTAAATTATTGTGAAACTTATGCAGGCTTTGGATGAAAGTAACAATAGGTGCTTTAAAATTGGGCTTTTAGCGTCGGCAACAGTGCAGTCACACCGTAACCCCTCTGAGGATATGAATCTGATACAAGCGTCAGTGGCAGTGCACCCAGATATTGTGCCTTTAGTGCCAGGCATGCAAGTACTATCATACAGTAACCCCTCTGTGGTATTGTGGAAGAATGCAGGGGTGGACCATGCGGTCCTATATTAAAAAGATATGAATCCGGGAATGGGCGTCAGTGCACCCAGTTATTCTGCCTTTGGTGCAAGACTGCCAGGCCAGCAAGTATCATCATACAGTAACTCCTCTGTGGTATGGTGGGAGAGTGCAGGGTTGGACCATGTGGTCCTATATTGAAAAGTTTTTGATCTGGTAATGGGCGTCAGTGCACCCAGATATTGTGCCTTTAATGCCAGGCCATCAAGTATCATCATTCAATAACCCCTCTGTGGTATTGTGGAAGAATGCAGGGGTGGACCATGTGGTCCTATATTGAAAAGTTTTTGATCTGGTAATGGGCGTCAGTGCCCCAGATATTGTGCCTTTAACGCCAGGCCATCAAGTATCATCATACAATAACCCCTCTGTAGTATTGTGGAAGAGTGCAGGGGTGAACCTTGCAGTCCTATATTCAATTTTTTTTTATCTGGTAATGGACGCCAGTGCACCCAGATATTGTGCCTTTGGTGCAAGACTGCCAGGCCAGCAAGTATCATCATACAGTAACCCCTCTGTGGTATGGTGGAAGAGTGCAGGGGTGGACCATGTGGTCCTATATTGAAAAGTTTTTGATCTGGTAATGGGCGTCAGTGCACCCAGATATTGTGCCTTTAATGCCAGGCCATCAAGTTTCATCATACAGTAACCCCTCTGTAGTATTGTGGAAGAGTGCAGGGGTGGACCATGTGGTCCTATATTACTATATTGAAAAGGTTTTGATCTGGTAATGGGCGTCAGTGCACCCAGATATTCTGCCTTTGGTGCAAGACTGCCAGGCCATCAAGTATCATCATACAGTAACCCCTCTGTGGTATTGTGGAAGAATGCAGGGGTGGACCATGTGGTCCTATATTGAAAAGTTTTTGATCTGGTAATGGGTGTCAGTGCACCCAGATATTCTGCCTTTAATGCCAGGCCATCAAGTATCATCATACAGTCAGGCTGGGGTCAGACGAACGCAGTGTTAATGTCCGTGTTGCCCGCACATAAGTACGTCCGTGATAGCATACAATTGTGTTAAATGGAGCCCCACACACGAAGTACGCCCGCACAGAAGTGCGGGGTCTGATGGACGCTGCAAACGGACGCAGGTTAGGCAAGAACGTAATACTGCTAGAACGGATGTGCAGAGTGCGCCACATCCACAACGTCTGCATAGCTTTGTGTGTGAGTGATGCAACAAGGTCAGACGGACTGCATTTATACGTCCAGCATTTTTGACGGACAGAATGTTCTTTCATTGTAATTTATTTTCCCTGCTACATCAGTCAAAAAATACGTCAGTGAAAAAAAACGACTGTGTGTGGCCATTACCTTGTCGTCAGTCAGTAAGTACGTCCGTACTGCACGGACGCACAGTCCGTAGAAAATGCGCTCATCTGACCCTAGCCTAACCCCTCTGTAGTATTGTGGAAGAGTGCAGGGGTGGACCATGTGGTCCTATATTGAAAAGTGTTTTTTTTTATCTGTTAATGGGCGTCAGTGCTCCCAGATATTGTGCCTTTAATGCCAGGCCATCAAGTATCATCATACCCTCTGTGGTATTGTGGAAGAGTGCAGGGTTGGACCCTGCGGTTCAAAAAATTCAAATGATAAAAATCTGGCACAGGCGTCAGTGCAGCCAAATATTGTGCCTTTCATGGCAGCAAGTGCCTTCACACCGTAACCCTTTTGTGGTATTGTGAAAGAGTTCAGTGCTGGAGGTTTTGTGAATGCAGAAGAGGACATCCCCTATCTATTCCATTACTTCAGCATCAGGGGATTGATAGCTGCTGATCCAGGACTGATTCATTTTTATAAATGCCAGCGGGTCTACGGAGTCGGTGGACAGACGCACTCTTTTGTCTGTGACAAAACCTCCAGTGGCACTGAACGTCCTTTCGGAAAGCACGCTAGATGAAGGGCAACCTAGTAGCTGCATAGCATATTGGCTAAGTTCTGGCCAGTGATCCAATCTCAACACCCAGTAAGCCAGTGGATCATCTGCTGGAAAGGTATCCAGGTCTGCCCTTGCCCCTAGGTAGTCCTGCACCATATGGTGAAGACGCTGGCAATGGGTGCCTACATTTGACGTCCTTGGGCGTCGTGGACTAAAAAAATTTAAAAAAGCATCAGTCAAGCGGCCCTGGCCTTCACCGCTATTCCTCTGATCACCTGCAGCCTCAGAAGCACGTGTGTCAGCACTTGGTAATATACCAGTGCCTGGAAAGGTGTTACACAAGTGTCGCTTTAGAGCGTCTTCAACTTTTGTCATCCTGTGCTCCCTCTGTGTGGGCAGGATGAGCTCTGCAACTTTCCCCTTGTATCGTGGATCAAGAAGGGTCGCCAACCAGTAATGATCCCTCTCCTTGATAGCACGAATCCTGGGGTCCTTTAGCAGGCTTTGCATCATTAAGGAGCCCATGCAGCGTAGGTTGGAGGTGGTATTAGCTGCCTAGTCTTCCTGGTCAATGAGGATGACCGTATCGTGCACTTCCTCCTCCCAGCCATGCACAAGCCCTTCTGTTTCTGGGCACACAAAACCTCCCTTGAGAAATCCCCACCTTCAATGCCCCCACTACTTAAATAGTCCTCCTCCTCCTCATCCTCCCCCTGTCTGATCTGAGTAGGACCCGCTGGAATGCTGTCTGCGGAAAGACTGGGGCCTTGAGAGCAAGGGAAGGCCTCCTCTTCCTTCTGCTGCTCTGCCTCTAGAGCCACATCTATAATTCCCCGCAGAGTGTGCTCCAGCAGGAACACTAAAGGAATTGTGTCACTGATGCATGCACTGTCCCTGCTCACCATCCTCGTTGCCTCCTCAAATGGTGGCAGTACAGTGCATGCATCCTTGATTATCAGCCACTGCGGGGGGGAAAAAAAACAAGTTGACCTGAACCTGTCCTTGTGTCATACTCACACAGGTACTCGTTAATGGCCCTCTGCTGCTTGTGCAGACGCTGCAGCATTGCTTATGTCAAGTTCCACCTGGTGGGCATGTCACAGATCAGACGGTTTGTGGGAAGGTGGAATTCTCTTTGAATTTCTGCCAGGCGAACGCTTGCTGGGAATGACCATCTGAAGTGGCTGCAGACCTTTCTGGCCTGGAAGAGAAGCTCTGGGAGCCCTGGGTACTTGGTTAGGAAACGCTGTACCACCAGATTTAGGACGTGTGCTAGGCATGGTACATGCGTCAATTTACCCTTGTGTAGGGCGGAGAGAAGGTTGCTGCCATTATCGCAGACGATCATTCCCAGCTCAAGCTGGCATGGTGTTAACCATCTCTGCACCTGCCCCTGCAGAGCTGACAAAATTTCTGACCCGGTGTGGCTCCTGTCCCCTAAACAAACCAGCTCAAGCACAGTATGGCATCTTTTTGCTTGAGCCATTGCGTAGACCCTGTCAGGCGTCAGTTTAACTGCCACTTCGCCAGAGACAGAGAAGGAGGAGGAAGAGGAAGAGGTGGTGGAGCAGACTGACCTCATACAAGCAGCTTTCTGGAGGCGTGGTGGATGAACAAGCTCCAGCACAGAGCCCCGTCTTGGATCCCTCCCAGCTGCGATCAGAGTTACCCAGTGTGTCGTGAAGGAAATGTAATGACCCTGTTCATGCTTGCTGGACCACGTGTCTAAAGTCACATGCACCTTGCTGCTGACTGCCTTTCCCAATGACTGGATAACATTGTCTTCCATGTGCTGGTATAGTGCTGGAATGACCTTGCGTGAAAAGTAATGGTATTTTGGAACCTGCCACTGTGGTACAGCACATTCAGCAAATTCACGGAAGGGAGCAGAGTCCACCAGCTGAAAAGGCAGCAGCTGCAATGCGAGTAATTTTGCTAAACTGGCATTTAAATGCTGTGCTTGGGGATGGTTGGGACTATATTTTTTCTTTCGCTGCAGCAGCTGCGGCAACGTAATCTGACTGCGTAAATCTTCAGCTACTGGGATGATGTCACATTGTGAGGAAGGACCTGCTGGTACATCCATTACTGTAGCATCATCCCTGTCAGTGGAGGTTGTAGGCAATAACATGGCAGGGCATACAGTGTGGGTAGAGACAGATGAGGAGGAGGAGTACCTACGCAAAGTTTTGCGCCAACAGGATGTGTGGCACTTGTTCATACAATATGTCGCCTCAAACACGTGGTACCCAAATGTCCGGTGTTTATCCCACGCTTCAGCCTCATCTGATATAGATTACAAATAGCAAAGGTGGGGTCTGCTGCACATTTCTTAAAGAACTCCCAGACAGCAGAGTTCCTGCATGTGTTCTTTGAGACAACAGCGCTCTGCACTGGAGCAGCTCTGACATGTGAGGGCTTGGACTGGCTAGTGCTACGGTTGGTCACAGAGGATGTTGTGACTCGTGTTTGCTGTGCCTCCTCCTCCTCCCCCTTCTCCTCACTTGATTCCTCAGTTCGATCTGGCACCCAGGTGGAGTCAGTGACCTCATCATCAATGTCATCTTCACCCCCTATCTCCTCGTCACTGGAGCCAACTTTGCAGTATGCTGCAGCTGCTGGGGCAACATGAGTGCCAGTTATTTGTGTGTCATCACTGGCACCCCCTTCCCCTAGGTTGATTATTCTCCCTTGCTCAACCTCAGAGATTGAATCAGAGCACTGTACTTGCTGTGCATCCTCAAGCAGCATGTCACTCTCATTGTAGTCAAACAATTCAGCTGACTCCTCCGTGTGTGATAGCGAGGCTACGGCAGGAGTAGCTGTGGACATGGAGGCTGCATTAGATGCTTTGGCAGCTGAGGTGGACTGTAAAGCACTACAAGCCTGGCTGGCAGAGGACTCGGAGGATGAGGATGGCCTGGTTAGCCAATCCACCAAGTCCTCTGTATGTTGCTGCTGCTTAAGACAGCCAGCACCAGTTAGAAAGGACAAGCATGCCCCTGCAGAGGATGCACCACGTCCACCACGACCAGAGGCACAGCTTCCCAACACAGGGGCTGCTTGCCCTCTTATCTGTGTCTGGAAGCGTCTGCCTGTCCTTTTTGTTCTTTCAGACATGTTGAGTGATATATACGTAGATTAATATATACAGAACTCTGATTCAACTCTGATATAAAGATTTAAATAACTCTGGTATAACTCAGTGAGACACACTGATAGCTGGCAGCCAGTGACAAGAGACATATCACCTCAATTCACAAATGTTTTAAAGAAATTAGTGAGCCCCAAAATAATGCGTGGTACTGTTTGTGTGACAAGACACAGATCACCTTAATTCACAAATGTTTTAAAGAAATTAGTGAGCCCCAAAATAATGCGTGGTACTGTTTGTGTGACAAGACACAGATCACCTTAATTCACAAATGTTTTAAAGAAATTAGTGAGCCCCAAAATAATGCGTGGTACTGGTTGTGTGACGAGACACAGATCACCTTAATTCACAAATGTTTTAAAGAGATTAGTGAGCCCCAAAATAATGCATGGTACTGTTTGTGTGACAAGACACAGATCACCTTCATTCACAAATGTTTTAAAGAAATTAGTGAGCCCCAAAATAATGCGTGGTACTGGTTGTGTGACGAGACACAGATCACCTTAATTCACAAATGTTTTAAAGAAATTAGTGAGCCCCAAAAAAAATTGCTGGCTGTGTGACGAGACACAGATCACCTTAATTCACAAATGTTTTAAAGAAATTAGTGAGCCCCAAAAAAACTTGCTGGCTGTGTGACGAGACACAGATCACCTTCATTCACAAATGTTTTAAAGAAATTAGTGAGCCCCAAAACAACTTGCTGGCTGTGTGACGAGACACAGATCACCTTCATTCACAAATGTTTTAAAGAAATTAGTGAGCCCCAAAATAATGAGTGGTACTGTTTGTGACAAGACACAGATCACCTTAATTCACAAATGTTTTAAAGAAATTAGTGAGCCACAAAATAATGCGTGGTACTGTTTGTGTGACAAGACACAGATCACCTTAATTCACAAATGTTTTAAAGAAATTAGTGAGCCCCAAAATAATGCGTGGTACTGGTTGTGTGACGAGACACAGATCACCTTAATTCACAAATGTTTTAAAGAAATTAGTGAGCCCCAAAAAAACTTGCTGGCTGTGTGACGAGACACAGATCACCTTAATTCACAAATGTTTTAAAGAAATTAGTGAGCCCCAAAAAAACTTGCTGGCTGTGTGACGAGACACAGATCACCTTCATTCACAAATGTTTTAAAGAAATTAGTGAGCCCCAAAATAATGCGTGGTACTGGTTGTGTGACAAGACACAGATCACCTTAATTCACAAATGTTTTAAAGAAATTAGTGAGCCCCAAAATAATGTGTGGTACTGGTTGTGTGACGAGACACAGATCACATCAATTCACAAATGTTTTAAAGAAATTAGTGAGCCCCAAAAAAAATTGCTGGCTGTGTGACGAGACACAGATCACCTTAATTCACAAATGTTTTAAAGAAATTAGTGAGCCCCAAAAAACTTGCTGGCTGTGTGACGAGACACAGATCACCTTCATTCACAAATGTTTTAAAGAAATTAGTTAGCCCCAAAATAATGCGTGGTACTGTTTGTGTGACAATACACAGATCACCTTAATTCACAAATGTTTTAAAGAAATTAGTGAGCCCCAAAAAAACTTGCTGGCTGTGTGACGAGACACAGATCACCTTAATTCACAAATGTTTTAAAGAAATGAGCCCCAAAAAAAATTGCTGGCTGTGTGACGAGACACAGATCACCTTAATTCACAAATGTTTTAAAGAAATTAGTGAGCCCCAAAAAGATTTGCTGGCACAGTGACATGACCCAGAAGATCACCTCAATTCACAAATGTTTTAAAGTTGTAAACTCCAAAAAAATTGCTGGCACAGTGACAAGACACACATCACATAAATTCCCTGATATTTGATAGAAATGAGACCCCCCAGACCCCCCCAGTAGCGTGGCAGACCGGCAGTAACAAGACACAACTATCTCCTTTGAAATCTCCTCTGAAATGCGTGCAGAATCGGCGCGTGGAAACATTATATTGTGTGCTGCGGGACTTAGCTCTGTGAGCCCATGATTGGCCAAAATTTGCCCAGTCAGGACTCTGAGCGGTGATTGGCATAGTGTTGAACCAGTCTTGCACCAGACCTGTGGTCAGGTGCAAGGCTGTAGCCAATTAGGAGCTTCAGGATAGTGGGAAAATGCATTGTGGTCCTTTGTGGTCGAAAATGCGGCAAACACCCGGAAATGTTCGGTGTTCGCAATCTACTCGAACAGGCTAAGTTCGGGTCGAACCCCGAACCGTCCGAACCCGAACAGGTGAGCATTTTGAATTTAATTCTGCAGTGGATGGGCAGCCAATGAAGGGACTCGCAGAGAGGTGCAGCAGAGACAGAGCGGCCCGGAGGTGGATGAGCCTGGCGGAGGCGTTCAGAATGGATTGTAGGGGGGAGATGCAGGAGAGAGGGAGGCCAGCTAAAAGATTACAACAATAGTCAAGTCAGGAGATTACTAGTAGTGATGAGCCGATCACCCCCGTGTTCGGTTCTCATTCGAACTCGAACAATTTCAAAAGTTCAAGTTCGATCTCGAACACGAACCGAACTCAATGCAAGTCAATGGGACTCGAAAGTTCGATTTTTTAGAGTGCCCTCCAAGAGGGCATATATGCAAGATATTTGCCATAAAAGGTGTATGGGGGTCTGGGTAGTGCCCTGGGAGACAGGAAACAAGGGCAAAAAGTTTTAAAAAAAACATTTTTAAAGGAACAGTGAGTTTTCCATGAAATAAAGGTTAAGAATAAAAACAAAAAATTCCTTCAAATATCGTGCCTAGGAGGTCCCCATAACCTGGCCGTTAAGTGGCGGATTTGTAGGATGTATAGAAACATTTAAAAACAAAAATATGACATTTCGAATGACGGTAAATGGTTTTCCTTTAATCTATTCATAAACAACTGCTTGGGGCGGCAGTCTGTATGAAAAGAGGAGACATTTTAGGACACGCAGAACAAGTTTAGTGATTTTTTGGCTAAATTATGGTGAAACTTATGCAGGCTTTGGATGAAAGTAACAATAGGTGCTTTAAAATTGGGCCTTTAGTGTCGGCAACAGTGCCGTCACACCGTAACCACTCTGTGGTATTGTGGAAGAGGTATTGTGCAGGGTTGCTACTGTATATGGTGAGAATCGGCGCACACCAGTAGCAACAGGAAGCAAACAGAACAGGCAGGGAATACACAGAGAGAATAGTCAAATGGCAGGCAAAGTAGGCAACAGATCGGGTCCTCAGAACAAGCAGGGTCAGTAACAAGTATACAAATTGATTCGGTAAGCTAGCAATGCGGGAATAAAGGCTGAGACACACTGAGCGTGTAGAGACACACTGAGCATGTAGGAATGCACAGTGTAGCGAAGCGAAGAGAAGCAAACATTTTGCAGGCTTGACTTCACTCTACCTCGCAGTGTGTCTACACTACATTACGTTTGCTTCTCACCACACTGGACAGGAATCCACTAACTAAATTAAAATGTACACACAAAACCGTTTTATTTCCACAAAGCAAATGTTATATAGGCAAAAAAAGTTTCTACTGAATAAAAAACAATCAAAAATTACTGTTAATTTAATAGGAATAGTATAAAAATATAAAAAAAAGGTAACCCCTGATCATATATATTATAGGGACACAGAGCGCCGTGTATAGAGTAGGGATGCATTGATACCACACACAGACATATACGTATATATCAACACGCAGACCTATATATACATATAGATCAACACGCAGATATATAAATATACACCCACCCACAGACCTCAGACCATATATACACATACGCACATGGGGGGTGGCATGTGGACAATCTCAACTAAATGCGCCCCCCCCCCATTTGGCTTATCCCTCCAGAAGAAATGTTGAACCCGACAGAGCAGAGAAGGTATATATTATTCTCTGCTCTATTGGGTTCAACATTTCTTCTGGAGGGATCAGCCAAATGGGGGGGGGGGCAATTAGTTGCCAAAATGTGTGTGTAATACAAGTCTGGATATATATATTTCTAAGAATATAGATTAGGTAGGCCGTGTTAGTCCAGATGCTAAAATCACGAGTATAGCAGTCTGTAGTGATACCTTTTGTATTGGACTAACGTTACATTTAAAGTACAAGCTTTCGAGAGTGATACTCCCTTCGTCAGGTATAGAAGCTTACTGATCAGAATGTAGAATTAAACATTGGGACATTCATAGTGCACACAGTTGGGCGTGTTAGATGTTGTACATCGCCAAACGGCATGGTCAGAGGGGAGAAAAAAAAATAGCATTTAATTGTCTCATGCACATAAGACGACATTGATGAAATCATGTCCACTTCAAAGGGAATGTGAAAGGACAGAACAGAAAAAAAACAAAACACAAAACAGTGAGTATGGGGAAGACACAGAAAAATAGGAATTATGAATATTATGTGACATTATTATAGTGGGTTAGAAAACCCGAATCTACATTAAGTCCTTTTTTTATACTGTTGAAATATGTGATCATTTTCATTTCATATGTTTTGTGTTCCCGGTGATCTTTAAAATGGCCTTTGAGGATTTTAATTCTGAGGTTCTGTCCTTTCACATTCCCTTTGAAGTGGACATGATTTCATCAATGTTGTCTTATGTGCCTGAGACAATTAAATGCTCTTTTTTTTTTCCTCCCCTCTGATGACCATGCCATTTGGCAATGTACAACATCTAACACGCCCAACTGTGTGCACTATGAATGTCCCAATGTTTAATTCTACATTCTGATCAGTAGGCTTCTATACCTGACGAAGGGAGTATCACTCTCGAAAGCTTGTACTTTAAATGTAACGTTAGTCCAATAATAAAGGTATCACTACAGACTGCTATACTCGTGATATAAGAATATAGATATATATCTTGTCTATATATATATATATATATCAATATCATACCTGCCCTTACCTTCCCCTACAAATTTGCTAAAAATATACACACACAAAAAAAAACACTGCCTGAGACCCCGCGCAGCCCATATGCCACCCCCCTCTACCTGGCTGAATGTACACTATATTGCCAAAGGTATTCGCTCACCCATCCATATGCGAGTCAAGGCAGGTGAGCGAATACTTTTGGCAATATAGTGTATCTGTAGTGTTCTGGATAATACGAGACGTCTTGGGTTTTCATTAATAGGTTTATTAACAACTAAGCACACAGGTTTCCTATAACAGCAACTGGCTGCATCACTAGTCAGCCTCAACTGGCAGACAAAATGGATGACCAACTGTCAACAGCCAACCGCCAAAAGAAACACCCAGCTCCACCCATTGGCAGCCAGCACAACTCCACCACAGTATCTAATATATATAATTAAATACATTCAGCCAGGTAGAGAAAAAAAAAAAAGGTTTATTTTATGTTCCCGGGGACATTTAGAAATGTCCTCGGATTTTATTTTTTTTAGAAATGTGTAGCCTTACCTTTGCCTGGTGGTCAGTGGGGGCTCCCTGGATCCTGGTTGTGGGGGGGTCTGCCGTGGCCGCAGGTGCAGTGGCTCCCTCCCTGCACTGCCTGTCTCTGCCACATGCACCCGGGCGGCTAGCCCGCACAGTCGCAGCTCAGTCATCCGGCGGCCGCATGCTTCTCAAGGGGATGCAGGCTGCCCTCTACAGTGCCTGATTAGAGGGCAATGTCTGTCTGATGTTTTAGTAACAAGAATGTTTTATCCCATAGGCTTCAATGTTAAAAATATTCCCGTTTAATTCAATATCTAATAAACCATTGCTTATAATATTCTGCAGTAAAGAGTCTCTTTATTTCTAGATTTTTTTGTATTTTTTAAGCAATTTTTATACTTTTCAAAAAAAAATTTTTTTTTCGAACATTTTGGCGAACGTCCCAAAAAGTTTGAAGTTCGCGAACTGTCGAACGGCCGATGTTCGATGCGAAGTCCGAACAGATTCAACCGAACAGCTCATCCCTAATTACAAGGACATGGATTGAAAAAAAGACTTAGGGAGGAATATTTAGGAATAATGATGACATGGAAGATTTAGATTTAAGAGAATATGGTATTTTTATTTTAACTGGGTTCCCACTGAAAGAAGGTGAAATGCATATTTTAAAGAAAGGCTTAATATTTGGACCAAGTGAATTATTCAATAAATCTGACCTCTTTTTAGATGCAAGGAGTATGGATGGTCAATCATCAGTGCCTTTGAGATCAGTTTAGAGTTTTAAACCTAAATGACTGTATACTATATTACCATCAACATGATTTTTGTATTATGTATACGTATGCTGTAATGCCTTTGTAAGTACAATATGTGTATAATGATTATTTGATATGTGATACAGTGTGTGATGTATGAGACACGTATAATATGCCTCACATTTTATTATTGCAATGTTTTTACAAAGTAATGCATCATGTTTTGCTATAAGATACTTAAGACACTTGTATAATATGTCTGCGCTATACTAAAGGTTACTTCCATTTGTGCTGGATTAAAGCTCTAAAAGTGCTTATAATATTTTCTTAAATTAATATACTTAAAGTAATTGCCTTTCTTTCCCATACACACCACACAAAAAGTAAACTAAATTAAGACATTTATTATTTATTATTAATTATTATTATTTTAAAAATTTTGACCATTTACTTTTTAACCCTTTCGCTGCTGAGGCTTTTCACACCTCTGTGCTGAGGTCATTTTTACCGGTTTTGCTCATCATGTTTAAACGTGTTTTGAAGGCTTATTTTAGTATATGACCCAGACATATTATATATCGTTCTTTCCGTCAGACTCGGTAGATTCATAATATGTCATTATTATATGTATACGTTATGTCATGTCTGTATATTATAACAGAAAATGCAATAAAATATGTATTTTCAATAATTTACAACGTGTAAAGTGTTTTTTTTCACATTTTAACATGCGAGCAATTGCGGTTATATTTTGTATGGGGTGCGCTTGTTAAAAGAATTAGAGATGGGGTCTCGTTACATTTTTTTTGGGGAAAATTACACGATTTTTAACAAACGCACCGCATACAAAAATTGTTAGTGCAGCATCATTGTTCACATTATAATTGAAATGGGAACAATATTGCTGCATTAACGAACCAAAAAAAAGAAAAAGAAATGTTTATTTTTTTTTATAATTTTTTTTAAATATATTTTTATTTTTAATTTTTATTTTTATTTTTAAAAAAAAAACTTTTTTCACAGTAGTGTTTAGTATCGTTGGAACGGCCATGCTCTGGCCGATCCAACCATACCAAATTTTAACCCCTAGCTGCCACGGATCGGGAGATAGGGAGTTCATTGGAACTCCCTATCTCCACCGTTGGTGGCAGTTAGGGGTTAACTCTAGGACTGGCGTCATCGTGCTATGCACGATGACCCTAGTCCTCAGGGGGAGTTCCCGGAGGCTTGGCCGACATCCAAGATGTCGGCCAGCTCCGGGAAAGGATCACGAACCGGCGCTTTTCAGCGCCGATTCGCGATCCAGCTCCCCAGGGGTTAATGCCAGGCACCATTTGGAAGGGCAGGCTGTGCCCTTCCAAATGGTGCCTGGGTTAACCCCCGCAACGCCGCCAATCGGGAGGGAGAGAGGTCCGAAGGACCTCCCCCCTCCCTTTCAGGCGCCTCCTCCGCACATGCGGGGGGGCGCCTGAATTAGGTGTCATCGCGCTGCCGCGATGACACCTAATTTCATCGGCGGTGGTTCCGGATGCTGGGCTGACATCGAGGATGTCAGCCCGCACCGGGGGGCCAGCGATCGGCCGGAACCCGGCCGAACGCTGACCCCAAAGGGAGGACGCGCTCAGCGCGTCCTCCGCACAGCGGGAGCCATGTGGAGGACGCGCTGAGCGCGTCCTCCGCATGGAAGTGGTTAAAGCCTTGTTTCTCAAATTTTCAAGGACAAGTATCTGAAGAGAGAGAAATACATACACATGGGCTTTGACTCATATCTAGTTAGACATTGCATTCACTCTACAATTTACATCTTATTTTCATGCATTTATTTAACCACTTCAATGTGGTGGACGCGCTCAGTGCGTCCAACCGCATTGGTACTTCGCTGCGGAGGACGCGCTGAGCGCGTCCTCCCTTTCCAGCCGCGATCAGCCGGTATTCCAGCTGATCGCTCGGCCCCCCGGTGCAGGCTGACATCATCGATGTCAGCCCAGCCTCCGGGACCCCGGCGGGCACGATAGGCGTTATCGCGCATGCGCGATGACGTCTATTTCATGCACCCCCCCGCCATTGCAGGGAAGGTGCCTGAAGGGGAGGGGGGAGGTCCTTCGGACCTCTCCCCCTCCCCTTCCCCGCAGGCCAGCGATTAAAGACAGGCACTGCCTGGAAGGGCACAGCCTGCCCTTCCAAGCGGTGGCTGTCTTTAACCCCTAGGGGGCTGGATCGCGATATGGCGCCAACATGCGCCGTATCGCGGTCCCCTCCCGGAGCTGGCCGACATCTTGGATGTCGGCCAAGATTCCGGGATATCCCCCTAATGACTGGCGTCATCGCGCAGAGCGCGATGGCGCCAGTTTTGAAATTAACCCCTTGCTGCCACCTATAGTGGAGATAGGGGGTTCCAATGAACCCCCTATCTCACGATCCATGACAGCTAGGGGTTAATGTTTGCTATCATTGGAACGGCCAGAGAGTGGCCTTTCCAATGATACCAAACATGACCATGTAAAATGTAAAAAAAAAAAATTAAAAAAAGAAAAAAGAAAAATGTAAAAAAAAAGAAAAAAAGGTTTTTTTTTCTTTTTTTGATTTATTAGTGCAACAATATTGTTCCCATTTCAATTATAATGTGAACAATGATGCTACACTAACGATTTTTTCTATGGGGGGCGTTTGCTAAAAAACACATAATTTTCCCCAAAAAAAGTAACGATTCCTCATTTCTAATTTTTTTAACAAGCGCACCCCATAGAAAATATAACCGCAAACGATCGCATTTTAAAATGTGAAAAAAAACACTTTACACATTGTAAATTATTGAAAATTCAAATTTTATTGCATTTTTTGTTATAATATACAGACATGACATAACGTATACATATAATAATGACATATTATGAATCTGCACAGTCTGCCGGAAAGAACGATATATAATATGTCTGGGTCATATATTAAAATAAGGCTTCAAAACGCGGTTAAACATGATGAGCGAAACCAGTAAAAATGAGCTCAGCACAGAGGTGGGAAAAGGCTCAGCAGCGAAAGGGTTAAAACAAACTTTACTGTTGCTTACACTTTGTGCCGTTGAAGTAGTTTGACATATGTTTCTCACATTGTAGCAATTATGTTATTTCTTTCTCAGTTTTTTGGCTCTGAAGTATCAAATTGTTGACTTTTTAAAGGAAATTCTATAACCCGAATCTTCTTCAGAATTCATCTGACAGCTGTTCGCTCCACAACCTAGGCACATCTCAGCAGTTTAGGATCAGAACTTCCTAGCGTGATTCCTGCTTCAATAGGTTTAGACTGATGTCAAAATCCTTTGATATAGAAGAGTTTTTCATTAATCATCTCAAATGATTATAAGGAACATTTTTCAATTATACTGATGGCGTCATACTGTTTTAATATGCAGGTTTGAGAATATTGTAGAACACATTATGCCATTTAGTTGAAGCATTTATAATCCAAATATATTTTAGGATTCCAGTTCAGTGATTGCAAATTTGAAAGGAATAAATTTATTATTATTGTAAATGCCAACGTCTTGAAAAGTTTGAGTCACAAACTTTTTTTACTGATTTGACAACTACAATGAAATATTTCATTTCCCTTAATTTTTTAACTATGATTGCCAAGGGGTATAAGAAGTCATTTAATTACGGTGTGCACTCCCGTTTTCAGGACAAAGTAGGACAATCTCAGCACCACTTTCCTGGATCCCTGACCTCTGCCATCCAGAAACCAGGGCATCCAGCCTCAGCCATTTTAGTTTCGAAAGAGGTTATTCAAAGAGAGCCAAACTGGCCCCGAAATTGCATCGAATGGTTAACTTCCCCGTACGGTGCAATTTCGGGGCCATTCGGCTATTCAAAAGTTGGCAATTCTCCAAATATTGGCTAATTGTCAGAGAAATACAGGTGATCTTCGTCAGCAGTGAAATCCACATAGAGAAGCAATGGTTAATCTATTGAGAGAACACTGAGTAGCAGAGAAATGTCAGTGACATGTCCCGATGTTTGTGGTTTCATTCGACAGGTTTAATCAGGCGACTCCTATAGGTTTCATTGTAAAAAATACCTGGTTTTATCCAATATATATTAAACCATTTATTCTTTTAATTTGCAGCAAAGTCATTATTTTTTAGAATTTTGTAGGTAGTTTTCAGGATTTTTTTGGCCAAATAATTTTTTCGACTTTTTAAAAAGCAGTTTTTTTTCTTTCTTTTTGTTATTTTTCATAGGACCTTATATGTTACTTCCAGACATTTTCGTGCAGTAGGTTTTTTGCAAACAGCGTTTAAAGTTTTAAAAGCTGCAGTCTTCTTATTATTTTTAACCCCTTCGTCGGCTTTTTCTGAAGGCTGGTCGGCGCTGTGTTCAGCGGATCGTCAGCTTTTTTCAGAAGTGTTCTGTAGGCTTTCAACAGCTTATCGGATCTGATGCAATGTTTTCCACCTGGTTCCCGGCAGCTTATCGGACCGGATCCGATAATTTCAGCGGTTTCATAGCAGTTTTTATTTTAAATTTGGCGGTTTTTCTGCAGATTTTCCCTGCACTTCACTCTGCAGTGAATGCTGAATTCTCCGAAGAGCGGGGAATGAAAGAGCACTGAAATTCCAGTGGAATTTGTGGTGTACTGTCACTTTAAGAAAGGACACTCTGGAACTGTTTACAGAGAACTCTATGATCGGCAGCCATTTTAGGTCCTGTTGTCAGTTATTCAGCTAGTGTTGTATTGGATCTGAGCTGAATAAAGAGCTGCTCTATGAACATGTCACAAACTGGTGATTGCTCCTGTTAATATACACACAGAAAACACTACATGGTGTCAGAAGTAATGGACCTATCACTTGCCTGAAGAAAGCCATCGTGATAAGGATCTTGTTTGCAGTTTATCCAGCATCAGCATGGAGATTTTCAGACCGCCAGAAGCTCTCCAGTTCACTGGAAATGTGAGTGAAAACTGGAGGAGATGGGAGCAAAGCTTTTTAATTTATGCTGAGGCAGTTGAGCTTCATAAAAAGGAGCAGAAAACCCAGATTGCTATAGCCCTGCATGTTCTGGGGGAGGAAGGCCAAGAAGTTTACAACACACTGGAATCAACCATTACTGCTGAAAGGACATTAGATTCAGTGCTCAAGTTATTCAGGGACCATTGCAATCCCAAGAAAAATGTTGTGTTTGAACGACATCAGTTTTGGACACACCCACATCTGGAGGAGCAGGGTGTTGAAAGGTATATGACAGAACTTCGACTGAAGGCCAGAGACTGTGAATTTGGGGCCATACTCAGCGACATGTTAAGAGACAAATTAGTTTTCAGTGTTACTGACAGGAGACTTAAAGAACGTTTACTCAGAGAGGCTGAACTCACACTACAAAAGGCAATGGACGTATGTCAGGCTGCTGAAGCTACTAAAGCACAGGTTCAGGTTATGTCTGCAAACATGTCAGCGAGTGCTTGTCAGACTATTCATGCATTAAAATACAAACCTACACACAGTAAACCAGAAGAGGCTACAAGATCTGAACAGACAATAAAAGTATGCCCTAGGTGCAGCAAAGTACACCCATCTCAAAGATGCCCCGCATTTGGATGTGTTTGTTACATTTGCCACAAAAGAAATCACTTTGCAAAATGTTGTAAATCACAGAGGCCGGAGTGTGAAAATCTGAAAACTGTAAATACTTTATCTATTGGAGCAATGCTGAGAGATATGCCTTCTAGCTGTAAAAAACGCAGCCAAGCACTGAAAAACTCTGCATGGTTCTCTGAGGTGCAAATCAATGGTGCGCCCGTTAACTTTAAGCTGGATACTGGTGCTGAGGCAAATGTATTACCTCACACGTTTTTAAACGGGATTCCTGGACGATTATGCATCAAAAATACTAATATTACTTTGGTTGCTTATGGAGGATCAAGAATCCGCCCAGAAGGTATTGTGTGTCTGACTGCAGCTACTCCGACACATACGGCAGAGCTAGAATTCTTTATTACGCGATGCTCCACACTTCCATTATTGGAAAAAGCAGCTTCGTCTAAGTCTACAGCCGTTTTGGCAATGTAAGCACTTGCTCCGCATGGAGGATGCTCTCCTATTGCTTGGTGACAAGATTGTGGTACCTCAGAATGCTCGCAGGAAAATTCTGGACAGTTTGCATGAGTGCCATCAAGGGATACAGAGAACCAAAATGCGGGCTCGGATGATCCTGTTCTGGCCCAGCATGTCCAAGGACATACAGCACATGGTAGAGACCTGCAAGATTTGTGCTAGCCACCAACCAGCGAATCAAAAAGAGCCATTACTCTCACACACAATTCCTCACCTTCCTTGGCAAAAACTGGCAGCGGACATTTTTGAGTGGCGAGGAGCCTCATTCCTTGTGGTAGTGGACTATTTCTCCAAGTACCCAGAAGTGTTAAAGCTGTCTGATAAATCAGCATTGTCGGTGATTGGTAAACTGAAAGAAACCTTTAGTAGACATGGCATCCCAACAGAAATCATCTGCGACCATGTACCCTTTGCGAGTGCTGAGGTGAAGGACTTTGCTGCCAAATGGGATATAAAGTTTACTCATTCTAGTCCTGGCTACCCCCAGTCTAATGGACTAGCTGAAAGGACTGTAAAAACGATCAAACTCGTGCTCCAAAAGGCATGGGAATCAGGAGTAGATCCTCATATAGGGCTTCTGGAGTTGCGCAACACCCCAGTCACTGGTATGGCCTACTCTCCAGCACAACTTCTAATGGGCCGGGTGCTGAGGACCAAGTTACCGGTTGTTGCTGCTGCATTACAGCCACGGATCCCACAGCATGCACACCAACAACTGAGAGAATTGCAGCGCAGGCAGAAGGTGTATTATGATCATGGTGCCAAGTCACTACCACCCTTCCATAAAGGGGATGCAGTCCTTATGGAGACAACAGCTGGTTGGCAGCCTGCCACAATATCATCCATAGGTCCTGAGCCAAGATCATATGTGGTTGCCAGACCTGATGGCAGAAAGTACAGGAGAAACCGCCGTCATCTCAGGAGGGATACCACAGGTGATCAAGACCACATAGAGCCCCAGCTGCTTGTACCTGTGCGAGGAGCGGAAACAACAATGGCAGAACATACAGACTCAGAGACTGAAGTGTCAAATTTAGATGGAGACCAAGGAGCCCTAGTCCCTGTAAATTCTACAGAATCTCAGCAGATAACAACAAGAGCTGGAAGAGTGACACACCTTCCTGAAAGACTGAAAGATTATGTCATGGGATAATGTGTATTTTGCATTCTTAACACCTGTTTATAGTTTTGTTTTTTGTTCAGTAATGTTGCTTGTTTAAAGGGGGGATTTGGAATTAGTTGGGGAGATGTGGTGTACTGTCACTTTAAGAAAGGACACTCTGGAACTGTTTACAGAGAACTCTATGATCGGCAGCCATTTTAGGTCCTGTTGTCAGTTATTCAGCTAGTGTTGTATTGGATCTGAGCTGAATAAAGAGCTGCTCTATGAACATGTCACAAACTGGTGATTGCTCCTGTTAATATACACACAGAAAACACTACAGAATTTCGCTGCTCTTTGAACAACCCTGTAAAAGTTGAAGCCCTCCATCAATGTTGCCATCCACTTGACAATGATATTTTCTTAACAAGCTGAGGCCTGTAGACCACAAATCTGAATTCTTCTGATTCATCCAAATCAGATTCATCCAAATATGTGACTTTTGTTCAGAACATTTACATATAAAGAGCAGTCCAGTCCCTAATGAAGTTCCCTGATAAAATGTAGCAAGTACAGATTACACCGTAATCTATACCAGCAAACCAACTCTCCCGCAGCTGGAGGCCGTGCTGCAAGAACAATTCACAGAGGCAGAAAAGTGGATCAAACTCAACAAACTTTTTAAAATACTGACAAAACTGTCACCATGATCTTTGGAAAAGCACCTAAACTACATAAATTGCAAAATCCCCATCTATGTGTCAGGACAAAATCAAATGACACGCTGACCACAGTCACTTCTCTCAAATATCTAGTTACGTGGTTAGACCCAAATCTATCCTTTGGCCCCCACATCAAAAAACTTTCATCTAAACTTTACCCCAAACTATGTGCCCTGTACAGAAACAAATCCTGCCTGAGCCCCGCGGTAAGAAAGCAGATTGTACAACAAATGCTTATGCCAGCTATTGAATACGGAGATGTAGTACATGCAGCTGCCCCGCAAACACACCTTCAGAAACTAACTACATTGTATAACTCATTCTTTCGCTTTGTGCTACAATGTAACTACATGACCCACCATTGTGACATGTTAAAAGAGCTAAACTGGCCGTCGCTGGAATCCAGACGCACCCTTCACTTTTCCAACTTGGTGTTTAAGAGCATTTCTGGGAAGCTGCCACCCTACCTGAATAGGCTGCTTCCCCCAGCAGTTCCCTCATCCTATAACCTCCGATCCAGGACCAGCACCTTACTTGCAATACCACAATACAAAAAGACAGTGGTGCGATCCTCATTTTCATACCTCAATACGGAATGCACCTGTAAACATGTAACATAATGACTATTTCATACATATTTATTTTCTGTGTAAATCTGTATTTGTGTTTTGTTTTTTAATATCTTGCATGTTATTAGCATTGTATTTCTATAACAACTGTAACATTTCAATGTTCTTGAACCCAGGACATACTTGAAAACAAGAGAAATCTCAATGTATCCTTCCTGGTAAAATACTTTATAAATAAATAAATATAAGCAGTTTTCTTCTATGGCATTACAAAGGCAGACAGTGGATTAATAAGTGAAGCAATAGCAAAGAAACCAAAAAGCAGGAAATGCAGGAGATGAGTTTTGATACATTAATTTATATAAATGCTAATTTCCCTATGCTTTCTGTTTGCTCTCTGTGCTGCGCCATGCCGCAAGACCTGTTTCCCTGGGGAGTGATTTATGACTCTGTACAGACCAAACTTCATTTCCACACGATCCTCCTGCAAGCAACATCCCTGCAATCACAGCCCAGGTATCCAGATCTCAAGACGATGGCCACCATGACACTCTGCAATATTCTATCATCGCAATTGTATTTTGTGTCTGCATTTATTAATTTCTGGCTGATTATCCTCTAAAATCCCGCATTTTTAGATAGTATTTCACCAGTGCCCTTCCCTGCCCCATTACAAAGGCCTCTGACACCTAGACACTTACCTGTACTAAATTTCCTTTTCACACAGAAACACAGACCAAACTTCATTTCCACACTTGGCAGCTATATAAGTATAATAATAATAATACAGCAGGGGAACACTACCCCAGAGCAGCCAGCTGTGTCTGACCTAAACATCAATACAGAACATTTGCAAATGACTCAAAGATCAGTAAGTTTGAACTGTTAACCATACCCTACAGCAGGGCTCAAAATTTAAAGTCCCAAACTACTAGCCAGGCCTTAAGAATTACTCGCCACTAGTTGCCCCACCTAACCCTATCCTGCCCTGCCTGCATCTGCATCTGCATTCCCACTCGCCCTCATGTAATTTTCACTCGCCAAATGCTAGTAGGTGAGTGGAAATTTTGAGGCCTGCCCTACAGTGTTGTGATTCCTCCTGCAAATGACAGCTAAAAAGAGAGATTTTTTGGGCAAAGAGAAAGGGTAACTAAATATACATTTAATATTTATGTGTAAGTGTGTGTACTACAGCATAACAGTTGAATGGGTGGATAAAAAATCTTTCACAGCTTCTCATAGTTAATATTAGAAGCATCCTTGCTATCTAAACCCCCCCCCCAGCCATCCATAGCTGTCAATCACACAGCTTAGATGCTTACTCCCTACCTACCTGCACCAGAAACGCAGGCAGATTTGGAGCTACAACTCACAAAACTCCATTGACCGTTGTATAATTATGAGGTTTAATGGTTTAATTAAACTGCAACAAAACACATATCACAAATCTCTGTAACCGATGGGGGTGCACTTTAATCATTTAATGAGAGTTTCAGGAAACATAACTTCCCATCACAGCAAGTGAAGAAAGGGGCCAATGGTTTCTGGTTGGCACGTGCTGATGCAGTGCTGCTTGTTGCCAACACAATGTCACATCCATGTTTTCAATCCCATTCCTAACGTTATCCACTTTGGCATCAGTCATGCAGGTCTTGACACGGTACACTCATTCCTTCAGATAGCCCCACAAAAACAAGTCCGACCTGGTAAGACAGGGTGCCTGGGATAGCCACAGATTCTTGGAAATGACACAGACTTCAAATAGGCTCTGAATTGTTGCCATTGACTCACACGATATGTGGCATGTCGTACCATCTTGATGTAGTAACCCTGTGCTCTTCCAAAAAGTAAGCAATTTTGTTCCATGGAAGTGTTATTCTTATAGCCGTGCTGTCATCGAGGCTTTGCTGACACCTGCTTCCAGCACGTGCACCTAGTGGCTACTTCCAGCACGTGTTGTGATGGAATATGCCTAACATAAGAGGAGGTACTGAAACACATAAACTTTCTTTAAAAAAAATTATGATCTTTAGTGAAAACCTTGGGTTCAGGTCTATATACATCACCCTATACTGTATATGCATTTGAAGCACTTCCATGTCCTACTTGGTGTATTCTTGGGTAAAAGATCAACTTGTTTTATTTATGTATGCATTTTAATGAAGCGCATTGCACAAAATGTATATTGTACTTGAAATTACAGAATTCATAATCTAACATATTTATCTCTACTGCCATATGTTCGGGTTCTAATATTTTGGGTCTCTGTAGGCGTAAAACACTTTGTCCAGACTGTAAGACTGTACCATGTAACAGTAACCCAATTCTCTAATTACTTCCTCTGCAGGTCATTAATCATTCTTTGGTGACATGCATTTTGTTACTGCTTGCAACCCAAAGGACAATCATCAATTACTGTGCTGTGTCCCCTTTGGTATGATTAATGTTAAGACACCACAGGTTCTGTGGTAAATCATGTAAAACTGTGCTAGTTTTCGCTAAGTGTGTCATTATTCTTTTTTTTAAATAGCTGTATTTACGTGTTAAACATGCCATGTTACATTTCATAGGGGTATTATCTGCAAAACAATACTTCTGGAGCTTTATTTTCCATTTTAGCTAATTGTAAGGATATTTTAGCAGACATATTATTTCAGATCTCAAAATTCACATGCTTTAACACTCTGAATTCGTACCCTTAGAAAATATGACCTGGGCAACTTAAATTTATGGAAGAGACCAAATAAAAGCTCAGGACCTTCTGGTAGTGGTAAACATCTTTCACTGCAAAATACATATATAATGTAGAAGATAAATCCTTAAGAATATTTCGCTATAAGTCTTCTTTATCCAACTCATTGCCAAGTGATTTAAAAAAACAAAAACACCGGCAGGACGCAGTGATGTTACGGAAAATCACTTTCCATTATCCACATTTATACAGGAAGAATGTATAAAAGTACTCTACATTTCCATTGTTAAAAAGTACTACTACATGCATTTTACAGCTTGGTCTCTCTATGTGTCCTTCGAGGAAAAACGGACTTAAAGCTTTTCAAATGATTTCAACACATCTGCTGTCATGTGTTGAAACTTTAAGGCATGTTCTGGAGCCCATCTGCACACAAATTTCATTTGCAATAAACTCAATTAATTTGAATTGCTCCAGAACAAGATCACATTGAGTGTACACATAATTAAACTGCTGCAAGAGCTTTGAAAATCAAGAATACGTGATCATGGTAGCAAAAGGGTTTAATTATAATGAATTATTTATTGAAGTAAACACACCTCTTTAGCAATATCATTTATGTTAATGTGATACATCCTAGTCGTACTTGTTATAGTAAAAGAAATCAGGCTTGTTAACTTGTTTTCAACCAATGTCATGTACACATTGTGAGGGTAGTCACGTTAGCCTTGGGGTACATGGACCTAAAGATGTGTTTGGGAGTTGCGGGTCCGATGTGTTATATTGTTTCCCAGCTCTCTCCTATGTTGAAGTCACCCTGTACCAACAATTCTAGGTGCAGGGTGTTTGTGTTTTCTGTGCCCCATCCCCTGATGTGTGTGTTATATTATTATCCCCTTATTTATTTATTGCATAGTGTTGTGTGGTATATAATGTGCTGTTTTCTCTATGTGTAGTCTGTACCTAAATGATTCCTTTGTTTCTCCATGCTTCCATTCAGACCCTCAGGAACTCGCTTAAACCAGATCTGTCTCTGCCCCTTCCTAAGGCTTTGTTACACCAGTGTGTCTGTGTGGGAGGGGGATGCTACTGGGAGGTTATTCAGTATGGAAATGCTGGGGTGTGTTTTACCTTTGTATTTTGTACATTCCCCCTTGTGTGTTTTGTAATTGTAAACCCTGAATAAAATAATTCCCAGGTTTGTTTTCACCCTACAAGGAGCTTCGGCTATTGATTGGGTGGGTTTGGACCAGAATCGGTACTGCCTAGGGATACTGACAGCATGGGAGCCTTTCTGCCTGTGGTTACGGGACCCCAGGTTACATACATGATGCTCTATAGCTTTCCCAGTAGCGCAACTGCTGCATATATACTTGATATATTTGCAAAATGTTTTTTGGATAATAACAATAATTAATTTGTTACATATGTCTGCAAAACATCAATTACTATGCTGTTAGCTGGAGAAGGGTAAGAGAGGCTTCCTGCAAAGTTAGTATTTGGCACAGTTGTGATTTGTATTTTTACTTAAGGGGTTATTCAATAAGAGCCAAACTTGCCACTGAATTACACCAAATGGTGAATTTTACCGTACGGTGCAATTTCTTGGCAGTTCGGCTATTCAGAAAGATGGCAATTCACCAAATATTAGTGAATTGCCAGCCAAATACGGTGCAGTCCGCCTCAGATTGATGCAATTCAGTGACCTTCAGTGGCATTGAAGTTGTCACATACCGAGGTAATGGTTAATCTAGTCAGAAAACGTCGAACTGCACTGATAAGTTGGCAAAATGCCCAGATTTTAAGTGCTTCAGTATGACAGGTTTAACCAAGAGAATCCCATAGGTTTCAATGTCAAAAAAGGTACTGGTTTTATTATGTAATTCAACCATTTATTCTTTTCAGTTGCAGCAAAAAGTCTATTTTTTTGAATTTTTAAACCATTTTTCTGGAATTTTTCAGGCAAAATCTTTGATTCCCATTTTTTTATTGACGCTTTTTAAATTCTGTAACAGACCTTTTTATTAATTTTTCTAGGACCTTTTCAATAATTTCCATGCATTTTGACTGTTGAATTGACTGTCGGCTGCCAACCCGCTGCAAACCCACCCGACCGCCACCACAAATCCACCAGACAGCCACTGCAAACATGCCGAACATGCCGATGAGCCGCAGCACAGCGCCAACCAGCCGCTGAAAAGCCGTTAAACCGCCTGACGGTTAAAAAAACCAAATAAACGATTGAAGTGCCAAATTTGCAATTTGCTATTTGCGAAAGAACTAGTGGACGAAAATGTCTGGAATTATCATATAAGGTCCTACGAATAATAATAAAAAGGTCTGTTACGTTTTTTTTTTTTTTTTAAAAAACGCTATTAAAAAAAAATCTGAAAATAAATTTTGGCGAAAAAATCCAGAAAAAAGGCCTAAAAAACTCAATAGTGCACCGTATGGGAAAATTCGCCATTCGGTGCAATTTCGGTGCCAGATCGACTGTCTCTGAATAACCCCTTATGTTTTTGTTTTCAAAACGGTATGTGTCTAAAGGGCCAGCAAACCACTAACATTTGAAAGTGAGCTGTTACCTCTTGCAGCTCCACTCACTAATATTAATAAATTGCGCATCAGTTTTATTCTAGCGTGACCTGATTAACAGAGTCCGATGGTGTAAGTTCATTACATCACTTTGCCTCTTTTTTTCTTTAATGAATGGCAAATTCTGATTAATTTTAAACGCTGCAGAAACTCTCAGCGCTAAATAAATGAAGAGCTTAACAATAATATCTCTGTGATTATTTAAGGCTAAAGTAATGCCTATATACTATCAAGATCAATGTATTGTTTATGTGCCAGAGAATAGTGCCATCAACAAATGCACAAGTTTTAGCCAATACTTTTTAGGCCAGGGTCAGATGAGCACACTATGTGCGCCCGTACTGACGTGCCTCCTGGCGTAAAGGGAATCCACAAGGTAGAGGAAGGGAGTATATGTAAAGGGAAACAAAGTAGCAAAACAAAAGGACATAGTCTTAGATTAGAGGGGCAAAGGTTTAAAAGTAACATCAGGAAGCATTATTTTACTGAGAGGGTGGTGGATACATGGAACAGTCTTCCAGTAGAACTGGTAGAGGCCAAAACAGTAATTGAATTTAAGCAGGCATGGTATAGGCATAAGGCTATCCTAAATCAAAGATAAATCCAGGTAAAGTATCCATGTAATTGGGCAGACTAGATGGGCTGAAAGGTTCTTATCTGCCTACATTTTCTATGTTTCTATGTTTCTATGTTCTATGTCCGTTACACCGTTGTGAAGCTTCGACGGTGCTGGCACGTACAAATTGCGTGCTACAGCGGGCGTGCTGCAGACGTTCTGAAAGCCTCCCTGTGGAAACGCTACGACGTGCATTTGACGGGGCTGCAAAGCGCAATCCTCCATAGGAGGATCGCACCTTGCAGCACTGAGCGCACTAACTGCACTCAGCGAGGTGGCCTGCAGACAGGTGTCAGAGTGGTAGGAACGTCCACTCTCATGGACGTTCCTTCCGCTTTGCAAAATGCTCGTCTGACCCCACCATTAGTGTGCAAATCCGCATGTATAAGAAATAGCAATACATGGATATGGTGATGGAATACCACATTTATTATGTCATTCACCATTAATATAATCTAGTTTCATTAATATCCTGAAGGATAAATATACAGAATAAACTGTATTCTTCACAGAAAAAGATTGTGTCACAGAACACACATAAAAGTTCCAATCCATCATTAGGAAATCTGAAATGACAAACATATTTTCCCAGGTCACAGAAAGTAGCAATTATTTGTTGCACTTACTCTTTTCAGCACTCCTCGATTAATTTCTTAGCAGGAGGCAGTTGTGCGACACAGCTGGAAATGACTAGTACAGGAAAATTGTTTCTACCTCCTGCTAAAAATCAGCACATGTAATCTGAGACATACTTTGTCTTGTCAGGGTATGAACCTTTAAAATGTAGATATGTTATAAATGTTACCACAGAACAAATAAGGAAATGGCAAGTGTTTGATTGAAATAACATACCATTACACTGCAGAAAACGCATCAGCCATTTATATTTAACCCTGAGATGGCACGGATAAAATAAACTGTCAGGTCTATTCAAAGAAAGGTGAAAATCAGGAGAACTGGCAGGAGAAGCGAACAAGCTAGACCAAATAGCCGATTGGAAAGTGAAATAAATGGGAGAATTTTTCTGGTTTGGCTATTTTGACCTAGAATTTTCACTTCTCCAATCATTCTCCTGAGTTTCACGTTTATTTGAATGGACATGTATATTTTCCATTTATAAATTTGATCTGGAAAATGTCTTAAAGCAACTGAAATGTACAGAAATCATTAGAGGTTTTAATATGATATTTCATTAAAACTGACTCATACTTTGATTTAAATGATTCAGTAACTGTGGACTCAATCATACTACTTTCAAGAAAGTTTAAAAAGAAGGAATCGGGGGCGGAGCTGACTGCAGACAAGACAGGTCGCACTTTCTGCAGATCCTCAACAGCGGCTTTATTTTTAAGAATTGTTTGTGTCCTCCCGACTTTCAACTGAGCTTTTCGGGGCTGGATGGTGTCCCTGCTTGGGATTCGTAAGGGACGGGTGAGACATCTCGTAATCTGGACCACCTAGAAGGGGATTTGCTGCATCGGGCCTACACACGCGGCCTCTCACCAGCGGCCATTTTGCCCGGCAGTGCCCTAAACCATCTTGTCGCTGCCTGCTTTGACATTGGGACATTGTTGTGTTGTGGACACCGGACTAGATGGGGAAAAAGTCAGCTAAGAAGCCAGCCCCAGCGGAGGGCCCCCGCTAGCTGGACATCCGCGAGTCCCTGGGAGGAGACCGCCCCAGTCGAGGTACAGACTTGCTGCCTCGGGTGCAGCGCACTCACGGCTCCTCAGATGAGGAAGGGAGTATACAACAGGAGGCCGGAGGGCACTCCCTCGGGACTCTGGTGACTGGGATCCTCCCAGTGGGGGGACACTGTGCATCTGCTGGGCCAAGACGCAGAGCACCTGAGGAGCAAGGCCCACTAGACGTGGCTGAGACGGATGATGCGGACGACTACTTACCTTCCACGAAGGGAGACATCAGGCGCATGATGGCAGAGATGCGTTCCATGTGGAGAACGGATGTCAAAGACCTGCGAGCTGAGGTCTCCGAGATGCGGGAGACGGTGGTTGAGATCCAGGCCCAGGCAGTAGAGGCAGAGACTGCGCACTGCCATCTGGTCACAACGGTGGAGGCACTCCAATCCCAAGTGACACACCTGTCTAGGGCTGCAGAAAGTATGGAGATGCGACACAGGCGGCGCAATGTTAAGTTCAGGGGGATCCCAGAGACGGTGCCACAGGATGCCCTTTTAGGGTACACAAATCGGCTTGCTGACCAACTATTACAGCTACCCCCAGGATCATCAGCGGTCTTCGCCATGGCGGTGCGCATCAGGAAAGCAGCAGCGGCCCCCTTGGATGCTCCGAGGGATGTGATAGCGACAGCGAGCGATGTTACATCCAAACAGAAATTAATGATGGTACCTGCGGCCCAGGTGGCGGTCACTTTTGAGACAGCTGTCCTGTATCTCTATAATGACTTACCATTCACGACGTTGATGGCCAGGAGGCGATTTAAGGATGTGGCAGCCCATTTACGTAATGTTGGAGTGCGCTATCGATGGGGAGTGGCAGGTTCCTTATTGCTCACTCATGGCAATGTGTGTCATATGGCAACTACTACCGAGGACGCCTGGACCCTTCTTGCCTCCCTGGATATCTTACCGGACCCGAGGAGAGCACCCTTGTCAGCTGCTGCTGGAGGGGACCCAGGTTGACCTGGTGTCCCGCCCGGAATATTTTTCTGCTTTTTGTAACCAGACTGCTGAGATCTGCTTTTTTCCCTTCAATTTTGCATTGTTTTCTTGAGGACACTCGCTCATTTTGTTCTTTGCGACACTTTTGAGGCCTCTTTTTTTATTTTTTATTTACCGAGTAGAGACGATTGTTGTTTGTCTACCTAGTGCCTATTTTATTATTATTTTCCATTGCGGAACAGTGTTTTTGCTGAACAGACTCGCCCCTCCCCCCCTTATAGCAGACACACCCTCTCGACACCCCATTCCGTATTTCGATTGGGGGTTCCCCCTCATGTTGTTTATTATCACCCACTCGTGACCCCTTTAGACACGTAACGTGCCAGTGATGATGCTCCCTTCTGATTCCCCCCTCATCTCCCCCCTTTTCCCTTTTTTTTTTTGCCAAATTTCAGGATGCTCAGAGGTGTGCCACTGTGGCACCTACCATGGCTCTGGCTGCCATAATTGGCCCTTGGGCACCTGGGCCTTGTGACATTACCCTTCCACGGCCTCCTTCGGGAGTGAGCCGGGAACATCACGCTTTGGCCTCTGCCACTTCCCTATTTCCCCACCCACCCTCTTTTTTCTTTTCTTTTCTCCTCTTTTTCTTTTCTCTCTCTCTTCTTCTCTCTTTTTCCTCTCGCATCATCGCTGATGTGGGGCAGATGTAGCTCACTATTATTTACCTCCACGTTTTGGTTTTCATTTAGGATGCATACCGAATTTTTCGGAGTAGCTTTTATGTTTCAACACAGAATGTTGCGGTTGGGTTTTTTCTGACCTTTATTGTCTTCTATTTGATTGTACGATGACTTTTTCACAAAAAAAAAATTGTGAATTAAAAAAAAAAAAAAAAAGAAGGAATCATGAATACATTTTCCTAATCATCATAGAGGCAAGCCTGCATGTTTCTCCTCAGTGATAAAGTTGATATCGACAAATAGGGATGAGCTGTTCGGGTTCGGACGGTTCGGAGTTCGACCCGAACTTTGGCAGTTCGAAAGTTCGCGAATTTCGAACTTTTTGGGCGTGTTCGGTTCAGGTTCGAAAAAAAAAAAGAAATTTTGAAAAAAGTATAGAAAATGCTTAAAAAAATACTAAAAAATCTAGAAATAAAGAGACGCTTTAGGGCAGAATATTATAAGCAATGGTTTATTAGATATTGAATTAAAAACTAATGTGTACGTGGAAAGATTATCAACTCTAAATGACCTCTGTTCACAAACGGGCATAACACCAGGTGTTTTTAGTCTGGTAATCAATTTGATACATTGTACAATATACTGAGGGGGGGTGGTGTCTGCTCCTGACTGAGATTTGAGAATTAATTTCCCTAAAACATCCTAATATGCTGCATTTAACTGGTGTTTGTAAAAAATCAAAAGCAATGTTATTTTTAACCTCGGGATTAAACATTCACAGGGTTATTCAGAGAGCGGTGAAAAGCAGGAGAATAACTGGGGAAGTGAAAATTCTAGGTCAAAATAGCCAAACCAGAAAAATTCTCCCATTTATCTCACTTTCCAAATTGGCTATTTGGTCTAGATTGTTCTCTTCTCTTGCCAGTTCTCCTGGCTTTCACCTCTCTCTCAGGGATGTTCAGAGAAAGGTGAAAACCAGGAGAATGGCAGGAAAAGAGAACAATCTGGACCAAATAGCCGATTTGGAAAGTGAGATAAATGGGAGAATTTTTCTGGTTTGGCTATTTTGACCTAGAATTTTCCATTCTCCAGTCATTCTCCTGCTCTTCACCGCTCTCTGAATAACCCCGACAGGGTTATTCAGAGAAAGGTGAAACTCAGGAGAATGACTGGAAAATGGAAAATGGAAAATTCTGGGTCAAAATAGCCGAACCAGAAAAGTTTTCCCATTTATCTCACTTTCCAAATCGGCTTTTTGGTCTAGAAGTTTCCATTCTCCTGCTTTTCACCGCCAAAAAATCAGTAAACTTTTTCTGTGTGTCCAAAAATGTCTCCTCTTTCATACAGACTGCCGCCCCAAGCAGTTGTTTATGGATAGATTAAAGGAAAAGCATTTACCGTCATTTGAAATGTCATTTTTTGGTTTTTACATATTTCTATACATCCTAGAAATCAGCCACTTCACGGGCAGGTTATGGGGACCTCCTAGGCACGATATTTGAAGGAATTTTTCATTTTTATTTTTAACCCTTATTTCATGGAAAACTCACTGTCCCTTTAAAAACGTTTTTTTTTTAAAACTTTTTGTCCTTGTTTCCTGTCCCCCAGGGCACTACCCGGACCCCCATACACCTTTTATGGCAAATATGTAGCATATATGCCCTCTTGGAGGGCACTCCAAAAAACCAAATTTTCAGCCCCATTGACTTGCATGGGGGTTCGGGTTCGGGTTCGGTCCCGAAACAAATGGGAAGTTCGGGTTCAGGCTCAAACCGAACTCGGGGAGTGTTCGGCTCATCCCTAGCGACAAACCCTCTCCTTAATAGATACTAAACTTGTGAATGGCAAAAAAATTTGGCAGGAACAAATTGATTTCTCAGAAAATTTCCAATGATTTGGTTCATCTGAAATGAGTTCATGCTTTGAAATGAGTTAAAACTTTGGTGACTGAGAAACAGCTGATAATATTGTAGGGGGAGGGGGGATCATTCTCTTGTCTTCTCCAGCCCCAACTAATGGGCATCTGGACATCAGAGGGGAATATAGTCCATGGCTGAGATGACGGGTGGACATTTCTAGTTTTGTACCACAGCCCCCAACAATGCACATTTTGTGGGGAAAAGAAAAGAGAGGAGCATGTTACTGTTATAAATCAATCCGCCCCCAAAATGGCAGCAGATGGCTACATTGGCCAGAGTCATAGATACAATATATGCCTAGTGTGCACCCCCAGCCCCCACTCAGTGTGCACTGGGTTGGGGTGGTATCTACAGTCATGGCCGAAATTGTTGGCACCACAGACATTTTTCCAGAAAATCAAGTATTTCTCACAGAAACGTATTGCAGTAACACATGTTTTGCTATACACATGTTTATTCCCTTTATGTGTATTGGAACAAATCAAAAAATGGGAGGAAAAAAAGCAAATTGGACATAATATCACACAAAACTCCAAAAATAGGCTGGACAAAATTCTTGACACCCTTTCAAAATTGTGGATAAATAAGATTGTTTCAAGCATGTGATGCTCCTGTAAACTCACCTGGGGCAAGTAACAGGTGTGGGCAATATAAAAATCACACCTGAAAGCAGATAAAAAGGAGAGAAGTTCACTTAGTCTTTGCATTGTGTGTCTGTGTCTGCCACACTACGCATGGACAACAGAAAGAGAAGAAGAGAACTGTCTGAGGACTTGAGAACCAAAATCGTGGAAAAATATCAACAATCTCAAGGTTACAAGTCCATCTCCAGAGATCTAGATTTGTCTTTGTTCACAGTGCGCAACATTATCAAGAAGTTTGCAACCCATGGCACTGTAGCTAATCTCTCTGTGGGTGGACGAAAGAGAAAATTGATGAAAGGTTGCAACGCAGGATAGTCCGGATGGTGGTTAAGCAGCCCCAAACAAGTTCCAAAGACATTCAAGCTGTCCTGCAGGCTCAGGGAGTGTCAGTGTCAGCGCAAACTATCCATCGACATTTAAATGAAATTAAACGCTATGGCAGGAGACCCAGTAGGACCCCACTGCTGACACAGAGACCTAAAAAAGCAAGGCTACAGTTTGCCAAAATATACTTGTGTAAGCCAAAATCCTTCTGGGAAAACGTCTTGTGGACAGATGAGACCAAGATAGAGCTTTTTGGTAAAGCACATCATTCTACTGTTTACCGAAAAAAGAATGAGGCCTACAAAGAAAAGAACACAGTACCTACAGTGAAATATGGTGGAGGTTCAATGATGTTTTGGGGTTGTTTTGCTGCCTCTGGCACTGGGTGCCTTGAATGTGTGCAAGGCATCATGAAATTTGAGGATTACCAAAGGATTTTGGGTCGCACTGTAGAGCCCAGTGTCAGAAAGCTGGCTTTGCGTCCGAGATCTTGGGTCTTCCAGCAGGACAATGACCCCAAACATACGTCAAAAAGCACCCAGAAATGGATGGCAACAAAGCGCTGGAGAGTTCTGAAGTGGCCAGCAATGAGTCCAGATCTAAATCCCATTGAACACCTGTGGAGAGATCTTAAAATTGCTGTTAGGAAAAGGCACCCTTCCAATAAGAGAGACCTGGAGCAGTTTGCAAAGGAAGAGTGGTCCAAAATTCCAGGTGAGAGATGTAAGAAGCTTATTGATAGTTAAAGGAAGCGACTGATTTCAGTTATTTTTTCCAAAGGGTGTGCAACCAAATATTAAGTTAAGGATGCCAAGAATTCTGTCCAGCCCATTTTTGGAGTTTTGTGTGACATTATGTCCAATTTGCTTTTTTTCCTCCATTTTTTTGTTTTGTTCCAATACACACAAAGGGAATAAACATGTTTATAGCAAAACATGTGTTACTGCAATACTTTTCTTTGAGAAATACTTGATTATCTGGAAAAATGTCTGGGGTGCCAACAATTTCAGCCATGACTGTATATCCTGTGGAATGGACATGCCATGGTCCACACCCCAGCCCTTACCCATACCCGTGTTCCCCCAGTCCCCACCCATGCACATCAGGTAGTGGACTATTGAAATAAATCTTTCTTTGCCAAGGAGGGTCTCATGAATAAGGGTTGCAGAATGGCTCCACAGGTCAGGGAAGTCATTTCCCACACCTAGCATGGCCCCTCTGATGATTGGTTGGCTTGCATGTTTTATCTGGTAGCAGAATAAAAGACAGAACACCCAACTCTGATAGACTAGGCATGGGGAACTCTATCCAAGGAGTGAGGTGCACATTTGGATGGGTGAACAATGGCATGTCCACTCCCCAGTTTTTTAAGAGAACACAATCTGAAGCACATGAGTGTAAAGTAGATGGGAAGACCTCCCCTTCTATTAATAGCATTTGCCTGCCATGCATTTGTGATTTCTGGTAAGAGACACTATGGATATTATCCCCAAAGCATTTTATTAGCCCCCCCCCCCCATCAGAGGGTCATGATTGGGGGCTGGTGGAGGAACCAGTAGCATGCCCCCTCACTCATATGAAAAGCAATTCTATTGTATTTCCAACATGAGCCATCAACAAAAGTAGAGAAACACAAATTATTATATTTTCTTATAGGGAGAATGATTGCATTGGTAACAGATTGTATCCTTCCATGAGAATAGAAAAGCAGTTTCTGAGATTATTATTCTTCTTTATTTATATAGCACCACCAGTTCCGCAGCGCTTTACAAGATCAGTGTAAAAGGGGTTGATACATTAGAATAGTTCACATGGATGATGACCTGATTCAGGGGACCCTGTTCCCAAGGGAATTTACAATCTATGAGATGTACAAGTATTTTATGAGGTAGTACATACATATCATTGGGTGTCTTGCTAAGGACACTCGCTGTTGGCATCTTCTGAGTGGGATCAGGTTGTCTTTCCATGTTTGTAGATCAGTCACCTGGTGGATACGTTTGAACCTGCTTCTTGTGACTTCTCCACAGTTGTATAGGAGGGATGGGCTGAACGGGATTTGACTTGCTTCTCCACGATCAAAGGGTAGATACGTTACCACAGCCAGTATTATGTGGTAGGCAAGTATGTACTGTTAGGTGTCTTGCCCAAGGACACTTACTGGAGCTGTGCTCTGGTCAGGATTTGAACCTGTATCTCCACGGTTATAGAGTAGTGATGTTACCTCTACTCCATCCAGCCGATACAAAAAAAAAACACCATGAATATATATCTATAATTAAGATAATACCCATAATTTGCAAATGACATTTACATGCCGCTGGAATATATACAATGCACTAAGCAAGCATAACTGTAGCGATAGAGAAATGGAATAGTAAGTCTCTCACTGATATTGATTAGGAAAGAAAACATCTAATGCAACAAGGCTGGGTGGAGTAGAGGTAACATCACTGCTCTGCGTGGAGAGAGCCTGTGAAGACATGAGTTTCATTCCTGATGCAAGAGCACCTCTCCAGTAAGTGTCCTTGGGCAAGACACCTAACGGTACATACTCGCCACCCAGGACATACTTGAAAACAAGAGAAATCTCAATGTATCCTTCAATGTATCCTTCCTGGTAAAATACTTTCTCAAAAAAAGGGGGTAACCATCAAATTTAAATGGAGAGGAATATGTCAATGCCTAGGTGAACAAGCAGTACATAAGGGTAAAACTTAACTTTTAATCAGAAAAACAAGTGAAAATCCCTCACTATATGAGCGGAGATATCAGTCAAGTGGCTCAAGGTGAAAGAGCAACAGTGCAACAAAAATTAAAATAAGCCAGTGAATCAAAAAAGCTCATACAAGTGTAACAAGGAAAACAATATTAAAAGTCAATTCTGAGTACACTCGATTTGTCAAGGAAAAAATGTATATTTATAGGAGTCTGTATAACTTGTAGCAGTGCCCAAATGCTTTGCAATCAAAGCGCCTCAATAAGCAAGAAAACAATCCTTCGTGGAATTGTGTTTATAGCAAAGAAAAGAGAGGAAGAGAACTGAAAGGTACACTGCAAGCCACCACACTCCATATAACAGGGAGGTGACAAATTAAAACATCATCAGAGTAGTCACTCTACCTTACCTCCCACCTTTACATGGGCCTGTCCTGACGAAGCCGGCACAGTATACCGGCAAAACATGTTGACGTTTTGCCCTTTCAATATTCTTTATGCCTTCTAAAATAATTTCGACTCTGGCAATGTTTTAATTAGTCACTTCACTGTTATATGGAATGTGGTGGCTCTCTATTTAACTGTAGAGATAAAAAAATAATAATTTTATCAGTTGTTATTAAAATACAATTCTGGATAAAAACACAAAATAAAAAAACCTTGGCTACATTACAAGAATGAAGTATTAACAAAGAATTACCCGGTCTTTCTCAGTCACACAATTTTCTACAGAAATATTTTTTATGCTTGATTACTCCAAGTTCTGCATCTAAATTAGGTTTGGGGAATTATACTGTTTACATCTGTCTTTTCCATCAAGTCTTAAAAGCAACTAGAACAAATGAAGCTATATAGAAAAATATATATTTTTAATTCTGAATGGTTTACATGAAACATTTTGTTTATGTGATTACTTTTAACAAATGCACTCGGCAATGAATGTTAAAGTTATTTTGTATTCCTGTGAAACCTTAAAGTGCAATACCTTTGCTCACTTTTTGTTGAACTGCAATGTACCCAACAAACAGCCCTATTCCATCTCTGCATCACTCAGCCCTAGACTTACGGCAGTGCAAGTGTGTGGCGAGGTGCAGAGGGCCTAGAATGAGACCATTCAACTTCGCTGGTCTTACGATTCGATTACGATTATCTTGACAACGATTCGATGATGCAGCACAATTACTGCCTAAAGTGCCCATGGTTTTAGACTCACGGATTCACACAATCGCTGATACAGACACACACACACAGATTCAAACATTTGCACTCACACAACATTTGATCAGATTTACTCACAAACACACACTGAGTACTAATAGTCCCCCCTTTTGTGCACTTTCTTTACCTCTTTTTCCATTGTCTACATCTAGTCTCTACTCCTTTCATCTTCTTCCTCTTTCTCCCCTTCTCATGTCCTTTTTCTCCCTTTCCCTTCTTTCCTTGTAAATTCTCTCCCAAGTCCATTTCCCTCTACTTTTTCATGTCCCTCTCCCTCCATCCTTTTCATGTCCAGTCCACCCCTCCTTTACAATGCCCATCCCACTCTTTTTCAGGCCAGTCATTTTGCCCCCTCCTTTACGGTACATTTTACCCCCTCCTTTTTCTTTTCCCCTCCTTTTCATGTTCATTGCACCTTCATTTTAACCTGAGAGCAAGCAGCAGGGCTTTGCTTGCATCCTCCGCACGTGCATGCCACGGAGCGCTGGGAGGAAGTGACGTTGCATGATCACTTCCTACCAGCGGTGCTGCATCGCGAAGTATTGTGACAGGCTGGGAGGAAGAGGGGTTCTGCAGCTGTGCCTCTGAGAATGACAGAGGTTGGAGGTGCGGCCATTGAATCGATGCTGAGAGTCAATGCACCAATTCAGCATTGTGGACGGCAGCATCGCGCTGCCAATTCTATTTGACAGCCCTAGTTAGTGCAAGTGTCGGCATGGCATCGATGCTAGCACCTGAAAGGGAATGCTGATGCTAGCATTCTAATTTCAGCTAAATTTTCACTCGCTCTCTCTGAATTTCTACTCACAAATTGCGTGAGGACGAGTGGAAATTTTGACCCCTGGTCTATGGAGTTGTTATGTTTACAACAGCTTTAGTAAAGTTTACACCAGGTTTGGAATACAGCCCAAAGTTAAGTCCCTATGGATAGAAGCAATTTAGGACTCTCTTCAATAAACTGCAGAATGAAGAAATTTCCTGGCAAAGTGAAATATATTAGCAATTATTCTGTCCAATGCATTTCACAAGGGATCTCTCACCTAGAAATCAATAGTACTTATGCAAATTCAGTCAACAAATCAAAATACAAAAAAGAGAGAAGTGTGGGCACTAGAATAATATTTAGTACACCTCCCTACTCCCAACTAAGTATTATGGGGAGGGAGGGGAAAAAGTAGATTAATTTGATATGCTGCTTCACTGGACAAGCAAGTACAATAGAAGTACTCCGCAAACACTTTGTACCACAAATATTCCAAAAATAACAAAAAAACTGCGCAAAATAAGAAATATGTGATCATCAATTTCACAAGTCAGAATTGGTAGAGTCACTTATCGTTACTGTTGAAACGGAGTGTGGGAAAGGGAATATCCACTGTCCAAGCGCAGATTCAGCAAGTAACTGAAGAGAGTCAACGAGGAAAAAGGTCCCAAAGCAGTATCCACACTTTTTTCTTGGGCAATATTTCCTCCAGGTGTTCTATCTCATCCGCAGTGGGGTTAACTCGAAGACAAAAAAGTGACAGCGCTTACATAGTGCAATAAGTCTTTGCAGTGTTAAATAGTAACAAAGCACAGTCAAGGAAACACTCACCGAGGTTGGAGCCTGCTGATCCAAGTGGCACGGCTCACAAATTGAACTCCATCCAAAAATAGGGTCATAATAATTTATTTGAGCATCAAAAATAGATAAAATATTGTATTAAAAGTAAAACATTACAAGTACGAATAATAACCTGAGACACGTTTCGGCCTCATGGGCCTTCTTCAGTCAGTATGAGCAGAATCCGTTAGCACCAAGTCCAGGCTGTGATTAACTTTTTGCTAACCACAGCCAGACGTTAATCAGCATTAGGACTTTGTAATCCTAACACTGATTAACACTTTGCGCTCCGCATATTAAGTATAGGGAGCGCAAAGTACAGTAACCTCGCGCTGAAAAGCGCAAGGTACCAAACGCTAACGGGTTACTTAACCCGTTAGCGTTTGGATTGTAACGTGCAGTAGCCACCGCGACTAACTTTAATGCTCATGCAGGTGAGAACAGAGGGCAATGCACGCAGTCTGGCCACTTTAATAAGCTAAAGTGGTAGGGGTGTGCAGAGTGACCTTTTACAATAATTTCATGAACAAACTGAGCAGAAGGTGGGTCTAGAGGTGGAAGGGAGTGAGTTTGGGCAAGGGACTTGACCAGAGTATGAGAGGGAGTGGGTTTGGGCAAAAGATCAGACCCGAGTGTGGAAGGAAGTTTGTAGGAAGGGACCGGACCAAAGGAAGAGAATGGCAGCTCCAGACCAAAGAGGGGTTGGCAGGCAGGTTATGGTGGTGGCACAGGACTCCAGCTTCAAGTAAAAATAAAACACCTGCGGAACAGCACCCATACCCAGTGACAGTATCTCAGGGATTGTGCTGTAGTGCTAATATAGTTGTAAACTGAATAAAAAACTGAATAAAAACAAACTGGTTATGTCTGACATAACCCTAGAACTAAATCATACTGAGTAAAGTAGCAGCACATCTTCTCCAATCAGCTTTTACCCCCATACACCACACTGCTAGAGGAAGTCACAGGTTAAGTGCCGAAACGCGTTCAGTGTAATTCCCCCCTGCCTTATTTTATGTAATGCTAATAAACCCTTTGAAGTTTTTATTCTTGGGTCTCAGCTTTTTAATTTTATTTTGATTTTTTATTCATTTAAGACCATCTAGACTGTGGAAGCTGCTCCACAAGAGCCACGTCTAGTTTATTACCCTGGTCTTTCCCCCCTCTTTCCTCCCTACATTTTTCTGGAGGTGGAGTACCAGCATAGAAGGATTAGAAACAGACGTTCCAGGCGAGAGAGGTGAGGTACACACCGATTTAAATGGTACCATATGCTTACAAGCCGAGCCTGAGAAAACAGAGGCTCCACCATTGGTGAGAGATTGATCAGCTTTTTAACTTGCTGCCACTTTTACCGAATGTGTTACGCTATGGGAGCACTGTCTATCTGCTTGTATTTCATCTGAGGCCAACCGTAGGACAAAGAAGGGATACGCCACCCTATATCTGGTGTGAGGCGATTCAACCCAGAGCCAGGGACGCACTAGGCTCTGTAATCCGTGAGTGAGATTCTTGTTCTATCCTCACCATAAATACCTGAAGCAGTCTGCACTATTATTATTTTTTTCTTCTCTCTCCCCTTATATAAACCACCCATTGAGGAGAGGAGCTGTGGCAGTGGACCGTTTATCTCTACAACACGGCTCATATGCTGTGCAACCACTAGTGGCCACAAAATTTTCCGGTTCATTTTCATGTTATTTGCACTTTTGCACGTGCACATTACTGTGGCTTAGGACTTATTGACTGTACAACCCTCCAAAGAACTATCAGCGATTTGCGCTTTTAGCGCACCACCTGTGTATGCACTTTACTTAAGAATGGTTTCATAAGCACATGCACTTTATTGTTATACATAATCCTTGCATGTCTCTCGGCTTTGCTACTGCATTTATGTATCAATTGTAATTTGCACTTCTCATTTTTAATTGTACGTCTCTCGGGACCTGAAGGTTCCTGGCGACATTTTTAGATCTTAGACTCTAGTACGAGCACCTGTAGGGCCTAATATCAGGCTAGGGTTTATACGATTTATAGTACACCACTGCGCCACCAGGACCATCTACTGTTTTCTCTATTACATTTGCACATTTTGTTGAGATTATGTGCAACACCTAGTAGGCTGCAAACCCAAAACTTATATCTATAAATCAGCGCCTCCACAGAAAACCCCCCAAAATGAGCAGAAGGTGGGTCTAGAGGTGGAAGGGAGTGAGTTTGGGCAAGGGACTTGACCAGAGTATGAGAGGGAGTGGGTTTGGGCAAAAGATCAGACCCGAGTGTGGAAGGAAGTTTGTAGGAAGGGACCGGACCAAAGGAAGAGAATGGCAGCTCCAGACCAAAGAGGGGTTGGCAGGTAGGTTATAGTAGTGGCACAGGACTCCAGCTTCAAGTAAGAATAAAACACCTGCGGAACAGCACCCATACCCAGTGACAGTATCTCAGGGATTGTGCTGTAGCGCTAATATAGTTGTAAACTGAATAAAAACAAACTGGTTATGTCTGACATAACCCTAGAACTAAATCATACTGAGTAAAGTAGCAGCACATCTTCTCCAATCAGCTCTGAAGCAGAGTCTATGGTTATAATGTTTAACTGTGTCTGACTTTAAACTGTGTGTGCTGTACACAAATCAATTAAGCAACAGTCGATTAATCGATAATGAGAACAGTTGACAACTATTTTCATTATCGATTAGTTGTCAATTAATTGATTAGTTGTTTCAGCCTTAATCTGCCGTATATTTGAGTATCTTTGTTAATCTTCTTTGTCAGGCAAGCACTGCCCCATTATCTGCTGTTTTTAGACTGTAACCTATTTTCCAATCCCAATTGCCATTGTCGTCCCTCATTTAGGAATGTTACACAATGTTTATTCCATTGCATTGTCCTAGTCTAATTATATCTCACACTCCGAGAAGCAGCAATCTCAAAAACCCTCACAACATCTATGAATAGTGCCCTTAGAGAGCAATTAGTGTTGATTTCAGTGGGTTTGAGTTTTAGAAAGATATTCATACAGTCTAGTGATCACATGCATTTATATGATGTTTATGTCAATTGCTTCAGGCTGCTATTTTTTCCTATAACTTGATTCTTATGTTTTGAAGCCATCCAATTTAACCATAGCCAATTTTCTTTTAGCCACACTATACACTTTTCTGCAATGCCTCATTTCTGGTGGAAAATATGGGTTAATGACAATTACACCCTCCCTTTCAAACTCTATATCCAATTTTTTTGAGAGCACACATTTAGTCATCAATCTGTACCATGAAGCTTAATTTTTTAAAAAATATTTTTAAACTGTTCTTTATTATTGTGCTTGTTTCTGAAAGCAAATAATGAAGGAGTGTGGAGCATGTAATTGAAATATACTTTAATTTTCCATCTTGCAACATTCTATAAAACCTTGAATGCACCTGGTACTGATCTAGTACTTCCTTACAGTTGACTTTATCAATTTGGATTAACTTTTGTATATATTGCCAGTATTGTTGTTATGAATTGCTATTACAGGCATAGCGTCACTTAACCGGAATACTAAAATCCAGAAGACTCCGAAAACTGGCGTCTTCTGGACATAATTTTTACTTTCCCTGCTGCTCCTGACAGCTTCTCTTTCCCTCCAGACTTCCTACATGTGATGCAGCACTAGCAAAAGGTGTGCTGACACACTGCGCAGTGCCAATGAGAGACATGCTGACTCCTTCACAAAGTTTTTCACAGTATCTCTCTGGTGTCTCCCCTGCCGCAACCCAACTCCTGCATGACTTCAAAATCCTTGCCAGATTCTGAAAACCAGACCAGTAGGAAATCCTTAATGTTTGGGGTCCCGAGATTCTGGTTAAGGGGTGCTCGACCTATTTTTCCATTAACTAATGCCCAGCCTGAATCAATCTTTTTATCTTATTCTTTTATTATACTTGGGGCCATATTACATTCTACATGCTAATATCAGCATTCAGCTGCGTGAACATTAACGTTAGCTGTGGTTGCGCTAGCGTGTGCCGTCCCTTATTACATTACGAACGCTAACGGATTAAAAAATCCATTAGCGATTCGGAGCTTGCGCTTTTCAGCACGAGCTTACTCTACTTTGCGCTCCTTATGCTTAACATGGGGAGTGCAAAGTGTTAATTAGCGTTAGGATTACAAATTCTTAACACTAATTACGTCCCGCTGCTATTACTGAAAAGTTAATCACAGCTCGGACCTGGTGCTAACGGATTCCACTTCTGTGGAATCAGTCACTACCAGCCAAAAAAATTACCACAAAACAGATACTCATCTCTTATCCCACTACAAGAACGGCAGGTAGATCCGCTTCTTCTTGCCGCTGGGAACAGAGAGAGACTGGGGATAAAAAGTCCCCCAGTCTCCCTCTGCGAATCACTCCGCCGACCTGCCTGATCTCGCGTGGTGAGATCATGGAGGTCATGTGACTGTCAGAAGAAAACTCAATGAAGTCCTATGGCCTCCATGGAGGGGTTGCTCACAGCGGCGCTTAGCACTGCATTGAGCATCCCAAGGTTTAGCGCTGTGTTATTGTGCAGGCCGCTGGTTTAACGACTGCGCCGTAATATCACGCTCTAAAACGGGGACACTAAGGAGAAACCTGCAGGTGCCTGTTTTTCTCCTTAGCTTCCCAGTTTTAGCATGAAGATCATAATATGGCCCTTGGTGTCCGCATTTCAGGTGTTTGTCTCAAAATCCAAAGAAAATTAAAGTAACGTAATATAATCTGGAAAAACATTTTCGTTCACTGCAAGTAAAATATGAATTAGCATCAAAAAATGAAAGACAAAGGTCTTCTATAAGAAGCATTTGTCTTAATTCAATTTACAGCAACCTTTCATTTTTAGAATCAGTATTTAATACCTGTAGTCACAAACAGATTTACTAAGTCATTTTACCGGGATTGCTGCCAGAGGCCAATCATATGGGAATAGATGAAAATAGCCAGCTTTATGCAAAGTCTAATGTGGGAGATCAAGAATTAAAGGTCAGGGAACAATGTCTGCATTTCTATTGTTTGTTTTTCTTTGGTAGAAATGTGATTTATCTACCAAAGGTATTACGAGACAGTAGAGTTTGACAAAACCACTATCATCTAAGCTATCCTTTTCTAAGAGTCTTTTTCCACTGAACAATGCCACTGAAATTACAGCTTCACGGTTGCTTAAAAAAACAGATCAAGAAGTGATGCAAGCTCTTTATTTCTGCCCTTCGTCTGTCAATCCTTCCTTTCATGATACACAAGCTGTGAAAAAGCTGGAATTGTTGATTTTCTACATTACACGTTCAGACATTTTGTGTTCATCTTCAAACAAGCAACAGCATAATTCAAATAAAACCTAACCAGAAAGAGTCAGAATGTGCCACTGCTAATTCTCTCCTATTTCAATGAATATGCTATTTGCTCCTAAGGAGAAATCGGAGTTTAGTTAGGATCTAGCACCTGTAAAGTACCAGAAACTGGTTAGATAAGATTAGGTCCAGGTACTTTAATCACTTTTAACATGATAATGGTTTGGCTGAAACAGGAGGATGAGGAAAACAGGATCCGCTGCTTCTTTTTGATGTCATCGGAAGGACATTAGGCTGGGTTCACACCTAAGCGTTTTTTGACACGAGTAATACGGTGTTTTTTAAAACGCGTATCGCGCAAATGTGAAAAATGTGCGAATGCGCATTGCGGCGCGTTCACTCTGCAGTCTATGGCTGCGAACGCGCTGCAATACGCCCCAAAGAAGCTCCTGTACTTCTTTGGGCGTAGGACGTCTTACAGCGCGTTCCTACGAGCTGTAAAACGCCCAGGTGGGAACGGGCCCCATAGGAAATCATGGGATTTCAGTGTTTAGGCATTTACAGCGCACAGGAACGCGCTGTAAAATGCCCAGGTGTGAATGGGGCCTAAGAGAAAATAGTTTCACTGCATCCAGAGCTCGACAGGATTACACATTTATTTCTTCATATACTATTGATAAGTTCTTGCATTGGCATTCAATGGTGCCTTAGTCATCATTACTAGTAGTATTCACTCTAAACATTATGGGCTAGTTTTTGAGACTGCTGCAAACTTTATTGATTCTGGTAGGTTACCAGAATTCTGATTAAGTCAATGAAGTTGTTACATTTAAGAGCGCTCTGGCTACGTTTACACTACGTTTGAAATCTATCCGTAAATTTCCAGCACTTTATTTTGGACAGTATTTTTAACCAAAGGCTCTAAAGAGAGATGAGGCATGTTACCGTCTACAACTATTTATTTATTAATTTAGAAAGGATTTTACCAGGAAGGATACTATCCAAAGAGGCATATCACTTCCCACGAAATTTTAGTGATTTTAGGCCATTTCTCCTCTGCTATCTCCATCTCTACTTTGCTAATAGATAGAGGTTAAAACCATGAAGTGCATTCATGAGCTTATTAATATTTTACCCATGTCAAATTTTTGATCAAAAATATCTTTTTGTAGATGACATAACTTGCCAAAATGTGTCATCTTTGCATTCACAAAGTTTTTGGTGGTTATAATGTTTATTTCCACTAGATGGCGCAAGGTGTTTTATAGCTGATATATTTTTTCCATAATGCATCAATACATGTCACTTCCTCTCTCAGCCACGCCTCTTACGGAGTCCTGACTCACTCTGGGCTTGAGCCCCCACAGATTTGGTTGTTTTACAAGACATGCAAGGTTTCCAAAGTCAAAAGTTTTTTTGTAAATTTATAAGCCATCCTTCATGATACAAACTCCACTCTTAGCTCACAGACAGCCAATGTGGTGTGTAGATTGTTTGTGTTTAGTTTTACTGAGTTTTTACTGTATGTCTGATTTGTCCTTTATATTTGTCCTCTTTATTTAGTGCTACGTGTCACGGGCAACCGGCAAGAGCTGGCCTGGATCACTCTCACCACCAGGGGGCAGGGCTGGAAACATGTGGAAATGTGACAGACCCCTCTCCAAGGGCAACTACCGGGCACCCAAGACCCAATACACAGCCGGGACCAAAAAACAAGACACTGCCAACATCACTAGACGTCATCTGCATGAGAATCCCGTTCCCACTCAGACTGGTCAGAATCTTCCTCCAGGGCACATCTAGCATTCGGGTTGTTCAAGCCAACTTTTCCTGGCATATCAGTATCCCTTTAGGCATCCTGACATAACTCTCAGGAGCAGGACTAGGCTTGAAGACACAAGGAACAGACATTTTGAAAGCAGAGTCCGTGATGGGTGGTCCGGAAGCATGGGGGGACCTGACAGTAATACCTTCCGTTGGCGCAAGTGAGGGACATTTGTCAATTCACCAGTTGCTGCTCAAAGGCAGCCAAGTCTGACTTGAAGACCGCAAAGCTATCAGAGGCAGTATCGCAAGTCTTCACTTCCCCAGGTTGGCTAGGGTTGGTCACCTTGCTATGTTTCCTTTTGGGCTGAGACCTGGAAGATATGGCCTTGCCACATGGTTTGGACTCTGTGACTCCACCGCCAGATTCTACAACAGTGAATGCACCGCCATATTTGGCATCTGCAGCCTCGCTGCATGGTTTGGCATCAGTGGCCTCACCGAAGGGTTTGGCATCAGCGGCTCCACTGTGGAACATGGGCACAGTTGCCTTACCATTAATTTGGGAACTGCAGACATGCCAGACTCGGTACCTGCGGCCTCTCTTTGGGGACCGACAAGAGCGGACTCACCACAGGGTTTGGCATCTGGAGCTCCACTGTGGGACATGGGCACAGTGGCCTTACTGCCAGACTTGGGAACCGCGGGCTCACCCCCAGACAGGGACACTGCTGCCTCACTGCTTGGCATGGACACTGCAGCCTCACCACTGGACATAAAGACTGTGGCCTCACCTCTGAGCATGAAGACCCTGGCCTCGTTGCTGGACATGAAGACTGCAGCCTCTCCACTGGTAAATGAAGACTGCAGCCTTGCTCCTGGACATGGATACTGTGGTCCCACTGTTTAGCATAGAAATAGGGGACCCTGCAACAGACATGACAATTGCGGCTCCACTATGGAACTGAGAAACAGTGGACTCACTACCAGACTTGGCAACTGCAGCCCCTCTGTGTAGCGTGGAAACAGGGGACTCTGCCGGGACCATTACACAGAAAACCACAAGATACAAAGAACAGAACAACAGGAAGGGCCAGAGATAAGGGAGTAAAAAAACAGAACACTAAAAGAAACCCTGAATCTGGATACAGTCCTTAGGATAGCCGTCTAACCCAAGGGAAGGGAACCTCAAAAGATACACATCAACAGGACAATAGGAAGGGTGAAGGTTAAGGGAGAGAGCAACAATATACTGGCACCCAGCAGCACACACAAGGAAACCCTAATCTGGGATACAGTCCTTAGAATGGCCGTCTGTTCTAAGAAATACAATGCTGCTGGGTGATACACAAAACAAGATACAGGACGCAAGAGATAAATCCAGAGTTGTAGACAAATACAAAGCCAAAGTCATAAAAGGTACACAGAATAACAATATACAGAGCAAAGGATCACACAACACAGTAGACAAAACAAGGCCAAAGTCATACACAAGAATTCACAGAGCAGAGCATAAACCAACAGACCTGCAGGGAGAAATGGCCCGTGCGAGAGACCTGAGCAATTGAAGTGGCTGGATATTTATAGAGGACAGGGCAGAGCAGACAGAATATGTGATCTCAGGCCAGACCAGCTACAAGGGACTACAGGACCAGAGAGGGTGGAATGGATTAGCCCAAATAAAGTAAGAGCTGGCCAGAATCACTCTCACCAGGGCCAGATTAAGATTTCTATGGGATTGGTGCTGAAGATTCTGGTGGGCTTTTTTGGAATTTGGTGAAATGAAAACATAGTTTAGGTTATTTAATAGTCCAGATATAGGTACAGTATATCTAACCAGGCAGATACTATGTGAGTAAATTTCCATTCAGATTTCAATCATTTACAGTGCGTAAAATTATTTTTTCACATTTTTTCACCCAAACCTTTGTGGTTATATTTTCTGTAGGGCTTGTTAAAATGTGTTACTGCTTTTTTCTAAGAAAAAACACAATTTTAACCAAAACAAACAAAAAAAAGGAAAACTGTCGCTTGTGTTTTGGAGGATGATGTTTTATGAATAATATGACTATAGAGGTTATTCAGAGAGCACCAAAATGTCACTGACATTTCAGTGCTCTCTAGTTCCCTGCAGTTCACTGCACTCTGGGGAATCAAAGCCCCCTCCCTGCGGTGAATTGTAAGTGTCCTACAGACCCAACTTCCTGCAAAATTTTGATGTCAAAATTTTGAATAAGGTTTTGGTCTCCAGAATACTCCTTTCTATAACATACACTAGTTAGGTTTTGTCCAAGGTAATCATTCCATCACTTAATTATGAAAAGCCTTGCCAGCTGCCTGATACTCCACCCAATCCTCCTCTTCCCCTCAACAACTCCCTACTGAGTATCGATGTGGACATAGCATTCAACCTGATAACTTGGCCCATTTAATTCGAGTTTTGAAATTTCAATATTTTGGCCGCGATTTTGTATCCTTCATTTAAAAAAATACAACATTGTATTTTTACACAATTTTAACAATGGGCCCCTTTTTACGTCTTTAAAGGAGTAAGACAGGGATATCCTCCACTGCTTTTGAACATCACTGTCTAACTTCTATTGTGAGCAGGTTCTGATGGATGGAACTGGCCTTACCTAATATCTTTGAACTTTTGTTTAAAAGTATTCGCCCATCTGCGCTCACATCAGATAAAGTTCATGGTCTGTCTGAAACCTCCTTTATTGAACAATCCAAGGTTATCTACGCATTCATGCTTTAGCCGTAGTGTTGGTGGCAGACAACATAACCTCCAAATGATTTATGAAACAGACGGATATCATTGATATGTACAGGTCATTGTTTTGCTGATTTCAAAGACATCCACAGTGGCTTTCAAAATCAAGGCTGAAGAAACTCATTGAAGAGGCAGAAATGCATTAAAGGCTTGTCACCTTTAACTTCAAATGTTGCAAAAGTTCACACTTACTACATAATGACAATTTTTAGAACCCAAAGAGCATTAACACTTTCAAATCACTTTAATAGTTATGTCAAAGGGAATATTAACTGCAAATATTTTCCATTATCATCATCATTGTATTACAATGAATATTAAAATTTCTTGGGTACTATTCCTGCTGAACACTAGCATTAGTGTTCGGATATGTAAGCGTTATCGCCAGGATAAGTGACTGTAACGCATGCCTCCCACATTACTTTCCTGATGCTAAATCAGTATGAAATCACTTAGCGCATTGGTTTTTGTGCTAGTTTCCGCGAGCTTACTGTACTTTGTGCATCCTATACTTAACATGGGGAATGCACTCATTAATTAGCATTAAGTAAGATCAGGCAGGGCTCACGATCCAGAATTGCAAACCTCCTTCTAAGGCCTACGGAAACAGGGAACGCTACTGCGAGTGTCTCAGTAGTTAGAGCTGCATTTCAGGGACGAGGTGCTGACATCTGCCCTGGAATATCTTGGTAAAATGGGACACAAACAGGGAAATCAGATTTTTCCCGTCAACACCCCTATTTTAGCGTTCACCAGGGAATAGGACCCCTTGTGTATGTACAGCCAATGAATTAAGGTGCTAGATTTAATTTTTGATGTGAGCCTAAGAAACAAAGAACAATGCACATGTCAGCAGGCTAAGTGGAAGACAGAAAAATAATCATTGAAATTTGAGACTTATTGCCTTAAAAAAAAATGTTTCACTTCTATATAGAGGAAACATGTTACACAATATGATATGTTCCAGTGACGTGCGGTGAGGTCAGTTGCTGGTGAGGCACTGGCTAGTATCCGAGCCAGATATACACAGGTTATGTAGGTTGAGGTTCAGTGCTCCCCAGGATCTGGCTGCTCTCAGTGCTCCCCAGGATCTGGCTGCTCTCGGTGCTCCCCAGGATCTGGCTGCTCTCGGTGCTCCCCAGGATCTGGCTGCTCTCAGTGCTCCCCAGGAACTGATATGTTCTACTGTGCATCTTGATTGCAAGAGAAATAAACACTTTGTGCCTGATTCCAAACAGGGCATTAAGCTAATGTCTGAAGCAGTGAGTAAAAGTTGCCCCAGACGTTAGCTTAAAGTCTTCCCGCCTCGATTGTTGCGCGAGCTTACTGTAAATTCATGTCTCCTATACTTTGTATTGAAGATGTGAATTTGCATTTTGCTAGAGGAGACTGAGCTATTCCTTTAGCACAATCACTTAAACCCTCCATTTAATCCCTGCCCCCCCAATAAATTCCATACTCACCTGACATCCCTTCAGTGTCTGCGTCTCCTTCTACGACCCTTGCACATTCGAGTCCTATGGACTCCAGAAGCTGATACCCGCAATGGTGCATTGAACCACTGCAAGTATGAGTCTGCGCTTCAGAGTTATTCCGTTCCCAGATGCACATAGCACATCTCCGATGGAATAGCATCGCAAACAGCGAGACGGTAAGGGAAATCTGCTCATGCAGATTTTCTCCTATACCATCACACTGTTTGCGTGCCGATTGGAACCTGGCCCAATGGTTTTTCCTTAACTGGTCTAAAACCAAAATCATACAATTTAAAAAGCCAAAAAATGTACAATCAACAAAATGCTTTTCTGCCCCTACAAATTAAGAAGCAAAATTTTATATACTGAAAAATGTAAAAAGACAAAAAATGTATAATGATGCAAGAGTAATTTTTGGTTTTGTATTATCTTTTTCCACATTATTCTAATTATTACTATAGCCAAATTATCCATTTATTTACTTGGTCACCAATTATAATTCAACTTAGGGTGATATTTAATAACTGTCAATGATCGTTGAATGCAAACACTGGTGAAACCTGCTCTCTGCCTCTACTTTGTTAGTTGTTGCTGCATATTAGTGGATGGTGTGACTGCTCTAGCACAACTGTCATTTATTCCAGAGTATGTTTTCTTTCTAAAATTGTCCTGTGCATCAGAATAACTCATCTACACAAATGAATTATTTCAACAAAATTCCCCAAGCATTCTACTATGAGCACAATGAAGGAGAATGCAATATACAGAGAATCATTATTCTTGGAAACAAAATGAAATGCAACTTATAACATGCTGCCTATGGTGCCAGGGGATTAACAAATAACAACACTGTGAACCATCCCTCTGATTTAAAGGTTGCTATCTGTATATTTCAGTATAAAGATTTAAAAAATATTAAAACTTCTAAAATAATGCATGATACATATTAATACTGGACGTCAAAGCATATGTCTTATGGGGCTAGGTTCTTCAGTAAATCATTTCAAAAAGTGTTACTTCAAACACTTTTTTTTTATGCACAACCAAATTTCAAGAGAATTGAAAAGGTAATACAGGTTGAGAACCGATTAACTGGAATTCTAAGGACCCTGAGCATTCCAGATCTCAGACTCTTCTGGATTTCAGCAAAATAAAAACGTAGAAGTGTATCTACGCAAAAGATATAAACAGAACTAACATAACGCAATAAGCCAAAAAGGCTTTTTTTTTTCCTTCTGGATTTCAGCATCCAGGAGCACCAATGTCTTAAAGGAAGAGGATTGTAGTAGGGCAGCTAAGATCCTCTTTCTGCTGAAACCACCAGTATTACCAGAGTCAGAGTGACACCGTGCAGACTATCATATGCTTGGGATGCCCAGGGTCTCTCAGCGTATGCCGCAGGAATCAGAGTCGCATTCCAAAGCAGCGGAACCTGTCTGGACCACCAGGAACGTGAGTATTACTAAAATCGAGAAGGCTTTGAAAATTTAGGTTTTCAGAGTCTTCCGAATTTTAAAATTCTAGATTACAGGTGCCATACCTTAATCAATAATCCTCCATGAATCTTTGCAATTCCCAAATGGCTGCATCCTGAACATTTAGGGCAGTATTACAAAGCTCGTGCTAACTTAACCAGAGCTGTTGTAAACTTACCAGAGCCAGTATAGTCTACGGGGTTGTTAAGTTTACAACTGCTCTGGTTAAGTTAGCATCGACTCTGTAATACTGCGCATAGATTCCAAAAGGTAACATCCAAAGTGGTAGTGCTCATATCTTCTTGAATTCAATCCTGGGTTACAGAGTAGAAACATAGAAACATAGAAAAATGTCGACAGATAAGAACCTTTCGGCCCATCTAGTCTGCCCAATTACATGGATACTTTACCTGGATTTATCTTTTGTTTAGGATAGCCTTATGCCTATCCCATGCTTGCTTAAATTCAATTACTGTTTTGGCCTCTACCACTTCAACTGGAAGGCTGTTCCATGTATCCACCACCCTCTCAGTAAAATAATGCTTCCTGATGTTACTTTTAAACCTTTGCCCCTCTAATCTAAGACTCGATCTTCATTTTCCTACAGAGCACCACAATTATGGAATAGCCTCCCAGATGCCATCAAATCTTCCCCCAGTATTAAGTCACTCAAGAGCTCCCTATTAACATACATCAATACAAAATGCAACTGTGAACATAGTGACTATATTTCCTACATATTTATTTTCTGTGTTAATCTGTATATTTGTGTTTTGTTTTTAATATCTTGCATTTATTACTTTGTATTTCTGTAACAACTGTAACATTTCAATGTTCTTGAACCTGAGACATACTTGAAAACGAGAGAAATCTCAATGTATCCTTCCTGGTAAAATACTTTGCAAATAATTAAATAAATTGTAGATTGGTTTTCTGCATAGTTACCTTTACCCATCTTATATTTTGTAGAAGAAGCACGCAAAAATATTTGGGATAGCTGTTCTCATTTATTCATTATACTTTTGTAAAAACCATAAACTGCAGCTATTCTCCTCTGACTATTGTTGCACGGTGGTTTCACATAGAGAAGTGCATTTGTTTCGGAAAAATTCAGAATTCAGAACGAAATTCGATAATTCGTGTTTCGGATGTACTTCCGAATAACGAATCGATAAGATCCGAATTCGAACCAAAACAATATATAACGAATTTATTTCAATTTACACTGTGTCATCATCATAAAAGAAAAAAAGTGACTATTTTTTTGTGTTCCGGAATTCGAATCGTTATCAACTATCGAATCGATACCGAATTGATATATCAACTATCGAATTGATCTTAAATTAAAATACATACAAGTAATGCAGTCAGCAAGCAACTTTATGAAACAAATTAATTTCGTTTCACAGTTTCACAAGTACCTGTCCCTGTTAAATTGACTCAAATACTAAATCTGTGACACAGCTTAATTTAACGCTAGCCTGTCTTTTAACAGCAAAATTTGATTAATTGGGGTTTTATTTAGTGATCCAAAATTAGAAATGATATCAACTATCGAATTTGAAATGAACTATCAAATTGATATCAACTATCGAATTGATCTTAACTTACAAAACAAGTAATAGTCAGCAAATTACTTTATGAAACAAATTAATGTTGTTTCACTATTTACAGTAATTTGACTCAAATACTAAATCTGTGACACCGCTTAATATTCAACCCTAGCTTTTCTATTAATAGCAAAATTTGATTAATTGGGGTTTTATTTACAGGGTTATCCAAAGAGATTCGAAAAGTCACCGCACGTTCGGTGACTTTTCGTTCTCTTCAATTCGGTTCCTTTTGCCGATTGCATTTTCGGTGACCCTGCGGTGTATTCAGCAAACACCACAGGGTCCCCGAATTGCAGGGAAAAGCTGCCGTAAACCCACCGAAAACTAACCGAATGCACGCTGAAAACAAGCAAAAATATCTGGATTAACCTTTGAAAAAGAGGAACAGGAGCCGAACAGGAGCCGAACAGGAGCCGAATCACACAGAGCCGAAGCAGCTGTGACGTAGAGGAGGCAGTGAAAAAATTAGAAAAACCATTTGTATGAATCTGGGAAAAAGAAACGCTGTTTGCAAAGAAACTACTGAGCGAAAATGTCTGAAATTTTCACAGGAGGTCCAGGGAATGATAATAAAGAGGGCTGTTACAAAAAAAATAAGTAAACTGAAAAAAAAAAAAAAAAAAAAAATCGGACTTTTAATAAAAATAAAAAAAAATCAGAAAAATGCTTAAAGTATCCTAAAAAATCTATAAATAAAGAGACTTTTTGCTGCATAATTTTATAATGAACGGTTTATTAGATATTGAATTAAAACGGGAATATTTTTAACATTGAAGTCTATGGGATTCTCCTGAATAAATTTGCCGAATTAAACCCCCGAATGGCAGGGCATTAGGGGAACCTTTCACTGCTGGTTTGTGTTCTCTGAATAGCCGAAGCAGTGCTTTTTCATGGGGATTTCACTGCCCTCAAACAGGGACCGAACAGGCACCGTATGTGCAGGCAATTCGCCAGTATTTGGCGAATTGCCTGCTCTCTGGATAGCCGAATGGCCAGGAAAGGTAACCGAACGCTGATTTTCAGCGTTCGGTTACCTTTCTCAAGCAATTCGGATCTCTTTGGATAACCCTGTTAGTGATCCAAAATTCGAATTGATAACAACTATCGAATTGATATATGAAATTCGAATTGACTCGAAATATCGAATCGATCCAAAATGAAACGAAATACGAACCGAAATTAGATACGAAATTCCGATTATGAAATTGTTTAAAAACGAAACAAAACTAAACAAAATGAATTTTTCAGCTATGCACATCCCTAGTTTCACGAGTTCTTAATATTATGTGTTTATTTAATGCAAAGTTTATTGAAATATATTCAAAAACAAATACATAAACAGCTAAGCATAAAAGGGTATATTGGGATAATACAACCTTAAGCAAAATAAGCAGTCTAATATTATGTATTACAACCTTTAACCACTTGGCTGCCAAGGACGTGCTGAGTGCATCCTGCCAAGTGCACCTCCTGTGCTATAGACGCGCTGAGCGTGTCCTAGCACAGGAGGCAGCAATCAGCTGATTGCTGCCCCCCCCCCGGTGCGGGCTGACATCTTGCATGTCAGCCTGGCACTCCGGGACCCTAGGGGGGAAGATAGATGTCATCACGCTGGTCCGATGACATCTATTTCAGGCGCCCCCCTGCGAGTGCAGAGGTGCCTGAAAGGGAGGGGGTGAGGTCCTTCGGACCTTTCTCTCTCCCGATCACCGGGGTCCAGCGGCTAAAGGCAGGCACGGTTTGGAAGGGCACAGCCTGCCCTTCCAAACTGTGCCTGGCTTTAACCCCTTGGGTGCCGGATCACGATTCGACACCTGAAAAGTGCCGAATCGTGATCCTCTCCCAGAACTGGCCGACATCTTGGATGTCGGCCAAGCATCAGGGGAACTCCCCATGATGACTGGCGTCATCGTGCATAGAAAGATGACATCAGTCCTGGAGTTAACCCCTAGTTGCCACCAATGGTGGAGATGAACCCCCTATTTCCCGATCTGTGTCAGCTAGGGGTTAATGTGTTTAATGTGTAGGGGTTAATGTGTTAATGTGTAGGGGTTAATGAGCATGGCCTTTCCAACGATACCAAAAATGACCATGTAAATGTTAATAAAAAATAAATAAAAAATAAAAATATTTTTTTTAAAACAAAATTGTAACAAAAAAATAACCAAGTTTTGAGTTTTTTTTTGTTTTGTTAATGCAGCAATATTGTTCCCATTTCAATTATAATGTGAACAATGATGCTGCACTAATGATTTTTGTATGGGGTGCGTTTGTTAAAAATCGCGTAATTTTCCCCAAACAAAATGTAACGAGACCCCATTTCTAATTTTCTTTAACAAGCGCAACCCATAGAAAATATAACCGCAAATGCTTGAATGTTAAAATGTGAAAAAAACACTTTACACATTGTAAATTTTTGAAAATTAAAATTTTATTGCATTTTGTGTTATAATATACAGACAGGACATGACATATACATACAGTCAGGTCCAGAAATATTGGGACATCGACCAATTCTAACATCATTGGCTCTATACACCACCACAATGGAGTTGGAATGAAACAAACACAATGTGCTTTAACTGCAGACTGTCAGCTTTAATTTGAGGGTATGTACATCCAACTCAGGTGAACGGTGTAGGACTTACAGCAGTTTGCAGATGTGCCTCCCACTTGTTAAGGGACAATTGGCGTCTCAGCTGTTCCAAGGCCAGGTGTGTGATATTCCCTCATTAACCCAATTACAATATGCAGATAAAAGTTCCAGAGTTCATTTCAAGTGTGCTATTTGCATTTGGAATCTGTTGCTGTCAACTCTCAAGATGAGATCCAAAGAGCTGTCACTATCAGTGAAACAAGCCATCATTAGGCTGAAGAAACAAAACAAACCCATCAGAGAGATAGCAAGAACATTAGGCATGGCTAAAACAACTGTTTGGAACATTCTCAAAAAGAAGGAACGCACCGGCGAGCTCAGCAACACCGAAAGACCCGGGAGACCACGGAAAACAACTGTGGTGGATGACTGAATAATTCTTTCCCTGGTGAAGAAAACACCCTTCACAACAGTTGGCCAGATCAAGAACACTCTCCAGGAGGTAGGTATATGTGTGTCAAAGTCAACAATCAAGAGAAGACTTCACCAGAGTGAATACAGAGGGTTCACCACAAGATGTAAACCATTGGTGAGCCTCAAAAACAGGAAGGCCAGATTAGAGTTTGCCAAACAACACCTAACAAAGCCTTCACAGTTCTGGAACAAGATCCTATGGACATATGAGACCAAGATCAAGATCAACTTGTACCAGAGTGATGGGAAGAGAAGAGTATGGAGAAGGAAAGGAACTGCTCATGATCCTAAGTATACCACCTCACCAGTGAAGCATGATGGTGGTAGTGTCATGGCATGGGCATGTATGGCTGCCAATGGAACTGGTTCTCTTGTATTTATTGATGATGTGACTGCTGACAAAAGCAACAGGATGAATTCTGAAGTGTTTCAGGCAATATAATCTGCTCACATTCAGCCAAATGCTGCAGAACTCATTGGACGTCGCTTCACAGTGCAGATGGACAATGACTCAAAGCATACTGCAAAAGCAACCAAAGAGTTTTTGAAGGGACAGAAGTGGAATGTTATGCAATGGCCAAGTCAATCACCTGACCTGAATCCCATTGAGCATGCATTTCACTTGCTGAAGACAAAACTGAAGGGAAAATGCCCCAAGAACAAGCAGGAACTGAAGACAGTTGCAGTAGAGGCCTGGCAGAGCATCACCAGGGATGAAACCCAGCGTCTGGTGATGTCTATGCGTTCCAGACTTCAGGCTGTGATTGACTGCAAAGGATTTGCAACCAAGTATTAAGAAGAGAAAGTTTGATTTATGATTATTATTCTGTCCCATTACTTTTGGTCCCTTAACAAGTGGGAGGCACATCTGCAAACTGCTGTAAATCCTACACCGTTCACCTGAGTTAGATGTACATACCCTCAAATTAAAGCTGACAGTCTGCAGTTAAAGCACATTGTGTTTGTTTCATTCCAACTCCATTGTGGTGGTGTATAGAGCCAAAGATGTTAGAATTGTGTCGATCTCCCAATATTTCTGGACCTGACTGTATAATAATGATACAGTTGTGTTCAAAATTATTCAACCCCCACTGAAATTGAGTGTTTTGGCCAGTTTGACATTGATTTTGATCATTCAGTCATCTTGCTTACAATTAAATCAAAGAGGCACGTGTAGGTCAGACAAATATAACATAACATTTATAATGAAATAACCACAAATGTCTTTTCTGTGCTCACATCATTATCAGTTTTATTCAACCCCCAAGTGACATTCAATCTTAGTACAACATCCTTTTACAGTTATAACAGCTTTTAAACGTGAAGCATAGCTTGACACAAGTGTCTTGCAGCGATCTACGAGTATCTTCGCCCATTCGTCATGGGCAAAAGCCTCCAGTTCAGTCACATTCTTAGGCTTGTGCACTGCAACTGCTTTCTTTAAGTCCCACCAGAGGTTCTCAATCGGATTTAAGTCAGGTGTCTGCGTTGGCCACTCCAAAATGTTACAGCCTTTAATCTGCAACCATGCTCTAGTGGACTTGGAGGTATGCTTGGGATCATTGTCCTGTTGAAAGGTCCAACGTCTCCCAAGCCTCAGGTTTGTGACGGACTGCATCACATTGTCATCCAATATCTCCTGGTACTGAAGAGAATTCATGGTACCTTGCACACGCTGAAGCTTCCCTGTACCTGCAGAAGCAAAACAGCCCCAAAGCATGATTGACCCCCCGCCATGCTTCATAGTAGGCAAGGTGTTCTTTTCTTCATAGTCCTTGTTCTTCCTCCTCCAAACATAGCGTTGATCCATGGGCCCAAACAGTTCTAATTTTGTTTCATCAGTCCACAGAACACTATCCCAAAACTTCTGTGGTAGTCCACATGACTTTTCGCATACTGCAGTCGACTCTTCTTATTCTTTGGAGACAGCAAGGGGGTGTGCCTGGGAGTTCTGGCATGGAGGCCTTCATTACGCAGTGTGCGCCGTATTGTCTGAGTTGAAACTTCAGTACCCACATCTGACAAATCTTTTCTCAGTTCCTCAGCAGTCACACGGGGACTTTTCTCCACTCTACGCTTCAGGTAGCGCACAGCAGTCAAAGTCAGCATCTTCTTTCTGCCATGACCAGGTAGCGTTTCAACAGTGCCCTTTGCCTTGAATTTGCGAATGATGCTTCCTATGGTCTCTCTTGGTATGTTTAACATCTTTGCAATCTTCTTATAGCCATTGCCCTTCCTGTGAAGAGTAATCACCTCTTCTCTTGTCTTCCTGGACCATTCTCTTGACTTCACCATGTTTGTAACCACACCAGTAAATGTCTAGAAGGAGCTGAGTATCAGTCATTTTAAAGCTGCCTAATTGGTGCTTATTATGCTTTATTGCTGCTCCGTGACATCCACAGGTGTTTTCAATACCTGATTGAAAACACTTGAATGAACCTCTGTTCTTCAGAGTGGTAGTCTTTAAGGGGTTGAATAATTGTGTCAATGAAGAATTCACAAAAGAAACATTTACTACTGTATTACAAAACCAATTGATGTCATTTTAGTTGCATATGGTTCTTTAAAAAGTCCTTGTAGGATTTCATTCTGAATACAATTACAAATGTACACTAAATTCCCTAAAACCCTTTACAGCATTGGGGGGTTGAATAATTTCGAACACAACTGTATAGGAATGTTTTGTATCATTAGAAAGGGCAGACTCTGACCTGTCTGACACCTACATTGAACTGATATGGTGTAATGAATAGAGATACAGGGACCCCTGCTCTTGTCGTATAGGTGTTTGAGTTGGTTCAATGTGTAATAATTATTCGATCCATCACCTCCACATTTGCTCCCGGCATTGTAAATGAGAAGGTGAGTTTGTGCAGCAGCATTGTTTGCTTTATTCAGTAAAAGCACATAATGCCACTGCAATTCACAAAAGAAACATTTACTACTGTATTACAAAACCAATTGATGTCATTTTAGTTGCATATGGTTCTTTAAAAAGTCCTTGTAGGATTTCATTCTGAATACAATTACAAATGTACACTAAATTCCCTAAAACCCTTTACAGCATTGAGGGTTGAATAATTTTGAACACAACTGTATATAAACGCGAAAGTCCTGACTGACTGACTGACTGATTGACTGACTGATTGACTGACTGACTCATCAACGCCCAGCTGAAACCGTTTAACCTAGAACCGTGACATTTTGAAGGTGCACTGTTTTTATGATGTAGGCGCCCACTAAGGAAGGATTTTTGGAAACTCCGCCCCTAAGGGGGTGAAAAAGGGGTTAAATATTTTAAACACGATACCTATATCTCAAAAACAGAAGATGTTACAGATGTGAAAATCGGTATTTAGATTCTTCTTGAAAAATAAAAAAAACACGTATTTTACCGTTTTTCAAAAATTCAACTGGGGGGGGGCGAAAAAAGGGGTTGAATATTTTAAATATTTTAACCAGGATACCTGTATCTCCAAAACAGAAGATGTTACAGACGTGAAAATTGGTATTTGGATTCATCTTGAAAAATTAAAACAACATATTTACCATGTTCTGAAAATTCCTTGGGGGGGGCAAAAAGGGGAATTAATACCTTTATCACTATACCTATATTTCAAAAACCAATAATGTTACAGGTGTGAAATTTGATATTTACAATCTTCGTGCAAAAAAACCCCATGTTTTACCATTTTCCAAAAATCCATTTAAGGGGTGGGGGAAAGGGATGTGAATACTTTTATTATTATACCTATATTTCAAACACCAAAGATGTTACAGGTGTGAAATTTGGCACTTACATTCTTCTTGAAAAATAAAAAAATACGTGTTTTCCAATTTTCCAAAAATCCCAAGTGGGGGGAAAGGGGGGTCCTACCAAAAAAACCTCAAGATTCTTTTAAAAAACTATTTTAACAAATCCTAAAATCCACGCAAGCGAAGCCGCGGGCAAAAGCTAGTAGATCACAATTCACAAAAGAAACATTTACTACTGTATTACAAAACCAATTGATGTCATTTTAGTTGCATATGGTTCTTTAAAAAGTCCTTGTAGGATTTCATTCTGAATACAATTACAAATGTACACTAAATTCCCTAAAACCCTTTACAGCATTGGGGGTTGAATAATTTTGAACACAACTGTATATTATGAATCTGCTGAGTCTGCCGAAAAGAACGATATATAATATGTCTGGGTCATATAATAAAATAAGGCTTCAAAACGTGCTTAAACATGATGAGCGAAACCAGTAAAAATGAGCTCAGCACACAGGCGTGAAATGCCTCAGCAGCGAAAGGGTTAATAGTTAAAGTGTGATAGTGAAAGTTATGATATGTGTTTCTAAAATATTTTTTATATAAGATACATATTTTTGTCTAGTGACAAAAAATAGGACATATACTAAGGTGTTATTCTCTATGTACCATAATTTGTCATTGTTGCAGCAACAATAAACTTCAGGGATTCCCACCAGGGAAACTCAAGCAGCAGCAAGAGAAGATTAATTGATGAAGTTTCTCCTCCCACTGTCTGAAGTTCCAGATGGAAGATGCTTAAGTTTATCTTCATTGCAACAATGGTGATTTTCACAGTTGTTTTCAAAAATGGAAATAACCCCCGGTGTAACTTTGGTGCTGCAGGATGTTATATACTGTACATGAAACTCACGACTCCAGATGTTGCATTCTTCTCTGTAGGAAACACAATCTAACAAAGCATGATTTGAGAAACCACTGAAAAGCTGCCGAATGCCGCCGATAAAACATTGAATGCATCCGATAACGCTGCGGTCAGACGAGCGCACTTTTTGTGTCCGTCTGACCGCACTGTTTGCTGTCCGTTGTAGCTTTTCAAAGGAGTCAATAGAGAACAACACACAAAGCACTTGCACACTTTTTCACCCTTGGGCAATGCATGTTGCAACAGACACCAAAATGACATTGACGTGAAAAAGCTACACGGACGTAGAGAAACCCCTGCATACAGCTTTTTTTTCTTTTTCTCAACATCAGTCAAACCTAACTGATACAATGTAACCACAATCTGATCCATTATAATGTGCATCCGTTACTATGCGCAATCAGTTCGCTCCTCTGACCCCAGCCTAAACCGCCGCATGCAGCTGACAATTCGCCGATCAGCCACCGAACAAAGACAGCCAGCTGCCGAACAGAGGTACAAAAATGAAGAAACCGCTATTTTTAAAAAAATGTTTTATTCAAAAATAGACATGAATATTCATGGTAATAATATATAAGGTCCTATGAATAACAGTAAAAAGGTCTGTTACAGAAGTTTAAAATAAATGCCATATAAAAAATGTTGCCGAAATAATCCCGAAAAATGCTTAAAAATTTAATAAGACTTTTTGCTGAAAATGAAAAGAATAAACGGTTGAAGAAAATTTTTATAAAATGTGTAATTTTTTTTTACATTGAAACCTATGGGATTCGCCTGCTTAATCCTATCGGACTGAAGCACCAAACATCTGGGCATGTTGCAATCCTTTCACTGCCATTTGGGATTCTCTGAATAGATGAACTATTTAATTGCACTGTATTTCGCCGGACACCTGCCAATATATAATGTGTAAATATAAGAATAAACTATTTCTGCTGTCCCATACTTAAAAGGGGGCTTGAATAATAATGACAATGCATCATTGGGAAGCTAGAAGTATTCGTATTTTCTTTCAGTTTCCTTGTTGCATATGTGTGTTTGCTGCTAGGTGATTGGCAATTTGTTGTACCACTGCTTTGTTTCAGACATTTAATCAAGTTTTGTATCTTATGCTGCCTAGAATATTTCACTTGCTTTCCATTCACATAACAAGATTGCAGAAATAGAAGATGATGTTTGTATAAATAAGTAGAGCTTTTCTCTGAATGCCAGATTGCATTATCTTGATGTATGTATAGATACCCGGGGCTTCAAACACTGAGAACATTGTTGCAGGAATTCAAATGAATCTGTATAAAGAACACAATGATCCATAACAATGGTAAATTAAGCCTTAAGAGTACCAGGCAAGGCTGCCTCTAATTTGGACAAAAAGAGGCAGCTGCTCAGAGACCAAGGAGCCTTATGAAACTCACAGAGAGCATAATGTCCTTTAGGCTGGGGTCAGACTAGCGCATTTTTAATGTGCGTTTAGGCGCACTTAATCACGGCCGCAGTAGCAGCAAATGATGGGCAATGACGGCCAATATACGAAGTACGGCCGCATGAAAGTCCGGCCGCGCAACGCAACTGGAAAATGAACACATTTTTTCGAGAACGCAGAACCGCTAGTACTGACATACAGAGTGCGCTGCGGCGGCATAGCGGCATGTTTGCGTGATTAGATGATGTCAGACTCTGCTAATGTACAGCCTACATAACGACCAGACGCAAAAAGTGTTTTAATGACGATCCATAAAAAAATCACGCACGAAAACGCGCGTCGTCTGACCGTTTTTGCGCATTCCGTGAAAAAATACATTGTTGGAGATTATTGACTTCCTTAATAGGTCAGGGATATATTAATTATGACGCATATTTTTCTTATTGTTGATATACATAGATATATATATATTATTGACAGTGCCTCCAATACCAGTGGTATAAATTGGTATTTAACCCCTAAGACAGGGATTAATAACCAATCAATGAATATACGTCTTAACAAATATATGGCGCGTTATCCCGAGTTCTTTTGATGCTCTCTAGATATTTTTAAACACAATAAAATCAATAAAGATATGAGACTGCGTAACGGTAAAACAATTCAAACCAAAATTTATTTACACGTCAAGTTTCATACAATCGTATGTTATCAACGGATTTGCAAAATACAATTTACAGGTGATTATAGATCGTGATTAGTAGCGATACTGTGACACGCAATAATCTAATGGACAGATATTTTAGGTTTATAGACCGCACCACAGATATACACGCCTCAATTCTTAAACACCAAGCTCTATTCTATTCACTTAAACCTTTCCCATTATAAACCAATCCTCCACCTGGCTAAAATAAACACTCAGTTATTGGGCATCACCTGCAGCACAATTTATTATTGTGGGGCCTATTCACTAAATGCAACTTCCTTCAGGGAGATACATAACACACTCGGTAGGGACACTATCTCTTCCACAGATCAATCACAGCACTTCATTCGATATACGTTTACCCAACGCTTCTTATTGACTTACGGTACATGCATTCATTCGGAAGGGCTGCAAGATGGATATGGAAGGAGTTATGCTAGGTTATGAGTGGGGCGGATGGCACTTGACATATAAAAGCTATTTCACGGTCCCAGCGTATCTCACTATAGATATATAATTGATATTTTTAGATGTCCACAAACAGTATTCTCGGAATATAAATAATTCACTAAATTATGGCTCAAATATGCAGCCGGTAATAGTTTCTCCCTTAGCAGTCGTCTGCAGGGGACTGGAAGGTGGAATGACTATTCTGATTATTAGGCTCAAAAAGCAAAATAATTCATTTATATTCCTTTAGTTTGTGATGGACATCTAAAATCAGGACTATGCAATTAGAAAATAGATATCATATTATTCAGGTATACTTTACCATCTGGTTAGTGAAGTTAGAGTGGTGGAAGATTAGGGTGTGGTCGGTCTTAAAGGGGCGGCCGATGGTGATTGCCTTTCTTCCCTCCAAGCGTCCCTCAGGTCTCTCCCCAAGCTTTTCTCAGTCCCTCTCTATATAGTGGTCTTCCGCCCAGTTTTAGATCTAGCCCATCACTATGTGGCCTCATTTGATTGGAGGATATATATATTCATCAACTCCAGGGGTCTGTCCAGGTGTTATATTACCTGGCCAGCAGATGGCGCTCTCAGATCATCCATCAACCTTCTGCAGAAATTAATTTATGTGTTTGGCCAATCTTTTACTGGTTTGGGGTCTTTTATTCCTATATCCTGGGACTCCATAGATTTTATTAACAAATCAAAATTTATTTCTATTGTGGCATCCTTAGCATACTTTGCCACGGCGTGTGTGCATCTCATCCCCCTTTACTTATATCCACAGGGATGTGTATGTGAGGGGACATACATTCATGGTATCGTTTTAACATTCACACGTTACCCGACTTAATCGGCTTCATGCGGGTTAGTACACCAGACATTTGTAATAATCATCTAAATGTGGTAGGGCCTCTGTTTTTATAAGATGCTAAAATTATCAGTTCTAACTAATAAATATTCTCATACCATATAGTACATATTGCCGAATAGCATTACAAGCTGGTTTACCCAAGCCATTTAACCTTCTTTGGGTTTTTTTCTTTATTGGGCAACCTATTGTTCCATGTTTACGTGGTCTTTCAGAGTTTCGATGTGACGAAATAAACACAATACTGAGATTTCTATCTTAGTTGTCCTTGTGTTCCCTTACTTTTAAACCATTTGATCTTACATCTGTTTGTTTCTTACAACCAGAATCTAATTAAGGACAATGGATGTTTGCTGATAGCTAACGAGTCTCGCTTGTTACAATGTCTTTAGAACGCATATTCTGGTTATATATTAACGACGCAGACAAGTTGTTCGTGTGACGCAATTCCTGGCATCAAATTTAACAGTCCTGCGAAATATCATGCGTTATAGAAATTTCATTTCAGAAAAGGTCTGACAAATCCCCCTTTTCAATATCTACTCATCTAGATCCATGAGTAGGAATTGACCTGGACCAATTGGATAGGAAATTTTACATCTGTATGGTAGCCTTAGTCTTTAAGAAGTTGTTAGGCATCGACTCCATGCGATAATTGGTGCAGAAGAAAAAAAAAATTGGAAAATGCATGATGGGTTCTCACGACCATCCCCCTTTTGTGGTGTCACGATTCGCGCCGCAGACGCGATAAAAAGGCAAATGAAGTGCAGTTCCAGTCCTGATTTTGCCTTTACCTGGACTGGTGTCTAACTACACTGGGATCTGTTCCTGATTTTCCTTCACCTCTCCAGCCTCAGGTGTGGGCTGGGCCTGCATTGCCAATTTAATCCAGCCTCACCTCTGAATCAGGGCTTCTGCATCGTTTATTCTACCATAGAACGACTCATTGCAAGCCTGACCTGTGTGCTATGCACTGCCCTGCCTGATGCTCAGCTGGCATTCTGAGAACCCCTTCGCCTGGCTTTCTGAGAACCCCTTCGCCTGGCTTTCTGAGAACCCCTTCGCCTGGCTTTCTGAGAACCCCTTCGCCTGGCTTTCTGAGAACCCCTTCGCCTGGCTTTCTGAGAACCCCTTCGCCTGGCTTTCTGAAACCCTTCGCCTGGTATCCTCTCCATCTGGTATCCTGAGAACCCCTCCATCTGGTATCCTGAGAACCCTTCCATCTGGTATCCTGAGAACCCCTCACCATTACTACATTCCTTAAGGACTCTATTATCCTACTCCTTATTGATCAATCCGTGTATGACATTGGATTCTGGACTCTGACTATTTCTATGCCAGCCGCCTGCCACCGACCTAAGCCTGATTTAACCACTCTCGAGTCATAACCCTTCTGATACCGTGCCTGATCTTCTGTTGTCTTTTTGCCTTCTGTATCTTTTGATCCTCTACCCTCTGTACCAGTAAGTGTGTTCTTTTGTATCTGTTTTCCATTTTATGTTCAGTCAGCTCTGATTTGTGTTCTATTCTTTATTCAGCGTCCAGTACCTGTTCTGTTGGCCCTATTGTGCTATTCAGTGTCCTGTCCTGTCTACCCCTTCTGCTAAGTGTACCCTGTCCTCTGTATATATTATCCTGCCCATCCAGCTCCTATCTATCGTTATTAGTTATTCAGATTCCCCTTCTTGGTTTACTTTTGTTTATTTAATAAACCTATGTTTTGGATTACAACCTTCCCTTTCTGCCTCTTCATCTGAGTAACCGCATATTGGGCTCGAATCCTTAACCCCTGCAGTGAGCCGTGACAGTATGCAGAAGCAATTAACCCTCGAGCCCGTGGTTACTCAGGCCATTAAGGAGCTGCTCCAAACAGCCATCCAAGAAATCATAATGCACCTGGCAGACTTTCTGAACAGCATGCTTTTGAGCATTGGGAATCCTACTCCTAAAAGGTGCTTCCCTGCAAGACGAAGAATACCTGGTCCATTATCCACAGAGGAGCGCAACCGACGCTTCGCCGCCAACCTCTGCATCTACTGTGGACAAGAAGGGCATTTCTTGCCAGTTTGCCCTGTGAGACCCCCAAAGAAGTCAGCACCCCAAAGAACACCCGTTGCTAAAACTGCTTCCGAATCAAGGTCTGCTCCCCTTCACAGAACTGTTCCCGCACCCCAGTCGTCAACCCCATCAGCTGCCATACCACAACCGGTACCCCAACCAATACCGGCAGCAGTACCTCCTAATGTGACACCCCATATGTCTGAGTCTGATTATGGACCTTCAGAAAGCGCTGAACCCATGGATGAGGAACTTGTCCCTTCTGGAGAAACCGTACCGGCCTCCATCACAGAGCCTGAGTCCTCCAGAGTTATGGAAGGAGGTCCTACAGAACCCATGGACATCATGTCGATCTGTCCCACCACCGTGGCCTGGTGCCTAACTACACTGCTGGTAGTGCCAACTGTGGCCCTCAGGGTTCTCTGGGTCTCGCTGTCACTGCTGATCAGGACACCTTTGACCCAGCTCCCCTCACAGAAACCCAGGGGGTTGAGCGAGGAGACCTTGAGGTGCCCACTGCCAAAGCAGAAGTACAACCCACCATGGAGATCGCGGTGCTAACCGACAACCTTGTGATTCTGTCTACAGAATCGTCATCAGCTGCCAAAACCATCGCCACCTTGCAACAGCAAGTGAGTACCCTTGCCCAAGCCGCGAGTGGACCCCGGCACAACCAAGTATCTCTGCAGCAAGGAGTGCAGAGTCCCCAAGAAACCGCACCTCTTGTAACCACGATTGACTCTGGTGTACCTACCCCACTGTCCTCAAGGGAGGTGCCCCTTCTTACCGGCTCCGTGGAAGGCCCATTGCCCACTGTTGCCACTCGTGGGACACCCGCAATCACTCATGTGGACTCCAACGTTGATTGGGAGACTACTGATTCTGAGAATGAAAGGCCAAAGGAAACCGCACGGCGCCGCAACTGGCCACCTCGTCAAAGATCTAACAACCTGGGGACCCTATACTCTGAGCCATCTGTTGTTATATGGCAACCTATCCAAGTGGATATGTTCCTTATCGTGATCCCATCAATGACTTTCTCCCTCTCAGCTTCTCCTCATCCGACTCCGAGAGCCAACCAGTCCCAACACCCATGTGCCACCTATGAAGGGGACAACGATCAATGGCACTATGTTTGCGGTGACTGCTGACCCTGTGCCACCGGAGTTAGTCTGGTCCTCTAACGGAACTTTGGTTCGACTCGAGGATCTGGAGGTTTTTGAGAGGGCTTTAGACGCCCAGAGGGCGTCTTTGAGGCGGGGGTGCTGTCACGATTCGCGCCGCAGACGCGGTAAAAAGGCAAATGAAGTGCAGTTCCAGTCCTGATTTTGCCTTTACCTGGACTGGTGTCTAACTACACTGGGATCTGTTCCTGATTTTCCTTCACCTCTCCAGCCTCAGGTGTGGGCTGGGCCTGCATTGCCAATTTAATCCAGCCTCACCTCTGAATCAGGGCTTCTGCATCGTTTATTCTACCATAGAACGACTCATTGCAAGCCTGACCTGTGTGCTATGCACTGCCCTGCCTGATGCTCAGCTGGCATTCTGAGAACCCCTTCGCCTGGCTTTCTGAGAACCCCTTCGCCTGGCTTTCTGAGAACCCCTTCGCCTGGCTTTCTGAGAACCCCTTCGCCTGGCTTTCTGAGAACCCTTCGCCTGGCTTTCTGAGAACCCCTTCGCCTGGCTTTCTGAGAACCCCTTCGCCTGGCTTTCTGAGAACCCCTTCGCCTGGCTTTCTGAGAACCCCTTCGCCTGGTATCCCCTCCATCTGGTATCCTGAGAACCCTTCCATCTGGTATCCTGAGAACCCCTCACCATTACTACATTCCTTAAGGACTCTATTATCCTACTCCTTATTGATCAATCCGTGTATGACATTGGATTCTGGACTCTGACTATTTCTATGCCAGCCGCCTGCCACCGACCTAAGCCTGATTTAACCACTCTCGAGTCATAACCCTTCTGATACCGTGCCTGATCTTCTGTTGTCTTTTTGCCTTCTGTATCTTTTGATCCTCTACCCTCTGTACCAGTAAGTGTGTTCTTTTGTATCTGTTTTCCATTTTATGTTCAGTCAGCTCTGATTTGTGTTCTATTCTTTATTCAGCGTCCAGTACCTGTTCTGTTGGCCCTATTGTGCTATTCAGTGTCCTGTCCTGTCTACCCCTTCTGCTAAGTGTACCCTGTCCTCTGTCTATATTATCCTGCCCATCCAGCTCCTATCTATCGTTATTAGTTATTCAGATTCCCCTTCTTGGTTTACTTTTGTTTATTTAATAAACCTATGTTTTGGATTACAATTACAACCTTCCCTTTCTGCCTCTTCATCTGAGTAACCGCATATTGGGCTCGAATCCTTAACCCCTGCAGTGAGCCGTGACATGTGGTTCCCCCATTTCTTTTACGAACGGGGTAATCTGAGGGTGAATCAATGAACCCCAGTTGATGAAAAATGGATTTGAATCAAGCAGTGTTTTCCCCGGGTAAAGACCTTTCAAGCGAAACATCTTTCATCTATGGAGGTTGATTTTCAAATAACCAATAATGCACTTGTCGTCATCCTTCCGTTTCTTTGGGTATCCTTTATGACGGGGTGCTCCCATGACTTTCTGTCACTTCCAGCATGGCTGCTCCTGACATCTGAGTCTTTAGGACACGTCTCCATGCGAGTGACCAATTGTCACTTTACTCATCTTATCTTTCTAAAATGAGATGAACTTCATAAGAATTGATATACACAACATGTAAATATTTGGGTTAACACTTCATCTATGTGACTTTAGGATCATGGTAAATGGAAATGGGTAATCTTCCCCATTTCTGATTTATTCCATGCTTTCCCTTAGATGCAGCGCGGCATTTATTTTAATTTTAATGCTTTTCATCAAGACAGTGACACATAGATTATTAACCCTTTCAATTCTTGTGAGCCATTAAGTATATCATCCCCCTTTTGTGGGCTTGCTTTCCTAATAGGGGACTGAATAGGATATCGCCCTGTAGAGATATATATATATATATATATATATATATATTTCCTACAAATTTAATTTCTTTGACCGTATTAACGGTTTAAAACCAGTGATTGGATTCGGCCTTCCCACGAGGTTTACTCCTGCAATCATGCAGTTATCGTAGGGATTTATTATAACAGACCCTGTTAATACCTGTTTCTAACCTCCGAGGGCAACTCCATGAACTGGTGTTTAAAATCACTTTACCTGGGGTAGGGAGATTCTCATCCTTACCCACCGTACAGAGAACCTTAGGTTTCTTGTAGGCTAATGCGCAACGGGTAGCTGGCTCTCCATCGGGGCATCTGGCTACGACGATCTCCTGAGAGTCGGTTGCGGTTAACGGCCTGTTTATATCAGAGGGACTAGAAGTAGGCTGAAAAATAGGAGAGTGGTTAACATCCAACAGCAGAAATCCCCCTTTACATACTTTTAGATTCCTTATTAATATGTAGACCTGGGGATTCAATGGTGTCAGGTTGTGCCACCTATGCTATTTCATTCAGTTGTTCCCTCTGATTCAATAACATCTGAGGTGTTATTGATCCTGTGGCCCTTGGGTGGCCACTGGATTTATCCCTAAAGAGTTATCAGGCCGCTGTGCCCATACATACTCGGTGATCTTCACCAATTGTTCAGCTACTTGATATAACCGGTATTCTAATTGGTTTATTCGGTCATTCTGATAATTTCGTTTAAGGTATCTATTTCTGCGGATCCTATTACGCTCGGGCCTAGAATTATTTGATGTGTCAGAATCAGCATTACTACTTCTGTTCTGACGGTGTGATCTGGGCCTGGGGTCTCCTGTCTGACCTCCCCTTCTATTTTCAGGGACTCTAACGCGAGGGGGTGACCTACCTATTTGAGGGGGATCATCACTTTGAGGAGAATCACTAGATTGGGGATACCTATTTCTTTGGGCAGGCCTAGGCCCTTGGGCATATTCCCTGTGACTATTGTGCGGTCGTGGCCATTGCTCATACCTTCTGCAGTCATTGGGTGACCTCTGCTCCCCACTTCTTGGTGGGTGCGGGGCAGGCGTGACCCTGGGGTTCCTATCTGGATTATTCCCTCTTACCACCTCAGCGTATGATTTCCTCCTGGCAACATATACCTGGGAGGCATCCTGATGTTGCTTAGGGGCAACTTGGCTTGTGGTATGGGCCCTTTTATTTGACCTGTGACTCCCATGACTGGTCTCATTAGATGGCTGGACCTGCACTTTTATAGGCCTTGAAGGGATCCCCCTTTCGCCCTGTTTAACATCATCGGCGGGGCTACTTCCAGAATCTACCCCGCTGTCTTTGGCATGCTCTTTTAAATGCGGGCCAGCATCAGGCTTATGGTCAGATGAAACAGTTTCTGTTTGTCTACCCTTTACCTGGGATATGGAGTCTATCCGGGCTTTTAGTACCTCTTTCTTCAAGGTTTTCAGTGAGCATTGAATTTCATCTGTGTCAGTTTCAACACTCTCATCACTGCTTGACACCTCGGACTCGCTTGAAAGCATTATTTCTTGCATATAGCCATACAGTTTCTGCTCTAAATTAGAATATTTCTCTTTAAAACTGTTTAATTCAACACAACTCTCTTTATATACAGCTCGTAAGCTTTGGAGTTGTTCTTGCAGTTTCTGGCTCTGTTCATTTAAAGTAATTATTTCTGTTGTGGCATTCTCAAGTCTGTCTGTTAAATCATTAACATTTTCTACTTTTGCATTTAAGTTAGCGATGGTCTCCATCATGACAACCTTTTGTTTTGTGTTTTGTTTATCCAATGCACAACACAAATACATTATGGAGGGCCATGATTCCATTATAATGCAATTCCTTGTTTCCTTGTCTTTTGTGTTTGTAAACACATCCAAGAATTTACACACATCCCCTTCTTTGTCCCACATATCGTGTACAAGACTTTGGGCGCGGTCTTTGATAGTATCAACAAGCACCATCAGACTGGATTTAATATGCAATGACTCTCTGATATGTTCTACCACTTCACATATTTCAAAACGTCTTGTTACTTTTTTAAGTCTCGATTGAGAGATTGCCTTCTGGCTACCAGTATCTGAATCAGACATGTTTCTGCGCTACAGCAATCAGATAACAATACTTCAAAACAAAGTATCCACAGCCAACAACAAACGTTACTTGATTACCACTGTTTTAATCCAATAGCTTAATCTGCTACTTGACGACCAGCAAGTTTATGTTACTTTCACAAATACTTGATCTGGCGCTCACAACCACTAACTTGCTCTCTTACTTGATAGACAAACTTGATTTTATTGTGAAAAATTACTTTAGCATCACAACAGTGCAACCTCCATTATGTTGGAAAATATACGTCATAATTAATATATCCCTGACCTATTAAAGAAGTCAATAATCTCCAACAACATCAATGCGTTCGGACGCACTTTTTCACGGACAACGCAAAAATTGCGTTAGTCTGACCCTAGCCTTAGGCTAGCATCAGACAAATGCAGTCATCACGTCCGTGTCGCCACACAGTTTAACGTCCGTCGTAACATTGATTTGTGATCAACTGAAGTGTGCGCACACCACGCAGGTGGCAACGGATGCCATTTAGGCCTTGACGAAAAAGTGCTACGACGGACGCCCAGAGTGCGCCGCGTCAGTGTAGCGGCCTGTGTGCTTGATGAAGTGACGTCAGCCGCAGTGCATTTGCGACGTCCATCACATTGTGCTCAGAATATTTTTGGTCTGGCTGACTGTACCTGTCTTTCAATTTTAAATTTGATTCCCATATTTCCCTTTTTTTTCTACATCCGTTAAATAAAACGGACCATGTGGTGTCTACAGTATCTTCCGTCAGTATGTCCTTTCGTTATGCACGCGCGCAGAGTGCACTCAGACTGCGTTCGTCTGACATTAGCCTTAGTCACTCTTTTATCAAGTATATTGCTGTTTTCCATCCAGACCTTTGGCAGTAAAAGTATTCTTTCATTCTAAATCTCACCACTATCCCATAATCATGATAACCTAGATACTAGACACATTGCTAAGGCCTCGTTCACACCAAGAGAGGAGCAGGTGCAGACTAAGCAGAGCAGTTCCAGACCGGATCAAAACTGCGTCCAATGTATCCCAATGGTATTTTCTGCTCCAGTTCACATCGCAGCGTTCAGTTCCACAGCTGGGCCAGAGCAGATGAAAAAACTGCAGCAAGCCCTATTTTACCTGCTCTGGACCTGCTCTGGAACGCATCGAAAATTCTTCAAAAACACAACGCAACGCAATGCAATTCAATGCAAAAAACTAACCATATAGAAAAAAAACTCTATGGTCATCTGTCATGACCTAATCTTCCTTGGTCACTTCCTGTCTGTGGAAAAAGGTGACCTTGTGATCTGGAGAGCAAAGGAATAATCGTGGACAAGTCTTGTGACCCAGATAAATTCATTAGTATGGTGGAAGAGTGCCATGAGCTGTATGACAGCAAGCATTTTCAATACAAGAACAATAGTTAGAAGGCTGATCAGTGGAGGTCAGAATGAAAGGTCAGAGGTAAAAGGAAATTACCTCATAACATTGTTAGCTTCCTGAAAGCAAAAGAAAACCGCTCTGGAACGTGTCAGAAACACGTCTAAAGACTAGCGTGTGTGTGCAGAAACCTGAGCAGATCTGCTCTGCATTTAGTGTGAAAAAGGCCTAAAGGAACACAACCACTAGAGTTGTGCAATTTCTTTTGTTTCGAATCCAAATTCGGAGGAATTTCATCATTTTCGTATTTCAGTAGCATTTACCGGAAACTAAATATTGACCATCAGAAAATTTCAGATTGATCTGAAATTCCAGCGCGATTCAGATCAATTCGAGATTCGGAACAGTTAATTTTTCACTTTTTTATGAGTTATTTTGATTTTTATTGCTTATTTAAGAATGGGAAGTAGATTACTGCCAATAGAATGAAAGGTACTTTACTTATATATTTTTTTATGATTTTTTAGGCATTTTTTGGGTGAAATTGTAGGTTTTCTAACTTTTTTAACCCTTTCACTGCTGAGGCATTTCCCACCTGTGTGCTGAGGTCATTTTTACTGGTTTTGCTCATCATGTTTAACCGCGTTTTGAAGCCTTATTTTATTATATGACCCAGACATATTATATATCGTTCTTTCCGGCAGACTCGGCAGATTCATAATATGTCATTATTATATGTATACGTTATATCCTGTCTGTATATTATAACAAAATATGCAATAAAATTTGAATTTTCAATAATTTACAACGTGTAAAGTTTTTTTTTTACACATTTTAACATGCGATCATTTGCGGTTATATTTTCTATGCTGTGCGCTTGTTAAAAAAATTAGAAATGGTGTCTCGTTACATTATTTTTGGGGAAAATTTCGCTATGTTTAACAAACGCACCCCATACAAAAATCGTTAGTGCAGCATCATTGTTCACATTATAAATTAAATGGGAACAATATTGGTGCTTTAACAAAACAAATAAAAAATAAAAAACTTGTTTATTTTTTTTACAAAACTTTTTACGTGGTCATGTTTGGTATCGTTGGAAAGGCCATGCTCTGGCCGGTCCAACGATATTAAACATTAACCCCTAGCTGCCACGGATCGGGAGATAGGGGGTTCATTGGAACCCCCTATCTCCACCATTGCTGGCAGCTAGGGGTTAACTCCAGGACTGGCGTCATCGTGCTATGCATGATGGCGCTAGTCCTCAGAGGGAGTTCCCGGAGGCTTGGCCGACATCCAAGATGTCGGCCAGCTCCGGGAAAGGATCACGAACCGGCGCTTTTCGGCGCCGAATCGTGATCCGGCCCCCATGGGGTTAATGCCAGGTACCGTTTGGAAGGGCAGGCTGTGCCCTTCCAAACGGTGCCTGATAGTAAGCTCAGGCCACCTCCCTTTCCGGCACCTCCTCCACACACGCGGGGGGGGCCTGAAATAGATGTCATCGCGCCGCCGCAATGACATCTATTGTGCCCACGGCGGTCCCGGAGTGCTGGGCTGACATCAAGGATGTCAGCCCGCACTGGGGGGCACAGCGGTCGGCCGGAATCCGGCCGATCGCTGGGTGCGAAGGGAGGAAGCGCTCAGCGTGTCCTCCGCAGCCAACCCTTCCTGCGGGAGGACGCGCTCAGCGTGGCCTCCGCATCAAAGTGGATAAAGAAACTAGGCTTTTTAACCCATAGGTTTCAATGCAGCATATGAATCCAGACACTGCTGGGAAGCGCCACTCTGCAGTATAATTAATGCAGCATATGAATCCGCACACTGCTGGGAAGCACCTCTCTGCAGTATAATTAATGCAGCATATGAATCCGCACATTGCAGATCGATCCAAATCAATTCTTTTTCGGATCAGTTAGTTTTTCGTTTTTTATGAGTTATAATTAATGCAGCATATGAATCCACGCACTGCTGGGAACTTCCCAGCAGTGTGTGGATTCATATGCTGCATTAATTATACTGCAGAGAGGCGCTTCCCAAGCAGTGTGTGGATTCATATGTTGTATTAATTACGGTATACTGCAGAGAGGCACGTCCCCTCAGTGTGCAGATTCATATGCTGCATTAATTATACTGCAGAGAGGCGCTTCCCAGCAGTGTGTGGATTCATATGCTGCATTAATTATTCTGCAGGGAGGTGCTTCATAGCAGTGTGTGGATTCATATGCTGCATTAATTATACTGCAGAGAGGTGCTGCCCAGCAGTGTCTGGATTCATGTGCTGCATTGAAACCTATGGGTTAAAAAGCCTTGTTTCTTTAAAAAAGTTAGGAAACCTAAAATTTCCCCCAAAAAATGGCTAAAAAATCCTAAACAAAATGAATAAGTAAAGAAACTTTCATTCTATTGGTAGTAATCTACTTCCCACTCTTAAATAACCAATAAAAATGAAATAACTCATAAAAAAGTGAAAACCTAACTGATTGAATCACACGAATTGATCCGAATCGGCGAATCACCCAAATTGATCCGAATCGATCTGAATCACCGAACCGAAACTAAACAAAAAAACTGTCCGAAAGGACCCGAAAAAACATCCCTAATGACCACTAACATCAGGTGTAACTAGATTAATGTGCATTGCAAACAAACCAAATTAGAAAACGCATGCTGCTGTTTTTATTCTCCTTGTTTGAAGAAATTGCATGTAAAAAGGAATAGTAAAATTAGGTGCTTGTCTCCTGTTTCCATTTTGTGGATTTCTCCCATGATACAACATTTACATCTTTCTTATAGTGAGTTTCACTTTACAGCTCTAGTATAGCTTCTACAGTGAAGAGGCAATGGGCTGAAGGAGAAAAAGATAAGGCTGCAGGAGGTCAATTGTGTTGCCTATACTATTTGAGATAAGAGATTGCTGGTGAATGAAATATGACAGGGAGCCTTTTAGACCAGTGGTTCCCAACCGCAATCCTCAAGTACCCGTAACAGGCCAGGTTTTCCAGATATCTGAAGCACAGCACAGGTGATATGATTTGCTGCTCAGTGATTGCAGGATTCAGTCGGCTTTTCTCCAAGGTAATCCATAAAAAATTGGCCTACTTGAGGACTGCAGTTGGGAACCACTGTTTTAGACCATTGCTGCCACGGGGCATGCTATGCCCGCAAGCATAGTATGCTTCACTAGTGTCTATTGGCCTCCTCTGGCCCCACCCATTAGCTTGAGCGTGCTGCGTGCCATTTTCTGCTGCGGGATAGACTGGTACAGGCCACACACCCCCAGTAGCCAATAACGCACGCTTTGCATCCACTGTGTAGGTGGACTGAAGGAGGGGCCCGTTGCATTAGCCGGCTAATAGGGCATACTAGTAGGCCCCGGCAAGGGTTACAGCCCTCCTTCTGGGCCCCACCTGCCTGGCATGAAAGGGTTAATCTACCCCTGGTGATGTTCTTTGGATGCATCCCACACACAATACAAGCTTTATGAGTCAGTTTTTTGGACTCCTGACCCATTCACTCCATTCTATGGTTAATGCCACAGAGTGAGGAGCAAGTGATATAAAGACACGGTGTAACGTTGGGGGCTTCCAGCTCTACCTGTGTGCTTGAGGACAGCAAGTCTGATGCTGCTCGCTGACCACTGCCCGGTTTAAATGGAGACAGGCAGGGAGGTGATTGCATGAGGTGTGGCTTGAGTGGGGGGCGTGGTCTGGTGAAGGTCTTTAAAAACCCTCAGTATAGTTTCATAAGTTGCCAGATCGTGGTTATCCATACCTGAGCGCCTTGTACCTGACTGCTAAATTGATTTAACCTGTTATTGACCTCTGCTTGTGTTCTGACCATTCTGCCTTCTGTTGCCCTAGACTATTTTCTTGTACTACGCTACTGCTCTGATACCGACCCGGCTATTCCATTTGACCATTCTGAACTCTGTATTCCTGATTCTGGCTCGGCTGACTCCTCTCCGTATTGTTAACCCTTTTCTGTCTAGCTAGTTTACCTGGCCAATTCTAAGGACCAGACAGATAGGGATCATTCACAGCTACACTGTTGGTAGCTTCTGAGTTTTGTGGAGTGTTGGGGGTTAAGTACTGCGTGGTGGGATCCGGGAACCGTGACACACGGGGGGGGGGCAGGTTACAGCAAAACATAGCACAATATGAATACACCCAGTGACACATATAGAGTGAAATATAACTAAATATACATGAGAAAAACAAAGCACATGTAAGATATTAACATAGAATAAACAAAATAAGAACTTTTTTTGGTGGTATTGGCCCTTTAAGGACCAGTAGAAAGACAGGCATGGGTGCACATGGATCACCCCAAAAATTTAGCATCAGGTTTATGGGGGGTATTAGGGGATGCTAATTGATTTAGCAAAAGCCGAATTGGTTAGCTTTTAGGTGTCGCTAATATTTTGGCTTGCACATCCCTGCGGTAATTAGCGCTAACACTTTGTAATACCTTACTTATCTTAACGCTAATTACAGATTGTGCTCCCCATGTTAAGTATAGGATGCATAAAGTACACTAAGCTCGCACAAGCTAGCGTAATCACCGATGTGATAAGTGATTTTTTTTTAAAGGTTTAAGGCTGGGGTCAGACCAGCGCACTTTTAACGTGCGTTCTGGCGCACATAATTACGGCCGCACTAGCAGCAAATGACGGGCAATGACGGCCAATATACGAAGTACGGTCGCACGAAAGTCCGGCCGTGCAACGCAAGTGGAAAACGAACGCATTTTTTCGAGAACGCCGAACCGCTAGTACGGACGTACAGAGTGCGCAGCTGCGGCATAGCGGCGTGTTTGCATGATTAGGAGACATCAGACGCTGCTAATGTCTGGCCAACATAACGTCCAGACGCAAGAAGTGTTTTATTGACGATCCGTAAAAAATCACGCACGAACATGCGCATCGTATGACCGTTTTCGCGAATTCCGTGAAAAAATACGTCAATTCGTTCGGACGCACTTTTTTACGTTCGCGTGTAAAAATGCTTTCGTTTGACCCTAGCCTTACATTAGGAATTTAATATGGGGGCATGCGTGAAAGTCACTTATCCTGGCGCTAACGCTTACACATCTGAATGCTACCGTTAGGTTTCACAAGGGAATAGTGCCCCAGATGTTTTTTAACCTCTTCACTGCTGATCCATTACTCCTGTGTACTGAGCTAATTTTTACCGGTTTTGCTCATTATGTTTAAACGTGGTTTGAAGTCATGTATTATTATACGACCCAGACAAATTATACAGTATATCCTTTTTTCGGCAGATTCATAATATATCATTCTTATATGTATACGTCATGTCCTGACAGAATGCTATAATAAAAAATGGGAATTTTCATTAAAATTTCAATCATCTACAGCGTGTAAAGTAATTTTTTTCACATTTTATCATCTGAGCCTTTATAGTTATATATTCTATGGGGTAGGGTTATTAAAAAAATTTGAAATGGGAACCCGTTACTGTATTTTTCTGAGAAATTACATGATTTTAGCTAATACTCCCCCCAAAAAAAATCGTTAGTGCAGCATCATTGTTCACATTATAATTGAAATGTGAAAAATAGTGCTGCATTAATAAAAAAACAAGATTTTTTTAAAATATTATTTTTATTATTTAACATGGTCATGTTTGGTATCATTGGAAAGGCCATGCTCTGGCCTTTCCAATTATACTGCACATTAACCTCTAGCTTCCAAAAGATCCACCTATCTGTTCCATAGGTATTTCCATAGGAAATCCCTGGATAGTTAGGGGTTAATTCTCACACTGACATCATCGCAACAATGGAAGATGTCAGCCAGCTCCGGGAGAGGTCCGCAATTCGGCACCGAATGGTGCCGGATCATGGACCGGTACCTCAGGGGATAAAGTGAGGCATCGATGGAAAAGGCAGACTCTGCCCTTCCCAGCAGTGCCTCTCTTTTACTTTAATCACCTCCCAATCAGGGGGGACAAGGATCCAAAGGACCCGCCCTCCTTTCAGGCGCTCTTCTGGCATCGCAATGAAGTCAGTGCGCCGGGAGGTGGTATAAAAGTGGGGTCTGACTTCAAGGAAGTCAGACCATCGCATGACCCCAGAGGGAGAGGTAAGTGTCAGAATGAAGTGTGGGGACCGTCTTCAGCATACTCCCCATGACGTTTCCCACACGTCTTACGCAGTGATGGGTTTAAACTAAATGTTCCATGATTCCAAGTTACTCATTAAGTTGAAAGTTCCAGAGTCTTGTGGAAATGTAATTTCAAAACATTTGTAGGGCCAAAGGTGATCATCTCTGCTGTAAGGAAATGCTGCCAATCCTTGTGCCATATTTTATTAATTTTATTTTCTATTCATTTATCTTTTGTTTTCTTTTGCCTTTAATAGTTTTGAGGTTTTTTTTTATATACCCCCTTTTTTATAGGTCTGCTCAATGTATTTCATATTTCATATTTTCATCTTAATAATATTCCCCTAAAATAGGTTTGGTTCATTATTTGAATAGGTTTGGACCCTTCCTTAAATAAGGTAATGGGGTAGGCTGGGTCTAGGTCCACCTTTTAGTCCGGGCTAAGGCTAGGGACAAACAAAAGCATTTTTCCCCGCCAACGTCAAAAAGTGCGTCCGAACGCATTGACGTATTTTTTCACGGAATGCGCAAAAACGGTCAGACGACGCGCATTTTCGTGCGTGATTTATTACGGATCGTCAGTAAAAAACGTTTTTGCGTCTGGACGTTATGTTGGCTGGACATTAGCAGCATCTGACATCTCCTAATCACGCACAGTCACCGCTATGCCGCCGCAGCGCACTCTGTACGTCAGTACTAGCGGTTCTGCGTTCAAGAAAATGCGTTCAAATTCCACTTGCGTTGCCGGCCGGACTTTTGTGCGGCCGTACTTCGAATATTGGCTGTCATTCCCCTTCATTTGCTGCTACTGCGGCCGTAATTAAGTGCACCAGAACGCACGTTAAAAGTGCGCTGGTCTGACCCCAGCCTAAGTGGCGCTCGTGAGTTAATCTATTACGGAGATTTCACTTATTGTAAGGTGGACCACAGGTGCGGTTCAATCCAGAGATCGTTTGCGTCTCAGGCTGAGACGCAAACTATGCTACATTACATGGAAACTCTATACTTCCGGTGGTTTGACACGTCACTTCCCGTATCCCAGGAAGATGACGCGGTTGCCGCATTCCGGAAGTGGTTGGATTGGCGGATTCCGCAATCACCTGCCAGCGATTCGCTTTGATCGGGGGATCCTGCGATCATCTGCTAGCGATTCACTTTAATTGGGGACCAAATTTGTATTTAAAATCTGTTTGTAGACACAGTATGTAATGTCATTTTTGCGAATGATGAAGCCTGTTGATCAGGCGAAACGTGTTTGGCCTGCTTTATTTCATTTTATTCATAAATAAATATTGGTTTTCCACTTTTTATTGCCTATTTTTATATACTGGTGGATATACTTGAATTCCTCAAGCTGCACACACGCTAAGGAAGAATCCTGTTTGGACCGTGTTGGGGTAAACAGGTGACCCTATAATACTTGCAATGCCTTCATTTGAGAGCTGGCAGCTCTCATTCTGTGTGAGTACTAAGAAATACATTTGGTACAATTTCTGTATGGTACAATATTGCACCATATATTTTCTATGCTCTTTTTTGAGGTATCTCGATATAAGAATTGCCACACTGCTGATGCACCCACGTTGTCCATCAGGGCCTAACATCTACATCAGAAGGACATTTCATTTCTCCTTGGTTTGAATAGGTGTTCTGTGAAGTGCTGACCCACATCCTTCTCTTCTTTTTTGTGGGCTGATTAGTGCCAGGTCGTGACCTGGCAACTAAGGGGTTAACCCCATACATCGCTGGAAAGGTCAGGCTGTGACCTTTCCAGCGATGCTGGCCACAGCCTCCTAGCCCCTGGCAATGGGGAGATAGAGGGATCTGAAGAATCCCACCGTCCCCTTCAGGCGCTTCCCCTGCTCTGGCGGGGGGGGGGCGCCTGAAACTGGCGTCATCGCGCCTAACGCGATGACGTCAGTGCGCCGGGAGGCTATAAAAATGCAAAGCAGGCTTCATGGAAGCCAGATCTGCTCGGAAGCCGCCAGGGAGGTGAGTATACTTTGCGGCTGGGCTCCGGACGTCAAGGATGTTCCATACCGTCCTGCGGCGTTAAAGCCCGCCAAATGCAGGACGGCATGGAACGTCCTGCATCCTTAAGGGGTTAAAAAAAGATGTAACGTTTTTACATTGAATCCTATGGGATTCACCTGTTTAAACCTGGTGAACTGAAACACTGAACAGCAGGCCATTTTGATGGAATTTCGGTGCAGTTCGGCATTCTGTGAATGGAAGACACAATAGTCATCTATGGGGCAATTCTGTTGCCACCAAACACTGTCAAATTGTGGCGAACTCTACCGTACTTTGCTGTCAATTCACCTGTATTTGGCGAATTGATAGCCTAGTGAATACACAAAGTGGCCTGACATTGCACCGTATGGTGAAATTCACCATCCGGTGCAATTCAGGGACAATTTGGAGGTTAGTGAGGTAATCTCTTTAGTCATCTCCTCCCTCCTAGGATAACTCATTTTAAAACAGTGGTTATTATAACAAACTAAGTAATAATACATTGCAGTCTATGATCTACTAGCTTTTGCCCGCGGCTTCGCTTGCGTGGATTTTAGGATTTGTTAAAATAGTTTTTTAAAAGAATCTTGAGGTTTTTTTGGTAGGACCCCCCTTTCCCCCCACTTGGGATTTTTGGAAAATTGGAAAACACGTATTTTTTTATTTTTCAAGAAGAATGTAAGTGCCAAATTTCACACCTGTAACATCTTTGGTGTTTGAAATATAGGTATACTAATAAAAGTATTCACATCCCTTTCCCCCACCCCCCTTAAATGGATTTTTGGAAAATGGTAAAACATGGGGTTTTTTTGCACGAAGATTGTAAATATCAAATTTCACACCTGTAACATTATTGGTTTTTGAAATATAGGTATAGTGATAAAGGTATTAATCCCCCTTTTTGCCCCCCCCAAGGAATTTTCAGAACATGGTAAAATACATGTTGTTTTATTTTTCAAGATGAATCCAAATACCAATTTTCACGTCTGTAACATCTTCTGTTTTGGAGATACAGGTATCCTGGTTAAAATATTTAAAATATTCAACCCCCTTTTTTCGCCCCCCCCCAGTTGAATTTTTGAAAAACGGTAAAATACGTGTTTTTTTATTTTTTCAAGAAGAATCTAAATACCGATTTTCACATCTGTAACATCTTCTGTTTTTGAGATATAGGTATCGTGTTTAAAATATTTAACCCCTTTTTCACCCCCTTAGGGGCGGAGTTTCCAAAAATCCTTCCTTAGTGGGCGCCTACATCATAAAAACAGTGCACCTTCAAAATGTCACGGTTCTAGGTTAAACGGTTTCAGCTGGGCGTTGATGAGTCAGTCAGTCAGTCAATCAGTCAGTCAGTCAGTCAGGACTTTCGCGTTTATATACAGTATATAGATTAGTTGAGAAACCACACATTATATACTACCATGACAATTTGATTATAATGCAGAAATAGTGACCTTCACTTCTTGCATTTGTTCACAAGGACATTGAATTGATGATAAAGAAAACCAGAAAAAATACTAGTCTCCACTAACACTATTCTCTTATATGTACATTACAAAGGTTAGGAAATAGCATGTCGATGATACCATAAAACTGGACTACAGATACCAGATCTCATAAAAGTTATGAATACACATTTATCTAGCCTCAAGAAGAGCCAGGCCTCTGTACTTTATTCATATTATGCTACTTTATACTACATACTAGGGGCCAAATTACATACTTGACGCTAACGTTAGCGCTCACTTGCTAAGGGTTCTTTTAAATAAGTTCCTTACCTAATCTATCAGATCACACACACACACACCTAATTGTTATCTAAACTACAGCTGCATTCTATCCTAGATAGCTGGAGGTGCAGTTTGTCCCCAGCCCCCCTTACCCTAACAAGATATATATTTTTTTATATAAAATGATCTGATTGTGCATAGGACACAATACAAACTGGCAATTATACCACACAAAGGGGGCACTGCAAAGTGTCAGGAAAAAGAGAGATTAAACAAAATATAGAGACCAACTGGAGATTTTTTTAACCCCTGGGTGAAGCTGAGAGATCAGTTTTAGCGCCAGAAAGCAAGGGAACGCACTCAACAATGGCAGTGAAGATCGCACAAAAGACACAAATTGCTCTGTGTCGCTCTGCTTAAACCGCAATAGCCCAAGTGACAGAAAACTGTTATGCCAGTGGTATTTATACCTAAAATACCCCCATGGTGATGACATGACCCTCCTAGCCTTCATTGGACAACTGTCTGTTACACGATAAAACTTACTGGTTGTAAAGCAACTCAATCAAGGATTGAAGCATGAGCCGATTGGTCACAGACTGAAGACAAATGCAGAACTGTGATTGGCCAAGCACTGTTAACTTCTTCAAACCAAGAAATGCAGTGATTGGTTCAGGCTACTGTTAATCTTTCCACCTCTGTGAAACATCATAATGAAACAAATTTGTTATAACAAATCGATCTGAATCTATTTATTATATACCATTTCATTTCGGATGCAATCCATTTGGGATGATGATTTGTAATTTTGGAAGAACTTCCAAAATACGAATCAACGGAATTTTGGACTAATTTTGATTTGTTACGAAAAACAAACCGCACACGTCTAGTGTTCACCTTACCTACCATGTATAATGGTGATGCTTTCAGTTCTCGCTTCAGTGTTGTGCAGTACTTATCGCTCTGTGCAAACTGTATTTTCATGCTCCTTTTACAATGCAGTTACTTACCTCTTCTCGGCGCTTGTACCACAACCCACAGCAGCCTGCCCCAAACTAGGAACTTCCCGACTATGCCACTTCGTTAACCACATTGTACTGAGCATCTGAGCATCCTTGTCTTCACTCCACCTGAGTTCCTTGCACTATTGCGACAAATCCTGTGACACAAATAATATTTCTGTTTTAGTTTTAATCTCCAAGATATTTGGTAATACTTTACTTTCAATAAATTTGCATTTGATAGCAAGGACCCTGTTATAAATGTGATGTAATGCTTCATGACTAATCCATTTAGCATACAAACTGCAAAGCTTTCTTTCATTGATAAACAGAGAGATGCCCTTATGTGTTTTGCATTTCCATGCATCTATAAATACCAAGAATGTTTTTCTTTTTTTAGTAAGCTGTTGATAAATGCAACTTGCTGATAAAGAGTAGAAAGGACACTTTTGTGTTGTATTTATACTAAGGGAACTAATCTATATTCCTCAGTGCTATTATGATCTTATAATCTATTCCCAGCTTGCTGTACATTAATTAGTTGGATTTTGTCTTAATTTTGATATATTTATTTAACAAGTATTAAAATAGGATAGAATATGTTGGATGCTAAATAAATGGATGAACAGTATGCGGACTGAATAAGCATCATGCCAAGGAGACGCTATGACAGAACCCCTGAGGGGCTAAGTATGGCAAGTGTGAAGAATTCCCGCCAGATAACATCATAACATCAAACTGTATTGTGCTTTTCTGCTTATAAATATTGCCAATATAAATGTGCTTTGAAAAATAATATAAAATCTGTATGAAACATATCCCAAGTGGTTAAATTTTAACAAACACAGTGCAAAGTACAGTATGATCCACTAATCATACAATAAAAACATTTTATTCTTAATCTTCTGCTTAACTAGTTCATTGCCACAAATAAAAAGCCTTCATCAGTCAATTGCTTGTCAAGTTTAGTTCTCCTCATCTGTGACAACTATGTGCTTAGAAAACAAAAGATGTAATAACATGTGAATCCATTCATGAAATACAGAGATTTGTGTAACTTGTAGTTCTAAGTAGGTAAATGGATGTGTTCACTAAAGACTGACAGGGTTATTCAGAGAAAGGTGAAAACCAGGAGAACTGGCAGGAGAAGAGAACAATCTAGTCCAAATAGCCGATTTGGAAAGTGAGATAAATGGGAGAACTTTTCTGGTTAGGCTATTTTGACCTAGAGTTTTCACTTCTCCAGTCATTCTCCTGACTTTCACCTTTCTCTGGATAACCCTGTGAGATTTGGCAATGAAAAGCACAACACAAGACCCACAGGTCTATTCATAGAAAGGTGAAACTCAGGAGAATGACATGGAGAAGTGAAAATTTTAGGTCAAAATAGCCAAACCAGAAAAATTCTCCCATTTACCTCACTTTCCAAATCAGCTATTTGGTCTAGATTGTTCTCTTCTCCTGCCAGTTCTCCTGGTTTTCAACTTTCTCTGAATAACCCTGCCAGTGTTTGTTCTTAGTATGACTTGTGAGTCCTCTCCAACTAACACCAGCACTCCTGAGATAGTGGTAACTCGGATCTTCAATGGCATCATCAGGTGCCCAATATAGAGTTATCTCGATCTGCAGCTGTGCAGGAAAAAAACAAATTAAATTTGTTTGTTGCAAACAAGTTTCATTTGCTTTTGGGCTGCCAAATGTGTTCCCAAAGTTTAGTCCATGATCAAAGTGCTAAAACTGCAAAAAAAAACAAAAAACGACAATGTCCTTATCCGACATTTAGCAACCCATAGAGGGAGCCACAAGCTACAATTTTAACTGCAGTAACCATTTTTGCCAGTAGAAGGCACCATCTGCCTGCCAAATAAATGATTAGAGTACAGAATACATTGACTATATATCCAAATATTTCTTACTGTCACGATCTTGGTATATGAGAAGAGCGTGCGATCCCAATATGCAGCTGATAAACAAGCTGAGCCATGTAGATGAGATACAATGGTGGTTTAGTGTAGTCATACACGTAAGCAGCAGTATGGATGTAAGGGATGAGGCAAAAAAGGAGTTGCCTGAAGGGGTATCGTAGGTAGGGAAGAACTAGACACAGGGAGACAGTGGGTAACACAACAGGAGACTAGCACTGGTAGTGAACATGCTAATCTTACCTTACAAGTATGTAAATAGGGTTTGATATGCTAACGATTGCTTTTCAATGTATTACAATGCAAAAATTGGATTTACTCGACTTTGCTAGTGAAAGGATTAAAATACTGAATAAGTATAAGAACAACCAGGAATGAAAAAATTTGAAATAAAAATGGTAGCACACTTCAGTACTATTAAAGGTAGACTGAATGTGGACTCTGGCTTTTTAACCCATTATTATAATCTGATTTAATATTTGCATTCTTTCATAAAACTATCTAATCTTTTGAATTTGGTGGCTGGAGTGCCCTCTTCCTGGTTAGCTGTGTTTTATTTTGTCTTGAGAAGCACCCGCCCTCTCTGCTTAGCAAAGGTTGAGTGCTGCCCTTGTGGTGTGTTCTGTATGAAAGGGACTGACAGCCCTTGGCAAACACCCCTCCCTGTCACAGGTGCTCCACCTTCAGGCTCTACTTAACCTTGAATCACAGGGAGCTCAAGTAGGGATTCCGTCCTCAGTGAGTTAATCACATAATAACCATCATTAGGTTATTTACAGTAGGACCTGTCAAAGGTGGAATACATTTGCCCTCATCAGCAGGTGATAGAATGTAAATGGTTGCTATTGATGCTTAACCTTGCTGATGAGGGCAAATAAGCCTGAAACGGCTGTACAGGAGTGATTGTGACTGGTTGTATAACCTGGCCTTTGCAAAAAAAAAGCCTTCTAGTATGGCATGACATTGGGCAAGGAGGGTTCTGTGTCATTACAGAGCCTGGATGCAAAATAGAGAGAAGTTGTGTACTTCATTTGCATATTCTACCCAGAATTATTTTCTGCAGATGGGGAATGTAGCACATGAGCTCTGTAAGCAGTTTTCTGAATTGCTGGGATATGTAAATGTCCACTGCAACTGTAAACTTTATTATTTGCTGTGTGGTGGCTTTTAATTTCACTTTTTTGTCCTCCACCACGACCTAAAAGGTATAAAATATAATTCCATTAACGCTATCTATTTATACTTATTATATATATATATAGCAGTGTTTCCCATCCCTGTTCTCAAGTACCCCTAACAAGACCTTGGGTGGCAGTAAAATTCCTCATAGAGCATTAATGGTTAATCTAGTCAGAGAATGCTGAACTGCACCAAAATTCCCATTTTTTTTTGGTGCTTCAGTTTGACAAATTTAAACAGGCGAATCACAGAGGTTTCAATGTAAAAAAAATACTGCTTTTATAATTTTTTTATTCAGCCGTTTATTCTTTTCATTTGCAGCAAGTCTTTATTTATTTTTTGGATTTTTGAGGATTTTATAGGCGACATTTTTAATAACCAATTTTATTAAATGTCTTTTTTTTTTACTCTGTAACAGACCATTATATAATTTTTATAGCACCTTTTTTATTATTTCCATGCAATTTGTTTTGTTTTGAACGCCTTTTTATTTTCCTTTACCCTTAGTTCAGCGACGTTCGGCAGTTAATCATAGGCAATTGGCAGATCGCCGGATACGTTTGGTTTGCAGCTGCGTTCATTGGTCTGTTTGGCAGATCGTCGGCTGCGTTCTGGAGCTGAGGTTGGCGGGTTGATCGGCGGCGTTCGGCAGATCCCTTTACCGCAGGATCCCCGAAGTGCGCCAAATGCTGAATTCACCACAGGTTTGGGAATTGAACTCAAAGTGCTCTGAACGAGAGCGCACTGAAATTTCTGTGCTGTCCGAATAACCACTTAAATCAGGGCTAGAGGAAAAAGTGCAGAATTTTTTACTGATTCATTGTTATTATATAGACGTAAATTCATATTTTACGGATTAGCACAATAGGCTAAACATAACTACTGACAAATTTAAGCTAAATGTGTCTTTGGGATATAATTCTTTAAAGCTTTTTGATGCATTTTGTTATTTACTTTGGACACCCTGATCTTTAAGCAATGCTGTTTTTACCTTTTTGATAAGTATGTCTAGTCCCACTACGTGGTATTAAAGATATAAATGTGCAATCAATGGAAGCTGTCTCAGTAGGAATGCTGAGCACAATGTATCTTTGTTGCTTGCATTGCACACCATGGTTTCAGAGACTGCATAAAGAATTCATTACAGCAACAATTGTCATAGCCTTTTCAAATCTTCATATTTATTTACAGAAGTCTTTCAATAAACTTAACTTCCCAAGAAATGCATACGGAGAACACTGGGATCTGTGTTCTGGAGAACTATTACACAAACATAATTAATTCAGTTAAATGTAGCAGCATTAGTTTCTTCATTGCCAGGTGTTCAAGTCAGAGACTTGTCACTTAAAATCAACAACTGTATTTTTTTTATTCTCTCCTTAATTACATTTACTTCATGCAATTTAAATAATTTGTTTAAAATGTTGAGGTAATTTAATCTCATCCAAACACAACATTTACATCCAGGTTAGTAATTTACAGAGGAACACAAAGCAGTCACTTTTTTTCTGAGTTACGAGTATGATTGATAGGATAATCTCAGGTTTTGGCCGGAATCTGATGCTAACACTGCATATTGAGTAACACACTTGAATCATGGTTAAAGAATTTAGCATCTGGCAAAGAATCAAAAACGGAATACAAATTCAATGTTATAGCCATTGATACACATGCGTGAGCATGAGAGAAGAAGTTGCAGAAAAGTTTATAGGAGCCAGTTTCTACCAAAATATGTATAACTTTATTTACCTCTGTGGCAACATGACTTGTAAACCGTAGATCAAAAACAAAAATCAGCCATAGCTTATTGGAAATTAAAGTAATAATTATTCAAACTCTGAAATATAAAATGTAACACTAATAAAATCTGATAAGCATTAAAACCAACAAAAATCAAACCAATACATTTTGACTGGACTCTTCGATCACAGCTAGAGAGGTGCAGGTATCCACAAATTTAGCTAATATTGGCAATTGCTTAAAGATGTACATTCACGCATTAATTTATCATTCAAAGATCACGGCTTGCAATAAAGTAAAATTAAATTAAATTAAATTCAGAATATCCTCTCACTTATATGTATTTGCTGCAATCACCGGCTAGTACAGGGTTAAGTTAGTTTATTTCCAAATCATGATTTAAAATGGTAAGTCAGATGTAAATTTAACCAGAAGTGATATACAATGTACCAAAGCCATGGAAGTCTGTAGAATTGGCAAATTTACAACAGCTTTGCTTAAGTTTACACATGACTTGGAATATAGACCAGAGTTTATTATGACATCATACTGCTATTGGTAAAATAAACCAGCATGTTCAGCGTGCTGACATCATCTGCTCTCAGATTGCTTGCAATAGAGACCATCCTGGGAGATGGCAACTGATAGATTGGTTCTGTGTGTGCACAGCTCCAATCCACTGTTCTGCATAGATGCTATGGAATGTGCGTACAAAGTATGCAAATTCTAGGTGATGTGCAATTTGTGCATCGTTTGCAATGAAACTTGCGTAGGTACCCAAATTGCGTAAAAAAGCTGGAAGGACTTCTGCATTTAGAAAACCCTGCGCTGACAAGGAAGAGCAGTGCGTGCAGATGGTGGAAAGGTGAATATTTACAGCTAAAATAAAAATTATAGAAAAAATTGGTCAGTTACTGTTATCCTTTTTTATTTAAGAGCAAAGAGGGGGGTGGATAAAACTGCATTAGAGTGCACCTTTAAGTAATTAATCAATGAAGGATTACATTTTACATTTTAGTATTATTTTTGCCAATGTGCACCTGTGTATTAGGAAATCATGTCAAACTCCTCTGTCTCAGCTTGGATCTGCTTACAGCAAATATATGCTATTTATAATAGCTCAATGGGTGCACATTTTGTAGTTTCTGTATTATTACTATTTTATTATTATTCATTTATTTATATAGTGCCAGCATATACCACAGCGCTGAACAATGGGCACAATATCAACAGGGTTACAAGACATTGAGACTAAACAATGTTTGGACAAACCAGTACAGAAGGAAACAAAGGCTCTCTTCCCTTGGGAACTTACAATCTAGAAGGGTTGGGGTGGAAACAGGAGGAGAGGACTGCAAGGTAAAAGGGTGATAAACTGGTTGGGGCAGTGAGCTGTCTTAGTGAGTTGGGTGGTAGGCTTCTCTAAATAGGAATGTCTTAAGGGAGCTTTTGAAGGAAGAGAAACTGTGCGGAAAGTCTGACAGTATGAGGTAGAGCGTTCCAGAGGACGGGGGCTGTGCGTGAGAAATCCTGCAGTCTATCATGGGAAGAAGTGATGAGGGGAGAAGCTAGTCACAAGTCATTGTGTGACCTTAGGGAGCAGGTTGGGGTCTATTTGGTGATTAGTGAAGACAGATAGTGGGGAGCTGCGTTAGTGAGAGTTTTGTAGGTCAGGGTAAGAATTTTGAATTTAATTCTACAGTGGATGGGGAGCCAAAGCCAGTGAAGGGACTAAGAGAGGAGCGACAGAGAAAGAGTGGCGGGTGAGATGGATGAGCCTGGTAGGGGCATTCAGAATGGATTGAAGTGGGGAGAGGCGGGAGAGAGGTAGATCAGCTAGAATATTATTATAATAGTCCAGTCGGGAGACTACAAGGTTATAACAGTAGCCCACAAGGGCAAAGAGTGAATGATTGGCGCTGATATTACAATATAGATATTAACAATTGTGTGCTGCTTCAAACACCCTTGTGCACCCCACACACGAAATAAAGATCAAACAACAGTCGGACATCAGTCCCGTATGAGCGCACGTTTTGATACCAATAATGTTCCACACCTATCAGTGATATATAAAACACTTATCTGGTAATGCTTTCCCCAGAAAATGTAGCTATCAGGGGTTCAAATCCTGCAGTATAAGGACATAAATACAAAACACATAGTGCAATATTGTTGGTACAAAGAAAATAGATGAGGGTTTTACAAATTTCCACTCACAGAGGGGGAGCCTCAATCTGGCTCAGGTGGCAGGCCTTCTGACCTCTTATGAGGGGGGTCACACCCAACTCTTAGAGTCTTCAAATGTCTTCACTTCACCTATCATCTCGACATTTCACTTGGAGGTGGAGAAAAAGAGAACTTCCATTGCGCAAATATATTCTTTAGTTTGAATATAATTAAACGAGCAGATATATACTCACAATTTTCTGAGCCTCTACAATTAGTGGCTCAGTATGAAAGCATCAGGTATATCCCAGATCAGAGTAGGGTATCTTGCCTCCGTTATCCCCTCCAGGGTATAGCTACCCCCGTTGAGTAATGAGGTCAAATTCACCAAAGGAATGATCAATAGCTTTAAAATGATTTAATATTTAAAATATAAAAGTAATAAAATGGGTAAACATTTCAGATACGCGTTTCGTCTGCCAAATGCTGCAGACTTCCTCAGTCTGTAATGTTCACAACGTCAATGCATCTTTATATATAGTTACATAGTTATATAGGCTGAAAAAAGACATGCGTCCATCGGGTTCAGCCTCTCCCACATAACCTACTGCTGTTGATCCAAAAGAAGGCAAAAAACCCAGTCTGAAATGCTTGCCAATATGCAACATACTGGGAAAAAATTCCTTCTTGACCCCAGAATGGCAGTCAGATTTCTCCTTGGATCAAGAAGCTTTTACCCACATATTAAATATTATAACCCTTAATATTCTGTGTCTGCAGGAAGTCATCCAGTCGTTTTTTAAAAGTCTGTACAGACTCTGACCCAACCACCTCAACAGGCAGAGAATTGCACAGCTTTATTGTTCTCAACGTAAAATAACCCTTCCTATGCTTTAAGCTAAATTTTCTTTCTTCCAGTCTAAATGGATGACCTTGTCCTATGTATAGTCCTGTTAATGAATAGGTTATCAGACAATGGTTGATAATGGCCCCGTTTATATTTATATAAGGTTATCAGATCCCCTCTAAGGCGCCGTTTCTCTAAACTAAACAGGTTTAAGCTTGTTAGTCTTGCCTCATAACTTAACCCTTCCATTCCCCTTATTAATTTAGTTGCCCGTCTCTGCACTTTTTCTAGCGCTATAATATCTTTTTTTAAGACCGGTGCCCAAAATTGCACGGCATATTCAAGGTGCGGCCTGACCATTGATTTATATAGAGGCAAAATTATGTTTTCATCCCGTGAGTGAACTCCCCTTTTAATGCATGCCAATACTTTGCTGGCCTTGGCGGCTGCTGTTTGACATTGCACATTGTTACTTAGTTTGAAGTCTATGATTATTCCCAAATCCTTCTCCCGCTTGGATTTCCCTAACTCTGTACCATTTAGGGTATAAATTACTTGTGTGTTCTTCACTCCAAAGTGCATAACTTTGCATTTATCTACATTAAATGTCATCTGCCATTTAAGTGCCCAGTCCCCCAATCTATCTAAATCCCTCTGCAGCGAAGTAACATCCTGCTCACATTGTATTACTTTTCCTAGTTTTGTGTCATCTGCAAACACTGATACATGACTTTCAATGCCTATCTCAAGGTCATTTATAAATAAATTGAATAGTATTGGTCCTATAACAGACCCCTGAGGGACACCACTTACCACTGGTGTCCATCTTGAAAATGTACCATTTATGACCACTCTCTGTACCCTATCTTTTAGCCAGTTTTCTATCCAAGAACAAGTATTTTCATCTAGACCAATTTTTCTTAATTTAAATAGTAACCTTTTGTGTGGAACTGTGTCGAAAGCTTTGGCAAAATCTAAGTAAATCACATCCACTGCAACCCCCTGATCTATACTTCTACTTACTTTCTCATAGAACGTAATTAGGTTAGTCTGACATGATCTGTGTTTCATGAAACCATGCTGATTTTTGCCAATAACATTATACCTCCCAATAAATTCCTGAATATTATCCCTTAGTAACCCCTCAAATACTTTCCCAGCCACAGATGTTAAGCTCACAGGTCTATAATTCCCAGGCACAAATTTTAAACCTTTCTTAAATATAGGGACCACGTCAGCTTTTCTCCAATCCTCTGGTACTATTCCTGAAAGAAAAGAATCTTGAAAGATTAAGAACAGAGGTTTACATAGTTCAACACATAGCTCTCTCAGTACTCGCGGGTGAATTCCATCTGGCCCTGGGGCTTTATTCACATTCACATTGTTTAATTTCTGCAAAACCTTGTCCTGAGTCAACCAGTCACTTTGTATTAGTAAGTTTTTATTAATGAATTGCATGTCTCCTGTTATAGGTTTCTCTTTGATAAATACTGAAGAAAAATAATCATTTCAAATTTCTGCCTTATCCTGATCTTCAGTTAACAATAACCCTGACTCAGATTTTAGTGAACCTACATTTTCACTCTTGGGTTTTTTAGAATTTATGTACCTAAAGAATCTTATAGGGTTGGTCTTGCTCTCTTTGGCTATTTCTTTTTCATTTTCTAGTTTAGCCCATCTAATCGCATTTTTACATACTTTATGGGCTGCCCTATATGCTTTATAGGATGCCTCAGATTTAAAAGCTTTAACCCCTTAGTGACCGGGCGGTTTTACACAAATCCGTCTTTTAGTGACCGCTGCTGTTTTTACGTTTCTGCTCTGTTAGTGTTTAGGTCAAATTTTCCTCTTACTCGTTTATTCAACCCACACATAATATACACCCTTTTTCCCGCCATTAAATGGACTTTCTAGAAATACCATTATTTCCATCATATCGAATAATTTACTATAAAAACAAATATGAAATATGAGGAAAAAAATGGTAAAAACACACTTTTTTGTAATTTAATCCCCAAAATCTACAACCACCCAAAACGACCCCAGCTAAATAGGTTTAAAATTTTGTCCCGAGACTAGAAATACCCAATTTTTACATGCGTTTGCTTTTTAACCCCTTCACTGCTGAGACAGTTCACCTATGTGCGCTGCGCTCATTCTGACCATTTTGTGCTATTTATTTTTAGATGACAGCCTAGGTCCTATTTAATTAAACTCCCCCCAGACAAAAAAAACTTTTAAAAAAAACACATTTTTTTATTTTATTTAATTATTTTTTTTTTTAAACCAAACCTGGTCATGTTTGGTATCATTTGAAAGGCCGTAATCAGGCCTTTCAAATGATGGCAAATATGACCATCTAGCTCCCATGGATCGGGAGATAAAGGGATTCTTAGGATCCCCTTATCTCTACATGGCAGCTAGAGGGTTAACTGGCCCACTGACATCCTCACACATATGGTGAGGTTGTCAGTGGGTGGGGGGGACCAGGAGACTTGGCTGACATCCAAGATGTCAGCCCCCCTCCAGGTTTGAATCACGTTTTGGCGCCAATTGGCGCCGCAACGTGATCCGGCGGCGAAACGGTTAATGCCATACACCGCTGGAAAGGGGAGGCTCTCCCCTCTCCAGCGGTGCAAACGGCATCTCCCTAGCTTCAATGGTTGGGGAGATATAGGGCTCTGAAGAAGCCCCCCCTCCCCTCTATTGAAAAGCATGGGGACGCCTGCTGATGATGTCACCACGCAGCGTGGCGACGACATCAGCCTCGCCTGCCCATGTAAATCACATGGGCAGGCTTCCTCCCTGCCAGATCGCCGTGGGATCCGGCGAGGGAGGTGAGTATCGGGCGGGAGGGGGATTAGGCGCCGCTGACGTACCCTGTACGTCCGCGGGTCTAAGGGAGACCCGAGTACAGGACGTACAGGGTACGTCAGAGGTCCTTAAGGGGTTAAATGCCTTCTTTTTATTTTTCATTTCCTTAGTTACCTTCCTACTAAGCCACATTGGTTTCAGTCTGTTTCTTTTATATTTATTAACGAGTGGAATATATTGTGACGTGTACTTTTCTAGTGTTAGTTTAAAGATATTCCACTTATCCTCAGTGTTTTTCCCGTGAAAGAGTTTCTGCCAGTCAATGACATTGAGAGCTTCCCTTATTTTAATAAAGTTGGCCTTTTTAAAATTATATGTTTTAGCATGCCCCTTATGAATGTGTTTTTTTGAGTTTATTTCAAAAGTCACCATATTATGGTCACTGTTCCCAACTGTTCCTTTACATTAATATTTGAGAAAAGATCCACATTATTTGTTATAACCAGGTCCAGACAGTTATCCTCTCTAGTTGGTGTTTCTACCAGTTGTGACATGAAGGTATCATTTAAAATGTTCAGAAACCGGATTCCCTTTGCTGAATTACTAGTCCACTATCCCAATTAATGTCCGGGTAATTAAAATCTCCAATAATTAAAGTGCTACCATGATCTGCAGCCTTCCTAATTTGCTCTAACAGTTGTTCTTCCTCATCATTATCTATATTAGGTGGTTTATAGCATATGCCAATCAATAGTTGACTTCCCTGTTTATTCCCCAACGAAATATATACCCATAAGGATTCCACATTTCCCTCATCGCTTTCCAGTTGTGTAATATTAGGCTTTAAATCCTGATTTACATATAAACACACTCCACCCCCTTTCTTATGTTTCCTATCCTTTCTAAAACAATGTATAACCTTTTAAGTTTACAGCCCAGTCATGCGTTTCGTCCCACCACGTTTCTGTTATTCCTATTATGTCGTATTGCTTAGTGTATGCTATTACCTCTAGTTCCCCCATCTTGTTATTGAGGCTCCTTGCATTAGCAAGCATACATTTAATGTTGTCTCTACCCACACATGCTGAATGCGACTTTACATTACATGCCTCCACTGTTCTGACATTACCCATCCCCCCGGCTCCACCCCCTTAGTCTGAGCTGAAACCTCAGGCTCCTTTCAAGATTGTCAATCTGCCTCAGCGTTACGATTTGCCCTTCCAGATCTCCAATATGAGCTTCCAGAAGAGCTACACGTTCACACTTGCTACAGAGATATGGACCCTGGAAGGATTCCTCCAGACATGCATACATGCAGCAGGATGTGCACTGGGTCAAACCTTCAAGCTTGCTAACACTCATACCCACAACAAGAGAATATATATCACAATTGATACCTGTTATTTCAACTCCTGTTTTTAACTCCACTTGAAAATAGCCCACTTAGGAGTAGACCACTAACAAGCCCTTGTGAGCAAGCTCAGTGAGCTGCCATTGAGTTTATGTAGCCATACAAGTGAAATCACCTGACAGGCTACACGCCCCCAAATAACAAGCCACCAGCCACTCAGGGAAAAAAACAACCAAAAAGCACAGCAGAAAAAAACAAAACAAAGAGAAATTAAACAAATTGATAAATAAACCAGAGGTTTCTCTCCCTCTAGAGATACAAACCACAGACCAGTACAGGTAGAATTCCTGTTTTTAACGCCACTTGAAAATAGCCCACTTAGGAGTAGACCACTAACAAGACCTATATAGGTCCCTCAATTCCTTGGCCCGCAAGCGAAACATGGATCAGGTGTGATGACCAATTGGGGGAATTGAGGGACCTATATATAAAGATGCATTGACGTTGTGAACATTACAGACTGAGGAAGTCTGCAGCATTTGGCAGACGAAACGCGTATCTGAAATGTTTACCCATTTTATTACTTTTATATTTTAAAGATTAAATCATTTTAAAGCTATTGATCATTCCTTTGGTGAATTTGACCTCATTACTCAACAGGGGTAGCTATACCCTGGAGGGGATAACGGAGGCAAGATACCCTACTCTGATCTGGGATATACCTGATGCTTTCATACTGAGCCACTAATTGTAGAGGCTCAGAAAATTGTGAGTATATATCTGCTCGTTTAATTATATTCAAACTAAAGAATATATTTGCGCAATGGAAGTTCTCTTTTTCTCCACCTCCAAGTGAAATGTCGAGATGATAGGTGAAGTGAAGACATTTGAAGACTCTAAGAGTTGGGTGTGACCCCCCTGAGCCAGATTGAGGCTCCCCCTCTGTGAGTGGAAATTTGTAAAACCCTCATCTATTTTCTTTGTACCAACAATATTGCACTATGTGTTTTGTATTTATGTCCTTATACTGCAGGATTTGAACCCCTGATAGCTACATTTTCTGGGGAAAGCATTACCAGATAAGTGTTTTATATATCACTGATAGGTGTGGAACATTATTGGTATCAAAACGTGCGCTCACATGGGACTGACGTCCGACTGTTGTGGGAGACTACAAGGGCATGGATGAGTTGCTTTGTGGTGTCAGTGGTAAGAAATGGTTGAATTCTGAAAATATTACATAATTGGTAGTGGCAGAAGAAGGAAAGAGAATGGATGTCGAGGATGAAGGAAACAGCAGAGTCAAGTGTAAATCCAAGGCAGCTTGATGGGGAGATAGTGATACCATCGACCATGATAGAGAAGTCAGGAGGTGGGGAGGCCTTAGAGAGGAATTAGTAGGAGCACAGTCTTTGACATGTTAAACTTTAGGTGGTGAGAGGCCATCCAGGAGGAAATGGCAGACAAACAGTTGCTGACTTTGGAAAGGACAGGAGGAGAGAAATCAGGGGTGGAGAGGTACATTCTGAGTATCATCAGCATAGAGGTGGTAATTAAAGCCAAAGCTGTTAATGATCTTGCCCAGGGAGGAGGTGTAGCTAGAGAATAGCAGAGGACTTGGGACAGAGCCTTGAGATACACCAACTGATGAAGGCATCAAAGAGGAGTTATTATTATTATTATTATTTATTAAGCGCCAACACATTCCGTAGCGCTGTACAAGGTGTAATGGGTAAAGACAGGACAATTGTACAATACATACAGGAGACAGGTCAGTATTGCTGCCAGCAGATACATGAGGATATGAGGACTCTATTCCCGAGGGAATTTACAATCTAGATGAGTTACCAGCAAATGACACAGAGAAGAACCTTTAGACAGATAAGAGTCAATCCAAGAGAGTGCAGTGTCAGAGAAACAGAACTGAGAGTCTGTAGAAGGAGGGGGCGGTCAACAGTGTTGAAAGCAGCGGAGAGGTCAAGCAGGATGAGAATAGAATAGTGGCCATGGTTTTTAGCAGTTAGGTCATTGGTGACTTTGAGTGCAGTTTCTGTTGCGTATAGGGGACGGAAGCCTGATTGCAGGGGGTCAAGTAGGGAATTAGAGGACATGAAGAGGGAGAGGTGGATGAAAACTAGTTTTTGGAAAAGCTTAGAGGTAATTGGAAACAGAAATACAGGAGGAAAGTTGGAGAGTTGAGATTGAGGGAGGGTTTCTTTAGTATAGGGGTAACCTGTGCGTGTTTGAAGACGGATGGGAAGGAGCCAGTGGAGAGAGCTAGGTTGAAGATGTGTGTGAGGGAGGAGGGGAGTGGAGGTATTAGATGTGGGGGTATGGGGTTGAGCGGGCACGTAGTGAGATGTGAAGAGGACAGTAAGGAATTGACTTCATCCTCAGTGGCCGGGAGGAAGCAGCAGAGGGGGCTTCTTGGAGTGGAGGATTACTGGTTTGTGTCAGGATGTTGCTTCTGATAGTGAGAGTTTTATTTAAGAAGTAATCTGTCAGGTCCTGAGTGCTAAAGGCAGATGAGGGGGAAGGTGCGATTGTGTAGAAGGATGAGTTGGAATTGAACCAGAGTCGTTTAGGGTTGAAGGACAGAGTAGATATAAGAGATGAGAAGAAGGCTTGTTTGGCCAAGTGAAGGGCAGAGTTGCATGATTGCAGAATAAAGTTTAAATAAATGAAATCTGCTTCATAGCGGGATTTCTTCCAGGCACGCTATGCAGCTTGTGTGCATCTTTGCAGGTAGCGTGTCTGGAGGGTGTGACAGGGCTGAAGCTGGCGGTGTGGGGCCTCACAGAGTTGAAGAGGAGCAAGTGTGTCTGAAGCAGAGATAAGAGTAGTGTTATAGTGGTCAGTGTCAGGGCAGGTGAATGTTGAGGTGTGCGGGAGATGTTGAAGGAGATTGGAGAATTGATGGGGAAAGGACATTGATAGCTGTGAGTTTATTGCACACAGAGCGAGCGTTCCAGATGGTGCAGGAGAAAGAGGAAAGGCGCTGAGGGCTTATAGGAAAGAGGTTGCTGGGATTGCGGGGAGTTGGGCTACTTGTATGGCAGATAGAATGAGAGGAAAGTAGTGGACCTGTTATGGGGCCAGGGTTATGAGAGATGTCACCTGCATAAAATAACAACAAGAGAGTGAGATATAGAAGGTGGGAATTTGATTTGTGTGAGTGAGGATGATTGTAAGCAAGAGAAATAGCATGAGACCGGCTTCTGAGGAAACCAATGAGCTCAAGGGAGGCTATCATGTGGGAAGAAAGACGGAAGAGATGTAGATAGTGGAGGGGTTGATGGTACAGGGGCATGTGTCCCATTTTAGGAAAAAGGCAGAAGTAAAGAGAAGAAGAGAGAGGTAGAGCATTGTGCAAAAAATAGGATTACCAGATTTAGCATGTGGACCTTGCAGTTCCTCCCTCCAGTTTCCTAACTACAGTTGTTAACTCCACGTAGAACAGGCCTCTTGGGGCCGGGCTAAGAGCCCCGGCTCACACATCTTGTTCCTGATGTTAAATGAGCCTTTTGTAAAGCCTCAGTAAGCTTAATATGATTATTAACACTGGGATAATGTGCTATAACCTTACGACTACTAATTTGATCATACGTTCTGTAGATAGTCCAAGTGTGACTTTCAGTTACTGGAAAAATATTTAGTGAATATTGCTGACTGTTATTTCAATCCCAAAGTCATGTTTAGGGAATCTAGACAATTGTCCTCTTAAACTAGCTCTGTATTCCATAGGTTTAAAAATGGTCATAAAAATGTGCATATCAGCACCAGTAAGGGTGAACATGTATCTAGCAGATTCAATATTGTTTACATTCTATTTAATTTAAGACTTGGGTTGATACTTAATCACCAATAGTATTCATTAAACTCAAAAATAATATCTTGTGAGAGATGCCTATATATTGTAGTCAGATAAAAAGGGAAACTAAATGTACTGTAGTTGTCACAGCACTCCTCTGCTTGTGACCTTTGATTTGTGAAATACTTTATGAATTCTCTGTGGTTGAAAAACTCCAGTTTCTACTTGCATTTAAAAATAGACGTTGATGCTCTGGTATTCAAAATTGAAGTAAAGAAAAATGTCAGATGTTACATGGCTAAATGTATTTATTAGATTTCTCAATATACTGTATATAGCAAACAAAGGTTAGTAATGACCCCACACAGATAAGCAGGAATCGGCAAGCAACACTGAATTATATCAACTATGACATTTTTTTTAATCGTTACCCATCTTCTTGGTATATAAAGATACGTGCTAATCAAGTTACTAACGACGACATTCTAAAAAGCATCACAGTATTAGCAAAAATAATGACCAGGCATTCCATAATGATGGCTATTCATACTGTGTTTATCATACTGTTTTATTTAGAATGTTATAATTCATAGTTAAGTATTTGAAGGATACATAATGAAAAAGAATGTTGCAAATGTTTCCATCTGTACCTGAACCTTGGGGAATACAGTACAGATATACATGCACAAAAGGTATTCCAATAATTCTCAGTGACCATCCACCAAGTACCTGTTCTTACTATTAGCATACAACCAGTGTTCAAGTCTAAGACTTACTATGAATAAATGGGGCCTGGTAAGGTTTTAGCCAACTATTAGTTCTTAACTGTAAATGTTGAGTACTTGACTAGTGTGTTTAAAAGATAAGCAAAAAGAGGTACCACTGTACTGTACAGTATATGTGGTGGTGATGGGGTTTCAGTAGCTCTCAGGATTGTAATAACTAGAAATGTGCATTTAGTTTCGTTCTGAATCAAAATTAAGACAAAATTTACCGATTTGTATTTTCAGAAGCACATCTGAAATTACGAATCGGTTCCTTCAAAAACAGAACGAAAACGGAACGAAACACAACAAATTGATGCAGTTTTTATGAATCAGTTTCGTTGTACCAATTCACTTAAATTCCAGCACCGCATCCCTGTCCATTGGCCGTGATGCTGAATCTGTTGAAACAGGCCTTGGACAGCACCATGGTGCCGTTCGGTGCAGTTTGGCGGCAGTGAAATCCCCATAGAGAAGCATTGGTTAATAATCTATTCAGAGATCCCCAAACAGCACCAAAATGTCAATGAAATGCCCTGATTTTCGGTGGTTCATTCCCATAGGTTTCGGTTTCAATAGGAAAGCTATTCCCCATTTTTATTAAATATTTATTCAACCATTTATTCTTTTCACTTTTTGGGATTTACACATACAGAAAGCACGGTGTCGTGCCTGATCCCTACAAGGACGGCTGCAACTACCAGAAGTCTCCAGCCTAGTAACATGTATAAAACATAACAAGAAAAGTGACTTTTAAACTTATGAACATAATGCAAAGCAGGGTAATTAATAAGTGGGAAAAAGCCCAAACGTAAATATATTGGCCTCTCCTAGATCAAATTAAACCCTGCCATGGATCTGCCCATAATCCCACCTCATGCCCAACCATTAATTGGCACGGTTGTAGATCCAGGCGCTGCGAGTAGTAAAGGAAAACCTTTTAGAATTATAACATATGGAGTTCCAAATTCAGCCTTGACAAATCCCTTAGTTACCATAATAGTATGGTCATTCAAGTGTAACAGAGATAGCTCAATGCCAACTCAGCCCACATGACAAACTAGTCATCAATACAACTCGAATAGTTTTTCAAGACAATGGGAGACTGGATCTCAGTTGGCAGAGTTGGCTCTCACATCAACTAGCAGTGCAGGTAAAAACAGCCTGTACTACTTTTTCTGTGATGTTTCTTAGGGGATTGGTATCCCATATGTCAAAGGGGAGATGGATTTCACATGAGTCATTGCAAAATTTAATCTCTTTATATATAGGTTGTGTCTTACTTTGTTCTAGCGCTGGGTGCTGCCATACTGGGAGCGAAGGTGGCCAGATGGAACAGAGCAATATTTCAGAAATGGAATCTCACTGGGGATTTGATGAAGTGTGGGATACTAATCTGGCAGGTTCCTTGCTTTCTGCTGCGCAGGACCATCATTTTATGTCAAGTATGCACAATCTATTGTGACAGAGTACAGGATCATGCGTATATAAGCCTGAGGTTGCAACGTGCTGTGTACCAGGTTACTAAACAGTTAAAGGCTCCTGTCCTGCTAGCACACCTTTTCTCCATCCTATTAGCTCGGGCCTATTTAGTAGGTCTGGGAAAACAGGGAAAAGGTTCAGAGTGGAGCTGAACCAAGCCAGAGAGGTTGTCTCCTAAGTTGTCTGGTAAGGGCTGACTTTTGGTTACCTACTGTTCAAAACGTATGGTTTATGTTTTTTTTTGTGCTGGAAGCAGAGTAGCTGCTCCAGCCTCCGGTAGTCAGAACCTACTACTGTGAGTTAGTCTCCTGACAGGAGTAGGCCTGTTCATTTGTTTATAGACATGTGCATTCGTTTTAGTACTAAAACGATTTAGTCCGAATTTTGGGATAATTTAGTTTTAGTATGACTCAAGAGAAACTAAACTGCTCAGTCCAAAAAACGAAAGAAACTAAAATAAAATGCACTACATTTTAGTTTCAGTCCTTTTTGTGATATTACATTGATGAGTGAAGAGACCAGCAATGAAGAGCGCAACATCCGAAGTTCTGCACCCTCCACATGCCAATGCTGTAGGATGTTCTATACAGAGAGGGGCATTAACTAATGCAGGAGGATGTTCTATATATTATACAGAGAGGGGTATTAATGCAGGAAGATGTTATATACATTATACAGAGAAAGGTATAAATTGAGGAGGATGTTCTATACAGAGAGGGACATTAATTCAGGAGGATGTTCTATAGATTATACAGAGAGGGGTATTAATTAATGCAGGTGGATGTTGTATACATTATACAGAGAGGGGTATTAATTAATGCAGGAGGATGTTCTAAACATTATACAGAGAGGATCCTTTTTTTTAAAGCCCTTTAAATCCAGTGGCTGTGAGCGCGGAGATCGGCTGCTTGTTTCATTATCTCAGTACAATGTATCAGGCTCAGCTGTTACAGTAACTGACTAACAGCGCTCAGAGTTTCAGTAAAACAAGGAAATAATATTGTTCGAACGTCTTATAAATAAAAATATTATTTACTAGTTTTACTGAAACTCTGAGCGCGGTGATGAGCAGCAGTCAGTTACTGTAACCGCTTTGCCTGACACGGGGCAGTATTACAATGTTGGTGCTAACTTAACCAGAGCTGTTGTAAACTGAAAACCTCCATAGGCTACAATGGCTCTGGGAAGTTTACAACAGCTCTGGTTAAGTTAGCGCCAACTATGTAATATGGCCCACATTGTGCTGAGAATGAGAGATACTGTAACAAGCAGCGATCTCAGACCTCTGAGGAGCCACTACAATAGTAATTGTATCCATTGTTTTCGGATGAATGAAATTAGTTTTCATACTAAAGAACTGAAAACGAATTTCTTTAGCAACTAAATAAATTGCATTTTAGGACTAATCCATTAGTTCAAAACGAAATTTTGTGCTGTGCACATGTCTATTTGTTTATCATTTGTTGTTACTTTCTTTTCTGCGTGGCAAAACATGTGATTAAAAGGGGAATCACCCAAAAAAAAACGCAAGAGATTTACTGTTCACCAAATAAACGTTGTTTGCAGTGCAACCTCCTGGCTGTCCTGACCCACTTTGGCCACGACGCTACCACACTATATATATAAACGCAAAAGTCCTGACTGACTGACTGACTGACTACCTCATCAGCGCCCAGCTGAAACCGTTTAACCTAGGAACGTGAAATTTTGAAGGTGCACTGTTTTTATGATGTGGGAACGCACTAAGGAAGGATCTTTGGAAACTCCGCCCCTAAGGGGTGAAAAAGGGGGTTGAATATTTTAAAAAGGATACCTATAGCTCCAAAACAGAAGATGTTACAGATGTGAAAATCGGCATTTACATTTGTCTTGAAAAAAGAAAACACGTATTTTACTGTTTTTCAAAAATTCAACTGGGGGGGCGAAAAAAGGGGGTTGAATATTTTAAATATTTTAAACACGATACCTATATCTTAAAAACAGAAGATGTTACAGATGTGAAAATCGGTATTTAGATTCTTCTTGAAAAATAAAAAAACTCGTATTTTACCGTCTTTCAAAAATTCAACTGGGGGCAAAAAAGGGGGTTGAATATTTTAAATATTTTAAACAGGATCTTAAAAACAGAAGATGTTACAGATGTGAAAATCGGTATTTAGATTCTTCTTGAAAAATAAAAAAACTCGTATTTTACCGTCTTTCAAAAATTCAACTGGGGGCAAAAAAGGGGGTTGAATATTTTAAATATTTTAAACAGGATACCTATATCTTAAAAACAGAAGATGTTACAGACGCGAAAATCGGTATTTAGATTCATCTTGACAAATAAAAAAAACACGTATTTTATCATTTTCTGAAAATTCCTTGGGGTGGCAAAAAGGGGGGTTGAATACTTTTATTATAAACGCGAAAGTCCTGACTGACTCATCAATGCCCATCTGAAAGCGTTTAACCTAGGAACGTGAAATTTTGAAGGTGCACGGTTTTTATGATGTGGGCACCCACTAAGGAAGGATTTTTGGAAAGTCCGCCCCTAAGGGGGTTGAATATTTTTAACACGATACCTATATCTCAAAAACAGAAGATTTTACAGACGTGAAAATCGGTATTTAGATTCTTCTTGAAAAATAAAAAACACTTATTTTACGTTTTTTCAAAAAATTCAACTGGGGGCAAAAAAAGGGGGTTGAATATTTAAAATATTTTAAACAGGATACCTATATCTTAAAAACATAAGATTGTACAGACGTGAAAATCGGCATTTAGATTCATCTAGACTAATAAAAATACACGTAGTTTACCATTTTCTGAAAATTCCTTGGGGGGCAAAAAGGGGGGTTGAATACTTTTATCATAAACCCGAAAGTCCTGACTGACTTCAACGTCCAGCTGAAACCGTTTAACCTAGGAATGTGAAATTTTGAAGGTGCATTGTTTTTATGATGTGGGCACCCACTAAGGAAAGATTTTTGGAAACTCCGCACCTAAGGGGGTGAAAAAGGAGGTTGAATATTTTAAACAGGATACCTATAGCTCAAAATCAGAAGATGTTACAGATGTGAAAATCGGTATTTTGATTCGTTTTGAAAAAAAAAAAACACGTATTTTACCATTTTCTGAAAATTCCATGGGGGGCCAAAATGGGGGGTTAAATACAAATATATATATAAATGCAAAAGTCCTGACTGACTGACTCATCAACGCCCAGCTGAAACCGTTTAACCTAGGAACGTGAAATTTTCAAAGTGCACTGTTTTTATGATGTAGGCGCCCACTAAGGAAGTATTTTTGGAAAATCCATCCATAAGGGGGTGAAAAAGGGGGTTGAATATTTTAAACAGGATACCTATAGCTCAAAAACAGAAGATGCTACCGATGTGAAAAATCGGTATTTAGATTTGTCTTAAAAAATAAAAAAACACATATTTTACCGTTTTTCAAAAATCCAAGTTGGGGGGGTGAAAAAAGGGGGTTGAATATTTTAAATATTTTAAACAGGATACCTGTATCTCCAAAACAGACGATGTTACAGTCCTGAAAATTGGTATTTAGATTCGTCTTGAAAAATAAAACATGTATTTTACCATGTTCTGAAAATTCCTTGGGGGGCAAAAAAAGGGTTGAATACTTTTATCAGTATACCTATATTTCAAAAACTGAAGATGTTACGGGTGTGAAATTTGGTATTTACAATCTTCGTGAAAAAAACCAAACATGTTTTTTGCCACTTTCCACAAATCCAATTGGGGGGTTAGGGGAAAGGGGACTGAATATTTTTATCATTATACCTATATTTCAAAAACCAAAAATGTTACAGACGTGAAATTTGGTATTTACAATCCTCTTGAACAAGAAAAACAGGATTTTTACCATTTTCCAAAAATCCCAAGTGGGGGGGTGAAAAAAAGGGGGGCTGAATACTTTTAAACAGGATACCTATATCTCAAAAACAGAAGATGTTACATACATGAAAATTGGTATTTAGATTCGTCTTGAGAAACAAAAAAAACACCTATTTTACCTTTTTCCAAAAATTCAGTTGGAGGGGGCAAAAAGGGGGGTTGAATACTTTTATCAGTATACCTATATTTCAAAAACCAAAGATGTTACAGGTGTGAAATTTGGTATTTACAATCTTCGTGAAAAAACAAACAAACATGTGTTTTGCCATTTTCCATAAATCCAAATAAGGCAGGGGGTCGAGGGGAAAGGGGTCTGAATACTTTTATCAGTATATCTATATTTCAAAAACCAAGATGTTACAGGTGTGAAGTTTGGTAATTACAATCTTTTGAAAATAAAGAAACACGTGTTTTACCATTTAAAAAAAATCCAAGTGGGGGTAAAAAAAAGGGAGTGAATACTTTTAACCCTTTCGCTGCTGAGGCTTTTCACACCTCTGTGCTGTGGTCATTTTTACCGGTTTTGCTCATCATGTTTAAACGTGTTTTGAAGGCTTATTTTAGTATATGACCCAGACATATTATATATCGTTCTTTCCGTCAGACTCGGTAGATTCATAATATGTCATTATTATATGTATACATCATGATCTGTCTGTATATTATAACAAAAAATGCAATAAAATATGTATTTTCAATAATTTACAATGTGTAAAGTGTTTTTTTTTCACATTTTAACATGCGAGCAATTGCGGTTATATTTTGTATGGGGTGCGCTTGTTAAAAAAATTAAAGATGGGGTCTCGTTACATTTTTTTTTGGGGAAAATTACACGATTTTTAACAAACGCACCGCATACAAAAATCGTTAGTGCAGCATCATTTTTCACATTATAATTGAAATGGGAACAATATTGCTGCATTAACGAACCAAAAAAAAGAAAAAAAAATGTTTATTTTTTTTTTTATAATTTTTTTTTAAATATATATTTTTTTTTATTTTAAATTTTTATTTTTTTTAAAAAACTTTTTTCACAGTAGTGTTTGGTATCGTTGGAACGGCCATGCTCTGGCCGATCCAACCATACCAAACTTTAACCCCTAGCTGCCACGGATCTGGAGATAGGGAGTTCATTGGAACTCCCTATTTCCACCGTTGGTGGCAGTTAGGGGTTAACTCTAGGACTGGCGTCATCGTGCTATGCACGATGACGCCAGTCCTCAGGGGGAGTTCCCGGAGGCTTGGCCGACATCCAAGATGTCGGCCAGCTCCGGGAAAGGATCACGAACCGGCGCTTTTCAGCGTCGATTCGTGATCCGGCTCCCCAGGGGTTAATGCCAGGTACCATTTGGAAGGGCAGGCTGTGCCCTTCCAAATGGTGCCTGAGTTAACCCCCGCAATGCCGCCGATCGGGAGGGAGAGAGGTCTGAAGGACCTCCCCCCTCCCTTTCAGGCGCCTCCTCCGCACATGCGGGGGGGGGCGCCTGAATTAGGTGTCATCGCGCTGCCGCGATGACACCTAATTTCATCAGTGGTGGTTCCGGATGCTGGGCTGACATCGAGGATGTCAGACCGCACCGGGGGGCCAGCGATCGGCCGGAACCCGGCCGAACGCTGACCCCAAAGGGAGGACGCGCTCAGCGCGTCCTCCGCACAGCAGGAGCCATGTGGAGGACGCGCTGAGCGCGTCCTCCGCATGAAAGTGGTTAAAGAGGATACCTACATCTCAAAAACAGAAGATGTTACAGACGTGAAAATTGGTATTTAGATTTGTCTTGAGAAACAAAAAACACCTATTTTACCATTTTCCAAAAATCCAGTGGGAGGGGGAAAAAGGGGGGTTGAATACTTTTATTTCACACCTGTAACATCTTTGGTTTTTGGAAATATAGGTATTCTGATACCTATATTTCCAAAAACCAAAGATGTTAAAGGTGTGAAATCTGGCACTTACAATCTTCTTGAAAAATAAAAAAACACATGTTTTACCATTTTCCAAGAATCCCACGTGGTGGGTGAAAAAAGGGAGGTGAATACTTTTCAACAGGATACCTATATCTCAAAAACAGAATATGTTACAGACATGAAAATTGGTATTTAGATTCGTCTTGAAAATAAAACTACACGTATTTTACCATTTTCCAAAAATACAGTGGGGGGGGAAAGGGGATGAATACCTTTATCACTATACCTATATTTCAAAAACCAATGAGGTTACAGGTGTGAAATTCGATATTTACAATCTTCGTGCAAAAAAACCCATGTTTTACCATTTCTTGAAAATCCAGTTAAGGGGGGTGGGGGAAATCGATGTGAATACTTTTATCAGTATACCTATATTTCAAAAACCAAAGATGTTACAGGTGTGAAATTTGGCACTTACATTCTTCTTGAAAAATGAAAAAACACGTGTTTTACAATTTTCCAAAAATCCCAAGTGGGGGGGAAAGGGGGGTTCTACCAAAAAAACCTCATGTTTATTTTAAAAAACAATTTTAACAAATCCTAAAATCCACGCGAGCGAAGCCGCGGGCAAAAGCTAGTCAATTTATATAATCATAAACATACATTTTTTCCTGCCACCAAAATATGCTTCTTTGTTACACAGTTAAAAAATAAACACAACACAAAATAGAAAATAATCTACAGTAGAAAAATGAAGTTTAGAAAAAGGTATTTCACCCTCCAAATTCCTCACAGACACTTGCAAATGCAACACGAATAACCATTCATATAAGGGTGCATTATGCACCACAATTAGATAGGGGGCCAACAATAACTGCCAGGACCAATAAAACTATTACCCCCATATTCACACCAAGCAATTGCTAATATTTATTGTAGTTTCAGACCCATTACTTGGAGTTTATTGCTCTGCAGCCTTTATATTGGCAAGCTAACCATGATTATTTAAAATCTTTGAAATGTATCCATCCTGGTAAAATACTTAGGGCTCTATTACATTCTTTGCGCATACATTTGCGCCCACGCAAAAACGCATTAACGCGAGGGGCAAAACCCTTTGCGCTGTACGTCGTAAAAATGTCAGCACAACAAACGCGCGTATATGTCTACCGCGGGTGAACCTGCGGGAACGCTGCACGAGCTTACTGTACTTTGCACGTCCTATACTTAACATTGTGAGCACAAATGCGTTTGTGCGCTGGTACACGGATGGTATTACAATCTAAGCGTAGTTTGTAACGCACAGCCTTTGCGCGCATAATTTTAGCAACTCCTACAAACTGGTGCTCGTTAATGGCAAATTCTATCAACCTGGCCGAAACCAAATACACCAGCCGAAAAAAAATACAGCAAAATATAATTACACATTCTACTCATACCAAACCAATAAATTTGAGAAGTTGTGTGTGCTTTTTTTATTGATACAGAATATATGCGCAGATTGACTTTGACAGGCGCAAAAACTTAACGTGAGACAATTGTGGTTCTTAATTCTGATTGGCTGAATCACGTGAAAAAATGGTCCGCACACTGATTTCTGCGTGCAACATTGCTGCGCGGGTGTTTGTGCGCATCGGTTTTACATGCGTTATTTTTTGATGGATGAAAAAATGCGCGAGGATTGTAAATACCAGCGTTGATTTATGCGCGTTAATGTTTTGCGCAAAAATTCACGCGTTCTGCGTGCGTTTTTGCGTGAAGAATGTAATAGGGCCCTTTATAAATAAATAAATATTAACATTTTTACCTCTTTAGTTGATACCGTGCACGTTTCAGATTGCTTCCCTTCATCTTCTTTTCTGTAAGCAGATATGCATCTTTTCTCCACATCTCCTAGTGAACAATGAACAAAATGAAGGAATTGTCTATGCAGATGCTCTTAACAAGGACCAGCAAGGATCACACCTGAGCTACCATGGGCTCCTCAGTGATAGTAAATAAATGGTATTAACTACTTGTTGGTAGAAAATGTTCAACTTTCAGTTGCTGGAATGCTTATTTTACCAGACTGTATTAATCAATGCTTACTTTAAATATCACTACATACAATTTAAATAATAGGATTATCATCATGGATGGCGAGGAAGAGACGAGGGTGGGGAAGAGCCTGTTGCAACCCTGTCACGTTCTATGGTTTCTCTGAATACAAGCATATCAGTGTGCTGTGTGAACAAAAGTATTGCAGTAGTGCACATTTGTACATGATAAGCACTTTCTTGAAAGGGCATAAGAAATAAGCAGGTACTAATAATGAATAACAGTTCACACATTTCCTTGAATTGTGTAGTGTTTCACATAGATACATAGATCTTCTGTGCAAATCCTATTCTAGCAAAGCAGACCTAGACCCCAGGTCTACCTCTACCAGTTGGTTGGCATCCCTTTCCTATAAACATCTCTACCTACCATTGAAAATATAAATCCCTATACAATCCCTCACATCTTTTTCTTTACAGTTCACTGACCCTGTGGTGAATTCACCATTAACCACAGGGTCCCCGAAGTGCGGCGAATGTGGAGCTGCCACCAACCACCGTTGAAGAGCACCAATCTGACCACCAAACACCATCAAACTGCAGAAAAAAGAGGAACTCTGCTATTCTTGAAATGGTGTCCAAAACAATAACAATGTATGAAAATGTGTGGAAATAACAAAAAAAAACAAGACAGAATAATTAAAAGGTCTGTTACAGAATTTAAAAAAGTCTTTAAAAAAAATGGAAATCAAAATTGTTATCAAAAAAAATCCAAAAAATAAAAAAGGTGATGTGCTGTAAATAAAAAGAATAAATGGTTCAATATTTTTTTTTAGAAAAAAAAAAGATAGGATTCAATGGTTATAAAATATTATCAGATTAATTTTACTTGAATGCATCAAATAGTCTGATTAGTTTAAATTCTTTAACATAGCTCTACTTTGTGGCCTGAAATACCCTTCTAGCATAGTTATTTAAATGTCCTTGGTATCGTGATCTGAACTACAGAGGTGTTAGCCCATAGCATTGTCTGTGTTAGAAGAACTGTATAAAAAGCATTCTTGCCTGCTGAAAAATTACTTTGCAGAAGAAGGATCACAGATTTTCTGTATTAAATAAAATAGGCAAGATTTATAGAAAGAGTAAAACCATTAGTAAAAATTTGTAAAGGCTTTACTGATATATATATATACACTATATTGCCAAAAGTATTCGCTCACTTGCCTTGACCCGCATATGGATGGGTGAGCGAATACCTTTGGCAATATAGTGTATATATATATATATATATATATATATATAGCGTAATATATACATTTGAGAGATTGCTTTGAATAATACAGTAATAAAAGGTAGAACTGCAAAAAAAAGACCAAAACTCCATCTATCAATGAGAGAAAGCCCTTACTGATTACCTTTAGAGAAGCCACCACAAATTTTTGTCCTTGACTTTGGATCCCAAGACTCTCAATCTAGTATCTTTACAAGTGAAGGCGCTATTGCAGTCTATTAACCCCCTCACCACCAATAGATATATCTCAGGCTTCAAAGGCACCTTCTGGTGCCCCGATCGAGATATCTCGGAATGCTGATCTGCAGACAAAAAGCAAATGAAATTTGTTTGCTGCAAACAAATTGCGTTAGCGTTTGGGCTGCAGAAGGTGCCCCCAAAGATTTAGCCCTGTGGGCATAATGCGCAAAGAGCTAAAACTGTAAAATCAGCTGCTCAAAGCTCTGAAATATCGGGCATTCAGCAGACGATGCAGGGAGAAATAGAAGAAAATAGACCAGCCGCTCAAACCTCTAACTTAGTTTGGCAGTAGATGGCACCATCTACTGGTCAAAAATAGTTTGTTTACAGTAAGACATAAAATGTGCATCGGCTCAAATATTTCTTACTGTAAAACTAATTAAAAGAGATTTTACAAAGACCACTGGTTTGTGACAATGGTTTTTTTTTTAATTACTTGGTAGTGAAGGGGATTCATCCAATGTTTCTGTTAGAGAGGGTATGGGGTTAATTCAGTTGATAAAGAATATAACTCTATTGTGTACCATTGTTAGGGCCAAGGGACTGAAGGCAACATTTTCAAAAGTTCAGTAATTTGGCAAAGCTATCAGTGGGAATCATACAAAAATGAAAGGTGACCTTTCTTAAATATCCCACTCGGCAATTTACTGAATTTGTGTCACTGAGATTTAATACCTGAGATAAATATTATAAAATAATTTGAGTTGTTCATCCCAAGTTTTGTTTTGTGTTTTTTTTTTGCATTTTTGGGAGGGATACAAATGTTCTTTTAATTTGGTATTATTGTTCACACGGTTATTTGGCTTATACTGATTTTCCACCAATACATGACACAGCATTGCAGATTTGTTTTATTTTACATAACAGCTCTATTATACTATTAACAATAATCATTTGTAATTACAAGATTTATATTTTGTTTTACCGAGATGTTCAGAAGTTAACTCAGTACTTTTAACCTTCACTAGCCCACTTTAATGGTTTAGGAAGTTATTTTATTTGATAGAAAAAAAATACACATGGGTCAAGACATTCTATCATGTTATTGCTACACAGTAATACAAATTATGGATCTAGGAAAGATTTATGAACTTTCATTCTCGTTCCACAAAGCTCTTGTATTCTTCGGAGACTGTATGAATCTTTCTGAGATATATGTCAACATCTCCCAGAAACAAAAGGAGACTTAATAGAATTTCTAATTTTTGCATGCTGCAAAGCAATATAATTCATTGCAGAAATAGATTTTGATGAATAGTCTGTACAAAGAATTGAGCCAAAATAATCAAGCTTGCTGCAAATGGTGATTTTCTGCTGGTGAGTGCCAGAAGGTTAAGTCATGCATTCGTTACTGATTGCATATTTATTCAGTAAGGCCCTTGGATAAGGATGCAAGTCAAGAAATAGTAGCATAGGATATCTGGAGATGAGATGAATGTTAGGTAAAAAGAAAAAAATATTTATACGGAAGTATCACAATATTTTAATATATTAAATGTAGTGAATACACATGTTTTATATTACAGTATGTATAGCATGTTTCATGCAAGTATAACTTACTTGAAAACGAGAGAAATCTCAATCAGGGTTATTCAAAGAGATCAGAATTGTGGCCGAAAGGTAACCAAACAGTGAAATTCAGCATACGGTTACCTTTCCTGGCCATTCGGCTATTCAGAGAGCAGGCAGTTCGCCAAATGCTGGCAAATTGCCTGCACATATGGTGCCTGTTTGTTATCTGTTTGAGGGCAGTGAAATCCCCACAGTGAAGCAATACTTCGTCTATTCAGAGAACAAAACCAGCAGTGAAAAGTTGCCGAATTGCCCTTGCCCATAGGCTTCAATGTTAAAAATATTCCCGTTTTAATGCAATATCTAATAAACCATTGATTATAATATTCTGCAGTAAAAAGTCTCTTTATTTATAGACTTTTAGGATCTTTTAGGCATTTTTCGGGATTTTTTTGCAAATTTTATTTTCCGTTTGTTTTTTTTAAATCGTTTTTTCTTTTTTCTGTAACAGCTCTTTTTATTATCATTCCTTGGATCTTATATGTAAATTTCAGGCATCTTCATTCAGTAGTTTCTTTGCAAACAGCGTTTCACTTTTCAAACATTCAAGCAAACTGTTTTTTTTCTTTACTCCATTCGTCTGCAGTGTCGGGTTTTTCCGGCGGCTGCTCTGCGCTGTGCTCGCCGGCTGCTCGGGTTTCTCTGGCGTGTTCGGCGGGGTTAATCCAGCTGTTTTGCGGGTTTTAGTGAGTGTTCGGCGGGTTTTTCGGTGATTGTTCGTCGGGTTTGCAGCGGGTTTTACTTGCACTTCGGGGACCCTGTGGTTCTTGCTGAATACACCACAGGGTTGCCGAAATGGGATCGCCAAATCGCACCGAATTGAAGAGAACGAAAAGTCACCGAACGTGCAGTGACTTTTCGATTCTCTTTGAATAACCCTGATAGTATCCTTCCTGGTAAAATACTTCATAAATAAATAAATATGTATGTAACTGGCCAGTGTCATCTATTCTATTGTTTAGAACTCATCAGGGACAAGCAAAATATTCTCTATTAGTACACAAACAATTGTTGGCAATAGATATGCCCCCAAAAAACATGAAACTGCGGTGGAATGCACTGCGTATCGCACTAGCACTATTGGAATATTATGAACGTGAGTCTAGCTAGTGTGCTGGAAATCAGTATAATTAACTAAAGCCACACCTCCGATTCTGATTGAATCAGTCGTAATTAACCAGTGTTGTAAGAAGTAAAGCATTATCCAGATGTTTAAATTGCAAACAAATCAGAAATATGCAAAAAACAAAACATGTGGCAATCAGGAAGCCAGTGAAAATCATCACTTCCATCCATAATAAGCGGTTACATACTGTATATTATAAAGGCCACTGCTTATTATGGCTGGAATTGACAACTTGCAAACTACAAAAAACTTGTCAGCATCGCAATCAAAAAGCCAATGCAAACCATCACTTCCAACTCTAACAAAAGGTTGTGTATAAGCGTTTAAAATTTTTTGTATACTAATATATAACATTTTATTTGTTCCTGTTGCAATCCAAACAATTTTACATGACAGATTTATCATTTGATATTTCTTATGATAAACATTCAAGGATTTACAACAATTTATCAGTTTATTTCGTATTTGGAAGATATACTGTATATATAGTTGAGTTCACACAAAATATTTTTTATTGCATTTCTCTTTTATGTTTTTATTTGAATGTTGAATAAATTATTCATCTAAATATGTACAGAATATATATTGTAAACTATGATTGTTTTTTTTCTTGCTTCTATATTTTTAAATATTTATATTTTGTGGGGTTATATTTACACAACTTACAAAAAAATATTTATGTCTAGGTTGTAATGAGGTGTTGTAGAAGGAGGGAATACAATTTGCTGCCTGGCAGTAATAAATCAATGTAGTGTGAATAAATTCTAATTCACCAGTGGGGAACATCTACTGTAGGTAGTATAATAAACATAAGAGTGGAGAACAAAATTCAGGGGTTATTCAGTAAGGGGCGAACTTGTCCCATACGGTGCAATTTCGTGGCAGTTCGTCTATACACTAGACTGTCAATTCACCAAATACTGGCGAACTGTGGGGTGTTATGTTGCAATTCTTTATTCTGGGGTGCAGCAAAGGCACACACGCTACAATCAATTTTTCATGATATGTACATGGAATTTTTCATGATATGTACATGGGGCAATTAGGGGGTCGCTGTTCATGGGCATCCGCAGAAATTTATCCGGGGGGGAATTTTAATGGCATCCATATTCTGCCCTTTTAGCAATGTCATGAAGGGAACAGTCATAAAATAAAGTGTAGTAATACAGAGGCTGCGAAACATGATGCAAGTCTAATAGAAGAATAAAGGTGTAAGTTTCTGATCTGAGTGTTGAATTTTCTAGTCTGTTAACGCCATTCAATGCACAGCACTAGCCATATACCCAGGAGGATCACGGCACTAAGGGACGTGTTTTTTTTAAGGCCATCTCTGTATACAAAGAGCCAGCTCTGTATACACAAACCATGACCCCCCCACAGATACTGGCACACACAACAGGCCCCCCACTCCAAACATACACATATACATACATTATATCTATATATACACACATACACACACCAGCCCCCGTTCCTACACATATTAATATATACATAAATATATATACAAACACCCTCCCTGCAAATAGATACACACACACACATATATATGCACACATACCAGACCTCCCCACCCCCTCCCTACATAAATAATACATTTAATAAATAATAACTAAAAAACATTTTGCCCCTTCTCCTTAATTTTAATGCAGGGAGGAGGGGGCTACACTTTTAAATGGTACCAGGGCGTCTCTGCTCCTTGCCGTGCTTTGCCTGGTTGGCTGGGGCACTTGTCCTTCTGTAAGCGAGGGGCGTCGGCTGTGAGAAGGCAACATACTTGCCTCCCTCGTGGTTCCGGCATCAGTGTGACATCAGCATTGAGCGCCGGAGCCCATACGGGGATGCACGTGCGCAGAAGGCGGTCCCAGAGTGCTGTGCATAAAAGCGCACCTGCCTTCGCATGCGGTGGCACCCTGGGCAGAGCACGGCATCCAGAAGCAGAGGCGTAGCAAGGTCAGAAGTCAAATCAAATCGATTTCATTGCTAATTCAATGTTTCGGTCCACGATCCGCAGACTTTCACCAGGCTAATGGGCTGAAACACTGAAAATGCAACAAAAGTCAATTTGATTAGATTTCACAAATCCCAGGATGCCGGAGCTCCCTCCAAATAAACTATATACATAAATATATTTTAACACCCCCTCAAGGATATTGGAATTATACAGCTGACAGCCTCCACATTAAATTACATCATCTACATCTAAAGTTAAGCAGGAAAGATCTTAATTTTTTTATTTTGATGTTACATACATTTTGAGGACATTACAGCAGATATAGATACCAGAGCGATGTACACAAAGCATCAAGAGTAAGATAAGAAGAGGTTGGCTTTGTTAAGAAATCATACTAAAGAATGTTTAACTATTTGGATGATCTCTACGCACAATGGCACAAACAAAAGCCAAATATGCCAGCTCCCATGAGACAGCAGGAGAGGGAGTGCTGCCAGCGAATATGTGAGCCAGCCCAAAGAAGTGTGTGGGGACCGGAGCATGGCCCCCCTCTCCTCTTAGGCCAGCGTCAGATGAACGCAGTGATCACGTCCGTGTTGCCGCACAGTATAACGTCCGTCGAAGCATAGAATCATGAGCAATAGAGAACTACACATGAAGTAAGTGCACACCGAACTGCGCACGCACAATGTACGTGGCAAACGGACGCAAGTTAGGCAAGAACGTAAAACCGCTAGATGAACGCGCAGGGTGCACCACGTCTGCATAGCGTTCTGTGTTCTGTGTGAGTGATGAGATGTCAGACACGGCACATTTGCGACGTCCAACACCTTGACGCACAAAATGGCTTTTCATATCCTTTTCAAACTTCTATAATTTTTCATATTAATTTTATTTTCCATAATTCCCTTTTTTTTCTACGTCCGTCAAAAACAACTGATCGTGTGGGGTCTACAGTATCTTCCGTCAGTACGTCTGTCCGTTGTGCACGCACGTAGAGTGTGCTCAGACTGCATTCGTCTGACATTAGGAATGGGCTGCCAGTTCGAATCTGTTCTAGGTTCGATTCGAACATCGTATAAAACAAGCAAAGTGGTAGGCGCCCCTGCCTGTACCGTCACCAACTATCCAAAGCCAGCCAGCAATCAGTGGTTTCCCCCAAACCAGTGAAAAAGGAATTATGGAATACGTAACTGGCGGCGCGATGGAAGTCGCTTATGGGTTGTATGGTGATTCTCTTTCGCTTATAGATCGTATGATGGTTCTCTTTAGAAATGCCGTCCACATATAACATGAAAGACAATAAGGGTACAATAGTACAGAACGGTAACAATTGTGGATATTAAACATGCAATACTATTCCCACTCACAAAGCAAGAGCCCCAACACTGGCTCTGAGCGGGTCAATACATTCAGTCACAGATGTCTGTATCTCCGGGAACGGCCCACAACTTTTCAAGATGCCGATCTTCTTATGGTACCCATACATATGGAAACATGGAATAAAAGGAAAACTTTCCTGTGTAGAACTGTTGGAGAAATGGTATAAAAATACGCAGAGGTATCGCACTCACGTGTGTTGGAGCTTATAACCAAGCTCTAGGATCAAGCGCCTGTGGACTTATTTAACGGTAAAAAAAAACCCGTTTTTTTGGCCGCTCGGGATGAGAAACATACACTCTGGCATACATAGGCTGACCGGAGAGAAGAAATAGGCAATACGCATGCGCAAGATGGCCGACATCCATTCTGGAACGCAAGCGCTTTCACTGCGCAGGCGCAAAATGGCGGACCCGCGGACAACACCCGACCTTAACATCTTCGAGGCGTGAACCGCACGCCGGTTTAACAAGCAACACCTGGGGACAATTTGAATGTAGGACTTGAAAGGTATAAATTGTAACCTGTTATATCAACTGTAAACCGACTGAGGAAGCTGCATTACGCGGCGAAACGCGTTTTGGTACACTGGCTGAGCCAGGTTTATCCATTTTATTTGTTTTTATGTTCTAATAAATTTTTATTTATCTGCACCATTCCCCGGTGTGTTGCTGAATACAAGAGGTTTCCATGGGCTTTACCGTTAAATAAGTCCACAGGCGCTTGATCCTAGAGCTTGGTTATAAGCTCCAACACACGTGAGTGCGATACCTCTGCGTATTTTTATACCATTTCTCCAACAGTTCTACACAGGAAAGTTTTCCTTTTATTCCATGTTTCCATATGTATGGGTACCATAAGAAGATCGGCATCTTGAAAAGTTGTGGGCCGTTCCCGGAGATACAGACATCTGTGACTGAATGTATTGACCCGCTCAGAGCCAGTGTTGGGGCTCTTGCTTTGTGAGTGGGAATAGTATTGCATGTTTAATATCCACAATTGTTACCATTCTGTACTATTGTACCCTTATTGTCTTTCATGTTATATGTGGACGGCATTTCTAAAGAGAACCATCATACGATCTATAAGCGAAAGAGAATCACCATACAACCCATAAGCGACTTCCATCGCGCCGCCAGTTACGTATTCCATAATTCGATTCGAACATCGGCTGTTCGAAAGTTCGCGAACTGCGAACTTTTCAGGCCGTTCGCAAAAAGTTTGAAAAAAATTAATTTTGAATTTTTTTTAAAAATTGCTTAAAAAATCATAAAAAAATCTAAAATTAAAGAGACTCTTTACTGCAGAATATTATAAGCAACGGTTTATTAGATATTGAATTAAAACGGGAATATTTTTAAAATTGAAGCCTATGGGATTCAACATTTCTCACACTTTGTTGCTAAAACATCAGGCAGACGCGGCCCTCTAATCAGGCACTGTAAAGAGCTGCCCGCCGTGCCCTCCCAAGGACCCTCTTGAGGAGCAAGCGGCCGCCGGATGACAGAGCTGCGACTGTGCGGGCTGGCCAGCCTGGTGCATGTGGCAGAGAGGCAGCACAGGGAGGGAGCCACTGCACCTGCAGCCACGGCAGACCCCCCCCCCCAAACTGACCACAAGGCTAAGGTAAGGAGACACATTTTTAAAAAAAATTAAATCCGAGGACATTTTTAAATGTCCCCGGGAACATAAATAAAACTTTTTTTTTTCTTTCTAATACTCACCTGATTCCTGGATCCACCAACAAGTGCAGCCTCCCGTCTCCCACACTGTTAGAAGCTGCATACACCGGCGCGCTGTGTGCAGCTTCTGAGAAGATACGCTATTAGTGTAGAGGGAGCGATACAAAATGCGCAGCCGGCTTCTCTGCTACACTAATAGCGTATCTTCTCAGAAGCTGCACACAGCGCGCCGGTTAAAGCTAGCATCAGACTGTAGTGGTGCCACCCAGCAGTGTGAGGATTCATATGCTGCATTAATTATTCTTCTAACAAATTTGGTTACTTAACCCATTTGGATTGTAATATTGTGACATCCAGGGCCCCGGGTGGCGAATGGGGGGGCCCAGAACGCATGGTGCTGCCAGCTGGCCAAATCCCAGGAGCTCCGGCAGCACCCGGCGCAGCTGTGAGTGATCAGGGGGCAGGGCGCAGCATGATGACGCGGAGCCGCCGGGACCTTTAAATCAGGAGCCGCTGTACACCTTGCCTTGCCGTGGAGTTTCATTCCCGCATTGCTAGCTTACCGAATCAGTTTGTATACTTATTTACCCTGATATCTTAGGGATATTGAGAACTAGTAATACTGAGCAGAGGATTTTACAAGGGACATATGGCAACTGACTGCTTACCCTCTTTAAACGGTTTAATAAAAAATAAAAAAACATTATTTTACATTGACTCTTGGGATTCGCCTGTTTTAGCTGTCGAAGTGAACCACCGAAAATCATGGTATTTTTTCAAGTATGCTGTACCAGGTCATCTGACTTTGTCCAACAAATCCCTTTTAAATGGGAAAGGTCGCTAGTCTGATGTAGTCGCATGAAATCATCTGATATAAATTGGAGGCAGTGGACGAAAGATGAATCTCCTCTGTATTGTGGGATTAGTCGGAAGACTACAGACTACTCTGTCCGACTTGCTAGTCATCCAACTACGGACCCAGTGGACGGCCAGTCTAAAACAACGTATTAGGAAATGATGATTTTGATAAAATATTTGTAACAGTAACAGAAAAACAAAACATTGACGCACTACAAATGAAATGTTGCAATGTTTATATTTTGAGTTATCATATATTTGACAACGATCTTGGTTCAGGACACCTGTCATTTTAGGTGTTTGAAGTAATACCACTGGCTCAGGGTTCATCAGATGTATTATAAAACTAATATGAATGAATTGGCACACTGAGTAACAAAGGCCCTTTTTGACAGCCACATGACTTCGATTGCTATCCCTAAGCATCTAATTTTCTTTTTCATTTAATTTTTGAGATATGACAATTGCATCTGTCTGAAAAACTTTCCTAAAGGTATGTTCAGTATTATAGCTAGGCGGCCGCCTACATCACAGTGCCCGCCCAGACCACTGAATCAAGAAATCGTTGTGTCCGCGGCCAAAGCAATTTCTTTACTCCGCATGCGGCACACTCACTCATCAGACGCGGCACGCCTCCATCGCCTGCAATCCTATACAGGACAAATGCTCCTCCTCCTGACTCCTCCTTGATGCCAGTGGCTGACGTAGACGATGTGCACCGGCACGTGTTGGTGCCGGTGGCAGCGCGCGTCTCACGTCAGTCGCTGGCTGTGGGGTCTTGTGTGAAGGCGGCAGAGCACCAGTACCTAGAGTGTGCAACCCTTCATCCACTACAGCAGCCAGTGTGCCACCCCTCAGCTCCCACTACCCACAGTGTACTCCGTGCCCTCTCGGGAATCATGTGGCTCCTTCGCCGGGACCGGCTGCTCCTGGTGGTGGCGCTGTCTGCGATGTTAATTTCCACCTGTGGCCGCAGCTGCTGCTCACCCTTGGAAGCAGTTGTGATTTTGGGGTCTGGCCAACCAGCAGAAACCTCACCCTTACTGCTGAACCTTCTGGGGGTGGTAATCGAGGGGGTCCCTGGTGCCAAACTCCACCACCTGATGTCTCACCCGCTGTACCAGGCACAGGGCACAATGCCCGCCTTCAATCACAGACTGCTGAGCCCCCATGAGATCATGAAGAGCTACAAGAGGGTGACACACCAGAACAGGTGATTAATCTGCCTCACCTTTATGTAGCATGTGAGGTGCATTATATCAGGTATTAATTAAACTATATGTGTATTGTTATACAGTGTGTGTAATATATAGTGTGCAATATACATACATATGTTATATATTATGCAATGTTATAGATAAAGGATACGTGACATATATATATAGTATGCACATTATTATTATAGATACAGGATAAGTAATATATATGCCTCATTATAGATACAGGACATGTAATATATATGGAAAGCATTATCATTTGTACATGAACTGCAGAATTATATATATATATATATGCATTACGATAGATACACTACATATCTGGCTGCATCTATAAAAATGCATATATGTATTATGCTTTATTTCAGTTACTATACATATTGTGTAAGTATAATAATGATATATGACAAGACTAGGTTATACTTATTTATCTGTGCACCCCACGCCCTGCTGTGTTCTATGGATGTCCTCCAGTTCTCACATCTAGTTGAGATATTTTATTATCCTGGGAGTATAAATATGTTATCTCTCTTTAGTCAGCTGATTAAGAGAAATACTTTATTAAGGGTTACCCTCTGATGTCTGGGTATGCATGTATCTTGGACTCTGGGTATACATGTATCTTGGGTCTGATGTCTGGGTATGCATGTATTAAATATGCAGCAGGTGCCAGCATTTTAGTCTGCTGGCATGCTTCAGACACTGAAGCATGCCGGCAAACATATTAACTCCGCAATCGGCACTATTTACGTCTGTGGTCGTTAAGAGGAGTTTTTCCACAAACGTACTACGTACGTCTGTGGTCCCAAGGGGTTAAAGCTATATTTATATTTGTTTAATGCAGTTAATTTATTACAGTTTCATTTTGTGTTGCTTTCATTTTTTTGGGGGGGCACAAGTAGCTGGTCTTGCCTAGGGCGCAAAGTAGTCTAGCACCAGCCCTGATTATAGGTCACATTTAAAGACTGTCAAAATGAAGTAAACAAATGTGGCAGAAAGTTTGACTCAAAAATCAGTCTTAATTGAACTGTAAACTGTAGCCCATAACAGAGATTTCTACGTTAGGAGTAAGACATTTAATGCATAATCACTCATTATATTTAAAGGGACATTCTCCATAGTTCCCAACTCCATTTTTAAAGTTTCTGTTTTTTGTGAGAGGATTTTGAATTCTTTTCATACAACATCTTTCAGGGATGCTATGTTGATTGATGTGTGCATTGCTTTTGTGGCATTCTTGATTAAGTGAAATATTGCAGTGACAAATTTGTTAATTAAATGCCTGGTTGTCATTTAGAATAACGTGGGACCCCGAATCCCTAGATGTTTTGAGAAGAAGCTGTATGACCTGATTCAGCTTCATGACGACAGTGTTGACAGAGGCGGTAAGGTGACATCATTGACCATGGACCAAGAGGAATGGGCCAGTCAATATCTGTTTCTAGTTTCAAGGACTTCAAGTCTGGCCATACCCAGTGGGTGGATTTCAAAACTGTACCACCTCAGGATTGACCTCAATATTTTTACCAATTGCTCAGTCAGATCACTGCATATTTGTTCCCTGTCAGAATATGTCAGAAATACCATCCAAGGACATGTGCCTACCCTACCTACTGAATTGAGCATATGCGACTATCCCATTATTTGCTGTTAAATATGTATTGCACTGTGCATTTTTTCTTTTGATGTTTATAAAGGAAGTATCTTGTCAGATAAAAGGGAAACCATACTAGAGCTTTCATAATAATCAAGTTTGGAATTGGATATTGTTAGAATACTTTACTTATGTATTATAATGCAACAACTATTGTTTATGTGATTTAGGTGCTATATATGATAGATACCCCTTGTGTACCGTTTTGGCTATCCCTGACCATTCTAACACTGATCAATTTGGCCTTGTGTTAGATTGCATACTTGTATACCGTCTGGCCTAATCCAGGTATATCCTGTCCTGTGTGTTGGTCAAACATTTCCCACTCATTGTTGGTCAAACATTTCCCACTCGTTGTTGGTCAAACATTTCCCACTCGTTGTTGGTCAAACATTTCTCACTCATTGTTGGTCAAAACATTTCCCACTCATTGGTGATAAAACATTTCCCATGGCTTCAAATCGCAATTAAACATGAGCAAAAGTGGTACAAATGAGCTCAGCGCACAGCGGTGAAATGGCTCAGCATTCAGCAGTGAAAGGGATAAAAACTCTTTTTTTTTTTTTTACTTTTATTTCATTGTTTCCTGAGCCCCAGGGCAGTACCCAGACCTCCATATACCTTTTATGGCCAATATCTTGCATATATGCCCTCTTGGAGGGCACTTTCATTTTCGAAAGTTCGACCCCCATTGACCTGCATTACGTTTGAGTTCGACCTTTTTGGCCGTTCGAGTTCGAACCTAACACGGGGGGCTGTTCGGCCCATCCCTATTTTACAGATCACCTTGGGGAAATGCAGACTGAATCCTGCAATCACTGAGCAGCAAATCATATCACCTGTGCTCTGCTACAGATATCTGGCAAACCTGGCCTGTCAGCGGGTCCTGGGGACAGGTTTGGGAAACACTGCTCTAAATGGATTACTATAGTAAGATTTATGTTCAAAACGATACCACAGTGGAACTAATCACAAGTAAACTTCTTAATAGTAATGTTTAAGCTGTAATTCGTTAAAAAAAATAAGATATCGATGTGTTTTTTAAATTGATGGCATTATATCTGGATTTTGATATAATTTTTTTATGGCTGGCAACATTGTAACATTAAGCATAATGGGGAACTGTACTAATACAGTGGCATCAGAGACAATAAAGCCATTATGATTATTAAGCAAGACCCCTTGCATCCTATAGTTAAGCTGTAGTTGTCATTAATGGCACGAGAAAGCAGCTAAAAGACTTAATCGAGCTTATGATGCCCACTTCAGAAAATAAAATGTCATAGAACAAATTTCATCAGTTCAATATGAAAGCCACAAAGGTTGTAATTCTTATAGACTATAAAAAGTATTTGTAGCAGAAAAAATCTTAAGAAAGGTGTAAAGATGATTTAGGTTTGATCCGGGAAATATCAGCCATGCTTTTAACTTTATTGTATTGCAATTGAGAGAGTTATCAGTGATGATGGCCTTCTGTTCTGAATTATTTCACCAAGCATATCTCTTATCTTCAGAAGTGTTTTATGGGATAAGTGTCGGAAATATAATTCTAATTTACTGACATGCTCAGATTTATCAATCCACTTACTTGAGAGGGAAAAAAAATCAGCTCTATGCTAGACTAAAGGAATGTTTAATGTTATATTAGAGTAATATTTAACATATATTTTGGTTTTCTGCCAATATGCTTTTTTCAAAATAGGGTTATTGGTTTAAAAAAAAATAGAAACATAACAGAAAGACTGCTTGGCCAATCATTTTTTAATGATTTGAATATGGCCATAAAGTTAACCTGGATCAAATGTCAGCTTTACATTTTTTAATTGGACTTGGTATATTTTTAGTTTACTAGTTTACAAGCACATCTGCAGCTCCATAGTTTTCAATGCTGCTTCTGGCATATTTCATTCAGGCAAATGCTATACAGGAATCAAACCATGAAGAAATGACCTGGAGAGTTTATGTAGGGTTGCACTAATACCATTTTATTAAGACCAAGTACGAGTACCAATACTTTTTTCAGGTATTCACCGACACCAAGTACTGATACTTTTATTCAATGTCATGTGACTGCTTTCCATTAAATAGTTTGGGATTTTGATGAAAGCCTGTTCAATTTATGTTAATATTGAAATGTATGACCAGACACCCTATTTACCCACTGCACCGGCTTGCACACACTTGCATACCAGATCTCAGACATACTGTATATATACAAACCACAGAGGGGTTGCACTCAACCTAAACTTGCAACAACAGCGAGTGCATCTAAGACATTTAATACAAAACACCAGGAGAGAGCACTCCATATCAATGACCACCTTCTTCCACCATTTTCTGCAACAAAAAAACACATTTCAAAAGTTCAAAAAACCTGAGGTAAATAATGATGGGGATTCAGTTCACAAAGTATGATTATAGTTTGCTTAACAAACGCCAATGTACCCTATCGTTGACAGGTCCTATCTAACTTGACCGTATCTGCATTTACAGGATCAACTCACCCTGGAGCTCCCCTGCATGCACTGGCCTTTATAGGCTGCCACGGTGGGTTTGAATCAATTGTACACTAACTGTTACCTCAACGGTTCTTGCCGTCTACACACCAACTAACTAACAACAGGAAACCTCTGTCAGACAATAATGATTAGCTATTAGTCCTATGGCTAACCATTATTGTATGACCGAGGTTTCCTGTTGATGGCACTCTTAGCACTTTAATATAAAACGATAACTGAAGAATATGCGTAGTAGACATGTGCATGGTAAAAAATATCTGGTTTGGATTATGAAAATTTCTCTATTCAAATATCGGACAGATCTGATATCAGATCCATTTTGAATATTCGGTTGATTCATATTTGGAAAACAGTTACTTTTGGGGCTAGAGATAGGGCTATGTTTAGGGTTACAGTGAGTATTTCTGCTTGTTTTATGGTTAGAGTTAGGGTTGCTTTTAGGGCTACCATTTCTGCTTGTTTTATGAATAGGGTTACTTTTAGAGTTAAGTTTAGGACTACTATTTCTGCTTGGTTTATTAATAAAGTTAGGAAATTTGCAGTAATCTAAATCAATCCACATCAATCCAGTTATGTTTAGGTGGTTTGGGATTGATTCATAAAATTTATTTTGGAAGCGATTCAGTTCTGTGACTCAACGGTTTATGATATTAACTAGTAATTACCCACCTGCTCATTGTCGCTTGTTAACATGCAATTGGTGTACATTCTATTTACCAATGTGTGTACCTTTAATTTGAAATTTGTTAGGACTATGGACAGGAATTTCTATTCAGTATAAAGATGAACATTTAGAAATTTTAACAAATGGATGGAAGATATATTAATGCATTTCCTGCCTCTGTGTGTTACAGAGGCTGCCATTACTTTCCCCTATATATAGATTTTCCTGTCACAGACTGTTTTCTGAATTCCAACTGTATCCTGACTGATTTAAACCCCCAAGCAAGCATTCAGATAACATCATTCATTTTATAAAGACTTTTGTGTGCTTGTTTGTCAACATTTTCCTGTTTATAACAGATTATGCCTAAAATACAGTTGTTTTTTTTTTGCTGCTGTAAAATTATGTATTTGTATACCTGTTTGAACTAGTCTAATCTTACAATTTCATTGAACTTAATCTCCCCAGAAATTTAATATGGATGAACCTCGTGAGAGTCTCTATAAAGAGAAAATGATTCCATGGCACCATAAGTAGTAACAAACATAAGTGCCATCATGAATTTAGATTGGATTTTTTAAACTATGTTGAGTGGCAGAAGAGTTTTTCATGACTTTTTATTTACTTTTTTTCTCCAAATGTTTTTAATTTCTTAAAAGGTAAATGTAGAAATCCAGTATGGTAAAAAAAAAAGCCCTTTGGCACATGAAATTATTCCTGGATGTTTTCTTTCATGAGTTGACGTGGAGGAGATTTGAAAGAGTCAGCAGACGTTTGGTGTTGTTGGCAAAGAGAATGACTGCAAATGCAATGTGAGCTCTGATATACCAACATAATATATTTGATACCGTCTTTAAGTGTAACATTGTGACGGGGCACCCAGCATGACCCGAGGTGGGGCCCATATACAGGGCTAGGAGCCCAAAAGGCTCGAGAGCCGCTGGCTGAATTATTATTATTAGTATTATTATTATTGTCATCATTTATATAGTGCCAACAGAATAGCAGACATATAGGACACAGCACAGACCAGACAGGCAAAAGCATGGGTTGCCAAATACACATACACCCAGCACACAGAAAGGAAACCCTAATCTAAAAACTGGTTCTTAAATTAACTGGATCTAATGCTAAGGAAATGAGAAATAGTACTGCTGGGTAAAGCAACACAAAAAGGCAGAAAATACAGAGTCAAATGCAAGATGAAATCAGAACCAGAGAAAAAAAGTCATACAAGCCAGGAGTCAGAACCAGAGAGGAAGGTCAGACAAGCTAAGGTCGGTACACAGGAAGATCAGCACAGCAAGAATGAAACACAAAACAAACCACACAAGAGCAAGGAAGGAGAATTTTCAAAAAGGAATAACTAAAAAATAAACAAGGACAAGGCAACAGGAGGGACAAACAGACAAGGGGAAATAGGGAGCCAAGCATAAACGGAACAAAATATACAAAAGGAAAAAACTAGAGGCAAATACAGGCAGCAAAATGACCCTTATAACAGAGCACAGCTGAATAGTAGAGACTGGCTTGCAAAGGAGATGGTTAGTGCTATCTGGGTTAGGTCGACAGAGACCTGCCAAGCTACAGGAAAAAAACAGAAGCAGATGATGAGGAGAGATGGACCAGAGAGTGGTAAGAGCTGGCCCATATCGGCTAACCCATAGGGCTCAGGCTGAAATTGTGACAAACATGCTACCACATAATTGCTTACTTTGGAGTTCAAAATTATGTTAACCACTTGGCTGCTATGGACGCGCTCAGCGCGTCCAGCCAAGTGATTGTTCTGTGCTATGGACGCGCTGAGCGCATCCATGCACAGAAGGCAGCATTCCGCCGGATTCCGGCGGATGGCTGCGCCCCCCTGGTGCGGGCTGACATCTTGGATGTCAGCCCAGCACTCCAGGACCCCGGCGGAGCAATTAGATGTCATCGCGGCGGCGCGATGACATCTAATTCAGGCCACCCCTCCCCGCGTGTGCGTAGGAAGCGCCTGAAAGGGAGGGGTTGAGGTCCTTCAGACCTCTCTCCCTCCCGATCGCCGGGGGGCAGAGGGTTAATTCAGGCACTGTTTGGAAGGGCACAGCCTGCCCTTCCAAACGGTGGCTGTAATTAACCCCTGGGGAGCCAGATCACGATTCAGCGCTGAAAAGCGCCAAATCGTGATCCTCTCCTGGAGCTGGCCGACATCTTGGATGTCGGCCAAGCCTCCAGGAACTCCCCCTGAGGACTGGCGTCATCGTGCATAGCACGATTACACCAGTCCTGGAGTTAACCCCTAGTTGCCAGCAATGGTGGAGATAGGGGGTTCCAATGAACCCCCTATCTCCCGATCTGTGGAAGCTAGGGGTTAATGTTTGATATCGTTGGATCGGCCAGAGCATGGCCTTTCCAACGATACTAAAGTTGACCATGTAAAAAGTTTTAAAAAAAATTAAAAATTAAAAATAAAAAAATATTTAAAAAGAAATTATAAAAAAAAAATGAACAATTTTTTTTTTTTTTTTGGTTTTGTTAATGCAGTAATATTGTTCCCATTTCAATTATAATGTGAACAATGATGCTGCATTAACGATTTTTGTATGCGGTGCGTTTGTTAAAAATAGCTAAATTTTCCCCCAAAAAAAATGTAATGAGACCCCATTTCAAATTTTTTTAACAAGCACACCCCATAGAAAATATAACCGCAAACGATCGCATGTTAAAATGTGAAAAAAAACACTTTACACATTGTAAATTATTGAAAATTCTAATTGTATTGCATTTTTTGTTTTAATATACAGACAGGACATGACGTATACATATAATAATGACATATTATGAATCTGCCAAGTCTGCCGGAAAGAACGATATATAATATGTCTGGGTCATATATTAAAATAAGGCTTCAAAACGCGGTTAAACATGATGAGCGAAACCGGTAAAAATGACCTCAGCACAGAGGTGTGAAATGGCTCAGCAGCGAAAGGGTTAAACAATATTTTTTTAAATACAGTCACAAAAAACAAACACAGTCAGGGTTATTCAGAGAGCATGAAAAGAAGAAGAATGACTGGAGAATGAAAAATTCTAGGTCAAAATAGCCAAACCAGAAAAATTCTCCCTTTCATCTCACTTTCCAAATCGGCTATTTTGACCTAGAATTTTTCATTCTCCAGTCATTCTCCTGCTTTTCACGCTCTCTGAATAACCCTGATTGTCTTCCACATTGTATATACAGTGATATGATTGGCAGTCATCAAATATTATATATGTGTTAATATTAAACATTTGCAGCACCCTTCAATCAGTGATGTATTACGTATTTTAGTGAATCAAAAATGAGAGTATACATGCCAAAACTGCACAAATTAAAAACATGCAGGTCTATTATAGAATAACACCATCAATTAATTGGAATCTAAAAAAAAACCTTAAACATTGCAAACACAGAGGGCTCTATAACTACTTCGCACAAATGTTAACGCGTGCGCAAAAACGCATAAACACGAGGGGAAAAAACCCTGTGCGCAGATCGACGTATTACAATGCCCGCGCAAAAAATGCACGTTAACATCTACCGCGGGTGAACCTGCGTGAACCCTTTGCGAGCGTAATGTATGTTGCGCTGCCTATACTTAACATTGTGAGCGCAAATGCATTTGTGCGCTGGTATGCGGATGGTATTACAATCTTAGCGCAAATTTTAACGGACAACGTTTGCGCACATAATTTTAATGTCTTTTAAAAGTTGGTGGTAACTGCAAATCTGAACGTCCTGGCCAAAACCAAATATACCAGCCCGAAAAAAAAATACAGCAAAGTATAGTTACACATTCTACACATACCCAAACAATAAAATGGAGAAGATGTGCGTGTTTTTATTATTGCTGCAGCATATATACGCAGATTGATTTTGACAGGCGCAAAAACTGAACGGGAGACAATTGTGGTTCTTAATTCTGATTGGCTGAATCGCGTGAAAAAACAGTCCGCACACGCGCAGCGTTAATGCCCGCATGTTTTTGCGCGTCTTTTTTTTACGTGCGTTATCTTTTGACGGATGGAAAAATGCGCTCGGATTTTATTTCCACCGTTATTTTTCACGCATTAACGTTGCGTGCAAAAAAAATAGTGCTTCACGTGCGCTTTTGCGTGATGAATTTAATAGAGCCCATAGTACACTCTATACTGTATATGAAAAAATGGAGTTGCCCTCTAATCACAAGTAAGGAGTAGCTACAGTGCTATTCATATTTTGCATCCATGGGAGGATCAATTCCAAATGTTGTCACATTCACAATTTTGTCCTTTCCTTTTCAGACACCAGCAAAGAAAAGGGTTTTATTTGTAAGATATAATACATCTCTAAAAAGGGTGACTTGTTTGACACATATTAAGATATACACATGAAAAATGTTTAACATTAATGAATGTCCATTCTATAAAATATGAGATAGGCACTCCTTCTATACTTGCAAATATATACAGGTCGATTCACTAAAGGTTAAACTCGGGAGAACTGCAGGAAAAGTGAAAATTCGAGGTCAAAATAGCCAAACCAGAAAAATTCTCCCATTTATCTTACTTTCCAAATCAGCTATTTGGTCTAGATTGTTCTCTTCTTCTGCCAATTCTCCTGAGTTTCACCTTTAGAAAATAGATCTGATAGTGTCAGCAGTTCAAAGGAGCTAGTTGCCCAATGTAGCAATTCAAATAAAGTTCACTGGGACTACTGCGGTGTTTGGTACACAGATCATAGAAAAATCCCAGTATTTTTCAAGCAATGGTATTCAGCACACTGCGTAGTGTACACACATGTGAAGGAACAGTTTTCTAGTCACACAGTTGCTCTTATATCAGTATCTGCTTCCATGTAGTGAACTCATGTTTGTCCCATATGACACTGAACCTAGTGTGTCTGATGTCACTGTGTGCCTTACAATTCTGCCATAAAAACATTTCTCCCCTGTAGTTTCGCTAATGTAGTTTTTTTAAGCTTCCCAGACTTTCCCTTTTATAAATAATTATACTATTGAAATAATTAATGTTTCATGTTCTTTATCACTTTTTTAAAACAGGAACCTTCAAAAAGTGTAGTTGTGGATCTAAGGCTGGGGTCAGACGAGCGTGATTTCTACGGACTGTACGTCCGTGCAGTACGGACATCGTCAGTACGGATGACGCAGTAGTGGTCACACAGTCCGTTTTTTCACTGAAGTTATTTTTTGACGGATGTAGGAGGGGAAAATAAATTACAATGAAAAAACATTCTGTCCGTCAAAAATGCTGGACGTATAAATGCAGTCCATCTGACCTCGCTCCATCACTCACACACAAAGCTATGCAGACGTTGTGGACGTGGCGCACTCCGCACGTCCGTTCTAGCAGTATTACGTTCTTGCCTAACCTGCGGCCGTTTGCCGCGGCCGTTGTGCGTCCGCAGTTCAGTGCGGACGTACTTCATGTGTCAGGCTCCAATGGACTTACTTTCATGCTATCACGGACGTACTTTTAGGCGCAATCACGGACGTGAACACTACGCTCGTCTGACCCCAGCCTTAAGTTTGTAGAGATATGACCATAGGGCCCATTAGACATCCTCCTCTCACATTTTCTAAGTGTCTTCTGTGTACCTGCCATGACATGCTGAATTGTATGGACTGAAATACTGCCAGGCAACACCCAGTGTCATGTTGGTGTCACATCCCTGTTTTGCATCATTCTAATAAAAACACCCAGGTTTTGTATCAGTCCAATGAGGACATCCTGGTTTTGCATGATTACACAGATCTCACATCTGTCTTTCATTATTCCACTGGCGCCACGGAAATTGCATGTCAATAAGATCCTTGTGTCTTTTGGCAAACTCACACCTTGCATTATTCTGTATCATCATTTGCTATGAAAAACATTAGGGTCTGCAGCCTTCTCTAATCTCTTAACCTGTTGTGTACCTTTACTTTCTTGACCTTTGCTTCTTTCTGGCTAATTTCTCTGTCTACTGCTATTTAGTCCATCCACTGCAAAGACTGGTTGTATAGACTTTATTGCCATTTCTAGTGAGAAAGGGAGAGGTTTTGAGGGTCCTGAGGATGAGCAACAGCACTAATGGCCTGCTCTACGGTGGGGCCCGTTCAGGTCTCACAACTTTTTAGCTTGATTGTGCCACTATGGGGACAACTGCTCCATATGCAAATCAGACTGCTACACCCAGAAAGGGTGGCCAGTACTGAAATGCCAAGTATTTCATCCCTGCACGAGCGGTGCAGCAACACCCGACGATCGTTTCAGCCTTATTATACCTCGTCAGGAGGGTACAGCTGACACCCTTCTAGGCACATCAAGCCAGGGGTCCACATCTGGATTCCCTGTAAACCTATTGCCACTTCTGTTTAACAGTACTTATTCTGTTCCTGTAGTAGAGATCTGTGTGTCGGGTGAAAAGAATACTGAGACACCTTTAACTATGTCCAGTAGTGCATGATATTCCAGAGTAAGTTTCCATTAGTCCAACTGTTTGCAGACCCTATGGCAAACAATTTATCTATACCAAAATATGTCCCTCAACAATGTCAGAGAATCAACAAGAAAAAATACCCAACTTCCCTCCAGAAAAAAGTTAACTAGCATGCTACACAAGTTCAACAATTTCATATTAACATATAAAACTAATTTTTGATAGAAAGAAACTTAACAGGATTTATTTTACATCTGACTTCTATATTGAGTGAATATTACGTTATGTAGTTCTTTAGAACGACTACTATTTTCATTGCTCTAAATGTTGCTTTTCTCTATTGAAAATAGCAAAACAATGATGCAGGAAATGTATTCCAAGCAGGTTAGCAAGACTTCTTTTATGCTATAATCTGAAATATCACACGTGTTGACATTGCAAAAATAAATGCGGATTTCAAAAACAGATGTGTTTTGACTATTAAAAAATATAGGCTGTACAGCTGTATGTAATTCAAGAAAGTAATGTAGGGAAGAACAACATGTACTATTTTTGGCTTGTAGAAAAAGATGTTCTTCCTAAACCTTTATGTGTAATCCTACCAGCAGATGTAGACAATATAATAACAGGGTCTTTGCCATATGGTGTTGGGATTTTACTGGACGTATATTTTATGATGGCAAGTGCTATCGAATGAAAACAGAATTGAATTAAATCTCAGCTTCCTTCTTTTTGGGAGGATGCCAAAATAAAGGTCCTAAGCTAAAATATAACAGAACAGGTAATTGGATGCAATTTTAGGCTGGTTGGCAAACTGCAGTAGGCATATTAAAAATATTATGTCACATAATTATTCTAAGATAATTTTCTGCAATTAAATCCATATGGGGTATATCTGGAGATTTAACACATCCTTAAAAGTGCACATAAAGGATAATGTCAGCACATGTGGCAAATTGTCACATATGAAAATTCAAAGAAATCAACGGTTTATAGTATTCCAGAAACAAAGAACCCTATTCCAAGTCAGCTGCTTTGACCAACAAGTAATCCGTCAAATTTAAACGGCCCCATTCATATATCAAATCAACTCACCTGCTATGCCAACTCAGTCACAAAATGTGCTTGTGGTTCAGCGGTTGCAGGAGGTTATTGTATACTAACACTGTCAATACATTGTATAGAAAGAGCTAATTTGCAAGTACCTGGCGAGTAAGGAGTGATTCTAAGGTCACTTGTTACTCTCATCTGAAGCTGGCGTTTAAAAATTCAGAACAAAAAAAACAACAAAATAAAGACCCCTGATCCTGCTGTTAAGTGATTTTGTATATACAACATCTAGTAAGAAAAAAACAATTCAAACATAAAATAAATTCTCAGTTCATTAGAACTTGGAAATCCATACTCTCCTCTGGTCTCACAGTGCAGAAGAAAGTATGTTCTGCCACCTCCTCTTACCGCAAGCAGAAGCAGTGATCAAGCAGTTCTCAGTGTCTGTCTGCAAATCCCATACGTGCCTCCATAGGCAATCTTTACTTGTTCTATGAAGCATGGTAACTGTTTAAATGCCTTATGCAACTGCTCGCTTTGCATGCATTACCACTTGGCTTCTTCATAAGGCTACTGTACATTTGCATATATTCGGGGGTCTAGTCCTAAACAAATCAGTGTTGGAACGCTCCGCGATTTCTGTTCCCCAATCAACCATTGACATGTCACACGTAACTCACCATTCCATACGGCAATTTGAAACCAATGTTTAAACACAAAGAAAGGCTGGGTTTTAGGGATTACCTATGCGAATTGTAATAAATATCATATATTTCTGGTGGTGCAATACAGAAACATATGACTGGAACCTAATACCAGCTTATCACTATGCGAGCCAAACAGGAACTCAGCTCCCTCTGAGAAAATAGTGGAGGAACTGCATTCCCACGCGTTCCTGCTCGGCGTGACACCTGAATATATTATACTTTGCAAAAGATTTTTGGAAAAATGATAAAGTAGTTCTGCCTTTTTGTTTATTACTCCATGTTTGGAAAAAATTAAGCAAGAATTTATATTCACTGATATTTCTCTAAAGAAGAGGTCAGGATAGGTTTCTATTGAATGATTAACAAGGTCACATAGCCTGTGTGTGTACTTCTAATAAAAGATTGTGTTGTCACAAGACTAACAGTGTTGTAATCCTTGTCCAAGTTGTGTGTTAGGGAATCTTAATTCAGATGACTAGAGATGATTCTTACTATGAGCAGCATTGATGCTTGGAATGAAAAAATGTCAGTGCTTTTCTTAGAATAACAGCAAATAAATGCTGACTCAAAAATGCTTATTGTTGTATAGCTGTCACAATCAGTCAAAGCATAAACATAAAATTTATGAAAAAATCTTTGCTATAGATTATCCATAGGTTATAGTTATTGAGACCATAGTTGTACTTTGTAAGCATTACTGTTTTCCAGTCAATCTTAACTTTTGTAAAATGAATAGATTTTTGAATTAATCTATAACTACATATTGAGACCAGATTTAATATGTCAACAAGGTTGGCAACCTCAAGATTGCCTTTTCTTTTCTTACAGATTTTACAGCATAGTTCACAAAGTCGTTCCTTTAATTTGTGAGAAAGATGAGAGGGTATCATAAAATTTAATTTGGGGGCTTGAGTATAGCATGTGAAGTTACTTTTGCCACTTTGTTAACTCATAAATAACTATTGATCTGAGTCACTTTGCAATTTTTCCTGCAACTGTGAAACTTCAATCATTCTGAAGTGCATTTCAATAAAGCTCTGAAAGCAATTGTATGAAATTAAAGTCTACAAGATGACTCTGTAATCTCTGAGACATAAAATACAATCAATCCTAAGTTGATTTTCCTGACATTCAAGATAGCTTCTCAATCATGTGCACTCATATTTGTGAGTCTCTAACAGCCTGAGTATTGCATTGTCTGAGTGCAGAATCAAAGCTATTTAATGAGTGTCTGATGACAAGGACTTAAACTTTCTTTAAGAAATGTATTATTATTATTATTATTATTATTATTATTATTCACAATGAACACTATTCCAAATATTTGTTATATAAATCTTCAAAATTTCAGGTTACAACATTTATAACAATATAAAAAGAAAATGTAATAGAAGTAAAAACAATTCAAGCATATCTAAATGTACATATTGTGGCATTGTCATATTTATTTTATTTATTTATTTATTTATATGCAAAGTATTTTACCAGGAAGGATACATTGAGATTACTCTCGTTTTCAAGTGTGTCCTGGGTTCAGGAACATTGCAATTTTACAGTTGTTACAGAATTACAAAGTAATAAATGCATGATATTAAAAAAAATAACACAAATGTACAGATTAACACAGAAAATAAATATGTAGGAAATATAGTCACTATGTAACATGTTTACAGGTGCATTCCGTATTGAGGTATGTTAATAGGGATGTCAGGAACCATGCCTTCTGATGCTTCAGATCCATGAAAGGTGCTGCCCTCATGGTCAGCACTGACTTCCAGCACTGATAGGGGTTAATAAGTCAAAGCACCAAAACACACACACAACCACACCCCCTGTTTGTCCATAAAGGACCTCTCCCTCCTATGTGCTGTGATGATGATGTTCGTCCATCGTATTCGATGAGGACCTTGACATCTAGCAGGTTGTGGGTTGTCCACGGTGTGTCCGCAGATGGCTGATGAGGCCTATTTGAGCACAAAATGTTCTGCCACACATCGAGCAGACATGTGTGGGTACCCCTGTTGCAACATTTGCAGTTCTGGCTTTGCGAAGTGCACACTTCTCTTGTGCTATGGTTGCTCTTCTGTCCTCAAATATCTGGCAGCCTTGGAGGATCAGCGTGCGCCATGTCGATCGATCTTGTGCCATGATTTCCCAGGAGGTGATATCAATATCCATGGACTTGAAGGAGGCTTTCAGTGTATCTTTGTATCGCTTCCTTTGTCCGTCGTTTGACCGCTTTCCTTGAGACAGCTCACCGTAGAGGAGCTGTTTAGGGATGCGATGATCGGGCATCCTTGCAACATGACCTGCCCAGCGTGTCTGGGCTTTCATCAGCAGGGTGTAGACTGTTGGCAGGCCTACTCTAGAAAGGACTTCTGTGTCTGGCACCTTATCCTGCCACCGGGTCCTAAGAAGTCTGCAGAGGCATGTCATGTGGAAGCGATTCAGTTGCCTAGCATGCCTCCTGTATACAGTTCAAGTCTCAATGGCATACATCAGGGTAGTTAACACTACTGCTCGGTAGACTTTGAGCTTTGTATCAACCGCTTATTCCACGGCGGTCCCATACGTTGGTCAATAGTCTGCCAAATGCAAACCTTGCCTTGGCTACTCTGCAGTTGACCTCAATGTCAATTGTCACTGCGTGGGAAAGGGTGCTGCCTAGGTATGTAAATTGGTCCACTGCTTGCAGCTTTTGTCCCTTCACTGTGATGGTGGGCTCTTGATGTTGGGCTTTCGGAGCTGGCTGATGCATCACCTCGGTCTTCTTTGTGTTAATAAGGAGGCCGAAGTTGTCGCATGCTGCTGAGAATTTGTCCACACTGGCTTGCATTTCCTGCTCTGATCCAGCATTCAGGGCACAGTCATCAGCAAAAAGGAAGTCTCGTAGCACAGTCTCCTTTACCTTGGTGACAGCCTGGAGTCTACGCAGGTTGAACAGCTTCTCATCGGTCCTGTATCTCAGGCTAACTCCCAAGGAAGTGTTCTGGAAGGCTTCTGACAGCATAGCTGAAAACATTATGCTAAACAGGGTCGGTGCCAACACACAGCCTTGCTTGAGCCGTTTGTAACGGGAAAGGCCTCTGAAGCTTCTCCATCGTTCAGTACACAAGCCGTCATGCCGTGGTGGAACTGACGTACCATTAAGATAAATCTATCAGGGCACCCAAACTTCGACATGATGCGCCACAGACCTTCGCGACTGACGGTGTCAAAAGCCTTGGTGAGATCTAGAAAGGTGGTATACAATTCACGATTCTGTTTGACACTTCTCTTGGAGCTGTCGGGCTGCGAAGATCATGTCCACAGTGCTGTGCTCTTTGCGGAAGCCGCACTGTGTCTCTGGTAATAAACTCTGTTCCAGGTGGTCAGTCAGGCGGTTCAGCAATACTCGTGCAAGGATCTTGCCTGCGATGGAAAGCAGTGATATTCCTCTGTGATTATCGCAGACTTGTAGATTCCCTTTCGTCTTATAGAGATGTACGATGGACGCATCTTTAAATTCCTGAGGAAGAGATCCTTGATTCCAGAAAGACTGGAACAGCAGAGCGAGTTTGTCGACAAGCACTGTACCGCCATCCTTGTAGACGTCCGCTGGAATCACATCAGATCCTGGGGCCTTGCCACTAGACAGCTGGCTGATGGCCTGTTCGGTTTCAGTATTTGTTGGTGGAGCGTCCAGGCTGTGGTTGATATCCACCTGAGGCATTCTGTCGATCACCTCGTTGTTAATGGAAGATGACCGGTTCAGTACAAATTGGAAGTGTTCAGCCCACCGCTGTAGAATCTGAGTCTTCTCAGTAATGAGAGTTACGCCATCTAAGTCTAACAGAGGGAAGCTCCCTGATGGCTGAGGTCCGTACAAGCATCTAAGGGCTTCGTAGAACCATTGCGCATCGTTTCTATCAGCAAATTTCTGAATTTCATCTGCTTTGGCACTCAGCCAAGAGTCCTGCATCTTATGAAGCTTGCTCTGTACAGTCCTGCGAGTGTTGTTGAAGGCATTTTTCTTGGCTATTGATGACGGGTCGTTCTGATAAGCACGATGAAGACAGTGCTTCTCAGCAAGTAGGGCCATGATCTCATCATCATTTTCGTCAAACCAGTCCTGCTGTTTCCTGTGTGAGGGTCCAAGAACCTTTAGTGCAGAAGAGTGCACAATATCCCGGAAACTTTCCCAATCCTTCTCAGCATTTCCTTCTAATTGCAGCTCTGAGAGTTGGTTGTCAAGATCTTCTGCTAGTGAGGTTGCTGTATTGGGGTTCCTCAGTTTCCTGATGTTAATCCGTTTCATCACAACTTTGTTTCCCTGCGGACGTCTCTTTGGCTTGATGTAAAAGCTTAATTTGGAGATAATAAGTCTATGGTCAGTCCAACAGTCGGCACTCGGCATGGCCTTGAATGGTCACCCTTACATCCGTTCGGCGAACGGCCAATGTTCGATGCAAACTCATGTATTTGTATCGAACCGGCAGCCCATCCCTACAAGAGAACACAGTGTCACAGAGACAGAGAGCGGAGTTGTCTGTAGAAGGAGGGGGTGGTCGATTTGTAGTTTGTGTTCATTATATGGTTCATACACTGTTTATATCAAGTTTTCTATTTCTAGAAAAAGACCTAAAATTAAATCTGCCTTAAAACTAAATAATGTATATATTATATTAGATGAAATTTAGGTGATATGTAAATGAATGCATTGCTCTTGATGAACTTATTGAAAATAAATCCATATATTAAAAAACAGAAAACAAAATGTTAAAGATCAAAACCATCAATTTATATTTACAAAAAAATTAAGGGCTCTGTTACATTCTCTGCGCAAATTTGTACGCGCAGCGCAATTTTTTTGCACGCAGCATTAATCGTTAATGCGTGTAAATTAACGCAGGTATTACAATCCGAGCGCATTTTTTCATCTGTCCGAAAATATCGCGCGTAAAAAAGACGCGCAAAAACGAGCGCAAATTAATGCTACAGGCAGAAATCGGTGGGCAGACTGTTTTTTCACGCGATTCAGCCAATCAGAATTAAGAACCACAATTGTCTCCCGTTCAGTTTTTGCACCTGCCAAAATCAATCTGAGTATATATGCTGCAGCAATAAAAAAAAACACGCACAACCACTCAATTTTATTGTTTGGGTATGTCTAGAATGTGTAACTATACTGTGCTGTATTTTTTTTTGTTCGTGCTGGTGTATTTTGTTTCGGCCAGAACTTTCAGATTTGCAGTTACCACCAGCCTTTCAAAGATTTTAAAATTATGCGCGCAAATGTCGTTCGGAAAAAGTTGCATGTCACAGGTAGACATACCCATCTCTCTGTGTCTAGCTATCGGTATATCTACCACGATATGTATTATATAGGCATATTTATATCTATGGCTATCTTTAGATACCAGGCCATTTGGCGCAGCTGGCCTAAGAAATCAATGGCTGGAAGGATGCAATTAAACAGGTCCGTGACAATTCTCTCTGAAGCCATCACAGGTGTGAATTAAAGATAACACCTTTTTGGGGTCTACACAGCAGGCAGAAAGAGCAATTGCTCATGGCAGGGAGAAGACGCAGCCAGAGTGGCACCCCAACCGCATATCAAAGAAGCAATCACATTCTCTGATCACAGAAGGGGGTCTTTGGGAGATGATTGATAGACCAGGGAATTAAGATTAATCACGAAGCATACTGAGCATGCTCAGGAGAGGGGAATTCTGGGGATTGTAGGCAAAGGCTCTGCCAGGTGCCAGCTAGGAGGCTGGACTTAGAAAAAAGGCAGCCCTATATATATTCTGAATCAAGCATGGCTCGGGGCTATTTCCTTGGAGGTCAATCGAGAATTGAGGGAATATTGCCAGCTCCTAATAGAACCTCCCTATGGTTGATCATCTAGCGTATATTGTAAGTAACTAGGATCTGCTGTTATCTCCCTTTTATTTGTTTGCTGTTTGTGTGTAATGTGTAATTAATTGATTTATCCTATCCATCTTTTTTATAACAAATGCACTGTGATAATTTTTTCTATATCATAATAAATATTCCTTATTAATATCTGCTTTCTGCCTGATATTCGATCCATGCTAACTAAGAGACTAGAGTATTGCTGATTGTTTTAAGCTCGGGTAGATACGAAATTGTGAGTTGCGGTTGCTGGGGACGGCAGGGATTGTTGTCTATGCAGTCACTGTCTGGGTCTAGGGTAGGCAGACAGTGCGGTTGCTTAGCCCTGCGTCTCTCGCTGCGACGCGCGTAGTGTCCATGAGGACTGGTGGCAGTGTAACTAATAGAATAGGAAAGTGATCCCAGGGATTGTGGGAGATGTAGTCATTACTCGCTTCAAGAGAAGACTTGTAATGCGTTGCAATCCTGGGACCATTGTATCGCGCTCGACGTGCCTGTTGCGAGAGAAAGTGTGCAGGGACAGATAGGTAAGCAAGCGCGGGGGCTTGCTGTCTATGCCGTCATTATCTGGGCTAGGCTAGACAGATAGTGGGTGGCTTAACCCGGCGTCTTTCGCAGCAGCGCGCGTAGGGGTCGTGACATTGCACATCGATTGTAATACTAGCCACGTACCAGCGCACGAACGCATTTGCGCTCACAATGTTAAGTATGGGATGCTCGCCCGAACATTTGCTCGCACAGGGTAACTGGCGTTAGATGTTAATGGACATCGTATGCGTGAACGTCATAATTTGACAGTCAGCGCAAAGGGTTTTTCCCCTCGCGTTAATGCGTTTTTGCGCACGTGCACATTTTTGCGCGAATAATGTAATAGAGCCCCAAGTGTTTTTTAAATAATCAAAAATATAGTACATATGGTAATAGATATCAAGAGAAGAGAAGCAAACATTTGCTTCTCTTATGTACAAGACACTAAATATTAAACATATCCTACTATATTTGCTTTATAATACAAAGCTGAATGGTTTAATGAAGGGATTATACATTATAAAGCAACTGAATAAATCAATAGACTATTGATTGATTATAACCAGAGCAAATTAATGTAAATGAGATGACATTAGCTCACTATGTACAACTCACTGAACATTAAAATATCTACAGGGGTATAATGAACCTAGTTCATTTTTGAAACACTGGCTCTCCATGCTAGATCTCCTGCAAAGAATATAATTACCATATCCCTTTGATAATCTAGGTATCCTACCGGGCCCATTGTGTGCAAGGAGTTATTCATTGATGTCCTAGTAAAATTCACAAGATGTTCAGTTCAAAGATATATCCAACTCAGTGCGTAAGATGATAATTTAACAGCTCAATATCATTATTTATGATTCAATAAGTAATCAAGAGACAATGCTGTTATGCTGGGGTATCAGAAGAGTCCTCATGTACAATCACTACTTATCAAAAAGGTAGATAGATAGATAGATAACCAAGCAGGCAGACAAATCAGAAGAAGAGCATTACATTCAAAGACTTGATCAGTAGCTTATACATTTAAAGATTTTACCAGATTTTAACCCTTTAAAGATTCTAACAACTCTTAACCCTTTCAGGATTTCAACAGTTTTCAACGCAATCACAATTTTTTACAAGGTTTTTAACCCTGTTAAAAAATGATGGGAATTTAGTTCATAATATACGGCCATAAATTGCTTAAGCCTGTCAATAAACGCCATTGTATCCCACCTTTGACAAGTCCTACTGTACATCACCTAATGACTGCCACTATAGTATAAACAAACTTTAGCACCCTCCTATCACAGATGATCCACTTTCAGGTTCTATTTAAACTTTAATCGAAGGGAGCTCCAGAAATGATTCAGTCCTCAGTAAGTGAGTTTATCCCATAATGGCCTCCATGGATCGATTTTGTTGTTGCAGCAATTCCCACAGTCTAAATGCAGATGTGGTGTAAAATGGAGCAAGTCATACCCTGACATCAATGAGATGTGACATGCTTCATATAGAGGCTTGAATAGACCCTTCCTAGTTGATATTGTGAAATCTTAATATTTATACTCTTAGAAACATAGAAAAATGTCGGCAGATAAGAACCTTTCGGCCCATCTAGTCTGCCCAATTACATGGATACTTTACCTGGATTTATCTTTTGTTTAGGATAGCCTTATGCCTATCCCATGCTTGCTTAAATTCAATTACTGTTTTGGCGTCTGCCACTTCAACTGGAAGGCTGTTCCATGTATCCACCACCCTCTCAGTAAAATAATGCTTCCTTATGTTACTTTCAAACCTTTGCCCCTCTAATCTAAGACTATGTCCTCTTGTTTTGCTACTTTGTTTCCGTTTAAATATACTCCCTTCCTCTACCTTGTGGATTCCCTTTACGTATTTAAATGTTTCTATCATATCTCCTCTGTCTCGTCTTTTTTCCAAGCTGTACATGTTAAGATCATTAAGCCTTTCCTGGTAACTTTTCTCCTTCAAGCCGTACACCATTTTAGTAGCCCTTCTCTGAACTCTCTCTAAGATGTCTATATCCTTCTGGAGATACGGTCTCCAGTACTGCATACAGTACTCCAAGTGAGGTCTCACCAGTGCTCTGTACAGTGGCATGAGCACTTCCCTTTTCCTACTGCTAATACCTCTCCCTACACAACCAAGCATTCTGCTAGCATTTCCTGCTGCTCTATTACATTGACTACTTACCCTTAGATCCTCTGAAATAAAACCCCTAAATCCCTTTCCTCAGATGTTGAGATTAGGACTGTATCAAATATTCTATATTCAGCCCTTGGGTTTTTACATCCCAGGTGCATTATCTTGCACTTATCTACATTAAAACTCAATTGTCACAACTCCGACCATTTTTTTAGTTTACCTAAATCATTTGTCATTTGGCTGATCCCTCCAGGAACATCAACCCTGTTGCAAATCTTTGTGTCATCAGCAAAAAGACATACTTTACCATTAATATCTTCTGCAATATCACTAATAAAAATATTAAACAAAATGGGTCCAAGTACTGACCCCTGAGGTACCCCACTGGTAACAAGACCTTGCGCAGAATAAACTTATTTATTTTATTTGTTTTTTTTATTTGTTTCTGTACTTGTATTTTTTCTCATGTTACTTTATATTTAGTTCTCAACAATTACAGGAAAAACTCTGATTTAGACCCTGTAAATAAATAGTAAGAAAGTTATTCATGTCATGGTGGCACCTGGCGTGAGCCAAGGTGGGGTCCATATTTGGTGTTAAAAACACAAAATGCAAGAGACACCACTGACAACAGACACTGACAACAGACAGGAGGTGAGGACACCACAAGGCTGGACAGAGACTCCTGCACAGCACAACCACATAAAAGAAATCCATAACGCTGACAGACCAGTCCTTGAAGTAGCTGGATGTTACCTAGAAGGAATGATGTGAGGCAGTGCAGGGTCTAAGGCAAAACAGATCAGTACAGAAACTGAAGGGTTAAAGCATAGATGTAGACAAAGGAATAGCCAAGATCAGTATGCAGAGTAGTCAGCACAGCAACACAAAGAGTTAGGAGCAAACCAGAGTCCAAATACATAGCCAGGTCAGTAAACAGAGAATCTACATAGAAGCAGCACAAAGAATAGTCAAGAGAACTAGCTGAGGTCGGCACATAGAAATTCACACAGGAGCAGGAAGGGTATAAGGCAAAGGTTTTCTATACCTTCTAAACAATAATAAATACGATGGCAAGGGAAACAGGGAACCAAATAAAATGTAAACCAGAGAGCAAGGCAAAGGCAAAATTAAACAAACACAAGACAATGGAAACAGAGGGACAATCAGGCAAGGGAAAACAAAGAACCAAAATTGAAGTAGAACAAAATATACAAACAAATCGGTGGAGCTTTCTAGCAGCAGGATAGCAGAGAAACACATTGGGAATGACTCAGTCAAAAAGCGTAGCAACATGGGAGAAACACCAATATATAGAGATCTGGTTAAGTGCTAGCACAAACAGGTGGTCCTGAGTAGAGCTGGTATCAAACAAATTTGTGGACTGGAATGCTGGAATGGTAGGGCAAAATCCAAGGGCCGGCCCGGATCAGCTCACATACAGGAGTCAGGGATGGAATCATGTTAATTCAGTCCATACAATTGAATACATGATTGATTTACACAAATTACCACGATTAACAAAAATTGTTGTAATAACTTCTACTTCCTTGAAAGATCAGGATGTGATACCATACCTCGATATGACTTATACTAGATCTCCCCCATGGGGTTTAATCATTCAGAATGCAGTAGAGCCAGGAGATGAATTGGATTCTTCTAACAAGCTTTTATGGATCAATACATTTATTCAGAGTTATTTAAAAAGCAATTAACATTCCATTAACACCAAACTGTGATAAGTGTAAGCAATAAGATACTGTTTGGCCATTTATTTTAAAATTCAAAGTCAGATATCTGTAAAAAAAAATACCATTATTTTTCAGGTCTAGGCAGATAAGAATCAAAACAATGGCACAAAAGATTTTTCATTGTTAGCATGCTATATGGAGCATTTGCTACTGGAAGGTTAAATAAAGGTAAATAGTGTTGCACGTTACAAAAATAATGACCCCTCTGAGAATGTTTTTACCATTTAGTTTTAACCATCTAGAAGATTATAGAAGACCGAAGGCTGAATATCTTTCATATTTAAATCTTTATAAATAACTATCTTAGGCATACATGTATCAAACGTAGTTACGGTGATTACTTTAGGATGATTGTGATTATTTTCACATAAAAATATTTTACCTTGACTACCACTAGAATAATTTCTCTAACAGCATTTGAAATTTAATGAAAAATGCTAACAATTTTCTTTAATTGGTACATCTGCTTTACTCCAGAAAACTGTCCATGAGAAAATAATTGGATCTTTTCGATAATACAATTCTGTCACTGCCTATTTCGTTTTAACTGCAAACACAGTCTCTATGGGTTTTGGGACGATTCCATATCAATCTCTGTAAATGCATCAAAGTTCTTGTGTAACCGTTTATAATACCTTGGGCTCTATTCCAAGTGAGCTGTTAGCATTTGCATTACCTATTATGACGCCATATTCAAATATTAAGTTGCTCAGTTGCAAGTTTCTATAGGAAAATATAAAATATACTGAGAGTCATTGGCTGGGCAGGGATGTAGAGAGGTTTATATTTCTGAGCTATATCCCAGAAGTCTGATGAGCCTGAACTGATTGACAGCTTTCCACATGTGGAGAATGCCCCCCACTCAGAAGGGTGAATCAGCCTTCAGGGACACCCATCGGAAGGGAAAAACATACAATTAAACGGTCATGATGGTTAGAGTGGCCCTTTAGGTGATTTTGCAACACAGATAAAAAGGACAGGATTTTCCACCTCTTCTTGCTGTAATTTGAACAAAACAGGACTAATAGTTTTATGCAGTCCATCTGCATGCCTACTGGGATTCTGTGACATTACATACACAAGATGTTGGGTGACTCCAGAACTGCAGAAATTGTAAAAACTAAAAGTCTGTCTACTACTGTAGTGACTGACTAACTTGTAATTTAGATAGTGCTTGACATCCCCAAAGGAATAACTTTTTTCACGGCTTATATAGCTTAGTAACTGTGAAACAAAAGCTCACATGTAACAAACCCTGGTATGTACTGTAGAAGATATTTTAAGCCCTTTCTATTTAAGGTGTGTATTGTTGAACATGTTAACTATGTGCAATAAAGCAAGAGAAAGGGTTCCGGGCGCACCCTAGTGGTACTGTACTAAAAACAGCATCTTACATACTGTATATATGTATATATATGATAAAAGCAGTTTGCAAGAGAAAATGTAATGTATACTGAATAATTCACGCAGAGGATGGAAGTACTGTAAGATTGGAATACTTATATTTAGTTGATTTCTTCTCTTTTTCTTGGTTCCGGCGATGTAATCCAGGTTCCAGGGTGGGGAGGACGAATAAGTGGGCTCAGGAAAAAATGTGTATCGGTGAAAAAGACCAGGCAGCAAGACATGTACAAAAATAAAAAATATTGACTTTTATTTAAATGAAAAAAACTATATGTCAGGAATAAATCTAAAAAATGATTATTATTTTTTTGGTATAAAATAATACAAAAGCTTTAAAAGGATCACCAGAACGCGTTTTCGCTGTATAGGCTTTCTTAGTGAGTGTCCTTTTGAGGCAGCGTAATCTCTAAAATCAATCAGATTTATTCCATGTCGAATGATCATAGGCGACCCTAGGGGGGCCAGGGGGGCAATTGCCCCCTAGATTATTCCTTGCCCCCCAATGTGCCCCCCCACCAGGATTCAGCATCCAGCTTCCCCCACATCTTCGGACCGATGTATCTCCGGTCCCATGCGTCACACATGGTCGATCGAGGTGTCATTGGAAAGAGCAGAGTCTGGCCAATGATACCCAACATGACCATATTCAGTGTAAAGACAAAATCATAAATCATGAAATAAAACCGTACCAATTTTTTTTCACAGGGTGGAAATGACTCATCAGTAACAAAGTTAATGGGCAGACTATATATTACATTGTGCATTACTTTCGTTGGTTTAGTTTTATATTAAGGGTTAATGGGCAAACTTCATTCCTCACAGTATACATTTTATTTTTTCAATTATTAATGGCATTTTAGGATTTAATGGGTAGGCGCCTCACAGTGTATGCATTTTATGAGTTAATGGGTAGGCTACATGTCTCACAGTGTATATATTTCACATTTTCTCTTGATAACTGGCATCTTAGGAGTTGATGGATAGCCTACATGTCCCACAGACTATTCATTTAATGTTTTCCCTTGATAATGGCATTTTAGGAGTTAATGGGCAGGCTACTTGCCTCACAGTCTATTCATTTCATGTTTTCCCTTGACTAATTGCATTTTAGGGGTTAATGGGTAGGCTACATGCCTCGCAGTGTATATATTTCATGTTTTCTCTTGATAACCGGCATTTTAGGAGCTAATGAATAAATGGACCGCTCATTAGCTCAACGCTTCAAGCTCGCTGCCTTTGTGTGACTTTTGATTCTGACCTAATGTTCTCTCCCCACATCCAGACAGTGACCAAATCCTTTTACTTTCAACTCAAAAACATTGCCTGTGTCCGCTCCTTTCTGACACAAGATATCGCAAAGGTGCTGGTTCATGCTCTTGTCATTTCATGACTTCATTACCGCAACTCGCTCCTTATTGGCCTCCCCAACAACCATATTGCACCTTTGCAATCTGTAATGAACGCAGGCGCCAGGCTTATTTTTCTCACCAGATGCACCTCCCCACTCTGCCAGTCCCTCCATTGGCTTCCTGTACGTTCCAGGATACAGTTTAAAATACTGACGCTCATGTTCAAATAACTCAATAACTCAACCCCTCCCTAAATGTCTTTGTTACTCTACAAGCACGTCCCGTCTAGACAGCTCCGGTCAGCAGGCGATCTCCTCCTGTTATCTGTCTACATGTACACGGCCAACTCTTGCCTCCAAAACTTCTCATGGGCAGCACCGGTCCTGATGAATGACTTGCCTCGCCCTATCAAACTCTCCCTTAATCTTCAGGCCTTCAAGAAACCCCTCAAAACCCATCTCTTCAGATTAGTGTACCACATCACTGATGCAACTCATCCCTCTGCTCACCTACTTACTCACGATTGAAGCTGCTTCTATGGCCCCACCATTCCCAAACCACTGGCACGCATGATCCTGCCATCCAGTAAAACTCCTAGTCTTCCTCAACCCCAATCCTCTAGATTGTAAACTTCTATGAGCAGGGCCCTCTACACCTCTTGTTTCCATCATATGTCCATTTCTCACGTTCCCTTTGGTTATTGTAAAGCGCTGCAGAAACTGTTGGCGCTATATAAATGCTAATAATAATAATAATAATAATAATAATAATAATAATAATCGGTAGGCTACATGCCTCTCAATCTATTTATTTAATGCTTTCTATTGATTAAGGGCATTTTAGGGGTTAATTGGTAGGCTACATGCCACACTGTTATTATTTTTATAGTATTTCCCTGTTTTAATGGCATTTTAGGCTTATTATGGAAGTTAGAAACTAAAAGGGTCTATTCATATTTAGATACTTTGCTTTTTGTCACATTTCGGGGAATCAATTTCACCGAAAATACGGTGAATTCTCTATTTAGCGAATAGTCATCATAATTTTAAAAAAATTGGAGTCGCTGAAGCAGTTATCGGACGTCGGCAAAAACCGCCGAATTGCAGCAAATAAAATATTCAATTCATATTGAATAACATCAGGTTAGTGCAACAAAAATATATCATTGCATCACACTACTGTGGGATCATGGAATCTTTTTTATACACTGTATACGTATTTTGTTTTTTTCAGTGGTATGATTTAGTGGTGAAAATTATTAGTGCCCCCCCAGTTTTGACTGTGGTATCTTATGTGCCCCCCCTCTATATTGTTCCTACAGTCGACACTGCAAGAGATCCAATTTTTAATGATTTTTTTACCTCATGTCTTCCAATTTTCATAAAATTGTGTACACTTGTTGAATGATCAAAACTATCAGGGCTATTCAGAAAGAGGTGAAAACCTTGAGAATGACTGGAGAATTGAAAATTCTAGATCAAAATAGTCAAACCAGAAAAATTCTCCCATTTATCTCACCTTCCAAATTGCCTATTTGGTCTAGATTGTTCATTCTCCTGGCAATTCTCAAGATTTTCACCTTTCTCTGAATAGCCCTGTATGTTTAACCCTTTCCATGCGGAGGACGCGCTCAGTGCTACCTGCCACATGGCCACTTCGCTGCGGAGGACGCGCTGAACAGCGACGATCGGCCGGTAATTCCGGCCAATTGCGGCGGTCCCCGGTGCGGGCTGACATCCTTTATGTCAGCCCAGCCTCCGGGACCCCGGCGGGCGATGACGTCTATTTCAGGTACCCCCCACCATTGCGGGGAAGGTGCCTGAAGGGGAGGGGGGAGGTCCTTCAGACCTCTCCCCATCCGTGCAGGCCATCGGGTAAAGGCAGGCACCGCTTGGAAGGGCACAGTCTGCCCTTCCAAGTGGCGGCTGTCTTTAACCCCTAGGGGGCTGGATCGCGATATGGCGCTAACATGCGCCGTATCGCGGTCCCCTCCCGGAGCTGGCCAACATCTTGGATGTCGGCCAAGCTTCCGGGATATCCCCCTAATGACTGGCGTCATCGCGCATAGCGCGATGGCGCCAGTTTCGCAATTAACCCCTTGCTGCCACCTATGGTGGAGATAGGGGGTTACAATGAACCCCCTATCTCCCGATCCGTGACAGGTAGGGGTTAATGTTTGATATCATTGGAACGGCCAGAGCATGGCCTTTCCAATGATACCAAACATGATCATGTACAATGTAAAAAACAGAATTAAAAATAAAATTAAAAAAAAAATTTTTTGTTGTTTTATTAGTGCAGCAATATTGTTCCCATTTCAATTATAATGTGATCAATGATGCTACACTAACGATTTTTTCTATGGGGGGGCGTTTGCTAAAAAAACACGTAATTTTTCCCAAAAAAAGTAACGTTTCCCCGTTTCTATTTTTTTTCAACAAGCGCAACCCATAGAAAATATAACCGCAAACCCTCGTAAGTTAAAATGTGAAAAAAACACTTTACACGTTGTAAACTATTCAAATTTTATTGTATTTTTTGTTAGAATATACAGACAAGACATAATGTATACATATAATAATGATATATTATGAATCTGCCGAGTCTCCCGGAAAGAACGATATATAATATGTCTGGGTTATATAATAAAATGTGACTTCAAATCGCATTTAATCATGATGTGCGAAACCGGTAAAAATTAGCTCAGCACAGAGGTGTGAAAAGGCTCAGCAGCGAAAGTGTTAAATCTAAAATTTTATTTTTCTATTTCATCCCGTTTTTTAAGTTATGAGGGTTTGTGAGTAAAAAATTTCCAAAAAATTGTATTGATTAGATCATATTTCTAAAAGCTTTCTGCAACGTTTCATCTTGGGATCTCAATAGGATCACATTTTTAAAAAATATTTTGTACCCACATGTCTGCCTTATTGGGCTATGTTCAGGATAATTGGAAATATATGGTCTATTCCAGGGGTCAGCAACCTTGGCTCAATGGTGTTTTGGGAACTACATCTCCCATGATGCGGAGTCACCCATTAGGCTGACTGAGCCACATGGGAATTGTAGTTCTCAAAACATCAGGGAGCTTAGTATAGACCCCTGGTCTATACTAAGGCAGGCAAATAAGTAGAAGCACGAACGAAAACCCCTGCAGGAACAGTGACAGTCAATATCCAGCAAAACAGAAATGGGGGTAACCTTGGAACATGGATAGAACAAAGGATATTGATTAACTGAGATAGAATTATTTTATAAATAAAACATAACTTTTTATTGGAAGCTAAAGGAACCAGAACAACATAATGACGAACCAAGGAAAGGATAAAAACTCTCTGTGGCTTCAGTCAGCATGATAAATGCCACATAAGGGTACTAGGTGTACCTAGATAAGTCTCTCCTAGGGAATACAAACAGACAAACAGCCTAAATTCTGTCAACTACTACCAAATTGAAGAAACAGGACTTCGTGGGTCCGCATAATAGGACAGAGAGAAGCTGCTATAGAGAGAGCTCCCAATGGAATGCAATTTTACATGCCACTCATCCCATTGGGAACTCTCTCTAGAGCAGGCTTCTCTCTGTTCTATTATGCGGACCCACGAAGGCCCGTTTCTTCACTTTGATTGTAGTTGACAGAATTTAGGCTGTTTGTACCCCTAGGAGAGACTTACCTAGGTGCACATAGTACCCTATGTGGCATTTATCACGCTGACTGAAGCCACAGAGAGTTTTTATCCTTTCCTTGGTTCGTCATTATGTTGTTCTTTAGCTTCCAATAAAAGTTTTACTTATAAGCTCCTATCTCAGTCAATCAATATCCTTTGTTCTATCCATGTTCCAGGGTTACCCCCATTTCTGTTCCTAGATATTGACTGTCACTATTCCTGCAGGGGTTTTCTTCCGTGCTTCTACTTATTTGCCTGCCTTAGTATAGACCAGTGGTTCCCAACTGCAGTCCTCAAGTACCCCTAACAGGCCAGGTTTTAAGGATTACCTTGGGGAAATGCAGAATGAATCCTGCAATCACTGAGCAGCAAATCATATCACCTGTGCTGTGCTTCAGCTATCTTGAAAACCTGACCTGTTGGGGGTACTTGAGGACTGTGGATGGGAACCATTGGTATAGACCATATATTTCCGATTATCCTCAAGATAGCCCAATAAGGCAGTCATGTATGTACACAATATTTTTTTAAAATGTGATCCCATTGAGATCTCAAGATGAAATTTTGCAGAAAAGCTTTTAGAAATGATATAATCAATAAACTTTTTTTGAAAAATTTTACTCATATTAGTTCTTTTAACCCCTTCCTGACCGCTGATGTACCATGTACGTCCTGCCTCCCTTAGACCTGCGGATGTACATAGTATGTCAGCGGGCTCCTAACCTTCCTCCTGCTGAAACTCACCTCCCTCACTGGCTCCCAAGCCGTCTATGACAAGCTTGAAGCTTGCCTTGCCGTTTCTTGGGGCTGGCCAATCCGATGACATCGACCGGCGCCAGTGGGCAGAATTCAGGAAGGGGTGGCTTGTTTTGAGCCCTCTATCTTCCCAACTGTTTAAGGTAGAGTGATGCAAATTGCACCGCTGGAAAGGGGAGAGTCTAACTATTAACTATTTCACTGCCGGATCGCGATTCGGCACAAATTTGGTGGCAGTACAGGATAAGAAATAGACCATACATCGTCTCACCCTTGTTTGCAGACAGATTTCAGTGTTTTTTGTTGTATTTTATTGAATATCATTTATTTGCATTATTTTGGATAATTATTTTTGGGATAATAAATTATTATGTCGTGTTTCAAACTTTATCGGACTCAGTGTATTTACTATTTATTTTTTATTTATTTATTAATTTATTTATAAAGGATTTTACCAGTAAGGACTCTTGATTGCACGGATTTCAGTGCTGATTCCCAATTATTTCAGGCTAACTATGTACAAAAACACGTTTCCTTTAAAAAAAAATTGAGACGCTTTTAGACACGAAATGTTAAAAAAATTAGACCGCCAGGGAGGTTAAAATTATTATTTTATTTTTTACTTTTTTTGTCTGGGGGGTTTAGTTAAATAGTACCTAGGCTGTCATTTAAAAATAATTTGCATAAAACTGTCAGAATGAGCTCAACGCACATAGGTAAACTGGCTCAGCAAGTGGATAAAAAGCAAAAACATGTAAAAATTGGGTATTTCTATTATCGGGACAAAATTTTGAAACTATTTAGCCGGGGCTCAGCAAGTGGATAAAAAGCAAAAACATGTAAAAATTGGGTATTTCTATTCTCGGGACAAAATTTTGAAACTATTTAGCCGGGGTCTTTTTTGTGGTGTGTATGTACCATTTTTTCATCATATTTCATATTTTTTTTTATAGTAAATTATTTGATATGATGTAAATAATGATATTTTTAGAAAGTCCATTTAATGGCGGGAAAAACAGTTTATAATATGTGTGGGTTGAATAAACGAATAAGAGGAAAATTTGACCTAAACACTAACAGCGCAGAATTGTAAAAACAGCAGCGGTCACTAAAGGACGGATCTGTGTAAAACCGCCCGGTCACTAAGGGGTTAAATAACTTTTTAAAATTTTCAATTCTGTAACTTAATTATAAAATTTAAAATAAGTCCATCATGTGGAATATCATATTAAAGCCCATGAAGTTCTGAAGAGAGTGGAATTTTTAGTTTTGAAATATCCCAATTCTGGGCTGACCATTTAAAGATTTTGTGTAGTCCAGAAAGGTCGAAATTGTAAATTTTTTTAAGATTCAAACCCTCATAACTCAAAAACGGATGAAATTAAAAAAAAAATTATATCTGGGACCTTCTCTTATACTACTGTTAGAAAACTGAAAATGAAAGCAATATAAAATTGTAAGGTAAAAGTCATTGGATCACTTGACATGGAATGACCCATGTAAAATGTAAGGCTAGGGTCAGACAAACGCAGTCTGTGTGGACTGTGCATCCGTGCACAACGGATGTACTTTCTGACTGACGACAAGGTAGCGGCCACACAGTCCGTTTTTGTGACTGACGTTTTTTTTGACTGATGTAGATGGGAAATAAAATTAATATGAAAAACCATTTTGTCCGTCAAAAATGCTGGACGTATAAATGCAGTCCGTCTGACTACGTTCCGTCACTCACACACAAAGCTATGTGGACGTTGCGGACTCTGCACGTCCGTTCTAGCGGTTTTACTTTCTTGGCTATCTTGCGTCCGTTTGCCGCGTCCGTTGTGCGTCCGCACTTACTTCGTGTGTGGCCTCTATTGATCATAATTGTATGCTACCATAGACGTTAAAATGTGCGGCAACACGGACGTGAACACTGCACTCGTCTGACCCGAGCCTCAAAGAGCAAATGAACTAATGGTTCTGGCCTCTTTACTGTACTTTTATTTGACTTTGTTTTGCATTTGTCAGTGTCAAGGTATAAATAGAATAGAAGTATTCATTTTCTGCTGCCATATACTGTAAGCTTAGTGCATGTTTGCTAGTTGATCAACTGTGAGATAAAATAAATGGACCTAATTTTACAGTATTCAATGTTTTGAAGCCAAAATTCATAACTACCTGTTTTTGAAATATACTGTTGTGAATGCTAATGACTCTACAAAGTAATTGCGCTGGTTTAGAAAATTGTGTTTATACAAGGCTGATCTCAAAATCTATTTTAGAAAGTAACATGGAATCCAGGCAAATTTATTAGGATACTGGCAAAGTAGCGGCTGATTCTGCAGCCGAAATGATGCTGAAGTCCTAGTAAATTTTGCCTTTGCATGATGGGATTCCATGTTGCTTTCTAGAGTATTTAAAATAAGCAGAGTACTCGAGAACTTATGATTACCCTTCATGACATTTGTTTTATACGTTTCCTACTGGGAAAAAAAATAGCCATGTGGATAGCCAATTTTAGGCCCTATTCCAAGGTTGGTGTAAACTTACCAGAGCCATTAGGCCCTATGCACTAGTGAACGGTAATAGTAGCGTTCAGGGGTGTAAGCGTTCAAGTCAGGATAAGTGACTTTAACGCATGCCCTCACATTACCTTCCTAATGCTAAACCTATGAAAAATCTGTTAGAGCATCGGTGATTGCGCTAGCTTACTGTACTTTGCGCATCCTATACTTAATATGGGGAGTACAATAAGTAATTAGCATTAGGAATGAGCCGAACACCCCCGAGTTCGGTTCGCATTTGAACTCGAACTTTTCAAAAGTTCGAATTCGAACTCGAACACGAACTCAATACAAGCCAATGGGACTCAAAGTTCGATTTTTAGAATGCCCTCCAAGAGGGCATATATGCTAGATATTTGCCATAAAAGATGTATGGGGGTCTGGGTAGTGCCCTAGGGGACAGGAAACAAGGACAAAAAGTAAAAACAAAAACGTTTTTAAAGGGACAGTGCGTTTTTCCATGAAATAAGGGTTAAAAATAAAAATGAAAAATTCCTTAAAATATCGTGCCTAGGAGGTCCCCATAACCTGCCCGTGAAGTGGCGGATTTGTAGGATGTATAGAAACATTTAAAAACAATGTCTGGGTCCGGGTAGTGCCCTTGGGGACAGGAAACAAGGACAAAAAGTTTAAAAACATACGTTTTTAACCCCTTCACTGCTGACGACGTGTGGGACACGTCCTCAGTTACTCCTGCTGTATGCTGAGGAGGACGTGTCCCACACGTCATCAGCTTTGCGGGACCCCCGGCGGAGATACTCACCTCTCTGTCCGGGGTCCCAAAGGCGTTCTAACTTCAGCGTCCTCAGACGCATAGCGTGATGACGTCAGATAGCCGGGGAACCCCTAGCTTCCCGGAACCCCCTGGTGGAGATAGGGGGTTCATTTGAACCCCGATATCTCCAGAACCGTAGCCGCTAGGGGGTCATGGAGGGTGTCAATCAAAAGGCCTGAACATGGCCTTTCGAATGATACCCAACATGACCAGGTATAAAGAAAGAAAAATAATAAAAAAAAAAAACATGTATTTTTTTTGTGCGTTATTTTTATTAATGCAGTAATACTATTCACATTTCAAGTATAATGTGAACAATGATGCTGCACTAATGATTTTTTTCTATGGTGTGCGTTTGCTAAAAATCACATAATTCCCCCCAAAAAATTTAATAAGTCCCCATTTCTAATTTTTGTACAAGCGCACCTCATAGAAAATATAAGCGCAAATGTTCATGTGATAAAATGTGAAAAGAAACACTTTACACGCTGCAGATGATTAAAAATTCAAGTTTTATTGCATTTTTTGTTACAATATACAGGCAGAACGTGACTTATACATATAAAAATGATATATTATGAATCTGCCGAGTCTGCCGGAAAGAACGATATATAATATGTCTGGTTCGTATAATAAAATTTGGCTTCAAATTGCGTTTAAACATGATGAGCGAAAGCGGTAAAAATTAGCTCAGCACACAGCGGTGAAATGCCTCAGCAGTGAAAGGGTTAAAGGAACAGTGAGTTTTCCATAAAATAAGGGTTAAAAATAAAAATGAAAAATTCCTTCAAATATCGTGCCTAGGAGGTCCCCATAACCTGCCTGTGAAGTGGCGGATTTGTAGGATGTATGGAAATATCGTCATCACAGCACAGACCCACACATGACACCTGGCACCTCCAGTCTGCATACAGTACAAATCCTGGACTCTGAAGCCCGGCCACACGCACTCACATCACCCTCTGCCGCGGCGCGTGCTCCTGGACTCTGAAGGTACCGGCGATTCAACATGTCTTCTGCAATTCTACGCCACAATTTTGACTTTAATCGTACTGTTAATATTTTATGCTTGCAACTATCTATTAATATTTTGACTGTTTGTTTTTTCTTGCTAAATATATTTCCTGCTTTGTTAAAGCCATGCTGCCATATGCCTGCCCCTCCCCCTTCTTCCCTCCCATGTCGTCAACAAAGTTACTCTCTACAGCCCACACGATCTGACTCTGCAAATTCTTTCTTCCACAGCCCGGCCACACACACTCACATCACCCTCTGCCGCCGCGCGTGCTCCTGGACTCTTCTGTCCCACCCAGTGCTGGTCAGAAATTTGTCGCTTACTTTCCAGCTGCTTCCACTTTGCAAATCACCCTAATTAACCCAAGGTTCTAGCCCTTCCCATGATATGTTAATCTGTATATTTGTGTTTTGTTTTTAATAGTTTGCATTTTATTACTTTGTATTTCTGTAACAACTGTAACCACTCAATGTTCTCGAACCCAGGACATACTTGAAAACGAGAGAAATCTCAATGTATCCTTCCTGGTAAAATCCTTTTCAAATAAATAAAATAAATAAATAAATTCATGAGACGGAATAATTAATATCTAATAAATCGTTGATTATAATATTCTGCAGTAAAAAGTCTCTTAATTTATAGATTTTAAAGGATTTTGCAGGCATTTTTCGGTATTTTTTCGCAAATTATGTTTTTTAGGTTTTTTTTTTAAATCTTTTTTTCTTTTTTTTGTAACTGACCTTTTTATTAACATTTATTGAATCTTATACAGTCAGGTCCAGAAATATTGGGACATCGACACAATTCTAACATCTTTGGCTCTATACACCACCACAATGGAGTTGGAATGAAACAAACACAATGTGCTGCAGACTGTCAGCTTTAATTTGAGGGTATGTACATCCAACTCAGGTGAACAGTGTAGGACTTACAGCAGTTTGCAGATGTGCCTCCCACTTGTTAAGGGACCAAAAGTAATGGGACAATTGGCTTCTCAGCTGTTCCATGGCCAGGTGTGTGATATTCCCTCATTACCCCAATTACAATGTGCAGATAAAAGGCCCAGAGTTCATTTCAAGTGTACTTGGAATCTGTTGCTGTCAACTCTCAAGATGAGATGCAAAGAGCTGTCACTATCAGTGAAGCAAGCCATCATTAAGCTGAAGAAACAAAACAAACCCATCAGAGAGATAGCAAGAACATTAGGCGTGGCCAAAACAACTGTTTGGAGCATTCTCAAAAAGAAGTAACGCACCGGTGAGCTCAGCAACACCAAAAGACCCGGGAGACCACGGAAAACAACTGTGGTGGATGACTGAAGAATCCTTTCCTGGTGAAGAAAACACCCTTCACAACAGGTGGCCAGATCAAGAACACTCTCCAGGAGGTAGGTGTATGTGTGTCAAAGTCAACAATGAAGAGAAGACTTCACCAGAGTGAATACAGAGGGTTCACCACAAGATGTAAACCATTAATGAGCCTCAAAAACAGGAAGGCCAGATTAGAGTTTGCCAAATAACACCTAACAAAGCATTCACAGTTCTGGAACAAGATCCTATGGACAGATGAGACCAAGATCAACTTGTACCAGAGTGATGGGAAGAGAAGAGTATGGAGAAGGAAAGGAACTGCTCATGATCCTAAGCATACCACCTCATCAGTGAAGCATGGTGGTGGTAGTGTCATGACGTGGGCATGTATGGCTGCCAATAGAACTGGTTCTCTTGTATTTATTGATGATGTGACTGCTGACAAAAGCAGCAGGATGAATTCTGAAGTGTTTCAGGCAATATTATCTGCTCACATTCAGCCAAATGCTGCAGAACTCATTGGACGGCGCTTCACAGTGCAGATGGACAATGACTCAAAGCATACTGCAAAAGCAACCAAGATGGACAATGACTCAAAGCATACTGCAAAAGCAACCAAAGAGTTTTTGAAGGGACAGAAGTGGAATGTTATGCAATGGCCAAGTCAATCACCTGACCTGAATCCCATTGAGCATGCATTTCACTTGCTGAAGACAAAACTGAAGGGAAAATGCCCCAAGAACAAGCAGGAACTGAAGACAGTTGCAGTAGAGGCCTGGCAGAGCATCACCAGGGATGAAACCCACCATCTGGTGATGTCCATGTGTTCCAGACTTAAGGCTGTGATTGACCGCAAAGGATTTGCAACCAAGTATTAAGAAGGGAAAGTCTGGAACGCATAGACATCACCAGACGCTGGGTTTCATCCCTGGTGATGCTCTGCCAGGCCTCTACTGCAACTGTCTTCAGTTCCTGCTTGTTCTTGGGGCATTTTCCCTTCAGTTTTGTCTTCAGAAAGTGAAATGCATGCTCAATGGGATTCAGGACAGGTGATTGACTTGGCCATTGCATAACATTCCACTTCTGTCCCTTCAAAAACTCTTTGGTTGCTTTTGCAGTATGCTTTTGGTCATTGTCCATCTGCACTGTGAAGCGCCGTCCAATGAGTTCTGCAGCATTTGGCTAAATGTGAGCAGATAATATTGCCCGAAACACTTCAGAATTCATCCTGCTGCTTTTGTCAGCAGTCACATCATCAATAAATACAAGAGAACCAGTTCCATTGGCAGCCATACATGCCCACATCATGACACTACCACCACCATGCTTCACTGATGAGGTGGTATGCTTAGGATCATGAGCAGTTCCTTTCCTTCACCATACTCTTCTCTTCCCATCACTCTGGTACAAGTAGACCTTGGTCTCATCTGTCCATAGGATCTTGTTCCAGAACTGTGAAGGCTTTGTTAGGTGTTGTTTGGCAAACTCTAATCTGGCCTTCCTGTTTTTGAGGCTCACCAATGGTTTACATCTTGTGGTGAACCCTGTGTATTCACTCTGGTGAAGTCTTCTCTTGATTGTTGACTTTGACACACATACACCTACCTCCTGGAGAGTGTTCTTGATCTGGCCAACTGTTGTGAAGGGTGTTTTCTTCAGCAGGGAAAGAATTCTTCGGTCATCCACCACAGTTTTACGTGGTCTCCCGGGTCTTTTGGTGTTGCTGAGCTCACCGGTGCATTCCTCCTTTTTGAGAATGTTCCAAACAGTTGTTTTGGCCATGCCTAATGTTCTTGCTATCTCTCTGATGGGTTTGTTTTTTTTCTTCAGCCTAATGATGGCTTGCTTCACTGATAGTGACAGCTCTTTGGATCTCATCTTGAGAGTTGACAGCAACAGATTCCAAATGCAAATAGCACACTTGAAATTAACTCTGGGCCTTTTATCTGCACATTGTAATTGGGGTAATGAGGGAATATCACACACCTGGCCATGGAACAGCTGAGAAGCCAATTAGCCCATTACCTTTGGTCCCTTAACAAGTGGGAGGCACATCTGCAAACTGCTGTAAGTCCTACACCGTTCACCTGAATTGGATGTACATACCCTCACATTAAAGCTGAGAGTCTGCAGTTAAAGCACATTGTGTTTGTTTCATTCCAACTCCATTGAGGTGGTGTATAGAGCCAAAGATGTTAGAATTGTGTCGATGTCCCAATATTTCTGGACCTGATTATGTAAATTTCAGACATTTTCGTTCTGTAGTTTCTTTGCAAACAGCGTTTCGCTTTTCAAACATTCAAGCGTACTGTTTTTCGTTTTTTTTCCACTCCATTAGTCTGTGGTGTTGGCTTTTTCCAGCAGTTGCTCTGCGCTGTGATCGGCGGCTGCTCGGGTTTCTCCGGCGTGTTCGGCGGGGTTAATCCAGATGTTTTTGGGGTTTCGGTGTGCGTTCGGCGGGTTTTGCGTTGAGTGTTCGGCGGATTTGCGGTGGCTTTTCCCTGCACTACAACGACCCTGTGGTACTTGCTGAATACCCCGCAGGGTCGCCGAAATGGGATCGCCAAATCCCACCGAATTGACGAGAAAGAAAAGTCACCGAACGTGCGGTGACTTCGATTCTCTTTGAATAACCCTGTAAGGTATTACAAATTGCTAGCCTAGCGCTAATTACTGCACCGATGAGTAAACCGATTTTCTTTTCAGGCACTGAAAAGTTGGTGCTAATTGATTTGGCATTTCCAGAATAAATTAGCACCACCTAACCCCCCTCTACAATAAATCTGATACTCACCTCTCATCCTGCGATGAGAATGGTGGACTGATCCGCTGCTTCTTGCCACCTGGAGCAAAGTGAGACTGGGGACATATAGTCCCCAGTCTCCCTCAGCGATCACTCTGCGACACTGCGCGATCTTGCAAGAGCAAGATTGCACAGGGCTTGTAGTCCAGCAGCGCAGTCCTCCATGGAGTCTTATGGACTCCAGGAGCTAATACTCGCAGCGGCGAGGAAGCGCTACCGTGAGTATCACTGCGGGTAGCGCATAGTTCCAGGGCAATGTGCTTAATTAGTAGCGCCTGCCCCGGAATCTCATGCTAAATCTATGACCCAAAAATGTTGTGTTACTTATAGTGATCATATAGTGCAATCTTAGAGTGGCATTCGCTAAATGGCGAACCATGTCTTGAAGAGAACAGACACCGCTTATCCCTTGTACAATAATATCCACCGTTGTTGCCTGGTTGTGGTAGCATCATGCTTGGAGGGTTGGTTTTCAGCAGAGCAGAAGACTGATCAGCATTGAGGAAAAGCTTAAAAATGCAAATGCAGAGATATCTTTAATAAAAACCTGGTCAAAGCACTCAGAACCTCACAGGTTCCACTTCCAATGTGTCAGGACTGCGCAAGCTGGCAAGGGAAGAACCCAGTATGCAGGGATACACAGGAGGCCCAATACAGGCAAACAGGGGTGCATTGTAAAGTCCAAGTTGGGCAATATATAGAAGGGGAAATGGATATTGTATAACAGAGGAGCAGGGCAGGAATGGGGATGACCAGAGGGGTATGGGAGGATGGAAAAAACAAAGGAAGGGAGGAACAAGACACAGGGAGACACTGAGGGAAAACACAGCAGGTGACTTACTGGGGACACTAGACAGGCAGGACTGGAAAAGGGATGACTGGAAGCTTGAAATGCAGGGTGCAGAGATAGAAGGCTCTGGATCATGGTGGTCAGCAGGAAGGAAGTTGGAGGGCAGCGTAGTAGGGTCACAGCTGGAGACCAGAGAAGGAGGCAGGGGATCAAGGCTAGGATGTAGGTATATCAGGATCACAGGAAACAATCTTCTTGGGGGCTTAGGCTTGTCTTCCTTTTCTTGCACTCAGATTAGCCTCCCAAGGATCACACCTGTGGTCTAGTCTGGCAGGGCAAAACAGGAGTGGGATCTGTGAGGAGTTGGTAGACCAGGCCACTCCTAAACCTATGCTGGAGTTCTTGCGGAGATGTCAGGAAAGGTGTTGCCGAGGGTTCCGGTGCGGGCACGAGTCATCTGCGGTTGGGTTCCTAACACAATGGGACAATTATTATTATTATTATTCTTTATTTATAAAGCGCCAGCATATTCCGCAGCGCTGTACAATAAGCACAGTATAGACAGGGTTACAATACATTGAACAACATTTGACAAACAGTACAGGAGGAGATGAGGGCCCTATTCCCGTAGGAACTCACAATCTAGGAGGGTTGGGGTTGGAAACAGGAGGAGAGGACTGTAAGGTGAGAGTGATTGATGGTTGCGTCAGTGAGTTGGGTGGTAGGCTTCCCTAAATAGGAATGTTTTAAGGGAGCGTTTGAAGGAAGAGAAGTTAGGGGAAAGTCTGACAGTACGAGGGAGAGCGTTCCAGAGAGTGGGGGCTGCGCGTGAGAAATCCTGCAGTCTATCATGGGAAGAGGTGATGCGGGGTGAAGCTAGGCGCAGGTCACTGTTTGACCTTAGGGAGCGGGCTGGGGTGTATTTGGTGATTAGTGAGGACAGGTAGTGGGGAGCTGAGTTAGTGAGGCTTTTGTAGGTAAGGATAAGGATTTTGAACTTAATTCTGCAGTGGATGGGGAGCCAGTGAAGGGACTCGCAGAGGGCATCGGCAGAGACAGAGCGGCGGGTGAGGTGAATTAGCCTGGCGGAGGCATTCAGGATGGATTGTAGGGGGGAGAGGTGGGACAGAGGGAGGCCAGATAAGAGATTATTGCAATAGTCGAGTCGGGAGATTACCAGGGCGTGTATGAGTTGTTTTGTGGCGACAGCGGTAAGAAATGGCCGAATTCTGTAAATATTACGCAGTTGGTATCGGCAGGAGGAGGAAAGAGACTTAATGTGGGGGATGAAGGAAAGAGCAGAGTCAAGTGTAACTCCAAGACAGCGAACTTGGTTTGATGGGGAGATGGTGATACCCTCCACCGTGATCGAGAAGTCAGGAGGTGGGGCGGCATTAGAGGGAGGAATAAGTAGGAGCTCAGTCTTTGACATGTTGATCTTTAGGTGGTGGGAGGCCATCCAGGAGGAGATGCCAGATAAACAGTCACTGACTTTGGAAAGGACAGAGGGAGAGAGATCAGGGGTAGAGAGGTAGATCTGAGTGTCATCAGCGTAGAGGTGGTAATTAAAGCCAAAGCTGTTGATGATTTTGCCCAGGGAGGAGGTGTAGATGGAAAAGAGCAGAGGACCAAGGACAGAGCCTTGAGGTACACCAACAGATAGAGGCAATGAGGAGGAGGAGTTACCAGCAAAGGACACACAGAAGGACCTGTTGGATAAATAGGAGTCAATCCAAGCAAGTGCAGTGTCACCGAGACCCAGAGAGTTGAGGGTCAGTAGAAGGAGGGGGTGGTCAACAGTGTCAAAAGCAGCCGAGAGGTCAAGCAGGATGAGAATAGAATAGTGGCCGTGTTTTTTAGCAGTTAGGAGGTCGTTGGTGACTTTGGTGAGGGCAGTTTCAGTTGAGTGTAGGGGACGGAAGCCAGATTGCAGGGGGTCAAGTAGGGAATTGGAGGACAGGAAGATGGAGAGGCGGTTGAAGACTAGTTTTTCTAAGAGCTTAGAGGTAAAGGGAAGCAGGGATACAGGACGGTAGTTGGATGGAGAGTTGGGATCTAGGGATGGTTTCTTTAGTAAAGGGGTAACTAGCGCGTGTTTGAAGGCGGATGGAAAGGAGCCAGTGGAGAGAGATAGGTTGAAGATGTGTGTGAGAGCAGGGGTGAGGGAGGAGGAGAGGGGAGGAATTAGATGTGAGGGAATGGGGTCGAGCGGGCACGTGGTGAGATGTGAGGAGGACAATAAGGAATTGACTTCCTCCTCAGTGGTTGGGAGGAAGCGGCAGAGGGTGGCAGATGGGACCTGTGGGAGTGGAGGTGGCAGATAACTATCTTGTGTTGGGATGTTGCTTCTGATAGTTAAAGTTTTACTGAGGACAATGATCCTAAGCAAACAGACAACATGAGTAGCTTTCAGGACAACTCTGTAAATGTCCTTGAGCAGCCCAGCTAGAGCCAGGAATTGAACCCTATTAAACATTTCTAGGGATACCTGAAAATGGCTGTTCGCTAAAGGTCCCTAACCAACCACAAACAGCTTCAAAGAATCTGCAGAGATAAATTACAAAAACAACCCAAATGCAGGTGTTCAACATTTGTCACAACATACCAAAAAGACAGTAATGCTGCCAAAGGATTTTAATGATATGCTGATTTAAGGTATTACAGATCTTTTTTTCCTTATACCTAACAGTTTACTCGTTAATCTTAATAGCTCATTTGGAATAAGGTTACCTGTGTTCCTTGATTACATCACTTTCTGGGATAAGCAGCAATTACAAGCAAAGGTGTAAGAAAATAATTAAGTAAATAATCTAGACTCATTTATCATAGTGATTAGGAACAGGTTAAAAACTGAGTACAATCAGCTGTTTGTAACTGAAGGTGAAATCTTCATTACAGGGTATGAATGAAATGCCACATTTTTCTGAAGTCAGCCTTTCAAAAGTATTATTTTTATGATTCTTTTAAATCACTCAAAGGTAGCAGTGTTTCTCAGTTATGACATTTGCTACAAAACAAAAGAGTGGCATGCTGTTCTATGAATATCAGAAAAGTACTGTATATTAAATAGCAATCAGTCGCTGTTGGTCTTACAAGGACATTCCAGATTGAAATATATAACAATTTTGAAATAATTTCTAGAGTCTTTTAGCAATTTATGATTTGTATAAAATACTCGCTGCTGAATTATATCAGTTCATACTTATACTGCTTGAAAATAATTACCTGCAATGTAATTTTACAGAGGAATAATAGGGTAAACACTGCAGATCTAAATACATGTTTGAATATACTTTTTTTTTTTTTGTAAATAAAAGTTTTTATTTTAGTTTTCACAGCAAACAAAGACATATGAAAGTTGTACATGTATCAAAAGACATCAGCTCGCAGGCTGGGCGGTGGTATCGTCCTAAAACAACATGTATCTTTTTTGAGTCAGTTTTTATTGAGTATTGCAAGAAATCTTTTTTTTTTTTTTTTTTTAAAAACCAATAAAGATAAAACTAGAGCGGAATACTTAATTTCTTCGCAGTTTACTTGTAAATAACATGACGTTCTGATCTTGTTAGGGTGCAGATATACGGTAGAGCGTCTGACACAGAAAAACCTAATGAATCTTATTCCAGCGTAAGAAGAGGTGCACCTAAAGAGGGGTAGAGGGGGGTAGAAAGCCAAACCAGATACTGGTTGGGGAATGAATGAAATGAATATTAGGGTCAGTCTTATACTAAGAGGGGGTGTGTACGATGACTTTGGTGTGTGCACGGTCGCAACTTCTCATTCACGGTGTGTGGACATAATAGTTTTGAAAGAGGTTGTGGACGTGACCAGGGTCCATCTGGACCAGATTGTAGTATATAGCTCTGTTTGGTCTGTAGAATGAAAAATCAGTTGCTCTAGGGCGTGCAAGTCTTCCATTCTAGACCTCCAAACCTTCAAAGACGGGCAGACTATTTGTTTCCAATATAGCGGTACAACACTCTTAGCCACATTTAAAATCCTAACCAATACCGATCTCTTGTAAGTGCGTGTGGATATTGAGGTGTGATGAAGGAGCATTGATGCTGGGCAGAAAGGTATTGGGGGGTCTACAAATTCTGAGGTTACCGCATGAATGGTTCTCCAGAAGGGTTCTACTATCCGACAGCTCCACCAAATGTGCAGCATTGTGCCTTCTTCTTCGTTGCACCTCCAACATATCGGAGGTATATCCGGGAACATCTGGTTAATTTGTGTGGGCACCCTATACCATAGTGTTAAAACTTTGTATGCCGCTTCCTGCACCTTGCTTGCTATGGAACAATGATGTGTGAGGTCTAAGATTTTATCCCACTGAGGTTCCGTGAGGGGCATTCCCAGCATCATTTCCCAGCGCCCCATAAAAGGGGCAGGTGTATCCGCGGCCGCTGTTTGGAGCAATGAGTAAATATAAGAAATGCCGTGAGCCACGGGGTTAGGCATCATACATTGTTGTTCAAACCCAGTGAGTTGTCGAACTAGTTTATGTTGTTGTGGGATTGTTCGAAGAAAATGACGTAACTGGCCATATTTAAAGCTAAGTAAAAAAGGTGGTGGCCTAGCGTTGTACAATTCACTCAATGGTATGTAGCTGTTGTTTCGCAGCATGTGGAGTACCCTTGGGATCTCAGTTGAGAATAATGTGCAGAAAATCCCTGCCTGCAGGCCCAAGGCGAAATCCCTGTTATGTACGATTGGGAGTAGAGGGGACGGAAAAGTGGAAAGGGAGAAGGTTTTAGAGGCGAGTCTCCAAATGGCCATAGTGGCCAGCGTGTAAGGAGATGTGATGTCGTGATGTTTATCCTGGGCTGGCGGAAGCCACGGTAAGGCGGCCAGGGGCACTTTTAAGGCGCCTTGCTCCGCGTCTTTCCATTTCTTTCTGACCCCTGATTTTGACCAGTCTAGAATGCGTAACAAGTGACTCGCTATATGGTAGCGCCGAAAGTCAGGTACCGCCAAGCCCCCCTGTGATTTCCGTCTAGTGAGCATGTCAAAACGAAGTCTCGGAGTCCCGCCTCTCCATATGTATTTGATCAAAGCCGATTTAAGGGTACTAAAAAACTGTTTGGGCAGACTAATGGGTATTGTTTGAAAAAGATATAGCAGTCGTGGGAGAAGATTCATTTTAATTATGGCCACTCTTCCTAACCATGATATGTGCGTATAATTCCAAGTAGATAGGTCTTTTTGTAGTGTGGTCAGGAGTGGTGCAAAGTTGTCTCGGTAATTCTCCACTGGATTCACATTTAACCAAATCCCTAGGTACTTGAGTTTTGTGTGCGAGATCGGGAATGGGAATTGTTGGAGGTGTGATGGGTATTGCGTATCAGTTGTCTGTATGCTTAAAATATTGGATTTACCAAAATTGATTTTTAGGTTGGATAAGACCCCATAGTCCTTAAAAGTAGACAAGATGCATGGGAGAGACACTCGCGGGTTTGTCACAAAAAAGAGTAGGTCGTCTGCATATGCTGCTATTTTGTGTTGAGTCGTGCCAATAACGGGTCCTGTTATGTCTGGGTGTTGTCTGACGGCGGAGAGAAAGGGCTCCAATGACAGAACAAAAAGTAATGGGGATAGGGGGCAGCCCTGCCTCGTGCCGTTCTGTATTGGAAATGATTCCGAGTACACCCCGTTCACACATATCCGGGCCGATGGATCAGTGTACAAGGCTTTTACCCAGGATTGCATTTGCGGACCCAACCCTATGTGTGCAAGTGATGCAAATAGGAAGTCCCAATTGACCCTATCAAAGGCTTTCTCTGAATCTGTGGACAAAAGAAGAAAATCCCGTCCTGACAATTGACCTTCATGAATCAGCTGCAGGGCCCTTATTGTGTTGTCTTTTGCTTCCCTCCCCGGGACGAAACCCACCTGATCGCAGTGAATCAAATTAGGGATGTGTGGTTGGAGGCGTGTTGCTAGGACCTTGGCGAAAAGTTTAACGTCTGCGTTCAGTAATGATATCGGCCTGTAATTCGCGCAATTAGTTAGGTCTTTGCCCTCTTTCGGTAGTAGGGTGATGTTGGCCATTAGTGCCTGCGGTGGTAAGGTCTCTCCCCGAGTCAGAGCATTAAAGGCTTTTAGAAAATGTGGTACGAGGACCGTTCGGAAGGTCTTATAATAACGAAGCGGGAGACCGTCTGGGCCAGGGCTTTTGCCTGTTTGGGATGATTTAAGCGCAATTGACAGTTCCCCCTCCGTTATCGGTTCCTCCAGGAGTGCTGCATCTATCTCAGAGAGTTTGCGTGTGGTATGTTTCGAGTGATAAGTTTGAATCTGTTCGAGTAGCGTCTGTCTAGTTTTATCCGTCTGGGGGCCTGGAAGGGAGTAAAGTTGTTTGTAGTAGTCACGTAGGGCTGTCATTATTTGAGGTGGCATGTATTGTGGTCGCCCCTTCCGGTCTCGCACACATGCTATATACGTAGCTGCCCTTTTTTTGGCTATCATACGTGCCAGGAGGCGGCCACTTTTATCTCCATGTGTGTGAAAAAAGGCCTTCGTTTGGAGACATGTTCTATGGTGTAATGTGTTCATAAGGTCTGACAGTGATCGTCGCATGGTCGTAAGTGTAGCAAGATGTGCTGGATCCGTATCCCGTTTGTGTAGGCATTCAGTGTCGGAGATCTGGCGTACCAAATCACTAATCTGTGTGGCTCTCTTTTTTTTGAGTTCTGCCCCCTTCTTAATATAGTGACCTCTTATCACACATTTATGCGCTTCCCATATTACCGCGTCCGATACGTCTGGGGTCGCATTTTCGGTGAAATATGTCTCGAGCACCTTTTCACCGTCCTCTATAAGGGAGTCGTTTGCTAAAAAGGAGTCGTTTAAACGCCAAGAGAACGATGCTGGGCGGTAGAGCTGGGATGTTAGAGTAATGTGTATTGGAGCATGATCTGACCAGGTTGCAGTTCCTATGGTAGCTGCCTTCAGTGTGTGTAAATGGTAGTGTTGCATAAAAAAATAGTCCAGACGAGAGTAGGACTGCTGGGGTCGTGAGAAAAAAGTGTAATCTCTTCCTTCCGGGTGTGTTGCCCTCCAGCAATCTACTAAGCGATGTGTGTGTAGGGTCCTGCCGATAGATCTCAGTATATGTGATGGGTGGGATGCGGTTCCTTTAGATGTATCGACTAGTGGGGACAAGGGGACGTTAAAATCCCCACCCATAATTAGGGTTCCCTCTGTGAATCCCATCACTTTACGGAGGCAGGTAGCGATAAAGCGGTGTTGGGCTCTGTTTGGGGCGTATAGATTAGCGAACGTGTACAGTGTGTTTGCTATATGTCCCTTAACCACCAACAGTCTCCCCTCCCCGTCTGTCAATGACTCCTTGCTGATAAAGGGAATATGTTTGTGAAACAGTAATGCCGTGCCCTTGGATTTAGAGGTTGGGTGGTTACTGTAGAACCCAGTCGGGTAGTGCGCGTCAGTCAGTTTTGGGTGGGTGTCGCCCCGGAGGTGTGTTTCTTGAATAAATACAACTGACGCTTTACAGTTCCTGAAATCGCGTAACGCCTGGGAGCGTTTTTCGGGTAGATTAAGTCCTCTTGCGTTTATGGACATGATCGAGAGGTCATGTGGGAGAGACATGTTATCTCGGTTGTGAACTATGCACACGTCCCGTGTTATTGCGAGTAAAATTAAGGAAAGAAAAAGGGTAAAGAGGGGGGGGGGGGGGGAGTAACAAGAAAAAACAACAAACTATTTACAACTAAGAGGTATGTGTGACCGTGTTTCCGACAGTCCGTGGGCCGGCTGTCGCCTGGGACGCGGGTCGGAACACTACAATGTCACCGCACCTCGGTAAATGTGGGGGGCGCGGATCTGGAACGCCTCACCGCGGCGTACAATATCTCGTTTACTTCGGACTCAGGAGTGGGTGTAATCCCGTCCTTTGGGAACACCCAGTTGTCTGGGTGTGGTGTAAAACAAGTCTGTGGTCGACTACTTGACCGGAGATTAAGCTACAGATAGTTTACATAGTATATGGGCGTAACGCTCGGCGTGCCTAGCATAATATGTGAGAAGGGGGGGGTCACTGATTGCATCTATTTCTTATTGCTCCCCGTGCCCTGGGATTGTATTAACATTCAATAGCGGGCCTGCAGAAAAGTATAAGTCAGTCCGACATAATAAAAGTCCTGCCTCCATTGAAGACAATATGTGCACCACGCACGAGGGGTTAAAATGATGTTAGACAAGTGCATTAATACGATACCGAGCTGCCAGTATTGTTCAGAGATGTCCGAAGCAGTTCAAGCTAAAGCGGTGAATGTCTTGCAGAGAGATGAAGGGCCTCCCCCAGGTGACTAACCCCAGCGGTTTATAAGCACGACATTTCAGTTCGCAGGTATGCTTGTCTCCTTTATTAGTCGGTCTTGCCTCCTTGGGGTGTTCCCTCTCGAGGTTGGTGCATTTAAGTGGTGTATGTTGTTCCTGATCAGGCATTCAACGGCGGGTATAAATGGTGATAGACGCGTGTAGTAATATGGTACCGAGTTGCCATTATTCTACAGGGATCTGTGGCAGTTCAAGAGGCGGTGGAAAGACCACTGCAGTCTCCCGGAATCCAGATCAAGTTTGACAATAGGTCCATTGTTGCTTGAAGCGGTCTGAAGTGTTGGGGTTCGGGCACGGGTATTCATTCCTATTATAGACCCGGTCAGTGAAATCCGTTCGGTTATTCGGGTTGATATTTTCGGTTTAGACTTGGGAACCCGATCGCCTTCCTGCGTGGGCATGTGACCGTTGTGGTCTAGGTGGTAAGGGTCTCTGTCGTGGCGGTCGTGGACCTGCTGAGTACACCTGTAGTGGGTCAGGCCAAGTCAGGGTCAGTGCAGGCAGTTGTAGTTCTTCCAGCAGTGCCGCCATGTCGTCTATGGTGTTGATCAGGTACGGGCCTTGAGGTGTGTGAACCAGGAGCCCCGTGGGGATGTGCCAACGGTATCTCAACTGTTGGGTTCGTAGTAGACTCGTGAGGGGTTTAAGCGCTCTGCGGTATTCCAAAGTGGCTGGTGATAAATCCGGGAATATTTGAAGCGGGGAGCCTTCGTATGAGATCTGGTTGATCGCTCTGGCTTTTGATAATATGTCCTCCTTAAGTCCATAGTTTGCTAAGCAGCATATCACGTCTCTTGGGGGAGCTCCCGGAGGTCCTTTTGGTCGTAGTGCTCTGGCTGCGCGGACAAATTCGATAGGCGTTGTTGCGTCATTTTCCAGTACAGAATTCAGGATGGTCGTCAATGCCTCTCGGAGTTGTGGTTGCGTTTCCTCCCCCTCCGGGAGTCCTCTCAGGCGTAAGTTATTACGTCTCCCACGGTTGTCCAAGTCCATTATGTGTAATGCCATGCTGCGCATCTGGGTCTGTTGTGTCACAACTGTCTCTGCGGTCTTAGCGTGTGCAATGGAAGTTCTATCACAGTTTCCTTCTAGAGTCTCCACCCGTGTAGTCAGGCCTTGAATGTCTGTTCTTACGTGTTGTAATTCCGTCAGAATCGATTGTCGAAGCTCTGCATTGGCTTGATGTAAATCAGATTTAGTGGGTAGGTTTTTCAGAAGGTGCACCCAATCTGGTGTTTCAAGGTCCGCCGATCTGGTATCAGACATGGCTGGGGAAGGTGCTCTTGATGTTAAGCTAGGAGATGTCGGTGATCCAGTCTGTTCTGGGGGAGCGCTTCCGGTGTCGGTAGCCGGTATCAAGAACCTGCGGAGGGAAGGCGTTTCAGGCATCTTTTTCCCCTCCTGTGTCTTCTGGGTGACAGCCCCTTTGCCCGATTTTCCCATTTGATCAGTGAAATATTGCGCCGCCGGCGTTGTCCGTTGAATCTCCGCAAGGTCGACGCGTTAGGCAGCCATTGTCTGCTTTAGGCAAGTGTTTTTTTTTTTTGTTTTTTTTCCCCCTCGTGTTTTTTAGAGAGTGTGTCCTTGTCCCCCTTTCTTTTTCCCCCTCTTTCTATCCTCCTCTTGAGGCAGTGTCTTTGTCTCCCCTCCTATGGCCGTTAATTGAGGTAATGTCTTTCTCTCCCCTCCTGTGTTCAGTGTATGTGGCGTGCACGTGGGTCGCCTCGCTGGGCCGTTGTTCCGCTTGTACTTTTAGGGTGGCATGGATGTGGCTCTGATGGCGCCTTCCCTCCAGCGCGGGTTCTTAGGGACCCTCGTGCCGCTAGCTCGCTCCTCAGGCTGTGGTTCGAGTGTGCCTGGGTGCGCCCCGGAGCCTGGCAGTATTGCACTGCTCAAGGTGGCCAAATACCTGTGCCAAACCGTTGTGCTGGGTGTGAGGTGAGGGGGAGAGCGTGTCAAGCGGGGATTCACTGGGTCCTACCCCTAGACCGCCGCCCGCGGCTCCGATGGCTCCTCGTCCGCGTCCCCGGAAGTGAGACCCAGCGTGCGTGTAAGTTTACTGGGCTCAGGCTCCGCTCGTGGCGTAGGCCCCCGATCCGCTCGCGGTGCCCCCGCAGCGGCCCCCGGGTCCCGAATGGTGGACGTGGCTCCCCCTCGGTCTCTGATGGCCTCCTCAGACCTGTTGCTCCTCCGATGCGGGGAAAAATGAAGGAAAGTGCCGTCTTTGGTGTCTTCCATGCGGGAGCTCCTCACAGGCACGTCCGCTTTGCTCGGCGCCAGACCACGCCCCCTAATATACTTTGACACAACAATATATATATATATATACAGTATATATACAGGTGCATCTCAATAAATTAGAATGTCGTGGAAAACCACACAGACTGAAGTACTTTAAGTCTTTGGTTCTTTTAATTGTGATGATTTGGCTCACATTTAACAAAAACCCACCAATTCACTATCTCAAAAAATTAGAATATGTTGACATTCCAATCAGCTAATCAACTCAAAACACCTGCAAAGGTTTCCTGAGCCTTTGAAATTGTCTCTCAGTTTGGTTCACTAGGCTACACAATCATGGGGAAGACTGCTGATCTGACAGTTGTCCAGAAGACAATCATTGACACCCTTCACAAGGGGAGTAAGCCATAAACATTCATTGCCAAAGAAGCTGGCTGTTCAGAGTGCTGTATCCAAGCATGTTAACAGAAAGTTGAGTGGAAGGAAAACATGTGGAAGAAAAAGATGCACGACCAACCAAGAGAACCGCAGCCTTGAGAGACAAGCAAAACCGATTCAAGAATTTGGGTGAACTTCACAAGGAATGGACTGAAGCTGGGGTCAAGGCATCAAGAGCCATCACACACAGACGTGTCAAAGAATTTGGCTACAGTTGTCGTATACCTCTTGTTAAGCCACTCTGTCCTGAACCACAGACAACGTCAGAGGCGTCTTACCTGGGCTAAGGAGAAGAAGAACTGGACTGTTGCCCAGTGGTCCAAAGTCCTCTTTTCAGATGAGAGCAAGTTTTGTATTTCATTTGGAAACCAAGGTCCTAGAGTCTGAAGAAAGGGTGGATAAGCTCATAGCCCAAGGTGCTTGAAGGCCAGTGTTAAGTTTCCACATTCTGTGATGATTTGGGGTGCAATGTCATCTGCTGGTGTTAGTCCAGTGTGGTTTTTGAAAACCAAAGTCACTTCAACTGTTTACCAAGAAATTATAGAGCACTTCATGTTTCCTTCTGCTGACCAGCCTTTTAAAGATGTGATTTCATTTTCCAGTAGGATTTGGCACCTGCCTACACTGCCAAAAGCACCAAAAGTTGGTTAAATGACCATGGTGTTGGTGTGTTTGACTGGCCAACAAACTCACCAGACCTGAACCCTATGGGGTATTGTCAAGAGGAAAATGAAAAACAAGAGACCAAAAAATACAGACGAGCTGAAGGCCACTGTCAAAGAAACCTGGGCTTCCATAGCACCTCAGCAATGCCACTGACTGATCACCTCCATGCCATGCAGAATTGAGACAGTAATTAAAGCAAAACAAGCCCCTACCAAGTATTGAGTACATTTACAGTAAATTAACATACTTTCCAGAAGACCAACAATTCACAAAAATATTTTTTTTATTGGTCTTATGAAGTGTTCTAATTTTTTGAGATAGTGAATTGGTGTTTTTTTGTTAAATGTGAGCCAAATCAACACAATTAAAAGAACCAAAGACTTAAACTACTTCAATCTGTGTGCATTGAATTTATTTAATACATAAGTTTCACAATTTGATATATTTATGAGTTAGAGTTAGGTTTTGGATATGTTTCGGCATTAGATTACTGTTTACATTCAATTGTAATGCATTTGCAATGGGGCCATTGTGAAAACAAGAGCACCTTTCGTATTTCAATACTATGTGATCTATGTGACAGCTGATCACATTGACAAAGCAGCCCCAGAGACATGCTTTACTATCACCATTGTACCTCACATCAGAGGCCAATGCCAACAGTAAAGTCACTGATCCTGCCATCCCAAGGTAAGTAAAACCTCTTCAGGTAACTGGCATGCTTTCAGTCCTGTAGCCTACAAGAGGGCCAGTTAATCCAGTGTTTGAGCCAATACAGGCTTGCTCTTAGTTCTTGCCTAGTCATTCTTGCTTAAAGTCTGGTGTTTTCTTGCAGCCTTCAGCCCAGAATACTCCAGTGCAGCAGCTATTTAAGGGCATGACTCTCTATAGGCAGTGTACGGTCATTGGGTCCCCTTTCTGAATGTTATTTTGTCTGATTCTGCTGCCAGCAAGATCCACTGATATTCTTCTGGAGTTTTTGTTCTATGTATTTGGTTCCCTATGACCTTGCTTTGTGTTCCTTCTGTTTACCTTGTCCTTGACAGTTCTGTTTATTTGGTTTCTTACAGAAAAACAAACACATAGTGGCTATTTTATAATGCCTATTGGCTATTATTGATGCCACAGATGCTGGTATAGTTGAGTAGAATTGATACATAAAGAATAAATATAAACAATCTTTATTTAATAATTACATACAGTTAAAAAATGGTTGACATGAATAATTTGTTCAAATTGGTTTGGTTAGTTTCAAGTGGATCTCAGATTCCAAATGTATGGATCTCTTGTGTTCCCTAAGAGAAATGGGTTAATTGTCTAGATGACAATTTTATCGAATATTAACAAAACAATTAAATATACCCTATTCGTTTGTTGTTAAATAGGGACAGATGCATTAAATGAGGTGGTCAATAGGTAAAGAAATTTGCACAAATTGCAACAATAAGGTCAACCCACCCTCTAAAGACAGCATTAATTAGTAATATGGTCCATCTTATAATGATATACAGTCAGGTCCAGAAATATTGGGACATCGACACAATTCTAACATCTTTGGCTCTATACACCACCACAATGGAGTTGGAATGAAACAAACACACTGTGCTTTAACTTCAGACTCTCAGCTTTAATTTGAGGGTATGTACATCCAACTCAGGTGAACAGTGTAGGACTTACAGCAATTTGCAGATGTGCCTCCCACTTGTTAAGGGACCAAAAGTAATGGGACAATTGGCTTCTCAGCTGTTCCATGGCCAGGTGTGTGATATTCCCTCATTACCCCAATTACAATGTGCAGATAAAAGGCCCAGAGTTCATTTCAAGTGTACTATTTGCATTTGGAATCTGTTGCTGTCAACTCTCAAGATGAGATGCAAAGAGCTGTCACTATCAGTGAAGCAAGCCATCATTAAGCTGAAGAAACAAAACAAACCCATCAGAGAGATAGCAAGAACATTAGGCGTGACCAAAACAACTGTTTGGAGCATTCTCAAAAAGAAGTAACGCACCGGTGAGCTCAGCAACACCAAAAGACCCGGGAGACCACGGAAAACAACTGTGGTGGATGACCGAAGAATCCTTTCCTGGTGAAGAAAACACTCTTCACAAAAGGTGGCAGATCAAGAACACTCTCCAGGAGGTAGGTGTATGTGTGTCAAAGTCAACAATCAAGAGAAGACTTCACCAGAGTGAATACACAGGGTTCACCACAAGATGTAAACCATTAATGAGCCTCAAAAACAGGAAGGCCAGATTAGAGTTTGCCAAACAACACCTAACAAAGCCTTCACAGTTCTGGAACAAGATCCTATGGACAGATGAGACCAAGATCAACTTGTACCAGAGTGATGGGAAGAGAAGAGTATGGAGAAGGAAAGGAACTGCTCATGATCCTAAGCATACCACCTCATCAGTGAAGCATGGTGGTGGTAGTGTCATGACGTGGGCATGTATGGCTGCCAATAGAACTGGTTCTCTTGTATTTATTGATGATGTGACTGCTGACAAAAGCAGCAGGATGAATTCTGAAGTGTTTCAGGCAATATTATCTGCTCACATTCAGCCAAATGCTGCAGAACTCATTGGACGGCGCTTCACAGTGCAGATGGACAATGACTCAAAGCATACTGCAAAAGCAACCAAGATGGACAATGACTCAAAGCATACTGCAAAAGCAACCAAAGAGTTTTTGAAGGGACAGAAGTGGAATGTTATGCAATGGCCAAGTCAATCACCTGACCTGAATCCCATTGAGCATGCATTTCACTTGCTGAAGACAAAACTGAAGGGAAAATGCCCCAAGAACAAGCAGGAACTGAAGACAGTTGCAGTAGAGGCCTGGCAGAGCATCACCAGGGATGAAACCCACCATCTGGTGATGTCTATGTGTTCCAGACTTAAGGCTGTGATTGACCGCAAAGGATTTGCAACCAAGTATTAAGAAGGGAAAGTTTGATTTATGATTATTATTCTGTCCCATTACTTTTGGTCCCTTAACAAGTGGGAGGCACATCTGCAAACTGCTGCAAGTCCTACACCGTTCACCTGAGTTGGATGTGCTTACCCTCAAAGCTGACAGTCTGCAGTTAAAGCACATTGTGTTTGTTTCATTCCAACTCCATTGTGGTGGTGTATAGAGCCAAAGATGTTAGAATTGTGTCGATATCCCAATATTTCTGGACCTGACTGTATATCATTATAAGACGGACCATATTACTAATTAATGCTGTCTTTAGAGGGTGGGTTGACCTTATTGTTGCAATTTGTGCAAATTTCTTTACCTATTTACCAATATTTCTGGACCTGACTGTATGTTAGCTAAGCAGGGTTTCTCCTATAGTGGAATTTGCACGCTGTGCTACAAAAAGTCAGACCACCCGATACAACAATATAGCAGAATCACCGCTTCAAATCAAATTGTATTTGATCGTACTTATGTTAACATACCCAAAATGATGAATGGGGTTCTGTGGTGCCAAAAGGTGCCAGAGTATATGAGCGCCGATAAGATTGGAACATATAGAATATCTATTCCTCCTATAGCAAAAGTAACACAGTGCAACAAAGTGGCAGAGTCACCGCCTCAAATAAACTTGGAATTTTAGTGCCGATATTTACAAGCGCAAATAGAGTTGAACCATATATCAGGTGTGTTCCCCCTATAATGGGGATAAACAAACAGTGCAACAAAGTGGCAGAATCACCACCTTAAATATACTTGCAATTCATCATATTAATGTTCGCAAACCCAAACAAATAAGTAGGTTTCTGTAGTCAGATATAAAGCCAGGAAGGAATATTCCTGAAGTCTGCACCAAAATATTTACAGGTGCCAAAAATGGTTGAGACGGGTGTAAGGAGGACATCACTTAAATTCCATCATAATGATAGGGTCCGTCAACAATACAGATAACCCGACAAATTATACTTAAAGCCCACAGTGCTCGAGGTACAGAATGAAAATAACATAGCACCAAGTACGAAGTGTAAGTAGCATATCCCTAATGCTATTGATTTCTATGCTGTCCCTGAGTTGACGGAAACATGAGAAATATAAGGTCCATTGACCAAACCAAGATTCGCCAAAAGAAAGTGTGTACTGTTAAAACCAAATTGTCATCACCAAAATAGACACGCTTTCCATTCTTTTCTTGGGCCTTCTGGTCTAAGGTTCTACTGTTTTTATTTGGTTTCTTGTTTTGGATTCTTGTTGCATTTGCGAAGAATTATTTTGATTATTCTGTCTCTTGCTCCTGTATGGACAGAGTGTACTGACCTTGGCTATGCCTATAGATTACTTAGCATTTTTGACCCTTGCTGTGCTCATTACTTGCTCTGTAGCAAACCTGGATCTTCCTAACTGATCTTGCCTCTGTATTATTAACCCTCATTAACCATGCACCCTTCTGTATAGTTACCCTGTGCATTTGCCTTGTCTGTATATTCCCGGCTCCAGTGTTGTGCTCCAGCTCCCCCAGTCTCTCCCTGCAGAACACTACGCCGACCTGCCGGATCTCGCGAGGCGAGATCCAGCAGGTCATGTGACCGGCACAGGGGAAACTCAATGGAGTCCTATGGACTCCACCGAGTGGATGCTCATGACGCTTAGCGCTGCCGCGAGCATCCCTCGGTGTACGCCCGCTAACAATGCAGGCAGCTTTTTAAACGCCTACATTGTAATCTCACATTAAAACGGGGGCGCTAGGGAAAAAACTGCGGGAGAGATTTGGAGATTTTTTGGACAATAGTGCACCTAAATATACCGACTGAGGAAGGCTGTTAATGCCGAAATGCGTCTCGGTAACGCATCTGTCCATTTTTTAATATGCAATTAATTTTTTAATAAATTTTATATGGTTTATATTCTATTGACTACTCTCCTTGGATATATACTTGCCACCGCTTGGAAGCTCCTGATATCTGGCCCTCAGACGGTTGAGAAGAGGTTCTGGGTATCCACCATAGTGCACCTGACGCTGTATTGAGTGAGCCTGTGTGGAAGAGGCTCCATATCTGGTGAGTTCAATACATTATCACCTCTTTTTTATCATAATACGGTAATATACTATGGGAGCGCTGTCTATTATCTTATTGTAGCCATCGCAACCAGCGATGAAGATTTAAGAAGGGATACGCCACCCTCTATATGGCTGGAAGCTCCTAAACCTAGAGCCAGGGATTTTTTGGGCTCTTATAAATGTGAGTTTCCATATTCCTACGAGTGATTTATTTGCCATATTTAATTGGGATTTTCTGCACGATTATTTCTTCATTTTTTCTCTCTCCTCCAAATTTTTTTTATTTTTTTTTCCTTTCTCTCACTTTTTTCTCCTTTCTGGCTATCCTCTCCACTATTGAGAGACGGCAAGAGATACACAGACCAAGAAAGGAGGACTATATTTGTGCATCGCTTGAACATAAAGAGAAGTAAATTTTAAGGAATTTTTCCCACTGGTATTCATACTGTTGTATTGGATATCATTGAATTTGCACATTTTGCACATTCGGACACTGTTGCACTTTATAGACTCTCTTATACCCATCGCACTGCTGGAATTTTATATATTGTTGCACTTTACTGTGTTCTATGGCACTTTGCACTTTTATATGTGTACATTGATTGAATATTTGTCACCTTGAGATTGAAGCACTTTTAGACTGAAGCACTTTATGTTTGATATACCTCTTTGTTGAAGTCTACCTTTAAATCTATTTTTGATGCGCTACAAAGGTTCTATCTATAATTTCATTTTTGGTTAATGCAGACTTTGGTTGCTTTTTCTGTATATTGCGCTTACCCCTTTGGGCAGCATCTCACTACTTATTAGTTATAATTTAACTACTTCATAACACTATAGTAATCTGGTTTATAAATAGGCGCCTACGCTGTATGAGATATATATATATATAGAAAACTGCGGGCGCATTTTTTTTTTCCTTGCGCTCCCGTTTTAGCGTTGAGCATGTAATGTAGTCCTTTGTTTATAGACAGTTTATTTGTTTTCCTTTTCATGAAAAGCTTTTTTATTTTTTAAAGACATTCTTGTATTTTTTAAGACAAACTTTTTGTTTCCCAAATTTTTTTAAAGTCTTAACAGACCTTTTTTTAATGGATCCTTTTTTATTATTTAAACACATTTTAATACATTTTTATTGGTTTAAACACCTATTAGGAGAATACGAGAGTTCTGTTTCGTTTTTTTTCCAGTTCGGCGGACTTCGCTGATGCCAATTCGGTGCAGTTTGGTGGTTTTCAACAATCTCCGATAACTGCTTTGGCGACTCCAATTTTGCCATAATACAGTGACCATTCGCTAAATAGTGAATATATCGTATTCTGCTAAATGGAAACGTTGAAATACAGGTAAAATCAAAGCTCCGAAATTGCAATAAATTTCGGTGCTTTGTGAATAGACCCTTTGGTGTAGCCATGTTTAAAACGTTAAGACAGTGTCAAACTGAATCAATAAACAATGGGGGTGGGCCAAAATAAAAGTGATAATACTGGAAAATAAAACCCCTACTCATAGTGCTAGAGTAACATTTCAGAAATATTCTAAAAGTGCTCCATTTTTTTTTTTATAATTTTCAATTTCCAAGCTACAAATTGGATCTGAAATTTTGTTAAGCATTAACTACCAAAAATAAGGAGTCACTCAACTATAGGGCTCCCCATGCAGTACCATAATACCTGTTGTTTTCAGAAGTATTTCATTATTCTCAGGATACCTAGGTAATGCCTTTATTTTCAGAGTGGATTAAATAATACATGAATCTTAACCTTAAAATCAAACCAATATTTATTAATCTTTTTTGACCATATTGACACCAAATCACAAAAATGGTCTTTAGAGTTTACTTTGTTCTTAAAACCAGAGGTGACCCTTTGATAGGAGAGGATACAGCTGTTGTTGCAAGGTGGAGGTTTTCACGTATATAATTACGCTGCTGTACATTTGCTATCTTCTTTATACCCACAGAACATATTTTGGATGAAACATTTGCAGGAGGGGTGGACTTTGGATCCCGTCCAATGATTTCATAAGTCCATTGCATTGTTGATGTCTAGAAAAATAATACAATTTTATAATCTTAAATTCAGTTTTAAAAGGTAAATCATCACAATTACTTCCAAAAGACAGACCCCATGGGCAGTGTTCCAAAGCTGGTGCTAACGTAACCAGAGCAGGTTTCCCCTTAGTGTCCCCGTTTTAAAACCAGATTGCGAGGCAGGCACTGAATTCAGCAGCTTGCCCCATAACGAGCACTAGAAACATAGAAAAATTTCGGCAGATAAGAACCTTTTGGCCCATCTAGTCTGCCCAATTACATGGATACTTAACCTGGATTTATCTTTTATTTAGGATAGCCTTATGCCTATCCCATGCCTGCTTAAATTCAATTACTGTTTTGGCCTCTACCACTTCTACTGGAAGACTGTTCCATGTATCCACCACCCTCTCAGTAAAAGAATGCTTCCTGATGTTACTTTTAAACCTTTGCCCCTCTAATCTAAGACTATGTCCTCTTGTTTTGCTACTTTGTTTCCTTTTAAATATACTTCCTTCCTCTACCTTGTGGATTCCCTTTACGTATTTAAATGTTTCTATCATATCTCCTCTGTCTCGTCTTTTTTCCAAGCTGTACATGTTAAGCCTTTCCTGGTAACTTTTCTCCTTCAAGCCGTACACCATTTTAGTAGCCCTTCTCTGAACTATAGAAACATAGAAACATAAACACTACCCTCCAGGATACGTGCTGCAGTGCTAGCGTGAGTCCATAGGACTCATTGGAGGGTTGTGCTTCTGGGCCTTGTGAGCTGCACAATGTCACGAGATCACTTTGTGATCCTAACGCTAATTACTCTTCGCGCTCCCCATATTAAGTATAGGGAGTGCAAAGTACAGTAAGTTCGTGCTAGAAATCATTGTTACCGATGTGCTAACGGATTTTTTAAGCCAATAGCGGCCATAGAGTGATTCGCAGAGCGAGACTGGGAATTATTTGTTCCTAGTCTCACTCTGCTCCTGGCAGCCAGAAGCGGCGGATCAGGCCACCGTTCGCGCCGCAGAAAGAGAGGTGAGTATCTGATTTTTTGGGGAGTTCCAAATGGTGCTGACTCAATCTGCAGAAGAGGAATCAGTTGGCACCATCTGTGAACAGTAGCTAACTTTCAGTTAGCTACAACGGTGTGTAATTAGCGTTAGGACTTTGTGATCCTAACGCTAATTACTCTTCGCGCTCCTCATATTAAGTATAGGGAGTGCAAAGTACAGTAAGTTCGTGCTAGAAATCGCTGTTACCGATGATGTGCTAACGGATTTTTTAAGCCAATAGCGTTTGGGTGTGATCCAGCCAGCCTGCGGTAACCTCTTTTAACCTAGCGGTAATGCTCACGTTTGTGACCACTACTGCAAACGTTAAGGAGGTGATAGAGCCCAATGTTTTCACACATGATCATTGAAAACACTCAACTTAAATATGTTACAAATTATCATTAATACAAATGTCAATAGAAAATGCAGATTCATCTAAAACCACCGTAACCTCATAAATCCTTGGGATGACCCATGAACCCCATAGAGATTTTTAACAATGAACAATCACATTGAACCTGATAAATGTAACATTTTTGAAAAATACATGCATGTATATACTCAGAATTAAATATGGCATGCAATTTCTGAATATGTTTTAAATGTGCAATTTCTTGGGACTTCATGTTTTCTTTCATTTATAATAATAAAATAATTTAGATCATGTTAAAAGAACTTGGATAGAGTAGAGGACAGAGTATTAATTTATGTAATGCCATATAGAGGCAAGATGGTTGACGCATGGGTATACTATTGTTTTTTGTCATTAATTATGAATACAAAAAATATTGTAAAAATAAAATAAAATAAAAATTAATGAAAGTAACCTGCAATTTAATATTTGGCAATCACAACGAAGGTGGCAGATGTCTGAAGCAATTTCATACAAAACCCCCACAGATAAAAGTTGGTTTTATTAAGTGAGGACATTAATAAACAAAGCTCAGTTTCTAAATTAGAATAAAGATAAAGAATTTGGTGCCAAAACTGAAAGCCATTTGTTTAAGTGCTGGCATGTTTCATGCTGGCAGAGAACAGACCACTAAGGAATCAATTACTTAACTGAACGATCACTGCTTATAACAAATAACACAGGTAAGGTGCCAGCTTTGCTTGGGAGGCATTTGTTAATGGTGTCATGCTTTCTTTTAATAATTTACTCCATGTGCAATTTAGGTAGGTTACCGGGGGAAGCCGATGAAACCTGCTGAGTGTTTTTCATGCAGAATGTAGTATGAGAACTAGTTAGTAATCTTGCCTTATATATAAGAAACCACCATTCCTGGCTTCATGTTGGCTTATGCTATAGTGGATTCAATTCATCAACACTGTTTGCCCACCTTACATCTCTGGCATCTACTAGGGATGAAGTCCTAAATAATCAGCATTTTAGCATCACTGTCAGGAACCATGTCTCTCCAGCGACATAGGAAAGTCCAATCCGGTGCTTCCCCGTCATGATAAGGCAGCAACTTTCCTACGTTGCCCTAAGATTCTCTTAATAGCAATGCATTAACTACAGATGCTCCTACCCCTTGACTTATACTAGGATCATCATGTTGCCATGGGTCCCCTATAGGTTGGGGACAAATGCACACCCACGGCGTGAGTGATTAAGCACAATCATTGGTTTGAAATACAGCTCCTGATCCTTATGAAACCGCTGTAGCAAGTGGCGGTGAAACACGTGTTGAGCACATATGTCAATTAACAAGAATTTTATCTGGCAACAATGGTTGCGCTTATTTAAGCAGTGATACGAATTGAGAACTTTTTGATGTTGGAGAGACCTCGTTGCGGTATAGCGGTTATTACTGCTGCAGACTAAATATTACCAGCAGGATTGGGCTGTATGGGCTGTATGCTAAAGGGTTGTGATTAGTGTATGTGGATTGGAGGTAGAAGAGAAATACGGGTGCCACTATTAGGAGACTTGAAGACAGTTTGACCTCTCCACAACACAGCACTGTATGCTTGATATTACAGTGTGGCAGGATTACTGCATGTCTCTCTGACGGTTTTAATGGTGATATTATATAGTTTTATTTAAATCTAATAAGTGTTATGTTTTATTACACACACAGGGTACACATTGCTGGGTAGACTAGGTTATGAGATTTTTCTGTACTCCTACCCCTTGCCCTGAACATTCCTACTTAGGGGTGGAGCACCCATGTGTCACATTTCCGCTGGTTCCTGCCATGCCCTCTGGTGGTGAGAGCAGAGTTCATCAGCTCTGGTAGGTTCTTGGGCTTAGCCACTGCAGACCATCTCCCCTGTGGCTGATAGTCTGTATCACATGACATGCCCTACCCTATTTATATGGCCAGCAGTGCACCTGTTCTCTGGTCCAGGATAGGTCTTTCTCCATGAGTACCTGCTATAGTAACATCGGTTCTGATATTTCTGTGTATGACTTCTGGATCTGGTTTTGGTATATTCTCTGGTTTATACCCTGTACCCTGCGCCACGTATCAAGATATTTCTGTGTATGACTTCTGGCGTGTTTCTGGCTCATTTAACCCGCAGCATAGAATATATATATAGAGGCCAATTATAAGGACTTCATAGTCCAGGGTTTTGTATCTCTACTGGGTTTCCAGTTGGTGATTTCTTGTAGATTCCTGTTCTGTATCATATTGTTTTCCCCCAACCCTGTAATCTGTATTTAGATCAGAAGTTTTACCCAGTGCAGGGCTCCTTCTTGTGCCTGTATTCTGTACTATCACCGCTTGTTCAGTCTCTGTGTGTGTAGTGTGTTTGCTGGATTCTGCAATATGCAGCAGACCGCAAATCTGCCTATAGCGCTTGAACACAATATATATAAGGGGCGTTCCTTGGCATCTGCCAGGGACCCCGCCCGTGACACCATGATGCTATGCTTCAACATTGTTTTGCTCAGTCTGTTCCTTGCACTCTGAGAACCAAGAAGCTCATTCTCTTATTTTATCCGGATTACCAGTTCCTGCCTACTAAGGGCCCTCTGCTACTAAAGACCCCCTGCTTACAAAGATCCTCTGTCCCCAAGACCTTCTCATGTCAAGGACTATCTGCTTCCTTTATATTTGGCATACTCGGCTTCTAGTTTCTAACTCCTTTTTGCCCTCAGCCTTCAAGTGCCTTCCTCTAAGTTTCCCCATGTGCCTGCCTTCCCCTATAATTTTTTATAATTATATACTGTACAGCCCTTTTCCTTCTATGGATGTGTACCTATTGTCAACTCTTTTTGTTTCTTGTCCATTTGTCACTCATCCACTAGTTTTTCCTTTTATCTACTTCATCTGTTATTTCATTCCTCATTGCCCACTTACATTTACTCTTCTGCCCTGTTATATTTGCTTTATTAAATGAACCCCCTGTTTATTTATTATACCTGTTCCTCTGTATATCACTGCAATTTGGGCTCATACTGACGTCCAGCGAGCCCTTGACAAACACTTCTGACAGCTTATTGTGAAAAGATTGTACAACTGCATTCCATAACCCAACACCAGAGGAGAATTTCATTGGTGGTGGCTGGCCCTGGACTGATGTTCCAGGTTGGCATAAATTCCGATGTAATTATTGCTTTTATGTTCAATGTCATACATATTCTTGAGGTAAACCTCAATCACTTTAAATATGACATATTAAGGATTCCTTTTATTAAAATATAAAACAAATCTTTGACAAGTTACATGGTTTGAAAATGTCTCACCTGCACAACTAGTGTTGCTTTGTGTTTCTTGCTGTACATAGTGGGCTTGAACCCAACCGTTAAAAGTGTCCCAGCTGTTCCAAGGGGAAGTAATTCTCCACTTTGTGGAAATACAGTAAAACCTTTATCACTACCTGTTAAGAAGTATGCACTGAAGGGCTCAGGGTACCTAAAGGGAAAAAAACAACATACATGTAGACAATGAGCTTTTATTTACTGATGCCATTTGCAAATGGCCAAAAATATGACAATGACCTTTAAAAACAAGCATAACTGTGTTATTACAATGAAAATATTTACAATGAAATGATAAATATGGAACATTAAGAAAATATTCAGATCTCTTGATTTTTTCCACATATTTTATGTAGCAGCTTTATTCCAAAATAGTTTAAAGGGCCACTGCCACCAAAAATGTAATATTCTTATGTTGTTTATTTTATGTTGCTGATATTTTACATAAACTTTGTTTGTCTCTTGAATGTTTAGTTAAGAAAATATTTTACTCTATATTTGTCACTGGGTGTATCCATTCTGTGATCTTTTCTGTTGTAAACTGCGCCCCCCCCCCATATCTTTACTTGGTCCTCACTGTGTGGCATTGGGCTCTGTAGGTCTAAAGACATGGAAACCTTATTCGCCGCAGGATGAGAGGTGAGTATCTAAATTTTGGGGGGATTTGTAGCTGGTGAAATCTGATTCAGCAGAAACGGAGTCAGCACCAGCTCCAAGCTGTGATTAACTTTTCAGTTAACAGCAACGGCACGTAATTAGCATTAAGACTTTGTAATTCTAACGCTAATTAACTCTTTGCACTCTCCATGGTAAGCATAGGAAGCGCAAAGCACAGTAAACTGGTGCAAACGAGCACAAAATGTGCTAATCTTTTTTAGCCCTTTAGCATTCAGAATGTAATATGGGCAGCCCACACTAGGGCCACTTAACGTTAACGCTCACAACTGAGTGCTAATGTTAGCGTGAAGAATGTGATATTGCCCTAATTATCTTTATTTGAGATGGGGAACAATTTATACAGAGAGGGAAACAGAGAGGGGGACGTAAAAATGACATAATCAACACAACACACGGGAATGAAAATCCCTTTAACCCTTTCGCTGCTGAGGCATTTCACGCCTGTGCGCTGAGCTCATTTTTACCGGTTTTGCTCATCATGTTTAACCGCGTTTTGAAGCCTTATTTTAATATATGACTCAGACATATTAAATATCGTTCTTTCCGGCAGATTCATAATATATCATTATTATATGTATACGTCATGTCCTGTCTGTATATTATAACAAAAAATGCAATAAAATTAGAATTTTCAAAAATTTACAATGTGTAAAGTGTTTTTTTTCACATTTTAACATGCGATCGCTTGCGGTTATATTTTCTATGGGGTGCACTTGTTCAAAAAATTAGAAATGGGGACTCGTTACATTTTTTTGGGGGAAAATTTCGCAATTTTTAACAAACGCACCGCATACAAAAATCGTTAGTGCAGCATCATTGTTTACATTATAATTGAAATGGGAACAATATTGCTGCATTAACAAATCAAACAAACACAAAAAAAAATAAATAAATAAACAAGTTTAATATTTCTTTATTTTTATTTTTTTTCTTTAACTTTTACTTGGTTATGTTTGGTATCGTTGGATCCCCCTATCTCCACCATTGGTGGCAACTAGGGGTTAACTCCAGGACTGGCGTCATCGTGCTATGCACAATGACGCCAGTCGTCAGGGGGAGTTCCCGGAAGCTTGGCCGACATCCAAGATGTCGGCCAGCTCCGGGAGAGGATCGTGATACGAATCGTGATCCGGCACCCAAGGGGTTAAAGGCAGGCACGGTTTTGAAGGGCAGGCTGTGCCCTTCCAAACCGTGCCTGCCTTTAGCCGCTGGACCCCGGCAATCGGTCCCGTTCAGGCACCACCTCCTCCACCTCCGCTGGACCCCAGCAATCCCGGCTGATTGCTGCCTCCTGTGCTAGGACACGCTCAGTGCGTCCATAGCACAGGAGGTACACTTCGCAGGACGCGCTGAGCGCGTCCTTAGCAGCCAAGTGGTTAAAGACACAGAAATCTGATCAGTATACAACAGACAGGATTTAAAGATCATCAACAAAAGATCAAACAATCACACAGACTGTACTAACAATAGTTCTTAAAATGATTAAACCAAATTTTTAAACAGCCAATCTTAACATATCGATAAATTTAACATTAACCCTTATATTCCCACTTAAACCCACTGTTTAACAGTGTCTGTTAGCCTTGGCTTTGTGACATTTACCCATGGTCCCTTGGCAGGAGGCCATATATAGTGTGAGTAAGATTGAAACATGTGCCATGGAGGGTGAGAGCACAAAGATGGAGGGAGCTTTGGTTACAAAGACTACAACCTGGGCTGAAATGGTCTGTGCACATTGTGTTTATTAGTTGGCTACATGTAAGCCAAACCTTGATAGATAATTGTATGTGTTAGTCAGTGCTCAGCAATAAAAAGGTTTTAGCTGTGCTTGTTTTTTATATATATATATATATATATATATATACTGTACTATTAAAGAAAAGAAAATTGTGTGATTGTTTGGTCCCAGTTCGTACACGATGGTTTTATGTATCCCTTGTTAGAGAAAAATCATAGAACCATATCTGAAAGACTTTTCATTATTTGTACCATTGATTAGAAGAATACAAAGGTCAGGAACAAGCAATGGCCCCATCTATCACTATGCATTGTGTTTAGAGAAGGATTGGTAAACAATTATGATGATTTGACCTTGAATTATTGAGACCTATTGAATACAAATATACAGTTGTGTTCAAAATTATTCAACCCCCACTGAAATTGAGTGTTTTGGCCAGTTTGACATTGATTTTGATCATTCAGTCATCTTGCTTACAATTAAATCAAAGAGGCACGTGTAGGTCAGACAAATATAACATAACATTTATAATGAAATAACCACAAATGTCTTTTCTGTGCTCACATCATTATCAGTTTTATTCAACCCCCAAGTGACATTCAATCTTAGTACAACATCCTTTTACAGTTATAACAGTTTTTAAACGTGAAGCATAGCTTGACACAAGTGTCTTGCAGCGATCTACGGGTATCTTCGCCCATTCGTCATGGGCAAAAGCCTCCAGTTCAGTCACATTCTTAGGCTTGCGCACTGCAACTGCTTTCTTTAAGTCCCACCAGAGGTTCTCAATCGGATTTAAGTCAGGTGACTGCGATGGCCACTCCAAAATGTTCCAGCCTTTAATCTGCAACCATGCTCTAGTGGACTTGGAGGCATGCTTGGGATCATTGTCCTGTTGAAAGGTCCAACGTCTCCCAAGCCTCAGGTTTGTGACGGACTACATCACATTGTCATCCAATATCTCCTGGTACCGAAGAGAATTCATGGTACCTTGCACACGCTGAAGCTTCCCTGTACCTGCAGAAGCAAAACAGCCCCAAAGCATGATTGACCCCCCGCCATGCTTCACAGTAGGCAAGGTGTTCTTTTCTTCATAGGCCTTGTTCTTCCTCCTCCAAACATAGCGTTGATCCATGGGCCCAAACAGTTCTAATTTTGTTTCATCAGTCCACAGAACACTATCCCAAAACTTCTGTGGTCTGTCCACATGACTTTTGGCATACTGCAGTCGACTCTTCTTATTCTTTGGAAACAGCAAGGGGGTGCGCCTGGGAGTTCTGGCATGGAGGCTTTCATTACGCAGTGTGCGCCGTATTGTCGGAGCTGAAACTTCAGTACCCACATCTGACAAATCTTTTCTCAGTTCCTCAGCAGTCACACGGGGACTTTTCTCCACTCTACGCTTCAGGTAGCGCACAGCAGTCGAAGTCAGCATCTTCTTTCTGCCACGACCAGGTAGCGTTTCAACAGTGCCCTTTGCCTTGAATTTGCGAATGATGCTTCCTATGGTCTCTCTTGGTGTGTTTAACATCTTTGCAATCTTCTTATAGCCATTGCCCTTCCTGTGAAAAGTAATCACCTCTTCTCTTGTCTTCCTGGACCATTCTCTTGACTTCACCATGTTTGTAACCACACCAGTAAATGTCTAGAAGGAGCTGAGTATCACAGTCATTTTAAAGCTGCCTAATTGGTGCTTATTATGCTTTATTGCTGCTCCGTGACATCCACAGGTGTTTTCAATACCTGATTGAAAACACTTGAATGAACCTCTGTTCTTCAGAGTGGTAGTCTTTAAGGGGTCAATCCAGCTATATCCGGGACATCCCTGACGGCTTGTAAAAAGGGTTCAAGAGAACGCAAACAGGAGAGGCGAGAGGGGACAGCCCTGTCTGGTGCCATTTGAAATGGTGAAGGAGTCAGACAGGAGCCCATTAACATTAATGCGTGCTGAAGGGTGCGTGTACAATGGCCGGATCCAGAGAATTATATTCTCCCCCAGTCCCATATGTGACAGAGTTCGAAATAGGAAATCCCAACGTACCCTGTCGAAAGCTTTGTCACAGTCTGTGGACAGGAGCAGAAATGGAGCAGTGGTTAATCGTGGTGAACCGTGTATTAAGTTCACTGCCCTGACAGTACTATCCTTCGCCTCCCTCCCACGGATGAAGCCCGTCTGATCCGCATGTACCAATCCAGGGATGAATGGCTTAAGTCGAGTGGCCAGCACCTTGGCAAAGAGCTTGACATCCTGGTTAAGCAGCGATATAGGTCTGTAATTACTGCATTGATCCAAGTCCTTTCCGGGTTTTGGGAGTAGGGTGACCGTGGCTGTAAGTGTGGCGTGAGGGAGTTGAATGCGGATAACCATTGCGGTATCAGTGTATCTAAAAGTTTTTTGTAATACAAGAGCGATAAGCATCAGGGCCTGGTGCTTTACCAGTAGGGGTAAACATTTAGTAGTGTGAAACATTTACTACTGTATTACAAAACCAATTGATGTCATTTTAGTTACATATGGTTCTTTAAAAAGTCCTTGTAGGATTTCATTCTGAATACAATTACAAATGTACAGTAAATTCCCTAAAACCCTTTACAGCATTGGGGTTGAATAATTTTGAACACAACTGTACATGCTGAAAACAGAGAGACATCTATTTATTTATTTATAAAGTATTTTGCCAGGAAGGATACATTGAGATTTCTTTCGGTTTCAAGTATGTCCTGGGTTCAAGAACATTGAAATGTTCCAGTCGTTACAGAAATACAATGCTAATAACATGCAAGATATTAAAAAACAAAACACAAATACAGATTTACACAGAAAATAAATATGTAGGAAATATAGCCATTATGTTACATGTTTACAGGTGCATTCCGTATTGAGGTATGTTAATAGAGAGCTCTTAACTGATCTATTGAAATGTGCTTTCAGGTTATGTAATTGAAAGTAATTATGTCTAGATTGTACCTATTAAAATTAAGAAATTATTAGTGGCCCAGTTTTTGGAAAATGCATTGTCCCCTAATTTCTCTTCCTTTAAACGCTCCCTTAAAACATTCCTATTTAGGGAAGCCTACCACCCAACTCACTACCGTAACCATCAATCACTCTAACCTTGCAGTCCTCTCCTCCTGTTTCCAACCCAAACCCTTCTAGATTGTGAGTTCCTAAGGGAATAGGGCCCTCATCTCCTCCTGTACTGTTTGTCAAATGTTGTTCAATGTATTGTAACCCTGTCTATACTGTGCCTATTGTACAGCGCTGCGGAATATGCTGGCGCTTAATAAAAAAGAATAATAATAATAAGACAGTGCAAAAATTGTTAATTCAACCAAAATATTGAGATTTCACTCATAAACAAGTCAATCAGATAATTTCCTGGTTGACACACCATCTGGGGCCTTAGAAACTGGTACAAGAGAGAAATGTGTGCCATATGTAAATGTTCAAAAGGCTGATTTTTTGGATTTGTATCGTTTAATCTTGTGTGAATGTTGCAAATATAGGTGGAAATGGATTCATTAATCATGATGTGATCAAAACGAACTGCTATGATTTGGTAATTTCCTCTTCTTCCATCTAGCTGCCACGGTTCTGGAGATATCGGGGTTCAAATGAACCCCCTATCTCCACCAGGGGATTCCGGGCAGCTAGGGGTTCCCTGGCTATCTGACATCATCACACTATGCGTGAGGATGTCAGGCAGTGAGGGGGGACCCGGGGTGGAGCCGTCATCCAAGATGGCGGCCCCCACCAGAGCTAGGCCGAAGAGCGACCCGGTGTCTAAGGGGTAAAAGCCAGGCACCGCTTAAAAGGGAAGACTCTCCCCTTTTAAGCGGTGCCTGGCTTTTTTTGTGGGACCTCCCGATCGGGAGGGAGAGGGATCCAAACGGATCCCCCCTCCCTTCCAGGCGATCTGCGGCATTGCCGGGGGTCGCCTGGAAATGACGTCATTGCGCATGGCCGATGACATCATTTACATCGGGAGGAGCTTGACTTCAGCGTCTGAGGATGCTGAAGTTAGAACGCCGTGGGACCCCGGACAGAGAGGTGAGTATCTCCGCCGGGGGTCCCGCAAAGCTGATGACGTGTGGGACACGTCCTCCTCAGCATACAGCGGGAGTAACTGAGGACATGTCCCACACGTCGTCAGCAGTGAAGGGGTTAAAAACGTATGATTTTAAACTTTTTGTCCTTGTTTCCTGTCCCCAAGGGCACTACCCGAACCCGGACATTGTTTTTAAATGTTTCTATACATCCTAGAAATCCGCCACTTCACAGGCAGGTTATGGGGACCTCCTAGGCACGATATTTGAAGGAATTTTTTGTTTTTATTTTTAACCCTTATTTCATGGAAAACTCACTGTCCCTTTAAAAACTTTTTTTTTTACTTTTTGTCCTTGTTTCCTGTCCCCCAGGGCACTACCCGGACCCCCATACACCTTTTATGGCAAATATCGAGCATATATGCCCTCTTGGAGGGCACTCTAAAAATCGAACTTTGAGTCCCATTGACTTGTATTGAGTTCGTGTTCGAGTTAAACTTTTGAAAAGTTCAAGTTCGAATGTGAACCGAACTCGGGGGTGTTCGGCTCATCCCTAATTATAAGGCCTGCACCCTGCAAATATGCCTCCAGGTCCATGCAGCCCAAGTCCAAAGTCACTTATGGCACAATGCGTCCAGAAAGACAAGGCAGATATATCAACCAGATAAAGGGAACATTGCAGTGAATTTGTAGGTTGACTGGATATGACAAGGAATGCTGGGTGGAATTTTTTGGCTGAGTATCCCTTTAAATCCTTACGCTGCAGACTACATGTGGGAGACGTCATGGAGTGTCCTTGCTGTATGCGGAGCACATCCCCCACACTTCATCCTATCAGCGGGGGTTTCTCCCCATACTTACCTCTCCATCTGGGGTTCCTTGAAGTCAGACCCCACTTTTATACCCACCCTCTCAGCACACTGACATCATCGTGATGGGCACATTGACGTCAGTTTCAGACGTCCCCCCCAAGCAGAGCTGGGAAAGCGCCCTAGGACCCCTCTCCCTCCTGATTGGGAGGAGATACAGAAACAGGAGATGCATCATTGGAAAGGTCACAGTCTGACCTTTCCAGTGATGCCTCTCTTTAATCCCTTAGGTGCCCGGGCCCTGATACGCGCCAGCTCGCGGCCCTCTCCTGGAGGTGGCCGACATCTTGGATGTCAGCCAAGCCTCTGGGGCCTCTCCCCGCTCACTGACATCATTGCACATGGGCGCGATGATGTCAGTTGGGGAATTAACCCCTAGCTGGAAAGGGGTTTCCCTCCAAACCATTTTGAATACTAAAAACTGAGAAGCATGTAAGAATAAAGCTTGTTCTTTAAATGGCAAATGGTCGGGTCAGATATTCCATCACAATCAATGTTTTTATGCCAGACAAAAACACAGGCTTTTTCCTCTACCATATTTTTTTATTTATGAGCAATTTGAATACAATTATGCTGCAGAAAGATTCTGTTTTTATGCGTTTCTTGTTCATAATTAATGTATGCTCTCAATCTGTATTACTACACAGCAGAATCATATCTGCAGAGTACAGGATTGCAGAATAACCAAGATAATGCTGTGGCTGCTCTATTATGGAGTATTAAATACCCTTTCAACAGAAAATCTGAAATAATTGCTTAACAATAAAAGACCAGACTTGGGTGAAATAAGAAGGTATCTAAATAGTTTAGTACTAAATTAGGATCCCCAAACACATATATGCACAATTTAATTGCTCTTTTTCATCTTAGACAATCTTTCCCTGTTATGTGGGAAAATGTAAATGTAATTAACGTGAATAAACAGGAAAAATGCATTTACCGCTGTAATTACAGTGTGATCTGCCTTTGTAACAAGTAAAAATCATTAAAATAATATACTCTGACCCAATCCCCACAAATCTTTGGCAATTGTAGAATACGTCAATGGCAAATACCTTTTGGAATAATTATGAAGCTTCATATACACCTAATTAACTAGTAATTCCATCGTGGCTATTAAAAGTAGAGAAATCATATATTACTTTTAATAACCATCACAAACCTGTCATCCCCCCTTATTTTAAGAAATGCATATGCAAATGCAGGGCAAGTCATGAAGATTTTTTAATGGTTCAAAAGAGGAAAGAAAGCTCAGCCCATGTACTATTTTTCCTATTTTGGACACTTTGGGCACTATTACACTCTTCGTGCAAAAATGTGCATGTGCGCAAAAACGCATTAACGCGAGGGGCAAAACCCTTCGCGCTGAACGTCGTATTACGACATTCGCGCAAACGATGCGCGTTAATGTCTAACGCGAGTGACCCTGCGCGAACCCTGGGCGAGCGAAAGTTCGTGTACGCATCCCATACTTAACATTGTGAGTGCAAATGCGTTCGTGCGCTGGTATGCGGATGGTATTACAATCAATGCACAAATTTTTACGAACGACGTTTGCGCGCATAATTTTAACGTCTTTTAAAAGCTGGTGGTAACTGCAAATCTGAACATTCTGGCCGAAACCAAATACACCAGCACGAAAAAAAAAAAATACAGCACAGTATAGTTACACATTCTACACAAAATGGAGAGGTTGCGCGTGTTTTTATTATTGCTGCAGCATATATACTCAGATTGAATTTGACAGGCGCAAAAACTGAACAGGAGACAATTGTGGTTCTTAATTCTGATTGGCTGAATCGCGTGAAAAAACAGCCTGCCCACCGATTTCTGCGCACAGCTTTAATTTGCGCGAGTTTTCGCGCATATTTTTTACGCGCAATATTTTCGGACGGATGAAAAGATGCGCTCTGATCGTAATACTAGCGTTAATTTACACGCGTTAACGTTTAATGCTGCGCAAAAAAAATTGCACGGAGAATGTAATAGAGCCCTTTGGGTTTACAGGTCTATTCAAAGAAAGGTGAAACTCAGGAGAATGACTGGTGAAGTGAAAATGCTAAGTCAAAATAGTCAAGCCAGAAAAATTCTCCCATTTATCTCACTTTCCAAATCGGCTATTTGGTACAGATTATTCTCTTCTACTGCCAATTATACTGATTTTCACCTTTCTCTGAATAACATTGTCAGTTTACATATGATGATCGAACGCTGATCGAAGTCTATCAATAGAGTTATCCGTGCTTGTTTATTATAAAGAGCAATTTAAATTTTGTTTATGTGGTTCTTGTTTTATTGAAAGCAACATTTTTTGTAAAGCAAATGGCTGTATACAGGGGTCTAGTCCTAGAAAAATAAGTGTGTGAATTCTCTATGATTTCTGATTCCAATTAACCATTAGGGATGTGCGTTTCGGGTTTCAGAATTTCGGAATTTTCACGAAATTTCCCGATTCGTGTTTTCGGATGCGGCCGAATTTCCGAAAAATTTTAGATCCGAAAAGTTCAGATCCGAAATGTTTTCCGAGCCGAAACGAAATATTTTCGGATTTTTCGAATGGGCTTGAAATGTGGCAAACGAGGAGAACAGATGTTCCGAAAAACGAAAATTTTCCGAAAAACGAAAATTTTCCGAAAAACGAAAATTTTGTAAAAACGAACATTTTCTGAAAAACGAAAATTTTTCGAAAAAACGATAAGTCGATACAAAAAACGGGCAAAATGACACGAAAAATACGAAAAATGGTCGATATGCTGAAAAATGTGCAATTCCGAAAAACGAAAATTTTCCGAAAAACGAAAATTTTCCGAAAAACGAAAATTTTGTAAAAACGAAAATTTTCTGAAAAACGAAAATTTTTCGAAAAAACGAAAAGTCGATACAAAAACCGAGCACAGTGACACGAAAATAGGAAAAATGGTCGAAATTCCGAAAAAAAAATGTACCCGAAAAACAGGTCGAACCGAATCGAATCGAAACCGAAATCGGGCGAAACGAGCCGAATCGAAAAGTTTAAAAATCCGAAAAATCGAACCGAATCGAACCGAAAAAAAAATCGGTGCACAAGCCTATTAACCATTGCCATGTTGCACTTAACCCGCAACCCCACACTCAAATTTGATATCAATGTTTAAATACAATGATAAGTTGTGATTTAGGGTATCATTATGATAAATGTAATAAATATATTTCTGGTGACTTATTAAAACCTAATAAAAGCTTTTCAGTGTTGGCCAAAAGGAAACTCCAGTCCTCCTGACACAATGGTGCAGGAACTGTGTTCCCAAGTGTTCCTACTTGACTTGACCCCTTACTGTATGTGAATATCAAAACTGAGATAACGTATAGACAGGAATTTTAATATTACCAGCAAGATGAAATATCCAGAAAATCCCTATAACGGGTTACAAAACAAATTCCAAAAATTATTTTCCAAAATGAAATTTGTTTTTGAAGAAGAGTAATTAACCCTTAGCCATCAAGGCATTTAAAAAAAAAAACTGTCAGGAACCAGTTTTTGTTTTATTTAATCATGATTAATTATAAAGAATGAAATATTTGGGAATGTTCCCAATGTATTCATTATAGTAATAACCTATTTGGCAGGCAGATGTCGCCACCTACTGGCCAAAAGGAGTTACTGAAGCTCAGGGCTCTGTGCAGGACCAACTGGGAAGCTGTCATTTAGAGAATTTACCCAGCTGGTTTTAAAAAGTGTTAGGACCTCAGGTATCATGCCCACAGTACTAAAATGTCGGGGGCACTTTCTAGCACCCAAATGAAAATTTAATTTGTTTGCAAAAAAGGAATTTATTTTGCAAAGACACGGCATTGCCCCAGGCTGCTGTGTCTGCCACTGCTGATCGTGTATACACAATCATTAGAGTAAGGGTTAAGGATATTGATCATCTTGCACTATATTCTGAAGCTTTGAATGAATTAATTTGTTGATATAGTCAAGTGTTAAAATATATAACTGTACTAGGCTTGGTCTATTTTTTTCATTTGAATGTTAGAGTGTAAAAAAAAGTAAAAAACACACTATTCACAAATTGTATTAAATATAAAAACTAATCAGACAGAATACTTGTTCGGTAATATTGGTTTCACTGTCTTAATGAAAGATACATTTGGAATTTATTAGTAAATAATTTTAGTCTTTTGTGTCCAATGTTAATTTTGATAGCAAATTTTTATTTAGTTTTAGTCATAGCGTTCTGACTAAAATGGCATTTAGTTTTCATCATATTTTAGTCATCTGAATTGCTTTACAAAGTTACATAGGCTGAAAAAAGAACTGCGTCCATCCGGTTCAGCCTTCCACACATTACCTACTGCTGTTAATCCAAAAGAAGGCAAAAATCTCAGTCTGAAGCGCTTGTCAGTCTGCAACATACTGGGGAAAAATTCCTTCTTGACCCCAGAATTGCAGTCAGATTTCTTCCTGGGAAAAGTTTAGTTTTAGTCTAGTGCTAGTTGACTAAATTGAATGTAGATTTAACTAAAATGTAATAGGTTTAAAGTGTATTATGCATTATTTAAGCATTTCTCTAGAAATCAGATACTCTTGGAGTAAACATCTTATTTGAATATAGAAAGTGTACAATTTCTCTCTTACTTGAGATTCTCTTTCCAGATAGTCCCTCCTTAACATTTTAGTCTAGTTTTTATTAGTCGACTAAAATAATCAATGGAATTTCATCAAGGATTTAGTCAAAATAACTTGGGCTTTAGTTTTAGTCTACATTTAGTCACAAAAAAAATAGTCGACCAAGTGAGGAAAATTATTAGTCGAGGAAATTAACAAGGTTTGTGTATATTTAAGCAAAATACCTATCAAGGTAAAGGATGAAGAAGAAACACCATAAGCATCATGAGCTATAGGTTTATAAGACTTATTTAACTTTTTCTGTCTCTGCATTCTGTCAAACAAAGAGTGGAAGATTAGGACTTGCCAGAGTAATTGGTTCAGTTCTGATCCTGAAATAGTACTTTGGAAGAAAGCCGATAAAAGAGGCATTAGTGAAGATAACATTAAAGTGGATCCAGAGAAGAGTTATCATTGCTGTTGTCAGACAGATCATCACCTGAAACATTTCTTTTTTCTCTTTAAAACTTCATAACATTCAACACGAGTTTCTATGAAAACGTTTCCATCCCAAATTGTAACATGAATTTGAGTGCATATTACTTATTATTTTCAAACTGCAGAGCATTTGCAAAAAAGTAAACTGATGTTTTCTTAATGACACATTACACATATCTACTACATATCAGTAACTCGACTCAGTTAAATGTTTCTTCTATTTTACCTTGTTTGACTTGTTAGCCTAAAGCCGACAATAGATTCTTTGTTCAAGCCAACTGCTTCAATCTCAATGACATCATCAACAGATGGTTCAGTAGCAACCATCTGAATGGGGAACTTCCAAATACCACCGGTGGCACATTTTACCACTAATGTAGCAGAGTGGCTGAAAAAAAAATTAAGAATTAACACCTTATGGATTAAGAAGCTATAGAAAAGCTAGAGCTGTTTATTACAAGGTTTTTTCGTGTATTTGTATTGGATACACCTGCATTTGTTATTATGTGAATAAATAAGGAGGGCCTCAACCATGACATATAGATTAACAGGACTGTAAAAGGGACTCAATATATGTTATTACATAAAAAAAGATTCATGCTTAACTCCCATTCCCATCAGGAGGAGCTACGCAACTCAGGCAGTCAGACACAGACCTTGTACAGGAAAGAAATTATGTAATGCGGGCTCAACTCTGTGTAATGCCTACAATAAATAAGATTTTTGATTTATTTACAATAACCATTCCAAGCGTAAGCCCACACGCCATTTTTCACTCACCCATGTGATTTGCTTTGACATGGTGGGTGGGCTATGCTTGGAATGGACGTTGTAAATAAGCCAAAAATCTCATTGATCGAAGGCATTACACTGGGTCATGCATGCATGACATATTTTTCCTTTTTCAAATATACATTTTTGACACCTGCACTACTGATATATTGTATACATGAGTTTACACATGGAAAAACAATAACAAACTGCTACTCAGTCTATTATATCCAACTTTCATGTATTTTATAGTAGGAATTATATTTTTCCTATGGATTTAGTAATTAAAATATAATTGATCTCATTCCTAATTTAATCGCATTCCTGTCTCACTATGTGCTTGCAAAGCAGCTGGAAGGACACCCAACCATCACTGTAACAGAAAGTTCAACAAAAAACTATTGCAGCATTACAAACGTCAGGAAACAGACAGACCTGAGGGAGAGCCCCTGGGTCATCAACCACTGTACTGGGATAAGATTCAGCTGTAATTACTGAAAATCAGTGTGCATTGCAGATACAAGGCAATATTCCAAAATTGGTTCTAATTTAAACAGAGCTGTTGTAGTCTTAACAACTCTATAGACTTTAATGGCTCTGGTAAGTTTACAACAGCTCTGGTTAACTTAGCACCAACTAGGGCATAGAGCCCATAACCTGGTACTGTAATTTCCATATGCACACGTTATGCCCACGTACGGAGATTACTTTAAAATATTCTAATGGTATTTGTTGGAAGCTGCATTGCTAGTAATCAGATTTTGAGGTCTACAGTTGCGCATAAGAAAGATATCTGACTGTTTTTACAAATGGGTAAAGCAAATGGATCACAAATATTTCAGAAACACTACAAACGTGCTTCTAACATCTGATTACTATTTCAAAGAATATAGATCAATATCGTTTATTAGAAAAATGAATAAATGTACTGTGACAATTTCATAGAAATGTAAATGTACTTCTTGAAGAGTTTTTCTGTTAGATTCTTCATTGTAGTAGACATAATGGCCTTCAAGTTTCAAAATGTTATTTTTCATATTTTCTCTATGCTTCGAAACATTGCATGAAGCATGAAACTTACTGCATTATTTTATTGGGTGCAAAAATGATGTTGAAAGTTAATGTGACAATCCCAGATGGTGCATCTCGCTCTTTTTTCACCAGTTCAATAGCCACAGATGGTTCCAGTTGGGATTTCATTTCTTCAGATTCATATCTTATTTCATATAAAAATTCTTCTGTTGTGCTAAACCCTAAAAACAAAAACATAATCTCCGTTACCTTGTTTTTTGCCAATTTTAAAACCATGGTTGACAATGACCATCTATATTCAAATTAAAACGTACCTAATACTGGTTTCTTTTGAAAAAGAAATTGCATTTAATTATTATTTAAAAATATTTCTTTGTGTGGCATTACATTAATACATTTTAGCAAACACTATATATATATTTCTTCATAGTTTTGTGTGACAAAACACATAAGAATAAAGATATTGTTATTTAGCTGTTACATGAGAATAAGTACCATTGCTTTCTAATTTTAAAATTTAAGTCATTAGTCACAGTTAAACCAGCATTCGAATTTTACTCTCGAAACAATGTATAATTTCTCATTTAAAATTTAAATTGGTATATTCTTTTGTGCATTTTGGTAAAGATTACTACCAGAAACTCATGGAATATAGAAAAAGGAGCATAAGACCTGGCAATGTAATTTCTGAAGCTGTTACAATTATGAACGAACATCAATGTGATTAAGTCAAGAAGCACACTAGCAGAGAACAAGTGAGAATAAAATAATTTAAAAACATTAATAAGTGTTGGAAACCTTAAACCTTTAAAATTTTAGAATATAACCCCCACAAGTAGTTATTTTTTACATTATACATTTTAAGCAATAAATAGGCACAAATTCCCGAATAAAGAAACAGAACTATAGCATTGCACGTTCGCTTTGCTTCGGTTGACTCTTTTGACTGCAGTAAAAACTCTGTAAGCCGCATTGGGGATTGAGAGCAGTCATAAACCGCACTCTCGACACATATGAAATAATATACTATAATATTAATATTGTAGTATATTAATATTATAATATAATGAAAAACATGCTGTTGTTTCCTATGCTTGCTTTATAAAAAAAACTCTTTTCTGCTGAGGTTATTCTGTGACTTTAAAGGCGTGAATAAACATTTTTTATGTTTTTATAAATGGAAGACCAGTGTAGCGCTGTGTTAAAAATCTTGCTGTGGCAGTACCTATTTTTGGCCACAAGATGGAGACTATAGCGATCAGAGATACTGGACATTGGGACTACAATGCCCGGCATGCTTTGCAAGAAGACAGGAAGTGGGTGGGGACTGGACACTTACATACTCTGCCTCGTGGAGAAAGTCCAGAGCGCGCCAGGGAACAGGAGAAAGCAGACGCACTGAGGAGATCGCGGGAGAACCTAGGCCCAAAAGCCTGAGGGAGACCTGTTATTCCTGTTTGGGTCACTCAACCTGAGGAGAAGGAGACTTGCCAGAGCCCAGACATTGCTGCAGACCGGCGGAATCGAACGGAGAGCAGGCGGTGAGCTGGACAAGCTGCATGAAGTCAGACAACGGATCCGGCCGCTAGTATCCCCAGTCAAAATCCGGAGGAGAGACGTCCTGGGTCAGCGGAGCCTAAAGCCTGCGTCGGATGGGTGAGAGGCCTCCAAGGCTGTTTGTGATTAAAGGTCAAGCTGCTGTTTTCTCTTTAAAGTCCACAGGGCCCCAACTGACTAGTCGAAGACTTTCCTTTAATAAACTCACTGGCCAGTTGAACAGTACCCGGGTACCACACACATACATATACACCTTCTTTACATTCTGGGACTTAACCTGTGCAGGACTCAATTTGTTACGAATCGGAATAAGGGGGTTAAAGATAAAGTTACGTTCCGAACTATATTTTTCTCTTTTCCGCTGCGCGTTTACCGTAATACGAAGGGATTGTATGTTCGGGGTTTTGCTACGTGTCCCCTTTTTCTGAACTATCGGGAAATTGCATTGCTTTTATGTTCGGTTGCGAATATTTTATTTTCCGAAATACGAAGCCTCGTGTTTCGTTTCTTTTCCGCTACGCGTTTTACCGTGATACGGAAATACCGTAATAATACTTGTGACTATCGTGTCTCGACATCTGCTCAAATATTTTAGTAAACTATTTATATGATAAAAACTCACAACTGTGTTGGAGTATATTTATTCCCTAGTGCGGGGAGACTGACCCGTGGTTCATTTTCAGCGGCTCCTCCGGGAGTGAGCGCTACACGTGGGGGCTCGTTTCCGGGATCCAGTCTCTGGAAAAACTGCATCTAAAGGGTTAAATATGGATCCAGACACTGTTGCCGAGTGGTGTGGGGAGCACAGTAGCCAGTCAGAATGTTGTATAGTTATGGATATTCCAGCAGACACTTGGGCTGAAGATCAGATTCGCCAGGCCGTGGCCACGCTAGCACCAGATCATCGGGGGTTAATACTGGACATTGAAAAAAACCCAGATACTTCTCACATGTATGTTCTTCTCGAGTGGAGAAAGGGTGTTCCGCCATGTTTTCAGGGCACGAGCGTGAAACTGGCTGAAGAGGTGGAAGTCCAACTAATTAAGCCAAGTACGCCACGTGGCGAATCCGCAAGTGTTTCCGCGTCTAGTCCGTTGGCCATGATAGGGCCTGAATTTATCGTGGCTATTGGAGATCTACTGGCTAAATGTCAGAAAACAAGCCCTCCTCACACTAACTTCGGTTATCGACGGTTAAGAAATTTTACAGGAAACGTACCAACTCCGGAGGGAGAAGAAACTTTTGAAGAATGGGTGGAACAGGCGATGCAGGCTCTGGATGAGTGGGATGTCCCTGAGGCCCAGAAAAAGCAAAGGATCACTGAGAGTTTAAAGGGACCTGCGTCAGAAGCGGTGAGAAACCTAAAACTGAGTAGAAAAGATTGTACTGCTTTAGATTATTTAAACGTTCTTGAAGAAGTTTTTTGGGCGAACTGAAAAGGCGGCCGAATTGGTATATCAGTACGAACACACCTATCAGAGAAGAGGTGAAAGGATGACCGAGTACATGAGGCGCCTGGATAAGATTCTACATCAGATACTCCTGAAGAAAGGGGCCGAACCGGCAGAAGTAGATAAGATCCGAATAAAACAGATCCTGAGGGGCTCTCAACCTCTAGATCCAGTGATGATGCAGCTGAGAAGCAGAGCAGGTAACCAAGAGTTAAAGTACCTGGAACTGATCCGAGTTGTACGAGAGGAAGAGGCTTTACTAGAAGAGAAATCTTTCAGGCGGGGGGAAAGGGCTTATGCACAACCTGTGAGACATAATGACGGCCTGCAACCTGAAAGCGACTCTCTAGATACCTATGGATCTGATGAGGACGAACAAGAACATCTAGTTGTTTTTAAATCTACAGAGAAGGCTGCCAAAGAGTCGAACCTCCCTGAATGGGGTGAATTGTCCAAAACCATCAAGAAAGTTCAGGAAGCTCAAGTTGAATTGCAACAAGCGCATGCGGAACTGTGCCGGGTATTGATGAAGGTGACAGAGATGCAGGCAGAAATGCAGAAATTCCTCACAGGTATGCAGACGACGGGAGTTGCTGTGGCGTCTGGTCCAAATCCTTTAACCAAATCTCAACAAGCAACTACGTCTCCGCTCTCTAAAAAGAGATGTTTCGGGTGTGGAGAAATGGGCCATTTCCGCGCACAGTGCAAAGGCCGAAAGCCTGAGAAGGATAGAGTCAAGGGACTGTTGGAAGCCCTGGAAGGACTGTTATCTACCTCACCGGCGGGAAACGCCAGTGGGCACCAGTAAAGGAGCAACCTGAGTGCCCGAGGGTTGAACCCCGCTCCAGAAACCAAGCAAAGACTAAGAGGGCGAGAAGGCCCAAAGCCGAGCCAACTGTAGAGCCTGCCAGGACTGAAAGAGTCACTCCCTTAGCGTCCGGGTCTGCGTCATGGGGAGGCAATGCACACCCAAAACCTGCACAGGCCAAGAAAAAGGCCAGGGTACAGCAAACTGGGTCTAAGTGTCCGGATGCCGCCACCAAGTTTCCTGACCAACTGATAGGTCCTTCTCCTATTGTGCCAATCCAAGTGGAAGGAGTCTACACCAAAGCCCTGTTAGATTCAGGGGCTCAAGTGACATTGATCTACAGAGACTTCTATGAGAAACACTTAAAGCACATTCCTTTGCAAGAATTGAAGGATTTGGAAATATGGGGTATCGGCACTGAGAAACTCCCTTATGACGGGTACCTGCAAGTGAAGTTGGAGATCGGATCTGAAGTCATCGGGCAGTCTGGGGGTTGTGATGCATTGGCTATTGTGTGTCCTCGACCCTCGGGTGCGAACAGAAGCTCCCTGATAGTGGGGACGAATACTGACCTAGTGCGGCGCCTCCTGACGCCTATCGTGTTGGAAGAAGGTTCAACTCAAGGAGTGCACCCAATGTTACGTCCAGTCTATCAGAGGATGGTCGAAGAACGAAAGGCACCTGCCCCGGTGGGAAGACTGTGGAGACTGGGTGGAACAGAGAAGGTTCTGCAAGCAGGAGAAGTAGCGAGCTTCCGGGCTTCAGTCAAGTTGAACGGATCGCAACCCGGCCCCTATGTGGTGCTGGGAACCGATTTTAATCATGGGAGTGAAACCGGAGTCGAAGTAATTCCTGAAATAATCTCCACCAAAGCCCTGAAGAGAACACGAGGAAGAGTCTCGGTCAGTGTGTGCAATGTGACAGATTCTCCAGTAGTCCTTAAAGCACGAATGCCTATCGGGCAAGTAGAGTCTGCTACACCCCTCTCTAGTGATTTAGGAGGGGGAGTGGATAAGGAGATTCCAGATGAAAGATTCTACCCCAAAGACGCTCCCATTTCACCTGAGTGGAAGAAACGTCTTCAGTCTCAAGTCCTAAAGTGGAAGGAATTGTTCTCGAAAGATGAGTTCGATGTGGGCCTAGCTAAGAGTACTGAACACCGCATTCGGATACAAGAAGACAAGCCGTTTCGTGAAAGATCAAGGCGAGTTCCGCTGGGAGACTTGGATGATCTGCGAGAGCAACTGAATGAATTGCAAAGAACCGAGGTGATTCAAGAGTCCAGGAGTCCATATGCATCTCCCATAGTGTTGGTCCGGAAGAAAAATGGTTCTGTCCGTCTATGTATAGACTACCGCACATTGAACCGGAGAACCATCCCCGATCAATATGCCACTCCTCGGATAGAAGATGCCCTACAGTGTTTGTCTGGAGCAAAGTGGTTTAGTGTACTAGACCTGCGAAGTGGATATCACCAGATACCCATGCATCCTGAAGACAAGGAGAAAACTGCGTTCATCTGTCCACTAGGGTTCTTTGAATTCAACAGAATGCCTCAAGGCCTTACGGGGGCTCCAGCTACGTTCCAACGGTTGATGGATAAGACAGTCGGGGATATGAATTTAATTGAAGTATTAGTGTACCTGGATGACAAAATTGTGTTTGGGAAGACTCTGGAAGAACATGAACAACGTCTGGAGAAGGTCTTGAAGAGGCTCCATGAAGAGGGGTTGAAACTGTCTCTGGAGAAATGCCAATTCTGTCTACCGTCTGTTACGTATCTAGGACATGTGGTCTCAGCAGAAGGTGTTTCGACAGATCCTCGGAAGTTGGAGGCCGTAGCTTCTTGGCCTAGACCCCGAAACGTTACTGAGCTTAGATCTTTCTTGGGATTCTGTTCATATTATCGAAGATTTGTGGAAGGATTCGCCAAAATAGCTCAACCACTGAACAAACTCCTGCAGAAGGAAACCACCGAAGAAGGCTGCAAGGTCTCTGACAAAAACCCGTCCGCTCCGGGGCCAAGGAAAGCTCGAGAGTCTATACAAGGTGAATGGACCAGTCAATGTGAAGGAGCTTTCGTAAAGCTGAAGGAGAGTCTAACCTGAGCTCCTGTTTTGGCCTATGCGGACCCTCACAAGCCGTATGAACTACATGTGGATGCCAGCCGAGAAGGTCTGGGAGGAGTCCTATATCAGGAGTATGGTGGATTGCTGAGGCCTGTAGCGTACGTGAGCCAGAGCCTTACGCCTTCGGAGAAGAACTATCCTACTCACAAGCTGGAGTTCCTAGCCTTGAAGTGGGCAGTGGTAGACAAGTTGAAAGACTATCTGTATGGAGCTGAGTTCGTGATCAAGACGGATAACAATCCTCTTACCTACATCCTTACTACCGCAAAACTGGACGCAACGGGACATCGGTGGTTGGCCGCTCTGTCAGGGTTTCGGTTCAGCCTGAAGTATCGCCCTGGGGTGAATAATCGAGATGCTGATGCGTTGTCGAGAAGACCCTACACTACAGAATGGACTCAGTTGACTCCAGACGGGGTGCAAGCTTTGTGTCAAGGAACAGAGCGCCGGGTCAAAGGAGGGATTGAAGCGGAGGCCATAGGAGTTATGGCTGCGGCTGTTCCTGAGTTCTACTGTAACCCTACGCAGTTAAGGGATGAAAATTTACCTACCTTTTCGAGACAGGACCTGAAAGCGGATCAGGCCAGAGACCCTTTAATTTCTTTGACCATAAAGGCCCTGTCTGCAAACCAGCGAGAGATTTTGTTAACCAACTCCCCGAGTGGAGCCAGATTGGTCTACAAAGAGTGGGAGCGGTTAAAGATGTTGGATGGGGTGGTCTACCGAAGGGGCCCCTCAACTAGCGCTGAAGAGATTCAACAGTTATTCCTCCCTACTAAACATAGGGAGAGTGTGTTGCGATCACTACATGATGAGCATGGACATTTGGGTGCTGAAAGAACTTTTAAGCTGGTGCGAGATAGGTTCTATTGGCCTTGCATGAGAGCTGAAGTGGAAACCTATTGTCACTCCTGTCTAAGGTGTATTCAGAGGAAGACTCTACCGACCCAAACTGCTCCAATGAGCCATCTGCAGAGCCAGGGACCCATGGATTTGGTGTGCATTGACGTCTTGTGCTTAGAGCCGGATGCTAGTGGGCAAGGGAACATTCTAATAGTGACTGATCATTTCACCCGTTACGCCCAAGCATTCTCCACAAAAGATCAACGCGCTCCGACCGTGGCCAAGGTGTTGATGGAAAAGTTCTTTGTTCACTACGGACTGCCAAGGAGGATACACTCTGATCAGGGTAGAGACTTTGAAAGCAGACTGGTGGGGCAATTGTTAGAGCTGTTGGGAATCCAAAAGACCCGAACTACACCATATCACCCTCAAGGTGATGCTCAGCCTGAAAGGTTTAATCGCACACTGCTAAACATGCTGGGGACCTTGTCGAATGTGGAGAAGCAGAGTTGGAGTCGGCACATAGCTACTCTGGTGCATGCATATAACAGTACGGAGAGTGATGCAACTGGATACTCGCCGTACCGTCTTATGTTCAGAAGGAGGCTCGACTGCCGGTTGATTTGGCATTTGGGTTATCCCTAGACCAGACATCAGTAGCTTCCCATAGAAACTACGTGGATAGGCTCCGAAAGAATCTGGCTTCTGCGTTTGAACAGGCCCGTTTGACCTCGGGAAACAGGGAGCAAAGAAACAAAAGGAACTATGACCTGAAAGTTCGAATACAAGATCTACAACCCGGTGATAGGGTTCTATTGAAGAACTTGGGTGCTGCTGCGAGACACAAGTTGGCGGATAGGTGGAGTTCCCAGGTTTACATTGTCTGCAAACAACTGCCGGGTCTACCAGTGTATCAGATTCGCCCGGATGGAAAGGCTGGGCCTATTAAGAACTGGCACCGAAATCATTTGTTGCCTTTGAGAGAGGCTGTGAGGATGCCAGTTGGGGACGAACCGCCTCTGCCAAATCCGCCTGTTCCATGTTTGCCTCCTGTTACTCGGTCTCAACAGACCCGGGCTGTCGAAGAGAGCGAAAGAGACAGTGAGGAAGAAAGTTTCTGTCTGGACTGGATACGTTCACCGGAGCCTGAAGAGATTATCTCAGTTCCTGAACGATGGGAGAGTAATTTGAGGCCTGAAGCTCCTGAATTCTTGTTGGAGGTCCCTGAGACTGTTGATATCCCTGAGCCTCTTGAATTTCAGTTGGAAGTCCCTGAGGCTGTGGGGATCCCGGTAGCTCAGGAGGCTTATTCAGGTGATTATAGTTCTATGCCTTCCTTGGAGGGATCATACTCTGAAGAAACGTCTGCTCCAATGATAGAGAGAAGAATTGAGCCAACGCCTATAGTACTTCCACCTGAAGAGGAACTGATTGAGCCAGAACCAAAATGCTCTGTTCGACCGCCCCAACGACTCACCTACGACTCACCAGGACATAGCACTGAAGAGGCCATCACCACGGTACGGAGGTTGCCTGAAGTGTCTGCTATGCTAGCTGAGGTAGCCCAAAATATGAGTCAACTTGAGGAAGTGTTCCTAACCCACTGTATGTATGCTGCTGAACCTGTACGTGTTATGTAAATTGTATTCAAATATTGTGGAAATGTAATGTAACTATTGTACCTCCTTGGAGAGACCCAAGAGTTCTAGGAGGGGGAGAGTGTAGTGCTGTGTTAAAAATCTTGCTGTGGCAGTACCTATTTTTGGCCACAAGATGGAGACTATAGCGATCAGAGATACTGGACATTGGGACTACAATGCCCGGCATGCTTTGCAAGAAGACAGGAAGTGGGTGGGGACTGGACACTTACATACTCTGCCTCGTGGAGAAAGTCCAGAGCGCGCCAGGGAACAGGAGAAAGCAGACGCACTGAGGAGATCGCGGGAGAACCTAGGCCCAAAAGCCCGAGGGAGACCTGTTATTCCTGTTTGGGTCACTCAACCTGAGGAGAAGGAGACTTGCCAGAGCCCAGACATTGCTGCAGACCGGCGGAATCGAACGGAGAGCAGGCGGTGAGCTGGACAAGCTGCATGAAGTCAGACAACGGATCCGGCCGCTAGTATCCCCAGTCAAAATCCGGAGGAGAGACGTCCTGGGTCAGCGGAGCCTAAAGCCTGCGTCGGATGGGTGAGAGGCCTCCAAGGCTGTTTGTGATTAAAGGTCAAGCTGCTGTTTTCTCTTTAAAGTCCACAGGGCCCCAACTGACTAGTCGAAGACTTTCCTTTAATAAACTCACTGGCCAGTTGAACAGTACCCGGGTACCACACACATACATATACACCTTCTTTACATTCTGGGACTTAACCTGTGCAGGACTCAATTTGTTACGAATCGGAATAAGGGGGTTAAAGATAAAGTTACGTTCCGAACTATATTTTTCTCTTTTCCGCTGCGCGTTTACCGTAATACGAAGGGATTGTATGTTCGGGGTTTTGCTACGTGTCCCCTTTTTCTGAACTATCGGGAAATTGCATTGCTTTTATGTTCGGTTGCGAATATTTTATTTTCCGAAATACGAAGCCTCGTGTTTCGTTTCTTTTCCGCTACGCGTTTTACCGTGATACGGAAATACCGTAATAATACTTGTGACTATCGTGTCTCGACATCTGCTCAAATATTTTAGTAAACAATTTATATGATAAAAACTCACAACTGTGTTGGAGTATATTTATTCCCTAGTGCGGGGAGACTGACCCGTGGTTCATTTTCAGCGGCTCCTCCGGGAGTGAGCGCTACACCAGCTACCCTCCTCGTTTTGCATCTCTCACTGTCAGAGGCGCTTCATTTTAGGGTCCATTGAATTACAGGGAGCCCCAAAAGGAAGAATTTCTCAGGTATGTTGCAATTATACTTGGTTTGGAGTCTTTTGGTCGCTTTCCTATTATTGCGGACCCACGAAGGCCCGCTTCTCTGTTCTATTAACTTAAGTAGGTTAGAGGTGTGTGGGTACCCAGGAGCTTTCTGCAGTGTCACCTGCTTGCATATACGGACCTTAGTAAGCCATATTCATTTTCATGCCAGAGACATTGAGTCAATCCCTTGTGTTCACTGTTGTACCTAATTTGTTGTCAAAGGCTACTGAGACTTTAAATATTGTCGTCCTGGTTGTCTTTTGCTTTAAGTATGAATAAAAGTTAAATTTTATTTAATTTTTCTCTTAGCAGCACAGTATCCCTCTACATTTATTCATGTTCCAGGGTCACCCCCTTATTTTCCACACTTGATACTGTCTGCAATGCTATTGACGAGGGGTTATCACCCGTGCTCTCTCTGACTTACTTAATTAGCACATACCATATATTTTCTACTTCCCCATTTTAGCACCATATTCCAGGGCAGGTGCTAATTCCGCATTATAGCTCGGAATTCTGCACTACCCTCGGTGATTCTTGTGGAAGCGCTTATGCGCTGCTTCGAGTATCACCTCCTGGAGTCCAGTGGATTCCATGGAGGGTTGCACTGCCAGGCCGCGAGCCCTGCGCAGTCTCCCTCATGCGAGTTCATGCAGCACAGCAGAGAGATTGCGGAGGGGACTGGGGACTATTTGTTCCTCATCTCACTCTGCTCCAGGCGGCTGGAAGCAGCGGGTCAGGCCGCTGTTCTTGCCGCAGAATGAGAGGTGAGTATCTGATGTATTGAGGGTATTTAGCTGGTGCTAAATGACTCTGCAGAAGCGGAATCAGTTAGCACCAGCTTCTGGGTGAATGAAAGAAATTTGTTTAGCCCATTGGTGCGGTAATTCACGCTAGGACTTTGTAATACCTTATTTATCCTAATGCTAATTACTGATTGCGCTCCCCATGTTAAAGATAATATGAGCAAAGCACAGTAAACTCACGGAAGCTAGCGCAATCACCGATGCACTAACGGATTGTTTACCGATAGGAAGGTAATATGGGTGGCATAGGTTAAAGTCGCTTATCCTGACGTTAACGCTTTGTGACAGGAAGCAGGGTATGGTCCTGAATGGGCGATATGTGAGACCGGACCTTGTGCACTGTGTTTAAAATAACCCCAGGGAGATGGTTAAAATATATTTTGTGTTTCGCTGGTGCAATGGAGAGCATCCAGTAAAATGTGTTATGGGTCCCTGGGGTCGGGATAGTGGAGAGAAGGGCGGGCCACTATCCCAGCAGCCCGGCTCACTAGCCAGGCCAGGTTTTGGAGAATAAAGCCAACGATGGCATACAGGTGTGGTCCCATTTAGTTGGGCTTTATTAAGGGAAGGTTTTCCTTTGTAGCTGAGGAGTGTGGGTGTCTGTCCTTCCAGGAGAGAGAGCTGGAGAGACAGGGAAAAAGAACCAAGTTATTCCTCTGTTGCTGAAAGAAATGTTTGCTGTGATCCACTGATTCTCCCACTGATTGCCTGTGAAAGGTGGAGGTAAATAAAAGTCTTGCCTAAGAACAAAAAGACTGTGGCTCTGCATATTTATGTTGCCCTAGAAGACGTGGTTAAAACTGGACTGTGTCACATATGGTGCCCTGTGTGAGGATAACCACACCAAGTCTGAGGGCAATATAAACCACGAGCAGCATGGACGACGTCGTAAAAGCCCTGGTTCAGTCTACTGCGGCACAGCAGGAGGCAAACAGGAGAACTGCTGAGACCCAGGAAACCCTGCAGCGACTAATTTTGGCCCAGGCGGAGAATGCTTTGGCTATGGCTAGAGCTCAGAAGGAAAGCACAGAGGTCCTAGTGCGACAGCTTATGACATCCCAAGTGGAGGCGATCGCATGGTCCAGGAGGAACAGCGAACTACCACCAGTACTCTACGCAAGGAGATTCGTGCCATATCAGACAAACTGGAGTCTGATCCTGCAAATGGCTACCAGGGTACCAAGGTGATCCGGGCCAGCCATTACCTGCAAAAAATGACCGCAGCAGATGATGTGGAGGCGTACCTGTTGGCCTTTGAGCGAACTGCAGCAAGGGAAGAATGGCCGGCGGCTGAGTGGGCGAGCATACTTGCCCCTTTTTTGAGTGGGGAACCTCAGAAGGCCTACTACGATCTGGAGCCAACCCAGGCCAGTGATTATGTGAAATTAAAAACAGAGATCATGGCGCGCCTGGGGGTGACCACCGCAGTGCGGGCGCAAAGATTCCAGTCCTGGGCGTACTCTTCTAACAAGGCTGCACGCTCCCAGATGTTTGACTTGATTCATCTTGCCAGGAAGTGGCTACAGCCGGAAATCAACTCCGCTACTAAAATAGTGGAGACCCTAGTTATGGATCGCTATCAGCGTGGATTACCTGCTTCTCTGCGCCGCTGGGTAAACCAAGGAGACCCCCAAACAGCAGACCAGTTGATCACCTTGGTAGAAAGATTTATAGCTTCGGGAGAAGCTGTGCAACCGCCTTCAGTGACTCAGTCCCGCAACCCTAAATCCCAGAACGCCACACGAACTGGTAAGACTGTTCAGCGGGTGCGGGGTGTAGAAGAGCAAGGACATGCAGAAAACCCCTCTGACATGTTTCCCGGGGTACAGGGAGTACCTAAATATAATCCTATAATCCGGTGCTTTAAATGCCATAGAGTGGGCCACATAGCCAGAGACTGTATGAACGATGAGCCCATGGACTATAATGAAGCACATTCACTGTACTCTGGGTATGACATTGCTGGTAAAGTTGATAATCCGCATTGGTGTACCGTGAAGGTTAATGGCAGACGGTGTAACGCCTTGCTGGATTCGGGGAGTATGGTCACCCTGGTGACTAAAGCCATTCTATCTAAGGTGGTGTTTAACCATGTGAAAAAACTTGGGGTCGTCTGTGTGCATGGAGACAAACGAGAGTACCCCACTACTGAAGTGGATATCGAAACCCAGTGTGGTACCCTGAAGTATTGTGTGGGGTGGTACCAAACTTGGCCCATGACGTTGTGATTGGGAGAGATTTTCCATACTTCTTGGAACTATGGGAACTCCCTGAACTGAGGCAAATCAAGGAGGGCTATGTCTTTCCTTTTTCTGATGTTGATCTAGATGATGAGTTCAACGAAACGACCTGTGGTCCTATGCCAGTATTAGTGGGCACCCAACCGCCTCAGAGTAATGAGCCAGGTGCTAACTCTGACCAGGCGGAGTTATTGGGTTTAGCGGGTGCCCGGTAAACTTTAAAGGGGCCCAATGGGAGGACCCCACCCTAGGGGCAGTGAGAAATGATATCCAGGTTGTGGATGGAAATGTGACCCAGCCTGGGAAGTTGTTGCTGTACCCCCACTTTGAAATGTCTGACAATCTGTTGTATCGTGTGGAAAAGAAAGGGACGGACATTGTCAAACAGTTATTGGTACCGCAAAACTTTAGGAATACGGTGTTAAACCTTGCCCATAACCATATCCTGGGGGGACATTTAGGAATCGATAAAACAAAGGAGAGGATCCTCAGGAGGTTCTATTGGCCAGGGGTGTTTGCTGCCATCAATAGATATTGTACTTCTTGCCCTAAATGTCAGCTTACTGCACCGGCTCCAGGATTCCGGAGCCCGTTAGTGCCCTTGCCCATACTCGATGTCCCGTTTGAAAGGATTGCTATGGACCTGGTGGGTCCCCTGGTTAAATCTGCGAGGGGGCACCAGTACATACTCGTTGTCCTCGATTATGCAACACGCTACCCTGAAGCGATTCCCCTCCGCAATGGCACTGCCAAGTCCATAGCAAAAGAACTCATGCTGATGTTTAGCAGGGTGGGAATACCAAAAGAGGTCCTAACAGACCAGGGGACTCCATTCATGTCCAGGGTTATGAAAGAGAGTGTAAATTGCTAGGCATCAAGCAGCTAAAAACCTCAGTATATCACCCGCAAACCGATGGCTTAGTAGAGCGGTTTAACAAAACGCTTAAGAGTATGCTAAGGAAGGCTATTGATAAAGATGGCAGGAATTGGGACCTTCTTTTGCCCTACTTAATGTTCTCCATCCGAGAGGTCCCTCAGGCCTCTACAGGTTTTTCCCCGTTTGAGCTGTTATATGGCCGGCATCCCAGGGGACTGCTGGATGTCGTTAAGGAGACATGGGAACAGGAAACGACACCCTACCATAGTGTCGTGGAGCACATATCCCAAATGCAGGACCGCATGGAGGCGGTCATGCCCCTCGTTAGAGACTATATGAGGAAAGCCCAGGAGGCCCAAAGGTATAGCTACAATAAGAATGCCCGGGTCAGAGTGTTTCAACCGGGAGATAGGGTATTGGTTCTAGTCCCCACGGTGGAAAATAAATTTTTGGCTACCTGGCAGGGTCCCTATGAGGTGATGGGAAAAATAGGAGAGGTAAATTATAAGGTAAGCCAGCCGGGAAGGAGGAAACCTGAGCAAACCTACCATATAAACCTGTTAAAGCCATGGAAGGATAGAGAGGTCTTAGTGGCCCTGAAGCCTACGGACCTCCCTATCACGGACCCCGAGGTAAACATCTCTGACACCCTCTCTGTACACCAGAAAGCGGAGGTTAAGGTGTTTCTTAGGCAAAACCGAGAAGTGTTCTCAGCGATACCGGGGAGGACACAAATAATCAGACATGACATAATAACCGAGCCAGGGAAAAAGGTCTGTCTGAAGCCGTACAGAGTACCTGAGGCCCGTAGGCAAGCTATAAAGACTGAAGTAGAGAAAATGCTAAAACTTGGGGTGATTGAGGAATCGCACAGTGAGTGGAACAGTCCCATTGTGCTTGTCCCTAAACCGGATGGGTCCATTAGATTTTGTAATGACTTCCGTAAATTGAATTGCATTTCTAAATTTGACACCTACCCCATGCCTAGGGTTGACGAGCTGATTGAGAGGCTTGGGAAAGCACGCTATCTCACAACCCTTGATCTGACTAAGGGGTATTGGCAGGTGCCACTCACTGACCAAGCGAGGGAGAAAACGGCCTTTTCAACCCCAGATGGCTTGTTCCAATACACAGTGTTGCCATTTGGTTTGCACGGGGCCCCTGCCACGTTCCAGAGGATGATGGATAGGATTTTACAACCCCACGCTCAATATGCGGCGGCATACTTGGATGATGTGGTTATATATAGTCCAGATTGGGAATCGCACCTTCCTAAAGTTCAGCAGGTGCTCACTGCAATTCGGTCTGCGGGCCTAGTGGCCAACCCCACAAAAAGTACCATTGGGCTAGCGGAAGCCAAGTACTTAGGCTACACTATTGGCAAAGGTTTGGTCAAGCCTCAGACAACGAAGGTTGAGGCTATACAGAGTTGGCCACAACCTTTGACAAAAAAACAGGTGAGGGCTTTTCTCGGGGTTAACTGGATACTATAGGCGGTTCATCCCGAATTTTGCTGCGATAGCCGCTCCCCTCACTGATCTCACAAAGGCGAGATCCCCTGTGATGGTGAAGTGGTCTCCCGAAGCCGAAAAGGCTTTTATAGGTCTGAAGGAGGCCCTGTGTGCATATCCCGTTTTGGTGTCCCCTGATTTTGCGAAGGACTTCATAGTCCAGACTGATGCCTCTGAGGCTGGTTTGGGGGCCGTCCTCTCCCAGGAGTGTCAGGGAGAGGAACACCCTGTTCTTTTTCTCAGCAGGAAGCTGTTGCCGCGGGAAAAGAACTATTCTGTTGTGGAGAAGGAATGCCTTGCCATCAAATGGGCATTGGAAACCCTTAGGTATTATCTATTGGGTAGGAGATTCAGGCTGATAACTGACCACGCTCCTCTCATATGGATGTATCGCAATAAGGAGACTAATGCGAGGGTCACGAGGTGGTTCCTTAGCCTACAGCCATTTAGTTTTTCGGTGGAGCACAGGGCCGGTCTTCTGCAGGGAAATGTCGACGGGCTGTCTCGGGTGCATTCGCTGATGTCCGTGGTCGCTCGTCCCGATGGTCTTGAGCTGAGGGGGAGGGTGTGTGACAGGAAGCAGGGTATGGTCCTGAATGGGCGATATGTGAGACCGGACCTTGTGCACTGTGTTTAAAATAACCCCAGGGAGATGGTTAAAATATATTTTGTGTTTCACTGGTGCAATGGAGAGCATCCAGTAAAATGTGTTATGGGTCCCTGGGGTCGGGATAGTGGAGAGAAGGGCGGGCCACTATCCCAGCAGCCCGGCTCACTAGCCAGGCCAGGTTTTGGAGAATAAAGCCAACGATGGCATACAGGTGTGTCCCATTTAGTTGGGCTTTATTAAGGGAAGGTTTTCCTTTGTAGCTGAGGAGTGTGGGTGTCTGTCCTTCCAGGAGAGAGAGCTGGAGAGACAGGGAAAAAGAACCAAGTTATTCCTCTGTTGCTGAAAGAAATGTTTGCTGTGATCCACTGATTCTCCCACTGATTGCCTGTGAAAGGTGGAGGTAAATAAAAGTCTTGCCTAAGAACAAAAAGACTGTGGCTCTGCATATTTATGTTGCCCTAGAAGACGTGGTTAAAACTGGACTGTGTCACAGCTTACTCACCTGAACGCTACAGTTAACGTTAATATTGTAATAGGGCCCTGTAATGCCTCTGGTTAAGTTAGCACCACCTTTGGAATAGGGCCTTATGTTTGTATGTCAACAGCCAAAAGGACTGTAAAACCGGTTTCTTCCAAAAAAAAAAAAAAGGATGGGAAAAAGATTTAAAAGCTCTGTATAAATGTTGTTCTTAATACCAGCTGTTGTTATTTTAAAAACAACATTACAATAAATCCCACTGTCTCACGGGGGTACAGTATAAATCTATTGCTACCTTAGCTGATATAATCAAAGCATTTGTTCAGCCTTTCCCTATATGTAAACTTCTGTACCCAAGTAATATAATTCTTTCATCTTTACATCTGTAGCAGTTATCCATACTTGAGCATCTCTAGGGTATATTCTCGGCAGTGTGGCCGATACATAACATGACAGATGTTGTCCGTTCTGATTTCCTTACTTTGTGATTATTCCACCCTATTTATGAACTGGAAAATTGTCTTCTTACACTGGAAGAAAACATGTGATTAAAACACTAATCACAAATGCGGTAGCAAATTTCCATAGCTGTATTTCCTCTGGCAGCTAACAAATACTAACAAGGCTGCATATGATTATTTTGACAGAAATCAAGTATATATGTGACTCATATCATTAAAATGACACCAACAACATTATGAATCCTGTCAGGTTTTAATGATCATGGTTCATTATGTGTCAAACCGTTTCATTGCCTTTTTCTGTGCTTGGAAAAATGTCATGTTCCAAATCAACCCCCTTCAGCCTAACATCAGCATTCATAAACAGATCACATTTTATTTAGTTTGATAGGCATTCATACCATGGAAAACATCATTTCCTAACGCATTAACAATAGAGAAAAGTTTCAGTCTAAATGACATATTGTGCCACGTTAAGCTTTTTATTTTGAATATATAACACTGTGCTATAGATGTAACTAACTGTAGTCAAAATGTGAAGCTTCTAAAAGGACCAATACATTATTGAGAATATACAAGTGATTCACACACCAAGCAGTAATACCAGCGCTTAAGGGATACTGTGTTGCTTTTCACAGTGAAAATTTAAATTGTTAAATTTTACAACATTATAACCGATAAATAAAATAAACAAACACACTGCAAGTGCCCAAACAACCAGTAATTAAAGTGAACACACTTGTGTAGGTAAAAATCAGTAAAGTGCACCCTGCTGCAAAATAAAACGTCCAAATGATTGAGTGTGGGGACAAAAGATTATGAAGAACTTTCAGATAGAACTCTTAAAACTGCAAAAAAATAGAGGAGGAAACCAGGAAGAATAAGATAAAGTAATATGAGAGGGAAAGACATGATTATAACAATGATTAGAGATTTAGAGATTCCCCCAAAACCTCAGAAATATGGATATCCATTCAGAACAGAGGATGGTTTGAATCTGAATTTTCAGAGGAAAAGGGAAGGTAAAACCAATACAGCTAATAGAAGGGAGAAAAATAAGTAATTCCCAAAACCACATAATCAAAATGAGGATTGGGTGTTAGCGAGGGGAACAAAACAATGGAAAAGATCTATAGACCACAGGACCCCCCAAATGGATATAAACAGCAATGGAGAAAACCCCGAAATGGACAGACCTTTCAATATAGAGTAATAACCTACAGTATGCCGATGAACAGGCCTTTCTATGAAGATTTTAGATGATGGTAAATGTAAGGGAATTCTAAATAATAAAGAGTATGCATTTTTAAGTATGAGATCCCCCAAACCACCAACCTTTTACATAATCCCTAACAGGGTTATTCAGAGAGGTGAAAAGCCAGAGAATTGCTAGGAGAACGAACAATCTAGACCAAATAGCCGATTTGGAAAGTGAGATAAATGGGAGAATTTTTCTGGTTTGGCTATTTTAACCTAGAATTTTCACTTCTCCAGTCATTCTCCAGGTTTTCATCTCTCTCTGAATAACCCTGTAAGATTCACAAGTTACTAGTGAACCCACCCAGACAACCAATAGTTTCAAACATTAACTCCATGTCCTCAGGTTTATCCAAATATGTAGATAGTTTCCTTCAACCAGTGGTTTGTTCAAACTAACTTGAGAGATAAAACAGAAATATTAATTTTACTAAAAGAGTGGAATGGAAAGAAAATTATACTTTAATAACGTTTGACATCACTTTATCTCATACTAACATCCCCCATGATAAAGAATAGGAGGCCATGCGATTTTTTATAGATCAAGGTGGGTCACTTAAACCTGTACAGATAGATTTCCTAATGACCTGTAGACAGTGGGCATTAACTAATAATTATTTTTGGATTGGTGGCGATTTCTTCCTACAATTGGTTGGAACATCCATGGGAGGTGCATATGCATCTAACTATGCCGATTTATTTATGGCATATTGGGAACTTCCCCATTTCTATGGAGGGCATAGCTGGGCACATCACATTCTCCTATATAGGAGGTTCATTGATTATCTGTTTTTTATCTAGAGTTGCATACAGGAAGAACTAAAACGTTTTAGAGAGACAATAAATCTAAGTGATTGGGGTTTAAAATTTACTTGTAAGAACAGTCAAGAAAGGATTGTGGTTTTGGATCTGGAAATCTATATAGAGGAACAAAGCAATAAAACCAAAACTCATATAAAAAAGTGGACAGTAATAGTTATGTAATTTTTTCCAGAGGCCATTATTCCCCATGGTTGCAAAATATCCCTAAAGGGTGAATTTTTAAGATTAAAATAAAAATCACAAAAAAAAAAAGAAATTCTTGAACAGCAAGTAGAAGAATTAAATTCCAAATGTATACAAAAGGGATACAATTCAAGCCATTTGCTGGAGGATAAATGGCAATGAACCACAGAGAGAGGTTCTTAAGCACAAAAATTATATATAATAGAAGTATAAGTATAAAATGATGCACAGGACGGAGCATTATTGTCATGGAGCTGGGGTAATAGCAACCATAGTGGTCCAAGTAGAACAGAGATTCACAGACAAGGTACAAAAGGACAATCCAAAAGGGAGTAATAGGACTGGTACACAGAAATTAGAGACAGCTTCTAGAAACACACTGACTAGGAAGTGTACACCTTGCTACAGCATTGCACAGTGACCTGTGAACAGTATATATAGGCAGGTGAGCCAGCCACATGGTGGCCAAGTGCAGCTACGGTCTCCATTGGCTGCTAACTGAAGGGAGTGCTTCCTCTAGTCAGTTAGCCCCAGAGACTCCCCAGTGAGTGCAAGCCATGCCCCCAATGCGTCACAGGGAATCCCGAGCCCCTGATGGATGCTATCTTGGTTCCACACCCCCCTCAGCCAAGCAAGTAGATGCCGCGGCTGGAAAGACCCAAAGGTCTGGTCCACAGCGCAGAGCCACCACTACCGACCAGGGGAGGGGAGCCAACCAGCACTGGAGCACACAGACTACCCTAGGTGGCCAGGTTAGTGTGGCAGACGCCATCCCGGGGGTCATCAGAGACCATGGATGGCAACCGGGGAGAACCGGAGGCTGTGACAATTATGCTCCAAAAAAGATGCAGAGATTGGAGCATAGCAAATAACACACATAATTACGGATAGGCGTCAATCAAGTTATGGAGCATTCCAAATTAATCCAAATATATTCAGACCTGGATGATTATTATCTGATTTGTTTTGGATCAAGTCAGGATTATTATTTGGAGAGAATATGGTTCAGATATGGCAATGTGGAATACAGCCAAATTCAGAATTGCCGTTTATTTGGACTAATTACAAATTGATCCGAAATGAATTTGCACATGTCTAGTAAGAACTTAATTGAGTAATCTAATAGAAATCCGGCTCTCCTCTCCGAGGGCTACAGCACCATGAGAAAAATTCTGGAGACTCTTTGCAGCTCCATTATGTGACACGATGCCCAGAACCAGTGAGAGATATGCTGGCTCTATACAGCATGTCCCTCGCAAAGAGCTTGTCTCATGGATTTCCTGCTGCATCCCACCTCCAGTCTGACTGTGGAATCCATCCTGGATTAAAAAATCCAGAAGAATCCAAAATCTGCAACGCCTGGGGCCCTCGGGGGCCAAATAACAGATGCTTAACTTGTACTGTGTAAACTGACAATACCTACAACATATATAGTCTATCAAAGATATATTAAGGATTGAGTATCCCTTATCTGAAATGCTTCGTGCCAGAAGGATTTCAATTTTACCAGATTTTTAAGATTTGTATATAATAATGAGATATCTTAGAAAAGGGATGTAAATCAAAATAAGAAATGCTGTTATGTTTCATATACGCCTCATTCACATAGCTTTAAGATAACGGTAAACAATATTTAAAATTATTTTTCCCACTACCATATGAGGGGAAAGTAAATTACTTAAATTAACTCTAACATTGATACTAAAACTAACCCTAATCCTAACACAAGTACAAAAAGTAATCCTAAAACAAGAAGATATTATACATGAGAAGTGATGACCTTCAGTAAATTATATACAGAGTGTGAACAAGTTCATCCATTTCATGAAAGGTGATATATATAATAATTATGTACTTTTTTCTGTTGTAAGGGTATAGAGGGGTATATGGGGTAGCATGGAGATTGGTATAGAGGTATTACAGGGGCTTAGAATATGTATGCCTTCAAAATTTTGGCTGATTTAAAGATCAGTTGGAATCAGCAATTTCTGAAATACTTCCAAACCCGAAATATTAAGATTACGAATCTTGCCAAACCACACAAGTCTAACGTCTCACTCAGAGGGTATTTGGAAGTCCCAAAACTTTTAAGATAACTTAAATTGATCAGTCATACCATTGCTGACTTGGACTTCTTCCTGTATTTGGTTTGCATTTTCCCCTTGCTTGACCCCATAAGATGTTACTTGCATAGCTGTTTGACCTGGGACAACACCAGTTAACAACACTTCTACTCTTTCTTCTGTCCGGCTTCTTGCTTGACAACATATAACAGCTGAAAATATAAAGAAAATAAGGATTAGAATGATTTAACATAGTACGTGATAAAGCTAATTATAGGATGTATGATGTAGGCATTAATATTTTAAAGCTGGCATTTTTTTTCAAAATTTGGTATTTTGAGACCGTAAGCTCTGGAACCCAAATGGTCTCACAAAAGTATATATATTTGAGATGTACACATTCAAAAGGTGTTTACCTAGGGGCACTGAAAATGTTGTCACTGTATAAATGATGGTGATGATACTATCAACAGCAATAACAAGGGTGAATTTAAATTATTATTAGTATTCTTTATATATATATATATATATTCTGCAGTGCTGAAAAATGGGCACAATATAGACAGGGTTACAATACAATGAGACTGAACAACATTTTGACAAACCAACACAGAAGGAAACGAAGACCCTATTCCCTTGAGAATTTAAAATCTAGACGGGTTGGAGATTGAGAAACAGGGGGAGAGGATTGCAAGGGGAGAGTGATGGACTGGTTCGAGCAGTGAGGTGTATTAGTGAGTCAGGTGGTAGGTGCGTCTGAAAGAAGGTAAACTATGGGAAAATCTGACATTTCGAGGGAGACAGATCTAGAGGATGGGAGCTGCGCGTGAGAAATCCTGCAGTCTATCATGGGAAAAGGCGATGCGGGGAGTAGCTACAGTGGCAAGAAAAAGTATGTGAACCCTTTGGGATTACGTGGAGTTTTGCATGAATTGGTCATAAAATGTGCTCTGATCTTCATCTAAGTCACAACAATTTGAAAAACACTGCTTAAAATAATACAACACAAACATTATATGTTTTCATGTTTTTATTGAACAGAACATGTAAACATTCACAGTGCAGGGTGGAAAAAGTATGTGAACCTTTGGACTGAATAACTGGTTGACCCTCCTTTGTCAGCAATAACCTCAACCAAACGATTCCTGTAGTTGCAGATCAGACCTGCACCACGATCTGGAGTAATTTTGGACCACTCCTCTTCACAAAACTGTTTCAGTGTAGCAATATTCTTGGGATGTCTGGTGTGAATCGCTCTCTTAAGGTCATGCCACAGCATTTCAATTGGGTTGAGGTCAGGACTCTGACTGGGCCACTCCAGAAGGCATATTTTGTTTTGTTGAAGCCATTCTTTTGTTGAATTACTTGTATGCTTTGGGTCATTGTCCTGTTGCATCACCCATCCTCTGCGGAGCTTCTGTTGGCGGACAGATGGTCTTACGTTTTCCTGCAAAATGTCTTGATAAACTCTGGAATTCATTTTTCTATCAATGACAACAATCCGTCCAGGCCCTGAGGCAGCAAAGCAGCCCCAAACCATGATAATCTCTCTGCTATGTTTTACAGTGGGGATAAGGTTTTGATGTTGGTGTGCTGTGCCTTTTTTTCTCCACACATACAGGGTTATTCAGAGAGCGTGAAAAGCAGGAGAATGACTGGAGAATGGCTGGAGAATGAAAAATTCTAGGTCAAAATAGCCGATTTGGAAAGTGAGATGAAAGGGAGAATTTTTCTGGTTTGGCTATTTTGACCTAGAATTTTTCATTCTCCAGCTATTTTCCAGTCATTCAGAGGGTAATCTAGTGGCGCAAAAGATCTGAATATGCGTTAAAAATGATAATTGAATACAGTCGAACTCGCAAAGATATATAATGAGGGCAAATCGCTATTTACAATATTTGTGGCGAGCAAGTGCAAAAAATAAAGGTGACTTAGTGCAATATAGGAGCTGGTACAAAAAGATTGGTCCTAAATGAACGGTAAATCCCAATATACAACTAGGGATATGTGCACAGTGTGAATGACCGGTGATAAAGTGCTACCGTGAATCGAAACAAGCTAATGTTGTGCAAAGTGCAAACAATTGTGCATATATTGCAGTAGCAATATTTTCTGTGTGCACCTTAAATCTGCGGTTATACATTCCGCAAGACTGTTTATCACTTTTGTTCTTTTATGGACTTTATTTTTTATGGACTTCCTTTTTTATGGAATTTTTATGAACTTTTTATGAATTGTTTTTAGAGGTCTTACTATAAAGACACTGTTGCACTTTTTCTCTGTTATTGTGAACACCAGCATACTTAGCTACTGCAATATATGCACAATTGTTTGCACTTTGCACAACATTAGCTTGTTTCGATTCACGGTAGCACTTTATCACCGGTCATTCAGACTGTGCACATATCCCTCGTTTAATATTGGGATTTACCGTTCATTTAGGACCAATCTTTTTGTACCAGCTCCTATATTGCACTAAGTCACCTTTATTTTTTGCACTTGCTCGCCACAAGTATTGTATATAGCTATTTGCCCTCATTATATATCTTTGCGAGTTCGACTGTATTCAATTATCATCATTTTAAACGCATATTCAGATCTTTTGCACCACTAGAGTACCCTCTGTCTTTCTACCTCTTTCCAAACACATTTCTGTCGAGGTTTTGTGTCCTTCTCCTAGTAGGCTGCATCCATAAAACTAATTTCTGCTTTACTTGAACTTAGCGCCTCCACTGTACCACCCCAGTTTATATATATTCTCCAGTCATTCTCCTGCTTTTCACTCTCTCTGAATAACCCTGATAGTGTTGTGTGTTTTTTCCAAACAACTCAATTTTGGTTTCATCTGTCCACAGAATATTTTGCCAGTAGTGCTGTGGAACATCCAGGTGCTCTTTTGCAAACTTCAAACGTGCTGCAATATTCTTTTTGGACAGCAATGTCTTCCTCCGTGTTGTCCTCCCATGTACTCCATTCTTGTTTAATGTTTACCTTATTGTAGATGTGTCAACAAAAATGTTAGCATGTGCCAGAGATTTCTGTAAGTCTTTAGCTGACACTCTAGGATTCTTCTTTACCTCATTAAGCATTCTGCGCTGTGCTCTTGCAGTCATCTTTACAGGACGACCACGCCTAGGGAGAGTAGCAACAGTGCTGAACTTTCTCCATTTGTAGACAGTCTGTCTTACCGTGGACACATGAACATCAAGGCTTTTGGAGATACTTTTGTAACCCTTTCCAGCTTCATGCAAGTCAACAATTCTTGATCGTAGGTCTTCTGAGAGCTCTTTTCTGCGAGGCATGGTTCACATCAGGCAGTGCTTCTTGAAACCAGTAAACCCAAAACTGGTTTGTGTTTTTAAAGGGCAGGACAGCTTTCAGCAACACATCCAATAGTATCACACTGATTGGACTCAAGGTTGGCTCACTCCTGGCTCCAATTAGCTCTTGGAGAAGTCGTTAAGCTAGGGGTTCACTTACTTTTTCCACCCTGCACTGTGAATGTTTACATGTTATGTTCAATAAACACATGAAAACATATAATGTTTGTGTTGTATTATTTTAAGCAGACTGTGTTTTTCAAATTGTTGTGACTTGTGATGAAGATCAGAGCACATTTTATGACCAATTCATGCAAAACGCCACATAATCCCAAAGGGTTCATGTACTTTTTCTTGCCACTGTATGTGCAGATAGTGATACCATTGACCCTGATAGAGAAGTCAGGAGGTGGAGAGGCAATAGAGGGAGCTTGGTCTTTGACATGTTAATCTTTAGGAGGTGAGAGGCCATCCAGAAGAAAATGCCAGATAAGCAGTTGTGGACTTTGGAGAGGACAGGAGGGGAGTGATCAGGGTTGGAGTGAATTAAAACCAAAGATGTTAATGAGTTTGCCCAGAGAGGAGGTGTAGATGGAGAAAAGCAGAGGGTCTAGAAGAACAGAGCCTTGGGGTATACCAACTGACACAGGCATTGAAGAGTAGGAGTCACCAAATAATGACACAGAGAAGGACCTGTTGGAGAGATAGAAGTTAATCCAAGAGAGCAGTGTCACAGAGCCCGAGAGAGCGAAGAGCCTGTAGAAGGAGGGGGTGGTAGACATTGTCAAAAGCAGCTGAGAGGTCAAGCAGGATGAGAATGGAATAGTGCCTTTTTTTTAGCAATTTATTTCTTTTTATTGTTTATAATTGAAAAGACAAGTTAAAAAAGGACACCAGAGCAAATAAATAAGAAAAAATTTGAAAGCAAATGAAAAAGACGCCATGTGTCATTTTTGGACTCTTTTTCCTTAATGATAAATAAATAAAAAAATTCACCTCCAAGTGAAACTTTTCTGATTGCTTTCAATTTTTAGCTTTATTTGGAAACTATTTTTAGGGTGTGGGTTCACGCTAGAGTTAGAGTTAGGTCACAAATTTTTGTTTGGCCGGAGTAATTTTTTTTTATCCTTTTATTTTATCTTTACATTTGTCATGTTAATTTTAACTCTAAACCCAAACTGTAACATTTTTCCCCATTTTTAGGCAACCATTTCTGCCCCATCTCTAAGTTGCAAGTTTGTATGTGGAAGATTGTTTAGGTGTGGCGCTCCACTATTGTTATATTTTATTGTAATTATTGTTTGCTTTTACTAATTGGAATAACTACTAGTCACTACCCTGAGCAGATAAGTATTGTTTATTTGAGGATCTGACAGTTTTTAAAAGATGTGTATTTTACAATCTCACACTTCTTTCATTAGTTCAATGAGTTAGCATAATGTCATTATAATGTACATAATACCTATTAGCAAATTACAGTGAACCAAACTGTATAGTCATCACCTTGTGGTCGACTTTATTAAAGGTGACTAAAAAAGGCATCAGTTAAAAAATTTACTGTATATTTCAGGTCTTGGAAATGAAATAGTCAAGAACAGATTCAAACACCAGCAGAACAGTCTGGCACAGGAAACCAATGGCTACAATAGAGGTAACAGGGGTGCATACACGCTCAACTCTCAAGAGTCAAAATTCAAACACTATCAGGTCTATTCAAAGAAGGTGAAAATTAGGAGAATTGGCAGGAGAGGAGAACAATCTAGACCAAATAGCCGATTTGGAAAGTGAGATAAATGGGAGAATTTTTCTGATTTGGCCATTTTGACCAAGAATTTTCACTTCTCCAGTCATTCTCCTGAGTTTCACCTTTTTTTGAATAGACCTGACAGTTTTCCCAACGCACTTAACCCCACACAATGATATCACTGCTGTCCCTCTCATGCAACCACATACTTTCTCTCATCCCACTCAATCAACCCTTACCTATCCCACTTAGCCAGCCACTCGCTTAATTATATCACTCATTACTATCCCATCTCACTGCTTCAACCTCATACTTACTCCCATTGAAACTGCGCCAACCACACAATCCCATCCAGGTAAGCCACACCAACTCCTACCTCCCCCTGCCAACATACTCTCTTCTATCTCGTGCAAAGACACAATCTCATATATAAACATACCGTATTTTTCGCTCCATAAGACGCACCTGACCATAAGACGCACCTAGTTTTTAGAGGAGGAAAACCGGAAAATAAATATTCTGAATGAAATAGTGTAATAATGGATATTGCCCCAGCTCGTGGATATGCCTTAGCTCACACGTGGATATGCCTTAGCTCACACATGGATTTGCCCCAGCTCACACATGGATTTGCCCCAGCTCACACATGGATCTGCCCCATCAGCTCATGGATTTGCCCCAGCTCACACATGGATTTGCCCCAGCTCACACATGGATTTGCCCCAGCTCACACATGGATTTGCCCCAGCTCACACATGGATTTGCCCCAGCTCACACATGGATTTGCCCCAGCCAGCTCACACATGGATTTGCCCCAGCCAGCTCACACATGGATTTGCCCCAGCCAGCTCACACATGGATTTGCCCCAGCCAGCTCACACATGGATTTGCCCCAGCCAGCTCACACATTGATAATTCCCCAGCTCACATATGGATATGGCCCAGCAGCTCGTGGATGTGCCTCCGCTCACCTGCCGCCGCCGCCGCCGCGTTTGTCTCCCTCTGAGCATGCGTCCGGCGGCAGGAAGCTTGGGCACTCGCCTGGGGGAGCCACGTGACCGCGATCTCGGGAGATCGCGGTCACGTGGCTCCCCCAGGCGAGTGCCCAAGCTTCCTGCCGCCAGACGCATGCTCAGAGGGAGACGAACGCGGCGGCGGCAGGTGAGCGGAGGCACATCCACGAGCTGCTGGGCCATATTCGCTCCATAAGACGCACCCACTTTTCCCCCCACTTTTTGGGGGGAAAAAAGTGCGTCTTAGGCTAGGGACAGATGAGCGCATTTTCTGCAGCCACCGTCAAAATGTACGTCGATGCGTGCGCACGCATTTTTTCACGGAATACGCTTAAGTGGTCAGACGATGCGCAATTCTGGACGTATTTCATGACGATGGGGTGAAAAGAAGTCTAGGGAAATCCGGCTGTTTGAACGTTATGTAGGCCGCACACTAGCAGCGTCTGACGTCTCCTAATCACGCACACACGCTGCTATGCGGCCGCAGCGCACTTTGTACGTCAGTAGCAGCGGTTTCACGTTCTGATAAAAATGCGTTCATTTGCTGGTTGCGTGGTGTCGGCGCACTTTCGTACGCACGTACTGCATATATTGGCCGTCATTGGCCGTTATGTGCTGCTACTGCCGCCGTGATTTAGTGCGCCTGCAAGCGCGTTCCGACTGCCCCACTCTGACCCTAGCCTTATGGAGCGAAAAATACGGTATATATAAACATATAACCATGCATTCATAACACATATTGCTACATACAACATAAATAGTATTATATAAATGGTAATATGGGATACATCTTAAATTAGATGTTTGAAGCACAACCTCTATGAACCATTAATTTAAAGTGCCCACTGTCTTTTTCTACCAGCATTTTTGTTTACCACCAGATATTGGCTATAGAATTTTTAATCTGAATTGCAGAGATGCTATTTGGGCTGTGTACTTAGGACTGTTTCTGGTTATGCAATTTGAGACTTATTTTTTTTCAAAATGACCTAGTTAATTGTCTACAACTCCTGGTTTAGGGTTTATATACCTTTTGGTCTGTAACTCACATCGGACTGTATTTAAGACTTTCCAATATCATTTGTGTCAACAGTGTTTCATCTACCAATAAACACTGTCAGTTTTGTAGTCATGTAATATTATGTATATTGAAATAATGAGTGCTTAGACTAGCTGGGAAAAAATCTATACCATGCAAGTGGATAATCAGCCTAAGTGAATACGATCAAAAGGAATTAGAAAGAAAAAAGTACTCAAAATTGCAGTTGACACCTAAAAGCTTTTGCAAAACCTTCCTAGCTGATGAGAGTCCAACAAACCCTAAACAGTGCTGTACTAGGAGTGGCTTTGACCAGTTGCATAAACCTGATCTCTGCTAAAAAAAAAGCCATCTAGTATGGCATGGCATTGATTGAAGGGTTCTGTGTAAAAACAGACCCAGGATGCATAAAAGTGAGACAGATGTAATTTGCATGTCCTGCCCAGAATTCCTTGCAGCATATGGGGAATGTAGCACGGGAGCTCTGGGAAGCAGTTCTTTGAATTGCTGTGATGTGCAAATGGCTTCTGCAGTAATAAACTTTAGAAAGAAAGAAAAAGACCTTGAAAAAGCTTGCACCACTTCAAACTAATATGGTGTCGATAAAGTCAATCAATAAAAGCAAAGTTGAAAGGATTAAATGGAAAACGCTAATCTACTCCTCATTAGTAACAATTAAAGTCAAATACACTCGTAAAACACATCTGTAACACATTCAATACCTATATAGCCTTACTAATGCACATGAGCATCATATATTATTGCAGTCCAATTCATTCCCCAAACACATGTAACCCTTCCACTCCATTAAATATAAATAAACAGCAACCACAATATGCACATCCGTAGAGGATTGTCGTCTGGTAACTTTAATAGTTTACACCATTGTTACTAGCTGATGGTGCATTTCATGGCTTTTGGAACTCTCAATAGCCTTTCAGGATGTAATGTAAGAGGATCGGGGAATATGTTTTTGGGTGTGTTTATCTCTCAACACGTGTTTATTTGCTGTTAATTACAATATTAAGAGTTGTTTTCGATTTTTGAAAGTGCCATTCCCTGGAACACCATAATTAAGATTTGTCCAGTTAATTTGCTCTGCTGTTGCAGATGAGGAAGACTGTAATTTGTTTAATATTATACTTTTTTAATAGTGGACTTTTGCATATCTCATGCAGCAATTAACAACTACTGTATTTAGTTAATGTTCACCCACTTATAACGAACTGCAATAAATTCATCAGAAGGAAGCAACCCTGCAACTCTTTATTTCCCCCACTGTCTTCAGCAACTCTATGTGCTATATTCCCTAGTTGGCGCTAACGATGTATGCGTTACTGACAGAATAAGAATGTTTAATGCATGCCACACATATCACATTCCTGATGGTACCTCTGTTAGTAATCCGCTAGCGCATCGGTGTTTGCGGTAGCTTGTGCAAGCTTACTGTGCTTTGTGACTCCTATACTTAACATGGCGAGTGCAAACCTGCATTAGTGCTAATTACCATCATTATGTGGAGAGCCAAAAGTTAGCAAGCACCTTATAAAAGCTGGAGCTACATGATTCTGTATTTGGAGAATCATGTAGACCCCCTAAACCCCCTTCCAATAAATCCAATACTCACCTCTTACCACGCAGTGAGAAATGTGGCAGGACCCGCCGCTTCTTATCACCGGGAACAGAGTGAGACTGGGAACAGAGTGAGACTGGCTAGTCGGATCAGAGATCAGTCTGTGCCTCTTCTTTCATCTGCCGCTTTCTTTTCTTCCGTCTGCCTATTTTTTTCTTTCTTTCCACTGTGCCTCTTTTCTTCCGTCTGCCTATTTTTTTTCTTTCTTTCCCCTGAGCCTCTTTCTTTTCTTCCGTCTGCCTATTTTTTTTTCTTTCCACTGAGCCTCTTTCTTTTCTTCCGTCTGCCTATTTTTTTCTTTCTTTCCTTCCATCTTTCTATTTTTTTTTCTTTCTTTCCGTTGTGCCTCGATCTTTAGAGCCTCTTTTTTCATTCTCCCTTTCTTTCATGCCTTTCTTTGTTCTTTCTTCTTCTGTGCCTTTCTTTCACCTGATTCTTGTGGTGCCCGCACGTTATCTGGTGGCGCCTGAGCGTCCCCATAAGATGCCCACCTTTTGCGCTGCTAATGGGGGTCTGCTTTGCGAGTCGCCACTGCCAGCTACACAAGCAAACTATGAGGAAGGGGTACAATAATGGAACCCGGGTTGGGGCCGGCTGCGCCCCTAGGTGGCAGTGCGCCCTAGGTGGTTGTCTAGTTTGCCTATTGGAAGCACCGGCCCTGGGGACGCTATCGGGGAAATCTGCACGCATAGATTATTCCCATTAGCGTCCCCGTGTTTGCACCAAACAGGGAACAGGGCCCTATAATGCCAGAACCCTTTGCATTTATCATTACTTAGTTAACTGGTCTAAATGAAAAGAGATGGATTAAAAAAATAAGTTATTCCACTAACTGCTGATTAGCATTGTTGCATACAAAGTAAAAAATTGCTGTTGCTGTCATGATAAAGTACGGCGATTCAGATAAGGACCTTCATAAGAATATCAGAGTAAGTTTTATTGATGAAGCATTGCCTATTGTTCTTCAATTTTTCCGCTATCTGAATCATTAATGCTTAACATGGTAGAAGCAACTCTGATTTTCAATGTAATTTGCAATGGCACTTTGTGGATAACCTTCATGATCTCAACTTGTTGTTTTTTTGTTTGGCTCTTTGAGGTTTCTCAATTGATCATGTACTTGAAATAGTAGAAAAATGAAGATGCAAGGACATGCTTCAAAAAAAAAAAAAAATTATATAAACTTAGAGAAGTTAGAACATACTTACAGTTGTGTTCAAAATTATTCAACCCCCACTGAAATTGAGTGTTTTGGCCAGTTTGACATTGATTTTAATCATCTTGCTTACAATTAAATCAAAGAGGCATGTGTAGGTCAGACAAATATAACATAACATTTATAATGAAATAACCACAAATGTCTTTTCTGTGCTCACATCATTATCAGTTTTATTCAACCCCCAAGTGACATTCAATCTTAGTACTTAGTACAACATCCTTTTACAGTTATAACAGCTTTTAAACGTGAAGCATAGCTTGACACAAGTGTCTTGCAGCGACCTACGGGTATCTTCGCCCATTCGTCATGGGCAAAAGCCTCCAGTTCAGTCACATTCTTAGGCTTGCGCACTGCAACTGCTTTCTTTAAGTCCCACCAGAGGTTCTCAATCGGATTTAAGTCAGGTGACTGCGATGGCCACTCCAAAATGTTCCAGCCTTTAATCTGCAACCATGCTAGTGGACTTGGAGGTATGCTTGGGATCATTGTCCTGTTGAAAGGTCCAACGTCTCCCAAGCCTCAGGTTTGTGACGGACTGCATCACATTGTCATCCAAAATCTCCTGGTACTGAAGAGAATTCATGGTACTTTGCACACGCTGAAGCTTCCCTGTACCTGCAGAAGCAAAACAGCCCCAAAGCATGATTGACCCCCCGCCATGCTTCACAGTAGGCAAGGTGTTCTTTTCTTCATAGGCCTTGTTCTTCCTCCTCCAAACATAGCGTTGATTCATGGGCCCAAACAGTTCTAATTTTGTTTCATCAGTCCACAGAACACTATCCCAAAACTTCTGTGGTTTGTCCACATGACTTTTGGCATACTGCAGTCGACTCTTCTTATTCTTTGGAAACAGCAAGGGGGTGCGCCTGGGAGTTCTGGCATGGAGGCCTTCATTACGCAGTGTGCGCCGTATTGTCTGAGCTGAAACTTCAGTACCCATATCTGACAAATCTTTTCTCAGTTCCTCAGCAGTCACACAGGGACTTTTCTCCACTCTACGCTTCAGGTAGCGCACAGCAGTCGAAGTCAGCATCTTCTTTCTGCCACGACCAGGTAGCGTTTCAACAGTGCCCTTTGCCTTGAATTTGCGAATGATGCTTCCTATGGTCTCTCTTGGCATGTTTAACATCTTTGCAATCTTCTTATAGCCATTGCCCTTCCTGTGAAGAGTAATCACCTCTTCTCTTGTCTTCCTGGACCATTCTCTTGACTTCACCATGTTTGTAACCATACCAGTAAATGTCTAAAAGGAGCTGAGTATCACAGTCATTTTAAAGCTGCCTAATTGGTGCTTATTATGCTTTATTGCTGCTCCGTGACATTCACAGGTGTTTTCAATACCTGATTGAAAACACTTGAATGAACCTCTGTTCTTCAGAGTGGTAGTCTTTAAGGGGTTGAATAATTGTGTCAATGAAGAATTCACAAAAGAAACATTTACTACTGTATTACAAAACCAATTGATGTCATTTTAGTTGCATATGGTTCTTTAAAAAGTCCTTGTAGGATTTCATTCTGAATACAATTACAAATGTACACTAAATTCCCTAAAACCCTTTACAGCATTGGGGGTTGAATAATTTTGAACACAACTGTAGATACGATTTTAAACTCAGCAAAAAAAAATAGGTATTTGGACATGGTCAAGGAGAGGTATGTTATATTAACCAGATAGATAACCACCAGGCGTGTAAAATACTACAAATGAAGGCCTACAGTATGACACAGGATGTGCTTTATGGGGAAGGTAAAAGGTTCTTGTGCCAGTGTAACTAGACATTCTTTACCCACAGAAGTATACATCACTAACATTAACCATGACAGTTGGTAGGAGGAAAAGACTGGTTCAATGGCTTGTTTTTATGTCCCCAGGTGCTTCAAAGAAAGAATCCTTCAAATTAAAAACCCATTTTTAAAGCTTTAAAGTTCATCATGTTGAAAAATGCCAAATTGGAAATCATACATATCTAGTAATTTGATGAGGACAGGGTGTGAATTTAAGCAGTAAATGAGATCGGAGACAGTTTTAATGTAACGTAATTGGAAACAGATAAGTTGTTCTAATCATTGCAGTGTTTATATAATGTAGGTGTTCTTTTTTTGGTGGCAGGAAGATTCTTCTACATGAACCCAGCTACATTATATCGGATTACTAAAGGGTGCAAAGAAACAAAAAGATAAAAATATCACATGGTATCGGCTTCGTTGGTATTATACACTGTAGGGCAAAGGTTCTGAAAAAAAGACACCCAAAGTGCTCATAACATGATATAATTTGAATTCTAATTAAGCCGCTTATAATAGAATCCTGCTGGGTGCAAGGGAAAGATTAGATGCTAATGTTCTTCTTTCTGCCCTTATCACATTATACAAAATTAAGTTTTGTAATTACTGTTACAATGCTGTTTTGTCTGCAGTTTTAAGGATCGGGCCATAAGAATAAGTAAAATTATTTTTTTTGTAATTCATGCTTTATTAGGAAGTCTAAATAAATCATGGATTGTGATGAAATGTATGGTATAGAAGTCTAAACAACACCTTTTTAATTTAGTTGAGCCTTGGTCGTTGGAAAAAAAAACTATGCTGATTACATACCGTGGAGTAAACCGGAATGACATATACAAGCACAACTAGGGCATAATTACACCAACAGTCTCAAACATATGTATATTTTTTTCAGCAGAGCTGTACAGGGCCTCAATTCTTATAGAATTAATAAAATTATAGAATAGGTTAAACTTGCAAGTATAATAGGCAAAAACCAAATAATCGAGAGGTTTTCTCGTGACGTATTAAACACCTACAATTCAGTAAAATAGAAGAAAATAATTATTAGAAACATACAGATACAAAAACAGTGCTAAATATTCTAATTCAGTAAAAAAATATTGACCTTTAATTTTTTCTAATGAGTTTCTGATTATCGGCTTTGCAGATTATCGGTAGCCCATATTCAGGAAATTATTGATAAATCGGTATCACCCTTTTATTTGCCGATAATTGGCCAAGTTTGCTCACTGCAGCTGCGACATGTGAAGTCCCGCAGATCAAGACAGGCAAAGTGCTGCAAGGCATTACGAGACACTCCAACCTCATCGGCACAGAAGGGTAGCGAGGGTCACAGAAGATGGGATAATTCCTGGGCAGCATCGTGGACCGCTCCACCAGGGCCCTGTGGAAAGTCGGCACATAGCTCCATGACAGTCGGCAGGGTAAACTCAAGCAGCGCCCCGGTGAGGCCAATTGAAAGGGACATACCACCACCACTGGAAACCAGTTGGCCCCACAAGGATCGTTGCAGCCCCGGCAGACTCTTCATGGGCAGGCGCACCTCGGTCAGCAGGCAGGCTGCCCTCTGTGGCTCCGATATCTTCTCCAGCGTCAGGGAGTCCAGCAGCGGCTTGTAGTTCCAGTCATCAGATTCATACTCTTCCCACCATAGTCCGGTTCCTTCCAGAATCCCACAGCCAGTGTTGTCACTCCCGCACTGAGTGCCTCTAGAAATGCTCTCACAGGGAGCTCCCGCTCCCCGGAAGGCCCGAACTGCAGCCGATAGCTGAAGGAGGTCTTCTCTGGTCAGCAAACTCTCATCCCCCTCCAGCAGTATCATCAAACAGGCATCTAAGCCTGTCATCATGGCCCAGGAGTCATCCGTGGGAGGGGTAGACTGGCCAAGTCGTCTCCGATCCCTAGCCCCCAGGCACCCTCACCACCCGAGCAGCCATGATGGCCGGGAGACGTGGGCCCTCCATCCTCACAGCTCACTGTTCCACAAGGGGGTGGGGCCTGACAGGGTGCCGAGGATGTGCTGCAATGCGAATTTAGGCCTTGTCTCATCTTCTTTTAGCACTCATAATTTTGCTTATCTTCATAGGGAATTATATTCTATTTATTTATTGCACAATGCAATAATTTCCTGTCAGAAAATGTGCTCCCAAACCTAATTGACACAGATGGAAAAGATTTAATGGCAAAACGCGTTTAGGTATGTTGTTTTTTTCTTGTTTGTATGAGTAAGAAGTAAAGTAGCTTTTTTCTTTATTATTATGGGATTATTTATGTGTACAGGAGCAGATTGTTGCCTTGAATTCCAGATTGAGGTGAAAGAGACCAGTGTTCCTGCTTCAATTTACAGGATGCTGACATTTGGGAGGTTTTTTGAGAAAAGACTCCAGGTGGAGTAAGTGGATAACCCTACTTTTTATTTGGGACATATAATATTTTTCACTATGATACGCTTTGTATTTTGAGCGGTTTCAAATTGAGGATAATCAGAAAGCATTCACTAGTAGAACCACAAAAAAAAAAGGGGGGTGTCTAAACATATCTGAATTCTGACTTTACTGAGACAGAACGTGACCAGGCACTGGTTCATGATGAAAAGGTACCTGCTAGAAAATGGGAGACAAGATTTCTTGACAGTGGAATATGACAGACTTTCTTACAATCAAAGGAGAAAACTACAGTGATTTCTTCTGATTGGTCAGGTTTTGCAATTATTATTTTATCATAGAGCACTGAACTATTTGTTTTATATCCGTTGGGTTTAAGAAGACTCTCTAACTCCTTAAAAAAAGTGGCAATCTAATAAAGGTGGTTTGCAAAATTTCAGTGGTTTGAATTTCAACGAGTATGGCTTTTAAATTCCCTGGCATGTCTATTTTCTACAAACAGATTTGCAAACAATACCTGGAGATGTCTTGGAAGGTTGAGCTTCTGGAATTCCATGAACAGGATAAATCCATTTTATACCTGATATTGCTCCGTCTTCTGTTCTGGTTATACTATGTGTAAATAAACAACAATAGTAATTTAATAATAAAAAAATGGATACCTGACTAAAACTGAAGAGAAAGAAGTCACATTGGATAAAGATTTAGGCATTTCTCCAGACTAATGAACTTAAAGGAAAATCAAATTGAAAGTACTAAAATTAAACCCAATCCTACTCCTAAACCTACAACTTTATTTAAAAGTACTTAGACCCATGTAATACTCAAGACTTGTCTTCATATGGAAGCCAGCCAATCAACTGTCAAACGTGAAACCACAGTTGTGTGTACATCTCTAGTTATGACCCATACGAACACTTTTAAGTGATAACCCTCTTGAACTACCCCTTTAGTGTCATGTTGCTTGATGTATGTTCATTTCCTAGGTAAATAAAAATTATGCAGGACGCAAAATATCCGTCTTCGTCTTTTAATATAGAATACGGCAAATACGTAGGTTTGATAGTGTAGTAGAGCATACTTGCTCATTTAAATGCTCTAACCCCATTCTGTGACATATGGCAATATTTTTTGCTGCTGTCATTAGATTGACTATCTTTTGCTCTGACCCTAAACAGTAACCTCAAATTGCCAATTTATTCTAGCTTTTCTACAGAATGTGATTGTGCACATTGATTGTACAGCACGTTTTGACCTTAGAATGTGTTCCTTAGTGCATTATAACAGAAATGGCTTTTACTAAAAGGTGAATAATCACTCAATGTCTTAAAAAACTGAAAAGTACAGATGAGTTAGTAGGTTATTCAGATTATATAGGTCTCTAATTGTGATATAGGCAAAGATCAGACCAAATATTATGAATAATATCATCCCAGTAATTTTATAGATTTCACTCACAAACCGCTGATGATTATCATTGCTGGAACCTTGATAAACATTAATCTCGATAGGGTACACCACTAAGTGAAAATGTCCAAATTGGGCTAATCTTGGTGATGCCAAGATTACTTCAAGTCTGTCTAATCACTTTCAAGAAAGTAAATATATATGAAACTCTTGTTTCAACCCATAAACTACTACATAAAATAATTAGCAATTTGTAGTGCGGGATTACAGTACTTTGCGCTCCTAATACCTAACATGGGGAGCATAAAGTGAAAGCACAGATTAACTAGCGCTAGGGTCACTTGGTCCTAATGCTAGTTAGTAAGAGCTGGTGCCAACTATAAAAGTTACCACAAACTCAAAGGTGTAGTTAAAGGATTGCGCTGCTCCAGAATCCGTTACCTGCAGCTCAAAACCCCCCAAAAATCAGATACTCACTTATCTTCCCACGGCGAGAACAGCGACTCGATCCACTGCTTCTGGCTACCGGGAGCAGAGGGAGACTAGGGGAAGAAAGTCCCCTGCCTCACTCAGCAATCACTCCGCGAACCAGCAGGATCTCGCGAGAGGTGAGATCCTGCTGGTCATGTGACCCGGCAGCACAATCCTCCATGGAGTCCTATGGACGTCATGGAGGAGATGCTGGGGATGGCACTGTAGCACTGCCCCAAGCATCCGCTAATTTCTCCCCTTTGCATCTCGGTTTTAGCGAGGGAAACATGATCGAGCCCTTGGTGGTATAAAATGCAATGGATTTCTTGTTTTCAATATAGCAATAATTTACAAAACACTTATTTAAGTTTTACACAGTGTTAATAATGATTTTTGTATGCTGGCTTATGATGCATGTTTAATACGAAATGTGTTAAAATATGAAAATATTGCTGTATGGTTTACCTTTTGATATCTGTGTCTGATTCCGCAATATTATCCTGAGGCCAGAAATCACCATTTGCTTTAATCATGTGTATGACAATCAAAGCTTCATATAGTTTCATTGCATCAGGCGCAAATAACACAGGAATGTCAAACTTCTCCTTGGGACCTAAGGGAATTCCTGAAAAAACAAAACACATCTAGATAAAGTAAACGCACGGACACAAACGGATTTTAGTATTACAAATGCAGTGGTGGGTTTATTAACTCTTTTGCATGCTTTGTATTACTCTTTAAGTTTGAACCATTTGATGTTAATCAAAGTCTAACTTTTGAGTTAAATATTTGTGTTTTTGTCTGCTACTTGTGTTACCTGCTGAGCATCTGCTTTAACCCCTTCACTGAGGATGACGTGTGGGGAACATCCTTGGAGGCTCCCACTGTACATTCCCCACACGTCATCCGCTTACCAGGAGCTAGCTCCATACTCACCTCCTTCTTCCAGGGTCTCATGGCGTTTTGACTTCTTGGAAGTCAGACGTTGCTTGTGTGACTGGCGTGATGACGTCATCGCGTCGGACACAATGACGTCAATTGCAGGCGGCCACCCGGCAAAGCCGAGAAATTTCCTGAAAGGAGGGGGGATACTTTCGGATCCCTATCCTTCCTGATTGAGAGGAGGTTGAGGGTAAAGCAAGGCACCGCTGAAAAGGAGAGAGTCTCCCCTTTCAAGCGATACCTGACTTTAACCCCTGAGGTGCTGGTCCACGATCCAGCACGTTCGGCACCGGATTACGGCCTAGTTCCGGTGGGGGCCGCTATCTTAGCTCCACCTCTGGTCCCCCCTCATCTGACATCCTCACGCATGGCGCGATGATGCCAGTTAGCTGGGGAACCCCTAGCTGACTTGGGAATTCCAAAGGAAATCCCATGGTGGAGATAGAGGGTTCCTTTGAACCCTCTATCTCCTGATCGGTGGCAGCTAGATGGGTCATGTTTGGTATCATTGGAAAGGTCAGAACATGGCCTTTCCAATCATGCCAAACAGGACAAAGTGCAAAGTAACAAAAAATAAATAAAAATCATTAAACAAACAAATTTACAAAAAATATAAACGTCTTTTTTTGTGTTGTTGTTTTTTTATTAATGCAGCAATATTCTTCCAATTTCAATAATAATGTGAACAATGCTGCTGCACTAACAAATTTTATTTTTTGGATTTTACCTAAAAATCATGTAATTTTCTAGAAAAAATAAGTAGTTAGTTCTCATTTCTAATTTTTTTAACAAATATACCCCATAGAATATATTACTGCAAAGGCTTGGATGATAAAATATATTTTAAAAAAAAAAACACTTACACGCTGTAGATGATTGAAAATTCTAATTTTATTGTATTTTTTGTTATAATATTCAGGCAGGGCATGACAAATAAATATAATAATGACATATTATGAATCTGTCGAGTCTGCCAGAAAAAAGGATATATAATATGTTTGGGTCGTGTAATAAAACGTGACTTCACATTGCGTTGAAACATGATGAGCAAAAGCTGTAAAAATGAGCTCAGCACACATAGGTGAAAAGGCTCAGTAGTGAAGGGGTTAAAACTCTTGCTGAACACTGCCTGGACTGATCCTTTGCTTGCCGTGATCTCTCTTATTGTGTGCCACCTGGAACACCAGTTTGCTTGCCTCACTGACCCACCGTGCTACTACAGACTAGGAGCTTGCCCCTTAATTTTTGTACTGCATTGTGAGGACTGACCTAATTGCTGATCCCCACATTGTGTTTCATATTCCACATGTTTTAAGACTGCCTGAAAGATCTTTACTATTAATTCCTATATATCAGACTCTGAATGTCTTCAATACCCAATGTTACAGATTGTGACTTCACCACGGATATGGAAGTACACCAAATGGATGTTACAATGAATTACAGAAACTGCAAAGATGGCAATCCATTTTTTGTGAAAGTTGTGATAGATCTCAATACCCCGACAGGGCCACATCTGCCAATGCCGCTTACACGTAGAGAGCCTTGCTAGCATCCTCCAGAAATAAGACGAGTCTGTAGCTCTGGGGTCTTTCAGGGTTAGAATGGAACAGACAGACTGAACACCTTTATTGTATATATACAGTTGCAGGAGCAGGGGCGGACTGACAACTAATGGGGCCCCCGGGCAATAGGAGATCATGGGGCCCCTTGTGTCGCACCCACAGGAGGCCACACCCATAAAAACCCCACCCCCTACAACGCAACACCCACATGTACATTATTGTGCTCACACATGGATATATATACAGTTGTGTTCAAAATTATTCAACCCCCAATGCTGTAAAGGGTTTTAGGGAATTTAGTGTACATTTGTAATTGTATTCAGAATGAAATCCTACAAGGACTTTTTAAAGAACCATATGCAACTAAAATGACATCAATTGGTTTTGTAATACAGTAGTAAATGTTTCTTTTGTGAATTCTTCATTGACACAATTATTCAACCCCTTAAAGACTACCACTCTGAAGAACAGAGGTTCATTCAAGTGTTTTCAATCAGGTATTGAAAACACCTGTGGATGTCACGGAGCAGCAATAAAGCATAATAAGCACCAATTAGGCAGCTTTAAAATGACTGTGATACTCAGCTACTTCTAGACATTTACTGGTGTGGTTACAAACATGGTGAAGTCAAGAGAATGGTCCAGGAAGACAAGAGAAGAGGTGATTACTCTTCACAGGAAGGGCAATGGCTATAAGAAGATTGCAAAGATGTTAAACATACCAAGAGAGACCATAGAAGCATCATTCGCAAATTCAAGGCAAAGGGCACTGTTGAAATGCTACCTGGTCGTGGCAGAAAGAAGATGCTGACTTCGACTGCTGTGCGCTACCTGAAGCGTAGAGTGGAGAAAAGTCCCCGTGTGACTGCTGAGGAACTGAGAAAAGATTTGTCAGATGTGGGTACTGAAGTTTCAGCTCAGACAATACGGCGCACACTGCGTAATGAAGGCCTCCATGCCAGAACTCCCAGGCGCACCCCCTTGCTGTCTCCAAAGAATAAGAAGAGTCGACTGCAGTATGCCAAAAGTCATGTGGACAAACCACAGAAGTTTTGGGATAGTGTTCTGTGGACTGATGAAACAAAATTAGAACTGTTTGGGCCCATGGATCAACGCTATGTTTGGAGGAGGAAGAACAAGGCCTATGAAGAAAAGAACACCTTGCCTACTGTGAAGCATGGCGGGGGGTCAATCATGCTTTGGGGCTGTTTTGCTTCTGCAGGTACAGGGAAGCTTCAGCGTGTGAAAGGTACCATAAATTCTCTTCAGTACCAGGAGATATTAGATGACAATGTGATGCAGTCCGTCACAAACCTGAGGCTTGGGAGACGTTGGACCTTTCAACAGGACAATGATCCCAAGCATACCTCCAAGTCCACTAGAGCATGGTTGCAGATTAAAGGCTGGAACATTTTGGAGTGGCCATCGCAGTCACCTGACTTAAATCCGATTGAGAACCTCTGGTGGGACTTCAAGAAAGCAGTTGCAGTGCGCAAGCCTAAGAATGTGACTGAACTGGAGGCTTTTGCCCATGACGAATGGGCGAAGATACCCGTAGATCGCTGCAAGACACTTGTGTCAAGCTATGCTTCACGTTTAAAAGCTGTTAGTACAACATCCTTTTACAGTTATAAGTACTAAGATTGAATGTCACTTGGCGGTTGAATAAAACTGATAATGATGTGAGCACATAAAAGACATTTGTCGTTATTTCATTATAAATGTTATGTTATATTTGTCTGACCTACACGTGCCTCTTTGATTTAATTGTAAGCAAGATGACTGAATGATTGAAATCAATGTCAAACTGGCCAAAACACTCAATTTCAGTGGGGGTTGAATAATTTTGAACACAACTGTATATATTGCCCCCAGCAGCTCACACATGGATATATATATATTGCCCCCCAGCAGCTCACACATGGAAATATATTGCCCCAGCTCACACAGATATATATTGCCCCAGCAGCACACATATGGATATATATATATTGCCCCAGCTCACATGGATATATATATTGCCCCAGCTCACATATATTGGCCCCCAGCTCACATGGATATATATATATTGCCCCAGCTCACATATATTGGCCCCAGCTCACATGGATATATATATTGGCCCCAGCTCACATGGATATATATATTTGCCCCAACTCACATGAATATATATTGCCCCAGCTCGCATGGGTATATTTGCCCCCCAGCTCACATGGATATATTTGCCCCCCAGCTCACATGGATATATTTGCCCCCCAGCTCTCATGGGTATATTTGCCCCCCCCCATTCTCATGGGTATATCTGCCCCCCCAGCTCTCATGGGTATATTTGCCCCCAGCTCTCATGGGTATATCCACCCTAGCTTTCATGGGTATATTCCCCCCACAGCTCTCATGGGTATATTCGCCCCCAGCTCTCATGGGTATATTCACCCCCAGCTCTCATGGGTATATGTGCCCCCAGCTCTCATGGGTATTTTTGCCCCCCAGCTCTCATGGGTATATTTGCCCCCAGCTCTCATGGGTGTATGAGCCCCCAGCTCTCATGGGTACATTTGCCCCCAGCTCTCATGGGTATGTTTGCCCCCCAGCTCTCATGGGTATATGTGCCCCCAGCTCTCATGGGTATATTTGCCCCCAGCTCTCATGGGTTTATTTGCCCCCAGCTCTCATGGGTATATGTGCCCCCAACTCCCATGGGTATATTTGCCCCCCAGATCTCATGGGTATATATGCCCCCCATCTCTCATGGGTATATGTGCCCCCAGCTCTCATGGGTATATGTGCCCCCAACTCTCATGGGTATATTTGCCCCCAGCTCTCATGGGTATATGTGCCCCCTACTCTCACCTTTGCTGGCCCGGTAGGGGCACAGTTTGGGGAGACAGAGTGGGCAGGCAGCCAGCGGTGCACTCTCAAATTGCCACGGTGGCGCTTGTAGCGTGCATGCATCCCACTGGAGCCCCTCAATTACCAAACAGTAATTATATAAACCATTGTAACATGAATCCGATAATGTGACAGTGTTTTCCTGAGAAGGCAGATTGACAAACTATTCAAATATAAACAGACTTCAACACATCCCTGAGACAAGGGTAGGCTGGGAGGTTAATCCTCTAAACAGATAACCAGATAAACATGGACCAGACAATTTACAGATAGACAATAGCATTCTTGCATAATCACAGATTACACAAACATTCTGCACAGGAGAGGCCACTGAACTAATATTGATTATGGGGCCTGCACCCTACAAATATGCCTCCATGCTCATGCACCCCAAGTCCAAAGTGACTTACGTCACAAAAGTATTATAACATACCTTTTTCCAGTCTTGGTTGTGTGTGCATGTAGCACACATTAAATATGTGCCTTTTTCTAAATTCACAAAATATATGTGATAATAGGATCGTAATTGTTGGACTTTGTATGAAAAGTGTTGTCCTGTAGTCTAGTATCTGCACATTGCAGGCAAGTTATAAATTCTGTAATTAAGAATGGATGACAAGTGATCTGCCTTAATTAGATAGTAGATGTCCCTCTTGCACCATCTATTTCTGTACTCCTGGATAGATATGATTTCAGATAAACAGGGCAGATCTGGCAAGTTGCAACCTATATATTAGCTAAATGGGGTATTTAGTATGTATGATAAATTTGCATGTAACTGTAAAAAGTGTCATTTAGCTTATTTTTGGTCAGATTTCCTATGTCTTCAGATATCTGTTTGAGAAACATTTGATGTAATGATAGGTATATTAGGCAGATCATACCATGATAATCAATTGGAGATCCTTCCTCACAAGCTCTTGGGGAAATAATACCCACTTAGTTAAAGTCTAGTGGGAATCTCTGGCAAAGGAACCCACCAAATGTCCTAGTTATAATCAACAATTTTTTTTTTTTTATTTCTGCTGCACTCGCTATCACATATTCCACACTGTGGCATATGTTTGCGCATTACAAATATATGAATGAAGAATCATCACAAGGGGAATTATATCATGGTCCTTTTACCAGTGGCTTGGGCTGCAATTTATCCAAAGTCCAAAGGCACATGCAAAAATGGTCTAAATGTGAGAAAGTACCCTGCAAGCAAGCCATCAAAATGTTAAGGACAAAATACCACCTGCTACACTAATAATAAAGCATAATACACCTAAAGCCACCTAGCACCCCTTAAGTCCCCCTAAAGCAGTGTGTCCCAAACCTGTCCTCGGGACCCTCAACCAGGTCAGATTTTGCAGATCACCTTGGGGAAAAGCAGACTGAATCATGCAATCACTGAGCAGCAAATCATATCACCTGTGCTGTGCTTCAGATATCTCTCAAACCTGGCGAGGCGGAGGGTCCGAGGACAGGTTTGGGAAACACTGCCCTAAAGTAAACAAAATGAAGTTGAGGGGTTAAAAACAGCTGTCTACATAACTCCCTTCCCATTCCACAAGGTAATACATAAAAGAATGAGAACCCTTGTTAATCAAAATGCTCCACCAATAGAAACCAGATAAGGGTTTGAAAAGAGCAGGTATGGCAGCCTGGTATGGCCCACATGGTTCCATCACCTTCCCATTTGGAATGAGTTCTAAAAAAAACAACAAAGGAAAAAGGGTAGTCCATAAAACAACCTACTTACCTAATGTCATGGGATCTAAATAGTTAATGGTGGGGTGGACATCCCACTTTCACTCCCTTACCAACCATGGATGGTAAATAACAGGCTAAATGACTTCTCCCCCCCCCCACACTAATTATCTCTTCGAACTAGACCACTATTTACCAATTTAACTGCACCATTTCATAAAATCCCAAACAACAATAAACCTGTCACTACCAGCCACCCCAAACCAACAAAATTAACTTAACACACACAAAAATAAAAGAATACAATTTCAATCATGCACAGAAAAATAATTTTGGCACCCCAGCAGTTAGCAAAATATGAGCTCTTAGCTACAATATTAGATATTAATCACATTGTTCTGAAGGACAGAAGATAAGGATCCAGAGAATTGGCTGTTGATCATTGGAAGGTAAACATATTTATTGAAAATGGTGTTAGGTTTAGGGGATAAATTTAACCCCTCACCAAACAACCATGGGTGATGGTGCTTAGATTGGGACTGCTGTACCCCTAAACAATGAAATATTGGGGAAGCATGGGAGGTCTACACCATGGTCTACCCACTCTAAGTTTAAACCCTAACCTGTTGGACATGGTTGGGGAGTCATATGGGGTGATGGCTGTCACCACTTTTAGGCTAGGGTCAGACTGAGGCAGTGCGAACTAGGGATGTGCGTTTCGGGTTTCGGAATTTTCACGAAATTTCCCGATTCGTGTGTTCGGATGCGGCCGAATTTCCGAAAAATTTTAGATCTGAAAAGTTCAGATCCGAAATGTTTTCCGAGCCGAAACAAAATATTTTCGGATTTTTCGAATGGGCTTGAAATGTGGCAAACGAGGAGAACAGATTTTCCGAAAAACGAAAATTTTCGGAAAAACGAAAATTTTCGGAAAAACGAAAATTTCGTAAAAACGAACATTTTCTGAAAAACGAAAATTTTTCGAAAAAACGAAAAGTCGATACAAAAAACGGGCAAAATTACACGAAAAATACGAAAAAAGGTCGATATGCCGAAAAATGTGCAATTCCGAAAAACGAAAATTTTCCGAAAAACGAAAACTTTGTAAAAACGAAACTTTTCTGAAAAACGAAAATTTTTCGAAAAAAAAAAAAGTCAATACAAAAACCGAGCACAGTGACACGAAAATACGAAAAATGGTCGAAATTCCGAAAAAAAATGTACCCGAAAAACAGGTCGAACCGAATCGAATCGAAACCGAAATCGGTCGAAACGAGCCGAATCGAAAAGTTTAAAAATCCGAAAAATCGAACCGAATCGAACCGAAAAAAAAAATCGGTGCACAAGCCTAGTGCGAACGCGCGTGCAGCCGCACATAATCACGGCCGTGCTAGCAGCAGATGCCGGGCAATGACGGCCAATATACGAAGTACGGTCGCACAAAAGTGCGGCCGCGCAACGCAAGCGGCAAACAAACGCATTTTTTCGAGAACGTGAAACCACTAGTACTGACGTACAGAGTGCGCTGCGTCCGCTAGCGGCGTGTGTGCGTGATTAGGAGACGTCAGACGCTGCTAATGTCCGGCCAACATAACGTCCAGACGCAAAAAGTGTTTTATTGATGATCCGTACAAAATCACGGATGAAACTGCACATCGTATGACCGCTATTGCGTATTCCGTGAAAAAATACGTCCATTCGTTCGAACGCACTTTTTCACGGACAACGTGAAAAATGCGTTAGTCTGACCCTAGCCTTATAGTTAACTCTTTATGTGTCAAGCGGTTCCCAGCCCCAGTATTTACATGGAATATCACATGAAATAATTATAGACAAAAGGTGGTTGGTGTATTGGTTTAAACATACAACATATATGCAGGTTTTTCACCTGTCCTAAGCTAGAAATGAATGGGATCTTTAAGATCACTTTTGTGGAGAAAATGTGTAGATACATTTAGGCTGGCATCAGACGAACACAGTGCGAACACGCATGCAGCCACACTTTATTACGGCCATAGTAGCAGCAAATGACGTCCGATGAAGGCCAATATACAAAGTACGGCCACACGAAAGATCGGCCGCGCAACGCAAGCAGCAAAGGAACGCATTTTTTCGAGAATGTAGAACCGCTAGTACTGACGCAGAGAGTGCGCTGTGTCGGCATAGTGGCGTGTGTGCGTGATTAGAAGTCAGCACTGCACATGTCCGGCCAACATCACGTCCACTTGTTTTTAATAGCTCCGTCAAAAATCACGGCCGAAATTACGCACCGTATGACCGCTATCACGTCTTCCATGAAAAATGTGTTCATCTGACCCTAGCCTAAAACTTTAACATTTATTGGATTGTTAAAAAAATAATCAGCCTAAACTGCTAATGAGCCAGATGGAAGAATGTGATCAAGTGTACTTTTATTAACGAGAGTTTAGAGTTGCATCTTGGAAGGCGGAATCATGCCCCGAGGCTAAAATGAGGGCAAAAACCTGAATGGTTCATCTCTCTTTTCACTTGTCTTGCCAGGTCTGCAAAGAGTCACTGGAACACTGCAGAAAGAAATTGTAGTGGGGGGATTATTTTTAGCCAGATTTTAAATTTGGCAACATTGCTGCAACTTTCTCTGTATTACTGCAGCTACTAAATGTCACGTTTCCCCATTCCAGCCCTGTCCCCCTGCCCTCTGTATTCATGTATATTCCTGTGCTGGCATTTCCCCTGGCTGCTAAGTCCTACTGTAGGTTGCAGCTTTAGGGGTTAATTGCTTTGTGTCTGTCTGCTCACTTGTTGCCCTTGTGTCCTGATCCTCTCCCTATTTAAAGCAATGGGCCTATATCCCATTGCTCTATCATTGTTCCAGTTTGCCTGCACCCAGCCTGCTGTGTTCTGAGCTCCCTGCTGTTCTTCTGGTCCTAGTCTTTATTTTCATGTTCAGTTTATTGCTTTTGGTTTCCCCTTTCTGTCTGCTGTTTCCCCAGTTATTCTTGTGTTCCTGGTTTATGTTATATGTATGCTGATTACCTGGTTCTGACCCTTTTTGCTTGACTGACCTATCTCCCGGTTCTGGATCCCTAGTAGGGATGAGCTGTTCGGGTTCGGACGGCTCGGGGTTCGACCCGAACTTAGCCTGTTCAGGCGGATCGCGAACCCCGAACATTTCCGGGTGTTCGCCGCGTATTCGACCACAATGGACCACAATGCATTTTCCCACTGGCCTGAAGCTCGTAATTGGCTACAGCCACAGGTCTGGTGCAAGACTGGTTGAACACTATGCCAATCACCGCTCAGAGTCCTGATTGGGCAAATTTTGCCCAATCATGGGCTCACAGAGCTAAGTCCCGCAGCACACTATATAAGGTTTCAACGCGCCGATTCTGCACGCATTTCAGAGGAGATTTCAAAGAAGATAGTTGTGTGTGTTGTTACTGCCGGTCTGCCACGCTACTGGGGGAGTCTGGGGGGGTCTCATTTAGACCAAATATCAGGGAATTTAGGTGATGTGTGTCTTGTCAATGTGCCAGCAAGTTTTTTTGGGGTTTACAACTTTATTTAAAACATTTGTGTATTGAGGTGATTTTCTGGGTCTTGTCACACTGTGCCAGCAAGTCTTTTTGGGTCTCATTTATACCAAATATCAGGGAATTTGGGTGATGTTTGTCTTGTCACTGTGCCAGCAAGTTTTTTGGGGTTTACAACTTTATTTAAAACATTTGTGAATTGAGGTGATTTTCTGGGTCTTGTCACTGTGCCAGCAAATCTTTTTGGGGCTCACTAATTTCTTTAAAACACTTGAGAATTAAGGTGATCTTCTGTGTCTCGTCGTCACACAGCCAGCAATTTTTTTTGGGGCTCACTAATTTCTTTAAAACACTTGGGAATTAAGGTGATCTGTGTCTCGTCATACAAAAAGTACCACACTGTATTTTGGGGCTCACTAATTTCTTTAAAACACTTGGGAATTAAGGTGATCTTCTGTGTCTCGTCGTCACACAGCCAGCAATTTTTTTTGGGGCTCAATAATTTCTTTAAAACACTTGGGAATTAAGGTGATCTGTGTCTCGTCATACAAACAGTACCATGCTGTATTTTGGGGCTCACTAATTTATTTAAAACATTTGTGAATTAAGGTGATCTGTCTCTTGTCACTGGCTGCCAACTATCGGTGTGTCTCACTGAGTTATACCAGAGTTATTTAAATCTTTATACCAGAGTTGAATCAGAGTTCTGTATATATTAATCTATATATCACTCACCATGTCTGAAAGAACAAAAAGGACAGGCAGACGCTCCCAGCCACAGATAAGAGGGCAAGCAGCCCCTGTGTCGGGAGGCTGTGTCTCTGGTCGTGGTGGACGTGGTGCATCCTCTGCAGGGGCACGCTTGTCTTTTCTAACTGGTGCTGGCCGTCTTAAGCAGCAGCAACATACAGAGGACTTGGTGGATTGGCTAACCAGGCCATCCTCATCTTCCAAGTTCTCTGCCAGCCAGGCTTCTAGTGCTTTACAGTCCACCTCAGCTGCCAAAGCATCTAATGCAGCCTCCATGTCCACAGCTACTCCTGCCGTAGCCTCGCTATCACACACGGAGGAGTCAGCTGAATTGTTTGACTACAATGAGAGTGACATGCTGCTTGAGGATGCGCAGCAAGTACAGTGCTCTGATTCAATCTCTGAGGTTGAGCAAGGGAGTATAATCAACCTAGAGGAAGGGGGTGCCAGTGATGACACACAAATAACTGGCACTCATGTTGCCCCAGCAGCTGCAGCATACTGCCAAGTTGGCTCCAGTGACGAGGAGATAGGGGGTGAAGATGACATTGATGATGATGAGGTCACTGACTCCACCTGGGTGCCAGATCGAACTGAGGAATCAAGTGAGGAGGAGGGGGAGGAGGAGGAGGAGGCACAGCAAACAAGAGGCACAACATCCTCTGTGACAAACCGTAGCACTAGCCAGTCCAAGGCATCACATGTCAGAGCTGCTCCGGTACAGAGCGCTGTTGTCTCAAAGAACACATGCAGGAAATCTGCTGTCTGGGAGTTCTTTAAGAACTGTGCAGCAGACCCCAGCGTTGCTATTTGTAATCTATGTCAGAGGAGGCTGAAGCGTGGGATAAACACCGGACACTTGCTTGAGGCGACATATGAACAAGTGCCACACATCCCGTTGGGGCAAAACTTTGCGTAGGTCCTCCTCCTCCTCATCTGTCTCTACCCACACTGTATGTCCTGTAGGCTTGTGCACCGATTTTTTTTTCGGTTCGATTCGGTTCGATTTTTCGGATGTTTAAACTTTTCGATTCGGCTCGTTTCAACCGATTTCTGTTTCGATTCGGTTCGGCTCGACTCGTTTTTCGTGTACATTTTTTTTTTGGAATATCGACCATTTTTCGTATTTTCGTGTCACTTAGCTCGTTTTTTGTATCGACTTTTCGTGATTTCGGAAATTTTCGTTTTTTCGGAATGTCTGTTCTCCTCGTTTCAAAGAAATAAATTTCGATTTGACACATTTCAAGTCCATTCGAAAATATTTCGTTTCGGCTCGGAAAACTTTTCGGATCTGCCATTTTCGGATCTAAAAATTTTCGGAAAATCGTCCGCATCCGAAAACACGAATAGGGAAATTTAGTGAAAATTCCGAAATTCCGAAACCCGAAACGCATATCCCTAATGTCCTGCCATGCAATTGCCTACAACCTCCACCGACAGGGATGATGCTACAGTAATGGATGTACCAGCAGGTCCTTCCTCACAATGTGACATCATCCCAGTAGCTGAAGATTTACGCAGTCAGATTACGTTGCTGCAGCGAAAGAAAAAATATAGTCCCAACCATCCCCAAGCACAGCGTCTAAATGCCAGCTTAGCAAAATTACTCGCATTGCAGCTGCTGCCTTTCCAGCTGGTGGACTCTGCTCCCTTCCGTGAATTTGGTGATTGCGCTGTACCACACAGCAGGTTCCAAAACGCCATTACTTTTCACGCAAGGCCATTCCAGCACTATACCAGCACGTGGAAGACAATGTTATCCAGTCATTGGGAAAGGCAGTCAGCAGCAAGGTGCATGTCACTTTAGACACGTGGTCCAGCAAGCATGGACATGGTCGTTACATTTCCTTCACGGCACACTGGGTAACTCTGATTGCAGCTGGGAGGGATCCAAGACGGGGCTCTGTGCTGGAGCTTGTTCATCCATCACGCCTCCAGAAAGCTGCTTGAATAAGGTCTGTCTGCTCCACCACCATCACCTCTTCCTCCTCCTCCTCCTCCTCCTTCTCTCTCTCTGGCGAAGTGGCAGTTAAACCCACGCCTGACGGGGTCTACGCAATGGCTCAAGCAAAAAGATGCCATACTGTGCTTGAGCTGGTTTGTTTAGGGGACAGGAGCCACACCGGGTCAGAAATTTTGTCAGCTCTGCAGGGGCAGGTGCAGAGATGGTTTACACCACGCCAGCTTGAACTGGGAATGATCGTCTGCGATAATGGCAGCAACTTTCTCTCCGCCCTACGCAAGGGTAAATTGACGCATGTACCATGCCTAGCACACGTCCTAAATCTGGTGGTACAGCGTTTCCTAACCAAGTACCCAGAGCTGCCAGAGCTTCTCAGCCAGGCCAGAAAAGTGTGCAGCCACTTCAGACGGTCATTCCCAGCAAGCGTTCGCCTGGCAGAAATTCAAAGAGAATTCCACCTTCCCACAAACCGTCTGATCTGTGACATGCCCACCAGGTGGAATTCAACATTAGCAATGCTGCAGCGTCTGCACAAGCAGCAGAGGGCCATCAACGAGTACCTGTGTGAGTATGGCAGAAGGACAGGTTCGGGTCAACTTGGGTTTTTTTCCCCCCCGCAGTGGCTGATGATCAAGGATGCATGCACTGTACTGTCACCATTTGAGGAGGCAACGAGGATGGTGAGCAGGGACAGTGCATGCATCAGTGACACAATTCCTTTAGTGTTCCTGCTGGAGCACACTCTGCGGGGAATTATAGATGTGGCTCTAGAGGCAGAGCAGTGGGAGGAAGAGGAGGCCTTCCCTAGCTCTCAAGGCCCCAGTCTTTCCGCAGACAGCATTCCAGCGGGTCCTACTCAGATCAGACAGGAGGAGGATGAGGAGGAGGAGGACTATTTAAGTAGTGGGGGCATTGAAGGTGGGGATTTCTCAAGGGAGGGTTTTGTGTGCCCAGAAACAGAAGGGCTTGTGCGTGGCTGGGAGGAGGAAGTGCACGATACGGTCATCCTCATTGACCAGGAAGACTCGGCAGCTAATGCCACCTCCAACCTACGCTGCATGGGCTCCCTAATGATGCAAAGCCTGCTAAAGGACCCCAGGATTCGTGCTATCAAGGAGAGGGATCATTACTGGTTGGCAACCCTTCTTGATCCACGATACAAGAGGAAAGTTGCAGAGCTCATCCTGCCCACACAGAGGGAGCACAGGATGAAAAAACTTGAGGACGCTCTAAAGCGACACTTGTGTAACACCTTTCCAGGCACTGGTAGATTACCAAGTGCTGACACACGTGCTTCTGAGGCTGCAGATGATCAGAGGAATAGAGGTGAAGGTCAGGGCCGCTTGACTGATGCATTTTTAAATTTTTTTAGTCCTCGACGCCCAGGGACGTCAAATGTAGGCACCCATTGCCAGCGTCTTCACCATATGGTGCAGGACTACCTAGGGGCAAGGGCAGACCTGGATACCTTTCCAGCAGATGATCCACTGACTTACTGGGTGTTGAGATTGGATCACTGGCCAGAACTTAGCCAATATGCTATGCAGCTACTAGGTTACCCTTCATCTAGCGTGCTTTCCGAAAGGACGTTCAGTGCCGCTGGAGGTTTTGTCACAGACAAAAGAGTGCGTCTGTCCACTGCCTCTGTAGACCGGCTGACATTTATAAAAATGAATCAGTCCTGGATCAGCAGCTATTAATCCCCTGATGCTGAAGTAATGGAATAGATAGGGGATCTCAATGGTCTCATTGCTTGTCAGCTGCTTTCTCTGGGCAGGTCCATATCACACATATGTTCTCTCTGTTCAGCTACTCTGTTTCAGAAGGAATCCAGCATCAGAAAGTGAGCAGAAAACCGTGAAACGGTGCCCAAATGAAGATAACCCAGTTGCAACAGGGTTATCTGTAAGAGGCACGGAATTTACTTGATTCTCCAAGAAGGTCAGAATTTGTTTAATTCCCTGGAAGAAGCTGGCAATCTTCTGGGTTCCTATCCCGGTGCTTCCTGGATCTTCAATCTGGCACTTCAGAGGTCCAAGGCGTTATTACAGAACCACCCACCAGTGGAGGTTCTGAAACACGTGAGTGTGTCTCTCTTATATATAACATATTTCGGTCATACAGAACTGTACTATGTATTCTCTTTTCATTTTTTGAGATACATCTACTATCAAGATACACAAATTACCATACGGGTGGAGTCCCGCATAAAGTGACTTAAAGGTGTACATCCAGAGTCTTGAAGACTCCCCGCTTGTGAGTGCTATAAACAACCGTGTGTGGTTAATTGTTTACCAGTACATACTGCGCAATGGTCTTTTTTCTCCTTTTTTTAGGATTCATGGACTAATCCTGATCTTAGGATTCACGGACCCATTCTCATTTTTATATTTTAATATTCAATACTTCCTACCTTTATTTTTCAACTATTCACGACACCGTTTGTATATGTCCTTATGCGCTCCCATATACCTTGGTATACTATTCACATGTACAGTGCAGTGTTTTGTTTGCCCAGATGAGAAGTATTATTTTTAGAACCTAACAAATCATTAGGGATTATAAAAGGTTATACGTGTGTATTTGAACACACAACATATAATAATACCCTGCTATCATATTCAATAAAGGTAAGAAAATTGCAACATTGTATCAAAACTCATATTGTGCAAGACAATATTGAATGAAGAGAAGAGCCGACCCTCCATATTAAAACTAAGATAATGATGTGACACAGAAATATTAGAATGTATTATTTTTCACTCCTGTAGAAAGGAAAATAAATATCTACCTTGGGCAACACAAGTGTAATCTCCCATAGCAATAGAAGTACTTCATCATAGATCTATGATAACCACAGAAAAATGCATATTTGAACCTTATCCCACAAAATTGCTATTTAACAAACTCATCAATAATGAATGCTGCCTTGACAGGTAAATGGAGATCATACATCTAAACTTATGCTTCATTTTTAACAATCTATTTTAATTTTCTTTCAGCAAGAAAAAGAATAGGGTTTTCAGAATGTCAAATTAAGATAAAGTGGTTTTGAAAAAATACTGTTAGCAAAACTTACACTGGTATATTTTAATTTTAGCCAGGTTAGATATTCAAAATGTATATATTTTCATCTACCTTAAACAGATCCCTCCCTCCTTTCTTTGGTTTGCCCTTATGTGTTCCCTAATTTGGAAGGAATAAAGGTCAATATAAGAGACTATATAATGAAACATTATGTAATGTTTCACTAGGCAACAGCTCCATGCAATTGTCATGACACTATGGTATGCTTTCCAGGCAGGAAGTTAATATTTGCAAAAGTCCCCGTTGGACTCAACCACAAACTTTAATAGTCCGCTTGGTATTACAAGAAGCTTTAACGCTTGCCATATACCAGGCATATACTGAGTGATGTGGTATTTGCTTGTTATTCTCCTGGCAATTGGAAAATAGAAAAAAATCCAACTTCCAAGACTTGTTATAAAGTGATGTTTTTTATGGAAAAAAATCAGTAAACCAGGATTTTTTTTTAAATATATGCTATAGTCCCAGAATGAAGAAAAAAACACATCTTGCTGCCTCATTTTGGCAATTTCAATAAGACACAGAGGTTGCAAGAGTTTACAGATCTCACATTAATCTTGTGTGACACTCCATAGCGTCCAATGGACTCCTAGCGGATTGCCTGGAGTGGTGATTCAACAGCATTTTCTCACAAATTACAGCTCCAGATGTTGTAGGGCTCTATATTGTATGCATATGACACTTCTTCTTGTATGTGTTGTATATTTCATTGTGCGGAATTTGAGTGATTATAAATAGTTTTTCTATTTTCCAGCATGGAAGTTTAGCAAAAGTAACTATTCATGTTAGTTAAAAATTCTTCGTGAAGGACTCACTGCAACATTGATTCTATAAAAATAATAATGTCTAAGATTATTTGCTTTCGTGTCTTGATGTATATGAACACTGGTATAAAATATACCAAGTTGGTCATATGAAAGAATGAAATGTGCGTGTAAGTATATGCATCCACACACATTATTGTAAAGTTCTATCTGTTTCATTAATCTTGTTTGCGCAAGCATATATAAAACTGAACATTTTATGTCAAGGAGAAAATGGAATTGGTTTTGTTTCAGGTACAATTGAATTTTCAGTATGTCTAAGTTATGTTTGATCAGGTTTGACAGATAATTTGTATTTCCCTTCATAATATTGTGCTTATTCACTTTAAATAGAAAATTGGATTTTTTTGTATTAATATTTCTAAAAATCAGATCACTGATGCAAGCAGAGTATATAATGCCCTTCTGGTGTGAATAATTCTGGATGTTGTAAAGGTAAGACATCACTAAATGAGGTAGATGCTTGGAAGATTGGAAGATATATTAGGCATACACTGAAGATCTAAAAAATGTTATGGAGTCATTTAGATACATCAGAAGATTATGACAATCAACACCAAGAGTTATTGATTTGTCATTATTTTTTGCTCATCTGAAGTTTTTTTTTTCCCCAGAAATAACATTTTGTAGCTGTTGCTCTGTTGTCATACCATGCTGAACAACAGGGAATTCACTGGTCGGCGAGTTTTTTTAGAAAATTTGAGTTTGTCCTCATAAGAGCTCACAGAGACGGACAAGCTGACTGGCACACTGTCCAAGATAGCACCAGTGGGAACCACCACAATTCATGAAATGGCTTGGTTTGGCCAAAGTAAAACATTAAAAGTGATTTTGAAACAAATATCAATTTTCTAATAATAAAATTGTTTTTTTTTGAGAGAGGATTTTACCAGGAAGGATACATTGAGATTTCTCTCGTTTTCAAGTATGTCCTGGGTGGTGAGTATGTACCGTTAGATGTCTTGCCCAAGGACACTTACTGGAGAGGTTGCTCGCTGGGATCGAACCCATGACTTAACAGGCTCTCTCCACGCAGAGCAGTGATGTTACCTCTACTCCACCCAGCCGGTAGAGTTTTGACCCATACAGTGGCAGAGAGTTCCCTCTGCTGTCCAAAACGTGCTACTACATACATAATAATAAAGCTGTTTAACCCCTTGCCATCGGGTGGGTTGTCCCACTGGCTGGCTGCTGTAGAGGACCCCTCCTCTGGCCTGCCTACACAGCTGAGGTGCGTTGCACGTCATTTGTTGCAGATGGACTGCAAGAGCTCAAGCTGTTCTGCGGCAGCCAATGGTACACGCTGCTCGCCAACTGGTGAGCAGGAGCACAGAGGCCAACTGAAGCCAGTGGAGCACGCTATGCCGCCCCGCGGCTTCAAGGTCCACCCACCGCGGGGATGGCATAGTATGCCCTGCATCTGTAGCATGTTAAGGTGGCTTAATCATATTAAGACCATGATACAGAATTACTCAGACACTAGTAAAAGCTTTCCTTGGTAATATCTTTGCTTTCCTAGGGCCTTCTTTTCTAGCTTTACAGTCAACATGTCTAATTATCATTTATGGTACATGTCAGGGGACTTAAAATTCCAAGACTTTGACTTTTCACCACTTTGGACATGTTTTCTGGGGTGCTGAAGCTGTTTCAACAGCTTGGAGATCTGATTTTAACAAAGAAAATAGAAACTTTAGAAATAGAGTTGGATGCACAAATAAAGGAAAAATAAATTTATATTATTTTAATATTTTAACTTTAAAATAAATGTTATTGGCATAAAAAGTTCTAGATATTGGGGGATGTAGTACCTTGCACAATTGTTTAAATGGGGTCTCCCTTACAAGCATACAGGCAGAAATGGACAGGCAGAAATACAGTAATTGTGATTATGAGACACGAAAAAATGCTCTTCCTCAGTTCTGATCACAAACTAGCTAGAACGTAGCACTATAGCTTGTTGAGGTTTTCTTTTTAACCTTTATTTTTTTATAATAAGTGAAGGGCATAATTTAAGCAGGACGAGGTAACAGGAGGTGTAAATGAGACAGGGAAAATATCAATCCTGCTTAAAATGGTATGTGAATGTGGTTTCGGTGGCCAAAATTGGATGGGTCTTTTGAGTGCAAAAAGACATATACATATTTTTGATAACAAAGGGATTAATGGGCACGACAATCTTTTTGAGTATGAAGCCTGAATCTCTTTGAAAGTACTATTGAAGTACTAGAATACGATGTATAACACACAGTATATTTTAATAAACAATATATTCACAAAAATCGCAATATGCAATGGGGCTAAAGTTTGAGCCTCAGAAGTACATAGAAACAGGATATAGTATTATACATCTCCTACATGATATACTATGGGGTTTTCAAGACCTGTGAGGCTGTTAAACACCAGCTCATGGGCTATGTGATTTATTATCCATATTACAATGTAAAATGATAACTTTAATAAAAACAGGCACATTCAAAGGCACTATGAAGTGACTCTATAAAGCTAAAATAATCATCTCGTATTGTGCAAATGTTATTTTCTTGCTCGTAACAAAAACATAAAACACAGGCACCGAAAGCACAGGTCTATAAATGCAGCAAATAGATGGATATAGCTATGCTGTTTATAATCAAAAAAAATGTCATGGCATAAGTAATAAAATAGGTACCTTGCATTTGCTTCAGGGGCAGACAAAAAGCAGATTGTTTACTGATAGAATGGCGAAGAATAGATGCACTTAGTCGATGCATAGTCTGTTCTTGATCTGAAAATATATAAACAGAAAAGATAGAAATATTCTTATACTTCAATGTCAAATTCAAGGAAATAAATTCGCTGACGGTTGAAATGTGATCAAAGGCCCTTCCTAATGAAAGTACTTCACGGATGAATGTTCTTCAAAGTACACTCTCAAATAGGAGGTGACAGCATCGCTCTTTCTTTCTTTTTCTCTTTGCATTTTTAATCACTTTACTCGTCACACAAAAAAACCCCAAGGTTTCAACCTGGAAATCAAACTTAATAGTATTGTTTACCACTGACCCAAGCGTAATGAAAAAGGGTAAAAAAAAGAAAACTGAATGAAAATTGTAAAAATGGAAAGTAATTCCTTTATGAGGTTTTAGTCATTTCATTATATTCTTTTCTTAATGTTAAATCATCTCAAAGAATTTTGTCATCAATTAATAGTCACATCTAATAGACTAGATATATTATTAAAGTAGCTGCAGCAAGTCTATGATGCCGTACGATATAAACGTTGTTCCTTATCTGGTGCACCTGTTCAATCCATCATTCTTCCATGAGACTCTTGATATGAAAATAAATTTCGGTGCCACAAACAAGATGTCTGCCAACTGAAATCAGCAGTTTAAAGATTATTTCTTGTGAGGATATGTGATTAAAGGAAGCAGGGAGACATACAGAAAATGGGTGCAAATGAGACTGGAAGAAGGGTAGAAAAGAGAATGGATACGGGACACATTGGCAATATGAGTGAATGTTGCAATAGATCAGTGGTTCCCAACGCTGGTCCTCAAGTACTGCTAACAGACCAGATGTTAAGGATTATCTAGGGGAAATGCAAACTGAATACTGAAATCACTGTACAACAGATGATATCACCTGTGCTGTTCTTCAGATATCTGGCAAACCTGACCTGTTAGGGGGACTTGAGGAGGACCAGGGTTGGGAATCACTGCAGTAGAACATAGGGTGACAAGAGACCAGAATCGATAGTTTAAATGATTACATTGGAATTGAGGGATGCACTCAACTTCATTTGTATCTGGTGTGAAAAAGTCTTATATTATTTATGATGAGTAGAAGAAGCGGAATCATTAGCAGAAGCGGAATCAGTTAGCACCAGTTCCAAGCTGTGGATAACCATTGAGTTAACCACAGCAGGGCATAATTAACGTTAGGAGTTAGTAATCCTAATGCTAATTATCTCTTTGCACTACCGATGTTAAGCATAGGGAGCGCAAACTACAGTAAGCTTGCGCGAAAAGTGCAATCTCTGATGCGCTAACAGTTTTTTTAATCCGTTCGCATTCGGAATGTAATATGAGCGGCCCGCGCTAAGGCCACTTAACCGAACGTTACCGCTCACACAGCTGAGCACTAACGTTAGCGTTAAGAATGTAATATTGCCCACTGTGGCTGACCTTCCTAATTTAGACGTACCTGATAATAGAAATCTTTTTAGTGTTCCTTTTCTTTCCATGACACTTGAAATGCTGTTATGAGAATAATGTTTATATTTATTGAGTTGCACTACTGCTACTCTGAATTATTACATTGTGAAGGCACACATTCATTTGTTTATTGTAGAATAGAGAGTAGAATGATGCAGAACCACTGTGGGACATACATGTGCACCATAATGCAATAACAAGATGCAGTTAAGTTGTACAGTATTAGGGATGAGCTGTTCGGTTCGATGTGTTCGGAGTTCGATTCGAACATCGCCAGTTCGTATGCTCGCTAACTTCGAACATTTCCGCATATTCGCAGCATGTTCGCCCACAATGCACCACAATGGACCACAATGCACTTTTCCACTGGCCTGAAGCTTGTAATTGGCTACAGCCTGCACCTGACCACAGTTTAGGTGCAAGACAGGTGCAAGACTATGCCAATCACTGCTCAGAGTCCTGATTGGGCAAATTTTGCCCAATCATGGGCTCACAGAGCTAAGTCCCGCAGCACACTATATACGGCGTCCCTTGCAGCCCCAGCACGTGTTTTTTGAGAGGAGATTGTTAATGTGTGTTCTCACTGCCAGGCTGCCAGCAGCTATTGGGGGGGGGGGTATCATTTCTTCAAAATGTCTGGGAATTGTTCTAATCTTTTTGTTCTCATTGCCACCAGCAATTTTGGGGGTCAGTCATTTATACAAAATATCTGGGAATTGTTGTAATCTTTGTGTTATCACTGCCACCAGCAATTGTGGGGGTCTCATTTCTACAAAATATCTGGGAATTGTTCTAATCTTTGTGTTCTCACTGCCACCAACTATTTTGGGGGTCAGTCATTTATACAAAATATCTGGGTTACGGTGTGAAGGCACTTGCTGCCACCAAAGGTACAATATTTGGCTGCACTGACACTGACGCCTATATTACCAGATTCATATCATTTTAATTTTTTGGACCGCAGGGTCCAACCCTGCACTCTTCCACAATACCACAGAGGGGCTACGGTGTGACGGCACTGTTGCCGACACTAAAGGCCCACATTTAAAGCACCTATTGTTACTTTCATCCAAAGCCTGCATAAGTTTCACCATAATTTAGCCAAAAAATCACTAAACTTGTTCTGCATGTCCTAAAATGTCTCCTTTTTTAATATAGACTGCCACCCCAAGCAGTTGTTTATGAATAGATTAAAGGAAAACCGTTTACCGTCATTTGAAACGTCATTATTTTGTTTTTAAATGTTTCTATACATCCTACAGATCCACCACTTCACGGGCAGGTTATGGGGACCTCCTAGGCACGATATTTGAAGGAATTTTTCGTTTTTATTTTTAACCCTTATTTCATGGAAAACTCACTGTTCCTTTAAAAACTTTTTATTTTTACATTTTGTCCTTGTTTCCTGTCCCCCAGGGCACTACCCGGACCCCCATACACCTTTTATGGCAAATATCTTGCATATATGCCCTCTTGCAGGGCACTCTAAAAATCGAACTTTTGAGTCCCATTGATTGCATTTAGTTCGGTTCGTGTTCACGTTCAAACTCGAACTTTTGAAATTGTTCGAGTTCGAATGCGAACCAAACACGGGGGTGTTCGGCTCATCCCTATACAGTATGTGTAAAGGTTTAATAATCAAATATTTGATGTCTTTAATGGAGATTATTATTTAGAAGAAGATTTAAATGAGTGTTATCAGTGTTTTGTCACCAAGACAATTTAAAACTGGAGCATGAATAAAAGAAAACTGTAGGAAATAAACACATTATCTATATGCATTACTTTATGCTCCAAGTCCAAAGTATTTCAACTCAATTCATTTTTTTGTCTTCTAGGCTTGAGTTATAGGGGCTCTATTCTTTATGAACTCTATATGCTGTCTTGGCAGCTTTGATATAAAAGAAATCTCTGCAAATGAAAGCTTTTTAACACAAGCCCTAGGACTTCCCGCTGGACAAATTAGTTCAGGGTAGTTTGCCACATTTCCTTGCCGGGAGCGAGAAAGAAATTTAATTTAATTAAACTCCTTGGGTGAAAAGTTCATGCTTTGGCATAACCCCATTACTTTCTCCAGCAAAGCTAGAAGAAGAAAAAAAAATAACAGCTGTATAAAGGAGGAATCATGAGTATAAATAAATCGATAAGGATTTTGTTGCATGATACTGGATTGTCAGCCATATTCCTGAGAAAATATGTTGTTTGCAAGCAGAGTATAGGAAATAGGTTAAATTGAACTTTTTAAAAAAGCAATAACAGCATTTAATTAAGCAAAGTTTGAGATACATAATCAGCTGTCAGTTTAATCGACAATGGTTATATATCTGCATAAGAACACAAATCAACATCAGGTAGAAACTTTACAAGATAAACTATTGTACATTTGCAGGCCAATATGAAGAGCAGCACTCATAAGAAGTTGGTAGATTAACAGTATGACGTTGATGTTGTCCAACAATCCCTAAATGGGTACTGCCAACATGAGCAGTAGTTGAGTGAACAGCGTCTGATCTTGGCCAGAGAGTGACCAAAGGGCACATCATACCAAAAAGGGGTGAGGGAAATGGACAAAATGGGGCATATGGGGAAAAGGGGGAGGGAAATAAGATAAAAAAAGGGGGAGGAAGGGGGTGAGAAAGGGACATGTGGGATAAGGAAAAAAAAAGGACGAGCGAATGAAAGTAGGAAAAAGAAAGGGAGAGAAAAGAAGGTCATAAGTAGGGATGAGCCGTTCGGTTCGGAGTTTGTTTCGAACATCGCCTGTTCGCATGTTCGTGAACTACGAACATTTCCGCGTGTTGGCCGCATGTTCGCCCACAATGGACCACAATGCACTTTTCCACTGGCCTGAAGCTTGTAATTGGCTACAGCCTTGCACCTGACCACAGGTCAGGTGCAAGACAGGTTCAAGACTATGCCAATCACGGCTCAGAGTCCTGATTGGGCAAATTTTGCCCAATCATGGGCTCACAGAGCTAAGTCCCGCAGCACACTATATAAGGCTTCACACAGAGCTTCAGCACGTGTTTGAGAGGAGATATGAGAGAAGATTGTTCTTGCGTTAGTGTGTGTTCTCACTGCCAGTCTGCCACCAGCTACTAGGGGGGTCAGTAATTTCTACAAAATATTTGGGAATTGAGGTAATCTGTGTCTTGTCACTGCCACCCAGAATTTTGGGGGGTCAGTAATTTCTACAAAATATTTGAGAATTGAGGTAATCTGTGTCTTGTCACTGCCACCCTGAATTTTGGGGGTCAGTAATTTCTACAAAGTATTTGGGAATTGAGGTAATAGTTACATAGGCTGCAAAAAGACATGCGTCCATTGGGTTCAGCCTCTCCCACATCACCTACTGCTGTTGATCCAAAAGAAGGGAAAAAAACCCAGTCTGAAATGCTTGCCAATATGCAACATACTGGGAAAAAATTCCTTCTTGACCCCAGAATGGCAGTCAGATTTCTCCTTGGATCAAGAAGCTTTTACCCACATATTAAATATTATAACCCTTAATATTTTGTGTCTGCGGGAAGACAAAATATTTGGGAATTGAGGTAATCTGTGTCTTGTCACTGCCACTAGGGATGAGCCAAACACCCCCGAGTTCGGTTCGCCATCGAACTCGAACTTTTCAAATGTTCAGATTCGAACTCGAACTCAATGCAAGTCAATGGGACCCGAACGTTCGATTTTTAGAGTGCCCTCCAAGAGGACATATATGCTAGATATTTGCCATAAAAGGTGTATGGGGGTCTGGGTAGTGCCCTGGGGGACAGGAAACAAGGACAAAAAGTTTAAAAAAAAACATTTTTAAAGGGACAGTGAGTTTTCCATGAAAAACAAAAAGCTCGACAGGGCTAGGACACTGACAAACAAAATTTTATTATTATTGAACACTACAACAAATTAGTCCGATAAAAAAACATAAAGGTGAAATCGTTGACCTGCTCATGGTAATTATTAATCAAGTCAATACCCGATGAATTATAGAGCGCGAAATAAGGAGTAAAATAAAATTGGCACTCCCTATTATTATTATTATTCTTTATTTATAAAGCGCCAGCATATTCCGCAGATAAACCTAAATCCTATAGATAAACTGCCCAACGTTAGGTGTATGATAAACCTATTGATTAGGTACGTGGTAGCCTGCTAGTAAAACAACTGTTGTAGCAGGTATCTACAAGGGTCGTCTAGACCTCAAAGGTAAATGCCGCCTGTTAAGCAGCGGTCAGTGATGTGAAGCAGGAAAAAAAATCAGGTGTATGGCATATCAATTCACCAATCCAGTATTGGTACGATGGAGCATAGATCGAGACTCAAAAACAGCGGGCATGGCCAGGGTTGTAATTAGTTTAGCGCTCCTTAGGAAAGTAACCTCTAATTCAGAGAGACGTTTATAAACACAAACCAATTAAACTGAGTAACAAGCTCAGTGTATCGGAAATACATGGAAACCACTAGCCACAAAAAACACAACACACTTGTCAGGTTAACATAGAAAATCTACAAAAATCAACACAATGTGTCTATAAGAATCGAGACTGGTAATGCTTTGAAGGCAAAAAAATGTGGCAACATGCTCGTTATTAGAGGAAGATAACAGTTTTCCATGAAATAAGGGTTAAAAAGAAAAAAGAAAAATTCCTTCAAATATCGTGCCTAGGAGGTCCCCATAACCTGCCCGTGAAGTGGCGGATTTCTAGGATGTATAGAAATATGTAAAAACCAAAAAATGACATTTCAAATGACGGTAAAGAGTTTTCCTTTAATCTATCCATAAACAACTGCTTGGGGCAGCAGTCTGTATGAAAAGAGGAGACATTTTTGGACACGCAGAAAAAGTTTAGTGATTTTCTTGGCTAAATTATTGTGAAACTTATGCAGGCTTTGGATGAAAGTAACAATAGGTGCTTTAAAATTGGGCCTTTAGTGCTGGCAACAGTGCCGTCACACAGTAACCCCTCTGAGGATATGAATCTGATACAGGCGTCAGTGGCAGTGCACCCAAATATTGTGCCTTTGGTGCCAGGCCAGCAAGTGCCATCATACAGTAACACCTCTGTAGTATTGAGGAAGAGTACAGGGGTGGACCTTGCGGTCCTATATTAAAAAGATATGCATCTGGTAAACGCGTCAGTGCACCCAAATATTGTGCTTTTGGTGCCAGACTGCCAGGCCAGCAAGTACCATCATACAGTAACCCCTCTGTAGTATTGTGGAAGAATGCAGGGGTGGACCTTGCGGTCCTATATTAAAAAGATATGCATCTGGTAAATGCGTCAGTGCACCCAGATATTGTGCATTTCATGGCAGCAAGAACATTCACACCGTAACCCTTTTGTGGTATTGTGGAAGAGTGCAGGGTTGGACCCTGCGGTTCAAAAAATTAAAATGATATAAATCTGGCACAGGCGTCAGTGCAGCCAAATATTTTGCCTTTCATGGCAGCAAGTGCATTCACACCGTAACCCTTTTGTGGTATTGTGGAAGAGTTCAGTGCTGGAGGTTTTGTGAATGCAGAAGACATCCCCGATCTATTCCGTTACGTCAGCATCAGGGGATTGATAACTGCTGATCCAGGACTGATTCATTTTTATAAATGTCAGCCGGTATACAGAGTCGGTGGACAGACGCACTCTTTTGTCTGTGACAAAACCTCCAGCGGCACTAAACGTCCTTTCAGAAAGCATGCTAGATGAAGGGCAACCTAGTAGCTGCATAGCATATTGGCTAAGTTCTGGCCAGTGATCCAATCTCAACACCCAGTAAGCCATTGGATCATCTGCTGGAAAGGTATCCAGGTCTGCCCTTGCCCCTAGGTAGTCCTGCACCATATGGTGAAGACGCTGGCAATGGGTGCCTACATTTGACGTCGTGGACTAAAAAAAATTAAAAATACATCAGGCAAGCGGCCCTGGCCTTCACCACTATTCCTCTGATCATCCATAGCCTCAGAAGCACCTCTGTCATCACTTTGTAACCTACCAGTGCCTGGAAAGGTGTTACACAAGTGTCGCTTTAGAGCATCCTCAAGATTTTTCATTCTGTGCTCCCTCTGTGCGGGCAGGATGAGCTCTGCAACTTTACCCTTGTATCGTGGATCAAGAAGGGTTGCCAACCAGTAATGATCCCTCTCCTTGATAGCACGAATCCTGGGGTCCTTTAGCAGGCTTTGCAGGATAAGGGAGCCCATGCAGCATAGGTTGGAGGTGGCATTAGCTTCCGAGTCTTCCTGGTCAATGAGGATGACTGTATCGTGCACTTCCTCCTCCCAGCCACGCACAAGCCCTTGTGTTTCTGGGCACACAAAACCCTCACTTGAGGAATCCCCACCTTCAATGCCCCACTACTTAAATATTCCTCCACCTTCTCCTCCTGTCTGATCTGAGTAGGACCCGCTGGAATGCTGTTTGCGGAAAGACAGGGTCCTTGAGAGCTAGGGAAGGCCTCCTCTTCCTCCTGCTGCTCTGCCTCTAGAGCCACATCTATAATTCCCCGCAGAGTGTGCTCCAGCAGGAACACTAAAGGAATTGTGTCACTGATGCATGCACTGTCCCTGCTCACCATCCTCGTTGCCTCCTCAAATGGTGACAGTACAGTGCATGCATTATTGATCATCAGCCACTGCGGGGGGGGGAAACAAGTTGACCTGAACCTGTCCTTCTGCCATACTCACACAGGTAATCGTTGATGGCCCTCTGCTGCTCGTGCAGATGCTGCAGCATTGCTAATGTCGAGTTCCACCTGGTGGGCATGTCACAGATCAAACGGTTTGTGGGAAGGTGGAATTCTCTTTGAATTTCTGCCAGGCGAACGCTTGCTGGGAATGACAGTCTGAAGTGGCTGTAGACTTTTCTGGCCTGGCTGAGAAGCTCTGCCAGCCCTGGGTACTTGGTTAGGAAATGATGTACCACTAGATTTAGGACGTGTGCTAGGCATGGTACATGCGACAATTTACCCTTGCGTAGGGCGGAGAGAAGGTTGCTGCCATTATCACAGACGATCATTCCCAGCTGAAGCTGGCATGGTGATAACCATCTCTGCACCAGCCCCTGCAGAGCTGACAGAATTTCTGGCCCGGTGTGGCTCCTGTCCCCTAAACAAACCAGCTCAAGCACAGTATGGTAGCTTATTGCTTGAGCCATTGCGTAGCCCCTGTCAGGCGTCGGTTTAACTGCCACTTCGCCAGAGACACAGAAGGAGGAGGAGGAGGAAGAAGAGGGAGAGGTGGTGGTGGTGGAGCAGACAGACCTCATACAAGCAGCTTTCTGGAGACGTGATGGATGAACAAGCTCCAGCACAGAGCCCCTTTTTGGATCCCTCCCAGCTGTAATCAGAGTTACCCAGTGTGCCGTGAAGAAAATGTAACGACCCTGTCCATGCTTGCTGGACCACATGTCTAAAGTCACATGCACCTTGCTGCTGACTGCCTTTCCCAATGACTGGATAACATTGTCTTCTACGTGCTGGTATAGTGCTGGAATGGCCTTCCGTGAAAAGTAATGCCATTTTGGAACCTGCCACTGTGGTACAGCACATTCAGCAAATTCACAGAAGGGAGCAGAGTCCACCAGCTGGAAAGGCAGCAGCTGCAATGTGAGTAATTTTGCTAAGCTGACATTTAGAAGCTGTGCTTGGGGATGGTTGGGAATATATTTTTTCTTACGCTGCAGCAGCTGGGGCAACGTAATCTGACTGCGTAAATCTTCAGCTGATGGGATGCTGTCACATTGTGAGGAAGGACCTGGTACATCCATTACTGTAGCATCATCCCTGTCAGTGGAGGTTGTAGCAGGCAATGACATGGCAGGACATACAGTGGGGTAGAGACAGATGAGGAGGAGGAGGACCTATGCAAAGTTTTGCGCCAACGGGATGTGTGGCAGGAGGTCATATGTCGCCTCAAGCACGTGGTACCCAAGTGTCCGGTGTCTTTCCCACGCTTGAGCCTCATCTGACATAGATTATAAATAGCAACGGTGGGGTCTGCTGCACATTTCTCCCTGTGCTTCCCTATTTAAAGGGACAATCTCCCATGATGCATTGCTGCTGCATTAACATTGCCTTCCACTGCCAAGCTGTGTCCCTCTCAAGATCCTGTGTATCCAGCTAGCAGATTTACATTGTATCCAGTGCCAAGTGTATCCTCTGTCTCCAGTGCCAAGTGTATCCCGTGTCTCCAGTGCCAAGTGTATCCCGTGTCTCCAGTGCCAAGTAATACCCTGTGTCTACATTGCCAAGTGTCTACATTGCCAAGTGTCTACATTGCCAAGTGTCTACATTGCCAAGTGTATCCTGTGTCTACATTGCCAAGTGTATCCTGTGTCTACATTGCCAAGTGTATCCTGTGTCTTGTCGGATATAATCTCTGCACGTGAATACAACACGTTATATATTGGATTTATCAGCCAAGCCTCCAATATGTCTATATTGGACTTACTGGACCTATCTCGGCAGTTGCCTCCAATATATCAGGGATTATTATTTCATAAGAAATCCATACGAGACACAAATATCAATCGTTTATATTTCTTAGAAATTCTCCTGAATTCTTTTAATTGTCTGTGTTTTGCTTTGAAAAATCCAATAATCAATAATCGGATAAAAATATATATATATTTATTACGTATACAAAAAAAATTCAAATCTCATATCATAAACAAAATTTATAAACCACAATCCATCAGCATATAAAAACTAGCTTCACAATATATGTATCTCCGGTTAGTAACTGCATATATGATTAATATCATTTACCTTATCAGTTAGTAACTAATACACAAATGGTTAATAAACATTTCTGCTTAATACAACATGCATTTCCCAGCAAACAATGTTTAACCAGCCAGCTCTTATAGATATATATATATCTATATGCTACATGGATCAACAAAAGATGAGCTAATTTAATAATAAGTAATAAAAACTTATTTAGTGAATCCTCCCCTAATATCGAGAATTAAACTTCTAATCTTTTGCTTTTTATTTTTTAGTTATATAATTCCTTGCTCATTAATTTTAATCACAGTAATTTCCAAATTCAATATATATATTGGTATCAATCTTACAACATTTCTTTTAGGAATAAATCCTTATATCCACTTCTTCATATTTCTATCTGCAGAATAGAAAATACTTAGAATTTGGATCTAACCGTATCTGAGAAGTCTCAGTCTACGTTGCAAGAATATCTACAAACATATATATTTACATTAATTCCTTAATTTCATACATTACCTGTCCAATTTGGATGTTGATAAGTCTGCCTTGAAATTCCTGATATAATATTTTTGGAATGTGTGAAGATTATCGATATCAGATAATCAATGCATGTGAGTTGGAGATTTGGTGAGAGTCAGAGATTTGGTGAGAATCTTGATTGCCTCATATCTTGGGATCTGCCTGCATCGTGGTGTGAGTCTGAGTGTTGGAATCTTGGACTCTCAGAGGGTCATGTGTACTGCATTGCAGTGTGAGTCTGAATGCTGGAATCTCCGACTGACTTGCAACTAACATTGCCGCTTATTATAGCCAATTTGACGTCACTGGAAATATTATTGATATATCAATTATAATATTTACTATCCTCTAGAGGGCAGTATTGCACTTCTTAATTAATTCCACCATTTCTTTTTAATATTCTTATCTCGGGTCAAAAGATCAATCTACACAAAGACCTTCTCTTCTCCCAGTGTATAGACACTGTCTCTACCTAATTTATATCCCTACTCCCTTTTGAAATTACTTACTATCAGCTAAATTCTTTTCTGGTTAACTCAACAGAATCTATTCTTTAGTAATTTTTATTATTTACCAATTATATACTTTCTACAATATTTATTGGAGTATATATTTCCTACTGTAAATATAATAAAATATACCTTGATTATAAACATATATTTTGTGAATATAAATCTATATTAGAGATATTAACTCTTATTCCTATACCCAAAAGACAAAATATCTTTTGTTTTAAAAACTTAAGACAGACCAATAAATTTAATTATGACACGTCTTAGCACTTAACTCTAGCCTTATCACACAAAAACATTCTAGGTTCCTTCATGTCTGGCACTTCTTAAAAAAAATATAAAAGACTTCACCCAGGAATGAACTCTGTAAAAAAAATCTCGTTCATTTCTAAACTTAGAGGAAATTGAAAAGAAAAAAAACTGTCTTTAAAAACAAAATGGCTACAGGCATCCATTTTAAATTTTCCCTTGTGTAATATACCCGACAGTCTACATTGCCAAGTGTATCCTGTGTCTACATTGCCAAGTGTATCCTGTGTCTACATTGCCAAGTGTATCCTGTGTCTACATTGCCAAGTGTCTGCACTGCCAAGTGTCTACTGTGTTTACATTGCCAAGTGACTGCACTGCAAAGTGTATCCTGTGCCTTCATTGTCAAGTGTATCCAGCACCAATAAACCCCTCTTGTACCGTGGAACCTGTCTGTGTGTCTCTTTATCACTGCATCCTGGGCTCATCTCCTACTCTACCAATCCTGATTCCTGACAGAATGCAGCAGCCATTAACCTATGAGCCGGCAGTGATAAAAAGGGGGTTTATCCAAACATCATTCCGTGAACTGGTTCATCACCTGCTTGGCCTAATGAACAAGTTGCTGAAGAGGCTATGGGACCTACCCCCTAAGGTATGCGTTTCCAACCTTAAGAAAAACCATGGCCCTCTCTCACTAGAGGAGCAAAGCAGAAGGTGGCAAATGAATCTCTGTTTTTACTGCGGAGCAATATGGCACCGAGTCGCCCAATGCCCGGAAAAACCCATGTACTATGAGCACAACAACCCTCTAAAGACTGTTCTGCCTGAATATCCCTGCTTTCCAGTGTTACAAGGAGGAACATTTGTCTCTGTGGCTAAACCAGCTGATCTCACCAATACCCAGCATCTACCAAAGACCTCTCTGGTTAATTCTGGAACTATGGAGGTTAACCCTTGCCTGGCTGATATGGAGAAAGATCAAGTCCAAGATCCAATAACCCCATACACCATTGCCAGGAATGCCATATATGGTGACCATTGGTGACCATCCAGCTTCCTCAAGGTCCTGTGGGCCCCTGTGTTGCTCCCTCCATGGTTACTGAGGAGGTTGAGCCTGAAGCCCACGCCGAAAGGGCCTGCTTCTGAGGTGTCAGCTGAAGAATCCAAGTGTGCATCCCCGCAGCTTGAAGAATCCAAGTGTGCATCCCCGCAGCTTGAAGAATCCAAGTGTGCATCCCCGCAGCTTGAAGAATCCAAGTGTGCGCTCTTCCCTTCCAATGTTTAAAGGCAAAGAACCCTTGTCTGCAGAGGAACGCCTAAAGAGGAAAACCTTACAATTGTTACTACTGTGGTGCTGGCTCGCATTATACCTCAAATTGTAAAGTGCGTACACCCAAGCAAGCCACTAATTCAGGCAAAGACTCTGGTGTTAACTCTTTCACTGCCTCTCTTCGTCCTGCTTCTCCAGCACCCTCTGAGGTTTTTAAAAGTGATTTTTGCTGCAAAACAAATCCAAGCTGCTGTTATTGCCAAGCTGCTGTCAAATCAAGCCAAACTATTCCCAAGCCAAGGTACAGTTGCTGCCATGTTGAACCAAGCGCCGGACGCTGCCATACCTATTCAACCAAAGTGCGCTTCCCAGCCGGAGCGCCCGGAACCCAAGTGCGCTTCCCAGCCTGAGCGCCCAGAACCCAAGTGCGCTTCCCAGCCGGAGCGCCCAGAACCCAAGTGCGCTTCCCCTGCCGGAGCGCCCAGAACCCAGGTGCGCTTCCCCTGCCGGAGCGCCCAGAACCCAAGTGCGCTTCCCAGCCGGAGCACCCAGAACCCAAGTGCGCTTCCCAGCCGGAGCGCCCAGAACCCAAGTGCGCTTCCCAGCCGGAGCGCCCAGAACCCAAGTGCGCTTCTCAGCCGGAGCGCCCAGAACCCAAGTGCGCTTCCCAGCCGGAGCGCAAAGAACCCAAGTGCGCTTCCAGCCGGAGCGCCCAAAACCCGAGTGCGCTTCCCAGCCGGAGCGCAAAGAACCCGAGTGCGCTTCCCAGCCGGAGCGCAAAGAACCCAAGTGCGCTTCCCAGCCGGAGCGCAAAGAACCCAAGTGCGCTTCCCAGCCGGAGCGCCCAGAACCCAAGTGCGCTTCCAAGCCGGAGCGCCCAGAACCCAAGTGCCTTCCCCAGCCGGAGCGCCCAGAACCCAAGTGCCTTCCCCAGCCGGAGCGCCCAGAACCAAGTGCGCTTCCCAGCCGGAGCGCCCAGAACCCAAGTGCGCTTCCAGCCGGAGCGCCCAGAACCCAAGTGCGCTTCCCAGCCGGAGCGCCCAGAACCAAGTGCGCTTCCAGCTGGAGCGCCCAGAACCCAAGTGCACTTCCCAGCCGGAGCGCCCAGAACTCAAGTGCGCTTCCCAGCCGGAGCGCCCAGAACCCAAGTGCGCTTCCCAGCCGGAGCGCCCAGAACCCAAGTGCGCTCCCAGCCGGAGCACCCAGAACCCAAGTGCGCTTCCCAGCCGGAGCGCAAAGAACCCAAGTGCGCTTCCAAGCCGGAGCGCCCAGAACCCGAGTGCGCTTCCCAGCCGGAGCGCAAAGAACCCAAGTGCGCTTCCCAGCCGGAGCGCCCAGAACCCAAGTGCGCTTCCAGCCGGAGCCCCAGAACCCAAGTGCGCTTCCCAGCCGGAGCGCCCAGAACCCAAGTGCGCTTCCCAGCCGGAGCGCCCAGAACCCAAGTGCGCTTCCCAGCCGGAGCGCAACAAACCCAAGTGCGCTTCCCAGCCGGAGCGCCCAGAACCCAAGTGCGCTTCCAGCCGGAGCGCCCAGAACCCAGTGCGCTCCCAGCCGAGCGCCCAGAACCCAAGTGCGCTTCCCAGCCGGAGCGCCCAGAACCCAAGTGCGCTTCCCAGCCGGAGCGCAACAAACCCAAGTGCGCTTCCCAGCCGGAGCGCCCAGAACCCAAGTGCACTTCCCAGCCGGAGTGCCCAGAACCCAAGTGCGCTTCCCAGCCGGAGCGCCCAGAACCCAAGTGCGCTTCCCAGCTGGAGCGCCCAGAACCCAAGTGCACTTCCCAGCCGGAGCGCCCAGAACCCAAGTGCGCTTCCCAGCCGGAGCGCCCAGAACCCAAGTGCGCTTCCCAGCCGGAGCGCCCAGAACCCAAGTGCGCTTCCCAGTCGGAGCGCAAAGAACCCAAGTGCCCTTCCCAGCCGGAGCGCAAAGAACCCAAGTGCGCTTCCAGCCGGAGCGCAAGAACCCAAGTGCCTTCCCCAGCCGGAGCGCCCAGAACCAAGTGCGCTTCCCAGCCGGAGTGCACAGAACCCAAGTGCGCTTCCCAGCCGGAGCACCCAGAACCAAGTGCGCTTCCCAGCCGGAGCGCAAAGAACCAAGTGCGCTTCCCAGCCGGAGCGCAAAGAACCCAAGTGCGCTTCCCAGCCGGAGCGCAAAGAACCCAAGTGCGCTTCCCAGCCGGAGCCCCAGAACCCAAGTGCGCTTCCCAGCCGGAGCGCCCAGAACCAAGTGCGCTTCCCAGCCGGAGCGCAAAGAACCCGAGTGCGCTACCCAGCCGGAGCGCCCAAAACCCGAGTGCGCTTCCCAGCCGGAGCGCAAAGAACCCGAGTGCGCTTCCCAGCCGGAGCGCAAAGAACCCAAGTGCGCTTCCCAGCCGGAGCGCAAAGAACCCAAGTGCGCTTCCCAGCCGGAGCGCCCAGAACCCAAGTGCGCTTCCAAGCCGGAGCGCCCAGAACCCAAGTGCGCTTCAAGCCGGAGCGCCCAGAACCCAAGTGCGCTTCCCAGCCGGAGCGCCCAGAACCAAGTGCGCTTCCCAGCCGGAGCGCCCAGAACCCAAGTGCGCTTCCAGCCGGAGCGCCCAGAACCCAAGTGCGCTCCCAGCCGGAGCGCCCAGAACCAAGTGCGCTTCCCAGCTGGAGCGCCCAGAACCAAGTGCACTTCCCAGCCGGAGCGCCCAGAACTCAAGTGCGCTTCCCAGCCGGAGCGCCCAGAACCCAAGTGCGCTTCCCAGCCGGAGTGCCCAGAACCCAAGTGCGCTTCTCAGCCGGAGCACCCAGAACCCAAGTGCGCTTCCAGCCGGAGCGCAAAGAACCCGAGTGCGCTACGCAGCCGGAGCGCCAGAACCGAAGTGCGCTTCCCAGCCGGAGCGCAAAGAACCCAAGTGCGCTTCCCAGCCGGAGCGCCCAGAACCCAAGTGCGCTTCCAGCCGGAGCGCCCAGAACCCAAGTGCGCTTCCCAGCCGGAGCGCCCAGAACCCAAGTGCGCTTCCCAGCCGGAGCGCCCAGAACCCAAGTGCGCTTCCCAGCCGGAGCGCAACAAACCCAAGTGCGCTTCCCAGCCGGAGCGCCCAGAACCCAAGTGCGCTTCCAGCCGGAGCGCCCAGAACCCAAGTGCGCTCCCAGCCGGAGCGCCCAAACCCAAGTGCGCTTCCCAGCCGGAGCGCCCAGAACCCAAGTGCGCTTCCAGCCGGAGCGCAACAAACCCAAGTGCGCTTCCAGCCGGAGCGCCCAGAACCCAAGTGCACTTCCCAGCCGGAGCGCCAGAACCCAAGTGCGCCTTCCCAGCCGGAGCCCCAGAACCCAAGTGCGCTTCCCAGCCGGAGCGCCCAGAACCCAAGTGCGCTTCCCAGCTGGAGCGCCCAGAACCAAGTGCACTTCCCAGCCGGAGCGCCCAGAACCAAGTGCGCTTCCCAGCTGGAGCGCCCAGAACCCAAGTGCGCTTCCCAGCCGGAGCGCCCAGAACCCAAGTGCGCTTCCCAGTCGGAGCGCAAAGAACCCAAGTGCCCTTCCCAGCCGGAGCGCAAAGAACCCAAGTGCGCTTCCCAGCCGGAGCGCAAAGAACCCAAGTGCGCTTCCCAGCCGGAGCGCCCAGAACCCAAGTGCGCTTCCCAGCCGGAGCGCCCAGAACCAAGTGCGCTTCCCAGCCGGAGCACCCAGAACCAAGTGCGCTTCCCAGCCGGAGCGCAAAGAACCAAGTGCGCTTCCCAGCCGGAGCGCAAAGAACCCAAGTGCGCTTCCCAGCCGGAGCGCAAAGAACCCAAGTGCGCTTCCCAGCCGGAGCGCCCAGAACCCAAGTGCGCTTCCCAGCCGGAGCGCCCAGAACCCAAGTGCGCTTCCCAGCCGGAGCGCAAAGAACCCAAGTGCACTTTCCAGCGGCCTGATGAATCCAAATCCGTGCCTGCTTTGCCGAAAGAAGTGGCGCGCATCAAACCCACTTCAATGCCAGCTTGTGAGGTCATAAGCAAGACACCAGAAATTTTGGTGCTTACCTCCACCGTTGTTGCCCTGGCAAGCCAGGTTGATTCCCTCTTTCAGATCCTGCAGAATCTACAGAAAAATCCTGCTTTCCTACTGAAACAACTGGCTAAAATAAGTGCCACTACAGAAATACCACCATCTGCTGCAGTTACACCACCTAACCTTGCTTCATCCTCAGAGACTGGTTTGGACTTTGTAGATTCCAATGGTGAACCACCGCTACAACCAGCACAGGGCAACCTAAGTGCTACCACCTTTATGCCAGCTGCCATCCCAGCTACTTACCTTTGTGGATCTGGCACCCCTAGAAGAATTACAGGAGTAAGTAAGATGGACTGTCCAATTCCCCACAGCCGCCAAATCAAGTTTCCCTCCTGCTCTCGGGCTCCTTGTCAGTCGCCTGTGGTGACCCCTCTCACTGACCCATATCTGGACTCTGTGCCCTCTGCTTGCATGTCACTGTACACAGTGACTGATGGCGAGCCACTCCCAGACCTTCGAGTTCAAACTTCAAAGTCCCTCCTGTGTTTACACCCAGACTGAGCCACGCATTGCAGCGGAGATCAAAGAACCATCCAGCCAAGAAATCCGGTGTACTGATGTACTTGGCACAGAATTGATTGAACCCTTGCCACTGGACTGTACTACCTCCAATGGAACCGTGGTGGGTCTTACCGTTACGGCAAAGTATCAGACCTCCTTAGCTGCCCGGTGTTCAGCCTTCGGTGGGGGGTATGGTCAGGTTACATGTCGCCGCCGTGGCAAGAAGCCTCCTAAGGTGATTATTCCAACCTGACAGCCCTTTGCCTATTTGCCTGAAGTACCTCAGTCAGCCACTGCAGCAGCCACAGGTGTCTCGATTGCCTCCCTGTGCTTCCCTATTTAAGGGACAATCTCCCATGATGTATTGCTGCTGCATTAACATTGCCTTCCACTGCCAAGCTGTGCCCCTCTCAAGATCCCGTGTCTCCAGTGCCAAGGTGTATCCCGTGTCTCCAGTGCCAAGGTGTATCCCGTGTCTCCAGTGCCAAGGTGTATCCCGTGTCTCCAGTACCAAGTATTACCCAGCACCAATAAACCCCTCTTGTACCGTGGAACCTGTCTGTGTGTCTCTTTATCACTGCATCCTGGGCTCATCTCCTCCTCTACCAATCCTAATCCCTGACACGCTGGAGGTTTTGTCACAGACAAAAGAGTGCGTCTGTCCACCGACTCTGTAGACCGGCTGACATTTATAAAAATGAATCAGTCCTGGATCAGCAGCTATCAATCCCCTGATGCTGACGTAACGGAATAGATCGGGGATGTCTTCTGCATTCACAAAACCTCCAGCACTGAACTCTTCCACAATACCACAAAAGGTTTACGGTGTGAAGGCACTTGCTGCCATGAAAGGCACAATATTTGGGTGCACTGACGCCTTTACCAGATTCATATCTTTTTAATATAGGACCGCATGGTCCACCCCTGCACTCTTCCACAATACCACAGAGGGGTTACGGTGTGACGGCACTATTGCCGACGCTAAAGGCACAATTTTAAAGCATCTATTGTTACTTTCATCCAAAGCCTGCATAAGTTTCACTATAATTTAGCCAAAAAAATCACTAAACTTTTTCTGCGCGTCCAAAAATGTCTTTTCATACAGGCTGCCGCCCCAAGCAGTTGTTCATGAATAGATTAAAGGAAAAGCATTTACCGTCATATGAAACGTCATTTTTTTGTTTTTAAATGTTTCTATACATCCTAGAAATCCGCCACTTCACGGGCAAGTTATGGGGACCGCCTAGGCACGATATTTGAAGGAATTCTTCATTTAATTTTTAATCCTTATTTCATGGAAAACTCACTGTCCCTTTAAAAACGTGTTTTTTTTAAAACTTTTTGTCCTTGTTTCCTGTCCCCTAGGGCACTACCCGGACCCCCATACACCTTTTATGGCAAATATCTAGCAAATATGCCCTCTTGGAGGGCACTCTAAAAATCAAACTTTGAGTCCCATTGATTTGTATTGAGTTCGTGTTCGAGTTCGAACTTTTGAAAAGTTTGAGTTCAAATGCGAACTGAACTCGGGTGTTCGGCTCATCCCTAGTCATACGTGCAAAGAAGGACTGTCAGATGAAGGACGGTGACTGGGAAGTTTCCTACCAAACAATCTGCCTCAACAGTCCCAGATCAGGGACTCCAATGAAGTGAAAAGTTACGGTGGCATGTAAAGATGGCGGCAAGCCTCAGAGGCGAGGTAAATGTACCAGTAGAACCATTTGTAAGAGTGGTCTTGATATCTCCCTTTCTTCATAGCCCCTAGGTCCTCTCTAGACTTGTTGTCTGGCAGTCTGTTGATCTAGCCACGAAGAGAAGGTGGACTCAAAGTCCAAAGGGTAGCAATTAAAGCCCTTGCAGTAAGAATCATCTGGACTGCCACCAATTTACGATATCTCTTTGTGGAGAAAGGGGAGTGTAGGAGGATATACATTTTGTGAGTAAACGATAAACTTGCATTTGTGACTTTCTGCATAACTTTGTGGATTTGTCTCCAAAATGGGGCAATAATTGGGCAAGACCACCACATATGCAAATATTCTCCAACTTTTATAGTGCAATGCCTATATTGAGGGGTTGGCTTAAAACCCGCTCTATGCAGCTGTGACAGTGTTCGTATGTTTTAAGTCAGATATCATTCGCAATTGAGACAACCATGATCTGTTCCAATCTTGTCTCATGGGAGGGAGTATCGTCCCCTGTCACTGAATTGAGCATTGCATACAGCAGGGAGATGTCATGCATCAGTAAATGTGTGGATCGATAGAGCCGGTCCATATAGGTCAGCGAGCGAGTAAGTCTAGGGGGCATTGGTAGGGAATGAAGGTATTGGGCAATATTGCGATACTTAAATGTGTCCAGGAGCACCGGTGGTGGGGAGGCAGGGTTAAATTGAATTTTCTAATGATTATAAAAATATAACATATTAACTCTGTTATTCATTTCCTGCAATCAACTGGTTCTATACAAAGCCAATAGACAACAGTTCTTTAAGGCATTATGGAGTTATAAGAAATTAAGTATTCCTTATGTAATTTGCCAGGGATGTCACAAGACGTCAAGGGTGTACCTAGAGTGCATCTGAGGAACTGGCACCCAAGCAAAATGTTTGACTACAAGCATGGGTTTATATAGGTATATTGGGGATCGCTAGTTGCCCCAAGAGCTAATCCAAAATGAGAAAAACCTACAGATATTGCTTTATCTAAAAGACAGGAAATACTATTCCAAGAAAACCAGGACAAAAACAAATATATATTACAATTCAATTACGTTTCCAAATTTCACTCATCAAGGAGCAATGTAATCTCCTCTTTATCTCTTTTCTAAAAGAATCAATGAAAAAGCAAGTTAAAGAAGTTGAACAGTTTGTACTGTTACAGAAAGAAAATGATTTTCTTGACAAATGCAAGTCTCTTTACTAAACCATGTTTTAGAAATGGCACCATAATCTATAAATCAATTAAATTAAATTTTAGATTTAATTCTGTATTGGTATAATTTACGACTACAAAGCATAGGCAAAGTTCTATATTATACCTTGTATTTACTACTACTACTATTATTAGCGATATTATGAAGTTATTATCATTTAAATATTGCCAACAGTTTCCATAGTGTGTTATAATAAAATATGGGGTATAGAAGTAACAAAATTACAAAAAAATATCACTAAATAAAAGACCATAGACAAGAGTTATAGCGGTCCCTTTACGGATGAGCTTACTGTATGGAGAGTTTTTGAGGAGAAAATGAGGAATAACAACTTCTGGGCTCTAACACCTCCTTCAAGCTAACACTAGCGTCAGCATTAGCGCTACCTTAAAGGAGGTTATAGCGCTGCGCCTACATCACCTTCGAATTGCTAACAGATTAAAAAAAAACATTAAGCTTGCTAATTTGTGATTTGTAGCAGGTTTACTGTACTTTGCGCTCCTTCTACCTAACATGGGGAGCGCAAAGTGCAAGCACAGATTAGCTAGCGTTAGGAATAGGATCACTTGGTCCGAACGCTAATTACTAAGAGCTGGTGCTACCTAAAAAAGTTACCACTAGCTCAGAGGTGTAGGACACAGATTCCGCTGCTGCAGAATCCATCACCTGCAGCTCAACCCCCCCACCTAAAAAAAAATCACATACTCGCCTCTCATCCCACAGCGACAACAGCAGCCTGATCCATCGCTACTGGCCACCGGGAGCGGAGGGAGACTCAGAGAAGAAAGTTTCACTTCAGGTGAATAGGGTCCCCATTATTTCTACTGCACAGGCTTGCTGCCTAGGTGTCCTTCTGAACTCTGAGCTCTTCTACAGTGCTCATATACAGTCACTAGACAAAAACTAAGAGAGAGACAATGAATTTAAAGGTGCACAGAAACCAAAGTAACTGGCTGACCAGGATTGTGACCTCCCTCTTTAGTAGATCAATTTAACTACTACCAAATTCAACATTATTGTAACGTTGGGGGCTTCCAGCCTCTCCAGTGTGCTTGAAGGCAGCATGTCTGATGCTGCTCGCTGACCAACACCCGGTTTAAATAGAGACAGGCAGGGAGGTGGCTGCATGAGGCGCGGCTTGAGAGGGGGGCGCGGTCTGGTCAAGGTCTTTAAAAACCCACAGTTCCTTCTCAGCAGTGCCAGATCGTGGTTATCCATACCTCAGCTCCCTGTACCTGAATTCTCTCGTGATTTAACCTGTTATTGACCTCTGCTTGTTTTCTGACCATTCTGCTTCCGTTGCCCTAGACTATTTTCCTTGTACTACGCTACTGCACTGATATCGACCCGGCTATTCCATTTGACTATTCTATTTTCTGTATTCCTGACTCTGGCTCGTCTGACTAACCCCGTATTGCTGACCTGGTTTTGTGTTACGACATTGTCTTTGCTTAACCCTTTCTGTCTAGCTAGTAAACTTATACCTGGCCAATTTTTAAGGACCAGACAGTTAGGGATTGCTCTACGGCTACTCTGTTTGTAGCTTTTTGGCTCTGTGGAGTGTTGGGCTTTAAGGGCTGCGTGGTGGGATCCGGGAACCGTGACAATTATATCTGCCAGATTCCCAGTAATACTAGCTTAACGAGGCCCCTTATGACCTTCGAAACTTTTAACAAATTAGATTTGCCCCTGGTGCATGGAGTCTCCACGCTCGGGCCCCTTCTTCAATTGGCCAGTCTGGAAGCACCCCTGTTTATGGACCGATAGGCACCTGTTCTATTTCCCTCTCCCAAGAGCAATGGACTAAAACTCTAACATTCACTCATTCTGGCACCCCAATCTTGGCAGTCAAGGAGATGTCCTTTAACCCCTTAATGACCACTGACGTACTATGTACGTCCTGCCCACGGGTCTCCCTTAGACCCAAGGACGTACATAGTACATCAGCGGGCTTCTGACTTCCCTCCCACCGATACTCACCTTCCTCGCCGGTTCCCACGATGTCTATGGCAAGCTTGAAGCTTGCCTTGGTGTTTCCTGGGGGCCGGCCGATCCAATGACATCATCACGCTGCGTAATTACGTCATCGGGCAGCGCCAGTGGTGAAAAATCAGGAAGGGGAGGGGGGCTCCTTTGGAGCCCTGTATCCCCAACCGTTTAAGGTACAGTGATGCAAGTTGCACCGCTGGTGTCACGTGGCGTGTGCGGTTCAGGTGAGAGCCCAGCAGGCGGCGACACAGAGGGGAGACCAGACAGGATATCAAGCACTGAATGAGTTTAATGAAACTTAAATAGGCCTTGGCAGCAGGCACTTGAAAGAATAAAAGGAATGCAATACTGGACAGCACAGGCAATGACAGGGTTAATGTCCATATGCAAGAGTTCAGCACACAGTATACACAGTCCAGGAAGTGGTCTTGGATGGAGAGTCAGGATAGTGGACTATGCAGTCCCAGACTGCAGACAGGGTCCACTAGGAATAAATCCAGATAGCTGACAGTGGTACCTTGAGATCAAAAGGTCAGAGACAGTGGTAAACACTTGTAATCCACAGGCAGGTTTCCATACACAGGGGATAGTGGGCTACACGGTTGGGAGTACCCACTTGAGCAGTGTCCTGGAGGGTTTTGACCACAGACTGTGGATAAAGCGCTGGATACACTGGATAAACTGGAGCAGGTTTGCATATGTCCAGATGACCTCAGTCATGGAGCACAATGCAGAACCACTGCTGGCTGGGTCTCTCTGCCTTTTATGGAGGTTTAATCATTGATGGACCTCAGCTGGAAGTCCAGGGCTAGAAAAGGAAGACCCAGGCTGGATCTCCATGAGCCTGGTCAAGGTGCTGAGCCTGGGCAAAACCTGGAATGGAATCCAAGAAAGAAGAGATCCAGGGCAAAGTTCTTAGATCCAGGTGTGCAAGACAGGTACAACAGCAGGCACCCAAGGGTGGACCGTGACAGCTGGAAAGGGGAGTCTCCCCTTTTCAGCGGTGTACAGCATTAACCGTTTCGCTGCCGGATCGCGATTTGGCACAAATTTGCTCCAAATCGCGATTCAAACTAGAGGGGGCTGACATCTTGGATGTCAGCCAAGCCTCCTGGTCACCCCTCACCCACTGACATCCTCACCATATGTGTGAGTACGTCAGTGGGCCAGTTAACCCCCTAGCTGCCATGTGGAGATAGGGGGATCCTTGGCAGCTAGAGCGTCATATTTGACATCATTAGAAAGGCCTGATCATGCCCTTTCCAATGATACCAAACATGACCAGGTTTTGTGTAATAATAAAATTTTAAAAAATAAATAAGTTTAAAAAAATATATATATATATATATAATTTTTTTGTCTGGGGGGGGTTTAGTTAAATAGTACCTAGGCTGTCATCTAGAAATATTTAGCACAAAACGGTCAGAATGAGCGAAGCGCACATAGGTGAACTGGCTCAGCAGTGAAGGGGTTAAAAGCAAAAACATGTAAAAATTGGGTATTTCTATTCTCGGGACAAAATTTTGAAACTATTTAGCTGGGGTCTTTTTTGACTTTTGTAGATTTTGGGGATTAAATTACGAAAAAGTGTGTTTTTACCATTTTTTCATCATATTTCATATTTGTTTATAGTAAATTATAGGATGGAAATAATGGTATCTTTAGAAAGTCCATTTAATGGCGGGAAAAATGGTGTATAATATGTGTGGGTTGAATAAACGAGTAAGAGGAAAATTTGACCTAAACTCTAACAGCGCAGAAACGTAAAAACAACAGCAGTCACTATAGGACAGATTTGTGTAAAACCGCCCGGTCACTAAGGGGTTAAATTACTCCCTTGTGGTATCTCTCCCCATATCTTTTCCACATTGGTGCAACGTCCACCTTGTCGTGCTGGAGAGAATGGTCCCAAACAGGCGCATAGCTTCACGTTTGGTGGTACTACCCAATCCTGGCACTTTATTGGCGCATGGTTCAGACCATCATACGGGACACCTGCGATTTTGAACTGCCTTTCACTCCTGCAACGTTTCTGCTCTTGCACCTGGACGCATCTTTAAGCTCCCTGGCGGTCTAATTTTTTAAAAAATGTCTAAAAGCGTCTCAATTTTTTTTTAAAGGAAACGTGTTTTTGTACAGTTAGCCTGTAATAATTAGGAATCACGAACTGAAATCCGTGCAATCGAGAGTTCTTACTGATAAAGAAATAGTAAATACACTGAGTCCGATAAAGTTTGAAACACGAAATAATAATTTATTATCCCAAAAATAATTATCCAAAATAATGCAAATAAATGATATTCAATAAAATAAAAAACAAAAAACACTGCAATCGGTCTGAAAACAAGAGTAAGAGGATGTATGGTCTATTTCTTATCCTGTAGTGCCACCCAGTGGCCGTTCATAAACATTGCACTTTGGATTACAGTATTTTATGAATGGTTTATAAATTTGCTGATGTTTCCCACCCCCCTGCACCATGTGACTCGCAGGGAGCCTTCCAGGAAGCAGCTCGCCACGATCACACTGCGGGGGACAGCGAGGGAGCCAGGAGGAGGTGAGTATGCATCCAGCCCGAGTGTGGCTCGGGGTTACGTTCGCGGTAGCGAAATTTAACCCCGAGTCACACTCGGGAATACCACCAGGGAGGTTAAATCACTAAAAAGATTTCTCCTCCTTCGCATTCAACTTTGTGCATGACTTCTTTTTTCAGCCCACTGGAAATCTATGGGGATTCCTTCCCATACAGAGTTGGTGGAATGGGTGGATTGGCTTCGCAACACTGAAGAAAGCACGGTGGTATCTGATTGGGATAGAAAACGTTTTACCCAAACATGGTTTTACTGGCTCCATTCTGTGGGAGGCCTACCGGCGTCCAGGGCTCCTCCTGACACCCCCTCCTAAACCATGAACATTCACATACCCTAGCTTTTTTATCGGTTGTGGGTGGGCAGACTCTGGATAGCGTCTTTTTCTCCCTGGGTTAAGGCCCCCCCTTTCCCCTCCATTTTTTTCCAAGGTATGGTATACAGTAGGTGTAGGTAAGTGTGAATGTTTTATGCTGTTTGTGTACTACCCATCCCCCTTTAAATACCCCCTTTTTCCCCCTCATTACTTTTCCTCTTCCCACTTCCCTTCCAATGCTTTCATTCTTACCTTTCTCTTCTTTCCATTCCTACAGCCTGACGCATATCTCATTCTAGTCGGGATGAGTAGTACCTGGTTCTCTATGCCAACCTTGTCAGAACTCACTTGTACTTCCTCATTGATTGCCTTTCATTGATTTGCTCCCTATCCCCTCTCCCCAGGCTGTCCGATGCAGGAATTATCCGGGTTCAGTGATATGACCTTTGATTATTATTATTTTTTGTACTGCATTGTCCATTGTAAACTGACAAAATGTGAATAAAAGAAAAGTAACCAAAGTAATTACGATCTTCCATGTTGATTTCCGTAACTATTTTCTCACTGGCCTTAAGAGTTCTCAGATTATTCCACAACAGTCTATAATAAATACTTCTGCCATACTAATCTAACTCACATCCCGTACCTATCACTCCTCACCCCATTGCCAGTCCCAACGCTGTCTGTTTCTTTTAGAATTAAATAAAAATGCTGATCCACACATATAAAGCTCTCCATAACCGTGCCCCTGCCTACATCTCTTCCCTTATTAGCAGATACAGTCAGGTCCAGAAATATTGGGACATAGACACAATTCTAACATCTTTGGCTCTATACACCCCCACAATGGAGTTGGAATGAAACAAACACAATGTGCTTTAACTGCAGATTGTCAACTTTAATTTGAGGGTATGTACATCCAACTCAGGTGAACGGTGTAGGACTTACAGCAGTTTGCAGATGTGCCTCCCACTTCTTAAGGGACCAAAGGTAATGGGACATTTGGCTTATCAACTGTTCTATGGCCAGGTGTGTGATATTCCCTCATTACCCCAATTACAATGTGCAGATAAAAGGCCCAGAGTTAATTTCAAGTGTGCTATTTGCATTTGGTATCTGTTGTTGTCAACTCTCAATATGAGATCCAAAGAGCTGTCACTATCAGTGAAGCAAGCCATCATTAGGCTGAAGAAACAAAACAAACCCATCAGAGAGATAGCAAGAACATTAGGCCTGGCCAAAACAACTGTTTGGAACATTTTCAAAAAGAAGCACCGATGAGCTCAGCAACACCAAAAGACCCGGGAGACCACGGAAAACAACTGTGGTGGATGACCAAAGAATTCTTTCCCTGATGAAGAAAACACCCTTCACAACAGTTGGCCAGATCAAGAACACTCTCCAGGAGGTAGGTCTATGTTTGTAAAAGTCAACAATCAAGAGAAGACTTCACCACAGTGAATAGAGAGGGTTCACCACAATATGTAAACCATTGGTGAGCCTCGAAAACAGGAAGGCCAGATTATAGTTTGCCAAACAACACCTTCACAGTTCTGGAACAAGATCCTATGGACAGATGAGACCAAGATCAACTTGTACCAGAGTGATGGGAAGAGAAGAGTATGGAGAAGGAAAGGAACTGCTCATGATCCTAAGCATACCACCTCATCAGTAGGGATGAGCCGAATGCCCCCGTATTCGGTTCTACTTCGAACTCGAACAATTTCAAAAATTTGAGTTCGAACACGATCCGAACGCAATGTAAGTCAATGGGACCCGAACGTTCGATTTTTAGAGTGCCCTCCAAAAGGGAATATATGCTAGATATTTGTCATAAAGGGTGTATGGGGGTCCGGGTAGTGCCCTGGGGGACAGGAAACAAGGACAAAAAGTAAAAAAAAAAACATTTTTCAAGGAACGGTGAGTTTTCCATGAAATAAAGGTTAAGAATAAAAATGAAAAATTCCTTCAAGTATCATGCCTAGGAGATCCCCATAACCTGCCCGTGACGTGGCAGATTTGTAGGATGTATAGAAACATTTAAAAACAAAAAAATTACATTTCAAATGACGGTAAATGGTTTTCCTTTAATCTATTCATAAACAACTGCATGGGGCGGCAGCCTGTATGAAAAGAGGAGACGTTTTAGGACACGCAGAACAAGTTTAGTGATTTTTTTTGGCTAAATTATGGTGAACTTATACAGGCTTTGGATGAAAGTAACCATAGGTGCTTTAAAATTGGGCCTTTAGTGTCGGTAACAGTGCCGTCACACCGTAACCCCTCTGTGGTATTGTGGAAGAGTGCAGGGTTGGACCCTGCGGTCAAATATTAAAATGATATGAATCAGGTACACTCCTGATGAAGTCCACATGACGAAACGCGTCGAGCAGCACCTATAGACGATCTGGGTCATGGGAGTTGGTGATGTTATACTCCATTTGTTTTAAGATTTTTTAAGCGCAATAAAAACGCTGGTTTTTAATGTTTGCTTGGCTATCTACACTATTATCATTTTCTCTTTAAGGCTATCACTTGCAGCCTGGAGAATTCAAGAACCTGCTACGTGTCTTCCCAGTAGTGGCAGCCTGTGAGTGGCTAAGTCTGCACTTTGTGCCCATTTTGGCTGGGGGTATCACCCTATGTGTTTTTGTTTTCATATATTTTGCCTTGATACCCATTATCTTTCATTTTTATAAATGTCAGCCGGTCTACAGAGTTGTGGACAGACGCACTCTTTTGTCTGTGACAAATCCTCCAGCGGCACTGAATGTCCTTTCAGAAAGCACGCTGGATGAAGGGCAACCAAGTAGCTGCATAGCATATTGGCTAAGTTCTGGCCAGTGATCCAATCTCAACACCCAGTAAGCCAGTGGATCATCTGCTGTAAAGGTATCCAGGTCTGCCCTTGCTCCTAGGTAGTCCTGCACCATACGGTGAAGACGCTGACAATGGGTGCCTAAATTTGACGTCCCTGGGCGTCGTGGACTAAAAAAATTTAAAAAGACATCAGTCAAGCGGCCCCGGCCTTCACCGCTCTTCCTCTGAGCATCCGCAGCCTCAGAAGCACTTGAGTCATCACTTGGTAACCTACCACTGCCTGAAAAGGTGTTACACAAGTGTCGCTTTAGAGCGTCCTCAAGTTGTTTCATCCTGTGCTCCCTCTGTGAGGGAAGGATGAGCTCTGCAACTTTACCCTTGTATCATGGATCAAGAAGGCTTGCCAACCAGTAATGATCCCTCTCCTTGTTCGCTCGAATCCTGGGGTCCTTTACCAGGCTTTGCAGGATAAGGGAGCCCATGCAGGGTAGGTTGGAGGTGGCATTAGCTTCCGAGTCTTCCTGGTCAATGAGCATGACCCCATCGTGCACTTCCTCCTCCCAGCCACGTACTAGTCCTTGGGTTTCTGGGCACACAAAACCCTCCCTTGAGGAATCCCCACCTTCAATGCCCCCACTACTTAAATATTCCTCCTCCTCCTCCTCCTGTCTGATCTGAGGACCCGCAGGAATGCTGTCTGCATAAAGACTGGGGCCTTGAGAGCTGGGGAAGGCCTCCTCTTCCTCCCGCTGCTCTGCCTCTAGTGCCACATCTATAATTCCCTGCAGAGTGCGCTCCAGCAGGAACACTAAAGGAATTGTGTCACTGATGCATGCACTGTCCCTGCTCACCATCCTCGTTGCCTCCTCAAATGGTGACAGTACAGTGCATGCATCCTTGATCATCAGCCACTGTGGGGGGGAACCAAGTTGACCTGAACCTGTCCTTGTGCCATACTCACACAGGTACTCGTTGATGGCCCTCTGCTGCTTGTGCAGACGCTGCAGCATTGCCAATATCGAGTTCCACTGGTGGGCATGTCACAGATCAGGCGGTTTGTGGGAAGGTGGAATTCTCTTTGAATTTCTGCCAGGTGAACACTTGCTGGGAATGACCGTCTGAAGTGGCTGCAGACTTTTCTGGCCTGGCTGAGAAGCTCTTCCAGCCCTGGGTACCTGGTTAGGAAACGCTGTACCACCAGATTTAGGACCTGTGCTAGGCATGGTACATGCGTCAACTTACCCAGGCATAGGGCGGAGAGAAGGTTGCTGCCATTATCACAGATGACCATTCCCAGCTCAAGCTGGCATGGTGTTAAGCATCTCTGCGCCTGCCCCTGCAGAGCTGACAGAATTTCTGGCCCATTGTGGCTCCTGTCCCCTAAACAAACCAGCTCAAGCACAATATGGCATCTTTTTGCTTTGAGGAGGAGGAGGAGGAAGAGGAGGAGGAGGTGGTGGAGCAAACAGACCTCATATAAGCAGCCTTCTGGAGGCGTGGTGGATGAGCAAGCTCCAGCACAGAGCCCCGTCCTGGATCCCTCCCAGCTGCAAGCAGAGTTACCCAGTGTGCCGTGAAGGAAATGTAACGGCCCTGTCCATGCTTGCTGGACCATGTGTCTAAAGTAATGTGCACCTTTCTGCTGACTGCCTTTCCTAATGACTCCATAACATTGTGTTCCACGTGCATTTAGACGCTATGCTTGGGGATGGTTGGGACTATATATTTTCTTACGCTGCAGCAGCTGGGGCAACGTAATCTGACTGCATAAATCGTCAGCTGATGGGATGCTGTCACATTCTGAGGAAGGACCTGGTACACCCATTACTGTAGCATCATCCCTGTCAGTGGAGGTTGTAGGCAATGACATGGCAGGACATATAGTGGGGGTAGAGACAGATGAGGAGGAGGAGGACCTATGAAAAGTGTTGTGCCAACGGGATGCATGGCAGGTGGTCATATGTCGCCTCATGCACGTGGTACCCAAGTGTGGGATGTCTTTCCCACGCTTGATCCTCTTCTGACATAGATTACAAATAGCAACGGTGCGGTCTGCTGCACATTTCTTAAAGAACTCCCAGACAGAGGACTTCCTGTACATGTGCTTTGAGACAACAGCACTCTGCACCTGAGCAGCTGTGACTTCTGATGCCTTGGACTGGCTACGATTGCTCATAGAGGACATTGTGCCTCATGTTTGTTGTGCCTCCTCCTCACTTGACTCCTCTGTTCGATCAGGCACCCAGGTGGAGTCAGTGACTTAATCATCGTCATCACCCCCTATCTCCTCGTCACTGGAGCCAACTTGGCAGTATGCTGCAGCTGCTGGGGCAACATGAGTGCCAGTTCTTTGTCACTGGCACCCCCTCCCTCTAGGCTGATTTTACTCCCTTCCTCAACTTCAGAGTTTGAATCAGAGCACTGTAGTTGCTGCGCTTCCTCAAGCTGCATGTCACTGTCATTGTAGTCAAACAATTCAGCTGACTCCTCCGTGTATGTTGGGGAGGCGACGGCAGGAGTAGCTGTGGACATGGAGGCTACATTAGATGCTTTGGCAGCGGAGGTCGACTGTAAACCACTACAAGCCTGGCTGGCAGAGGACTCGGAGGATGAGGATGGCCTGGTTAGCCAATCCTGCAAATCCTCTGTATGTTGCTGCAGCATAAGACAGCCAGCACCAGTTAGAAAGGACAAGCGTGCCCCTGCAGAGGATGCACCACGTCCACGACGACCAGGGGCACTGCCTCCCAACACAGAGGACTGCTTGCCCTCTTATCTGTGTCTGGGAGCGTCTGCCTGTCCTTTTTGGTCTTTCTGACACGGTGAGTGATATATAGATTAAAGATATACAGAACGCTGATTCAACTCTGGTATAAAGATTGGAGATATACAGAAGTCTGATTCAACTCTGGTATATAGATTAAAGATATTCAGAACTCTGATATAAGTCTGCGATTTTACTGATATTTTCCCTGCAAGCCTGCCAATGTCCTCTTCTCTCTCTCTCTGATTCACTTCCTCTCCTGCAGGCTGCAACACCCCGATAGCTGGCAACAGCCAGATTCAACTCTCATTAGATAAACAGATAAAGTCTGATTAAACTGTGTTATTGTATGGTATCTAGAATCAAATCAAAGATATACAGATTTCCCAGAACAATGCTATAAGTCAGTGATAGCCTGGCTGTGCCAAGACAGATTCAAATTTGCTGAACTGTGGTATAACTCACTGATACACACTGATAACAGGCTGTGCCAAGACAGATTCTAATTTGCTGAACTGCGGTAGAACTCACTGATGCACACTGTCCCTGATAACCTGGCAGTGCCAAGACAGATTCAAATTCCCAGAAATCTCCTACAACTCACTGAAACACACTGTCTCTGATAGCCTGGCAGTGCCAACACAGATTTTAATTCCCAGAAATCTCCTACAAAGTCACTGGTACACCCTGACAGAACAATCTCCTCTCCTCTCTGATTCACTCCTGCAAATACACGCGTTGGGGCTGCAGGCAGGGAAACTTTATATAATGTGCTGCGGGACTTAGCTCTGTGAGCCCATGATTGGGCAAAATTTGCCCAATCAGGACTCTGAGCCGTGATTGGCATAGTCTTGCACCTGACCTGCGGTCAGGTGCAAGGCTGTAGCCAATTACAAGCTTCAGGCCAGTGGAAAAGTGCATTATGGTCCATTGTGGTGCATTGTGGGCAAACATGCGGCAAACACGCGAAAATGTTCGGAGTTCGACGAACAGCCAAACGGGCGATGTTCGAATCGAACTCCGAACTGATCCGAACCGAACGCTCATCCCTACTTATCAGTGAAGCATGGTGGTGGTAGTGTCATGGCGTGGGCATGTATGACTGCCAATGGAACTGGTTCTCTTGTATTTATTGATGATGTGACTGCTGACAAAAGCAGCAGGATGAATTCTGAAGTGTTTCGGGCAATATTATCTGCTCACATTCAGCCAAATGCTGCAGAACTCTTTGGACGGCGCTTCACAGTGCAGATGGACAATGACCCAAAGCATACTGCAAAAGCAACCAAAGAGTTTTTGAAGGGACAGAAGTGGAATGTTATGCAATGGCCAAGTCAATCACCTGACCTGAATCCCATTGAGTATGCATTTCACTTGCTGAAGACAAAACTGAAGGGAAAATGCCTCAAGAACAAGCAGGAACTGAAGACCGTTGCAGTAGAGGCCTGGCAGAGCATCACCAGGGATGAAAACCAGCATCTGGTGATGTCTATGCATTCCAGACTTCAAGCTGTGATTGACTGCAAAGGATTTGCAACCAAGTATTAAGAAGGGAAAGTTTGATTTATGATTATTATACTGTCCCATTACCTTTGGTCCCTTAACAAGTGAGAGACACATCTGCAAACTGCTGTAAGTCCTACACCGTTCACCTGAGTTGGATGTACATACCCTCAAATTAAAGCTGACAGTCTGCAGTTGAAGCACATTGTGTTTGTTTCATTCCAACTCCATTGTGGTGGTGTATAGAGCCAAAGATGTTAGAATTGTGTCGATGTCCAATATTTCTGGACCTGACTGTATGTTCCATCCCAGCTTTGGCCACTTTGGGTCGGTTTTATTGTTTCACGATTTTTGGATCACTCAGTATGTGAGTTTATGTTTTGTATATTGGTTGTATATTAGTTAGGGTTGTTTCTCCAGAGTGCAGAGAACAAAAATCAAACTGAAAAGGGTCAAGGGCAGCATCCTAGTTGAGGTAGTCAATCAAGTGTAAGCAAAATGTCAAGACGTTCATAGGCGAAAAGGAGTAAGGAAATTGGGCAGTAGTTGAGGTCAGATTTAGAAAATTTTAAGGGACTTTACTGGTATGCTTGAGGGGGAGCAGAGAAGACACCAGAATACAGAGAGATTAAAAGGTATGGTAAAAAATGGTACATCAGAGACGGAGAGCTTTTTAATAAGGTGTGAAAATAGCATCTGAGGGAAAGTGGTAGGATTAGAAGATAAAAGGAGTGTATAGACCTCCTGGTCAATTATTGGAAGGAATGAGTTAAATGTAGGAGGAAAGACATTTTGAAGATGGTGTTTTGGGGGCGAGAATGTTAATGGTGAGGTTTCTGTTCTTAGCTAAACAATTTACTTTCTCGCAGCAACGTCAAAGTGTATTCAGAGTATTGAAGGGGTTGAATATGTGCTTAAGAGTATGAGTGCAGGTAAGGTTAGTAAAATATCCTCGTTGGGCTACATATAGTGCTGAGCTGGAGGACTGTAAAAAGAACTAGTAATGGAGTAAATCAAAAGTGAAGCGAGATTTTCTTCAACAGCATTCAGTTGTACAGGAACATATTTGGAAATATCCGCTTAGTTTAGTATACCAAGATAGTTACAATCACAAGTATTTATAAACCGCCAACAAGTTCCGTAGCGCTGTTCAATAGGAGAGAGACAGAATAACAAATATACATACACGTTACACACACACAGCAGTAAGAGGGAGTGTACTGCTCGAGATCTTACAATCTTAGCAATTGTTGTCATTTCAGTGACCAGAGTTTGGTTAGTGCTAATTGATTAAAGGTGTTGGAAAGAATGGTGTAGTCATGAGGTGTAGCATTTCATCTTTAAAGACAATTAAAAGAAAGTACATTTAGGAGAAATAATAAATCCAAAGTCGGTTATTCATGCTGCCAAGATGAAAAAAACAAATGAACCTGAACTGCTGGGAATAATGTTTTGAGTATTGAAACTTGGCTATTATTTTCCATTAAGAATTTTAAGACAGCACATTTATTGAGATATGCATCATTATTAATATGTGTAAAATGTTCATTTGTATTATCTCATTATTTTACTTCTAACCTTTAGCTACATTGGGGCAGAGTTTGTAATTAGATTAATTCTAAGCAATTTTAAAATAATTGCATTTTTACAGTTAAAAACCTATTCTAATACATTACCAGCTAGAATCACATCAATGAGAACATGTTCATCTGTGGGATTTCTGAATGGGATGGTGATAGAGGATAAGTTGCCAACACTGGCACTTATGCTTGTGGATTCCATTGGATGGGGTATGAGGCCTAATCCAGAAATATGGAATATCCATTCCTCCACCTGCAAGAAAATGTAAGAAATGTCCCACTAGTCATTCAACAAAATTTAATAGTTCAATATTATACATTGTATATACAGTTAGGTCCATATATATTTGGACACAGCCACAAATTTCATACTTTTGACTCTGTATGCCTCCAGAAACTAAAAAAACAAACCAAATTATTTGGAAGTGCAGACTTTCAGCTTTAATTCAAGGGGTTGAACATAAATATCAAGTACAAATTTTAGGAACTGCAACCAATTTTATACACAGTCCTCCCTCCCCATTTTCAGGGGCTCAAATGTAATTGACCAAATGAATATAAACATAAATAATATGTTCATTTTTAATATTTTGTTCAGAACCCTTTACTGGCAATTAGGGATGAGCCGAACGCCCCCGTGTTCGGTTCGACTTCGAACTCGAACAATTTCAAAAGTTCGAGTTCGAACTCGAACACGATCCGAACTCAATGTAAGTCAATGGGACCCGAACGTTCGATTTTTAGAGTGCCCTCCAAGAGGGTATAGATGCTAGATATTTGCCATAAAAGGTGTATGGGGGTCTGGGTAGTGCCCTGGGGGACAGGAAACAAGGACAAAAAGTTTAAAAAAAAAAGTTTTTAAAGGAACAGTGAGTTTTACATGAAATAAAGGTTAAGAATAAAAAAGAAAAATTCTTTCAAATATCGTGCCTAGGAGGTCCCCATAACCTGCCTGTGAAGTGGTGGATTTGTAGGATGTATAGAAATATTTAAAAACAAAAAAATGACATTTCAAATGGCGGTAAATGGTTTTTCTTTAATCTATTCATAAACAACTGCTTGGGGTGGCAGCCTGTATGAAAAGAGGAGACGTTTTAGAACACGCAGAACAAGTTTAGTGATTTTTTGGCTAAATTATGGTGAAACTTATGCAGGCTTTGGATGAAAGTAACAATAGGGGCTTTAAAATTAGGCCTTTAGTGTCGGCAACAGTGCCGCCACACCGTAAACCCCTTTGTGGTATTGTGGAAGAGTGCAGACCCTGGTTGGACCCTGCGGTCAAATATTAAAATGATATGAATCTGGTAAACGCGTCAATATTGTGCCTTTGGTGGCAGCAAGTGCCTTCACACCGTAACCCCTTTGTGGTATTGTGGAAGAGTGCAGTGGTGGAGGTTTTGGGAAAGCAGAAGAGATCCCCGATCTATTCAGTAATGTCAGCATCAGGGGATTGATAGCTGCTGATCCAGGACTGATTCATTTTTATAAATGTCAGCGGTCTACAGAGTTGGTGGACAGACGCACTCTTTTGTCTGTGACAAAACCTCCAGCGGCACTGAACGTCCTTTCAGAAAGCACGCTGGATGAAGGGCAACCTAGTAGCTGCATAGCATATTGGCTAAATTCTGGCCAGTGATCCAATCTCAACACCCAGTAAGCCAGTGGATCATCTGCTGTAAACGTATCCAGGTCTGCCCTTACCCCTAGATAGTCCTGCACCATATGTTGAAGATGCTGGCAATGGGTGCCTACATTTGATGTCCCTGGGCATCGTGGACTAAAAAATTGGAAAAGGCATCAGTCAAGCGGACCCCTTCACTGCTCTTCCTCTGAAAAACAGCAGCCTCAGAAGCACCTGTGTCATCAGTTGGTAACCTACCAGTGTGTCATGCCCAGGTACCGGGGTGGCACCGGGATATGGGGAATATGAACCCAGGATGCAGTTAGCACAAATAAGCAGGTTGGTAGGGGTGGAGGATGGTGAAAATAAAGGAAACTGACCAGGTTGGATTCTGTAAGATGGGAAGCGTGGAAAATAAATGCAGGAACCAGGAAAACAAAATGAACTGGAACAAATAGGTTTTGCAGAGCGGTGAAATAAAAAGTACTTCACTTGAAGCACACAGGAGCTGTAATGATCCAGCAATGTGCTGGCTGGGGCGTGGCGCCTTTATTTTGTGTTTGAGTCACGTGTGTTTTGTGATTTAACTGTTTGTAAACAGCACTGGTTCTGGCAGTTAGAGAGTAGAACATGAAATGTACCACCAGGGGGTATCAGGATGGATGTAGCCATGGGGCATGACACAGTGTCTGGAAAGGTGTTACACAAGTGTCGCTTTAGAGCGTCCTCAAGTTGCTTCATCCTGTGCTCCCTCTGTGAGGGCAGGATGAGCTCTGCAACCTTACCCTTGTATCGTGGATCAAGAAGGCTTGCCAACCAGTAATGATCCCTCTCCTTGATAGCACGAATCCTGGGGTCCTTTACCAGGCTTTGCAGGATAAGTGAGCCCATGCAGCGTAGGTTGGAGGTGGCATTAGCTTCAGAGTGTTCCTGGTCGCTGAGGATGACCGTATCGTGCACTACCTCCTCCCAGCCACATACTAGTCCTTGGGTTTCTGGGGACACAAAACCATCCCTTGAGGAATCCCCACCTTCAATACCCCCACTACTTAAAAATTCCTCCTCCTCCTCATCCTCCTCCTGTCTGATCTGAGGACCCGCAGGAATGCTGTCTGCGTAAAGACTGGGGCCTTGAGAGCTAGGGAAGTCCTCCTCTTCCTCCCGCTGCTCTGCCTCTATTGCCACATCTATAATTCCCCGCAGAGTGCGTTCCAGCAGGAACACTAAAGGAATTGTGTCACTGATGCATGCACTGTCCCTGCTCACCATCCTCGTTGCCTCCTCAAATGGTGACAGTACAGTGCATGCATCCTTGATCATCAGCCACTGCGGGGGGGGAACCAAGTTGACCTGAACCTGTCCTTGTGCCATACTCACAAAGGCACTTGTTGATGGCCCTCTGCTGCTTGTGCAGATGCTGCAGTACTGCCAATGTCGAGTTCCACCTGGTGGGCATGTCACAGATCAGGCGGTTTGTGGGAAGGTGGAATTCTCTTTGAATTTCTGCCAGGTGAATGGGAATGACCGTCTGAAATGGCTGCAGACTTTTCTGGTCTAGCTGAGAAGCTCTTCCAGCCCTGGGTACCTGGTTAGGAAATGTTGTACTACCAGATTTAGGACGTGTGCTAGGCAAGGTACATGCGTCAACTTACCCAGGCGTAGGGCGGAGAGAAGGTTGCTGCCATTATCACAGACGACCATTCCCAGCTCAAGCTGGCATGGTGTTAAGCATCTCTGCGCCTGCCCCTGCAGAGCTGACAGAATTTCTGGCCCGGTGTGGTTCCTGTCCCCTAAACAAACCAGCTCAAGCACAGTATGGCATCTTTTTGCTTGAGCCATTGCGTAGCCCCTTCCACACGTCGGTTTAACTGCCACTTCGCCAGAGACATTGAAGGAAAAGGAAGAGGTGGTGGAGCAGACAGACCTCATATAAGCAACTTTCTGGAGGCGTGGTGGATGAGCAAGCTCCAGCACAGAGCCCCGTCCTGGATCCCTCCCAGCTGCTAGCAGAGTTACCCAGTGTGCCGTGAAGGAAATGTAACGGCCCTGTCCATGCTTGCCGGACCACGTGTCTAAAGTAATGTGCACCTTGCTGCTGACTGCCTTTCCCAATGACTCCATAACATTGTGTTCCACAAGCTGGTATAGTGCTGGAATGGCCTTCCTTGAAAATAAATGGCGTTTTGGAACCTGCCACTGTGGACAGCACATTCGGCAAATTCACGGAAGTAAGCAGAGTCCACCAGCTGGAAAGGCAGCAGCTGTAATGCAAGTAATTTTGCTAAGCTGGCATTTAGACGCTGTGCTTGGGACTATATTTTTTCTTACGCTGCAGCAGCTGGGGCAATGTAATCTGACTGCGTAAATCTTCAGCTGATGGTATGCTGTCACATTCTGAGGAAGGACCTGGTACACCCATTACTGTAGCATCATCCCTGTCAGTGGAGGTTTTTTTAGGCAATGACATGGCAGGACATATAGTGGGGGTAGAGACAGATGAGGACCTATGCAAAGTGTTGTGCCAGCGGGATGCGTGGCAGGTGTTCATATGTCTTAACAAGCACGTTGTACCCAAGTGTGTGATGTTTTTCCCACGCTTGATCCTCTTCAGACATAGCTTACAAATAGCAACGCTGCAGTCTGCTGCACATTTTGTGAAGAACTCCCATACAGCAGAGTTCCTGCACGTGTGCTTTGAGACAACAGCGCTCTGCACCTGAGCAGCTCTGACTTCTGATGCCTTGGACTGGCTACGGTTTGGCATAGAGGATGTTGTGCCTCGTTTTTGTTGCGCCTCCTCCTCCTCACTTGACTCCTCTGTTCAATCAGGCACCCAGGAGGAGTCAGTGACCTCATCATCGTTGTCATCACCCCCTATCTCTTCGTCACTGGAGCAAACCTGACAATATGCTGCAGCTGCTGGGGCAACATGAGTGCCAGTTCTTTGTCACTGGCACCCCCTCCCTCTAGGCTGATTTTACTCCCTTCCTCAACTTCAGAGTTTGAATCAGAGCACTGGAGTTGCTGCGCATCCTCAAGCAGCATGTCACTGTCATTGTAGTCAAACCATTCAGCTGACTCCTCCGTGTATGTTGGTGAGGCTAAGGCAGGAGTAGCTGTGGACATGGAGGCTGCATTAGATGTTTTGGCAGCTGAGGTGGACTGGAAAACACTACAAGCCTGGCTGGCAGAGGACTCAGAGGATGAGGATGGCCTGGTTAGCCAATCCTGCAAATCCTCTGTACTTTGCTGCAGCATAAGATGGCAAGCACCAGTTAGAAAGGACAGGCGTGCCCCTGCAGAGGATGCACCACGTCCACGACAACCAGGTCACTGCCTTCCGACACAGAGGCTGCTTGCCCTCTTATCTGTGTCTGGGAGCATCTGCCTGTCCTTTTTGGTCCTTCTGACATGGTCAGTAATACATAGATTAAAGATTCACAGAACTCTGATTCAACTCTGGTATATAGATTAAAGATATTCAGAACTCTGATATAAGTCGGTGATTTTACTGATATTTTCCCTGCAAGGCTGCCAATGTCCTCTACTCTCTCTGATTCACTTCCTCTCCTGCAGGCTGCAACACCCTGATAGCTGGCAACAGCCAGATTCAACTCTCAATAGATAAACAGATGAAGTCTGATTAAACTGTGTTATTGTATGGTATCTAGAATCAGATCAAAGATATACAGATTTCTCAGAACAATGCTATAAATCAGTGATACACACTGTCCCTGATAGCCTGGCTGTGCGAAGACAGATTCAAATTTGCTGAACTCTGGTATAACTCACTGATACACACTGATACACACTGATAACAGGCTGTGCCAAGACAGATTCAAATTTGCTGAACTGTGGTATAACTCACTGATACACACGGATAACAGGCTGTGCCAAGACAGATTCCAATTTGCTGAACTGTGGTATAATGCTCTGATACACACTGGTAACAGGCTGTGCCAAGACAGATTCTAATTTGCTGAACTGCGGTAGAACTCACTGATACACACTGTCCCTGATAGCCTGGCAGTGCCAACACAGATTCTAATTGCCAGAAATCTCCTACAACTCACTGATACACACTGTCCCTGATAGGCTGGCAGTGCCAAGACAGATTAAATTTCCCAGAAATCTCCTACATCTCACTGAAACACACTGTCCCTGATAGCCTGGCAGTGCCAAGACAGATTCTAATTCCCAGAAATCTCCTACAACTCACTGAAACACACTGTCCCTGTTAGCCTAGCAGTGCCAACACAGATTCTAATTCCCAGAAATCTCCTACAACGTCACTGATACACCCTGACAGAACAATCTCCTCTCCTCTCTGATTCACTCCTGCAAATTCACACACTGGGGCTGCAGGCAGGCAAGAAGCCTTATATAGTGTGCTGCGGGACTTAGCTCTGTGAGCCCATGATTGGGCAAAATTTGCCCAATCAGGACTCTGAGCCGTGATTGGCATAGTCTTGCACCTGTCTTGCACCTGACCTGCGGTCAGGTGCAAGGCTGTAGCCAATTACAAGCTTCAGGCCAGTGATAAAGTGCATTGTAGAAACATAGAAACATTGTGGTCCATTGTGGTGCATTGTGGGTGAACATGCGGCGAACACACGGAAATGTTCGAAGTTCGACGAACAGCCAAACGGGCGATGTTCGAACTGATCCGAACCGAACGCTCATCCCTACTGGCAATGACTGCCTGAAGTCTGGAACCCATGGACATTACCAAAGACTTGGTTTCCTCCTATCTGATGCTTTGCCAGGCTCTAATTGCAGCTGTCTTCAGGTTTTTTATTATTATTAGTAGTAGTAGTATAGGGGTTATTCAAAGAGAGATGATTTGGCCCCAAAATGTCACCGAACAGGGAATTTCCTCATATAGTAACATTTTGGGGCCATTTGGGTATTAAGCGAGCAGGCAGTTCGCTAAATTTTGGCGAACTGCCAGCAAGTACGGTGCCTGTTTAAAGGCAGTGAAATCCCTAATAGAGAAGCAATGGTTAAGCTATTCAGAGAACACCAAAGAGCAGTGTAAAGTTGCCAAAGTGCCCTGTTTGGTGGTTTCTTTCAGCAGGTTTATTCAGGCGAATCCCATAGGCGTCAACTTAAAAATATTCCCATTTTCATTCAATATCTAATAAGCTGTTTATTATTTTAACCTGCAGTAAAAAGTCTATTTATTGATCTTTTAGGCATTTTTCAGGATATTTTCTCCAAATTTTTTTCTCGTCTTTTTTTTCTTAAAAGTGTTTTTTCTTTTTTCTCTAACAGACCTTTTTATTATCATTCATAGGATCTTATATGTAAATTCCAGGCATTTTTTCTGCAAACAGTGTTTCAATTTTGACACTTTCAATCGTATTGTCTTTTTGGTTTTTTTACCCATCCGGCAGCTTGTCGGCTTTCTCCTGCGGCTGGTCGGCACTGTACTCGGTGGCTCTTCAGCTGCATGCGGATGTCAATGACATTTCGGTGCTCTCTGAATAACCCCTTAAGTATTTTACCAGGAAGGATACATCAAGATTTCTCTTGTTTTCAAGTAGATCCTCTGTAGGCAAGTATGTACTGCTAGGTGTCTTGCCCAAGGACACTTACTGGAGAGGTGCTATGGCTGGGATTCGAACATGTGTATCCACGGTTATAGAACAGTGATGTTATCTTTACTCCATCCAGCTGTTCTTTGTTTGTGGGTCTTTCTGCCTTTAATTTAGCCTTCAGCTAGTGAAATGCATGCTCAATTGACTCCGCCATTGCAGAATATTCTTTTCCTTCAAAAACTGCTGGGTTGCTTTTGCAGTGTGTTTTGGATCATTGCCCATCTGTACTGTGAAACACCACCCAATCAACTTTGCTGTACTTGGCTGAATCTGGGCTGTCAGTATATCTCTAAACACTGCTGAATTCATCCGGCTGCTTCTGTTTCCTGTCACATCATCAATAAACACCAATGACCCAGTGCCACTGGAAGACATGCATGCCCATGTCATCACACAGCCTCCACCATGTTTTACAGATGATGATCATGAGCTGTTCCAAGCCTGCTCCACAATTTTCTTCCCGTCATTCTGGTACAGATTAATCTTAGTTTCATCCATCCAATGAATGCTTTTCCAGAACTGGTCTGGCCTTTTTTAGATGTTTTTTGACAAAGTCTAATCTGGCTTTTCTATTCTTCAGTGTTATGAATGGTTTGCACCTTGTGGTGAACCCTCGGTGTTTGCTCTGGTGAAGTCTTCTCTTGATTGTAGACTGACAATGATATGCCCACCTTCTGGAGAGTGTCCTGCACTTGAATGTGTTTTTCTTTACCGTAGAGAGGATCCTACGATCATCCACCAGTGTCGTTTTCTGTGGATGCCCAGGCCTTTTTATGTTGCTGAGCTCACCAGAGCATTCTTCTTTCCTCAGAATGTACCAAATTGTTGATTTGGCCACTCCTAATATTGCTGCAATCTCTCTGATGGATTTGTTTTGTTTTTGAAGATTTACAATGGCCTGTTTCACTTGCATGGACAGCTCCTTTGAACGCACGACGTAGGTACACAACAATAGATTCGAAATTCAAATACCACACTTCGAATCGACTCCAGACCTTTTACCTGCTTAATTGTTGAAGAAATAATGAAGGAGTCACCCACACCTGGCCGTGAAACAACTTTTGATTCAATTGTCCAGTTACTTATGGTCCCTTGAAAAAGGGGCTGTAAATCCTAAACCCTTCCTCCAATTTCGATGTATATACCCTCAAATTAAACCTGAGAGTGTCCACTTTCAGCCCATATCCATTATATAGCTTGAATATGTTTTGGTAAATACTGGAAAAAAATAAAATTGTGCCTGTGTCCAAATATACTTGACCTATAAAATGACCTATATATAAATTATTAAAGCAAGGACATCCAATACATATCATTGGATTTAGCAAACAGATTTGCAGCTTGTTCAATGTATTAAGAATGATTTTAATATACACTTTAATTTTCTATGATTTCCCTAATCTCGTCTATGCATTAATGTTATTCTTCTGGGGTGCTTGAAGAAGAAACACTCACTACATATTCGTCTGTATTCCTCGATTTGCTAAGGAGGTGAAATAGTTCTGGATCATACAAACAGTTTTAAATATCACTTAGTATAATTATTAATGTTACTTTTTTATACAGGGCAAACAGTGTCCGGGGCACTTTGCAATAAGGAATCGAACTAACAGAATTACAGAAAGGCATAGAAACCAGAAATAAGAGGTATAAAGTAGGGATGTGCGTTTCGGGTTTCGGAATTTCGGAATTTTCACGAAATTTCCCGATTCGTGTTTTCGGATGCGGCCGAATTTCCGAAAATTTTTAGCTCCGAAAATGTCAGATCCGAAATGTTTTCCGAGCCGAAACGAAATATTTTCGGATTTTTCGAATGGACTTGAAATGTGTCAAACGAGGAGAACAGATGTTCCGAAAAACGAAAATTTTCCGAAAAAACGAAAATTTTCCGAAAAACGAAAATTTTGTAAAAATGAAAATTTTCTGAAAAACGAAAATTTTCCGAAAAAACGAAAAGTCGATACAAAAAACGAGCAAAATGACACGAAAAATACGAAAAATGGTCGATATTCCGAAAAATGTGCAATTCCGAAAAACGAAAATTTCCAAAATCACGAAAAGTCGATACAAAAACCAAGCACAGTGACACGAAAATACAAAAAATGGTCTATATTCCGAAAAAAAAATGTACCCGAAAAACGGGCCGAACCGAATCGAATCGAAACCGAAATAGGTCGAAACGAGCCGAATCGAAAAGTTTAAAAATCCGAAAAATCGAACTGAATCGAACCGAAAAAATAATCGGTGCACAAGCCTAGTATAAAGTGCTCTGCTCAAATGAGCTTACAATTTAGAAAGCTACTTACAAGAATAGCAACTCATTAGTGGTAAGGATCAACTGTAACAATGTTTTATACAGCGAAATATTTTCAAGCTACAACTTAAGTAAAAATTCACATAAATTTAACATTTTCTCCAAATAATGCACTCATGAACTTCAAACAGATTATCAGAATGCATTGTTTAGGAGGTTCATGCCAAAGAAATTAAAATTATATAAAAACAGAAGAAGCAGAAGAAAAAATATTAAAGAAACAGTGTACATAAAGCTTGTGCATATAATTGATTGATAAGTGGTGTGTGTACGCTCATGTTTGTGCAATGATACCAACTGTACGAGTGAACATGAACAACAAAATTCTATTAAAGCTTGGAGGATGTAACGATAATAAAATTAGATATCCCATACTCCCCCCCCCCAGAGACAACAGTCTTTAGCCCATACTGATATATTACAGAAAATGAGATTGAAAGGAGTTTGATTCAACACATAAAAACTGAAAAAATAGCTAACTCTCTCGTGGGCACTATAGATCTCCAAGGATTTTCTTTGCCAGTTTCATTAAGGACCAGGTGCATCAGAACAGCATATTATTCGACAAAGTTTGTAGATGTGCCAAGAGTTTATAAGCACTCTAGTTATCTTTGTTGATAGTACCATATTTACTCTGTCCAAAACTCCCTGACGGCAACCCTCTCTGTAATTGAAGATTTAGAAGCAGCTGCATGAAAAAGTAGTTCAGCATAACTTAGAATGCAATTTATGTGGGTTAAAGGTTTTTTTTTTTTTACACGTAGGCTGTCAGAAAATTGTACATTTGTTTTTTAACCCCTTAAGGACCAATGACGTAACTGTTACGTCGTAAATGCATTTTACTTTAATGACCCTTGGTCCTTAAGGGGTTAAAGCAATCTATTTAATATCCACGCTAATTATTAAATGGTGAGTAGCTAAAGGTCCTGTTTTCCAAAGACAGATAGTCATATGGTATCGGTTTTTGTGGTTTTAAAATGAGCAGATAGCTTAGTAGGCATATGTCATGGTAGTTAGATATATGTGTATATTTAGATGTGGAATAAAAGAACAGACTTTACAAATCAAATCTCAAACAAATCAAATCTCAAATTTAAAATGTACCAAGCACATATCAGCTTAATGATATGAATGCTCAATGAGAATATTTTGCTAAATTAGAAACATGCTTTATTACACCCACATTGCCACCGCAATATATAAAATATAGTACATGAATTAAACGAAATATGAAATAGGGTCAGTTTTAGAGGACCGATAGTAATGAGCCAGTGCAGGAAAAGAGAGTTTGTATTCGATGTTTTAAGAATAAAAAGTACAATAAACATCCCCCTACACAGGGACATAATTTATCTGCAGCTATTACAAGTGGTGTGAACTGCTATAACCAGCATCATTAGAACAGCAGGTAACGCAATGTAACCGGCACAATTTGTCTTCAAAATAGTTTTAAAAGGGTGACATACATTGGTACAATCTGAAGCATTAAATTACAGAATCGGTCAGATGTATTGCTATTTGAGAAAGAGGGATTTAGACACCAGCACTATGAATTTTTATATGTTTATGTATATTCCAGTTAGGAAGCAAAAAAAAGAATCGAGAGAGCAAACCAGGTTATTAGATTTAAGGATGTTGAAAGGCTGAATTCTACCAGGGACTGTCTTGAATTTGTTTCTGGCCAGTATGCTATACATATACCTAGACAAATCTATAATCTACAAGAAATTATGAAGGGATATAGAACAGAAAACCCAAACTTTATGTCCACTAGGTTTAGCATACTATAGTAGCTTACCTTTGTGTCACACATACAGGGTTATTCAGAGACCGTGAAAAGCAGGAGAATGACTGGAGAATGAAAAATTCGAGCAGGGTTATTCAAAGAGATCCGAATTGCTTGAGAAAGGTAACCGAACGCTGAAAATCAGCGTTCGGTTACCTTTCTTGGCCATTCGGCTATCCAGAGAGCAGGCAATTCGCCAAATCCTGGCAAATTGCCTGAGCATACGGTGCCGGTTTGGTGCCTGTTCGAGGGCAGTGAAAACCCCATGAAAAAGCACTGCTTCGGCTATTCAGAGAACCCAAACCAGCAGTGAAAGGTTCCCGAAATGCCCTGCCATTCGGTGGTTTAATTCGGCAAATTTATTCAGGAGAATCCCATAGGCTTCAATGTTAACCCTTTCACTGCTGAAGACGTGTGGGGCACGTCCTCATTGATGCACGTTACATGCTGAGGACGTGCCCCACACGTCATCAGCTGTGCGGGACCCCCGGCGGAGATACTCACTTCTCTGTCCGGTGTCCCGCGGCGTTCTGACTTCAGCGTCCTCAGACGCTGAAGTCAAGCTCCTCCCGGCGTAAATGACGTCATTGCGCTTGGCGCGATGACGTCATTTCCAGGCGACCCCCCGGCAATGCCGGGAGATAGCCTGGAAGGGAGGGGGGGATCTGTTTGGATCCCTCTCCCTCCCGATCGGAAAGGAGCAGCGCCAAAAGCCAGGCACTGCTTAAAAAGGGAGAGTCTCCCCTTTTAAGCGGTGCCTGGCTTTAACCCCTCAAGCGCCGGGTTGCAGATCAGCGCCTTGCGGCGCTGAAGTGCAGCCTAGCTCCGGTGGGGGCCGCCATCTTGGATGGCGGCTCCACCCCCGGGTCTCCCCTCGCTGCCTGATGTCATCATGCATAGCGTGATGACGTCAGATAGCCGGGGAACCCCTAGCTGCCAGGGGATTTCCCAAGGAAATCCCCTGGTGGAGATAGGGGGTTCTTGTGAACCCCGATATCTCCAGGCCTGAGAATGGCCTTTCAAATAATACCCAACTTGACTAGGTACAAAGTAAAAAGAATAATAAAAAAAATTATAATAAAAATAATAAATAAATTTAAAAAAAAATAAAAATTAAAAAAACATGAATTTTTGTGTGTTGTTTTTATTAATGCAGCAATATTGTTCACATTTCAATTATAATGTGAACAATGATGCTGCACTAATGATTTTTTTCTATGGGGGGGTGTTTGCTAAAAATCACGTAATTCCCCCCAAAAAATGTAACAAGTCCCCATTTCAAATTTTTGTACAAGCGCACCCCATAGAAAACATAACCGCAAACGCTCATGTGATAAAATGTGAAAAAAAAACACTTTACACACTGCAGATGATTAAAAATTCAATTTTTATTGTATTTTTGTTATAATATACAGACAGGACATGACGTATACAAATAAAAATTATATATTATGAATCTGCGGAGTCTGCCGGAAAGAACGATATATAATATGTCTGGGTCATTTATTAAAATGTGGCTTCAAATCGCGTTTAAACATGATGAGTGAAAGCGGTACAAATGAGCTCAGCACACAGCGGTGAAATGCCTCAGCAGTGAAGGGGTTAAAAAAAATCCAGTTTAAATTCAATATCTAATAAACCATCCATTATAAAACTATGCAGTAAAGAGTCTCTTTATTTATAGATTTTTTAAGATATTTTAAGCATTTTTCTTAATATTTTTTTTTTTTAAAAGTGCGATTTTTTTTTTTAAGTTTACTTATTTTTTCTGTAACAGCCCTCTTTATTATCATTCCCTGGATCTCATATGTAAGTTTCAGACATTTTCGCTCAGTAGTTTCTTTGCAAACAGTGTTTCACTTTTCAAACATTCATACAAACGGTTTTCCTAATTTATTCACTTCACTCGGTCTGCGGTCTCAGCTTTTTCCGGCGGCTTCGCTGCGTGTGATCGGCTCCTGCTCGGGTTTTTCCGTGGTTTTCGGCAGGTTAATCCAGATGTTTTTGAGGATTTTCGGCGTGCATTTGCTGGGTTTTGCGGTTCGTTTTCGTCGGGTTTGCGGCAGCTTTTCCTTGCAATTCGGGGACCCTGTGGTGTTTGCTGAATACACCGCAGGGTCACCGAAATGGGATCGGCAAAAGGAACTGAATTGAAGAGAACGAAAAGTCACCGAACGTGCGGTGACTTTTTGAATCTCTTTGAATAACCCTGTAGGTCAAAATAGCCAATCCAGAAAAATTCTCCCTTTCATCTCACTTTCCAAATCGGCTATTTTGACCTAGAATTTTTCATTCTCCAGTCATTCTCCTGCTTTTCACGCTCTCTGAATAACCGATAGTAAATGAGATAAAGATACAGTGGCAAGAAAAAGTATGTGAACCCTTTGGGATTTCGTGGAGTTTTGCATGAATTGGTCATAAAATGTGCTCTGATCTTCATCTAAGTCATAACAATTTGAAAAACACAGTCAGCTTAAAATAATACAACACAAACATTATATGTTTTCATGTTCTTATTGAACAGAACATGTAAACATTCACAGTGCAGGGTGGAAAAAGTATGTGAACCTTTGGACTTAATAACTGGTTGACCCTCCTTTGGCAGCAATAACCTCAACCAAACGTTTCCTGTAGTTGCAGATCAGACCTGCACAACGATCTGGAGTAATTTTGGACCACTCCTCTTCACAAAACTGTTTCAGTGTAGCAATATTCTTGGGATGTCCGGTGTGAATCACTCACTTAAGGTCATGCCACAGCATTTCAATCAGGTTGAGGTCAGGACTCTGACTGGGCCACTCCAGAAGGCATATTTTGTTTTGTTGAAGCCATTCTTTTGTTGAATTACTTGTATGCTTTGGGTCATTGTCCTATTGCATCACCCATCCTCTGCGGAGCTTCAGTTGGCGGACAGATGGACTTACGTTTTCCTGCAAAATGTCTTGATAAATTCTGGAATTCATTTTTCCATCAATGACAACAATCCGTCCAGGCCCTGAGGCAGCAAAGCAGCCCCAAACCATGATGTTCCCTCCACCATGTTTTACAGTGGGGATGAGGTTTTGATGTTGGTGTACTGTGCCTTTTTTTCTCCACACATAGTGTTGTGTGTTTTTTCCAAACAACTCAATTTTGGTTTCATCTGTCCACAGAATATTTTGCCAGTAGTGCTGTGGAACATCCAGGTGCTCTTTTGCAAACTTCAAACGTGCTGCAATATTCTTTTTGGACAGCAATGGCTTCCTCCATGGTGTCCTCCCATGTACTCCATTCTTGTTTAATGTTTTCCTTATTGTAGATTTGTCAATAAAAATGTTAGCATGTGCCAGAGATTTCTGTAAGTCTTTAGCTGACACTCTAGGATTCTTCTTTACCTCATTAAGCATTCTGCGCTGTGCTCTTGCAGTCATCTTTACAGAATGACCACGCCTAGGGAGAGTGGCAACAGTGCTGAACTTTCTCCATTTGTAGACAGTCTGTCTTACCGTGGACACATGAACATCAAGGCTTTTGGAGATACTTTTGTAACCCTTTCCAGCTTCATGCAAGTCAACAATTCTTGAATGTAGGTCTTCTGAGAGCTCTTTTCTGCGAGGTATGGTTCACATCAGGCAGTGCATCTTGAAACCAGTAAACCCAAAACTGGTGTGTGTTTTTAAAGGGCAGGACAGCTTTCAGCAACACATGCAATAATATAACACTGATTGGACTCAAGGTTGGCTCACTCCTGGCTCCAATTAGCTCTTGGAGAAGTCATTAGGCTAGGGATTCACATACTTTTTCCACCCTCCACTGTGAATGTTTACATGTTATGTTCAATAAACACATGAAAACATATAATGTTTGTGTTGTATTATTTTAAGCAGACTGACCATTTCATGCAAAACTCCACGTAATCCCAAAGGGTTCACATACTTTTTCTTGCCACTGTAGATCATAAAAATGGTCAGATCTCCTGCTTATGCGGATTTGTAGCGATCATCATGAGATTATTAGTAATGCAGCCTCCAAAAAATACCAATAGAATAAAAAATAATATCTGTGTCATAATGCCTGTATATGGATTGGACTGTACAGTGATTTTAGCAAATTTTGAACGTGAACATTATTCCTGTATAGTAGGGAGTGATGCAAGTGCTCTCCGTGTATTCTGAACTTTCCTGGCTGTTGCAGCAATATTGTTTGTTGAACTTGTAGTTACAGAGAGGATAAGGCCGGTTGTCTACTGGCACCATATTTGTGCGATGGTGCGATCATCCGATATCGTCTGAAGTCTTCGTCCGATCTTTCAACATGCAGGTGAATCAGCCCTCTTTCACTGCACCCAACCACCAACGGACGATTTCAGACAATTTTTTGCGATTACAACAGACTAGCGATCTTTTCAATTTTTTTGGATTCATCGGACTATGCTGGGACGATCTGGTACAAGTTTACATGAAAAATATACATTGTATAGTTAAACTGCTGTGCTGCGGCAGGGAAAGGTTTAAAAGATGTATTGTATAGTATAACCACAGTCTGCAGGGGAAACGTGACAGATATATTGTATAGGAAAACCGCTGTGCGTGAAGCCCATAGGATTCAATGGAAAAAATAGTTGATTTCATTGAACCATTTAATTTTTTAATCCGCAGCAAAAAGCCTTTCTATTTTTTTAATTTTTAAGATATTTTTCTGATTTTTTAGGTAAATTTTAGATTCCGCAGCAAATATATATCCATGAGAGCTGTGCAATATATCAATGAGAGCTGGGCAATATATCCATGAGAGCTGGGCAATATATCCATGAGAGCTGGGCAATATACCCATGAGAGCTGGGCAATACATCAATGAGAGCTGGGCAATATATCCATGAGAGCTGGGCAATATATCCATGAGAGTTGGGCAATATATCATTGAGAGCTGGGCAATATATTAATGAGAGCTGGGCAATATATCAATGAGAGCTGGGCAATATATCAATGAGAGCTGGGCAATATATCAATGAGAGCTGGGCAATACAGTTGTGTTCAAAATGATTCAACCCCCAATGCTGTAAAGGGTTTTAGGGAATTTAGTGTACATTTGTAATTGTATTCAGAATGAAATCCTACAAGGACTTTTTAAAGAACCATATGCAACTAAAATTACATCAATTGGTTTTGTAAATGTTTCTTTTGTGAATTCTTCATTGACACAATTATTCAACCCCTTAAAGACTACCACTCTGAAGAACAGAGGTTCATTCAAGTGTTTTCAATCAGGTATTGAAAACACCTGTGGATGTCACGGAGCAGCAATAAAGCATAATAAGCACCAATTAGGCAGCTTTAAAAAGACTGTGATACTCAGCTCCTTCTAGACATTTACTGGTGTGGTTACAAACATGGTGAAGTCAAGAGAATGGTCCAGGAAGACAAGAGAAGAGGTGATTACTCTTCACAGGAAGGGCAATGGCTATAAGAAGATTGCAAAGATGTTAAACATACCAAGAGAGACCATAGGAAGCATCATTCGCAAATTCAAGGAAAAGGGCACTGTTGAAACGCTACCTGGTCGTGGCAGAAAGAAGATGCTGACTTCGACTGCTGTGCACTACCTGAAGCGTAGAGTGGAGAAAAGTCCCCGTGTGACTGCTGAGGAACTGAGAAAAGATTTGTCAGATGTGGGTACTGAAGTTTCAGCTCAGACAATACGGCGCACACTGCGTAATGAAGGCCTCCATGCCAGAACTCCCAGGCACACCCCCTTGCTGTCTCCAAAGAATAAGAAGAGTCGACTGCAGTATGCCAAAAGTCATGTGGACAAACCACAGAAGTTTTGGGATAGTGTTCTGTGGACTGATGAAACAAAATTAGAACTGTTTGGGCCCATGGATCAACGCTATGTTTGGAGGAGGAAGAACAAGGCCTATGAAGAAAAGAACACCTTGCCTACTGTGAAGCATGGCGGGGGGTCAATCATGCTTTGGGGCTGTTTTACTTCTGCAGGTACAGGGAAGCTTCAGCGTGTGCAAGGTACCATGAATTCTCTTCAGTACCAGGAGATATTGGATGACAATGTGATGCAGTCTGTCACAAACCTGAGGCTTGGGAGACGTTGGACCTTTCAACAGGACAATGATCCCAAGCATACCTCCAAGTCCACTAGAGCATGGTTGCAGATTAAAGGCTGGAACATTTTGGAGTGGCCATCGCAGTCACCTGACTTAAATCCGATTGAGAACCTCTGGTGGGACTTAAAGAAAGCAGTTGCAGTGCGCAAGCCTAAGAATGTGACTGAACTGGAGGCTTTTGCCCATGACGAATGGGCGAAGATACCCGTAGATCGCTGCAAGACACTTGTGTCAAGCTATGCTTCACGTTTAAAAGCTGTTATAACTGTAAAAGGATGTTGTACTAAGTACTAAGATTGAATGTCACTTGGGGGTTGAATAAAACTGATAATGATGTGAGCACAGAAAAGACATTTGTGGTTATTTCATTATAAATGTTAGGTTATATTTGTCTGACCTACACGTGCCTCTTTGATTTAATTGTAAGCAAGATGACTGAATGATCAAAATCAATGTCAAACTGGCCAAAACACTCAATTTCAGTGGGGGTTGAATAATTTTGAACACAACTGCATATCCATGAGAGCTGGGCAATATTGGAGGGGGGCGGGCGCACATTTCTTGGCTGGCCCCGGGCACTGACAACCCACGCTACGCCACTGAGGGGATTTCCATATTTTTTTTCTTTCAGGACTAAACCTGGATTCCAGCTCCACAGATTTTATATATATATAAATAACAGAAGAATTATGCATGGAGTCAATATATGCAATTAGTCAACCGAGGTGAAGAATAACACATAGACTATCATATTAGTCCTAAAAAGTATCATTACTTTTATAGCTTACAAGACATTTATAAAAAGAGATGCAAATATTCATTTAATTTTACCCTAGAGCCCTTCCCACTGGCTCGGTATCGAGAAATAGAAAATAATACAACATAGAATGCAAAAGCAATACGACTTAATTGTTTAATAAAAATCTTCATTAGCCTGGAGAGAAACCATTAGTCTGATTTGTAAGATGCATAGCAAAAGATAATGAAATTGGAATTAAATGTAATATTTGTTGTATGTTCAACACTCAACTTCATAAACACTGTCCAAATGCTTTTGATTTTCAAGCATCAACTATGGTATTACAAGAGCAGAAAATCCCAGATACTTACTGTGAAGGGCTCTTCATTCAGATTTAACCCAGAAACAAATGAAGCAGATAATAACTCAAAACGTTTTCCTCAATTCAGCACAGAGACCCAATCAGAAACATTTAAAGCTTACTCTGGAAGCACTGTCATTAGTTGATTTTAGATTAGTCAGCTACCCAGCTATGAGATGGTTTAAATTGCTGGAACTGTCAGTTCAGGTACATTTAATCAGTGAAATCAAGGGAGGAGAATCAATGCCGTTTTTCTCTGAGGTTAAAAGTTGCTTCACAAGCTGCACACATTATAAAAGAGTCTGTGTTCCATGGCTAAATATTATTATTGTCTTTGGCCGTTCAGCATATTACATAATCCGAGCTTTCAGTTTTGCTGAAAATTAGCTGCTTAAAGTGGGTCACTGTCAGTTCGGTAAAGATTGTGCAGCCTAAATGTGATGGGGGCAGTGGCGACTCTAGGAACAATATATAGGGGGAGGCACATAAGATAACACAGTCAAAACTGGGAGGGGGGGGTTACAAATAATTTTTGCCACTAAATCCTACCATTGAAAAAAACTAATTAGGTATATAAATAATATTCCAGAATCGCAGAGTAATTTGGTGCAATGATACCTTTTTTTTTTGTACTAACCGGATATATAAATTCAATATTTTATTTGCCGCAATTCAGCGGTTTCGCCAACGTCCGATAACTGCTTCAGCGACTCCAATTTTAGAAAATGACAGTGATAATTTGCTAAATAGGGAATCCACCATACTTTCAGTAAAATTGATTTCCTGAATTGTGGCAAAAAGTCAAGGATCTAAAAATGAATAGACCCTTTAGATTCTAACTTCCATAATAATCCCCTAAAATGCCATAAACCCAGGGACATACAATAAATATAATGAACCGTGTGGCATGCAGCCTACCCATTAACCCCTAAAATGCCAATACACAAGGGAAATCATGAAATTAATACACCGTGAGGCATGTAGCCTACCCATTAACTCCTAAAATGCCTTTAATCAAGAGAAATGATGAAATATATACACTGTGAGGCATGTAGCCTACCCATTAATTACCCCTAAAATGCCTTTAATCAAAGGGACTCCATTGAATTAATACACTATGAGGCATGTAGCCTACTCATTAACTCCTCAAATGCCATTAATAAAATAAAAAATAAAATGTATACTTTGAGGGGGGAAGCGTGTCCATTAAGCCTTAATATACAACTAAATCAAGGCAAAACAAAATTAATACACAATGTAATATATAGTATGAACATTAACCCTTTCACTGCTGAGCCTTTTCAACCCTGTAAAAAAACTGTTCCATATTTATTATTTATGATGTTTATTTTACATTGATATGGTCATGTTGGGTATCATTGGAAAGGTCTGACCCTGCCCTTTTCGTTTGACCATGTACGACCCAAAGGGGGTGGAGATACAGCAACCCGTTGAAGTGGGGGGAAGCTGGATGCTGATCCCTGGTGCGGGGCACATGGGGGGCAAGTAACAACCTAGGGGGGTGCAATTGCCCCCCTGGCCCCCCTCTAGAAACACCTATGGATGGGGAAAAACCTTAAAGGTTTGACACTCACACTGAAAAGGTTATGCAGTCCATATATCCCCCAAAAAGAAATGTCCTGATGATCACTCTAAAGCAGTGATTCTCAACTCGTATCCTCAGGACCCACTAACAGGCCTGGTTTGTGGGATATCCGAAGCACAGCACAGGTGATCTAATGGCAGCACATGGTTCAAAAGGCGTTGAATACACATCTAGTGCAATTTAAATTGTGTGTTTAACGGATTTGCAGAAGTATTACACAGGGCAATAGACGCATAATTACATGCTGTACTGAAATAGTGAAATTTTCACTCAAGTGTTCTTTACATGAAATTGAGGATAATATCAAAAATAGAGAATGCACTAAACAATACAATGCACTATACAATAAAAAATACAGTCCTTAAATGTAATGCAAATCAATAAAACTACAGAAACATCTAAATAAAGTGGTTCCTATTTACATGTAAGAAACTGTCTGCCATGAAGTATGTATATACTGTATATCTATATCATGACAAAATCAGCAAGTATGCACAAATGAAGTCAACAAGCACAATTTCTCAATGCACTGTAGTAGAAATAAAATATTTCACAATATCAGTTCAAAAATAAAGGAAACAATTGAAGAAAATTTAGAGGAAAAAAAACAAATATTTAGATGAGGAGAATCAAAGAGAATATACAGTGCATCACAAACAGCTACACAGGGAGACCCTCTATCAAGCGCAAATGGGCGCTTGAAAATAGACATGATAATAAGGAACCAGATTAAAAAAAAGATGATTCTCTAATTCAGATGCTTCTGAATTTGACAATCTGAGGGTTTTTTTAGGAGTAATTGAACATTTTTGACTGATCCAAAACTAGACGATTTTTGAAGATCTTGGGCCCTATTACATTCTTCACGCAAAAATGCACGTAAACGCGTGAATTTTGCGCAAAGCGTCAAACGTTAATGCTCGTAAATCAACGCTGGTGTTACAATCCTCGCACATTTTTTCATCCGTCAAAAAATAACGCGCGCAAAACCGTGCGCGCAGTAACGTTGTGCGTAGAAATCAGTGTGCGGACAGTTTTTTCCACGCGATTCAGCCAATCAGAATTAAGAACCTTAATTGTCTCACATTAAGTTTTGGCACCTGTCAAAGTCAATCTGCGCATATATGCTGTATAGAAAAAAAAACACGCACAACTTCTCAAATTTATTGTTTTGGTATGTGTAGAATGTGTAACTATACTTTGCTGTATTATTTTTTTTTTGGGCTGGTGTATTTGGTTTCGTCCAGGTTGATAGAATTTGCCATAACACCAGCTTTCAGGAGTTGATAAAATTATGCGCGCAACGTCTATGCGTTAATTCCTAAGCATTGATTGTAATACCACCCGCGTACCAGCGCATAAACGCATTTGCGCTCACAATGTTAAGTATAGGACGCGCGAAGTGCAGTAAGCTCGCGCAGGTTCACCCGCGTTAGACTAATGCGCGTGTTTGTTGCACTGAGATTGTAATACGACTTTCAGCGCAAAGGGTTTTGCCCCTCACGTTTATGCGTTATTGCACACGCGTTAACATTTGCGTGAAGAATGTAATAGGGCCCTTACCCCATATGCTATACTGCTTGAAGAAAGCACAGGTGTAGTGCCGAAACGCGTCCAGTAACCCCCCCACACACTTTTTTTGGAATAAATTTTTGATATTTTAACCTGATTCTCATCTCTGGTTTTACTCTGTCATGGGATACCCCCTTACTATTTTATCCCTTTAGAGTGAGGATAATATTTTGAAGGTGAAAGCAGAGGAATTTTTCTCTTCCCCCTCCCTCCCCCCTTTTTCGTCCACATCTGGATGGTAATACAGAGCTGGAGACAGAAGCTGAAAGGCATTGCAGGAGAGAGGGGTAAGGTACTCACCTAATTAAGAAGTACCATTCGCCTTTAAGCTGAGCCTGAGAAAACCGAGGCTCCAACATCGGTGAGTTGAACAAAAAATTGCAATTACTCAGAATATACGTACTGTGTCACGCTATGGGAGCGCTGTCTCTTTGTATGTGTTTCATTTGAGGATAACTGGAAGACCCAGGAAAAGGGGGAACGTCAGCCTGTATTTGACGTGAGGCATTCCAACCTAGAGCCAGGACTTATTAGGCTCTATAATTTGTGAGTGATTTTCATATATATATTCACTTGACAAATTACAACAGTCTGCACTATTGTCTCTCTTTTTGTCTTCCTCATATATGCTACGGAATCTACCAACGGAGGAGAGGAAGCATAACGTTGGAACATTTTGTCTGAAGTGTGACCTACATACTGTATGGTGACTAGGAGTCATGGACCTTATTCATTTTGAGATTTGCACTTTTCCACGTGCACTTTATACAGTCATAGGCCATCCAGAGACTATCAGATAACCTAATAAAAGGACTGTCTTATGACTTTTTGATGTCACATCAACACAAATTTTGTGTCTGCACTTTACGAATGGAATAGGATATATGAGCACATGCACTTAATATGCATTTTGCACATGTGAATTATTATACACTTTGTGCTATAGGAGCAGATTTGTAGGCGCGACTTAAGGATTTGTCACCCTTGTTGTTGCTTATTTTGTACAAGGTTGTTCATTTGCACAGAATTGCTATTTGCACAATACTAGTGTAACATTGACTCACTGGAGTACTTTTATCTATCACCACCTGATAAATAGAGTTGAGCCATAATATCAGCATTTAGAAATACTCATCTAGATTGCTCCATATTTGGAAGCACCCACTGTGCCACTAGGACCCTTACCCTTTATATATATATATATATATATATATATAAATATATATAATGTAAATTTGATAGGCCGTGTTTGTCCAGATGCCAAAATCACGAGTATAGCAGTACGTAGTGATACCTTTTTTATTGGACTAACGTTACATTTAAAAGAGAGGCTATCAAGAGTATACCCCTCTTCCTCAGGTCTGGATGCTTACTGATCAGTACCTAGAATAGAACATTAAGACATAAAGGGTCACATGGATGGGGGGGGGTTTATCATGTCTATTCTCACTTTTTACAACATCTAAACCCCCCCGCCCATGTGACCCTTTATGTCTTAGGCTAGCGTCAGACGAACGCAGTCATCACGTCCGTGTCGCCGCACAGTTTAACACCCATTGATTCGTAGCATTGATTTGTAATCAATAGAGACTAACACACGAAGTACGTGTGCACCGAAGTGCACACGCACCACGCAGGTGGCATTGGACGCCATTTAGGCCTTGACGTAAAAGCGCTATGACAGACACCGAGAGTGCGCCGCGTCTGCGTAGCGGCCTGTGTGCTTGATGACGCGACGTCAGACGCAGCGCATTTGCAACATCCATCACGTTGATGCTCAGAGGTTTTTTTGGTCTGGCTGACTGTACCTGTCTTTTAATTTTAATTAATTTTGTTTCCCATATTTCCCTTTTTTTTCTACATCCGTTAAAAAAAACAGACTGTGTGGTGTCTACAGTATCTTCCGTCAGTACGTCCGTCCGTTATGCATGCACGCAGAGTGCGCTCAGAATGCGTTCGTCTGACATTAGCCTAAATGTTCAATTCTAGGAACTGATCAGTAAGCATCCAGACCTGAGGAAGAGCGGTTATACTCTCGAAAGCTTGTCTTTTAAATGTAACGTTAGTCCAATAAAAAAGGTATCACTACGTACTGCTATACTCGTTATATATATATATATATATATACACACTTACCTCTTCCTATGGTGACATAAGCAATATTTTTGAAACCACAATATTTTTTTGCGTCATAACAATTAATGGCCACAAGGTGGTGAGTTTGACTTCCAGATAATAAACTAAACTGATGTGTCATATCCACGTGACAAGAAATTTTAATCTAGTAAACACCGATTCTGCTTGCTTAGGTTTTTTGCAGAGTCATCACTTGTATTAAGTGATTGTAAGACAAATTAAATGAAGATTTTGAATGAACAGAGAGTACTTTAATTAGATTTCTGCATGGTTTATAGCTTTAGTAAGAGATTTTTTTTCTTGGTAAAACAAACTCCTACAAAAATGTGAAAAAAAATGTGAAATATACTTGTTGAGATCTGAAGATGCACACAGAATATTTGATAACATTGACAACTTCACAGGCAATCTCAGTTGCTACAAAGCTGCTAGAAAAAAAAACATCTTTGTTATGCCAGGCTCTTAATAAACAGCGGCAAAAAAAAAAGTTGCAAGTGACAAAGAACTGTCTGGCACCCAAGGAAAATGGCAGTATCACACAAAATCTATTTAGCCATATATATATATATCACATAATCGCACCCAGGCATTAAAATTTTAAATTTTGTAAGACATACCTGTGGGTTTTTAAAGGAGATGTAGGCTCTGTGATTTGCTCTACCCAAGGCAGATGGGCAAAACTTGATTGTTACTTCACCAGTAGTATGAGGCGGCACCAATACCTGCACAAAAACAAACAAAACAGACGGTAATCTATAAACTGATGCTGAATTCAGTAACAGATCCAATTGATTAATGCCTTTGTAAGCTTTTTTCTGCTCCAGGCATTCAAAGCCACATAAATCCTATAAACTGAACAGCTTACTAGCAGAAATAACACATTCAGTAACGAGTGGGCATATCTTAATTAAACAAATTATTAAAAAAACACGTAGTGAGGGTTCTGCGGAATAGTATGGTTTTGAGATTTTCAAATCAATATTAAAGTAATTTATGTGTGTTGTAGACGTTTCGGTATGAACTCTACAATGGGAGTAAAAGCCTGACAGATTGACATTGTCAACAAGGGGATGAAGCCATTAACAAACTATTCCTAAGGCTAAACTATTCCCCTCAGTGTTATTGTAGCATCTGGTCTTGATGGTATAATGAGAGCTGAACATCTGACACCTAGCATCTAAGATGGTTTTAGATCAGTGAATATATTGCTCAAAAACGAGCCTGAAAATTGGTTCCGAAAAGTCCTGATATATAACCTAATGCATAAGTTAAGGAAAATAGCATTTTGCACATTTCAAAATCAATTATTGTGTGTACATAAAAAGCGGTATGGAGGAAGCGCTCACAGAACGAGTGGTGGCCGTTATAATTATTAAATGTTTCACAATTATATAACATATGAAATTCAGGACACTCAACCGAGCCGAACATCTAAAAAGGCTTAAAACACCTAATATAGGTTTGAAATGGGTCCAGTTACAAGATGTAATCATTACGTTGTAAGATGTAGGATTGGGTTGAGCGTTCTGAAATTTGTATGTTGTATACGATACACTAGTGTGCTGCCCTTCTGCTATATTTACAGTATATATATATATATAGATATATATATATTAGATGTTAAGCCTGGCAAAGGGCAGTCTATTGTTGTAGAGGCTTTGGCTGCTCATGTGGCTGTTTGGTGCACCCAGGATCTGGCTGCTCAGTGCACCGAGGATCTGGCTGCAGGATCTGGCTGCTCGGTGCACCCAGGATCTGGCTGCAGCATCTGGCTGCTCGGTGCTCCCCAGGATCTGCCTGCTTGGCGCACCCAGGATCTGGCTGCTGGGTGCACCCAATGATGTGGCTGCTCGGTGCACCCAGGATCTGGCTGCTTGGTGCTCCCCAGAATCTGGCTGTTCGGTGCTCCCAATGTTGTGGCTGCTCGGCACACCAAGGATGTGGTTGCTTGGTGCTCTCCAGGATCATTTAATAGGGGTGACACAGATCTATTTACTTATATATAGGGGTCACGGACATTTAATTATATATAGAGGTCAAAGGCATTTAATTATATATAGGGGTCACGGGCATTTAATAGGGGTGTTACAGATTTAATTGTAACGGCTGGATGGAGAAGAGGTAACATCACTGCTCTGCGTGGAGAGAGCCTGTGGAGACATGGGCTCGATCCCGACGAGCACCTCTCCAGCAAGTGTCCTTGGGCAAGACACCTAACTGTACATACTCGCCACCCAGGACATACTTGAAAATGAGAGAAATCTCAATGTATCCTTCCTGGTAAAATCCTTTCTCAAAAAAAAATAATATATATATTAGGGGTCACGGGCATGTAACTACAGTTGTGTTCAAAATTATTCAACCCCCACTGAAATTTAGTGTCTTGGCCAGTTTGACATTGATTTTGATCATTCAGTCATCTTGCTTACAATTAAATCAAAGAGGCATGTGTAGGTCAGACAAATATAACATAACATTTATAATGAAATAACCACAAATGTCTTTTCTGTGCTCACATCATTATCAGTTTTATTCAACCCCCAAGTGACATTCAATCTTAGTACTTAGTATAACATCCTTTTACAGTTATAACAGCTTTTAAACGTGAAGCATAGCTTGACACAAGTGTCTTGCAGCGATCTACGGGTATCTTCGCCCATTCGTCATGGGCAAAAGCCTCCAGTTCAGTCACAGTCTTAGGCTTGCGCACTGCAACTGCTTTCTTGAAGTCCCACCAGAGGTTCTCAATCGGATTTAAGTCAAGTAACTGCGATGGCCACTCCAAAATGTTCCAGCCTTTAATCTGCAACCATGCTCTAGTGGACTTGGAGGTATGCTTGGGATCATTGTCCTGTTGAAAGGTCCAACGTCTCCCAAGCCTCAGGTTTGTGACGGACTGCATCACATTGTCATCCAATATCTCCTGGTACTGAAGAGAATTCATGGTACCTTGCACACGCTGAAGCTTCCCTGTACCTGCAGAAGCAAAACAGCCCCAAAGCATGATTGACCCCTCGCCATGCTTCACAGTAGGCAAGGTGTTCTTTTCTTCATAGGCCTTGTTCTTCCTCCTCCAAACATAGCGTTGATCCATGGGCCCAAACAGTTCTAATTTTGTTTCATCAGTCCACAGAACACTATCCCAAAACTTCTGTGGTTTGTCCACATGACTTTTGGCATACTGCAGTCGACTCTTCTTATTCTTTGGAGACAGAAAGGGGGTGCGCCTGGGAGTTCTGGCATGGAGGCCTTCATTACGCAGTGTGCGCCGTATTGTTTGAGCTGAAACTTCAGTACCCACATCTGACAAATCTTTTCTCAGTTCCTCAGCAGTCACACGGGGACTTTTCTCCACTCTACGCTTCAGGTAGTGCACAGCAGTCGAAGTCAGCATCTTCTTTCTGCCATGACCAGGTAGCGTTTCAACAGTGCCCTTTGCCTTGAATTTGTGAATGATGCTTCCTATGGTCTCTCTTGGTATGTTTAACATCTTTGCAATCTTCTTATAGCCATCCTTTGAAGAGTAATCACCTCTTCTCTTGTCTTCCTGGACCATTCTCTTGACTTCACCATGTTTGTAACCACACCAGTAAATGTCTAGAAGGAGCTGAGTATCACAGTCATTTTAAAGCTGCCTAATTGGTGCTTATTATGCTTTATTGCTGCTCCGTGACATCCACAGGTGTTTTCAATACCTGATTGAAAACACTTGAATGAACCTCTGTTCTTCAGAGTGGTAGTCTTTAAGGGGTTGAATAATTGTGTCAATGAAGAATTCACAAAAAACACATTTACTACTGTATTACAAAACCAATTGCTGTCATTTTAGTTGCATATGGTTCTTTAAAATGTCCTTGTAGGATTTCATTCTGAATACAATTACAAATGTACACTAAATTCCCTAAAACCCTTTACAGCATTGGGGGTTGAATAATTTTGAACACAACTGTATATATATGGGTCACAGACATTTGATTATATATAGGGGCACGTAATTTAATTATACATAGGGGTCACGTACATTTAATAGGAGCGTCAGATATATTTAATTATATACATAGGGATCACGGACATTCAATTATATATAGGGGCCATGGGCATTCAATTAATATATAAGGGTCAGGGGCAATTAACCTCCCTGGCGGTTAAATTTTTTCAAAAGTTTGTGTCTAAAAGCGTTTCAATTTTTTTGGAAAGGAAATGTGGTGTTTTATATAGTAAGCCTGTATTCTGTAGGAATAACTCACTGAAATCCGTGCAAGCAAGAGTCTAGTAAACACACGGAATCAGAGAAGGGTTGAAACACGAAATAATTTATTATCCCAAAAATAATTATCCAAAATAATGGAAATAAATTATATTCAATAATATAATCAAACCAAAAACATACCTCTTTCCTTTGGGTGCTGGGATTCCTGTTCAGATGTACACTCCTTTGCCAATGAAATATACAGGACAGGGGGGTACCAAAAAAATTAGGGGATTTATTCTCAAAGCAGCTTTACAGAAGTAAAAGGCAAATAAAAATCATTATTAAAATGTAATAAGGCTTTGCAATACAAGTTTCGCTGGTGCTTGCCCAGATCCAACTGATCGATCTGGGCAAGCACCAGCGAAACTTGTATTGCAAAGCCTTATTACATTTTAGAAATGATTTTTATTTGCCTTTTATTTCTGTAAAGCTGCTTTTAATAAAAAAAATTGGTACCCCCTCTGTCCTGTATTTCATTGGCAGTCCACATCTGTACAGGAATCCCAGCACCCACTGCACAACGTTTATTGTAAATTATTTTTTTACTCTAATTTTTTTTTAACAGTTTGAAGTTGCCGCCTGGTCCCGCCCCCGTGCGTCGCGTGGCTCGCAGGGAGCGGAACCAGGAAGCAAGTCGCCGGCTGCCGAGATCACACTGCGGAGACAACGAAGGACCGAAGGATGCAGTGAGTATACAGCACGAGTGTGGCTCGGGGTTGCCAATCGCGGTAGCGAAATTTAACCCAGAGTCACACTCGGGAATACCGCCAGGGAGGTTAAAAGGAGTTTCACATATATATTTAATTATATATAGGGGTCATGGGTGTCACGACCCCTACGCGCGCTGCTGCGAAAGACGCCGGGTTACGCCACCCACTATCTGTCTCTACGCACTTCTCTCTCGCAACAGGGGTGCAGAGCGTGATACAATGATCCCAGGATTGCAAAGCAGTGCAAATCTTCTCTTGAAGCGGGTAATGACTACATCTCCCACAATCCCTGGTCGCACTTTCCTATTCTATTAGTTACGCTACCACCAGTCCTCATGGACAGTATGCGCGTCGCAGCGGGAGACGCAGGATTAAGCAACCACACTATCTGCCTACCCTAGACTCGGAAAGTGACTGCATACCCCACAATCCCTGCTGTCCCCGTCGACCGCAACTCGCAATTTCTTATCAACCCGAGCTTAAAGCAATCAGCAATTCTCCAATCTCGTAGTTAGCGTGGATCTCATCAGCCAGAAGCAGACCTTAAATAGGTTAGGTTTATTATAGAACAAAGATATATATAATCACAGTGCATTTGTTACAGGAAACATTATAGCTAGAATAAATCAATTAATTACACACTACACAGCAAATAAAAGAAAAGGGTTAACCACAGAGTATTACTTACGACGAACTAATCAGTAAGCTAGAATTGGTGACTCCTGGAGCCTGGAGATAGAAGTATGGACAAATCAGTCATCTTTCGAATGTACCCCAAGTGATCAGCCATAGCACATGGCCAGTTTTCAGAATTTATACACTTCCTGGTCCTTCCAAAACCCACCCACAAATGGCCCAGCCTCCTGCAGTACAAATCCCAGAGTTCCCCTCTCCAGAGCATGCTTAGTACGCTTCGTCGTTAATCTTTAATTGCCCAAAGTTGTCCATCTTCCCCCCAGGGATCAAGGATGTGCTTCCTGTCTTTGAAGATAGGGCCTAAATCTTGGTGCCGGGTTGGCTCCCAAGGTGCAACTAACAGGCTACACGACATGTCAGTTCACAAAGACATTCCATTTTACAGCCACATGTGATATCCTCCCCCCAGGGGAGAAAGCTAACCATTTTAATTACATTTTAACACCCACTCGCAAAAGCTGTGGACACAGAGACACACTTCCCAAATGGTCAGACACAAATATGAATATGACTCTATATGGAGGAGATATGTGTAAACAGGCACATAGACACATATACACAGGCAGACCCTTATATAGATAGAAATACAGATCTAATATGCCCCATCTCCCATCTCTTATCTGCTACAATGGGCATTTAATTATATATAGGGGTCACTCCCAGTGGATCATCGCGGTCTCCTAACTCGGGGTCCAATCTGCGACTCTGTGTCTGTGTAACACCTCTCAGCGGTGGATTACTGGGTCTCTGGCACATCACTGTATCGATTCCCGGCGTCGGCAATGCAGCGCCTGCTCTCCGGCCTGGTTACAATCACTCACAGTCTCATGTGCATCTCACTCGGTTCACTCCTTGGCTCTCCTTCCAAGAGGCTGCGGATGTCCTCTCCTCCTTCCCCACCCACTTCCTGTCTCTGCCCCAGAGCATGCTGGAAAACGTAGTCCCATTGTCCAGTATAGTTTACATGCACTTGTCTCCCTCTGGTGGCCAAAACGGAACATTACAGCAATAGAGTTTTAAACAGCGCTACACTCTCCCCCTCCTAGAACTCTTGGGTCTCTCCAAGGAGGTATAACAATTACATAACATTAGGCAATGTATACAGGTTCATCAGCAAACATACAATGGGTCAGATATACATCCTCAAGTTGACTCATGCTCCTGACTACCTCAGCTAACATAGCAGACACTTCGGGCAACCTTCGCACTGTGGTGACAGCCTCTTCAGTGCTATGTCCTGGTGAGTCGTAGGTAAGTCTCTGGGGGGTCGGATAGAACGTTTTGCTTCGGGCTCAATCAGTTCCTCTTCAGGTGGAAGTACTACAGGTATGGGTTCGCTTCTTTCTTCCACAACTGGAACAGACATCTCATCAGAGTAGGATCCTTCCAGTGAAGGCATAGAACTGTAATCATAGGACGCGTTTTCGGGAACTACAGGAATGTCTAAAGTTTCAGGAACTTCCAATTGGAACTCCAGAGCCTCAGGCCTCAGATTACTTTCCCACCCCTCTGGAACTGGAATGACCTCCTCAGGCTCTGGCGAACGCACCCAGTCCAGACAAAAACTTCCTTATTCACTATCCCCTTCACTCTCCTCGACAGCCCGTGTCTGTTGAGACCGAGTAACAGGAGTCAAGCGTGGAGCAGGCGGGTTTGGCAGAGAAAGTTCATCTCCAACTGGTATCCTTACAGCCTCCCTCAAAGGTAACAGATGATTTTGGTGCCAGTTCTTAAGAGGCCCAGCCTTTCCATCTGGTCGGATTTGGTAAACTGGCAACAAGCCTGCCCTCAAAGTCTCTGCCCTGATCCAAGTGTATTCTCCTTGGCAGGCCATAGTGAACAAAAAACTTCTCCATTAAAACCTTTGCCACCGTAGGAGCACATTGGTCTTTCGAAGAAAAAGCTTGGGCATAACGCGTGAAATGATCAGTCACTACTAGGGATGAGCTGTTCGGTTCGGACGGTTCGGAGTTCGACCCGAACTTAGCCTGTTCGATTAGATCGCGAACACCCAACATTTACAGGTGTTCACCGCATGTTCGACCACAATGGACCACAATGCATTTTCCCACTGGCCTGAAGCTCGTAATTGGCTACAGCCTTGCACCTGACCACAGGTCTGGTGCAAGACAGGTTCAACACTATGCCAATCATGGCTCAGAGTCCAGATTGGGCAAATTTTGCCCAATCATGGGCCCACAGAGCTAAGTCCCGCAGCACACTATATAACGTTTCCACGTGCCGATTCTGCACGCATTTCAGAGGAGATTTCAAAGGAGATAGTTGTGTGTTGTTACTGCCGGTCTGCCACACTACTGGAGGGGTCTCATTTCTACCAAATATCAGGGAATTTAGGTGATGTGTGTCTTGTCACTGTGCCAGCAAGTTTTTGGGGGTTTACAACTTTCTTTAAAACATTTGTGAATTGAGGTGATCTTCTGTGTCTTGTCACTGTGCCAGCAAATCTTTTTGGGGCTCACTAATTTCTTTAAAACATTTGTGAATTGAGGTGATCTGTGTCTTGTCACACAACCAGTACCACGCAGTATTTTGGGACTCACTAATTTCTTTAAAACATTTGTGAATTGAGGTGATCTGTGTCTTGTCACACAACCAGTACCACACATTATTTTGAGGCTCACTAATTTCTTTAAAACATTTGTGAATTGAGGTGATCTGTCTCTTGTCACTGGCTGCCAGCTATCAGTGTGTCTCACTGAGTTATACCAGAGTTCTTTAAATCTTTATACCAGAGTTGAATCAGAGTTCTGTATATATTAATCGATATATCACTCACCATGTCTGAAAGAACAAAAAGGACAGGCAGACGCTCCCAGACACAGATAAGAGGGCAAGCAGCCCCAGTGTTGGGAGGCTGTGCCTCTGGTCGTGGTGGACGTGGTGCATCCTCTGCAGAGGCACGCTTGTCCTTTCTAACTGGTGCTGGCCGTCTTAAGCAGCAGCAACATACAGAGGACTTGGTGGATTGGCTAACCAGGCCATCCTCATCCTCCGAGTCCTCTGCCAGCCAGGCTTCTAGTGCTTTACAGTCCACCTCAGCTGCCAAAGCATCTAATGCAGCCTCCATGTCCACAGCTACTCCTGCCGTAGCCTCGCTATCACACACGGAGGAGTCAGCTGAATTGTTTGATATAAATAACTGGCACTTATGTTGCCCCAGCAGCTGCAGCATACTGCCAAGTTGGCTCCAGTGACGAAGAGATAGGGGGTGATGATGACAATGATGATGAGGTCACTGACTCCACCTGGGTGCCTGATCGAACAGAGGAATTAAGTGAGGAAGAGGGGGAGGAGGAGGCACAGCAAACATGAGGCACAACATCCTCTGTGACCAACCGTAGCACTAGCCAGTCCAAGGCATCACATGTCAGAGCTGCTCCGGTGCAGAGCACTGTTTTCTCAAAGAACACACGCAGGAACTCTGTTGTCTGGGAGTTCTTTAAGAAATGTGCAGTAGAGCGCAGCGTTGCTATTTGTAATCTATGTCAGATGAGGATTATGCATGGGAAAGATACCAGACACTTGGGTACCACGTGCTTGAGGCGACATATGAACAACTGCCACACATCCCATTGGCGCAAAACTTTGCATAGGTCCTCCTCCTCCTCCTCCTCCTCATCTGTCTCTACCCCCACTGTATGTCCTGCCATGTCATTGCCTACAACCTCCACCGACAGGGATGATGCTGCAGTAATGGATGTACCAGCTCCTTCCTCACAATGTGACATCATCCCAGCAGCTGAAGATTTACGGTCAGATTACGTTGCCGCAGCTGCTGCAGCGAAAGAAAAAAAATAGTCGCAACCATCCCCAAGCACAGTGTCTAAATGCCAGCTTAGCAAAATTACTCGCATTGCAGCTGCTGCCTTTCCAGCTGGTGGACTCTGCTCCCTTCCGTGAATTTGCTGAATGTGCTGTACCACAGTGGCAGGTTCCAAAACGCCATTACTTTTCACGCAAGGACATTCCAGCACTATACCAGCACGTGGAACACAATGTTATCCAGTCATTGGGAAAGGCAGTCAGCAACAAGGTGCATGTGACTTTAGACACGTGGTCCAGCAAGCATGGACAGGGTCGTTACATTTCCTTCACGGCACACTGGGTAACTCTGATCGCAGCTGGGAGGGATCCAAGACGGGGCTCTGTGCTGGAGCTTGTTCATCCACCACGCCTCCAGAAAGCTGCTTGTATGTCTTCTTCCTCCTCCTCCTCCTTCTCTGTCTCTGGCAAAGTGGCAGTTAAACCGACGCCTGACAGGGTCTACGCAATGGCTCAAGCAAAAAGATGCCATACTGTGCTTGAGCTGGTTTGTTTAGGGGACAGGAGCCACACCGGGCCAGAAATTCTGTCAGCTCTGCAGGGGCAGGTGCAGAGATGGTTAACACCACGCCAGCTTGAGCTGGGAATGATCGTCTGCGATAATGGCAGCAACCTTCTCTCCGCCCTACGCAAGGGTAAATTGACGCATGTACCATGCCTAGCACACGTCCTAAATCTGGTGGTACAGCATTTCCTAACCAAGTACCCAGGGCTGCCAGAGCTTCTCATCTAGGCCAGAAAAGTCTGCAGCCACTTCAGGCGGTCATTCCCAGCAAGCGTTCGCCTGGCAGAAATTCAAAGAGAATTCCACCTTCCCACAAACCGTCTGATCTGTGACATGCCCACCAGGTGGATCTCGACATTAGCAATGCTGCAGCGTCTGCACAAGCAGCAGAGGGCCATCAACGAGTACCTGTGTGAGTATGGCACAAGGACAGGTTCAGGTCAACTAGTTTCCCCCCCCGCAGTGGCTGATGATCAAGGATGCATGCACTGTACTGTCACCATTTGAGGAGGCAACGAGGATGGTGAGCAGGGACAGTGCATGCATCAGTGACACAATTCCTTTAGTGTACCTGCTGGAGCACACTCTGCTTGGAATTATAGATGAGGCTCTAGAGGCAGAGCAGTTGGAGGAAGAGGAGGCCTTCCCTAGCTCTCAAGGCCCCAGTCTTTCCGCAGACAGCATTCCAGCGGGTCCTACTCAGATCAGACAAGAGGAGGATGAGGAGGAGGAGGAGGCAGAATATTTAAGTAGTGTGGGCATTGAAGGTGGGGATTCCTCAAGGGAGGGTTTCGTGTGCCCAGAAACACAAGGGCTAGTGCGTGGCTGGGAGGAGGAAGTGCACGATACGGTCATCCTCATTGACCAGGAAGACTCAGAAGTTAATGCCACCTCCACCCTACGCTGCATGGGCTCCCTAATGACGCAAAGCCTGCTAAAGGACCCCAGGATTCGTGCTATCAAGGAGAGGGATCATTACTGGTTGGCAACCCTTCTTGATCCACGATACAAGGGGAAAGTTGCAGAGTTCATCCTGCCCGCACAGAGGGAGCACAGGATGAAAAAACTTGAGGACGCTCTAAAGCGACACTTGTGTAACACCTTTCCAGGCACTGGTAGATTACCAAGTGCTGACACACGTGCTTCTGAGGCTGCGGGTGATCAGAGGAATAGTGGTGAAGGCCAGGGCTGCTTGACTGATGCATTTTTAATTTTTTTTAGTCCTCGACGCCCAGGGACATCAAATGTAGGCACCCATTGCCAGCGTCTTCACCGTATGGTGCAGGACTACCTAGGGGCAAGGGCAGACCTGAATACCTTTCCAGCAGATGACCCACTGGCTTACTGGGTGTTGAGATTGGATCACTGGCCAGAACTTAGCCAATATGCTATGCAGCTACTAGGTTGCCCTTCATCTAGCATGCTTTCCGAAAGGACTTTCAGTGCCGCTGGAGGGTTTGTCACAGACAAAAGAGTGCGTCTGTCCACCGACTCTGTAGACCGGCTGACATTTATAAAAATGAATCAGTCCTGGATCATCAGTTATCAATCCCCTGATGCTGACGTAACGGAATAGATCGGGGATGTCTTCTGCATGCACAAAACTGAACTCTTCCACAATACTACAAAAGGGCTACGGTGTGAATGCACTTGCTGCCATGAAAGGCACAATATTTGGCTGCACTGACGCCTGATTTATATCATTTTAATTTTTTGAACCGCAGGGTCCAACCCTGCACTCTTCCACAATACCACAGAGGGGTTACTGTATGATGATACTTGCTGGCCTGGCACCAAAGGCACACTATCTGGGTGCACTGGCGCCCATTACCAGATAAAAAAACTTTTCAATAAAGGACCACATGGTCCACCCCTGCACTCTTCCACAATACCACAGAGGGGTTACTGTATGATGATACTTGCTGGCCTGGCACCAAAGGCACAATATCTGGGTGCACTGACGCCTTGACCAGAATCATATCTTTCAATATAGGACCACATGGTCCACCCCTGCACTCTTCCACAATACCACAGAGGGGTTACTGTATGATGATACTTGCTGGCCTGGCACCAAAAGCACACTATCTGGGTGCACTGACGCCCATTACCAGATAAAAAACTTTTCAATATAGGACCGCAAGGTTCACCCCTGCACTCTTCCACAATACCACAGAGGGGTTACTGTATGATGATACTTGCTGGCCTGGCACCAAAGGCACACTATCTGGGTGCACTGACGCCTTAACCAGATGCATATCTTTTTAATATAGGACCGCTAGGTTCACCCCTGCATTCTTCCACAATACCACAGAGGGGTTACTGTATGATAGTACTTGCAGGCCTGGCACCAAAAGCACAATATTTGGGTGCACTGCCACTGATGCCTGTATCAGATTCATATCCTCAGAGGGGTTACGGTGTGACGGCACTGTTGGGGATGCTAAAGGACCAATTTTGAAGCACCTATTGTTACTTTCATCCAAAGCCTGCACAAGTTTCACAATAATTTAGCCAAAAAAAATCAGTAAACTTTTTCTGCGAGTACGAAAATGTCTCCTCTTTTCATACAGACTGCCGCCCCAAGCAGTTGTTTATGGATAGATTAAAGGAAAAGCATTTACCGTCATTTGAAACGTAATTTTTTTGTTTTTAAGTGTTTCTATACAACCTAGAAATCCACCACTTCACGGGCAGGTTATGGGGATCTCCTAGGCACGATATTTGAAGGAATTTTTCGTTTTTATTTTTAACCCTTATTTCATGGAAAACTCACTGTCCCTTTAAAAACGTTTTTTTTAACTTTTTGACCTTGTTTCCTGTCCCCCAGGGCACTACCTGGACCCCCATACACCTTTTATGGCAAATATCTAGCATATATGCCATCTTGGAGGGCACTCTAAAACCGAATTTTCAGCCCCATTGACTTGCATTGAGTTCGAGTTCGGAACCGAACATTTGGGAAGTTCGGGTTCGGGCCCGAACCGAACTCGGGGGGTGTTCGGCTCATCCCTAGTCACTACTAGAATATTTCCCTGCCCACTAGCATCCGGCTCTAAGCACAGGAAATCAATGCACACCAAGTCCATGGGTCCTTGACTTTGCAGGTGGCTCATTGGAGCGGTTCGGGTTGGTAGGGTTTTCCTCTGGATACACCTCAAGCATGAATGACAGTAACTTTCAACTTCAGATCTCATACAGGGCCAATAAAATCTGTCTCTCACTAGCTTAAAAGTTCTCTCGGCACCAAAATGTCCATAGTCGTCGTGTAACGACCGCAGCACACCCTCTCTGTGTCTGGTGGGAAGGAACAATTGTTGGGTCTCTTCAGCATTGTTTGAGGGGCCCCTTCGGTAGACCACCCCATCCAACATCTTCAACCGTTCCCACTCTTTGTATACCAATCGGGCTCCTTCTGGGGAATTTGTCAGTAGAATTTCCCGTTGGTTCGCGGTTAGGGCCTTCACGGTTAGTGCAATCAAGGGGTCTCTAGCCTGATCGGCTCTCAGATCCTGTTTCGAGAAAGTAGGCAAACTTTCATCCCTCAGCTGCGTAGGATTGCAATAGAACTCTGGAACAGCCGCAGCCATAACTCCTATGGCTTCTGCTTCAATCCCTCCCTTGACCCGGCGCTCCGCTCCTTGACATAAAGCTTGCACCCCATCTGGAGTTAACAGTCCATTCCTTAGTGTAGGGTCTTCTTGACAAAGCATCGGCATCTCGATTATTCACCCCAGGGCGATACTTCAGGCTGAACCGAAACCCTGACAGAGTGGCCAACCACTGATGTCCCGTTGCATCCAGCTTCGCCGTAGTAAGAACGTAGGTAAGAGGATTGCTATCAGTCTTTATTACAAATTCGGCTCCGTACAGATAATCTTTCAGCTTGTCCACTACCGCCCATTTCAAGGCTAAGAACTCCAACTTGTGGGTAGGATAGTTCTTCTCTGAAGGCATAAGACTTTGGCTCACATATGCTACAGGCCTCAGCAATCCACCATATTCCTGGTATAAAACTCCCCCTAGACCTTCTCTGCTGGCATCCACATGCAATTCGTACGGCTTATGAGGATCCGCGTAAGCCAAGACAGGAGCTCGAGATAGACTCTCTTTCAGCTTTAGGAAAGCACCTTCACATTGAGTAGTCCATTCTTCTTGGATGGATTCTCGAGCCTTCCTTGGCCCTGGAGCCGATGAATTTCGATCAGAGGCCTTGTGGCCTTCTTCTGCGTCTTCCTTCTGTAGGAGCTTGTTCAGTGGTTGAGCTATCTTGGCAAATCCTCCTACGAATCTCTGGTAATAGGACCAGAACCCCAAGAAAGATCTGAGCTCGGTAACATTTTGGGGTCTAGGCCAGGAAGCTACGGCTTCCAACTTCCGAGGATCCGTCGAAACGCCTTCTGCTGAGACAACATGTCCCAGATACGTAACTGAAGGCAAACAAAATTGACGCTTCTCTAGAGACAGTTTCAACCCCTCTTCATGGAGCCGCTTCAAGACCTTCTCCAACCGTTGTTCATGTTGTTCCAAGGTCTTCCCGAACACAATAATGTCATCCAGATACACTAACACTTCGATTAGATTCATGTCCCCGACTGTCTTCTCCATTAACCGTTGGAATGTGGCTGGAGCTCCCGTAAGGCCTTGAGGCATTCTGTTGAACGCAGTCTTTTCTTTGTCTTCAGGATGCATTGGTATCTGGTGATACCCACTTCACAGGTCTAGTACACTAAACCATTTTGCTCCAGACAAACACTGTAAGGCGTCTTCTATCCGAGGAGTGGCATATTGATCTGGAATGGTTCTCTGATTTAGTGTGCGATAGTCTATACATAGACGAATGGAACCATTCTTCTTCGGAACCATCACTATTGGAGATGCATACGGGCTCCTGGACTCTTGAATCACCTTAGTTCTTTGCAGTTCATTCAGCTGTTCTTTTAGATCATCCAAGTCTCCCAGCGGAACTCGTCTTGACCTTTCTCGAAACGGCTTATCTTCCTGTAGTCGAATGCGATGCTCAGTACTCTTAGCTAGGCCCACGTCGAGCTCGTCTTTTGAGAACAAGTCCCTCCACTTTAGGATCTGGGACTGAAGACGTTTCTTCCATTCAGGTGAGATGGGAGCGTCCTTAGGATAGAACCTTTCAGCTGGGATCTCTTTGTTCACTCCCCCTCCTAAATCGGTAGGAGAGAGAGGCGTAGTGGATGCTACTTGCCCGATAGGCATTCGTGCTTTCAGGATCACTGGAGAATCAGACACATTACATACACTAACTGAGACTCTTCCTCGTGTTCGTTTCAAAGCTCTTGGAGATTATTTCAGGGATTACTTCTACTCCGGCTTCACTCCCATGATTGAAATCAGTTTCCAGTACCGCATAGGGACCCGGTTGTGATCCGTTCAACTTGACTGAAGCCCGGAAACTCGCCACTTCTCCTGATTGCAGAACCTTCTCTGTTCTTCCCAATCTCCACAGGCGTCCCACTTCGGCAGGTGCCTTCTGTTCTTCGACCATTCGCTGATAGACTGGACGTAACATTGGGTGTACTCCCCTGGTGGAACCTTCTTCCATTACTATAGGAGTCAGGAGACGTCGCACCAGATCAGTATTTGTCCCCCACTATCATAGAACTTCTGTTGGCCCCTGAAGGCCAAGGACACACAATGGCCAATGCATCACAACCCCCAGACTGTCCGATGACATCGGATCCGATCTCTAACTTCACCTGTAGATATCCGTCATAGGGAAGTTTCTCAGTTCCGATACCCCAGATCTCAAGGTCCTTTAGTTTCTGTAAAGGTATGTGCTTCAAGTGCTTCTCATAGAAGTCTCGGTAGATCAATGTCACTTGAGCCCCTGAGTCCAACAGAGCTTTGGTGTAGACTCCCTCTACTTGGATTGGAACGATGGGAGAAGGACCTATCAGCTGGTCAGGAAACTTTGTCGTAGCAGCAGGAAATTTAGACCCCGTTTGCTGTACCCTGGCCTTCTTCTTGGCCCGTGTAGGTTTTGGACGTGCATTGCTTCCCCATGACGTAGAACCGGATGCTAAGGGAGTAACTCTTTCAGTCCTGGTAGGCTCAGCAGTTGGCAAAACTCTGGGCCCTCTCGGCCTTTCAGTTCTGGCTTGATTTTTGGAGCGGTTTTCAACCATTGGGCACCTAGTTTGCTCCTTCACTTGGGCCCTCTGGCGTTTCCCGCCGGCGAGGTAGATAGCAGCCCTTCCAAGGCTTTTACGAACTCTTCTACCCTATTTCCTTCAGACTTTTGGCTTTTGCATTGTGCTCGGCAATGACCCATTTCCCCACAACTAAAACATCTCTTCTTTGAGAATGGAGACGCACTTGCTTGTGGTGATTCGGTTGAAAGACCCTGGCCAGACGCCACAACAACTCCAGTTGTCCGCATATCAGTAAGGAACTTCTGCATATCAGTCTGTGTCTCTGCCACCTTCAGAAGTACTCGGCACAGATCAGTATGTGCTTGTTTCAGCTCAGCTTGAGCTTCTTGTACCTTCTTAACGGTTTTGTGTAACTCACTATATGCAGGAAAGGTTGGTTCTTTTGGCATTTCTCTCTGTGGATATAGGAACTAGCAGATGCTCATGTCCGTCAACTTCAGATCCGTAGGTGTCCGACGAATCATCTTCAGGTTGCAAATATTCGTTATGGCTTACTGGTTGTGCGTAAGCTCTTTCTCCTCTCCTTAAGGACTTTTCCTCTAGCAGAGCCTCTTCCTCTCTAACAGCTCGAATCAGTTCCAGGTATTTCAACTCTCGGTTACCTTCTCTGGTTCTCAGCGGTAGCATCACCGGGTCTAGAGGTTGAGCGCCCCTCAGTATCTGCTGCATTCGGATTTTATCTATCGTGGCTGGTTCGGCCCCTTTCTTAAGACGTATCTGGTGTAGAATCTTATCTAGGCGCCTCATGTATTCAGTCATTTTCTCACTTCTGGGTTCGCTTTAATGTCCAGGATTAACCCCCGATGATCTGGTGTCAGCGCGGCGACGGCCTGACGAATCTGATCTTCGGCCCAAGTGTCTGCAGGAACATCCATGACTATGCATAACTCTATCTGACTACTTTGCTCCTCACACCATTTGGCAGCAGTGTCTGGATCCATATTTAACCCTTTAAATGCGTTTTTTCTAGAGACTGTATCCCGGAAACAAGCCCTCACGTGTAGCGCTCACTCCCGGAGGAGCCGCTGAATTTAACCTCGGGTTAGTCTCTCCGCACTAGGGAATAAATATACTGTACACCAGCACTGTTGTGGATTTTATAAATTATATACTTTACTGGTCTCAATAAAGCGGCATATATAACGTAAGCACGGTATATGGAAAACAGGATTTCGTAATGCGGGAAACGCGCAGCGGTAAAAGAAAAGTTTAACCCCTTCGTTTCTGGAGTGTAAGTCCCGTGCAGGTTATGTCCCAAAAAGTGTGTGTGGGTGAGCTCAGGTACCCAGGTACTATATTTCAACTGGCCAGTGAATGGATTTAATAAATCTTCGACTAGTCACGTTGGGGCCCTGTAGATTTTAGCAGTGCTGCAGCCTGCTTCTTTAAAATTTAACTGTGGCCTAAGAGGCCTCTCACCCATCCGCCAGACAATCTGTTCCGCTACCCGATCAAGGACGTCTCTCCACTGAATAATGCTGGGACTCTGTGCCGCCGGATCCACTTCTCTTGCTTGTCCGTCTTTACAACAAGATTTACAGCTTACTGCCTGCACTCCCAGTGGATCATCGCGGTCTCCTAACTCGGGGTCCAATCTGTGACTCTGTGTCTGTGTAACATCTCTCAGCGGTGGATTACTGGGTCTCTGGCACGTCACTGTATGGATTCCCGGCGTCGGCAATGCAGCGCCTGTTCTTTGGCCTGGTTACAATCACTCACAGTCTCACATGCGTCTCACTCGGTTCACTCCTCGGCTCACACTGGCTCTCCTTCCACGAGGCTGCGGATGTCCTCTCCTCCTTCCCCACCCACTTCCTGTCTCTCCCCCAGAGCATGCTGGAAAACGTAGTCCCATTGTCCAGTATAGTTTACATGCGCTTGTCTCCCTCTGGTGGCCAAAACGGAACATTACAGCAACAGAGTTTTAAACAGCGCTACAGAGGTATTAAGTGGTTTTACAAAAGCAAGATCACTTAACACCAGGGTTTAAAAGAAGTAATTCAGTCACTGAATACCGTCTCATTTTGGAGAGGACACACTAGGTTGAAATAGTTTGTTCTCCTCTAAGGAAGCGCAAAGTCACATCTTCAATACAAAATTTAAGAGAGTGAATTTACAGTAAGCTCGTGCAACAACTGAGGCGCAAGCAGGGCTTGCTTGTTGGTTGTAATAGCTCTGGACAATTTTAAGGAAACGTCTGGCATCGATTTTCACTCACAGCTCCAAACAGTACTTAATGCCAGGTTGTAATGGGGCCCTAGGTTTTTAATACCATTGTACTAACACAAATGATCATTCATTCTCTAAAATACTTTTGTCATTCAGAGTTAGAAAGGATTCTACTTCCTTCTCTGTCTTCAAGTATTTCCCAGTATGTGAGAGTTATTGAAAACAATATCCTCAGAGAAATAATCAACGGCTACCATTATTGGTACCACTGTCCATTGTAAGCAATGCATTGACCTGAAATTTGACCTGAAATTGTGAAAACAGAGCCAAGACACAGAGGTACAGTGCCCTCAAAAATTGATTGAGAAAATATTTTAACAATTCAATACATTGCAGGAATACATATAGTCACTTATAAACCAAGTTAATTTATTATTTCTTTTGTCCATCTATTACTTTTACACTCTTGCCTATTGAGGTGTAAAATTGCTTATTATGTAAAATTCTTCACAATTGTGTTGTTAGAATATATATATCTCTATATCTTATGTATATATTATTTAACATAATTGCAATCACCCGCATATCAATGTTCTTTCAAAAACAGCGTGTAAGGTCATTTCAGCAGGTCTCTCTACACATTTTGTGTCTGCTGTAGTTAATTTGCTTGTCATTTTTGCCATTTTACCGACTCACTTTATTCTGGAAGTAAAAAGATGGTGCTATATAAATAATAATTATAACTACCTGTGATGAAAACATTTTTTCATAAAATGCAGGGTTTTTTGACTGTAAAAAAATACACACTGGAAATATCAAAGTATTTCTAAGCAAAGATCAAAATAAACTCACTTTCTAGCCTCAGCATGGAGTCTTTCTTCAATGAAGGGTCAATGGAAAATCCAGCTAATCTGCCATCCTATTATGAGCTCTATTTTGCCACTGTAAATTAGCACAATGCAAATAAACAGGACTTATTTTCAAAGGGCCTTTGCTCCACACAGGCTTTTATTTCTGAAGACATTTCGGTGGTTGTTAATGAAACAGATTCAGTAAACTACGAGTATTTTTAACTCTCTGGACTCACTTGCAATATGCTCGAGTCAGAAGTCATGATAATTAGTTCATACCTATTTCTATGTAAATGAATGATGAAATAAAATTGAACTCTATGCATTATTTTTGAGGAATGCAGAATAAGATAACGGTTATGAATTATATTCACGAAAATCTAAGCCATTAAAGACTGGGTTGTTGGGATGGAACCTTTTTACACCAAATAACCTGTGTTTTCATAGCAGAATTATACTAGAAGAAATTTCCCCAACTGGGAAATATCAAAAAAGGTCATATAGGTGAATGAATATTATCGGCCTTCATTTATGGAAATAGATCCTGTATCAAATATGAAATGAGTGATTTATTTGGTTTCCTTCAAACGTGTAACCTGTCAGTCTATTCAGATGCATTGCTTAGAAGCTGGAGCATGGCATTATGAATAAATTAAGCAGGGGCATTTTTTTCAAGTCACTGGGTTTCTTCAAACTTGAATTGGTTGTTTTACTTAGCACCATTTTAACACAGAAGAACCATTTTACTATTTACAATAAGGATTTAAAATGACATATTTTGCTCTATGGCCATAAAAGCAACTCAATTTTGAAGTTGAGCTATTTTGATAAAGAGTAAACATTGACCCTATGGAGAATATGAATTACGATGAAGGGTTTCTGAAGGAAGAAAATTTAAACCTCTAAATAAGTTACATAAAATCTATGGTTTTCCTCTGCTGTTGGAAAGAATAGGAGTCTGGTGCAGCTTTGTAAATATTGCAAAATAAATATAAACAAAATATTAAAAAAAGCAGACTTTTGCAACAAAGTTTCTGTTTTTATTTCTTTATATAGAATTTTATAATACAAGACATAAAGTAGTGCCGTGATCCAATAATGTCACACACACAGAATCAGACAGAGAGATTCAAGCACACGTCATAAACATCCTCAAAATAAAGATTAGAAAGCAAATCTCTAGGAGAACAGCTGTTGAAGCAAGAAAAAGCCCGCAGTATGACATTACAAATACGTAAAACTAAGAAGACTCCGTAAAGGAGGGGGAAAGAAGTGCTGATATTCAAATGGTTAACAAAAGCCAAAGTACAGAGAGTGATAAAATAAAAGATACTGATGGGAAAGTCAACCCTGGAGCTGCATATATGCCAAGAGAGAAGAGAAAAGACCAGGCCTCATCAGGAGTGGTGCATATTTTCATGAGTAAGCAAGTGAGAGCATGCGACTCCCTGACCGGTACTGGCCATACCCCCAGTCCACATTTGCTTTGTCACTACCCAGAACCTTCATTGGGTTGACAGGAAGGGTAGGTTGCTGCACATAAGAAGGTCACAGTCTCAAAAGAAACAGCAGAGCGGGTGGCAGGCATGGACATGGCCTTCATCTTTGTGTAAACAGCCATTGCAATAGGGATCCCATCTATAGAGGAATCAACTGGGTCTATTGCCAACTTCCTTATGTGCATTGCTGACCCAAATACAGCTGGCCCACCATTCAGCTTCTAAAGGAGATTGCAGGCCATCCGGTTCATGAATGCAAACATTGCAATTGGAACATCAAACCTAAGAATCCCTTCTTAAGTCAGAATATTGCGACATCTGTGGCAGGCCTCCATTGTCTCCAAAGCCCTGGTGATGAATACAACCAGGTCCGCTTTTGTCCCAAGTCCATGAGTCTGGCCACCACTGCTCCCCCGCCATCTAAATTCAGCCTGCCATGGGACACAAATCTCTGCCCCAAAAGAAAGTTGAAAAACCAATGTCTTACAATCATGCCAACTAAAAATGGGTCTTCATACGAGACCAATTAGTGCATCTTTTTTTCTGCAGCAGTCAACCCTGGATGGCCATTTTACTGTAAGCAACTCACCGCTGTTTCTGATTTAAAAAAATTCCTGTTTAATCAAAGTTTATTATTCAAAAATGGTACTACTTTAATCAGTGTAAGCAAAATCTCACAAAATGCCCACAGGATACAGAATTCCCCGGGATACCTAGTAGGTTAGTGACTTAACACTGTCATGATATTAAAGGTATATCCAGACGTGACCAGGTTTTCCCTTCAGTCTCCCAATCACCTGACAGGCCTAGCACCTGTTTAAAAAAGGGATCTTTAAGCCTATAACTGAGTGCTCCTCTATGAGCAGTCCAGATTGTCTGTGTGATCAGAGTCACTCTCAACTGGGGATACCTGGACTTGGCATTACTACTGAGAGATGTGGGACTATGGGTTCTGGGGGGTGAACTCGCTCTCAAGAGAAAGCATAGGGAGACTAGGAACTATCTGTTCTCTGCGCTTAGCGGGCGAAAACAATGCAGGCAGCATATTTTGCACCTGCATTGTAATCCCCCGCTAAACCGGGGACGGTAGGGGGAATACCGCAGGTGCAGTTTTTTCTCCCTACCGCCCCCGGTTTAGCGCGGGTATTGTAATAGAGCCCATTGTGTATATACTCACTAATATAAAACAAAACCACGGAGAGAGCACTCCAGACAAACACATACAAAAACCTGCAACAACAGCTCCATGCATGGGTGCATAATGCCAGCTTTTACCACATGGTGAAAATTTCTAAACTCTGAGCTTTGCTGAATAAAATGGTGGAAATCTGGTTCGCAATGAACGGCCGTGAATTGCTTAAGCCTGCCAACAGCGTCAATGTAATCCACCCTCTGGCAGGTCCTACTCTGCAAACCTAATGACTGCCCATCATGGGATAAACTCACTTACTGAGGAACAGGTCCCCTTCATGGAGCTCCCGCAGATCAGATACTCACTAATATATATATATATATTATATATATATATTCATGCATACATATGTATGAATGTGTGTCTGCATTGTCTATAGAACCCACTTAGAAGCATTATATTTTAATGAATATGGGGATCATTTTGTGAAGTGGGGTTTGTGGCCTATGCATGGAGGACATAATATCTTATGATGCTTGTTTGAATGAAAAGGCTTCACACGTATTATACAATTCAGCAATGTTTAAAGCAAAAAACAACAATAATAACCATAGAAATGATTGTGATATCTCTATGGAAATCCCATCGCCTAGCAATTAACCACTTACTGGAATGTCTTGATCTATTTCTACTAGGAAATGTTCGTTGTTGCTATTGATAACATCCAGCTCCAGGGTCTCTTCTGTCGGATTATGTAATTCAATACAAAGACTAGCCCACCTGAAAGACAAAGATAAAAATAATTAATAAATGTTATCACTGACGCTTATACAGTGGATAGCAAAAGTCTACACACCCCTGTTAAAATGTCAGGTTTCTGTAATGTAAAACAATGAGAGAAAGATAAATCATTTCAGAACGTCTTCCACATTTAATGTGACCTATAAACTGTACAACTAAATGAAAAACAAACTGAAATCTTTTAGGTGGAGGGAGGAAAAATAAAAACTAAAATAACATGGTTGTATAAGTGTGCACACCCTTAAACTAATACTTTGTTGAAGCACCTTTTGATTTTATTCCAGCACTCAGACTTTTTGTTGTAGGAGTCTATCAGCATGGCACATCTTGACTTGGCAATATTTGCCCACTCTTTGCAAAAACACTCCAAATCTGTCAGATTGCGAAGACGTCTCCTGTGCACAGCCCTTTTCAGATCACCCCACAGATTTCTGATTGGATTCAGGTCTGGGCTCAGGCTGGGCCATTCCAAAACGTTAATCTTCTTCTGGTGAAGACATGTCTTTGTTGATTTGAATGTATGCTTTGGGTCGTTGTCATGCTGAAAGATGACGTTCCTCTTCGTGTTCAGCTTTCTAGCAGAAGCCTGAAGGTTTTGTGCCAATATTGACTTGCATTTTGAATTGTTCATAATTCCCTCTAACTTGACTAAGGCCCCAGTTCCAGCTGAAGAAAAACAGTCCCAAAGCATGATGCTGTCACCACCATGCTTCACTGTGGGTATAGTGTTCGTTTGGTGATGTGCAGTGTTGGTTTTGCGCCAAATATATCTTTTCGAATAATGACTAAAAAGTTCAACCTAGCCTTCATGAGACCATAACACATTTTCCCACATGCGTTTGGGAGACTTCAGATGTGTGTTTGCAAAATTTAGCCAGGCTTCAATGTTTTTCTTTATAAGAAAAGGCTTCCATCTTGCCATTCTACCCCATAGCCCAGACATAAAGAATATGGAAGAGTGTTGTCACATCTACCACACAGCCAGCACTTGCCAGATATTCCTGCAGCTTAATGTTGCTGTAGGCCTCTTGGCTGCCTCCCTGACCAGTTTCCTTCTCGTCTTTTCATCACATTCGGAGGGACGTCCAGTTCTTGTTAATGTCACTGTTGTGCCATATTTTCTCCACTTGATGAGGACTGTCTTCACAGTGTTCCATGGTATATCTAATGCCTTGGAAAATCTTATGTACCTTCTCCTGACTGATACCTTCTAACAATGAGATCCTGCTGATGCTTTGGAAGCTTCTCTGCAGATCAACGCGTTTGCTGTAGGATGCAACTAAGAAAATGTCAGGAAAGACCTACTAGAGAGCTGAAATTTATTTGGGGTTATTCAGAGGCCCTTTAAATGATCGCAGGTGTGTCCTGACTCCTATTTAACATGATTTTGAATGTGATTGCTTAATTCTGAACATAGCTACATCCCCAGTTATGCAACCATATTATTTTAGTTTTTGTTTTTCCTCCCTGCACCTAAAAGATTTCAGTTTGTTTTTCAATTGAGTTGTACAGTTTATAGGTCACATTAAAGGTGGAAGAAGTTCTGAAATGATTTATCTATGGCACATTTTTTTTTTACAACACAGAAACCTGACATTTGAACAGGGGTGTGTAGACTTTTGCTATCCACTGTATGCTGCTGATAACTACCTTATTATCCTATGAAACAGGGAAAAAATGTCAGAAAGCTTGATGAAAGGGAAGGATTGAATAAAAAGAATATATACACACAATGATTAAATTGCCACGTGCAAGCAAAATCTCAGGCTCCGAATCCCAATTAAATTTTAGTATTGCACAATTAAAGTCCTCGTTCACAAACACTTGCCTTGTGAAGGAGCTTGCAGAAATTATTTCAGAAAATATGTTACAGTTGATGAAATGCATCAGCACTATAACACTGTTTATATAATCCTAGTATCTAGCAATAGAAGTATAGGTTGAGCACCCTTTATTTGGAATTCTCAGAACCCCACGCATTACAGTTTTCAGACTCTTCCAGGTTTCCGGTGATGGCATTGTTTCATCGACAACCTAAACCCCTTGCACTGCATTGTGAAGAAACAAGGCTTTGGAACCCTGCATCTCAGATGATTACACCGCACAAGGTCAAGTGAGGTGTCATTGGAAAGGTCAGAGTCTGACTTTTACAACAATAACAAACATGACCATGTAATATGTAAAAATAAAATGTAAAAAATGCAATTTGCTTTGTTCTAAGGCAGAGGCATTACATGCCTTTACTTGTAAAGCAAACAATGCCACTGCAGTCAACTCAACTCAACTTCTCAAATTATCTTCCCACGCCGGGACCGAATGTGGTGATGATGTTGCAATGAATTAGTACACATTGGTTCATCTAAAACACAAGCTCTGCTGTGAAGAGAGCAGGGGCCTTTGGACAATTCTATCTCCATTCTTTACACCCCACAAGTTCAAGTTCGGGGCGATTGGACAGGTCAGAGTAATTTTTAATGATACCAAACATGACCATGTAAAAAAGAAAAAAAAACACTCCCTTTTTTGTTGCAAAGCAAGTTTTAATATCCTGTTGATAAAATGCCAAAAATAAAGCAATATCAAAAAATTAAGTGATAAAAAAGTCAGAATTTGAAAAAGAACTTCAAGCGCAAGTACCTAATATTTTTGTTGCCTAGGGCCAAAATGGAGCATCGCTTTCTATAGCTAGGGTTAGACTTAGAAATTAAGGTTATATCGCTTTCTATAGCTAGGGTTAGACTTAGAAATTAAGGTTAGGGTTAGGTTACCATTTGTGCTTGATTTAGGGTTATCCCAAATTCTAACATTCTGCTCCATTTTTTCTTTTTAAGGAGACAGACAGTTTATAAGTCACATTCACTTGATTTAAGTATGAGCACAGAGAGAGGCTGGTTTTCAGCTTTTTAAAAGTTTTTTTTTTCTTAGCTTCCTGGAAAACCAAAATTAAAAAATAAGTTGTTTTTTTTGTATGTGTGTGTGTGTGTGTGGGGGGGGGGTGTAGGAAGTCAGACCACTCTGAGCGGCTGGGGTCTCCCCCATTGCAACGGAGACCCCATGACGGGCAGTATCACCTGATGTGAGCAAACCCTAGCATCTGCATATTTATTAAAATCCCACTCACAAAATAAGTTGCAGACTGTGATGGGGTGTATATAAGCAGGGCCGGCCCGACAATGGAGCAGTGTGGAGCGGCTGCACCAGGTGGCAGAAAGCCGGGAGCAAGAATTTTTTTGCGCCGCCGTCCCCGCCGCACTATTTTTTTTATACAGCGCCGGCGGCAGCATCTATTTTGGCTATTTTTTTATCGGCAGTGCACCGCAATCTCCTGGAAGCCGGCGCAGTGCTGCCGACCCCACCCACACACATGCGGGCTGTCAGAGACAGATTAAGGCGTGTGTGATCGGGCTGGAGCTCTGCTGTAGAATGAGATCCGGCCTGCCCACATGCGCTTTCTCCCACTCCCGGCCGCATGTGTGGGCGCTCCGGCGCACGCAGAAATGACCGGCCTGCAACAAGTAAAGATGGCGCCTCCTCTCCCCACTGCTGTGGGACTGCAGATCTGCCCCCTTTTCCTTCTCTGCATCGGGCTTCTGCTGTGGCTCCAATCGGGGAACAGCAGCCGCTGCTGGACAGTGCCTGGGCAAGTGCTTGTGTGCCTGCCTGCTTGATCCCACTGCATCCTGCCTGGTGAACTGCTCTGCTCAGGGGTTGCTGTAAGCTGACAGTGCTCCAGAATGTCACCCTCCTGTCCTGTAAGTATCCTAACGATCAAGGCCACGCCGCCCTGTGCCAGGGATACAGCCTGGCATGAAAATGGTTACCACGTAGAGGGCACGATAACTGGCATATCACCGTTAAAGTACGTTTTTGTTGTTATTCCTGTCAAAGTGACAAAAAGAAAGGGGCCCCTGGAACCAGCAATTAATCATTTAAAAGGTTAATCCGTCTAGCTCTGGACAGACGCTGGCAATTAAGGGGTTAAATGTATTTTAACTGCTTTGCTACCCAACCACACAGACCCTCTGTCTGTCCAATAAATAGGCTTCATGACCCTGCCCCCCCCCCCGCACAAGGGGTTAACATGCAATGTGGCCCTTTTGGATCCAGACAATAAAGAGTTAAAAAGCTTGGTGACAGTCTTGTAACAGAAAAATGCCAGGGCTTCTGAGGAGTTAACCTTTTAACCACTTCATGAGTTATGACAGTTGCTGCTTTCAAAAGAAATGGGCTCCTGGGACGTGCTCACCCCTGACCTTTAGATCTTTTGGATTTAGATGGATTATTGCTAATAAAAGATTCCCTCCGCCCCCTCCCTGCAGTAGTATGTGTCAGTGTCTGGAGGGGGGTGTTTGTTTGCTTTTCTGCTTTTTATTTTTTTGTAAAATAGGAAGAACTGCATAAAATGGCAAAAAAGTAAATAAAACTAAAATTAAAAACATATATAGTAATAATGAAATAAAATGAATGAATAAATAAATAAAAATTATAAGCCAGATCCAAGGAGAGCCCAGTGTTCCTTACCTGCTCTCCAGACCCCTCTAAAACAATTTAGCTTTCAATTCCACTGCCCACATTTATTTTTATTTATGTAAACGTGGACGGTGGAATTGAAAGCTGGATTTTTTTTTTTTAGAGGGGACCAGGCATCTCACTGAGCATTCCTGTCACATTGCTCAGTGAGATGGGCCTGTCACCTGGAGACCCCCAACACAATGACTGCAAACTCCCACAAATCACTGAGACATCCCCTCAGTTCAGTGGCAGAGACCCCCAAACCCAACTCAGTGACTGATTGGCCCCTAACTCACTGAGACCCCCAAATAAATGACAGAGAAAATCCCCCACATCAGTATATATCTCTCTCTCCAGTCCTTCAAGAAGTCTCTGAAAAAGCATTACTTTAGAGAAGCCTATCAACGCACTCCATAATAACCCCATTGTTCATTTCTTGTTCCATCTTCCCAAACAGCCCACACGCACCCCGCTACCTCACATATCCTATTTACCCTCACCTAGTGTGTCACCCCTCTCCTCTTAGATTGTAAGCTCTCGAGCAGGGTCCTCCCTCCTACTGTTCCGTGTGTGTAATGTGTATACTTATCATTCTGTCTCTCCCATTGTACAGCGCTATGGAACTTGTTGGTGCTTTATAAGTGTATATATTAGTAATAAATATCACGGTATAACATAATGAATGTGGGTGAATTTTGGGCGGCCTGGTGGGGGGGGCATTTCATCCTTCGCTCCAGGCAGCAAAATGTCTTGGGCCGACCCTGTATATAAGGTTCCCTGAGGAAAGGGTTAATTTGGCAGGGTTGATCAGCTCAGCAACACACACAATGGCTTGATGTTGTGATTGCTGGGGCTTTATCCCCTTAAGGACACACGGGTGGCACCCTTAAGGGGTCGATTTCGCTGGCGAGGCGTACAGGTGCCGTCGCGCGGCACTGATTCCGAGCCCTCCGCGCAGCGCGCGTCATTGGCTGCAGGGGGATGGCCTGAAATGTGCAGCCAATGACGCGCGCCACGAGTCAGCATGCGCAGGCTGCGGGGAGGGGCCGAGGCGGCCCAATTGAAGACAGGTGGGGCGTACATGTACGCCCCGCGTCTTCAAAGCCCGCCCACCGCCAGGACGTCATGGAACGTCCTGCTGCATTAAGGGGTTAAAAGAAACACACCTATACAGGCACAGGAGGTTCATTTTTGGTGGATCTCCCCTCAGACAGACACAGCTCCTAAAGGTCTGTGATTTGAGGACACAATCTTTTGTTATTGTTACATTGATTGCTGGATAGAAGAGAAAGGTTTTCTTTGTTTGCTTATTCGGTTGAACCAAGCAGCTGTGCCTGTGTATACACCTATGCTACAAGGAATAAAGACTGCTTGATGAAACACTTACCCTGCTGTGGTGTTCACGTGACAAGGTCCACTCCATTACACAGACCATAACAGCTTATCATTGATGACCGATAACCGCTTATCATTCATGCTTGTTTGCACACATATAATATTGTATCGTGTGCCACTTGTTTTGTGAGTGGGATTTTAATACTTTTTTGGTGTTATTAAAAATTTACGGTTTTACTCTATGGCACCATTAGTTTTTTTACAGCCAATACAAGGAGTTCTGTGACACCCATATCAGGCCCATTTCAACACTAAAGGGTGGTATTTATATTCTCTTTGTCACTCCAGCTCTGTTTTTCATATATTCTTGTGAGAGCTTTTTTTCCTCCTGACACCAGTAGGGCTCCGTGCTGAAGCCCGCGGTTTTCCTATACATTGCATTTTTTCACGATTCCCCTGCACAAGGAGGTTTCCCTATACAATGCATCTTTTCACATTTCCCGAAGCACAGTGGTTTCCCTATAGAATGCGTTAGTGCTGGTTCTCAGCCGAGGTCTTAGCGTTTTCCTAGCGTGTGCTAAACAACCTTATACACGGACTACCACAGAAAAGGTGATCTGTTGGTGGGTTGTCAGGCGCTACCTTGGCACGACTCGCGCTAGATTTTTCATGTAGCGTTGATGTTTTATCTCACACGAGGTGATAGAGCCCGACATGTTGGGGACATCCTCTGCATGTAGCGGGGAATCCCCAGCACATGTCATCCACAGTGAAGGGGTTAAAGGACTTTATTATTATTCGAATAAATTTTTACTATTTTTGTTGATTTAAGCTCCCAATGGGAGAATAAAAGACATTCTTTTTCCCCCTAGAATGTTGGAATTCGCCAATGCCAATTTGATGCAATTCAGAGGTTATCGGTGAAATTCGGATGTTTTTGCAGACTTCTGATCACTGCTTCAGTGACTCCAATTTCAGCAAAATATGGTGACCATTTGCAAAATAGTGAATTCACTGTCTTTCAGTGAAATGGCATTGCCGAAGTGCGCCAAAATGGGCCGAATTGCAAAGCACTAAAATTGCTCGCAGTTTTGGTGCTTTGTGAAAAGACCCTTGTAGGTCACAAGTCCAGAAAGCCAGCCTATTGACATTGCGTGGGATGTATGCAAAGGACATCACCAGGGGTTAATGTGTCTTAAGCCCGCTTTCAAATATCATTCAGCTGCTATCTCTCATCTTGGGTTGCATAGAAACTACAATAGATCCCCTGCAGCCTTGTCTAAACATTCCCACCACCACCCCAATGCCCCTTCACTACTTTTTATCCTATACCCGGCTGTAAAGTGAAACTTGTCTAAGATGTTGGTAAATTCTGCATCATGGGAAAAATCCACAAAATGGAAACGGAGATAAAACCTAACTTTGAAGTAATTGCATGTAAAAAGCAAAATTAAACAAAAAAAACAGTAGCATGTCTTTTATAATGTGTTTTATGTAGTGCACAAATAGTCTAGTTACAACTTATGCTAGTGATAGTCTTCTGAATTTCAGTTAAAGCTATGAAATTCCTTGATTTCAGAATCCCAGGTAAGAGGTGCTAAATCTGGAGTAGCAACTGCTTTTTCAAATAAACTCTACAATACACACATTCAAACTCAGATGAAGCAGCAATACTTTTAGGGCTAAATTACAATCTTCAAGCAAACCTTTGCGCGGCGCAAAAAAACATTAACGCGAGGGGTAAAACCATTTGTGCCGAATCCTGTATTACATAGTCAGCGCAACAATCGTGCACAATTGTCTACCGCGGGTGAACCTGCACGAACCCTGAGCAAGCTTACTGTACTGCGTGCGTCCTATACCTAACATTGTGAGCGCAAATACAAAAGTGCGCTGATACGAGTATGGTATTACAATCTGTAAGCTGAGGAAGCCGTACAGTCTATATAGACTCAGGCGAAACGCATTCAGCAATTTTTGTTTTATTGTATTAAATATACTTTTTTACTACTCTAATTTTATTTTCATTTATTTTACCCTAATTCACCATTTTTGTGCCTAGTCAATTGGCTTCTACTACATGCTGCTATACGGATCCATTGGGGCTTTTATTAAGAGTTGTGCCCACTCGAAACAACCTTTGGGCCTTTCCATCTGAGCCCTGGTGGCTCTTGAACATGTGAGTGGTCTGATTTTTTATAATTAAAACTGCATGAATATACAGAATCACCCTATGTTGCCATCTTCCTTTTTTCTATTTATATCCATTGGGAGTTACCATCTATATATATCTCTCGGAAATCACCACCTACTGAAGTGGCCAGTGGGAGGGCCCATCTAAATTCTACCCATGGGCGAATACTGCTAGAGCCGGGTGAGGCTCTCTATAGCGTGAGTGAGAGCTGATATATCTCCCAAATTATCTATGTATCCAAACAATATTGCACTATGTCTGTCTTCTTTTTGAGGTACTGATCCTCCATCAACTGAAGACGCTTGTTATTCTGTATTGGGTAATTAATATTTATTACCCTTTTTTCTACACACTGGGAAGCGCCGCACCTCTTTTTCTTTTATTGCCTTTATTTGTCTCTTAGGGACAACACACATGGGTGCAGTGGCAATCGTGTTATTATTATTATTATTATTATTAATTTATAAAGCGCCAGCATATTCCGCAGCGCTGTACAATAAGCACAGTACAGACAGGGTTACAATACATTGAACAACATTTGACAAACAGTACAGGAGGAGATGAGGGCCCTATTCCCGTAGGAACTCACAATCTAGGAGGGTTGGGGTTGGAAACAGGAGGAGAGGACTGTAAGGTGAGAGTGATTGATGGTTGCGTCAGTGAGTTGGGTGGTAGGCTTCCCTAAATAGCAATGTTTTCAGGGAGCGTTTGAAGGAAGAGAAGTTAGGGGAAAGTCTGACAGCACGAGGGAGAGCGTTCCAGAGAGTGGGGGCTGCGCGTGAGAAATCCTGCAGTCTATCATGGGAAGAGGTGATGCGGGGAGAAGCTAGGCGCAGGTCACTGTTTGACCTTAGGGAGCGGGCTGGGGTGTATTTGGTGATTAGTGAGGACAGGTAGTGGGGCGCTGAGTTAGTGAGGGTTTTGTAGGTAAGGATAAGGATTTTGAACTTAATTCTGCAGTGGATGGGGAGCCAGTGAAGGGACTCGCAGAGGGGAGCGGCAGAGACAGAGCGGCGGGTGAGGTGAATTAGCCTGGCGGAGGCGTTCAGGATGGATTGTAGGGGGGAGAGGCGGGACAGAGGGAGGCCAGATAAGAGATTATTGCAATAGTCGAGTCGGGAGATTACCAGGGCGTGTATGAGTTGTTTTGTGGTGACAGCGGTAAGAAATGGCCGAATTCTGGAAATATTACGCAGTTGGTATCGGCAGGAGGAGGAAAGAGACTTGATGTGGGGGATGAAGGAAAGAGCAGAGTCCAGTGTAACTCCAAGACAGCGAACTTGGTTTGATGGGGAGATGGTGATACCCTCCACCGTGATAGAGAAGTCAGGAGGTGGGGAGGCATTAGAGGGAGGAATAAGTAGGAGCTCAGACTTTGACATGTTGATCTTTAGGTGGTGGGAGGCCATCCAGGAGGAGATGCCAGATAAACAGTCACTGACTTTTGAAAGGACAGGGGGAGAGAGATCAGGGGTAGAGAGGTAGATCTGAGTGTCATCAGCATAGAGGTGGTAATTAAAGCCAAAGCTGTTGATGATTTTGCCCAGGGAGGAGGTGTAGATGGAAAAGAGCAGAGGACCAAGGACAGAGCCTTGAGGTACACCAACAGATAGAGGCAATGAAGAGGAGGAGTTACCAGCAAAGGACACACAGAAGGACCTGTTGGATAAATAGGAGTCAACCCAAGCAAGTGCAGTGTCACCGAGACCCAGAGAGTTGAGGGTCTGTAGAAGGAGGGGGTGGTCAACAGTGTCAAAAGCAGCCGAGAGGTCAAGCAGGATGAGAAGAGAATAGTGGCCGTGTTTTTTAGCAGTTAGGAGGTCGTTGGTGACTTTGGTGAGGGCAGTTTCAGTTGAGTGTAGCGGACGGAAGCCAGATTGCAGGGGTCAAGTAGGGAATTGGAGGACAGGAAGAGGGAGAGGCGGTTGAAGACTAGTTTTTCTAAGAGCTTTGATGTGAAGGGAAGCAGGGATACAGGGCGGTAGTTGGATGGAGAGTTGGTGTCTAGGGATGGTTTCTTTAGTAAAGGGGTAACTAGCGCGTGTTTGAAGGCGGATGGAAAGGAGCCAGTGGAGAGAGATAGGTTGAAGATGTGTGTGAGAGCAGGGGTGAGGAGGAGGAGGAGAGGGGAGGAATTAGATGTGAGGGAATGGGGTCGAGCGGGCACGTGGTGAGATGTGAGGAGGACAATAAGGAATTGACTTCCACCTCAGTGGTTGGGAGGAAGCGGCAGAGGGTGGCAGAGGGGACCTGTGGGAGTGGAGGTGGCAGATAACTATCTTGTGTAGGGATGTTGCTTCTGATAGTTAGAGTTTTACTGAGGAAGTAGTCTGCCAGGTCTTGAGCGCTGAAGGCAGCTGAGGGGGGAGGTGCAGGTGGGTGGAGGAGGGTGTTGAAGGTGGACCAGAGCCGTTTAGGGTTGGAGGACAGCGTAGATATAAGAGATGAGAAGAAGGATTGTTTGGCCAAGTGGAGGGCAGAGGTGTATGACCGGAGAATAAACTTGAAGTGAACAAAAATCAGCTTCAGAGCGGGATTTCCTCCAGGCACGCTCTGCAGTGCGGGAGCATCTTTGCAGGTAGCGAGTTTGGAGGGTGTGCCAGGGCTGAAGCTGGCGGCGTGGGGCCTTGCAGAGTCGAAGAGGAGCAAGAGTGTCTAGAGCAGAGATAAGCGTAGTGTTGTAGTGATTAGTGGCAGCATCAGGGCAGGTGAAGGATGAGGTATGAGGGAGGTGGTGAAGTAGGTTGGAGAATTGATGGGGGTCCACAGCATGTAGATTTCTGCGAGTGTGTGTGCGGGGTGGGGGAGCAGGGTGTTTAGGAAGTCCAGATAGGTTGAAAGAGAGAAGGTGGTGGTCAGAGATGGGGAAAGGGCGACATTTGAACTCAGAAATGGAGCAGAGGTTGGAAAAGACCAGGTCAATAACGTGACCATCGCGGTGGGTAGGGAGGAGGGAGGATTGTGTGAGTCCAAGGGAGGACGTGAGTGAAAGAAGTTTGGAGGCAGCAGGAGCGGAAGGATCGTCAATGGGAATGTTGAAGTCCCCGAGAATTAGGCATGGAAGATTAGAAGACAGGAAGTGAGAAAGCCAGGTAGCAAAGTGGTCAAAGAACTGGGAGGTTGGTCCCGGTGGGCGGTAGATGACTGCCACCCTGAGAGCCAGAGGAGAGAACAGGCGGATGCAGTGTGTCTCGAAGGAGGAGAAGGAGAGGGATGGGGGTGGAGGGAGATGCTGGTAGGTGCAGGTGGGAGAGAGCAGGAGCCCGACCCCGCCACCATTTCTCTCACCCGGTCTGGGGGTATGGCTCAAGTGTAGACCGCCATGTGAGAGAGCAGCAACGGAGGCCGTGTCAGAGGGAGTTAGCCAGGTTTCAGTTAAAGCTAGGAGGTTGAAGGAGTTTGAAAGGAAGAGGTCATGGACGGCTGTGAGTTTGTTGCACACAGAGCGAGCGTTCCAGAGGGCGCAGGAGAAAGAGGACAGGCGCTGAGGGATGATGGGAATGAGGTTGCTGGGCTTGCAGGGAGGTGATTTATGTGCGATGGAGATAGGATGAGAGGGAAGTATTGGATGTGTTGTGGGGCCAGGGTTAGGGGATATGTCACCTGAATAGAGTAACAGCAGGAGGGTGAGAAAGAGAAGGTGGGAATGGGATTTGTGGGCGTGGGAGTGATTGGCAGCACGAGAGTTAGAGGGAGACCATGTTCTGAGGAAACAAAGGAGCTCATGTGAGGCCATCATGTGGGACGAGAGGAGGGAGGGAGAGATGCAGATAGTGTAGGGGTCGGTGGTAGAGGGGCAGGAGTTCCATTTAAGGAGAAAGGTAGAAGTAAAGAGGAGAAGCGTGAGAGAAAGCATGAAATAGACTTGCGTTTACCCAGAGTAAAATTGGGCCTTGCAGTTCCTTCCTCCAGTCCCGCAACTCCAGGAATCAACTCTAAGCGTCCACTTAAGACTGTTACTTGTGAATGTCACAAGAGCCTGGCTCAAATGGAGCCAGTCTTAGTGGTTATATAGGGAGACTGATTGCAATCAGGCAGTTAAAAAGTCAACAGCTGAAGCTGGATGGGCTGTGTCAATAGGGCAGGAGATTCACATGCTAATTAGCAAAGCAAATGGTGGAGAAAACAAAAATAGATAAAAAAACAGAAAGGAAACGTTATAATGTGGGTGCCTGCGAATACTGGGTGATAATGCCTACCAGCAAAAGTATGCAGGGGTTCAGTTGAGCTGTGGGTGTCTGTAGATGATGGGTGATGATGCCTACCAGCAAAAGTATGCAGGGGTTCAGTTGAGCGGTGGGTGTCTGTGGATGATGGGTGATAATGCCTACCAGCAAAAGTATGCAGGGGTTCAGTTGAGCTGTGGGTGTCTGTGGATGATGGGTGATAATGCCTACCAGCAAAAGTATGCAGGGGTTCAGTTGAGCTGTGGGTGTCTGTGGATGATGGGTGATGATGCCTACCAGCAAAAGTATGCAGGGGTTCAGTTGAGCTGTGGGTGTCTGTGGATGATGGGTGATGATGCCTACCAGCAAAAGTATGCAGGGGTTCAGTTGAGCTGTGGGTGTCTGTGGATGATGGGTGATAATGCCTACCAGCAAAAGTATGCAGGGGTTCAGTTGAGCTGTGGGTGTCTGTGGATGATGGGTGATAATGCCTACCAGCAAAAGTATGCAGGGGTTCAGTTGAGCTGTGTTGAGCAGTTGAGCTGTGTTATAGGCTCTACCCCGCACAATAATTATAATTGTTGCGCCCTACCAATTTCTTCTATTTTTTATGGTATTACAATCTATTTTGCGGTAATTACCGCGTAGCCTTTGCGCACATAATTTTAGAGACTCCTAAAAGCTGGTGCTAACGGCATATGTGAACAACCTGGCCGAACCAAAAAAAACAAAACGCACATAAAAAGTAATGCAGCAACAATATAATGGATGATGGCAGGTGTGTGTGTATTATTACTGTAGCATATGTGCTCATTTTGTATCATAGACACAGAACCCGTCTCCGATGCTTCTGGCAGACGCAATTCAGTTGCGTTTGATAGGTGTGTTTCTTCATTTTGATTGGCTAAATGGGTGCAAAAAACTGTGCGCGCAAAGATTTTTGCGCGAGATGGCACTGTGCCTGCATTTGTGTGCGTACTGTTTGTGCGCGCAATTGATCGGCGGATGAAAAAAGCCACGAGGATTGTAATTCCAGCGGTGATTTGCGCACGCAAAAGTTTAACGCTTGCCACAAAGATCTTCACTTTGCTCAAGGCTTTCTGCGTGAAGAATGTAATATAGCCCTTAGGGTATTCTTATACATAACGTGTCAGTAGTACGCACACTGCCGTGGATCTTTACATACAGTACATATAAACACATCAAAATGAAATGCACTCCATTATAATTAAGAGGTAGCACTTACTTTCCAAGCTCACAAGGCAAAGTCGGAAGTGTTGTGGGCACCGGCTTTTCTGATTTCAGCTGTAATTCATACCAAAATTCCCCACAGACATCTGACTGGAATATGATACTGAAAAACACAACACATTAGATTTCTATATACCATAAATGAGATCTTCATGTTTAACAACCCGTTAAAACTTAAAAGCAAAAAAAAACAAAACACACAACAAAGACAATAAAACAGTACGTGTTGGGTATGTGATGAACAACTTATTATCAAATAGAGTAAATTAGATATAGATTTTGCTGGTATATTTTCATTGATAATTTATGTATAGCCATGCACAAACATGCAAATTTTATCATATTAATTTTAATGTTTTACCTCCACCACTAACTCATGTAATTAATATGTCTACCGCATTATGAGACCTGTAATAAATTTCTGAGACTTTACATTTCTTCCTCAAGACTGATGGTGCTTATTACATTACACAAAGCTAATAAAAATGATATATGTTAACAGCCTTAATAAAGAAAACAATGCTGACCCATGAATAAATACTTGATTCAAGGATTGTATTGGACCACTAGAAAGATTTTGAGTAAATTCTCAGAATTATATGAAGGAATTTATATCATTTTTATTATTATGTGAGAGGAAGATCTTTATTTAGTTTACCCTTCATCTTGCATCTATCTATCCATCGGTTTCTGTTACCTTCCTGCTCTCTTACAATCTATCACGGATATTCAAAGAGAGTCGAAAAGTCACCGCACGTTTGGTGACTTTTCGTTCTCCGCACTTCGGATCGATTTGGCGATTCCTAGTTCGCCGAACCTGCGGTGTATTCAGCAAGCACTGCAGAGCTCCCGTAGTGCAGGGAATACTCGCTGCAGACCTGCAGAACACTCGCCGAGCACTCACGAATACTCACCGAACACTAACCGAAAACCCGCAAAAACCGCCGCAAAAGCCAAACACGCCGGAAAAATCCGAGCAGCCAGCGATCACAGCGCAGAGCAGCCGCCAGAAAAAGCCGACATGTAGACGAACGTGGAGGAAAAAAAAAAAGTTTGCTTGAAAGTTTGAAATGCTGTTTGCAAAAAAACGACTGAACGAAAATGTCTGGAATTTACATATACAATCCAATGAATGATAATAAAAAGGTCTGTTCCAGAAAAATGATTTAAAAAAAAAAAAAAAGGAAATTCTGCCAATAAACTCCCAAAAAATGCCTAAAAGATCCTAAAAAAAATTCTAAAAATAAAGACTTTTTCTGCAGAATAAAATAATAAACGGTTTATTAGATATTGAATTGAAACTGGAATATTTTTAGCGTTGAAGCCTATGGGATTCTCCTGAAAAGGCCTGTCGAATGAAACCACCGAACAGCAGGGCACTTCGGCAACTTTTCACTGCTGTTTGGTGTTCTCTGAAGAGACGAAGCAGTGCTTCTCTATGGGGATTTCATGGCCCTCGAACAGGCACTGTATGTGCAGGCAATTCGCCAACATTTGGCCAGGTAATGTAACCAACCGTATGCTGAATTTCAGTGTCCGGTTACATTTCGGAGCCAGATCGGCTCTATTTAAATAACCCTGTATGTTTTGTCAAATACATGTACAGTTTTATTATCAGGGTTATTCAAAGAGATCCCAATGGCTGGAGAAAGGTAACCGAACGCTGAAAATCAGTGTTCGGCTACCTTTCTTGGCCATTCGGCTATCCAGAGGGCAGGCAATATGCCAAATCCTGGCGAATTGCCTGCACATACGGTGCCTGTTCGTTGCCTGTTCGAGGGCAGTGAAAATCCCCATAAAAAAGCACTGCTTCGGCTATTCAGAGCACAAACCAGCAGTGAAAGGTTCCCGAATTGCCCTGCCATTCGGTGGTTTCATTCGACAGGTTTATTCAGGAGAATCCCATAGGCTTCAATGATAAAAATATTCCCGTTTTAATTCAATATCTAATAAACCGTTCATTATAAAATTCTGCAGTAAAGAGTCTCTTTATTTATAGATTTTTTTAGGATATTTTAAGCATTTTTTTTTAAGTTTATTTATTTTTTCTGTAACAGCCCTTTTTATTATCATTCCCTGGACCTCATATGTAAATTTCAGACATTTTCGCTCAGTAGTTTCTTTGCAAACAACGTTTCACTTTTCAATCATTCAAGCAAACTGTTATGCTAATTTATTCACTGCCTTAATCTGCGGTGTCGGCTTTTTCCAGAGGCTTCGGTGCGTGTGATCGGCTCCTGCTCGGTTTTTTCCGGCATCTTCGGCGGGTTAATCCAGATGTTTTTGCGGGTTTCGGCGTGCAGGTTTTTGCGGTGACTTTTCGTCGGGTTTGCGGCAGCTTTTCCCTGTGCTTCGACGGCCCTGTGTTGCTCGCTGAATACACCGCAGGGTCGCCGAAATGGGATTGCCGAATCGTCCCGAATTGAAGAGAACGAAAAGTCACCGAACATGCGGTGACTTTTCGATTCTCTTTGAATAACCGTGTATAGTAAAATTCTGTTATCTTACCTCCCATAGGAAATTCCTGTTCTGATTGGAGAATATTTGGCATTGTATGGCATGGTTTCTCTTGATTGCAGAACAAACATTTTCTCTCCAGAGAGTCCAGCTCCATTTACCAAAACACTCATGGACAGTGTACTGTTTGTGGGATTACTAATAGGTATATCTATGCCAACAGTTTTCTAGACAGAAACAAGGCAATTAAGTAAAACAAATTAAAATTTAAAGTGTTAAAATATATAGTAGATCGAATTCAAATGAAGGTGAATGGAGAACACATTGATATATAAGGGAAATCTAAATTGAAATATACATCATAGGGTCCAGGAGTCTAACAGTCTCTAAAGGAAGCAGCAACAACAAGACACATTACAATTATTTATAAAGTGACAAAAATGCATGTAGTGCTATTCAAAGAGCAGGAAAACACCCCAAAAATTTGAAAACAAGTTAATAACGTGTAGAGCAACAGGAAAAGAGGAACCTGCTCAACAGCTTACAATCAAAGAAGAATGAGGTGGCACACACAAGTGATGGTAAAGAGAACATGTATACATTTAGCTATTCAAGTATTAGATCCGTGGTTCAGATGTGGGCATTTTACATGTAAAGTATGTAGTAGTCCGTTATGCAATGGTTGGGTTTCAGGATGGGGCGGCCCAAAAGAGTTTAAAACCATGTTTTATGCAATGGCAATTACCAGGGAAAGACCTCCAATTTGTATTGGAATGCATCAGAAATCATAAACATAAGATTGCCAATAAAATAGGACAAGACAAATGGAACTGTAACCTCGTGTCATATTCTGTATAATTGAGGTTTTATATTTGAGGTTTTTTTGCTGGCTTTTCACTTGATTATGTGGAATGAGGCTCACTTATCTATATCTTCATAATAATTGAACCAATGGCTTTTTCCTTTGACACTCCAATATTGACTATATGTTCCCAAGTAACAGTCCGATATTACACATATATCAACTGTATTTCTATCGGATTAAATCTTCATTGTATGAATTGAATACATATTGTGGTGAGGTACTACAAGCTGCAATTGGTTGTTTTGTTTTGGTGTGTATTTGAACTTGATCTGTCTGATACATAATTACATACAATAGGTTTGTTCAAGAGTCCCACTCCTCTGCATATAATAGGCTCTTGTTACGACCGTAGTGACTACTCAATGTTGCAGCCCAAGTTATTCAGATTGATATAGTTATATTGCATTATAGATCGCTGGAAGACTTCATTTGTCCTCTATATTTAACATCTTATATTAGTAACTTCCTAAGCTTCCTCTAAAATCTATTGATGAGGATGATCAGTTTACTAAATTTTAGTACTGTTGCGATGTGTGTATAAGGCTGGGGTCAGACCAGCGCACTTTTAACGTGCGTTCTGGCGCACATAATTACGGCCACACTAGCAGCAAATGACGCCAATATACGATGTACGGCCGCACAAAAGTCCGGCCGTGCAACACGAGTGGAATTTGAACGCATTTGTTTGAGAACGCTGAACCGCTAGTACTGACGTACTGAGTGCGCAGCTGCGGCATAGCGGCGTGTTTGCGTGATTAGGAGATGTCAGACGCTGCTAATGTCCAGCCTACATAACGTCCAGACGCAAAAAGAGTTTTATTGACGATCCGTACAAAATCACGCCCGAAAATGCGCGTCGTCTGACCGTTTTTGCGCATTCCGTGAAAAAATACGTCAATGCGTTTGGACGCACTTTTTCACGTTCGCGGGGAAAAATGCTTTCGTCTGACCCTAGCCTAAGAGGTACTATTATGTAACCTGAATTTTCCGATTTAGCACGGGACACAAGATTATAGCATTACGCTTTAATTGCTGCAATACCTTCTCTGCACCTATCCGTTGTATGTTATTACTCCTAACCATATTTATGTTTTTTATTGGTTTATCTTGCGAAGTTGTATTAATAAAGTTTTTTGTTCATATTCTGTATAAGGAATGCAAACTTGCCTTAACAAATGTATGTATATTCCCAAGGTCAGTTCGTCAAGATTTGGTACATGCAAAAATCAAAGTGTAATTATTGATAACAAGGCACATTATACTTAAAAACACTTAAAAATCAGCCCGGCACTCTACTCCACTTGCTCTCAGTGCCAGTGTACATCATTGGTATCAAGCTCTACTTCATGCAAAAATAACACATTTAAAATATATCTGGGCTTTAAATTTCATATATCTATACTTAAAAACAGGTTATTAGGTTTCTTCCATTTTTTTTTTGAGAAAGTATTTTACCAGGAAGGACACATTGAGATTTCTCTCGTTTTCAAGTATGTCCTGGGTGGCGAGCATGTACCGTTAGATGTCTTGCCCAAGGACACTTACTGGAGAGGGACACTTGCCAGGAATCAAACCTGTGTCTCCACAATTACAGAGCAGTGAGGTTACCTCTACTCCACCCAGTCGTTAAGTAACCCCCCTGATGGTGTTCCCGAGTGTGTCTCGGGGTTAAATTTCACCGCTGAAAGCGGTAACCCCGAGCCACACTCAGGCTGCATACATCACCTCTCCCTGCGCTCTCTCGATGACCCCGCAGTCTCCTCCGGCGATCGCAGCGTTTTACTTCCTGGAATTCCCGTCTCGCGAGGAGAAAACCAGGAAGTAATGAGGTCACGATCGCTGGAGGAGGCTGCGGGGTCATCGAGGGAGCGCAGGGATAGGTGATGTATCCAGCGGCATCCCGAGTGTTGCTCGGGGTTACCGCTTCCAACATAGGAATTTAACCCCGAGACAAACTCGGGATACCGCCAGGGGGGGCAAAAAAAAATAAAAAATAGACCACTTTTGGACAAGAAATCTTTAAAAAATCAGACCAACAGGGAGGTTAATGACCATTAATGTTCCAAGGGTAAGCCCACCTAACATCATCAAGGCAAACCTTTTTAAGGTGGGTCATAGTTTTGGTGCCATATGTCAGCATTAGACTAACTACACTGCCTGAACAGCACAATTGCGCAAAAGTAGAATACCAATATAAATAAGACATTTGATGACCTCTGTAGCAAAAGTAATATTTTTTTCTATGCAGAATCTGCAAGATGGTATTAACTTGCTGATGACTGAATTACCAGCTGCAGAGATTGCACAGAAAAGTGGATCTTTAGAGAATTGAAAGCTTTCAAAAGAAGGTTTTCTTTAGCTGACCTCTAAACGAATAGCATCCTGTTTGCCTTAACAACTAGAACATCAACCTATTTTATTCTTAGAATGAGAACTTATGTGAATGAAGTGCAATTATACCGAAAAATAGCACACAGGATAAAGCTGTATCCCTGTGCCACAGCATGCACCTATGTATTAGATTCATAGGACAGCAATTAACGATCTTCAGAGTATACAAAATAATCTAGAAATATTCCATGTGTGTGCTCCTCTATGAACATGCTCAGTTGTGACTGAAAATTGATGCTTAAAAAAATCAACACAGTAAAATAGCAGGGTATGAAAGGCTGTATAGATACTTGGCATCCAATCCACTTTATTTGTAAACACTATTCTTAGATTGTATCTAATTTCTAAATCTTCAAACAAAAAGAAAGCAAGACATGAGATCCCTAGGATGTGAGACAGCAGCAGGGTGTTTTCTATTTAGGGCTTTCAAGTGGTAGCAGATTCTTGATAATTGTGAGCATTTGGGCATGAATCAACAATGCCAAACTCAACTGGAAGGACGTAGACAGCAGGAAATGTAATCAAAGCAAAATATTACCAATCTGTACATGGGACATGGAGCTGTGGGAAATAGGATTCTTTTTAGTGGCAGCGTAACAATTCACAACGTGTTGGTGGTTTAATTTTGCCCTGAGCAATTAACCCTTTCGCTGCTGAGGCATTTCACGCCTCTGTGCTGAGCTAATTTTTACCTGTTTCGCTCATCTTGTTTAAACGCGTTTTGAAGCCTTATTTTAGTATATGACCTAGACATATTATATATCGTTCTTTCCAGCAGACTCAGCAGATTCATAATATATCATTATTATATGTATACGTTATGTCCTGTCTGTATATTATAACAAAAAATGCAATATAATTAGAATTTTCAATAATTTACAATGTGTATAGTGTTTTTTTCACATTTTAACATGTGAGCATTTGCGGTTATATTTTCTATGAGGTGCGCTTGTTAAAAAAATTAGAAATGGGGACTCGTTACATTTTTATTTGGGGAAAATTTTGCTATTTTTAATAAACGCACCGCATACAAAAATTGTTAGTGCAGCATCATTGTTCACATCATAATTGAAATGGGAACAATATTGCTGCATTAACAAAACAAACAAACTTTTTTTTTTTATTAATTTTTTAAATATTTTTATTTTTTTTATTTTTTACTTTTACATGATTATGTTTGGTATCGTTGGAAAGGCCATGCTCTGGCCGATCCAGCAATACCAAACATTAACCCCTAGCTGCCACGGATCGGGAGATAGGGGGTTCCATGAAACCCCTATCTCCACCATTGGTGGCAGTTAGGGGTTAACTCCAGGACTGGCATCATCATGTTATGCACGAGGACGCTAGTCATCAGGGGGCATTCCCAGAAGCTTTGCCGACATCCAAGATGTCGGCCAGCTCCGGAAGAGGATCACGATTCGGCGCTTTTCGGCGCTGAATAGTGATCCGGCACCCAATGGGTTAAAGGCAGGCACGGTTTGGAAGGGCAGGCTGTGCTCTTCCAAACCGTGCCTGCCTTCAGCCGCTGGAGCCCCGCGATCGCGGGGGGCGCCTGAAATAGATGTCATCGCGCCACCGCAATGACATCTATTAGTCCCCGAGTCCCGGGCTGACATCCAAGATGTCAGCCCACACCGGGGGGGCCAGCAATCGCAAAAACCGACACAAAACTGCTGAGAAAAATCAAAGTGATCCAAAAAAACACCAAAAAAAAAGCCAACGCACCTGACGATCCACTGCAACACTTCTGACCACATCTGAAAAAAGCCGACCAGCCGCCGACGACTGAGGTAGAATAAAAAAACAAAACATATCTTTTGAAAGCTGTGTACAAAAAAACTACTCCATGAAAATGCCTGGAATATATAAGGTCATATGAAGAATAATAATAATAAAAAGATCTGTTACGGAAAAAAAATGCTATTAAAAAACCAGAAAAAAGTTCTAAAAATCCTAAAAATAAAGAGAATTTTTGCTGCAAATTGAAAGAATAAATGGTTTAATAAATATTTAATAAAAACAGGATTTATTTTTTTTACATTGAAACTTATGCGATTCGCCTGATTAACCCCTTCACTGCTGAGCCATTTCACGTTTTAAAGAAACACATTTTTCTTTTTTTTATTATTATTGTTGTTATTTTGTTTCTATACCATGAACATGGTCATATTTGGTATCATTGGAAAGGACATGCTCTGGCCTTTCTAATGATACCAAACATGACCCTGCTAGCTGAAAACAGTCGGTTGATATCTGGGTTCAAACAAACCCCTATCTCCACCCCTATCTTTCCTTAGGAGTAAATAAGGACATTCCCCACACGTCCTCAGCAGTGAAAGGTTAAACATGTCCACCGAACAACAGGGCATTTCTCTGACATTTCACTGCTGTTCAGTGTTCTCTGAATAGATTAAACATTGCTTCTCTATGGGGGATTTCACTGCCATCGAACAGCAACGTATTTCGCTGGCAATTCACCAATATTCGGCAAACTGCCTGCTTTTTGAGTAGCCAAATGGCCACACAATTGCATCATATGGGAAAATTCACGTAGACAATTCAGCTCTCTTTGAATAACCCCTTAAATTTCAAAAATATGGCCAATATCTGATTGTAAATCCCTGATATTGCAATTCCTTGGTGGAGGAAGGAGACAATAGAAAACTGCAAACTATGACTCTGTAAGGCAGGGCTCAAAATTTCAGGTCCTGAGCTACTAGCCAGGCCTTATAAATTACTCGCCATCAGTTACTCTACCTAACCTAGTCCCATACTGCCCATTTTCTTTGCAGTGATAGGATCTTTACATAGAGCTGTGACCCTCATTTAATCCTCATTTCTCCCCCTCCTTAATCCTCATTTCTCCCCCTCCTTTTATCCTCATTTCTCTCCCCCTCATTTTATGTTCTCTTCCCTCATTTTATGTTCTTTTCTCCCCCTCATTTTATGCTAATTTCTTCCCCTAATTTTATTCTCATTCTCCCTCATTTTATGCTCATTTTTCTTCCCCCCTCATTTTATGATCATTCCTCCCCCTCATTTTATGATCATTCCTCCTCCCTCATTTTATGCTCATTTTCCCCCCTCATTTTATGCTCATTCCCCCCTCATTTTATGTTCATTCCCCCTCATTTTATGATCATTCCTCCTCATTTTATGCTCATTTCTCCTCATTTTATGCTCATTCCCCCTCATTTTATGTTCATTCCCCCTCATTTTATGATCATTCCTCCTCATTTTATGCTCATTTTTCTCCTCCTCATTTTATGCTCATTCTCCCTCATTTAGTGCTCATTTCTCCCTCATTTAGTGCTCAGTTCTCCCTCATTTAGTGCTCATTTCTCCCTCATTTAGTGCTCATTTTTCCCTCATTTAGTGCTAATTTCTCCCTCATTTAGTGCTCATTTCTCCCTCATTTAGTGCTCATTTCTCCCTCATTTAGTGCTCATTCTCCCTCATTTAGTGCTCATTTCTCCCTCATTTAGTGCTCATTTCTCCCTCATTTTGTGCTCATTTCTCTCTCATTTTGTGCTCATTCTCCCTCATTTAGTGCTCATTTCCCCCTCATTTTATGATCATATCCCCCTCATTTTATGATCATTTCCCCCTCATTTTATGATCATATCCCCCTCATATTGTGCTCATTCTCCCTCATTTTGTGCTCATTCTTCCTCATTTTGTGCTAATTTCCCCCTCGTTTTGTGCTCATTTCCCTCTCTCACTTTATGTTCCCCCCCTCACTTTATGGTCATTCTCCCTCATTAATGTAAATATTATCTTAACTTGACAATGGGACTGGGAGCCAGCATGATGTCTACCTTCCTCTGCGAGTCCGCAGTTGCACATGAAGATGCACGGAGAGCTGGCAGGAAGTGATGTTATATGATCACTTCCTCCCAGCTCCCTGCAGAGTAATGTGACAGGCTGCGGCTGGGAGAAAGCAAGGTGCTCCGGCTGTGCCTCCAAGAATGGTGGAGTTTGGAGGTGCGGCCACTGAATCAATGCATTGATTCAGCATTGCGGATGGCAGCATCGCGCTGCCTATTCTCTTTGACAGCCTGATTAGTGCTAGTGTCGGCATGGAGCCGACGCTAGCACCTGAAAGGGAATGCCAGTGTCGGCACCATGCCAACGCTAGCATTCTATTCACACCTCAATTTTTACTCGCACTCTCCCAATTTCTACTCACAAATTGCGAGAGGGCGAGTGGAAATTTTGACCCCTGCTGTAAGGCATAGGAAAAAAGAATATGAATCCACACACACACATATCTAGCACACACAGAGTTAACCAATAGCCTAGTTTTTACACTTTTGCTGATTTTTATCTCAGTGAGGGACTGTGAGTATAGAGATATCCAACATTCCATTCCCAAGAAAGGATAATTTGTAATAGTAGCTTAAGTACTTTTTTATATAACATACACAGCCACATCTTCGGAGATGTGGGATTCTGATACTTGGATGCTAACCTTTTTGTTTCATAGTAGTAAGTGCTCGTTTCTATCACGACTCATTTTCCAATATTAATATAAAATGTCAGTTTATGGTGTTATAATGCACACATTAATATCTGATGAAAGTGTATCAGTATATACTATTTACAGTATATAAAAATCATTATTGTTTATGTAAAAAAAAAATCATCATATTCTCATTAATAAATTCATGTAAATAGCAAAATTCATCAATTCAAAGAGATGGAGTTTATGCTTAGAGATCCTGAGAGTCATAAAATCAATAGTAAAATATCTGCATCAATTTTGCTTTATCAAACCATATTTTTTTGTTGCCGACTGTGAATAAGGTCCTCCATATGTTACATTACATCAGGAAGACACAGAGGATGCAAAAATCATGTCTTAAAAAAGGTCTGTCATACATATAGTACATTTATATGTGATAAGTGCTTATATATGAAAAACAGTTGTGTAAAGCAAACTGTAATTTTCATGAATTTGTGTTGAATGTATCACAGAAGCTGTTAGCTGTCAAGTCTGCACAAAGAAATCATGCAGTTGGTATTGACATGCTACCTTCTGCGGTGTAATGATTCATAAACAGACTAAGGGCACTATCACTCTAAGCTAAAAAGGGGACGCTAAGGGGAAAAATTTGCACTCACAAATCTCTCTTTAGCATTTCCATTTTACAAGTAGATTACGAGGCAGGCGCTCGAATCCAGCAACCGCCCCGTAGTGACCACTTGCCTCCAGGATGCTCGCGGCAACGCTAACGTGCCGTCACGAGCATCCCTTCCATGGAGTCCATAGGACTCCATGGAGGCTCGTGCTGCCGGGTCACACATGACCAACAGGTTCTCACATCTCACGAGATCCTGCAGGTCCACAGAGTGATTGAGGAGGGAGACTGGGGACTTTTTCCCTCAGTCTCACTCTGCTCCCGGCAGCCAGAAGCTGAGGATCGGGCAGCCATTCTCACCGCAGGATGAGAGGTATTTGATTTTTTTTTGGGGGGGGGTGGTCCAGCTGCAGCTAACTGATTCTGCAGAAGCGGAATCAGTTAGCTACAGCTCTAAGCTGTAGGAAATTTTTGAGATAACAGCAGCAGTTTGTAATTAGCTTTCGGACTATGTGATCGCATCGCCAATTGTATCGAATTCTGGAGTCCATAGGACTCCATGGAGCCAAGCGTGACCCTGTGCAAGCAAATGCAAGTAGAGGGGTTGCACAGGAGCTGCAAAGGGACTGGGAAATATTTGTTCCCATGGCCAGATGAAGCAGTGGATCGTGCCACCCTCTGCACCACAGGATTAGAGGCAAATGTTTTATAGGGGGTATTTTTATGTGTTTACATGATTTTACAAAAGCAAAATCACTTAAAGAAAGAATACCAACTGAGCCTGTTAAAATAATAAAATATATCTTTGTATAGTTACACTTCAAACACTCATATATTAGAAGACCTACACAGATTTCTCAGCAAGAAATACATTAAAGAGCGTTGTCTGGCATCCAAATACTAACCACATGGAAAGATGTCCTATTATCAAAGATTTTAGTGCACCTGTTACATATCAGAATCTTAAAGGTCACAGAGGTTTATTTTCCCTTAACAGAGTTAACATTTTAAATGTCATAGATAACACATAGCGTCATGGCTTCCAGCTCAAGGTGTAGAGGGCTTTTATGTTTGAAAATATCTAGTTAACAGATAATAGTTGTACGATGCAGAAAAATTCCTTAGATTTTATCTGACTTAACCGAATGCTAAAAATTCCTTAAACTGAAAGATAACTACACCACATTTTAGGTTTGTAGTTACAAATACACACATTATTCAAGGAAAGTAGGTGTACTGCTGAAATATTACAACATCAGGGAATACATGGGTAGCCCTTAAGGTGTAGTAGCGAGGAAGTGGAACACAGCAGGGAATCAGGAGCATTGAAAAAAAGGGGGATCCATTTAATCAATTAACCCAATCGTGACCATTACATTTCTGCGCTGTTTGCATTTAGGTCTAATTTTCCTCTTACTCGTTTATGGAACCCACACATATTATATACCGTTTGTCTTACCATTAAATGGACTTTCTAAAGAAACCATTATTTCCATCATATCATATAAATTTACCATAAGACAATTTCTGAAATATGATGGAAAAAAATGGAAAAAAACTTTTTTGAACTTTAATCCCCAAAACCCCAAAAACTGCCAAAAAAGACCCAGGCTAAATAGTTTTGCATGTTTTTGCTTTTTAACCCCTTCACTGCTGAGCCATTTCACCTCTGTTTGCTTAGCTCATTTTGACCAGTTTATGCTCATCGTGTTTAAATGTGATTTGAAGTCCTATTTTATTATACCCCCTAGACAATTTAAAAAAAAAACCACACTTTTATTTATTTATTTTTCATTTTTACACCAAACCATGATCAAGTCTTTCCAATGATACTGAACATGACCCTCTAGCTGCCACAGATTGGGAGAAACAGGGATCCGAAGGATCCCCCTAGCTCCACTAGGGGGCTGCTAGGGGTTTAACTGTCCAACTGACGTAATTTCACATATGGCAATGACGTCAGTGGGTGGGGGGTGACTCGGAGGCTTGGCGGACATCCAAGATGGCAGCCACTTCTGGGAGCGAATCACGATCCAGCACCTAAGGGGTTAAATAGAGGCACAGTTGAAAAGGGCAGACTCTGCCCTCTCCAGCTGTGCCTTTCTTTTTTTTCTATCTTCAGCCATTCGGGAAGGAGAGGGCTCCAAAGGAGCCCCACCTCTCCCTTCCCTTTCTTCCCTAAATACGCTGGTGGAGCCCGGCGATGACATCATTGTGCACTGCGATGACATCATTGCAATGGCTGGGGCCCAAACCTTCGGGCTGACTTCAAGGAAGCCAGTCCAACATGGGACCCAGACCAGAGAGGTGAGTATAGGGAGGGAGGGGGGGTTAAAGGAGCATGACGTACATAGTACGTCCTAGGTCCTTAACCACTTCACTGCGGAGGACGCGCTCAGCGCGTCTTGCCGCAGGAAGGGTTGGCTGCGGTCACTCCGGGACCGCCGCGGGCACAATAGATGTCATCGCGGCGGCGCGATGACATCTATTTCAGGCGCCCCCCCCTTCGGACCTCTCTCCCTCGCGATTGCCGGGGTCCTGAGCTTAATGCCAGGCACCGTTTTGAAGGGCACAGCCTGCCCTTCCAAACGGTACCTGGCATTAACCCCATGGGGGCCGGATCACGAATCAGTGCCGAAAAGCGCCGGTTCGTGATACTTTCCAAGAGCTGGCCGACATCTTGAATGTCGGCCAAGCCTCCGGGAACTCCCCCTGAGGACTGGCGTCATCGTGCATAGCATGATGATGCCAGTCCTGGAGTTAACCCTTAACTGCCACCAATGGTGGAGATAGGGGGTTCCAATGAACCCCCTATCTCCCGATCTGTGGCAGCTAGGGGTTAATGTTTGATATCGTTGGATCGGCCAGAGCATGGCCTTTCCAACGATATCAAACATGACCATGAAATTTTTTTTTAAATAAAAATGAAAAAAAATAAAATTAAAAAAAATAATAATAATTTTTTTTATTTTTTTTATTGTTTATTTGTTTTGTTAATGCAGCAATATTGTTCCCATTTAATTTATAATGTGAACAATGATGCTGCACTAACAATTTTTGTATGGGGTGCGTTTGTTAAAAATAGCAAAATTTTGCCCCAAAAGAAATGTAACGAGACCCCATTTCTAAATTTTTTAACAAGCGCACCCCATAGAAAATATAACCGCAAACGATCGCATGTTAAAAAAAACACTTTACACATTGTAATTTTTTAAAATTCTAATTTTATTGCATATTTTGTTATAATATACAGACAGGACATAACGTATACATATAATAATGACATATTATGAATCTGCCGAGTCTGCCGGAAAGAACGATATATAATATGTCTGGGTCATATAATAAAATAAGGCTTCAAAACGGGTTAAACATGATGAGCGAAACCGGTAAAAATGACCTCAGCATGCAGGCGGGAAATGCCTCAGCAGCGAAAGGGTTAAGGGGAATTGTCCCCATAACATACTATGTACGTTGGTGGTCCTTAAGGGGTTAAGCAAGTCCAGGCAGGCAGCTGGCAGGAGTAATCCGTTAAAAGGATCAAATGACAGGACAGGCAGCTGGCAGGCATAAATGGTTAAATGGGTCCAAGGTCAGGGCAATCAAGGATGAGATTGATTGATCCGGGTCAGTACACAGGGGAAGTCTGTCCAAGAAATAAAGGGTAAAGGAACATAACATAGACCCCTCTGAAACCAGCCAGCAAGCCACAACTCACCTCAATCTTTCCCTCTGAATCAAGCCAGCAAGCCACAATCCATCTTCATCTACCCCTCTGAAAACAGCCAGCAAGTCACAACTCACCTCAATCTTGCCCTCTACCCCTCTGAAACAAGCCAGCAAGCTATTATTCAATCACACAATTTTTGCTACATTGTTACTGCTCCAATAATATTATTATTTTTTTTTCTTGATAGCTAATTTTTTATTCCTTTCTCTCTTTTTTGTTAGTTTAATTCTGATTCTCAGTCTGTTCTGCTCCTCCCTGTTGTAAATTCTTTGCGTGCATTGGCCATAGCTATAAACTCTGTGGGTGTGGGGGCGTGTCTGGACGCAGAGGAGAGCAGACGCCATCCAGCTGAGCTCCAGGCCACAACGCTGATTTTGGGGTGATTGTGGCAGACCTGATGCCCTAAACTCGGTGCACTCGCCTCGGACACCCTGCTGACTATCTCAGACCTGTTTGCCTGTGCTGCGGCACCGTGATCTGGAGGTCTTTTCTTCCTCTCCTCCTCGGCCTGCTACTGCCGGCGGCCATTTTGCGGGCTGTGCTTCCTTACTCTGATCACAGAACCCTGCAATGGAGCGGCCTCCTCATGGGGAAGAAATCCCAGAAGTCAAGTGCCTCGGAGGAGCGTGGCATCCCAGACATCAGGATCTCACTGGGAGTGGGGGGAGGCGTAGAGGTGTGCGGTCGTCGTGCAAGGACCCTGTCCCGCTCTGGTTCCTCTGAGAGATCAACTCGACCTCCATCCCGGGAGACGCACGTGGGTGAGGCGCTACCCCAGGCGCAGCCGCCCACCCTCACTGACCTGCAGAAGGTGATGGACGACTTCAAAGGCCTCTGGCGCAGCGACCTGCGGGAACTACGCTCGGCTGTGGAGTCCCTGCAGACCCAAATCACCGATGTGGAGGCCCGTTCTCGGGAGACAGCAGCGGCGTTGGCTGCCACGGATACCAGAGTTGAAGATTTGCAGACGCAGGTCGCTCATCTTAGCTCTGCGGTGCTGGCCCTGGAGTCACAACATCGCCGCAGGAACATCCGTCTGCGTGGGATACCAGAGTCTGTTGATACGGGGCACCTCTTAGGTTACCTTCATGGCCTGGTGACTCACCTTCTTTTACCTGCTGATCCCTCGCCGGCCTTTTGCCTGGTCTCAGCTCTACGTATCGGAAGGCGGCCACTGCGCCAGCAGAGGCACCTCGAGATGTCATCCTGGTCGTCGGGGATTTGGACCTTCGTGCCCGGATCCTTGCTGCGGCTGATCCTGCATACAAGGTCAATTACACCTCTGCCAGCATCACCCTCCACCAGGATCTACCATTTGTGGCACTGGCAGTCCGAAGATGTCTCCGGGACGTCACCTCCATACTCCGGGATCGCGGGATTTGCTACCGCTGGGGGACCACGGGTTCCCTGATTGTGACCCATGAGGGCAAGACCTTCATGGTGATGACACTGGAAGAGGCGCGGGCCATTCTCACTGCACTGGGACTCACAGCTGCTCCTCGGGAATCATCCGGTTTATTGCAGGACCCCGGTTGAGTACCTCGCCACTCAATTTTTTTTTTCTATCCTGCCCAGGACTCTTTGGTCGCTCCCCAGCTTGGGACGATTTTCGGACTCCTTTTTGCACCTCCCCCTCTGACATTATGAGATACTATTTGAGAACGTATAACCCCCACCCATGTTTTTTTTTTCTCTCTTCTCTCGCTCTGAAAAGTACTCAGGCTCACCTTCTCCCCCCCCCCCTTTATTTTTGGCATTTCAGGTCTGACTCAGGGTGTGCCATTGTGACGGCCACCATGGCTCTGCCCGCCACATCTGGCCCTTGAGTGCCCTGGCCTAGTGACCTGCACACTTCCATGGTCTCCTTTTGTCCTATGGACTTTTGGGAGTGAGCCAGGAAGGTCACATAATGGGCGTTTGCCACCCCAACCTATGTTCTATTTTTGTTTGTTTTTTGGATCCTGGGACATTTTTTGGTGCGTCCCCCCCCTTTTTTTTCTCTTCTCTATTACTACATCCCTTTACTCCCCATCCCTTTTCTTCCCCTCTCTGAAGATGGCAGATACTTTTATATTATATGCATTTCAGTCTCAGTATTCTTTACATCTGTGACTATATGTTGGTCCTTCGCAGCCATTTTTTTCTCGGACATGTTGTTCTGCCGATTTGATTGCAAAATAAACAAAAATTAATTACTAAACTAATGGGCCTGCAGTTTTCTCCCTACCACCCCCCGTTTGAACATGGGATTACAATGCAGGCACTTAAAAAGCTGCCTGCGCTGTTACCGTGAGCCCCGGGATGCTCGGGGCAGCGCTGAGCGCCGCCGCGAGAAACCACTCAATGGAGTCCATAGAACTCCATTGAGCCAGATGCCGGCGGTCACGTGACCTGCCAGATCTCGCCCTTCGCGAGATCCGGCCAGTCGGCATAGTGATACGCAGGGGGAAACTGAGGAACTTTTTTCCCCCAGTCTCTCCCTGCTCCCGCCGGACAGAGGAGGCGGACGGAGCCGCGGTCCTCTCTGCGGGACAGGAGGTGAGTATCTAATCTGTGTATCTAATCTGTTTTTTTAGTTTTTAGGCTGTGTTAACAGATTCTGCAGAAGCGGAATCTGTTAACACCAAGTCCTGGCTATGGTTAACTTTCTGTTATTGGTTTTTCAAAGAAGTAAATACAAAACATAGGGAAAATTACAAGAACACAGAGAAAATGTACAGGTACATAATATAGTATACAAATCTGCAAAGGTACAATGCCATAAACACATCATGCCCGTAAGACCTAGGCAAACGAGGGTAGAAACCGGAAAAGCAACCACCTTCACCAGGGTTCACCAAGGCGGAGTCGATGACCAATAAAACCATCGTCTGAGGTGTTTGTACAACAGGCCACGGGCCCTGCAAATCAGGTCTTCAACAGATCGAGTAAGTTCCACTTTGCGGAACCAATCTCTAAGGGGTGGGGTGACTGACTGAATTTCCAGAATTTAGGTATGACCGCCTTAGCGGCATTGAGCAACCGGATGGTGAGTTTTTATAGGAAGACAGACCCAGAGGGTTATGGTGGAGGAGCATCGCGGTAGGGGTGTATTCGAGGTCAGCATAGTCTATCTGGGTAATTTTGGTGTGGACCGGTTTCCAGAAAGGCTGGATTAGTGGGCAAGACCACCACATGTGGAGGATGTCCGCATTCGGGGCCTGGCATCTCCAGCACAGGTCGCCAGCAGTAGTTGAAAATCTGGCTATTTGGGAGGGCGTTCGATACCATCTAGTCAGGAGTTTAAAGGTCGTGTCCTGGGTGCGTATGGCCATAGAGCAGGTACTGGTCAGTGTGAAGATCTTATGCCAGTGCTCTTCCGACAAATGCACCTGAAGGTCTTCCTCCCATTTAGCCACATATTGCGGTGTGTTTGAGGAAAGGGACCAAAAGGATAGAGTAGAGCAATAAGATGCTAGGCGCGGGGGTCTTGTCTTTTTGTGCCAATTTTTCAAAGGGTGTGAGAGGACGAACAAAAGTGGACAGCGGGGCCAACGCACGGAGATATGTGTGGAGTCGTGAAGGTAGAACTGGACGATAAAGGAGTCCGGTCGGGTGAGGGAAATCTGCTGAGGGGTTTTAGGTTCGGTGGGGGTTATGTAGTATTGTGGCAGCGGTCATTGTGGGGCTTCCGGTGGAAGCATAGGGAGGACATGGCGTGTATATGCAGGTAAGTGTTGAGAGGTGATGGAAACAGTGCAATTGCGAACTGGGACTGTATGAAGCACCATACCGAAAGTGTGGCAGTGATAAGGGGATGTGTAGAGTGTGGGAGAGGTCGGGCCTTCGGGGGCAACCATGGCAGAGAGCTCAAAGGGACATCTACGTCTGTCTGCTCAAGGGAGACCCAGAGTTTAGCAGGTGAGTTGGCGGACCATTCCAGTATGCGCTGCAGGTGGATAGCGTTATAGTACCCTTTGATGTGGGGCAAAGCTATGCCCCCTTTATTCCTAGGGGCGATGAGTACAGTATATTTTACCCTCAGTGCCTTGCCGTCCCAAACATATCTAAGAAATAACATGTGTAGGGAGCAGAAAAAGTGTTCGGGGAGGCGAATGGGCAGGGTCTGTAGTATGTATAGGAGCCGAGGTAGGATGTTCATTTTTAAAACGCTAACCCTCCCAAACCATGTAATGTGTGGCAATTTCCAGCGTGTTAGGTCAGCTTTGAGGGAGCGTAGTAAAGGGAGGTAGTTAGCTGCGTATATACCTGACATTTGCGCCGTCAGATTTACCTCGAGATAACGCAAGGAGGAGGCACACCTTTTAAACGGGAAATTGGATGAGAATTGTTGTTGCATGTGGGGGAGAAGAGAGACGTTCAATATCTCTGATTTAGAGAGATTAATTTTGTAGTTGCTCAGGGTGCTGTAGTGGCGTAAGGCTTGCAAGAGGTTAGGGAGGGAGATTAGTGGTTGTTGAAGAAAAAAAGCAAATTGTCTGCGTATGCGACTACTTTGTGGACGCGCCCCCCCAATAAACAAGGCTTTTTAACCCATAAGTTTCAATGCAGCATATGAATCCACACACTGCTGGGAAGTGCCTCTCTGTAGTATAGTTAATGAAGCATATGAATCCACACACTGCTGGGAAGTTCCCGGCAGTGTGCGGATTCATATGCTGCATTAATTATACTGCAGAGAGGCGCTGCCCGGCAGTGTGCGGATTCAAATGCTGCATTAGTTATACTGCAGAGAGGTGCTGCCCGGCAGTGTGCGGATTCACATGCTGCATTAATTATACTGCAGAGAGGTGCTGCAGCATATGAATCTCCACACTACCGGGCAGCGCCTCTCTGCAGTATAATTATTGCAGCAATTGAATCCGCACACTGCCGGGCAGCGCCTCTCTGCAGTATAATTCAGCATATGAGTCCGCACACTGTAGGTTTACTGTATGTAACAGAAAATTTTTAGATTTTTTTATGTAGTATTAAATTCTGCAATTTGAGGAGTCGTACAGTTTTTGTATGGTGGATTACATAATCTAGACATAAATACACCTCAATTGGAAGAGACAACTCTAAGAAGCAGTGACAGGAGCAATGAAATGACCAATTTCACCTTCTTAATGCCGAAAAGTATTCTAGGAAAAGATGAATGGGGCCTAGCTGTGATCATGATGGGTGAGTTTTAAATACTGCTACAAGTAAATAATTACCAATCACATAGTGCTACCAGCAAATTTTCTGAAATTTTTCTGGTGTGGTAGTCTAGTGGTAAGCATGTGTATGTGTAATGCCCCGTGCCGCGGTCCGACCGTGGCCGCCATGTTGGGACACACAGCACACTTACCCAGGGTCCCTCGTGGCGCGTCGCTCCACGGTTCCGGTCCGCAGCTCGGAGGAGAAGACCCGGGGTGCGTCCCATGCCGCCAACGGAATCCAAGTGAGGAGAGACGAAGCACGCACGCGCGATCGCCTATCCCCTTAAAGCACGAAGACCTCTGCTGGTAGTTTACGGGTACTGCATGACACCTGCACTGGAGATCCTCGTATGCCCCCAATTAACCTATCAAGTACTCAGGTATCCCACCTCCACCTACGAGTCCCAGGTGAACGGTGTTCTTATGATCCTCTGAACCCTATTTAAACCTGCCGCCTTTCTCAGTTCATTAACCAGGTTATACTGCGGTTCACCGCTTCAGTTATCCAGTGTTCCGTCTTCGTTCCTGTTCAAGTGAATCCTGAGTTCCAAATCCTCTACCCCAGATTACTCCACGACCACGGTACCAGCTCCACATCCTGCATCCAGGCTTACTCCATGACCACGGTACCAGCTATACATCCTGCATCCAGGCTTACTCCACGATCATGGTACCAGTTCCAGATCCAGCATCCAGGCTTACTCCACGACCACAGTACCAGCTCCAGATCCTATATCCAGGCTTGTTCCCACGATCACGGTACCAGCTCCAGATCCATAACCCAGGCTTGTTCCAAAGGCCACAACCCACGTTACCCTCTTCTACTACCCATCGTCCTGGACTTTGTATCACTTCTAAACCCGAAGACCCTTATTTGCAATCCTCCGTCCTGGACTTTGTACTAACCAAGAATACCTTTTAACTAATAGCCTTTTGTTCTGGACTTATATTTCATTTCATCTCAGTAAATATTCAATTGCTTATATACACCTCCTGGTCTCCTCCTTTGATGGCTTGCCATTGGGTTCCATACGCACAACATTATACAGGGGTCACAGCCCCTGCCCTTACAGTATGTACAACATATTGAGAAGTATTCCATTGGAATTAATTTTGCTATTTTGTCATTCTTTTATATATTAGTACCAACACCATAGACTTTATATGTATTTTTATTATGTAAGAAGCCTTACACTAAAGTTTAATAAACAGGAGCTGACTCACTGTCAGACAGTGGGCATGAATGGGCATATGAGGGAAAGCACTGCATTTATTGGTGTCTTGAAACTGGTTGCTTCTTGGGAGTTTGGTCTGTTTGAGTGATCCTTTTGAGAGCTGTTGTTGGTGCTACCTGTCCCTTTCTGTTTGGCTTGAAGTTGTTAATTTGCTAATCCAATCTATTGTACACTGTTCCGTTTTCTGTATCTCTTGAAGTGATGCTCATCCCCCTTTGTGCAGATCGTGTGCTATGCCGATTGTGTCATTTTACCTTCCTTCCCTGTTTCCCATATAAACTGGTCCCTATTTCAGTTTAAAGATCTTTATTCTTCCCTGAACTAAATTGTGTCTGGTGTTTGGGGACAGCTACCAGGAGCTATACAGTACTCTCAAGTCCTGGCCTAGGGTTGTGATGGAAGGAAAACTGCTGCAGTTCTGCTTGACCAGGGAGAATGGATAAATGCTAAAGCAGCTTGGGACCTGGTCCTCATGACCAGTAACACCCCAGTTCCAATATCCATGCCCCCAAAATTAAACCACCAATCCTACTATGAATACATGTACTAAGTATAAAATATCTTTTCTGCATGATGACTATACATCAGCTACTAAATCATTAGTCAGTGTCTTCTCTCCTTTTTCTTTTGTTTTTTTCACTTAACCTCATTCACTGTCTAGGGCTTTCATTTGGTTTTCAAGATTATCATGTCCAATACATTTTCATTTTTTTCATAAACCTGTCACGCCCTACTGATGCAGAGAGAGAAGTCTATTAAAAGTATGCCCTAAATTGCTTTTGATCCAGTACATTACTGAAGTGTTTTTCCTACTGCTCCGGCTACACAGTAAGATACTTTTCACAATTTTGCCCTGATGACACTCCCCTCTGGGAAACATGTATGATGTATAGATATGTACCTTAGCTTAATACCATCTCCCTTTTTATATACCTCATGGGTGTACCTCTATATTATACATCATTTGGCACAGCTAGACAACAAAGTTCTACAGGCCTCTGGGAATGCTATCCATTTAACTTATCCACTTGTCTGGCTATCTGATGGTGTGGAGAAATAGAAAATAATATGTTTCTGATAAGCTAATGGAATGTATAAATGACTCAAGTTGAAACCTCAATATTTGAGATGAGTCAGAAGAACACAAATAGACCTCTGTGAACCTCAGTGACTGTATGTTGATTTAGTCACACGGAATATCAATACTGCAGTTCACATGAATTCCACTGGGTCTTAATCAAAGACATTCAAAACCTTGTATTTATAACCGAAGATGTTTAATTCGCTGTAATCTGTCATGGATGAACATGTAAACATGTATGTGAAGAAAGATTACTCAATGCAACAGTAATTGATCAAATCAGTTTGTCGTAGTCTGTATTAAAATATATATATATATATATATATATCGCATTGATTTTAGGGTTCTGTGTAATAACAGACCCAGGATGCATAAAAGTGAGACAGAGGTCATTTGCATATCCTACCCAGAATTCCTTGCTGCATATGGGGAATGTGGCACAGAAGCTCTGGGATGCAGTTCTTTGAATTGCTATGATGTGCAGGTGGCTTCTGCAATAATAAACACAACTAATTATAGCGTGGAGGCTTTTTAATCTCACTTTTAGTCCTCCACCACAACCCTTGTAGACAACACACACACACACACTCCAGTCAACACTCTCAAAAGACCACAACAGCTTTATACATTTAAACATTTTACCAGATTTTAACCCTTCAAAGCTTTCAAAAATTCTTAACCCCCCTCAGGATTACAACAGATTTTAACACATTCAAGACTTTTTGCAAGGTTTTTAACCCTAAACTCTGGTTTGAATTATGGAAATTTGGTTCACAATAAATGGCCATGAATTGCTTAAGCCTGTCAACAAACACCAATGTATTCCATGTTTTGGCAGGTCCTATCCTTCTCACCTAATGACTGCTCTTATAGGATCAATTCACCAAGGACTGAATCCTTTCTGGAGCTCCCTGAAGTTCAAGGTTAAATAGAACCTGTGGGTGGAACACCTGTGACAGGGACAGGTGCTTACTCAAGGGATGTCAGCCCTTTTGTAATCCTGAAGGGGGTAAGAATTGTTGGCGGCTTTGAAGGGTTAAAATCTGGTAAAATGTTTAAATGTATAAAGATGCTGATGTTGTCTGGAGTGCTCTCTTCCTGGTTTATTGTATTAACTTGTCTTGAGATGCACCTACACTGAGTGCTTAGTAAAGGTTGAGTGCTACCCGCCCCGTGTGTGTGTGTGTGTGTGTGTATATATATATTATATATATATATATATATTATATAATCTTCCAGCATAATACTGACCTTTTAAAATATTTTTAGAAATATTATTTATGTGATATATAATTGCTTTTGTTGCTATGGAACCATAAATGCTATAGTTCCTTTCATAGAGGAAAACATCCTGCTGATAAGATCACTGGCCCAGTTAGTCTTAAAGCTCATTTAGAAGAATGGAATTCTATGAAGACTAATCATCAGCTTGGAAAATAACCCTCTGAAAAAACAGTTTTTACTTTCTAAAATGAATAGCTTAGAAACAAAACCCTGTAGATTTCATTACCTTCCCACCCACATCAGATATACTAGTAATAAGGGTTGCGACATTTATTGTGGCAAACAGACAGATTTACTAGACATATATAGGAAGTATCAATAACAATTAAAACACACACACTATGGGCCCTATTACATTCTTCGCGCAAATTCGTTCGCGCAGCACAATTTTTTTTGTATGCAGCGTTAAGCGTTATCGCACGAAAATGAACAGTGGTATTACGATCCAAACGCATTTTCTAATCCGTCAAAAAATAACATTCGGAAAAACAACGCGTAAAACGAAGAGTAATATGCGCGCAGTAACGTAGCACACGGACAGTTTTTTACGCGGGATTCAGCCAATCGGAATTAAGAACCTTAATTGACATCAATTTACCTTAATTGACTCACTTACTGTAAGTTTTTGCGCCTGTCAAAGTAAATCTGAGTATATATGATGCAGCAATAATAAAAACACGCCGAATTCACAATTTTATTGTTTGGGTATGTGTAGAATGTGTAACTATACTGTGCTGTATTTTTTTTTTCGTGCTGGTGTTTCTCGTTTCAGCCAGAACGTTCAGATTTGCAGTTACCACCTGAAAGGAATTTTGAAATATGGTAGCTAATTCACTGTATACATATTTCTATATTCTAGTAATATTTGATAGCTATATAAATATATAGGGCCTGATTGACTGCTCAGCAAATACATAATGTGTTCATGAGGTAATGCTGAGTCTGGTCTTTCTCTTGGTTTCCTGTTTTTTATTAAGGAGTGCAAATTTTCTATTCAACTCCACTTCCTCTTGAAACTAAAAAGGCTGGCTGGCCGAGAGGAAGGGAGGGACACAGATGTTTAATTGTTCATATATCCTATGGAACATTCTTATTCCAAGAACAGGATATAGCTGTGACGTCAATTTATTCGTGCCTACTAGGCAAGGACAGGAAATGTTTGTGTAAGTCTAGGTACTGCCCAAAGTAGAAAAAACATGTTTCCTATATTACTGACGTATTGATTCTTTATTGGTTTGTAATCCATGAATTTGTGACACTCCTATTTTGACAAAACTGACTGAATGTATGAAATTTGCCCCAGAGTAATAAGAAACACCCAAGACAGAATTTGTGTCCTGGTCTTTTAGTCTCACTCGAGTTGTTTCCTGTATGGTCACTGGGTCTGGTGACAAAGCAGCTATCTCTATCATCACTGGACCGCGGCCATTCCTGTGATATTCTTGCAGAATACATATTAATTTGGTATCAGAAGTGCAGATTTGAACTAATCAACTTGTCTTGGTGAGTATGGGTTTACATATTTATTGTATTAATATTTATTGAACCTAATATTCATCATAGATAACTTGCTTGTTCAAATTTTCGAACTCGCATTATTTGATTTGATAGTGCAAGAGTTTCTTTTGAATGATTTGATTGTTTGAGTGATGGTGAATGAAAAATAGGATTTTTTACAATCGTCTGGGTAAAGAATAGTGATCCTTTCTCTTTGTTTCCTTGATCAATTGTTGGATGTCCCCGCTGTTAGTGACTCACATTTGAATTGTGTTGTAAAGAGTATTATATTTTAAAAGATTAATACCTTTAAGTTTCCCGCCCCGAGAATTGGGTCCCTATTTACCTGACTACTTGTTCTTTCCTATTTGTGCGTGTTCTCCCTGATAGTGTATTAAAAAAGATTTTAAATAGAATGGAGATTGCTGTTTTGTGATTTGGCTCAGTGAGAATAGAGGAAACTGCGCATTTTTGCGACCCTTTCCCTCTCACCCTTTTAATTGCGCGGGCCCTTCTCCTTCCCCCCTCCACTGCGCCTTTTTTTTGCGATATGGGTGCCAAAAAATCCTCCCATACAGATCCAAAAACAACGGGCAAATTAGATAAGCACTTCAATAAGAAGTTAATGCCCCAAAATGGCCCTGCTGAAACGCCCGCTGATTATGTACAACGTGTTGCTGGCGGATATTTCACCACGCCCTTTATAGATTGTCTTGCTGGATGGACTACAGCCATGCAGTCTTTTGATCCATTCCCAAATTCAGGAAGCTTCTCTTCCTATCATATGTCCATGATAAAAGGCTTATGTCTTGGCGACCAAAAAGCTTTCCCATATTTCCAACCAGACTCAAATTGGGATAGAAAATATATGAAGGAATGTGGTAAAGTGTGGATTCACTTGTCCTCTTCATATAACCCCATTTCTAAAACTCCTAAAGATGTATCATGGTCCATAGATAATCCCCCACCTTACAATTCCTCTCCTCCTGCCCTTTCACAACCTACTCCCAAACCCTCTTCCCTTTATCCCCGCCTTGACCCTAAGACTTTGGCAGCTGTGATTACAACTATTGAAACCACTACTAATCCTCTGCCTTCCCCTGAAGCCCTAACACAAAATATAGGTGTTTTAGGTGCTATCGTAGGAATACCCCATGTTGAAACAGAATCTGACACAGAACAAGATGAAACTAGCACATATGATTGGCAAAATAAAACCCCAAAGTCTAAATTCAGTACATCTTTTTTTATTATTATTCTTTATTTATAAAGCGCCAGCATATTCCGCAGCGCTGTACAATAAGCACAGTATAGACAGGGTTACAATACATTGAACAACATTTGAAAAACAGTACAGGAGGAGATGAGGGCCCTATTCCCGTAGGAACTCACAATCTGGGAGGGTTGGGGTTGGAAACAGGAGGAGAGGACTGTAAGGTGAGAGTGATTGATGGTTGCGTCAGTGAGTTGGGTGGTAGGCTTCCCTAAATAGGAATGTTTTAAGGGAGCGTTTGAAGGAAGAGAAGTTAGGGGAAAGTCTGACAGTATGAGGGAGAGCGTTCCAGAGAGTGGGGGCTGCGCGTCATCTTCATTTGTATCCACTTCCAAACCCAACCGTGTAGGATACTCTCCCCAAATGCAATCTTTTATTGACCAATTTGAACCCCAACTTCAGAACATAATAACTAGGACCCTATCTGGCAAAACTATCAACCCCCCTGCTAGATATCAGATGCCCTATTTAATTGCAGGAAATAATGTCGTTATTATGCCCCCTGATATAGGAACCTTAAATTCTATAATTAAGGGTTCTCCTAGTCCCCGAATTTTCCTGACCGCGACAACACAATATCTTAAACGGGCGACACGAGGATTGCAATTAACTCAGGAAGATTACAAGTTGATCATTAACGGTGTCTTGGGATATGCTGATGACACTGGTTTTGATTGGACTAGTGTTCTCTCACTTCAATAGGGGCACCCATGCTCCTCTAATGGGTGCCCCTATTACACCCCAAAATTTGCCTTTACAAACATCGGTCCAGATTGATGATATGTGGACAGAAGTTTGTGATGAATGGACTCGTAATTATGGAGCTCGACGTTCTATGGTCGCAGCCATTGCATGCAAACAAAATGCCAAAGAATCTGTCACCGAATTCGTCCACCGGTTCCATAAGAACTGGAAGGAGGATGCCGGCATGACATTAGATGGAGATATGGGTCTCCTCTACACTCAAACTCTCATGGGTAATCTCAGAGATGATACCCAGAGAATTGCTAAACAGGTTATTGATAACTGGCCAACGGTTCTACCTATTGATCTTAATAATAGGCTCCTTGTTAAAGATTCTGCTGGTTGCTTTGACCTGCAGCATTCTAAATATATGTTAGCTGTTTTTAACAGTCCTTCAGGTCCCCCAGGTAATAATGGTCCTCGCCCTAAACGGACTTAATATCGTCCTCAACACCCCACACGTACCCTAGGTATTTGTTTCATTTGTGGTGATCCAACTCACTGGCGTAATGAATGCCCTCATAATCCCAGGAACATTGGCAATACTGCTATGAACGCCCAGCCACGATCTCCAACAAGCAATGCGGTTACCTCTCCTAACAATGCCTGTGATCCACCTCGTCATATGATTGATTGGCAAAACCAATCAAATGCATGATGTGGCCCAGAGGCATGCTCCATCTCATGTGTTCAGGTTTCAGAAACAGTTGACCGTTTGCCCCTAGTGATCCTTAATTTGGAGGATCATAAAACCCCATTTCTTGTGGATACGGGTGCTACAAATTCGACGCTTACAATAGAGTGGTGTTTGTGGTCAATTAAACCTGCTGAGACGCCATTTTTGGGGATTAATGGAGTCCTAACAGAAACGTTTGTCACCCCACCCATTGCTATTTCTTCAAATTCTTCTCCTGCCTCTGTGTTTCATTCTTTTCATGTTCTCCCTTTTCTGTCCTGTTAATTTGCTAGGCAGAGATTTGCTTTCTTTGCTTGCTGTGTCTATTATCTGCATGCCATCTGGATCTTTACATGTGGATTCACCATTCTTTTCTATTGAAGCTGCTCCCAGCACACTTCATCCCCCATCAGCCCCCCTCCCTGCTCTCCACCTAACTCTTCCTCCCATTCCTTCTCTCCTCTTCACTGTGCTTTCCTTTCAGCACCTGATCTCGAATTGTGTGTACATCCGGATGTATGGGCAATTGACGAATATGATGTGGGTTCAATCTCATGCACCCCATATTCTGCAAAATTAAAGGCATCTGCTACACCTGTCTATCACAAGCAATATAATCTGTCACCTGCTAAAGTTGAAGGAATACGGGAATTCATTCACTGCTTTCTTGCTACTGGCATTCTGCGTCCCATTGTAAGTTCGTACAACACTCCTGTAAATCCTGTGCCTAAAGGAGATGGAGATCGCTTTACTCAGGATTTCAGATCTCTCAATGAAATAATAATTCCTATTTCTCCAATTGTACCTGACCTCCCAACCCTTCTCACCTCCATACCCCCAGACTCAACACATTTTACAGTCATAGACCTAAAAAATTCCTTTTTTTCTGTCCCAGTACATCCAACACATTTTGGCCTTTACATTTGAAGGTAGTCAGTTTTCGTGGTCAGTATTACCTATGTGATTTATTGATAGCCCGGCTACCTTTGCACGTGCACTGCGTGAGACTGTTGAGTTACAGTCCGCTGGAAGGCTCCACCTTACTACAGTATGTGGATGACCTCCTCCTTTGTAGCCCCAGCCAAGCTGCATGTCACACTGACTCTGTTGCTCTCCTCAACCATCTACACTCAGAAGGCCACAAGGTGTCCAGAAAAAAGATGCAATTTTGCTCCACCTCTGTTGAATATTTGGGTTTCGTTCTCACTCAGGGATCTCGTGTTCTCTCACCGTCCCGCATTCAGAGCCTGCTCCAGCTCAAGCGTCCTGCCTCCAAAACAGACATGTTGTCCTTTCTAGGGATGGTGAATTTTTGTCGTCACTGGATACCAGACTGTTCCTATTATGACTCTGTTCTTCGTGCGTCTGCTACGCGCACAGCTCTGGACCGAATTGTTTGGTCTCCGGACATGGTGTCTGCCTTTGATACGTTAAAGGAACTGTTGGCTACTGCACCAGCACTGGGGCTACCGAACTATAAACTGCCTTTCCACCTCTACTGTAGGGAGGATGGGCGCACAATGGCAGTTGTTCTTGCACAGGTCCACGGGGGGGCGCTGTGTCCAACTGCATTTTTGTCAAAAGTCATGCCACCTGTTGTTCAGGGAATGCCAAATTGTCTCCGCTCCTTGGCTGCCTATGCCATGGCTGTGGAAACAGTTCAGTACTTAACCCTAGGTACTGACACGATTCTCCATACACAACACAATGTCTTGCATGTACTTCGTAACCTTTCTACCCAGCACATTTCTTCCCAATGTTTGTCTGGTTATGAAACTGTACTAACTTCTACCTCCAATTTGTCTGTCAAATACTCTTCTGTCACTTCTGGTCCTTCTGCTGTTCTTAACGCTCTTCTGCGTCTACGCGAAGACCATGAGGAGCCTCGCGAATTACATGATTGTCTTCCGCTCATTCAACTAACGACCTCTCCTAGATCTAATCTTTCTGACACTCCTCTAGAAGGTCCTGATATTCGTCATATCTTTGTTGATGGCTCCTGTTCTCGTCCTTCTGATTCACAGTATCTGACTGGTTATGCTGTGGTTGAATTGCCTGACATTGTGCATGAATCTGCTTCCATTCCTTCAAATTCTTAGCAAGCTGCGGAACTCTTTGCTTTAACAGCTGCATGTAAACTTTTTAAAGATCTCCCTGTCACCATTTATACTGACTCTCGTTATGCATTTGGTGTTGTGCATGATTTTGGCGCACTGGCATCGCCGTGGTTTTACTACGGCTGATGGACGTCCTATTTCTCATTCTGATCTGATTTCTGATCTCCTGTCTGCTATTCTATTACCTTCTCGTCTTGCTGTTGTCAAATGCAAAGGTCATGATCCTGTTGACTCTTTTGTTTCTCGTGGCAATCACTTTGCTGACGCTAAGTCTAAAGCTGCTGCTCTTTCATTTCCTACCATTTCTCTTGTTCCTCACCCTCCAATTGTCACCTGCTACCTTTCTCCTTTTCTGCTGCCCCAGAAATGGATGCTTAAAGAACTCCAGGCAGGTGATACTGAAGCTGATGTTTATCATTGGGCCTCAGAAGGCCTTGTGAAGTCTCAAGAAATTCCGCCTGATGTTGGAATTTATGAGAAAGGAGGGAGAGTGGACCTACCTGCTGCAGCAGCGCCAATCTTTATTTTTTCTTATCACAGTCCTGGCCACAGATCTCCCAAACTCACATACAGCGAAATGGCTAAGCATTTTTCTGTTTGTAATCTTAAGGCTATGATTAATTCCCAACTTTCTCGTTGCCTTATATGTGCCAGAAATAATACACAGGGCCCAAAAATTAAAACTCGACACCTACCGCCAGCTAATGGTCCATTCCAGGAACTCCAAATTGATTTTACACACATGCCCACTGCAAAAGGTAACCTGAAATACCTTCTGGTAATAGTTGACAAGTTTTCTAGATGGCCTGAAGCCTTCCCTACTGCAAGAGAAAATGCCAGAACTGTTGCCAAAATTCTTTGTAAAGAATTAATACCCAGATATGGATGCCCCATATCTATTGATTCAGATAATGGTCCTGCCTTTACCTCCAAGATCACACAGGAATTGGTAAAATTAATGGCCATTCAATGGAAGTTTCATTGCCCATACCATGCGGAAAGTTCCGGAATCGTGGAACGGCAAAATAGAAATATCAAAAATAAACTTAGAAAAGCTACTGAGGGTACCTTCAAGAACTGGCCGGATTACCTTCCAGCCATTCTTGCAGAAATAAGAATGACCACCCATTCTGTCACTGACCTCTCCCCCTTTGAAGTTCTCATGGGAAGACCCTTTCCTACCCCATGGATTCCTAAGCAAGGTCCCCTGGTAATGTTACCAGGTGATCTGGATGAATTTAGAGAAGCATATGTTACTCAATTGCTTAAAACATTGCATGATTTCCATAGAACGGTCTCCTGCTCTTTTCCGCCTCTCTCCACAGATCCTACTCACCATTTTGTTCCAGGAGATCGAGTGCTCGTGAAGGCCCTGCATCGTCACAAAACCATTGATCCACCATATGGAGAGTCGACTACCGTCCATGCTGTGACTAGAACTGCCGTGCTGACTGATGAATCACCTTCCTGGATCCATGCAGCAAGGATAAAGAAAGCGCCATTCATCCCTGATGACTTCATTCCTGATCCACCTGTGACCTCAACCCCAGACATGGAATCGCTGACCCCTGTTTCTAGATGACCTCCTCCTGTGACGTATCCCGCTGATGAATCTGGAGTGTGGGACTCAGCAGTTGTAAGCCCCTGCTAACCTGTTGGCTGGTTTCCCAGCTGAAGAATCGATTCCCCCCCAATTTATTTTTTATGCCTATTAACTGTCCTATTCAACCTGAAGAGTAGTACTTTTTTTCCTCATTTACACGAACTGTTTTTTTGATGAACTTTCCTTTTTCACAAAGTAATACATACTGTATTAACTCTGATTTTACACTTGCAGTGTCTATTGCTAGAACTACTACCAAGATGTTTTGCTCTTTTTCCAAGAACGGTTTTATTTTTGTTGGTTCGCTTTTAATCATTATGATTTATTTCATCATACTTACTGGTAGTTTATGCTACTATCACAGATGTTTTTGGGAAGATATTGTAGGTCCCCACAATATCTCCTTTGCTCGTCCCCCAGTTCTTAATATGCGTTTGAAAAGAGACTTGCATTGACCTAATAACTATGCATATGCTGCTCAGACTATATATGCACTTTCAGGTTTCAACAAGTCCTGCTGGATATGTATGGCCAAACCGACTAGTTCTAAATCTGGTATACCGTATGAAGGAGTTGCTTTGAATCTTAGTCTTTTTGATGATGATTTGTTTACACTGCCTACTTTCTCTAAAACTACTAACAATCCAGGTGCCACTTTTATACATGCTCCCCTCTTACAGGAACATCGTGGTACTGCAGTGATACGAATGAGATTTAACATTACTGGTAGAATGCCTTCACCAGAACCTAACAGAAATGAACGTCCTTGCCAGGTTATAATGGATCATATGTACAGTATGTCCCTAATAATTCTGAGATGAATCTACAAGCCACTTTTCGTGTTTCCTTTCTTTACGGTAATAGTTCTTCTTCCTGGTTCAGCACCCCTTGGCATTCTACGTTAGTGTCCTCCCCCCTTTGTTCTAACCCAGGTATACCAGATAAATGTGTAAGTTTATGGCAATGGATGGATAAAACTTTCCCTGTAAGTGTTGGCAATGCCAACTCTGCTGATTTCATGTTTGGATGTATTAATGCATCCCAAATTAATGCTACCCATGTTTTGTTTAAAAATACTATGTGGAATGTAGCATCTTTTGGGAAACTTAACTTACATGATTCCAACAGTCCAAAAGATTGGACCTTGCAAGTGGAAGATGGCACATACTCTAGTATGATAATGGTTGCAACATATTATAATGATGCTTATGCTACCTTGCCCCTTAACCCCCCTTTTTACTGGTTATGTGGTAAATGGGCATATTTGGTAATACCTAGAACCTATGTTGGTGAATGTGTTTTAGGTCTTATTGGTCCATTTCATACTATTCACCCTTATGTTCCGTCTGGTATGCGCATTGACCTACATAACACTGTACATCGCTCTCGTCGCTCCTCCATATCTGTCAAAACCTCTGAGGCAGAGCGATTTGGTGGAATCTTGCTACCCGCATATGGTGTTGCTCATTTGTATTCTAAAATGAACCTTTTTGTAGACTTAGTTGATGACATGTTTAATCACACTACACATGCTCTAGCAGTTCTTTCTGCTGAGCAACGTCAGATTAGAGATGCAGTAATTCAGAATCGTATGGCCCTTGATTATTTGTTAATGAAGGAGGGTGGTGTATGTGGTCTTCTTAATTTGACCCATTGTTGTTTTCACATTGATGACATTTCAGGTGAAGCTTCTCAAGATATACATGATATTGAGGAAATTCAAACCCAACTCAGGAAAGTATCAAGTCCCTTAGATGGATTTGATTGGACCTTTGGCCTTAGTTCTATTTTTGGTAGCCTAGGTTCAACTATTTTACATGGTTTAATGTATCTCGTTATGATTATTCTTGTTATTGCCATTTTTTACAAATTGTTGATGCTGTGCCTTGAGAAATGTTGCGTTTCTTACTCACCTATGATGCCAGCCTATCCTATACTTCCACCCCACCTACTTTGATTCCTCTTCAACGTTCCCCTCTTAGGAGTAATTACTAACCTCTCTTTTTCTTTTTTTATTTCTACGTATTGGAATGATTTATATGTATAATATGATGACAATGTAACCCCACTTGTAATAGGTTCACTAGTTTAGTTTAGTTTTCTTTTTTAATTAATGATCACGTGATTCGTGATCAAAAGATGGATTGAAAGGAATTTTGAAATATGGTAGCTAATTCACTGTATACATATTTCTATATTCTAGTAATATTTGATAGCTATATAAATATATAGGGCCTGATTGACTGCTCAGCAAATACATAATGTGTTCATGAGGTAATGCTGAGTCTGGTCTTTCTCTTGGCTTCCTGTTTTTTATTAAGCAGTGCAAATTTTCTATTCGACTCCACTTCCTCTTGAAACTAACAAGGCTGGCTGGCCGAGAGGAAGGGAGGGAGGGACAAAGATGTTTAATTGTTCATATATCCTATGGAACATTCTTATTCCAAGAACAGGATATAGCTGTGACGTCAATTTAGTCGTGCCTACTAGGCAAGGACAGGAAATGTTTGTGTAAGTCTAGGTACTGCCCAAAGTAGAAAAAACATGTTTCCTATATTACTGACGTATTGATTCTTTATTGGTTTGTAATCCATGAATTTGTGACACTCCTATTTTGACAAAACTGACGGAATGTATGAAATTTGCCCCAAAGTAATAAGAAACACCAAGACAGAATTTGTGTCCTGGTCTTTTATTCTCACTCGAGTTGTTTCCTGTATGGTCACTGGGTCTGGTGACAAAGCAGCTATCTCTATCATCACTGGACCGTGGCCATTCCTGTGATATTCTTGCAGAATACATATCACCACCAGCTTTTCAAAGACATTAAAATTATGCGCGCAAACGTCGTTCGTAAAAAGATGCGCATCGATTGTAATACCATCCGCATACCAGCGCGCAAACGCATTTGAGCTCACAATGTTAAGTATAGGACACACACACAGTTCATCACGCTTGCGCAGGTCCATCCGCGTTAAATGATAATGTGCATCGTTTCACGAACGTTGTAATACGACGTTCTGCGCAAAGGGTTTTGCCCCTCGCGTTAATGTGTTTTTGCGCACACGCACTTTTTGCACGAAGAATGTAATAGGGCCCTATATAGAACAGGAAACAGGAGGTGTATATGCCATGTATACATTGTGTTTTGCACAAAATGAGATAAGAATCCCTTTAAAGACATATGGATCTAAGGAATCATAAAGGATATAGGTCAGAATCAATGACTTTTAGAGCCACTTCCGAACTCACAGTAGAGTGAAGGAAAATCAATTGAGTAATAACATGAAATAAGCCCTTTAAGGAAGGCCTACACTGTCAGACAAAAACCCCCATGGACAAAAACACTTTTTGTTCAACGTACGGCAAAAATATAACCATTTTTGGAAAACAAATATCAACCGCTCAAGACTGAAAAGCTATTAAAATTTTAAGGATATTTTTCTGCATCATTTTAAGATTATTTCCATTTATATTCTGCTTCATTACAGAGATATCAATCATTTAAATGGAAGAAATTTATATTCATAATAGTAGCCATTCTCATCTGTTTATCCTTTTTATCATTTTCTTAATGTCAAAGTTGTTTTCAGCACAGTTGGAAAAGCATATTGGCGTTTCCCTATCTGCTGTGCTGTGAATTGGCGAAGCTGAACCACTTAAATTGCAAGGGTTTTAATGGCCAATTATTGTTTTATTCCACAATAAATACATACTGCATAATGTTTTTTTTTTTTTTTTACACCAACTGTTTATCTGTACCGTGTTTTTATGTATACAAATACATAATGCCAACAAACATTGCAGTTACCAAGTAGAAAAATAAAATCACACATCAAAATTGCCCGGAGCTGAGGAGTGGGAAACCAATGTAGATATAACCTGTTTGATCAGTTTCTACAAACATTGTACTGATTTCTCTCTTTAGCGACATTAGGGTATGTTGTATGATTGACATTATGTCACGAGGCGTGTGCGGTTCTGGTATGAGCCCAGCAGGCGGCGACATAGAGGGGAGGCCAAACAGAAATCATACAATGAAGATACTTTAATGAAACATAAATAGTCCTTAACTGCAGGTACATGAACGAACAAAGGAAATATATAAAGTCCTGGGAGAGTTCTAGACTGGAGGGTCTGAGGTTTGTGGGCTATGCAGTCCCAGACTGCAGACAGGGCCCACCAAGGAGAAGTCTGGACAGCGGTACCTTGGTCAGAGACAGAGATTAACTGATGATCCACAGGTAGAGATCGCTGAGAGTCCCTTGCACAGACAGATGTATCCAGGAATAACAGGGCAGATGGATGGACACTGGATACACAGGATAAGCTGGAGCAGGTAAGCACACATCCAGATGACCTCAGTCAAGGATAACAATAATGCAGACCCACTGCTAGTTGGGTCTCTCTGCTATTTAAGGAGGCTTGATAGCAGATGGGCCTCAGCTGTAATTCCTAGGCTAGACAGGAAAACCCAGGCTGGATCTCCAGGAGCCTGGACATGGCACTGGGCTGAAGTAAACCCCGGATTGGAGCCCAATACAGAAGCATTCCAGGACAAAAGGCCGTCGGGACCAAGCTGAGCAATATGGGTACCCCGGGTGGACTGTGACACATTACAAACCAGCAGCAGCATTAAGGAAATGATGGACATAACAAAAGCAAGTAAAAAAAAATGCTTATTCAGTTCATGCTGATGTATAAAGGTAGACATGTTAACACTAACAGGGTAATTCAAAGAGATTCGAAAAGTCACCGCACGTTCGGTGACTTTTCATTCTCTTCAATTTGGTGCAAATCGACTTTCCCATTTCGGCGACCCTGCGGTGTATTCAGCAAGCACCACAGGGCTGTCGAAGTGCAGGGAAAAGCTGCCGAAAACCCACCAAACACCCGGGAGAACCCAGCGAATGCATGCCGAAAACCCGCAAAAACATCTGGATTAACCTGTCAGACGCCGGAAAAACCCGAGCAGGAGCCAATCACACGCAGCGCAGCCGCCGGAACAAGCTGACACCGCAGACGAGTCAAGTGAATAAATTAGAAAAACAGTTTGCTTGAATGTTCGAAAAGTGAAACACTGTTTGCAAAGAAACTACTAAGTGAAAATGTCTGAAATTTACATATGAGATCCAATGAATGATAATAAAAAGGGCTGTTACAGAAAAAAGAAGTAAACTTAAAATAAAAAAAATAGGACTTTTTAAAAAATCCAGAAAAATACTTAAAATATCCCAAAAAATCTATAAATAAAGAGACTCTTTACTGCAGAATTTTATAATGAACAAGGTGGAAAGCCTGCCCAGAGGGCAGTCTATTGTGGATATACTGCCCCAGCTCGTGGATACTGCCCCAGCATGTGGATTCTGCCCCAGCACGTGGATACTGCCCCAGCTCGTGGATACTGCCCCAGCTCGTGGATACTGCCCCAGCACGTGGATACTGCCCCAGCTCGTGGATACTGCCCCAGCATGTGGATACTGCCCCAGCACGTGGATACTGCCCCAGCTCGTGGATATTGCCCCAGCACGTGGATACTGCCCCTGCACGTGGATACTGCCCCAGCACGTGGATACTGCCCCAGCACGTGGATACTGCCCCAGCACGTGGATATTGCTCCCCAGCTCAGACCCCAGTCCAGACATGGGGCGGCTGTTCGAATGCTCTATCGGCATTCGGACAGCCGCCCCATGAGCTCCGGCATACTTACCTTCCCGAGCGGCGAAGTGAAAGTTTCCCCGCTTCCGCTCGTTGAAGGACCCAAGCCGCGGTCACGTGGGACTCCCACGTGACCGCAGCTTGGGTCCTTCAAAGAGCGGGGAAACTTTCACTTCGCCGCTCAGGGGTTGGATGCGCGCGGCAGCCGGGTATTAGGCTGCGAGCGCAGCCTCTACCCGGCTGCTGTGTGCATCTTGTAACCGCCGCGGCGAGCGCACAGCCGGCTCGTGCCGCGGCGGTTGCATGCGCGCGCAGCCAACCGCCGCTGGTTGCACGCCCATGCGCAGAGTAAGGCTTGGCGACGGACACGCCAAGCCTTACTCTATTATAGTATAGGATGGTTTATTAGATATTGAATTAAAACGGGAATATTTTTAACATTGAAGCCTATGGGATTTTCCTGAATAAATCTGCTGCATGAAACCACTGAATGGCAGGGCATTTCGGGAACCTTTCATTGCTGGTTTGTGTTCTCTGAATAGCCGAAGCAGTGTTTTTTTATGGGGATTTCACTGCCCTCGCACAGGCACTGAACAGGCACCGTATGTGCAGGCAATTCGCCAGGATTTGGCGTATTGCCTGCTCTCTGGATAGCCGAAGGGCCAAGAAAGGTAACCGAACACTGATTTTCAGCGTTCGGTTACCTTTCTCCAGCCATTCGGATCTCTTTGAATAACCCTGTAAGCATGTAAATTACAGCTGACATCAGATCTAACAGAGTCTAATATTTTAGGGGTTATTCAGAGAGGTCCGAAATGTAACCGGACACTGAAATTCAGTGTAGGGTGACATTTCGGGGCTATTCGGCTAGTCAGAAAGCAGGCAATTCGCCAAATTTTGGCGAATTGCCTGCACGTACAGTGCCTGTTCGAGGGCAGTGAAATCCCCCATAGAGAAGCAATGGTTTGTTTTGTCTATTCAGAGAACACCAAACAGTAGTGAAAAGTTGCCGAAATGCCCTGCTGTTCGGTGGTTTCATTCGGCAGGTTTATTCAGGAGAATCCCATAGACATCAATGTTAAAAATATTCCCGTTCTAATTCAATATCTAATAAACCATTTATTATTTTATTCTGCTGAAAAAAGTAGGATCTTTTAAGTATTTTTCGTCAATTTTTTTTTCCCGTTTTTTTTTTTTTAAATCCTATTTTCTTTTTTCTGTAACATGCCATTTTATTATCATTCATAGGATCTTATATGTAAATTGCAGATATTTTCGTTCAATAGTTTTTTGCAAACAGCGTTCGCCAAGGTTTTTGTGGCGGTTTCTGTGTGTTTTTGGTGTTTGGTATGTGTTCGGCGAGTGTTCTATGGGTTTGCGGTGAGTTTTCCCTGCACTACGGGGGGTCCTGTGGTGCTTGCTGAATATACCACAGGATCGGCAAATTAGAATTGCCGAATCGCCCCGAAGTGCTGGGAACGAAAGGTCACCGAACGTGCGGAGACTTTTCGAATCTCTCTGAATAACCCTGTTAGTTTTAACGTGCACTTGGATGGAACATCCATACATCCACATTTGGCCTATGATTCTGCAATGAGGTAATAAATGATGACACTTACAAAATGACAGGTGAAGAAGTTGCAAAGTATCATAAAAAAAATTAAGTGGATATAGAACTTGTTTAGGTGGGGTTTTTTTGTCTGTTTTTACGCACTGTGGACCTCTACAGAAAATGTAAATTACTGTAGAATTCTAAAACACTGTCATACACATGTCACTCACATCATGTAGAAGTGTGCACATTTATAGGAAGATGTGATATACTGAAATACGCTGAATATTATTGGTAAGTACTGTAGCACGCACATACACTTCATACAAAATAGATTGTGATGTAAGTCACTTTGGACTGAGGTGCATGGACCTGGAGGTATATTTGTAGGACGCAGGCCTGATGTTCTATATTATTTCATTGGCCTCTGTTGTGTGCAAAATGTTTGTGTAATCTGTGTTATGCATGAATAATGTCATTGTCTGTTATCTGCTGATAGGATTGACCTTCCAGCACACCCGGTCTCAGGAATGTGTTAATATCTGGTTATATTTGAGTAGTTTTCCCAATATTCTTTGTTAGGCAAACACTGCCCCATTATCTGCTGTTTTAGACTTAATCTGTTTTCTATTAACATTTGTCATTGTGCTGCCTCGTTTAGGAATGTTACACAAGTTTATTTCATTTATAAGTCCTAGTTTATTATGTGTCCCAACAATTTCTATGGAAGGTTTTTGTGTATGTAAATAACCCAGGTTGACCGTATAAAAATCCGTGCCTGTCCCCAATTAAAAGAGTTCCACATTAACCCTGAAAACCTCCAGATATACAGCCTCGTCTTATTTCTGGGGGATGCTAGCAGGCTCTTTACGTGTCCCGGTCCTTAAGTTTCGTCTGAGGACTGGAGAAAGGCACGAGAATCTGCCTGGGGAGAACACAGGGGGGTCCTGCAAGAAAGCGGTATGGATGAATGTGACCTGTCGGGGTACAGAGATCCATCAGTGATTTTAGTTCCTTTTTTCCTCCTTACTCAGTGCTTTGGTATAGGCAAGCAATACCAAGTTTTTAAATTTACTTTGCTTATTTGTCCTAGATATTTTGGAACCGATTAGTAATACTCCACCTGAATTAACCCAATACCCAAATGAGTTTGAAAAGATTATCAACATCCTTCGTGTTTTGCAAAAAAACAACCAGACAAATCGAACATTGGGAAACGCACGTCTCTTTTTTAACTTTTTTCATCTCACGGCCCACTGACAAGGCAGTAGAATTGTTTCACGTACATAGAGTACCTGGAGTGCTCAGGATCAGTTTAAAATTTGGAGACTGTGTCCTATTTGCCTCTATTAATTCCGAGCTATACTTTCTGAATGCTTCTTAGCTGGTTCAGAGCATGAAAACCAGTTGTATACCTGTATCTATTTCATCATTGCTTATCTAAAATACAATTAGTTGTGCTTCATTTTTGGTCCTTTTCTAATTTTAGCTGATTATTTTAAAAAACCATTCAATTGTAAATTGCAATTATTATAATCTGTTTGTGTTGCGCCAACATATTCCGTAGCACAGTGTTAATGAACACTTCATGGTGGGCCACCCTAATGAAATGTGATGTTGGCTTCTGATCTCATAAATCTGGAGAAATGCAGCTCTGAATCTTTCACGTTGTGAACAGTTTGCACATTAAACGCAAACTCATCATTTTCCGCGAGAAGAAATAAAACTATACTGTGATGTTATGATAACTTTCAGAATCCCTAATATGAAAGACCAGATACGTAATTGGTAGAGTTACAGAAATAATAAAACTAAAGTACTAATGAACAAATTAGACCCCTAATAAGTCAAATATTGCAGGTCAAATTAAAATATAAAGAATAAATATTGAATTAATAATTCAATACAAAAGAAAATATTTATATCACAATACAAACAAATAACAGTAACTATGAAAATCTCACTATTGAATAAGATCATTGAACTGTAAATGCTTGTAAATTGGGGCATATCAATAACAGTGTGTGGATGCTGCAAATATTTTAAACATGGTTTGTATTTTCATGTAAAATTTATGCATACTTTATTGTGATAGTTAATGCAAGTGGAGCACCCCTTATCTAGAATGCTCAAGACACCGTGCATTACAGATTTGGGGGGGGGGGTCTTCTGGTTTTCAGAAACCACCCAGGATTCTGAATCTGAATCTTTAACCTCCCCTCCCTATACTCACCTCTCGGGCTGGGGTCCCACGTCGGACTGGCTTCTTTGAAACATACCTGATGGTTTTTTGGGCCCTAGGCAGGCATGTACTGACCATTGGGACAACTGGGAGACTCCCGGTGGGCCGATGGCTCAGTGGGCCTACCGTCTGCCTGGGTGGTCTGGTGGTCGCCTGAGCCAGAGAGAGGGAGAAAAAGCAAAAAATCTGAATTTCTGCCACTGGATTTGGATTTCTGTCCTCCATGCTCCTGCACTGAGTGAATCAGCATACAGGATGATGTGGCAGAGCAATGGGCCGGCTCACAGTGCAGGGTTCAGAGCAGAGTTCACAGTGCCAGAGACCAAAGCTGCTCTACACTGCACCTACTTCCTACTACAGAGTCTTCCTACTACAGAAGTCCCATAGGCCTGCAAAACAAGCAGCAGGAGGGTTTCCTGCTGTGAATTGTTTTCAACTATACCAGATAAGAGATGAGACAGCTGCTGCCTCCCTCATCATGTGTGAAAGGGTTAAGGTGGCTGCCTGCAGGAGGCAGAGAGTTAAATGTCTGGGCAGATAATCTGCAAATTCAGATTCACTCTGGGACAGCTGGACCCTCCCACCACCTTTGACCCTTGTATCTCCAGGACTCTACAATCCAAACCTCTGACTGTACCCCCTGCACCTCCAGGACTCTGGCCACCCAAAACCTTGCTTGTAAGCCCCTACATTTTATTTTTGAGAAAGGATTTTACCAGGTAGGATACATTGAGATTTCTCTCGTTTTCAAGTATGTCCTGGGTGGTGAGTGTATACTTGGGTGTCTTGCCCAAGGGCACTTACTGGAGAGGTGCTCGTCGGGATCGAACCCATGACTCCACAGGCTCTCTCCATGCAGAGCAGTGATGTTACCTCCACTCCACCTCTACTTCCCCCAACCCTGCCTGTGATTATTATTTTACTTACTTTAATATATTAATGGATTTATTTAATTCTCTTACATATTTAATTAAAATAAATGTAAATAATAAAAGGATTAGAAAACCATTTTGGATGGGGCCTGACTTTTTTTATCCTTTTTTTTTACATTTATTATTCTTATATTTTGCAAAAAACATTTTTTTTAAAGACCTTTTTGTATTTTTTTTAAATATTCTTGTTTTTCATTTTGAATAGACTTATTTTAATTTTGTAAACAGATCTTTTTATTTTTTAAGTACTTTTTTATTATTTAGACACATTTTTATTGATTTAAGGTCCTATTAGGAGAATAGGAGACTTTTTTTGCAGTTCAGAGGAATTTGTCGATTCGGCGTGATTCAATAGTCATTGGTGCAATTTGGCGGTTACCACCAACGTCCGTTAACTGCTTCGGCGACTTCATTTTTGGCACAATACGGTGAACCTTCACTAATGAATTCACTGTATTTTCGGCAAAATGGAATCACTGAAGAGCACCGAAATGCAGTGAAACACAAAACACCGAACTAACACGCAATGTAAAATAATATAAAATAGCTTTTCATTTCACTAAATACCAAAAAAAATAGTCTTTAGCTCCAGACCCATAGAGATCTTAATCTGGCCCTGTGTGTTCATTAATCGGAGTGGGCCGGTCTAAATGAAGTCCAGGGCTGTTTTTTTTTTGTCCCAGTCCAGCCCTGTTGCCGTGCGAGTTGCCATCATCGACGGGTGCCCCCCCCGGCGCCTGCAGGGAAGAACGTGAAGGGGGTGGCTCCTTTGGAGACCTCTCCCTCCTGATCGGCTGCAGTTAGGAAAAAAAGAAAGGCACCCTGGAGAGGGCAGAATATGCCATTTTCAGCAGAGCCTCTCTTTAACCCCTGCCGGAAGGCGACTCAATCGGCACCAGTGTCAGGAATTTCTTCAGGAAGGGTGGAGACCTCAGGATGCAGGAACCGATTGGTTAGATGTAGGAAGATAGTCAGGAACGGCAATATAGTCTGAGGGCAGGCAGCTTCGGTGCATAAACGAGGAAACAGGCAAAAAGGTTCGGTACACGTGGATTCTATTCGAAGGTATTGGAGTAAGGTATGTGTTAGAAAGGGGTAGGGAACTCTATACCAGAGCATTTGTGCTTAGTGAGAGCTGGGTTTAAATAGTGTTGGGATATGGCTCCACCCCTACTCCCATTGAGCTGACCGATGAGGTCATCACTGAGTGCCAGGAAGAGACAGGAGGTAAAAGGGCTCACCCTTAGAGATGCAGGAAGCATGGTAGACAGAGGGAGTATGCTGGTGTTCGGCTCCGTGTGTCAGGCTGTAGATGCCCCGCGCTTCCCGCAGGTCCCGAGGTCGCTGAAGGGAGTGCAGCATTGTATGGTGCCGCGACCCACGCATCCATGGTGCTGCTGTACGCCGTTGTGGCATGGAGGTGAGTGGCCCCTAGGTCAGATACCTGACAACCAGATTGTGATTCGCTCCCAGAGGTGGCTAATATCTTGGATGTCAGCCAAGCTTCCGGGTCACCCCCACCCACTGACGTCATCACCATATGTGCAATGACGTCAGACCGTTAACCCCCTGGCTGCCAAGTGGAGCTAGGGGGATCATTTGGATCCCTGCATCTCCCGATCCATAGTGGCTAGAGGGTAATGTCTGTTATCATTGGAAAGGCCTGATCATGTCCTTGACTAGATTTGGTGTAACAGTAAGAAAATAAAAAATAAAAAATAAAAAACGAATAAAAAAGTGTTTTTAAAAAAGATATATATATTGTCTGAGGTATAATAAAATAGGACTACAAATCACATTTAAACATGATGAGCATAAAATAGTCAAAATGAGCTCAGCACACAGAGGTGAACTGGTTCAGCAATGAAGGGGTTAAAATGCAAAAACATGTAAAAATTGGGTATTTCTAATTTCAGGATAAAATTTCAAAACTATTTATTTATTTATATTTTAGTCTGTCTTTTCTGGCGGTTGTAGATTTTGGGGACTAAAGTTCGAAAAAGTGTGTTCCCATTTTTTTCATTATATTTCATAATTGTTTTTATAGTAAATTATACGATATGATAGAAATAAAGGTATCTTTAGAAAGTACATTTAATGGCGAGTAAAACTGTATATAATATGTGTGGGCTCCATAAACGAGAAGAGGAAAATTAGACCTAAACACAAATAGCGCAGAAATGTAAAAACAGCAGCGGGTACTTTCGAACAGACAATTTTTAAAACCGCTCGGTCACAATGGGGTTAAACCGTAATGAAATCTGGACATGATACCACAGTGGTCATGGAGGAAATACAGAGACTGAGTCAATTAGAAATGAGAAAAGCTAGCTCTTAGGTTGTTATAGACCGATGAAAGAGTGAAAATAATTTTGGTACATGGAGTCCGCCTTAATTTACAGTTGGTTTCAAAAATATGTGTTATATTATAGACAATGGCTGTTTCTGGTTTCAAACACAGACTTCTTTAAAAAGGTTATGTAAAGGTATCTTAAAGCGGCAGATTTTATTAAAGCTATGAAAATGTGTGCACTGTACACAGTACAACATACTGATGATCTTTACATAAATAAAATAAAGCACAGAACAATTCCCTGTGTCATATCTTTGAAAAGAATATTAATCAATACAATAAAAGTACTTCTTCAGAAAATAATTCTCAGCTTTAGTTAATTATTAATAATCATTTATTAAACATTGATAAATGACTAATTAAACCCAACAGTACTTACCAAAACAGGGCAGGACACATTTATGGTTCCTTCAGGTGGTGCTGGCTCACTGTTTATTTCAACTGAAAACCATACTTTGTATTGTGATTTCTGTCCTGTGGTATGAAATGTATAGTGTAAATTATACAGTGTGCATACATGTATTGTACTGTTATAGTCATTATTTAATTATTTACAACTAGTTGTAAAGCCTGCCCAGAGGGCAGTCTATTGTGGATATACTGCCCCTGCTCATGTATACTGCCCCAGCTCGTGGATATTGCCCCAGCTCGTGGATATTGCCCCAGCACGTGGATACTGCCCCAGCACGTGGATATTGCCCCAGCACGTGGATATTGCCCCAGCTCGTGGATATTGCCCCAGCACGTGGATACTGCCCCAGCACGTGGATACTGCCCCAGCACGTGGATACTGCCCCAGCACGTGGATATTGCCCCAGCACGTGGATATTGCCCCAGCACGTGGATATTGCCGCAGCACGTGGATACTGCCCCAGCTCGTGGATATTGCCCCAGCACGTGGATACTGCCCCAGCTCGTGGATACTGCCCCAGCTCGTGGATACTGCCCTAGCACGTGGATATTGCCCCAGCACGTGGATGGATACTGCCCCAGCACGTGGATATTGCCCCAGCTCGTGGATATTGCCCCAGCACGTGGATACTGCCCCAGCACGTGGATACTGCCCCAGCACGTGGATATTGCCCCAGCACGTGGATATTGCCCCAGCTCGTGGATATTGCCCCAGCACGTGATACTGCCCCAGCACGTGGATACTGCCCCAGCACGTGGATACTGCCCCAGCACGTGGATATTGCCCCAGCACGTGGATATTGCCCCAGCACGTGGATATTGCCGCAGCACGTGGATACTGCCCCAGCTCGTGGATATTGCCCCAGCACGTGGATACTGCCCCAGCTCGTGGATACTGCCCCAGCTCGTGGATACTGCCCTAGCACGTGGATATTGCCCCAGCACGTGGATGGATACTGCCCCAGCACGTGGATATTGCCCCAGCTCGTGGATACTGCCCCAGCTCCTGGATATTGCCCCAGCACGTGGATACTGCCCCAGCACGTGGATATTGACCCAGCACGTGGATATTGCCTCAGCACGTGGATATTGCCCCAGCACGTGGATACTGCCCCAGCTCGTGGATACTGCCCCAGCTCGTGGATACTGCCCCAGCTCCTGGATATTGCCCCAGCACGTGGATACTGCCCCAGCACGTGGATATTGACCCAGCACGTGGATACTGCCCCAGCACGTGGATACTGCCCCAGCACGTGGATACTGCCCCAGCTCGTGGATACTGCCCAAGCTCGTGGATACTGCCCAAGCACGTGGATACTGCCCAAGCACGTGGATACTGCCCCCAGCTCGTGGATACTGCCCCAGCTCGTGGATATCGCCCCAGCACGTGGATATCGCCCCAGCACGTGGATAACGCCCCCCGCTCGTGGATACTGCCCCAGCTCGTGGATACTGCCCCAGCTCCTGGATATTGCCCCAGCACGTGGATACTGCCCCAGCACGTGGATATTGACCCAGCACGTGGATATTGCCCCAGCACGTGGATATTGCCCCAGCACGTGGATACTGCCCCAGCACGTGGATATTGCCCCAGCACGTGGATACTGCCCCAGCACGTGGATACTGCCCCAGCACGTGGATACTGCCCCAGCACGTGGATATTGACCCAGCACGTGGATATTGCCCCAGCACGTGGATATTGCCCCAGCACGTGGATATTGCCCCAGCACGTGGATATTGCCCCAGCTCGTGGATACTGCCCCAGCACGTGGATACTGCCCCAGCACATGGATATTGCCCCAGCACGTGGATTAATACTGCCCCAGCATGTGGATACTGCCCCAGCACGTGGATATACTGCCCCAGCACGTGGATACTGCCCCAGCACGTGGATATACTGCCCCAGCACGTGGATACTGACCCAGCACGTGGATACTGCCCCCAGCTCGTGGATACTGCCCCCAGCTCGTGGATACCGCCCCCCCGCTCGTGGATACCGCCCCCCGCTCGTGGATACCGCCCCCCGCTCGTGGATATCGCCCCCCCGCTCGTGGATATCGCCCCCCCGCTCGTGGATATACTCACCTACATCAAGCCCTCCAGCGATGGCGGTCCCGCGTCCCGCTTCCAGCGTCCTCTCTCGCTCCGTTGGTCGCCGGGATGACGTCGCGAAAGCCTTTGACCCCCCGGGGTCAAAGGCTTTCGTGACGTCATTCCGGCGAACAACGGAGCGAGAGAGGACGCTGGAAGCGGGACCGCCATCGCTGGAGGAGCTAAGGGCCGATGTAGGTGAGTATGTGTAGGCAACATCCCCCTACATTGGCCCGGAGCCTCAGCGGTGGCTGTCGTAGGCTGCTCGGCCGGCCTCCAGGCTTAGGCGAGCCCCCGGCTCGGCTAGGCCTGTAGGCCCAAGCCAAGCCGGGGGCTCGCCTGAGCCTGGAGGCCGGCCGAGCAGCCTGCGACAGCCGGAGGACAGTCACCGCTGGAGCTCAGGGCTAATGTAGGTGAGTATGTGCTCTCCACACCCACCCTGCTTACTCGGCCGGTATCCAAGCTTAGGCGAGCCCCCGGCTTGGGCCTAGAGGCCCAGCAGAGCCGGGGACTCGCCTGAGCATGGAGGCCGGTCGAGTTGCATGCTCGGCCGTCCTCCAGGCTCAGGTGAGTCCCTGGCTCGGCTGGGCCTCTAGGCCCAAGCCAAGCCGGGGGCTCGCCTGAGCCTGGATGCCGACCAAGCTTAGGCGAGCCCCCGGCTTGGCGTGGGCCTAGAGGCCCAGCCGAGCCGGGGGCTCGCCTAAGCCTGGATACCGGCCGAGCAAGCAGGGTGTGTGTGTGTGTGTGTGTAGAGCACATACTCACCTACATCGGCCTCGAGTCCTCCACCGGTTCCACACATACTCACCGACATCGGCCCTTAGCTCCTCCAGCGATGGCGGTCCCGCTTGCAGCATCCTCTCTCTCTCCGTTGCTCGCCAGGATGACGTCACGAAAGCCTTTGACCCCCGGGGTCAAAGGCTTTCGTGACGTCATTCCGGCGAGCAACGGAGAGAGAGAGGATGCTGCAAGCGGGACCGCCATCGCTGGAGGAGCTAAGGCCGATGTCGGTGAGTATGTGTTAGGCAACATCGGCCCTGAGCTCCAGCGGTGACCTCCTCCGGCCGAGCAGGCTGCTCGGCCGGCCTCTACGCTTAGGCGAGTCCCCGGCTCGGCTGGGCCTGTAGGCCCAAGCCAAGCCGGGGGCTCGCCTAAGCCTAGAGGCCCGCCGAGCAGCCAGCGGCAGCTGGAGGAGGTCTCCGCTGGAGCTCAGGGCCGATTTTGGGGTGTATTTTTTGGGAACTTCGGCCCCGATCCTCCAGCGGTGACCTTCTCCGGCTGCCGCTGGCTGCTCGGCGGGCCTCTAGGCTTAGGCGAGTCCCCGGCTCAGCTGGGCCTGTAGGCCCAAACCGAGCCGGGGGCTCGCCTAAGCCTAGAGGGCCGCCGAGCAGCCAGCGGCAGCCGGAGGAGGTCTCCGCTGGAGCTCAGGGCCGATTTTGGGGGGTGTTTGTTTGGGAACTTCGGCCCCGATCCTCCAGCGGTGACCTTCTCCGGCTGCTGCTGGCTGCTCGGCGGGCCTCTAGGCTTAGGCGAGTCCCCGGCTCGGCTGGGCCTGTAGGCCCAAACCGAGCCGGGGGCTCGCCTAAGCCTAGAGGGCCGCCGAGCAGCCAGCGGCAGCCGGAGGAGGTCTCCGCTGGAGCTCAGGGCCGATTTTGGGGGGTGTTTGTTTGGGAACTTCGGCCCCGATCCTCCAGCGGTGACCTTCTCCGGCTGCTGCTGGCTGCTCGGCGGGCCTCTAGGCTTAGGCGAGTCCCCGGCTCGGCTGGGCCTGTAGGCCCAAACCGAGCCGGGGGCTCGCCTGAGCCTGGAGGCCCGCCGGCAGCCGGAGGACGGTCACCGCTGGAGGATCGGGGCATCTGGCCGTGTAAACACACGGGTAGCTGCGCGCGGCTCGTGCCGTTTTTTTTTTTTTTTTTTTTTTTTTCACGCGGCCGGCACGCGCAGCTACCTGTGTGTTCTAACGGCCGCTTTCAAATGTCCGTCGCGCATGCGCAGTAGGGTTTTGGCGACGGACAGTTTTTAGCTTATTCTTTTATAGTATAGATATGTTTTCGCTGTTTCGCTTGATGATTAGATTGCTCTTTGATGACTGCAATTAATATTCAATTTACCGCATTTAATAATCACAATATTTTCAATAATGAAAGCCTTGAGAGTTTGTCTAGGTGACCCTACACTTATTAACCCCAATTGACATAGACTGTGTAGAGTCCTGGAACCCTCTGCATTAACATTCTTTGGATCATCTGAACAGGTAATTGTGCATGATTTATCAGAAAGAAAAATTACAAAAATGGTTTAAATTGTATGAAATAGCTGAATAAGTAGCAGTAGTCTGGCAATTAGAGAAAAGACAATAATTAAAGGCATACAGGAATAAGAAGGGTAAAGCTTGTGTAGTAAATAAAAAAACATATGATAAATTCACTTATGGTGCAATTAAACCTAAGTTAAAATTGGCATTGCCCCATTCTGTCATATTGGAAAAGGCATCAAGATACATGATTGATGTAAATTAATGCTTCTCACATGTATGCATATACTTGATTTTTATACATAAATAGACACACACATACAATGGCGTCTGTCGCTAAGAGTGTGCTAAAATTAAGTGTTACAAAACAGTTACATTGGATATTGCTTGAAATCTTAACAGTCCTATTACTAAACAATTTTTTTTATAAAATCACGATGCCAACACATCATTAGGATTATAGGAATAGGGCTGGATGTACCCAGGAATAGTGAAATGCCCTGTACCCTACATGTCACCTAGGCGGTTAATTTTAAGACCATAGTGGCTCAATGCATAAGGATTTCTGCTACTTATCTGCAAAACACAAGACCTAGCACTCTATTCCATAGTTGGTGCTAATGCAGTGTCTCGATATGGAATGGTTAGCACCAGCATTAGTAAGTTTAACGTCTGGCATCGATATTCTGATCTTGACACTACAGTAGGGTGGAAAAAATTTGCGCCTCACAGTTTTCATGAGCTTACTGTACTTAAGCGTCTCCTATATCTAACACGGGAAGCACAATCTATTTTTCTCGACAAGTTATGTATAACAAAGTGCTGACACGTAAGCAAAAATTATAACACCTCCTAAAAGCTGGTGTTAAATGATTCTACAAATGCAAAATCAATCATTTAACAGGCTCTAAAACCCCCTCTAAAATACCCACACTCACCTCTTATCCCATAGCAAAAAGGGTGGCCCGATCCACCGCTTCTTCGGGAGCAGAGTGAGACTGGAAATAAATAGTTCCTAGTCTACCTCCGTGATCACTCCACAGCATCGCACAATCTTGCGAAAGCGAGGTCGCGCAGAGCTCATGGCTCAGAAGCATAAACTTCCATGAAGTCTTATGGACTCCAAGTGCTGATTCTCGGTGGAGCGGAAACGCTACTGCTGGTTAGGGATGAGCCGAACGCCCCCGTGTTCGGTTCGACTTCGAACAATTTCAAAAGTTTGAGTTCGAAGTCGCACACGATCCGAACTCAATGTAAGTCAATGGGACTTACGATTTTTAGAGTGCCCTCCAAGAGGGCATATATGCTAGATATTTAACATAAAAGGTGTATGGGGGTCCGGGTAGTGCCCTGGGGGACAGGAAACAAGGACTAAAAGTAAAAAAAACCCACATTTTTAAAGGAACAGTGAGTTTTCCATGAAATAAAGGTTAAGAACAAAAACAAAAAATTCCTTCAAATATCGTGCCTAGGAGGACCTCATAACCTGCCCGTGAAGTGGTGGATTTGTAGGATGTATAGAAACATTTTTAAAAAAAATTACATTTCAGAAGACGGTAAATGGTTTTCCTTTAATCTATTCATAAACAACTGCTTGAGGCAACAGCCTGTATGAAAAGAGGAGACGTTTTAGGACACGCAGAACAAGTTTAGTGATTTTTTGGCTAAATTATGGTGAAACTTATGCAGGCTTTGGATGAAAGTAACAATAGGTGCTTTAAAATTGGGCCTTTAGTGTCGGCAACAGTGCCGTCACACAGTAACCCCTCTGTGGTTTTGTGGAAGAGTGCAGGGTTGGACCCTGCGGTCAAATATTAAAATGATATGAATCTGCTACAGGCGTCAGTGCACCCAAATATTTTGCCTTTGGTGGCAGCAAGTGCCTTCACACCGTAACCCCTCTGTGGTATTGTGGAAGAGTGCAGTGGTGGACCCTGTGGTCCAATATTAAAATGATATGAATCTGGTATAGGCGTCAGTGGCAGTGCACCCAAATGTTGTGCCTTTGGTGGCAGCAAGTGCCTTCACACCGTAAGTAACCCCTCTGTGGTATTGTGGAAGAGTGCAGAGTTGGACCCTGCGGTCAAATATTAAAATTATATGAATCTGGTATAGGCGTCAGTGGCAGTGCACCCAAATATTTTACCTTTGGTGGCAGCAAGTGCCTTCACACCATAACCCCTCTGTAGTATTGAGGAAGAGTGCAGTGGTGGACCCTGCGGTCCAATATTTTGCTGAACTGTGGTATAACTCACTGATACACACTGATAACAGGCTGTGCCAAGACAGATTCTAATTTGCTGAACTGTGGTATAACTCACTGATACACACTGATAACAGGCTGTGCCAAATAGGAATTGAAGAGCCTCACCTGCCATTAAGCGTTAAAATAGTTAAACTCACCTGCTCCGTGCTCCCCCGCCATCGATTCTGTCCTCTCCCTCTGTGCGTAGTGCACGTATTATTTTTACAGTTTACGCAATATGCGTAACGGTGGTACGCTTCTCCGCTACGCTAATCCAGTACGCTGGTTAAAGAAGACTGCACCACGCATCTGTTCAAATAGGAACACACATGCGCTGCCTACTTCCTGAGCACTGGTCTTCAGAGCCTCAGAGAGGCTCTGATAGAGCAATGGAATAGCTTGGACCAATGGGAAAGCACCAAAATATAATGGGAGAGACAAAATATTTGGATTCCATTTCACATAATTCCAAAATTGGGCCCACCAAAATCTTGAGAACTATACACATGACGATCTTAATCTGGCCCTGCTTACAAAGATGGCAACGAAAAGAGAAAGGGGGTGGCGCGCACGTAAATACTAGGAAGGATTAGAGGTAACGTTCCATATATAGAACAAATTTAAAGAGTCACAGGAAGAGTGAATTCGCAAACTTAAATTGGAAAAAAGGAAAAAACTCAGTTTGCTAGAGTACTAAGCCGTTGTAATTAGTCCTGACAGGCGTATTAATTCCCAGCAGAAAGAGTCAAAAATACTCTGCCTCTTCAGTCTATCAGAGACCACAGAATTCAATCATAGCAGTCATAGTTCATTATTATTATTATTATTCTTTATTTATAAAGCGCCAGCATATTCCGCAGCGCTGTACAATAAGCACAGTATAGACAGGGTTACAATACATTGAACAACATGTGACAAACAGTACAGGAGGAGATGAGGGCCCTATTCCCGTAGGAACTCACAATCTAGGAGGGTTGGGGTTGGAAACAGGAGGAGAGGACTGTAAGGTGAGAGTGATTGATGGTTGTGTCAGTGAGTTGGGTGGTAGGCTTCCCTAAATAGGAATGTTTTAAGGGAGCGTTTGAAGGAAGAGAAGTTAGGTTAAAGTCTGACAGTACGAGGGAGAGCATTCCAGAGAGTGGGGGCTGCGCGTGAGAAATCCTGCAATCTATCATGGGAAGAGGTGATGCGGGGAGAAGCTAGGCGCAGGTCACTGTTTGACCTTAGGGAGCGGGCTGGGGTGTATTTGGTGATTAGCGAGGACAGGTAGTGGGGCGCTGAGTTAGTGAGGGTTTTGTAGGTAAGGATAAGGATTTTGAACTTAATTCTGCAGTGGATGGGGAGCCAGTGAAGGGACTCGCAGAGGGGAGCGGCAGAGACAGAGCGGTGGGTGAGGTGAATTAGCCTGGCGGAGGCGTTCAGGATGGATTGTAGGGGGGAGAGGCGGGACAGAGGGAGGCCAGAGAAGAGATTATTGCAATAGTCGAGTCGGGAGATTACCAGAGCGTGTATGAGTTGTTTTGTGGTGACAGCGGTAAGAAATGGCCGAATTCTGGAAATATTACGCAGTTGGTATCGGCAGGAGGAGGAAAGAGACTGGATGTGGGGGATGAAGGAAAGAGCAGAGTCAAGTGTAACTCCAAGACAGCGAACTTGGTTTGTTAGTTCATCCAATAAAGGGCAGGTAGCAATGGTAATGCACCTTTTTTGTTTAAAAGGTCTCTGGTTAGCCTGGATAAATTCAGGAATATAACCCACAGATCAGTCCAATATTGGTTTCATCGCACACGTGGTGGCGTTTTAGCCAGAAACTCAAATCCAGCAATGATAGTTCAGCTTGGTCTTACCAGAGACAGTTCCTCTCAAGCAGTTCCATAATAGAGAGCGTAGTGGGACCGTCAGGGCTTCTCTTTGATAGGAGCCTTCTCCACTTAAAGACAACCGCAGGATGCTTGAAAGAACAGACGCTGCAAGCCAATCTCCGCAGGGGAAACCACCTCTCAGCAGTTCCACCAAGTCTCCCAATCGCGTTCCCTATATTCACCTCCTTAAAAATCCTCCGTAGGAGTGAAATAGTAGAGTAAAATAGCTTAGGAAGGTGTATTTATTAAATCTCAATAAACAAAAGTGACAGTAAAACAATAGTGGCAGTAAAACAAAAATACAAAATAGTCATACGCGTTTCACGCCTAAAATAGCGCTTCATCAGTGGCAAAAAGTAAAGAATTGAAGGAGCTTGTTGGATTTGCTCTTTTATACCGCTCACTCTAGCTATCAATGTGGACTCCATTTGAAGGTTTGCATTAGTAATCAGGACACTAATTGAAAGTCCACAATGGTCAATCATCACGCCCAATTATCAGCGTGTGAGTCGAGCAATACTAGGCTATGAGAATCTCTCTCAATTAGTTGGAGGGCAATCTATCAAATATAGGGTTGGATGAAGATTGTCAGTTCCTTCATTTCTCATGATTAATTGAATTAAAATATATATACTGTAGAAATATAAAGGTACACCTTAAGCCTTAACTGTTAAACAGCCTAGCAGCACAGAGACTAAATGCAATCATTCTGCTTACTCTCTTTCATAAAATACAGTTTAACACATGAACAGACGAAATACAAATTCTATTAACTCCTTCATTTCTCTCTATTAAAATATGTTTTTTCTTCCTCATCGGTTGAATGTAATTAATCCTGTATATAATCCTGTATATAGAAATGATCATCCCTATCAAATCATTAGGTACCATAACAAGGTCCAATCAATAAAGTTACATAAAATGGCGGGCACCTAGCAACAAACTATGCACAATGGTTCTACTTTTTCATTAAAAGGCAAACTGGGTACAGAAACTCGAGAGAAAAAAAAAATCTGTAAACTCCTGCATTTCATATTGCAGATAAAATGGATTAAAAGGAGGGGAGCTTAAAGGAGACAGAGGCAGAGTATTTTTGACTCTCTTTCTGCTGGGAATTAATACGCCTGTCAGGACTAATTACAGCAGCTTAGTACTCTAGCAAACTGAGTTTTTTCCTTTTTTCCAATATAAGTTTGTGAATTCACTCTTCCTGTGACTCTCTAAATTTGTTCTATATATGGAACGTTACCCCTAATCCTTCCTAGTAGTATTTAAGTGAGCGCCACCCCCTTTCTCTTTTTGTTGCCCTTTTTGTTTGGGTGTTGGGAAGCACCCTCCCTTGGGGGTATCTATTGGCGAACCGTAATAAGTAAGTTGAACACTTTTTTTCTATTCCCGCTTACAAAGATGCCCGACTAAGGACAGTGTCAGACGAGTGCACTAGGTTCACCCGTAAGGACGTGGCTTCCGGCATCCGTCGCAGCATTGCGACGCTGTGACGAGGCCAGCCAGACGCTGTTGCGTGCGCACGAATTGCGAGCGCAACAGCGGCCGTGGTGTGTCCGTGCAGCAGGCCTCTCCGTCAAAGCGCTAGGACGCACGTTGACGGAGCTGCAAAGCGCGATCCTCCATAGTTGTGCCTGGTGATTTGGGGTGAATCCTCAATATTATGGGGAGGACCGCTAAAGCTGGATTTTGGGGTCCAGCTTGGAGAAAGCTAGGGTTTGACAGAGGCACACGGTCGGTGTGCCAGGCAGTCTGTCTTAGCCTCCACCTGCAAAACCATTCCTGTTTTGGAGGTCGTCTCATTGTTGCCCATCTAGTGCACCAAAGCAGCTGAAACAGATTAACAACCCCCTCTGCTACTTAGGTGACCAGATCAATATCCCAGGAGTTTAATTGACTTGATGCTATTTTCTTATTAAAAAGTGTTCCATCAAATTTTTTGAGCAGTGTATATATTTTGAATCACAAATTTAAGTATACCGGCCCTTCTACTTAATCAGAATGACTTCTGTCCTATTGCAGCAGAAACTCAAACTTCAGCTGTTGTTGCTCCCTACTGTAAATTACTTTAACTGTAGTGATGCACTATTTCCGGGTTTCCAGACCATGAGACTGTGCTGGCATAATCCCATTGCGAGTGATGGGCTATAGTATAATTCATGGCCAACTCAGCCAGAATCTCTTCCTGTGTCAGCATGCTAAAAATTGAAATCCTTGGGATTGGCTAGTATAGAGCTGTTTGCAATATACACATTTGTGTTTAATATCAAGGCTTAAATAAGCATTTTTTCTTGCTTACGTTATATACAAAAGTTAAAGAAATATATATAAAACAAAATCAACATACGTACAATTAATGAACACCATACAATATATCAGCACAGAGCATCAATTCTCTGAATCGGAGTTTTCCATGTATTGCCATTAAATCACAGCCAAGTGTTGTTGTTTATTGCCTAAGTTACTTGACTGAACAGCTAACAAGCCTCCTGTGCATCAAACAATATGTAAATTCTGAGAACGCCAGACCATGTATGAGATAGAATTCCAATTAAACAAAAGTGAACTTCTATAAATGTCAGGCAAATTTTATTCATGCACCACAGTTCCTCTTAATAGATTGATAATTGTATGCTTGCCTGTCTGTGATGTATTGATGCCAAAACCAAAGGTCACACAGCTTATTCTAGTCAAAAATATGAATCTTGGTTAATACACACACACAAAATAATTTGTCAATAAATCACAACTAAACAGAAACCTGGTAATTATTTGCCCAAAGCAAAAATATAAAAATGCTAAGCCAGCCCATAAAACCCTTTATAGTTTCACTGGAGCCAAACGTTATATTATAATTTCCTCTATTTTGTGCATTACAAATGATGAAAATTCATGGCTGGTAGAGGAGAAATATAGAATAGCTGTGCAGTAGCAATTTATGACCCATCGGGTGTTTATTTCATTTACTCTTCCCACTTGTTATGAGTACTAGAGACAAATTGATGTACAGAGTAGATTATGTATGTATTTTAAAGAATAGCTATATATTTTCTAAAGCGCCTAACCATAATGAACACTAACGCTGTGCATTATAATAAAGTGAAGTAGCAGTTTGATCTCAGCATTGGAAATTAATCATAGTTCAGTGTGGTATTTGGAGATAATAACTTGAAGAGAAAAATAAAAGTGCATCTAGGAATGCATTTTATTCCATGTTGAAAATAGGACATACCAATTTATTTTATTGGTGCCGATTTTTTTCTTGAAGGAGAAAATAAATACGAGTAAAGAAAAAAATTGATAGAGATAGATAGGATGATGACAAGAATGATAGTCACATTTTTATTTCATGTCTATCTGCTTAAATGTATAAAATACAGAAGAAATAAATGGTCTACTCTTAGATTTTGCTGTTCAGCTCGGAGTAAAAGAAGAGGAGTCAATGACGTTGATTCTCTAATGGTTTTTAGAAGCATAATGGGAATCTTCCAAGTCAAAAAACCTCCAACGTCACTATGCAGTAACATACTGTATAAGCCAATTGCTAATGGGCGTAACAGCCAGGAAACCAAGGAACCCACTGTGTATGCAGTAGACAGTATAGCCCAAATAGCCTAACACTGGCCACGAGAATACAGACGACGGCATGCACGATCATGCGGCGGATAAACCATTATTGCCTATATTGTCTTTATGTAAAATTCACTTGTAAGTACTCAACCACATTTTGATGTGATTTTGGTAACTTATGAATCGAAAAGTTACATGTTTGACATGATCAATCTGAGACGTGCTTGTCCATTTTTCTCATATTTATGTTCCTTGCTCTGGGTGTCTTACTCTCGATTGTGGACGTGGAATCACTGTCCTTGTGGATCTCTTATTGGGCACAGTGAACTTTCCTCGAGTGTTCATCAGTAGGAATCACATTGATCCAGGGAGTCTCTTACATTTGCATTTTGATTTGAAGAGGGGACAACCTCACAGCTGAAATTTGATAGTTAGGAGATGGTGATGTGGCAAATTTTTATTGTAATTGCGTTTTTCTTTGCACTTTTGCGTTATGTCTATTTGCAATCGTGTTGAGTTCTTTATTTAGCTTTGTTTGAGCCACGATGGGCAAATGTTATTTTTGAGGTTATTTATCCACAACTCCCACTAATGAGTGTGGGTTCCTGTATTTATAATGGCAAGGAGTCGGTAGCTCTGCTGAGCTCCTGCAGTTCATAGTGACTGTCAATGTTTTCAAACAGCAATTTATTCAGGGGAACTCACATCTCTTGCGATAGTTCTGAGGATTACAGTTTCTCAGCCATTGATTCAAATTGACTAATGGAAAGGAATTACTATGAAAGAGGACAACATGCCCTGTAAGCTCATTCTGGGTAGATGTTTAGCGCCATGTCCAGCCTACATCAACCTGCATTATTTAGGTCCTGATTGGCTGATTCACTTGCTAGTCTGGACAGTTTTCTATCCAATTTTCTATGGTGAAGCCTAGTAACTGCACAGAGGTGAATTATTATCCATTGCATTTCCATTTGTTTTGTATTTTTACATATCTTATTTATAAAATGTATAAAAAGTGGGTCATATCCTGCGGTTTTCCCCTCTAAAAAACACATAAAATGTAAAACAATATGTAAATATTAGTAAGATTTCCAGTGTGCACTGACACTCTTTACCTGCTATTTGTCAGTGAAGACCAATGCACAAATTGTGATCACATGCAGATAACAGAAAGCAATATTATTTTAGTTTTTTGTTTTTCCTCCCTCCACCTAAAAGATTTCAGTTTGTTTTTAAATTGAGTTGTACAGTTTATAGGTCACATTAAATGTGGAAGAAGTTTTGAAATTAATAATCTTTGTCTTATTTTTTTACATCACAGAAACCTGACATTTTAAAAGGGGTGTGTAGACTTTTGCTATCCACTGTACTTTGTCATACATAGTGATTACATCTGGAACTTGGACCCTGCAAACAGCCACCCCAGGATAATTGTGAGGTTTGATAAAAATATTGTTATAACAGCTGTTTTCATGATACTCATTGAAACCTGGTTATTTATTGCTTGTAAGAACACCAATCACTATAAATAATGGCATGTTCAGATCTCAGTTGTGATAAGAAATTTAGGTAATGCTGTCTTCACGTAACAGACTCTGGGTCCTATTCCGAAGTTACCAACGTCATTTTAGTCTATGGAGTTAAGCTTACAACAGCTCTGGTTAAGTTTACACCAACCTTAGAATAGGGCTCTCTGTGTCTGTACTCTATAGTATTGTCATGCTTGCCTGATTACTATAGATTTGCACCAGTCCTCTTCATTTGTTTCTGTTTGTATCTTTGTGTTCAGTGATATGTTTTCACTAGCACTGTACTTTACTAGACACGTAATTTACACTAGGGCTAGGGTGTGATTGAGGCTAGGGGAATACAGTATTTTGTTCAATAGCATGAAAGAAACTTTGTTCTAGGTCCATCATTTTAGAATTAACCTGGAACTTAAAAGACATCATTGCCTTCATTTGACTTGACTCCTGGGACTGTAACACATCTAACACAATGGAGTAAATAACCAATATGAATGCAGCCAGTTAAATAAATCAAACAGGATGGTACGATATTTTTCACAATGCGTTATACTTAACAATGCAAGGGTCAATGAACATCTAACATTAAGGTAGCCGTGCTCATAATCTAAAGTCAATAAAACAATGTGTGGGAAAACCGTTGCAGATAGCAACCCTGGAAATTCAGTGAGATTGATCAATCAAGTGCTCTGATGAAAATAAAATCTCAAAATGGGAAGTGATTGCTCTATAAAATGATCCATATGTGTCTGGACTGATTGATTTCTAGATAGTGCTTCATATTGAAAAACGAGAAGCAGCTAAACCTTTTTTCTAGCTTAACAGCAAGATGTTAACTATATAAAGGTAATCCACGTATATACAGCATGAAATACTAACAGATTCCTATATTGCATGAATATATATTGCATAACCTTATCTCTGCTAGAAAGCCATAGTATGGCATAGCATTGATTTTAGGGTTCTGTGTAATAACAGATCCAGGATGCATAAAAGTGAGACAGAGGTCATTTGCATATTCTACCCAGAATTCCTTGCTGCATATGGGGAATGTGGCACAGGAACTCTGGGATGCAATTCTTTGCTATGATGTGCAGGTGGCTTCTGCAAAAATAAACACATGAATATATATATATATATATATATATATATACTGTATTATAACCATTACCCTGCAGATTGCTTATTTAAATCATAATAAGCTAGGTACTTATCCAGTATATATTTTTTCCCATAAAAAAATCACACAATACCACTAGGAATAAAGAAGCTGAGGGCTATCAACAAGCTGTGAGTTTCACAAGGGAAGCTTTCATTGCACAGTATATGTACATCCATGACCCATGTAATTGGTTTGACATTTCTCAAAGTAATTATATTGTTTTCTAGGCATCTTCTCTGTCACCTGCTGGAACTCAATTATCAAGGGTGACACTGATCCTATTCTTATAACAGGTGAACGGTAATGAAGGTGTTAACAAGGAAGAATAAAAATAATCATAATACAAATCATAATAGGTATATATAAAAAATATAAACAGTCATATTTTATATACAATATAAAAATAGCAATAAACATGTTAGATAAAATTTATATATAAGCCAGTACTATCTTCGCTAACACACATGCATGTGTATGTATAATTCAGAAGTCACGCACTGTGGTTTAAAGTCATATTTTACTTTGGTGCAGCATTCGCCGTACGAACAAATAATCTAGATCAGAAAGCCTTCTTAATTATATTTTATCTTGAATGATTGAGGTTTCATTCCTAACTGGATTTGTCAAAATAGTGAAAGACTAAAGACACCAATTTGTAGACATGTGAAACCAAGGTTCCGTGGCTGCATGATGCCATCATGACGTTATCTGATGTGCATGCTGGATAACTTCAAAAACAGAGAAAGACTTTAAAAAAATTAAGAAATCTGGCAATGTATATATAAGGCAAAACGAGCATAAATACCAGATAGGAGTGTAATAAAATAACTAACTGATCCATGATGAGCGTGCACTGCTATACTGGGCGCCGCCATCCCAATACTGGTATAAAGTAAAGAGAATCTGAAAATAAAACTGGCAAAAGACACACTTTCCTGAGAGAACACTCATATCAAATGCACATGGAACATGTGTATGTATATAGACATCCTGTATTAACACAATAGAAGACATTCATGAAGCGATGGTATCCGCACTGTGGGCCCTGATATCAACGCAAAGCAACACAGGATATTCACGATGCGTTGGATCACAGCACTGCAATTATAGTGCATCACTATAGGGCGTACCTAGGTGAAAACCTGGCATTTGCCCAGCCACTGTGTCAGAGTCACCTAACATGATGGAGGCAAATTCCAATCTTGAGTTTATATGACCCTATCCAGACTATTGATGCTTCTGATTTCTAGCATAAAAGGGACCTACAATCCCCTCTATGCCAACCCCAAGCTGGCATGTGTTTAAAATGGATAGCTGGTAGGCTGCAGCAGAGCCCACCCGCTCCCTATTTAAAAAGTCATGGAGCCTAAAGTGTTAATAACATAGGGGGGACATCTGTGTCATTGTGTGTGTGTGTGTGGGGGGGGGGGTTCAAGAGGCAAAACCTAAACCTAGATTACAGCAGGTTGGGGTGAAGACAAGGGGTATACAAAAGGTTCACAGGACCAGCAAGGCAACTGGAAGACATGTGTAAGCAGGAACACAGGGAAGACACACAGAAAACAGTATACACAGCTTCTTGGAAACCCCAAACATGTGCGTTAGCACTGCTACAGGGGTGTGACTTCCTTATATAGCAAGCACAATGCTAATTGATGAACTCCTGAGGTCTCCCTTCGGGGAGGCAGGATTGACTAATTAGTAAGGATCTAAGGAGTCCACTGCAGGAAAGGTGCTGCCGGAAACCTCACGGTCATGGTGATGTGGGCACGAGTCTTCCTGTGCTTCCTCCGCACCCCTGGTTTAGAGTCATGACACCCTGCTGTAAAACGGATTTTTTACATGAAAAAAATAAAAATGTTTTTATAATGGTACTTTTCTGCAATTACATTTCGTTGACAGTACAGTGAATTCACTATTCACTGGATGGACAATGTAGTGCACAAAGTTGAAGTTGCCCAAGCTTCATGAAGAAGTTGGAACATGTCGCCAAAGCGCACCGAACAGCACCGAAGAGGCCTTGGCAAAATCCACCATACTGAGAAAAAAAAAAAGACTATTCTCCCAATAGGTGTTTAAACCAATAAAAATTAATTAAAATATGTCTAAATAATAAAAAGGTTCCTTTAAAAAAATCATAAAAAGGTCTGTTACAGAATTTAAAATCATAAATAATTGGGAAACAAAAATGTTGTCTAAAATACAAAAAGGTGTTCTAAAAAAACCAAAAAGGCTTTTTGCTGAATATGAAAAGAATGGGTTTTTTTCATTTAGAAACAATATTACTTTTTTTACATAGAAACCTGTGTGATTCGCCTGTTTAAACATGTCGAACTGAAACATCAAAAATCTGATAATTTCGCTGACACTTCAGTGCAGTCTGGCGTTCTGTGAAAAGAAGCACCATTACATCTCATGGGACAATCTTGTGGATGCTGAAGACCGCCAAACTGCCCTGTATTTCGCTGTCAATTCGCCTGTATTTGGAAAATTGACAGTTTAGTGAATAGATGAACTGCCCTGAAATTGCACCAAACGGTTGCACCTCTTTTGTGATGCTTCTGTCATTTCTAACTACTACTTGAATAACTACTACTATGTGTTAATGTTCCTATAATTTCTCTGTATTATTGTTTCCTTCAGGGAGAGTAAGTTTTTTTTCAATATAAACCAAAAGAAAGTCTAATAAATGAATAATAAAATAAATGCAAAAAGTTAATCATAACACGGTTTTAAGATAATATCATTTTACAGCATCATTCAATGTTTTAATTACTTTAGTATCAATGAGCAGCAGAGAAATAATACATTTTGAAACACTTAAACATCAAGCATCTCAACATGTACTGCTAATTTCTTTATGCAGTATAAGCACTACTAATTAGATGTATCTTTGCTAGTTAATATATTCAGGTTTGATATAATTAATAAAGTTATGCAAAGGGTGATGCAATTTTCTTTTGGAATGTTCCTCTGGAAGCATGAAGAAAATAATTGAGTATTCTAGAAATCTAGGAAGCTAGAAAGTTAAACACTTCCATCTACATAAACAATCCTGGTACAAATTTGGGTTAACTTAAATGTAAAGGGACTTTATTGCAGTTTGTAATATATATCTTGATGTATCAAACTTGATATTATAACTTTAGTAGTTATTTTGTTCTGCAGTCGAGGTGTTAAATGATAATATAGAGGCAAATGAAATATAAAATTAAAACATTATGAGCCGAATTTCAATTTGGCTGTAGGTACGATTCCAATCTTGCCACAAGCTTAGCTTACTCATTGGAATTAGTGGCTCCTATATTTTGTATAGAAGTCATTAATAATGGCTCAAAATGACAACAGTGAGCTACTCCAATGTAAAATTGGTTTCTTCGCTAGAGCTGGTATTTTGCAAACAACGACGCTCAGAGCCTGGTGTTAAGTGATTTTGCAAAATCATATGGCACTGAAAAACAAAGATACCTTAAAATTCTTTACTTAACTTTAATTCCACTGTGAAGAGAACAGGGCGACCTACCCCTTACTCGCTCTGTATGCAGAGGAAGTGTGGGAAACAAATTGTTCAAAGTGTTCTTCCACCGTCCCCTGTGAGACTCTCTCGAGCTCATGTAAAGCTTGCGACAAAGTCACACTTGGCTCCATAGAGTGTTAGGTACTCTAAGAGCTGATACCTGTGGTGGCACTGCAGATTAGAATTTTTGCACTTGAGATATTAATACAACAGCTGGGTCAGAACAGACCCGGGGAGTCGATAAGGGATAATATCAGCTCACGCCGATTTTTCCCTTTAGTGACTTTGTTACCAGCAACAGTGAAATGGGCCCAAATAGAGCTTCCAGCTCTGGGTCCTATTACTTCCTTAGCAGTAGAGCTCGCGCACAGATACGTGAGCGTTAGGCTAAGTGACTAAAAAATAAAAATATTCAAATAGCAGGACAGAACATATGCAAAGAGTGAATAATAAAAAATTGTACAGGTCTATATATAGTACCCCAATGTAAGGTTTGGGTTAGGGGATCTTGGGTACATTCTGGGACAAGCCGATACGCAGGACTAGGAAGATTCGATAGAACTTAATGTGGCTGGACTTATCAATGATGAAACAGAGAGGTGTCGTAGAAGGCAGGGATAGCAATACAGAAGAGGAACAACAGTCTTTAGGTAGCTGGCAATAAAAAACAAAACAACAGACCAGAGGGAAAATTTATCAATTTATGTATATGCACAGTAAAAGAGGTGACGAGCTAAGCAATAGGGAGAGGAAAATAATCAAGTCCATTAGCCATAGTGGGTCAAAAGGGAAATAGAGGTACACAGATCTGTTAGCCAAAGCTGGGTCAAAACACGAGTAGCAAGATAATATAAGTAATATATGCGCTTAACCATCAGAATAAACTGAAAGGGCACGTGTGAATCCACATTTGCAGTTCAAATAGGGCGCCCTTTACCCGGATTAGTTGGCATCATCGTAGAGCAGCAGAACATGTGTGTGCACTTCAGACCCTGCGCAATTACGTCACATGCGTGATGCACCGCCGGTCCCATAAGTGGCACTGGCGGCTTGTGCGCACATTGCAGACCTGGGGCACCCACTCCGCAGAGTGCCCCATAAGTCCGGGAGAAGATGCCAAAGGACCCGCTGGGGTGTCTGAGGTCTGACACCTACTACCCTACTATGATGAGAGTCACTTTAGACGGGGGGTACCTAGACTTGGCATTTTAGTTAAGGGATGTGGGACTGAGTCCTAGGGAGTCCCACATGTCATTTTATTCCCCAACCCTTGCCTATGTTCATGTCACATTGTGCCTATAAGGTTACAGGTGTCTGTGCTATGTGTATATATTGTTAATATTGCTATGGTCTGTGTCTACATTTTACTGTTATGAAAAATATCATTACTGTGTGAGTGTGTCACTGTAGCCCATAACAACCTCCCGTATAGAATACTTGAAGCCGTCAAGTCTCTATGTCTCCAAAACCACCAACACACACATTCTTGACAGAGTTTTGCATGCATTTCCAACATAATGTTACCACCATATGACCTACCTGGCAGAATGGTACACTGCTAGCCAAATACTTTACCCTATGCTATATCTTCCCTCAAGTCTATTTTAAGGAACATGAATGACATCTCTACAAATGCTACCCCATCTAAAAAGTGGCTAAAATATGCCACATTTAACCTATCAAGACATTTCAAAAAGCACACAGTGTCAGCAGTTTTATTGAGTTAATACAACAGCAGCCTGCTGGAAATGTTCCTATACTTTTGCAGAAACGTTTCACTGCCTCGAGACTGGCCTTATTATTCATCCTATCTGGTCAGAACTAAAGCAACTCATGAACCCTACAGTACCCCCTGGAAAATCCAGACACACTTGACTCTTCTCTTCAGGATTGTACCAACAAGACTGTAAGTTACATGTCTGGAAAGAACTCACCCCATGTTCATTATTCTGTGAGAAACTTTTTTTTTTTGTAATCAAAATTTTTATTAGCAGAAATAGGCATACAATAGCATAAATCACATTAGCATGTTCAACATGGTAACACAAATCGTGCAATGCATACAGCAGCAGTCATGTAAGATTAACACCATACTGATTTGCAATTGGTAAAAAGCAGGATCATACATCGGTCGAGATCAAGGTGCTGCAAGCTACATCTATAATCGTATGCTGTACCAATGCTGACCAGCTTCTGAGAAAAATGTCCAATGCCTTTAATTACGTCTTCCGGGTTGTGAAGAAACAGACAGACTAGAACAAACATAACAAAACAGCAGACAGGACAGACCAACAAAACAGACAGGACAACAATAGAGACAAGAGAAAAGACACTACAGCAAGGGGCAGAGTTCAGGGTAATGAAGTAGTTCAGAAAGGGGGGAAGAGGTGGAGAAGAGAAGAAAAAAAAAAAAAAGAAAAAAAAAAAAAAAAGGGGGGGCAACTTCTTCCTGGGGGAAGAGGGCTCTGACGCACCAACTGGTGGATTCTGTGAGAAACTTTTGAGTGCCTTTCGCTAGGGACTGGCTTGACAATTTTTATCGTAAAAGGACTATTTTCTAAAGAGTTTTTCAACGCTTTGCAAGCATACTTTCTAAGCTTAGACTCAACTTGTCACAACAAGTTAAATCCACCTTGAACTCACAAAGTGGTTCATATTCTGAACTAACTCGTAATCACTTTATAACATTACGGCTAGGGTCAGACTAACGCATTTTTCGCGTTGTCTGTGAAAAAGTGGGTTCGAACGAATGGACGCATTTTTTCACAGAATACGCGATAGCGGTCATACTATGCGCATTGTCGTCCGTGATTTTGTACGGATCATCAATAAAACACTTTTTGCGTCTGGACGTTATGTTGGCCGCACATTAGCAGGGTCTGACGTCTCCTAATCACGCACACATGCCGCTAGCGGACGCAGCGCACTCTGTACGTCAGTACTAGCGGTTTGACGTTCTCGAAAAAATGTGTTCGTTTGCCACTTGCGTTGCGCGGCCGCACTTTTGTGCGGCCGTTCTTCGTATGCTGCCTGGCATTGGATGTAATTTGCTGCTAGCACGGCCGTGATTTAGTGCGGTTAAACGCACGTTAATACTGTGTTAGTCTGACCTTAGCCAGACATTTTCCTTTGACCTTGATACATTTCAGAATTTTTTTTGGTGCATCTTCCTCCTCCTAGTGCCTAACTACCTACAGTAGGTTCCTCGTGGAACAACTTAAGTGCGGTTGCTTGTTTTTATTTTATGGTTCATCTCTTTTTCGTCTTAAAGGGATACTCTAAGCAACATGACCACCTAAGCTATTTTAGGTGGTCATGATGCCCGTAGTATGCCGCCCTCTGTCTCCCCTCCCTCCGCTCAGCCGATCGGCAGAAAATGCTGAAAACAGCTGAGAGAGGCGGAGGAGCTTACTCCGCCCTCCCAGCTGTCAGTCAGCAGAGCGGGAATCATATTTCCCGCTTCTGCCGACTTTTGCCGAGTAGGAGACGTCATTGCGCTTTCAGCGCGATGACGTCTCCAACTCGCCGCAGTAGCTGGCAGCAGCGGCTGAGGGTTAGTGTTGCGCGCATCCTCTTGCGCGCAACACTAATCCTCAGAGGGAGCCGGGAGGAAGCCTGCCAATTGGCTGGCTTACGTGAGAGGCGCGCATGCGCGCTTCTCACATAAACCAGAAGGCAAGAAGACTCAAGAAGGATGGGAGCGGAAGAGGAGGGAGGGGAGTATGAAAAAAATAAAAGACGCCGCTGGAAAGAAGTGGATTTTAGGGTATTACAGTTACAAGAAAAAAAAGAAAAAACAAAGATTTATTAAGGGAATAGGGATAGGTTAGGATAAAAAAACGGGGGTGTGGGGGGTGATTTTCGAGTAGAGTGTTCCTTTAATATTATAATCAAGATTGAAGATAATTAAAAATATTAGCATCACAACCATTACCATCTGTCCTTCACTTACAGATCTATCTCCAACATTTTTTATGTATATAACAACACATATTAAAAGTGTATGTGTATTTGTTTCATATACTCTAATATTTTACGTGACGTTTCTCAAGATTTGCACGTTCTTTAGGAGCTAAAAGATTTAAAAAGGAATGATCGCTAGTAAGGGTTGGAAATGTTAAACATTTAACAGAATCAAGGGATGAACTGACCAGTGAGGTGTTTTATACAATAGACATACAGGGCTATTCAGAGAGAGGTGAAAACCTTGAGAATTGGCAGGAAAAGAGAACAATTTAGACCAAATAGCCAATTTGGAAAGTGAGATAAATGGGAAAAAATTTCTGGTTTGACTATTTTGACCTAGAATTTCCAATTCTCCAGTCATTCTCAAGATTTTCACCTCTCTCTGAATAGCCCTGAAGGTCTCTGATTAGATCTTTGGAGTACAGAGGAAACCCTTTGCTGTCTCAAGTATACACATTGTGATGAGACATAAATTATGCTTCCAAACTTCCCAAAATATTTTTCTTTTGTAAATATATGTTTATTTGAATGAAAGTAAATTATTACCAATCATAGTCAATAAAGACGCAAAACTTTCTTTGGTCACGCAGGACCGGAAAGCAAATAATCTGACGCGTATCAACATATTAAGATGGAGAAAATAAAAAATAAAAAAGAAGAGAAAAGAGGAGAGGAGAGGAGAGGGGGGGAGAAAGCGAGGGCCTGACGTGGGTGTCTACAGGGAGTGTTAATAGCTAAGGTGAACACGAAATCGTGAGGTGGTGGAAAGCAAAAGCCATCTAGACCAGATCAGCAGGTAGGTGAAGTTGTTCCACCGAGCAAAGCTTATTCATTTTATCCTACCAAGTCATGAGGGATGGGCGAGTGGGTTGCTTCTATAGTAGGGAGATTAAGCTCTTAGCCATGTTCAGTATATGGATGGCTATGGACCATCTACAGACAGCAGTGGGAAGGCTTGTGTGGTGTAAGAGCATCACTCCAGGGTCAAAGGGTGGTAGGGGATCCAGAAATTCCCCCAAGATCACATGAATCTGTCGCCAAAAAGGTTGGAGAGTTGGGCATTCCCACCAAATGTGCAACATCGTCCCTCGGCATTCCAGACACCTCCAGGAGGTATCAGAATAAATTATGTGGAGAAGCGTAGGAGAGCGAAACCACAAGCTCAACGATTTATACGTGGTCTCCTGCGTCTTCCTGGCCACTGCGCATGATCTGTGAGCTTAAAGATCTTAATCCAATGAGCGTCCGAGAGGGGTTCACCTAAGAACTCCTCTCACTTCCCAACGAAAGATGGAATATCACCTTCAGGAGCATGACGGGAGACAGGAGCATGTTATAGATAGGATAGGAGACCCCATGTGGTAGGAGGTCAGGTTGTATACACAATTCCTCAAACTTAGTAATTGTCCGTGTAGCGCTGTGCTAAAAATCTTGCTGTGGCAGTACCTATTTTTGGCCACAAGATGGAGACTATCGCAATCAGAGATGCTGGACTTTGGGACTACAATAACTGGCATGCTTTGCAAGAAGCCAGGAAGTGGGTGGAGACTGGATACTAACATCCTCTGCCTCGTGGAGAAAGGTCCAGAGCGCGCCAGGGGATGAGAGAAAGCAGACGCACTGAGGAGACCGCTGGAGGAGCTAGGCCAAAGCCCGAGGGAGACCTGTAATTCCTATTTGGGTCACTCAACCTGAGGAGAAGGAGACTTGCCAGTACCCAGACAACAGCTGCAGACCGGCGGAATCGAACGGAGAGCAGGCGGGGAGCTGGACAAGCTGCATGAAGGTAGACAACGGATCCGGCCGCTAGTATCCCCAGTCAAAATCGGGTGGAGAGACGTCCTGGGTCAGCGGAGCCTAAAGCAGTCATCAGATGGGTGAGAGGCCTCCAAGGCTGTTTGTATGATTAAAGGACGCTCTGCTGTTTTTCTCTTTTAAGTTCACAGGGCCCCAACTGACTAGTCGAAGACTTTCCTTTAATAAATTCACTGGCCAGTTGAACAGTACCCGGGTACCACACACATACACAGATACGCTTTTTACATTCTGGAACTTAACTTGTACAGGACTCCTTTCCTTTTGCGTATCGGAACGGGGGTTAAAGTCAAAGATACGTTCCGAATACATTTTTCTTATTTTCCGCTGCGCGTTTGCCGTAATACGAAGGGATTGTATGTTTGGGGTTTCGCTACGTGTCCCTTTTTCTGAACTATCGGGAAATTGCATTCTTTTATGTTCGGTCGCGAATATTTTATTTTCCGAAATACGAAGCCTCGTGTTTCGTTTCTTTTCCGCTGCGCGTTTACCGTAATACGAAAATATTGTAATAATATTTGTGAATACCGTGTTTCAACATTTGCTCAAGATTTTAGTAAACTATTTAAATGATAAAAACTCACAACGGTGTTGGAGTATATTTATTCCCTAGTGCGGGGAGACTGACCCGTGGTTCATTTTCAGCGGCTCCTCCGGGAGTGAGCGCTACATCCGCATCAGAAAGCACTTTTGGCGGACCGAGCCCGTATACGAGCTGACCTGAGTATATCTAAATTGCTGCATAAATGTTCCCAGTGGCCCCTCCAGCAGAGAGCTAAAAGATCGCAGGCCTGTAGTTTGCATCATGTGGGTCACCACGAGTATCGGAGCATTCGGGTCTAACCCCGGTCAGAGCTGTTCATTATGGATCAGCCATGTCAGGGGTGATGGTGTGGAGGACAAGAAGTACCGCATTGCGGTGCAGTGCCACAAGTGGTGTGCAGGGCCGGTGCAAGCATTTTTGTCTACTCAGGCGAAGGTGCGTTTTGGTGCCCCCCCCCATCCCTACCATGCCATGTCAATCAGCATTGAGATGCATAATAATCTCTAAAGCATACCAAGAAAATAAGTTGTCATTTGCGCTCACCCCCAGGCATGTACTGGCCATAGGGACTACAGGGAGATTCCCGGTGGGCCGATGGCTCTGTGGGCCAGTGTGAATGCTGGTTCACCGCGTGGCTCGCGCTGCCCTTAATGGGTGAGGTGAGAACTTCCACACTGCAAAACAGACGCAGTCTCATATTGCGGCCACCGTGCCGGTGAGACCCTCTGCGCATCCGCCTCACCTTAAGGCATGGTGCACACTTGACCTCAGTGCCACTGCGGTGCTTTACCCAATCGCTCTGCAGCAACTCCAGTATCTGTAGAGCGATTGGTTGAGCGATCCAGTTGGATTATATACTATATTTGTGCGTATTTGCATAATTAAATTGGGCCGGTCTGGATGACATCCAGGGCTGATTTTCTGCCCCAGTCCAGCCCTGCTCACCCCTGTAGCTCCATGTTAAACAAAACACAGAGGTTTTGGTTTATTTGAATGGTCATTAAAGTGTAAGCTCTTCTGCCGCATCACGACACCTCTGGGTCAGGCTAGTCCTTCCTAATGAAACCAAAAGCTGCTTTCTAAGCAACCACATGTCCTCATGCGGCTTCTCAGCCATGAGAGAAACTGGTGGGTTTTATTTATACCCTCACCAGGAGCAATTCAGGTTTATAAGATACGTCTACCTTATTGATGTACTTATACACACTGCAAATTACAGAGCTCACTTCAATAAACCTTCCAGTAATGTGCAGTGTGTAAAAGCGTATCACAGAGCTCCACAGTAATAAAACTCACAGTAATGTGCGGTGTGTATGAGCGTATCACAGAGCTCCACAACAATAAAACTCATAGTAATGTGCAGTGTGTAAAAGCGTATCACAGAGCTCCACAGTAATAAAACTCACAGTAATGTGCGGTGTGTATGAGCGTATCACAGAATCCACAGCAATAAAACTCACAGTAATGTGCAGTGTGAATGAGTGTATAACAGAGCTCCACAGCAATAAAAAAAGGTAATGTACCAATATCAGTTTATTCAAACCCCCTGCATATCATTTTACACCCCAGTACATGATTTTACACCCACCAGCATAGCAATTTACACCCCCAGTAAATCAGTTTACAGCCCCAGACCCCAGTATATCAATTTACAGCCCCCCAGTATATCTATTTACGGCCCCCAGACCCAGTATATCAATTTACAGCCCCCCCCCCAGTATATCTATTTACGGCCCCCAGACCCAGTATATCAATTTACAGCCCCCAGACCCAGTATATCAATTTACAGCCCCCCAGTATATCTATTTACGGCCCCCAGACCCAGTATATCTATTTACAGCCCCCAGACCCAGTATATCAATTTACAGCCCCCAGTATATCTATTTACAGCCCCCCAGTAAATCTATTTACAGCCCCCAGACCCAGTATATCAATTTACAGCCCCCAGACCCAGTATTTCAATTTACAGCCCCCCCAGTATATCTATTTACAGCCCCCCAGTAAATCTATTTACAGCCCCCAGACCCAGTATATCTATTTACAGCCCCAGACCCAGTATTTCAATTTACAGCCCCCAGTATATCTATTTACAGCCCCCAGACCCAGTATTTCAATTTACAGCCCCAGACCCAGTATATCTATTTACAGCCCCCAGACCCAGTATATCCATTTACAGCCCCAAGACCCAGTATATCAATTTACAGCCCCGAGACCCAGTATAGCAATTTACAGCCCCCCCAGTATATCTATTTACAGCCCCCAGACCCAGTATATCCATTTACAGCCCCCAGACCCAGTATAGCAATTTACAGCCCCCCAGTATATCTATTTACAGCCCCCAGACCCAGTATATCCATTTACAGCCCCCCCAGTATATCTATTTACAGCCCCCAGACCCAGTATATCCATTTACAGCCCCCAGTATATCTATTTACAGCCCCCAGACCCAGTATTTCAATTGACAACCCCCCAGTATATGTATTTAGAGCTCCCAGACCCAGTATATCCATTTACAGCCCCAGACCCAGTATAGCAATTTACAGCCCCCAGACCCAGTATATATCAATTTACAGCCCCCAGACCCAGTTATAGCAATTTACAGCCCCCCCAGTATATCTATTTACAGCCCCCAGACCCAGTATATCCATTTACAGCCCCCAGACCCAGTATAGCCATTTACAGCCCCCCAGTATATCTATTTACAGCCCCCAGACCCAGTATATCCATTTACAGCCCCCCCAGTATATCTATTTACAGCCCCCAGACCCAGTATATCCATTTACAGCCCCCCAGTATATCTATTTACAGCCCCCAGACCCAGTATTTCAATTTACAGCCCCCCAGTATATCCATTTACAGCCCCCAGACCCAGTATATCCATTTACAGCCCCCAGACCCAGTATAGCAATTTAGAGCCCCCCCAGTATATCTATTTACAGCCCCCAGACCCAGTATATCCATTTACAGCCCCCAGACCCAGTATAGCAATTTACAGCCCCCCAGTATATCCATTTACAGCCCCCAGACCCAGTATAGCAATTTACAGCCCCCCCAGTATATCCATTTACAGCCCCCAGACCCAGTATAGCAATTTACAGCCCCCAGACCCAGTATAGCCATTTACAGCCCCCCCAGTATATCTATTTACAGCCCCCAGACCCAGTATATCCATTTACAGCCCCCAGACCCAGTATATCTATTTACAGCCCCCCCAGTATATCTATTTACAGCCCCCAGACCCAGTATAGCAATTTACAGCCCCCCAGTATAGCAATTTACAGCCCCCAGACCCAGTGCAGCAATTTAAAGCCCCCCCAGTATATTAATCTACACCCCCTCCCATTAGTTTATTCACACCTGGTAATAAATCTCCTCTCTGCCTCGGTCCTCCATTGCAGCAGAGTGAAAGCACGCGGGCTGGTGGCTCCTCCTGCAGTTGTTTTCCTGGGCTATGTGGATCACGTGTGGGGGCGGCGCCAAATTACACAGTGTGCCTGCTCGTGTTAAGAACGTGGGATGGGACTGAGACAGGCACACTGCAGCGCCGCCGCAAATCTGATTTTACCGCCCCTCAAACTGGCAGCAGGCCAGGACAGTAAGGCGGCCGCCTGTGCCGCCTTACATTAGCGCCGGCCCTGGTGGTGTGTCATGTAGGTGAATGGGGAACTTCCCCAAAGTTAATTGTCTCCAGCAAGGATAGTCAACAAGTTACATCTGTTTTCAAATACCTTAGTCAGGATATTGGTCAGTATAAGATGATTGCTATGAGGTCAAAGCTTAATAGTATTTAAAAAAAAGAGATTTCTATTATGTACAGCCTAAAGAAGATAACATAATTGTATAAGTTGTTACTATTCTGAATATTAATATTTGATTCATATGCTAAATAAGACATGATACTGGATGAGTGAAAATCTTAAACACCATTTTTGAGAATTGAGTAAGTACACATTAGATCATTAATTGACTGTTTCGCATAACATAATCTAAACAAGTGTACACAATTGTTTCAGATGTATTTCTTTTAAGCAAATATCTGGTTCAAACCTACAATATTTTTATTGATCATGACAGTCTTAACAGACTAAATTTCTGACATTAATATTTCTTGACATTTCAGTAAGTAGCTGCGTTTAGTCTGGAAGATGACATGCATAAATGTAAAAGTGTAGAAAAAGAAATGTCAAATGATTTTTTGGAAACGCTATTCTAAACTTAATATTCCCTATTGTTATATTCACATACTGTGTATACACATTGTACACACACTTTGAAAAACACTTTTGGGATTCATATAACAACATGGTTAAATTTGCTTGAAAAGAAAACCTCACGGCTATATTACAAAGTTGGTGCTAACCTAACCAGAGCTTTTGTGAACTTCCAGAGCCATTACAGGGCTGTTTTACAAACTGACCGCTAAAACGGGGATGCTAAGTTGGAAAACCTGTGCCTGCAGGTTTCCCCAATAGCGGTCCCATTTTATTAGCATATATTATGGGGCAGGCGCTGATTCAGCAGCCTACCCCTTAATGCATCCTAAGCCATTGGATACTTGCGTCAGCGCTAACGCGCCACCACGAGTATCACCTCCTGGAGTCCATAGGACTGCCAGGTCACGTCACCTGCAAGAACTTGCTCTTGCGCGATCTTGCAGGTCCACGAAGTGATCGCAAAGGGAAACCAGAGACTATTTGTCCCCCAGTCTCACTCTGCCCCTGGTTTCCAGAAGTGGTGGATCAGGCCACAGTTTGTAATTGAGGATTTTGCTGAAAGCCTGACCGATTTATGTTAATATTGAAATGTATGGCCAGACACCCCATTTACCCACTTCACAGGCCTGTACACACGCTGACCACACACAGACACCAGATACATACATATATACATACAGTACATACACATATACTGTAGATATATATATATATATTTTCACACACAGCTTTTTTCCAGGGGGTACTCACCGGTACTCAATACTGGCAACTCACCACCAGTCCGAAATAACATGAGAGAACATGATGCTCCTCCCTCCTGCAGTGGCAGGCAGAGAATCGGAAGTAAACCACAAAAGTGATCCCACCTGGGACCACTCGATGGTGCCAAACTCACACTCCCTAAGGGCCTAACCCTCCTAGATACAAGAAACCAAGAACAACCATATACTGTAGTAATCCAATACAAAAATTGCATGGATTGTTAATAGAGGGGATGTGGGTCCCCAATAATACACAATTTATTGCGGGTCTAAGGCTAAGGTCAGACGAAAGCAGTTTTAACGTGCGTTTAGCCGCACGAAATCACGGCCGTGCTAGCAGCAAATGACGTCCAATGCCGGGGAACATACGATGAACGGCCGCACGAAAGGTCGTCCGCGCAACGCAAGTGGCAAACGAACGCATTTTTTCGAGAACGTCAAACCGCTACTACTGACGTACAGAGTGCGCTGTGGCCGCATAGCGGCGTGTTTGTGTGATTGGGAGACGTCAGACGCTGCACACGTCCGGCCAACATAACGTCCAGACGCAAAAAGTGTTTTATTGATGATCCGTACAAAATCACGGACGGAAATGCGCATCGTATGACCGCTATCGCGTATTCCGTGAAAAAATACGTCCATTCGTTCGAACGCCCTTTTTCATGGACAACGTGAAAAATGCGTTCGTCTGACCCTAGCCTTAATAATCAAACCCATAAATACACAAGTTAAAAAACACATAAATTGGAGTATATTGTATGGGGAGAGAATATAACACACAGTGTGTAACGATAGGTGGAGACTCTTAGAAACCAAAGTAATGGTGCTGAAGTTCATACAAAGCAGAAATGGATTAAATTTTTTTTTTTTAAAAAAAACATAACTGCTCATGTGGCTATATCAAAGGCCAACAATATTATCTATCCACCTACTGCAAGGTCATTACAATTGCATATGTGTCAGATGAACGTGGCATACACACGCGATCCAGTAATTACACCATATGACCATATATAGGAGAGGGAACCATAAGAAAAAAAGAAAATTCTCAACACCAATTGATGGTACCACACCAAATATGCATCAAAGTATCAAATTATCCATGCCATCTTGTGCATAGACTCATTAGTCCCAAAAGGAACCACAAAAAACTACCAGAAAAAGACAGTGGATTTAAAGGCACCCCAAACAGACAGGGGATTTGAAAGCACCCCAAACAGTTAAAAACATAAACATCAGGACACACTCAACGCGTTTCGCCTGCGAGGCAGGCTTTTTCCAGAGAGAGTGTACAGAAAAACTAGTCTGATATAAGTACCTCTATCAATTATTAGTCACATGCTTATAGGAGTCAGTTAGACGATTTCAAAAGGTCAATTAAACCTAGGTGTCAGATCTTAAAACATTCTATAATTGCAGATCACATTACTAGGAGAGCCAATAGTGGTTATGTAGTTCTATGAAGATAATTAGTGGCATTAATGGCAAGAATCAGAAATGCTTGGCAGGTCATGTTGCTCCTGAATGCTTGCGATTATCAGGAATGTATGTAGGGACCGATAAGCCCCCTCCCAGTAAGTGACAAGGGAGGGCTGGTTAAATTAAAATCTCCCCTCTGTTTCTTCAGTGCCCCAGCTCTGGCAGATGTGTGTAAACATGCTGCACCCCCTCTCCCTGCAGCCGCTGAAACTTTGAACAACACATCTGCCAGAGCTGCGGATTGTCAGGCAAGCGGTGTGATCAGAGGAGCTGGCACTGTAAGGCGGTACAGGTGGCCGCCTAAGTGCGCAAGACCAGGAGGAGGTGCAAAAAAAAATTTGAATCCCTGGTCACTTGCCTTGACAGGGATCCACATTTTTAAACTATCTGCCTGGTGCTGTTTCCCTGCTGTTCCTCCTCTAAGATGCAGCTGGTGTCCAGCGAGCTGCATTGTATCTGCCAGGTAAGAGAGCAGACTCCCCCGCGGTACTGGATACGGAAGCCTGTGGTCTCTCTCCTCCTGGTCCCTTCCTCCGTGCTGGTGCCTGGCCCCCTCTCATGATGTCAAGAGGAAGGCGTGCCAAAAGACGTCTACACTGCTGCCCTACCCCCAGCCTCCCAAGCAGTTCCAGACAGTGTGTGATGCACCCTGGAAGGTTAAAATGTGGAAATTTAAGTCCTGGCTGTATTGCTCTGCAGGGACTAGGTGACAGGCAGGCCTCGGAACAAAGAAAAAAACTCCTGCTGCTTCCAAATACACTTCAAAACAGCATTTAAAAATATCAGCTCTGGCAACACAGGTATGTTCACCTGGTCCTGCTGTTACCACCAGGTGGGGGTCTTCTCAAGGTCAAACACCCTCTCATTGGAGTCCCCCAATATTATTCAAACAGGACTTGGTCGATAGTGGAGTTTTATTTCTGTGGCGCTCATACACACTGCGCATTACTGTGAGTTTCATTTCTGTGGAGCTCATACATACTGTACATTACAGTGAGTTTCATTGCTGTGGTGCTCATCACAAATGCTAGGGGATTATCCACTCAGTGCAAGTGTTGCAAAAAAAAAAAACAGTTAACTGCACTACAATACAGATTTTTCTTGCAACAGAGGCACTTAGTGGATAACCCCCCAAAGGGTTACAACAATAGTTGTAGTTCATTTAATGGAACACAGTATTAAAAATTATGGTTCCTTTTATAGTGTCTTCCGTTAAGTGAGCTGCAACTATTGTTTATTAGGACACGAAAATAGTCATACAGGGTTATTCAAAGAGAATCGAAAAGCCACCGCACGTTCGGTGACTTTTCGTTCTCTTCAATTCGATGTGATTTGGCGATCCCATTTCGGTGACCCTGTGGTGTATTCAGCAAGCACCACAGGGCCATCGTAGTGCAGGGAAAAGCTGCCGCAAACTCAACGAACGCTCACCGCAAAATCCGGGGGAAATCACACTGAAACCCGCAAAAACATCTGGATTAACACGCCCGAGAAACCCGAGCAGCCGCCGATCACAGAGCAGAGCAACCGCCGGAAAAAGTCGACACCGCAGACGAATGGAGTGAAAACAAAAAAAAAAAACAGTACACTTGAATGCTTGAAAAGTGAAACGCTGTTTGCAAAGAAACTACAGAACGAAAATGTCTGAAATTTACATATAAGCTCCAATGAATGATAATAAAAAGGGCTGTTACAGAAAAAAGAAAACGATTTAAAAAAATCCCGAAAAATGCCTAAAAGATCCTAAAAATTTTTAAAATAAAGAGACTTTTTCCTGCAGAATAAAATAATAAACGGTTTATTAGATATTGAATTAAAAGGGGAATATTTTTAACATTGAATCCTATGAGAGTCCTGAATAAACCTGTCGAATGAAACCACCGAATGGCAGGGTATTTCGGCAACCTTTCGCAGCTGTTTTGTGTTCTCTGAATAGACAAAGCATTTCTTCTCTATGGGGATTTCACTGCCCTTGAACAGGCACCGTATGTGCAGGCAATTCGCCAACATTTGGTGAACTGCCTGCTCTCTGAATAGCCGAATGGCCAGGAAACGTAAGCGTACGCTGAATTTCAACGTTTGGTTACGTTTCAGCCACAATTTGGAGCGCTTTGAATAACCCTGATAATAATCACTTTTTCCCCGGGCGTGGGAGTACCCTCAAATATTTTTCTGGAAAAAAAGTACTGCGCACACACACACACATATATATATACACACACATACGTTTTACGAAAATCCGTCCTTTCGTGCCCGCTGCTGTTTTTACGTTTCTGCGCTGTTTGTGCTTAGGTCAAGTTTTCCTCTTACTCGTTTATGCAATCCACACATATTATACAGTTTTTCTCACCATTATATGGACTTTCTAAAGATACTATTATTTCTATCATATCGTATAATTTACTATGAAAAAATGGAAAAAGCACACTTTTTCAAAATTTAATCCCCCAAAATCTATTTTTCTAATTTATTCAAATTTTTACATGTTTTTGCTTTTTAACCCTTCACTGCTGAGCCAGTTCACCTCTGTGCGCTGAGCTCATTCTGACCGTTTTATGCTCATAATTTTTAGATGCCAGCTTAAGTCAGTTTTTTTATTATTTTTTTTTTACACCAAACCGGGTCATAGTTGTTATCATTGGAAAGGCCAAGGATCCCCCCTATCTCCACTTGACAGCTAGGGGCTTAACTGGCCCCCTGACGTCCTCATAAATATGGTGAGAATATCAGTGGGTGGAGGTGATCCGGAGACTTGGCTGACAACCAAGATGTCCTCCTGGTTTGAATCGTGATTCAATGCCGATTGGTGCTGAATCACGATCTGACAACGTAGGGGTTAATGCCCAAACTGCTGAAAAGGGAAGACTCTCCCCTTTCCAGTGGTGCAATTTGTTTCTTTCTAGCACTAACAGTTGGGGAGATAGAGGGTTTCAAATGAGCCCCCTTCCTGATTTTTACTACAGGCGACGCTGTACGCCTGGCGATGACGTCATCATGCAGCGTGATGACATCATCACACTGGCTGGGCCCCCGAAGATGCGGGGTAGGCTTCCAGCCTGCCAGTCCACCACGGAAGCAAAGCGAGGAGGGTAAGTATTGGGCGGGAGGGAAGTTATGGGACCCTGACCTACCATGTACATCAATGGGTCTAAGGGTGACCCGTGGCCATGACGTACATGGTACATCTGTGGTCGGTCCCCCAGGGGATATATATATATATATACAGTGGCAAGAAAAAGTATGTGAACCCTTTGGGAATACGTGAAGTTTTGCATGAATTGGTCATAAAATGTGCTCTGATCTTCATCTAAGTCACAACAATTTGAAAAACACAGTCTGCTTAAAATAATGCAACACAAACATTATATGTTTTCATGTTTTTATTGAACAGAACATTCACACTGCAAGGTGGAAAAAGTATGTGAACCTTTGGACTTAACTGGTTGACCCTCCTTTGGCAGCAATAACCTAAACCAAACGTTTCCTGTAGCTGCAGATCAGACCTGCACAACGATCTGGAGTAATTTTGGATCACTCCTCTTCAAAAAACTGTTTCAGTGTAGCAATATTCTTGGGATGTCTGGTGTGAATCGCTCTCTTAAGGTCATGCCACAGCATTTCAATCAGGTTGAGGTCAGGACTCTGACTGGGCCACTCCAGAAGGCGTATTTTGTTTTATTGAAGCCATTCTTTTGTTGAATTACTTGTATGCTTTGGGTCATTGTCCTGTGGCATCACCCATCCTCTGCGGAGCTTCAGTTGGCGGACAGATGGTCTTATGTTTTCCTGCAAAATGTCTTGATAAACTCTGGAATTCATTTTTCCATCAATGACAACAATCCGTCCAGGCCCTGAGGTAGCAAAGCAGCCCCAAACCATGATGCTCTCTCCGCCATGTTTTACAGTGGGGATGAGGTTTTGATGTTGGTGTGCTGTGCCTTTTTTTCTCCACATGTAGTGTTGTGTGTTTTTTCCAAACAACTCAATTTTGGTTTCATCTGTCCACAGAATATTTTGCCAGTAGTACTGTGGAACATCCAGGTGCTCTTTTGAAAACTTCAAACGTGCTGCAATATTCTTTTTGGACAGCAATGGCTTCCTCTGTGGTGTCCTCCCATGTACTCCATTCTTGTTTAATGTTTTCCTTATTGTACATGTGTCAACAAAAATGTTAGCATGTGCCAGAGATTTCTGTAAGTCTTTAGCTGACACTCTAGGATTCTTCTTTACCTCATTAACCATTCTGCGCTGTGCTCTTGCAGTCATCTTTACAGGACGACCACGCCTAGGGAGAGTAGCAAGAGTGCTGAACTTTCTCCATTTGTAGACAGTCTCTTACCGTGGACACATGAACATCAAGGCTTTTGGAGATACTTTTGTAACCCTTTCCAGCTTCATGCAAGTCAACAATTCTTGATCGTAGGTCTTCTGAGAGCTCTTTTCTGCGAGGCATGGTTCACATCAGGCAGTGCTTCTTGAAACCAGTAAACCCAAAACTGGTGTGTGTTTTTAAAGGGCAGGACAGCTTTCAGCAACACATCCAATAATATAACACTGATTGGACTCAAGGTTGGCTCACTCCTGGCTCCAATTAGCTCTTGGAGAAGTCATTAGGCTAGGGGTTCACATACTTTTTCCACCCTGCACTGTGAATGTTTACATGTTATGTTCAATAAACACATGAAAACATATGTTTGTGCGAATGGAGAACTCCCTTTCCCCCTATAGGGTTAACGCACAGCCAATTTCTGATTAGGACTGCCCTGCCCTTAAAGGAGAAGTGGTTCCCTCTGTGATGGCAGTCTGCGTGCGGAGTGCAGCAGGGAAGGAATTGCAATGCTGAACACAGAAGGAAAATATATTTGATTTTGTTTTCACTGATTGGTAAGTGGTTTAGCCGCCTAATATTTCAGACAGGAATTCTGAATGTTTATTTAGCCTCCACATAATGGAGTAGGCATTTGTTTAATATTTCATTATTTTTCCTATTGTACCGTGCATGTCCATGGCTGCACAATAAAGATAAACAGAAGCACTGATCCCTCTGTCCAGTGGCTATTATATATCCAAGACCTCAGACACAGAGCACTGGGGAGGCTGGCAGAATGCACTGACGGCATTCTGCCAAGCCCCTCCGGCTGGCCGAGCTCCAGTGAGCAGCCGTCGGCATGGCTCCACTGGCACCACGCGCTCGATAAATCTTGCAGAGTTCACTAGATCACGCAAACTCTACAGGATCTCAGAAGAGCACAGCTGGAGGCCAGCGGAGTCGCGGTACAAACTTTACATGACAGCAGCCACTCGCGGGAAATTGGCCAGCCGGAAGGGCCTGGCAGAATGCTGTTAGTGCATTCTGCCAGCATCCCCAGCCCTCACATACCCCCCAGAAATCAACCCAGTGGTGTCTTCCAGTATCGGTAGAAGTATCGGGGGCATTTGCAGGAGATAAAATACCAGCAAATGCCTGGTATTGGCACTGATACTAGTATCAGTTCATCCCTAGTTTTTACTTGTATTACCCATTTTAAAATGTCTGAAAATCCATATTTATCCATAACGGATTTAATCTAGAAATTACAGACATACCCTATGTAGTTGAAACATGGTAAAGTATTTTGTTTCCCCAAACCAATCAATTCAGTGCTATTCACTTAATTTCAGTACAGGATCAATTTATAGACTGAAATGTGTTTCTCAGAATCAGCTATATAACTGTATATTTCAAAAAATCCAATAACATTCTAAAAATATATTAAACCTAACAACATATTGAACAACATCAATAGCAAAAAATGTAACCTCTGAGCCAACTAGCAGCAGACCAGTAAAATGCAGCTGGACAGCAGGTTAACAGATAATTAAAGAGCGAGACATACAACATTGGAAGAAAAATCTAATATTTCTATCAGCTTGGAGTAGTCATTTCATCTATATGGCATTAACTGCCTTTAAGCATGCTTTGGGATTTGATCTTTCTAATAGGTAAGTGTAGGATACAGGTTTATTAAGAAGATAAAAAGTGCAAATCCATATGACATTTGTCAGACAGTTCACTGCTTAGAGCAGACATAAGATCATCAGATTTAGTATTTTTAAACCCTGGTAGTAATTTGTATCAGACAGCATACAATTTGCCTTTCATAGTTATCTTTGTAGACATTGTGTTAAAATCATCTTATATGAGCTAGCTCACTTAAAGCAACAGGTTATCATGATCAGACAAGCCAATGAGCAGAACACTATCACATTCTACTTTTGTTATATAAACATTATCATAGAACCAGATTCCTTATATGTTTTCCCCTATGTTTTTACTTAAAATTGATTAGTCCACTCTCCCTAACTCGCATAGTTAGTTTGCCCCAGCCCCATTTCCTGTTCAGCAAGCTGCTCTTACTGTTAGTCTAACCATGTGAGGAAGCATCCTGTCTATACAGGATAATTGCATTCTGTTTTACCTTCATCTCATACTAAAGCACACCAGAGAAATACACTCTATCCACAAGATACATATTTATTTGCTGTTACTTTCAAATAAAAGCGAACAAAATATTAAGGGCTTTGTGTACTTGCAAAAGAGGATGAGTTAAGCTATCTGACTTCAATCATATCCTGCATGTGACATTCACTTCTTGCATATGACCCTGGGGTTCCAGAATAAGGAACATATTATATAAGAACAGTTGCATTCTTAACATTAATACATTAGGATATAGCACCTATCGAAATACAAGCAATTAGTTTTATTTTCAAAGTGGTCCGAGACAATCAGATACTGTGGACTCAAACATCTAGATGAAAACACCATTTTTGGTGCCATTCGGTTTGATAAATTTACTGGCCAATGTTGGCATATCTGAACTTATTATACAAATACAGAATTTATATTTTTTATCAGAATCAAGGTAAATTCAATTGGGGAAAATCTGAAAGAAATTGTGTGTTGCTTCTACAGCTTCAAAATAAAAAATAAATAATAGTATAATAAAAATATTACAGTCTAAGTAGCATGATGGTTGCAGTTTTGGTTGTATTGTATGGTTGTCACGGTAAGAATAGTGAACTGACCTACAAATGAGCCGAAATCTGAGGAGTAATCAACTAACCTAGAAACTGGTCTTTAGCATGGCCAGGTAACAGAACTATAAGAGTAAAGTTAAAAAAAGCTAAAGTTAGGATTTCAGAGGTATATAAAAGGGAGGAGAACAAAGCCTAGGTCTAGAACTGGACTTTAGCAGAGAGGAAAGACAAGGTCAATACACAAAAAACAGAGCAACAGAATGTGGTGCAAGGTAACAGAGAACATGACAGGGCAAGGAACCAATGGAGACACTAATAATAAATACCTGTATGTAGACACTGATTTGTTGGCAACTGATAATGGCGACAGATACCAAGAGTGATGAAAAACACTTTGTGAAATGATATAATACTATTGGCATCACCAGAATGATGCACACTATTGATCACTTTGGTAGAGTGATGCATTGTATTATCAGTGGATTGACGCACAGTACTAGCAGATATGGTAGAATGGCACAGTAAGCAATGCCACCAAAACAAAAGTGCAACAGGTGAGGGCAGAAACAGGTAAATTGCCAGCAGCACCCACCATAGCCATAACAATGGATTTTATAAACCGAAAACCGTCCGCCTCAACTACTTGGATTACCATGCTTTATGACATTCCATTGACAGTTAATAAACTGCCACCAACTCTCACATTTGTTCAATATTATGAAGTACATCATAAACTAGACAATGCAATGGACTGTTCTGTTTGCAAACCATAACCCATAAATACGAATTCCAAGCAACATTTATCTGCATGGATTGCTTTCACTGTCATTTGAAATTAATTCTAACATTTTAATTTGTATGCTGCATGTTTTATGCATATGAAGTACTGGAACAACTAGGTCAACCATTTCCCTGTGGCTGTCATAAAATCTGGTATAGAAAACGAAGGAAAAAAAACAACAACAACCTTTAATCTTTTTGCATTAACATGTTCACTTTAATTAATATACTACAGGTTTCAGCCAGCTAGTGGCTCACCATTTCTCAGGAACATCAAAGTGATTTATTTTGTGTGGGTGGATATAACCCTGACTAGCTTTCAAATGCTATATGCATATGATCATTAAGAAGCCTCCAAACATGGTATTGGCAGCAAACCAACAAACAAATGCAGAGGTTTCACAGAAAGATTATGCAGGATAATAACTGCAGGTGCAGGAAAGTCAACACACCTAACTGCACATCAGTAACATTAATTTTGGATTATTTCCTCCAGCACTATAGTTTCCCATATCAATGGTTTCTGAGAATACTTTGAATTTCCAACTTAAAATACATTAAACAGCAAATAAGCTTTAGAAATATACCTGTGGCTTGTCCAGATGTCAGTTGAGATTTAGCTGATGAAGTGCTTGTATTGTCACCAGCAGTATATTCAGGTAGACTAGAATCTTGTCCTTCAACAACAAATGATATTACACCTAAAACAACATGAAATTGCATTAGACAAAACATAATTTTGCTAAACTAATGAAAAATAACAGTTTCAAGCGTTTAACTACCAGTTAATACCAATTAACTACTATAATCGAGTATACTCAATCTTCAAGAGCTTCTGAAGGAGCCCTAGATTGAGTATACTTAATCTGGAGTTATTATGGAGCAATGCAAGGGGATTTGGATTAACTGAAAGAAAAATTAGGTAGCAAATAGACTCTAGAATGTGCCACTAAAGTTCCAACACATTGGACATGACCGCAGATGTGTTAACATTCTTTGAAAAAGCATTGAGGTCTTACTTTCTGTCAAGGTCACATGGAGCCCAAGCTGTAATGCACTTTAAAGTTTTTTTTTGGCCAGCAGAGTGAACACTCTTGCAAAAGGGCTTACCTATAGTGAAAATATACAGTAGAGACACTTTATTGTATATATTTCACGGTTTAGGAAATGGCCAGTGATTTTCCATAAAGCCACCAGGTCCTGCTAGTGATTATATGGGAAATCACTTAGTAGTGAAGGGGTTAAAAGAGGTTTAAGATGCAATTACTAACAGGGCATATGGGTTTAAATAATTCCCAAAGAAATTATTACATAAAGATGATTCACCAAACGAATCAAAAATATATGAATTTATTGAACAATGTTTAGTATTGGTACTGTATACATGACAAATACTTATTTTAATGCTTTGCTGCTACAGCCAATCACTGCTATAGGCAGCCCAGGAAACTACACTCATTAAACTAGTACAAAATGTCAAAATTGGATGAAAAATATTAAAGGTTTACATATTTTCTAAGAATAGGTTTCACAAAGAAGCATAAAAAAACCCGTCATAATTGATCAACAAAATTGTACGTTTACTGGGACAACGTTTTAAATTTGAGTTCTGTGACACTTGTTTCTGTGTGTTTATTTTAATCTGTCACATTGTATCCTTAGTTTCGCTAATTCCCCACTGGGATCATCTTTGTAAATCAAAGCACACTATCTGACACTATATCTCTCATATTATATTATGTCCCACGAACAAGCCATAGCAACGTACCTCAGATTGCTAATATTGTATTTTTCATGCATCTTGGATCTACAAAATGACATTGATAAATTACAGATTTACTTAATTTATGGCAGACAAGTTGGTGTATTGGGAACACACATCATACTTTCAGTCAAGCTGACAGACTCCGTGAGCGCAGCTGGAGTCTGCATTTAACAGGGAGTTCCTTTGGTAATAGCATTAAGAAGCACTAGCCCATTGCAACACATTTGCTAAGCCTTTCTATCCTACTCGGAAAATCTATAGCAGGTGGAAGGAGAAAAATATTCTTGAGGTCAGGCATGTGACACGTTTCAAGAAATTGATGCACCATCAAATTGCATCTGGAGTAGAACAAGGTGTTTTTCTTCACCACGTTGATCCCAGTAAGAGATAGAGTATGTGTACATACAGTATAATCATATAAAACGTATAATACCACGTGTTTAAACTCTCCTATAACTATCAGGGCTATTCAGAGAGAGGTGAAAACCTTGAGAATTGACAGGAGAATGAACAATCTAGACCAAATAGGCAATTTGGAAAGTGCGATAAATGGGAGAATTTTTCTGGTTTGACTATTTTGACCTAGAATTTTCAATTCTCCAGTCATTCTCAAGGTTTTCACCTCTCTTTGAATAACCCTGTATAGTTCATAATTTGTACTTCCTTGTCATTTTACTATACTCATTTAAACAAGACAGGAGCATTGGCAAGAATCATTTTACTACAGACATGATTTATTTTGATGAAATTCAGCATGAACACTTCTGTTATTAACGTTAAAAAAAAACCCTGATCCTTATGGACAGGATCGGGCAGACAAGATATTGATTTGAAATGAAGAGGTAATTGGAGAAACAGTAAAAAATGAACAGAAAGCATGAACATTTTTTTAGAAGATAGTGCTGATAAATTTTACATTGGTGGAAAATGTTTATTTATAATTAAAACTCATTTATACTTGTGTGTATTTCCCTTTTTTATCTTGATAAAACATGTTCCTCTCTCATTCTTACTTGATGTCTTTCTTCATGTTAAAAATAAAAGTTTCTCCCCCCCCCCACTAGAATAATGATAATAAACTGTGGACTGTTAATGATTCCATGCCGTGATGTCATCAGAGTAGATTTAGTGATGTTACAAAGGTTGCTGCTGTTATAACAGTTTGAACATTCTATGGTCTCCCAAGCACATAAGGCTCTGACCCAGCTTTACTGCATGTTATCTCTTCCTCTATTAATCTTGCAGGCATTGAGATCTAAGCCATATTGGATGTCAGGGAATTATTAGCTTGGCAACCTTATATTTAACCCCAAATTATGAGGTTCTAGCTTTTGGGCATGATGCCTTGCACAGACACTGAGGGCTTTATCACCTCCTGCAAGCTAACACTAGCGTCAGCTTTAGCATTACCTTAAAGGAGGTCATAACGCTGCGTCCACATCGCCTTCTAATTGCTAACAGGTTAAAACTTTAGCGCTCGTTAATTTGTGAATCGTAGCGCGAGTTTACTGTACTTTGTGCTCACTATACCTAACATGGGGAGCGCAAAGTGAAAGCACAGAGTGAGTAACTAGCGTTAGTGTCAGCTCTTAGGACCAATTGGTCCTAACGAAAAAGTTACCACCAGCTCAGAGGTGTAGGTAACGGATTCTGCTGCTGCAGAATCTGTAACCTGCAGCTCAAACCCTCCCCAAAAAATCTGATACTCACCTCTGTTCCCGTGGCGATAACGGTGACCCAATCCACTGCTGCTGGACCCGTGACCCGGGTGATCATGTGACCTGGCACCAGATCCTTCATGGCATCCTATGGATGCCATGGAGGCGATGCTGGGGATGGCGCTGTAGTGCTGCCCCCAGCATCTGCGAGCTTAGCGATCACTAAAGGGGCAGGCTGTCGGACTCAACGCCTGCCCCGCTATCTGCTGGGGAAACTGGAATGCAATGGGGAAGCCAATTTTTTTCCCCTTTGTGTCCCGGTTTTAGCGAAAGGCAGCTGATAGTGCCCTTAACCTTTTTATAGATATCAGTACTTCTGTGTTTTACCATCCCTTAAAGCTTTTTCTGTGCACTGTCTTGTAAGACTTGTAAATAAATAAGTAGTTTGCTGTGAATGACTCTACTTGGATGACAGATCAGGACTTGGCAATAAAGTTGACTATTCAAAATAATTTTTGTGTTCATGCATCTAAATGCGCATTCCATTATACATTTCCCCTGCCACCAGGCAAGAATCACGACGGTATAGATGAAAATTAGGGATGTGCATGGCTGAAAAATTAGTTTTGTTTAGTTTCATTTCGTTACGTTTACGGAATTTCGTAACTAATTTTGTTTTGTATTTCGTTTCGATTTGAAATTTCGAATCGATTCGAATTTCATATATCAATTCGATTGTTGATATTAATTTGAATTTTGGATCAATGGATAAATTTTGCTGTTAAAACAAAAGGTAGGGTCAAATTTTAAGCTGTGTCACAGATTTAGTATTTGAGTCAAATTAAACAGTGAAACTAAATTAATTTGTTTCATTTGTTTCAAGTCCTTTGCTGACTATTACTTGTATTGTAAGTTAAGATCAATTCAATAGTTGATATCAATTTGATAGTTCATTTCAAATTCGATAGTTGATATCAATTCAACAGTTCATTTCAAATTTGATAGTTAATTTCAAATTCAATAGCTGATATCAATTTGATAGTTAATTTCAAATTCAATAGCTGATATCAATTTTTCTTCTATGATGATGACACAGTGTAAAACTAAATAAATTCGTTATATACCGTTTCGTTTCAAATTCGGATCGTATCGATTCGTTATTCAGAAGTACTTCTGAATACGAATTATCAAATTTCGTTCTGGATTTTTCCGAAACGAAACCACATCTCTAATGAAAATCTAACTTGGAAGAAGATATTTTTACACAACATGTACTCAAAGAGAAGAGAATGTTTTTATCAATTTATCGTTAGCACACAAATGACCTGTAGAACCTATTGAACAAAAAGAGAATAATTAGAAGGCACTTAAGTGTATTGATGTCCTGTGGCTGCCTTACAGAGCTTATAGAGAGAAAAAAGAGTCAATACTTTCATTTAAACCAAATAAAACTATAATAGCCCTCTAGAAGGATAAAGCTGCTTTTGTAGCACACAAGATATTCAAAAGCTATTGAGTTCTTAATAAACATATGTTCTAACTTCAATCGTTTAAAAAAACTAAAAATTCAAAAAGATTTTCATGTTGAAATAAGGTAATTTAATACAAAATTAGCACAACATATGATTACTGTCACACAGCTAAATTAGTCAGTTTTCACGACAACAGTCAAAATGTGGGAAAGGAGGTCTGGTATAGTAATATATGCCTATTTTTAGTACACTACACATTTCACATGAAATTGATATCCTTGCAATGACACTCAGAGACTTGTTGAAGGATGTGTTCAGCATGCTTGCTCATATATCAGTAATGAATAAAAAGAGTTCAATCCTTGTCACATTATAGCAAGCCTCCTTATACAGCATTTCAAGTTCATATCAGACTGTTATTTTTGATTCCACAAGTATTTCCTCTGACAACTGGGATACTTCAAAGCCTGATTTATTTAATGCTGGATGGGCACATTAAAAGGTAGATATCATGACAGAGGGTGGCTGTCTTTTAAACATTTTTTTATCATCAATAATGGTGTGTAACTGCTTTCTGATGAAATGGTTTATCAGTATCCATAGAGAACCATTATCAGCAGTTCATTTTGTATACAAGCAATCTAGAGGACTCTGAATAAATGTGCTTACACTATATATTCAAAGTAATGCAGATAGCAAGGAAAACAATATAGGTGTTAAGGCTGGATATTTGTTGATAGTGACTGTATTAGAGATTTAAATGTAACTTTCAAACTTCAGTGTTCCAAATGTAATGGATCTATGATGTTGCGTCCTCCATGCTCTACTGGATGCATGAGTTCTAAAGTACCTGGATCCTACTAAGAGTAAATTATTAGATACCATGATCCCTTGGTTGAGCTGTTCCTGTGGCAGTATTGACAGGCATGCAGATTAAATTTTATTTATTTATTTATAAAGGATTTTACCAGGAAGGATACATTGAGATTTCTCTCATTTTCAAGTACGTCCTGGGTTCAAGAACATTAAAATGTGCTCATCATGATTTAACTTTCTAACAATGTAATTTATTTTCTGCTATGTTAATGCTCCAGGATCTCTATTCCCTGGTGAACGCTAACTGCAGCGTTCAGGTGAGTACGCTAGGATAAGTGCCTTTATCACATTCCCCCCATATTACCTGACGTTAAACCCCTGAAAAATCTGTTATGCGCTAGCTTGCGCGACCTTACTGTACTTTGTGCATATTATTCTTAACATGGGGAGTGCAATCGGTAATTAGTGTTAGGATAAGTAAGGTATTACAAAGTCCTACCGCTAATTGACACACCGATGCACTAATCAAAAATTCAGCTACACCTAAAAGCTGATGCAAACTGATTCTGCCTTTGCAGAATAATTTAGCACCCTCTAACTCCCCCCCCCCAATAAATCAGATACTCACCTCCCATCCCGTGGCGAGTACAGTGGCCCGAGCTGCCACGTCTCTTAGCCATGAGCAGAGTGAGACTAGGGACAAATAGTCCCCAGTCTCCCTCTGCGATTGCTCCATGGTGTTGTGCGATCTCACAAGAGGCCTGGCAGCGCAACCCTTCATGGAGTCCTATGGACTCCAGGCGGTGATACTCGTGGTGGCATGGAATCGCTACCTGCAGGCACAGGTGTTCTCCGTTAGCATCCTCATTTTTGCCTTTGGGAGGGAATAGAGCCCCTTTGGGAGGGAATAGATGTTTTGGAACTACATTTCCCAAAAGGCTCTGTCGACCAACTCAGTTGTAGATTACCATGGAAGAAGTAGTTCCAAAACATCTGGAGGACCAAGATTGAGCACCCATGATCTAATATAGCTACTTGTCTAGTTATACAGCTTACTTTTGTTGATCGATTACTCTTTAAGAAATTGTAGATTCAAATGCTGTGAAAAGAGTTGTCACGAAGTATTGAGAGATAGAGTTATTAGTTATATTTAAGCTTTTATTTTTATATCTCAACCAAACATTTAAACTCTTAAATAAGCAATCTTTATACACATGGAACATACAGCTTTTTATAGAAATAATTGCAAAAAGTTGTATTTTATGTTTCATCTCCAATTAATCATTTAAGAAAAATGCCCTTTATCTATTCTACTTGTGGCGAGTAGGTGCTAGTTCTAAATATACTTCAATGCATTTCAATATAGCAGATGTCATGGCAATTTGTTTTTACCTTGAAATAAGCCACGTTTCCATGGTGACACATTCATAGTGTAGGGAGCTGATGTTCCAGGTTTTACAGTAATGGTTTGAGGTCCACTCACAATGGAAAGATCTGAAATCACCTGAAATTAAAAATAAGTTGTATATCAGAATTGCTAAAATGATACAAACAACTGAAATAGTAACAGAAAAATAAACTAAATACACTAATAATTCTGTATTAAAAACTTTAAAGTTTTACGGTTTTTAGCTACTTGAAAACGAGAGAAATCTCAATGTATCCTTCCTGGTAAAATACTTTATAAATAGTTTAATCCCAAGTGTAAATAGCAATACAACATATAGCAATTAAGAAGTGAAACATATATACAAATATGAACACAACTGCACAGACATATTTCAAAGCACCCAATACAAAGAGTTTGAACATAGTGAAAAAAACTTCAATTTGATGTTACCTGAAATCTCTAAAAAGGCTTCAAATCTTACCTTGAATGTCAATGTGTTGTTGGTATAATTGGGCACCATAAGGACCTTCTGTGTAGTTTGCCTCACTTGGCAGTCTATCACGATATGATCCACTGCCAAAGGTTTGTGGCCAATGCCTTTGAGGCCAAATATATGTTCTGTGCCATCTGTTTCATTTTTAAGTATTAGTCTTCCCTGTTGAAATGGGAAGAAGGTTAAGCCTTTGGCTGTGAACATTTGATTTTCAAATTCCAAAAGACATCCTTTAAACAATTAACCAACCAGCTTAAGACATGAATTAAACAAATTGTTCACTCCTTTGGCTCTTTAGCTTAAATAAGTTGAATAAATAACAACTAAGACCCTTGATTATCAAAAATATTTTACTGGGAAGATGCAATTAAACCACACTTAAGCTTTAAAAAGAAAAAAAATCCAAAATTAACAAACCTACCAGTACATGGCTCTTACACCAGACCACCTGCATACACATTTAACTTCGTAAAGACATAATATTGCTTTTGGAAGAGATAGTAAACTTTAGTGTTGGAAAGTGAATAATGGACAAAGAACCAGTGACCAAAAAACTAGACACCGTTAGGAACTGAACTGACAATTTGGAGAATATTGTGGACCTAGATTGAAAGGGGAAACCAAAAGACCTCCAAAAATGGCCTATGTAAGGACAATACTTTTACTGTAGGGTCTGGTAGAATAATCATAAAATGTGTCCAAGTGCTTCACTACCTGTGTGTTTCTGACCAGATTTGAATGAATTGGATCAGCAGCAGCAAAGGAGGGCACAATGCCCTTTGGCCTACCTACTTCTCAATCACACACCATCCATAAGACAACCCAGCCTCAAGTCTGTTTTTTTTTTGGTGTCAATCCAAAACCTGGTCCATTTTGGGATTATAGTGATATACATTTACAGTATTTTTAAATTATAATACACTCAAAAAGGAAACTATTACGGGTTGAATCCTTTAGTGAGGGAACTCGGTTTCTCTTCATGATAAAGGTCTGTACTCACCAAACCATTGCATTGAAAATGAGGCTTAAACATCAGTGAGTATTGAGCTGTTTCACCTGCTGGTACATACAGATGTGGTGGTCCATAAAATGAGTCTCCTTCCAAGATAGCTTTTATCTTCCAATCTTGCAGGGTCGTATTACTCTGCAAATAAAGATTAATATTTCTTTTATTTTTAATGTAGAATATAATTTAAGTGAAATTAATATACATGAGGCTGAATGGTATTATCATTATCATAGGACCAGAACAGAGAAATAGTCAAATTATCTAATGTATACCTAATGGTGCGAAGCCCATCTACCGATCATCATTAACGATTCATCCAAACACTTGTATAATATTATTTGCCAGTAAAGTGCTTAAAAGAGTGCAAATTTGTGTCATTGTAACCTCATCTTTTTTAAAGAAAAAAAATAGCTGTTAAAAGTACTGCAAGAAAAATCTTATTTTTTTAATGGGAAATATTAATACATAATAAATATACATTAAGAGGCTGCAATAGCATTTGTTTTATACGGAAAACATTAAAGTAAGAAATTGTGCGCTTCTCTACCCTTATTGAATTTAAAGAAAAAAAGTTTTTTTTGAATGCTTTCATTTAATATATTTTTGGTGCAGTTACAAATTCACCCATAAGAAAATGAAGATCTAGCTAAGTAATTTGTTAATGTCCAAAAAAAATCCAAAATGATTATCTTAATATAATCTTCCCAAACGATCACTATAATATTATGCATTTGCTGAAACGTTGCACGTTTGTTTTGTCATTGGTGTCAACTTACTATTGGTATGTCTTGAATAAGCGCTTCACCTGCAGGTGTAATAAATTCAAGCTCAACTTCTGCACTGTTTGGGTTGACCACACATTCAATCATATAAACTCGTGTGTCGTGAGAAGAACGCAGTATGATTTGGCAAGGGTAGCGACCAGGCTTTCCAGGGACAAATTTCATTGGAAGAAAAACTCCATTGACTGCATCTAGAATAAAATAATGGGTGGTTCACAACATTATATGAATAATGAAAGTACTTCGCAAATGAAAGTATTTTTATAAACCAGGATTACGGACGAATAATGCCCTGTGTAGTTAAGAATTAGAACACAATGGTGTTAACCCTGACAGTACGAAATACGCAATAGCACAAGCAAGAAAATCAACAGCGTAATAAATTTCATATATGAAAAGCGAAGACATTCCTGAATGGAGACTGGGATATTGGCACCTGTGTTGATAGAATATTTATACAATGGGACACTGCAGCAACTTGCAGTGAGATAGTAGGATTTCATAATGCCACTAGAATCAAGAAGGTAAATAGATTTTAAGAAAGAACTTATGTGTGATCACTGTATGATCATTTGTCAATGGATTACTTGCATGTATGCATTACCAAACATATGTAACTAACTGTTAACTACAGCACCAATGCTAGTTAAATTGTGTCCTGAATGGTACAGGAAGTCAATGGAGGGACTAGAAAGATGGGAGGTAAGCGCGGAGCGTTGGCCAAAATATAACTCTGGAAGTTGCGTTCATTACAGAGTGCAAGGGCGCAGTGTGGGTGTTAAGAAGGCAAATAAGGAATGACTGATCAAGTCTCAATATAAGTGCATTAATGAGGACCTTAGCATATTGATGTATGGAGAGGCTCAGGCCAAACTGCAAGATTTCAATAGTTGAATATAAGCAGTTACTCTATCAGAAGTGATTAGAAACAAAGAACATTTACTCTACAGAGCAATGATAGGTTTATTTATCCATAGTTCACAATTGTCCATTATAATTTATTGTACATACATGTTCATCTGTTGTCCATGGTGTTGTGGAAAAAAGAAAGTGCTAAAAATCTATTTAAATTTCAGCATTAAAGTTTTAGGAAGGTATGTAGCGGCAATACCTTTTGGTTACATAGATCTGTGTCGTATAATATGTATTTCCATTAGATTCTACAGCGTGAACGACTATTAATACATCAAATGAACATAGCGCAGTGCACCGTTTAATGCAGCATGAGAAGAGTATAATTTTAATTTGTCCGAAACCCTGAGTTCACAAGATATGCACAAAACATTACAACATGATTTAAAAGCATTTCACATTTATAGATGCTTTTCCATCTGTGTAACACAATCATATACAGGAATTGGGGCACTATGCAGACACATGTTCTGAAAAGGGAAGGAAAATAATTTTATGAAAAAAACATGAAATAACTCGAAGCAGAAGGACAAAATACCTGACTTACTGTGTCAGAGAAAATATGAGCAGCCCTGAATAGATAAGTTGACTTCATCCATTGACAGCTATTCCATTAAAAAATAGATATACATATCTAAACTTTTGGATTCTTTATTTTCAATAAGATCTGTTCTGGTTTTATTTTACAATGCATTAAAAATCATTGGCATTTTTTTTTCAGTGCTATTATAGTATTTCTTTTGGAACCTCCTACATTTGATTTGATTTTATATAGATTCACAGATAAAGATTTTTTTTTTTAAAAACTGAATTATCACTTATATAGAAAATGCAATTTTTAAAAGTGAAAAGTATTTGAACAGTGTACAAAAGATATTTTACTGTAAAAGATTTGTAGAGGAGCAATAATTAATAGGTTAAATATTTGAGAATAATGAACCATGAAGTATTGAAAATACGGTTTTATTCATGGTCTCCAATGGTTAAAGTGACACTTGACCATCATGAACACCTACATTATTTTAATGGTCATGGTATGCTGAGGTAGCTTGGCTGAACCTGGACATTGTGACGGTCCTTCAAAATGGTCCTCCTCTCTAGCACTTAGCTTCACCTGTAGAGAGAATAGATCAAGGAATTCTGCACTCCTATCAATCAAGTTTATTGATGTTGTTGCAGCAATATTTTGAATATGCCACTGGCCTTTGACACGTTGCCACAACTTGCATTCCAATAAAATTGATTGACCTACCTTAGGAGTGCTGGATTCCTCTACTTTCTTTACAAGTCTACGGTGTTGACCTACCCGTGTTCAGCTTCTGCACTTGTCACTAAAGCAGTAATATTTTATCTTATCAAGACACCAGAATGTCCCGCTAGATTATTCTTTTTGTGAACTCTTTGCAGTCTGCAGCAAAGTAATATCCTTCTCAAAATAAAGAGGGGGGTCCTAGTGGCGCAGTGGATGGTTTGGATCAATGGCTTTTATGTCCAGGTGTTGTTCCTAGACATATATCCAAACAACTATTGCATACTTTAAATGAAGCTTGGAACTGTATTTTGTGACACAACAGTGTCACAGTATGTCACAAAATACGGTTCCAATCTTCATTTGAAGTATGCAATAGTTGTTTGGATATATGTCTAGGAATAACACCCGGGCATAAAAGCCATTGATCCAAACCATCCACTGCGCCACTAGGACCCCCCTCTTTATTTTGTAACATATTTTGCACATTTTGTTGAGGTTTATGTGCACTACCTTGTAGGCAGCAGACCCCAAATAACACATATAATATATAAAACATAAATTCAGCGCCTCCGCAGTTATCCCCCTTTTTTCTTAATATCCTACTAACTTTGCGTTAACTTGACTAGAATTCTGTTATATCCAATCACTGACACATGAATTTTAAAGCCCATTTCAAGATAATTTATAAATAGATTGAAGTGCCCCATAGCAGACACTTGACACACCACTTTGTTCAACTTGAAAATGTACCATTACTTACAACTCTACGTACTCTATCGTTTAGCCAATGTTCTATAGAAGAACAAGAAAAATTGGTCTAGATCGAAATACTTTATTTGAACAATAAATTCTTGTGTCATACAGTGTCAAAGGTTTTGGCAAAAACCAAGTAGATCACAGCCACTGCAAAACTCTGATCTATTCTACTTCTTCATAAAATGCAATTAAATTAGTTTGACATGATCTGTGTTTCATAAAACCATGCTGATTTCTGCTAATGACATTGTTCTTGCCAATGAATTCCTGAATATTATCCCTTACTAAGCCTTGAAATACTCTTCCTATCACAGACTTCTGTCACGTTCTGGGTACTAGGTTGACAACAAGGTGGGAAATATGAGCCCAAGGTGCAGTGATCTACACACACAGATATGGGTGGAGGAGGGTGAGTAGACAGACACTAACAAGGCAGGATATTGCAGAAGATGGGAAAGGTAGTTGCTGGAGCAGGAACCAGAAGATAATGGTGAGTAGGCAGGAGGATGCTGGAGACACTCAGGAGCAGGCTGTTGGATATGGTTCAGGGTAAGGCTGAGTATAAGAGCAGCAGGATACAGCACTTCACTCTGCAAAGATTTGAGCAACAATGATGAAGTGTGGATTTGAGTGGAGCGTAGCCCTTCATTCAGGAGAGTGTGTTATGTGGCTGTGGTTAATGGTTTGTGCACTGGGATGAACAGTATCTGACAAGTGCTGCCAGGGGTTTCAGAACATGGTTGCAGACATGGGACATGACAGGACCTCCCCTTTCACGGCTGCACTCTGGACGACCAAGGATAGGTCAAAGGACTGTCCATAACAAGGTACCTAGTCACTCTGGTGGGAGACGGGACAGCGAACCATTGCACCACTGAAAGACGGAATAGGGTTTGCCAGTATATGGTCTTTCATCCAGATCAGTGAGGTGAATCTTCATAGGACAAGAGAGCATCGTACCACTGTAGAGTGTATGTAGGTTAGGTTGGGTAGCCTGCAATACATCCTCCCAGGTAGGTAAGGCATCCACTGTTGGATCCCTTGGCAACCACTCAGTCAGATTCATCTGCAGAGGTACAACTGAGTGGTATGAAATCATTCAGTGGGTTGAAGTGTGGCACAGTGGTATCACCAATCACACCAGACTGGTGGACAACAGGATCGTCAGTAAGAATAGTGCCCACATAATCAGATGGCACTAAGGCAGGCATTTCCTCTTCTCCACGCCCTTTCACTGTATCAGATTCACCACTAGGAGGAGGAACAGAAGCTGTGCCATTTTTATTTGTGATCATCTTCCTCGTTAGGTTTCCATTCTGGATCAAATCCATCACTTGAGGAACAGAAGTTGTGCCATGTTCTTGCACATTGACCTGGTGCTCCACTAGAGCATCTGGCAGTCTCTCTAGGCAGCTCACCATTAGAATAAGCGGTATCACAGTCCTTTAGGTCAGAGCCATATAGAGTTTGTGATGGATCTTGCTGGCTGGGAGTGATGGGAGTTGTCAGTGCCATGGAAGTCACACCTGGAGTCTGGATATACATAATCTTCATAGCAGTTAGAGGTTCTGTCTCCACAGGGATAGTTGTTTCAAAGTCCATAGGAAGTACAGGGTCTTGGTCTATGGGTACGGTGATTTCAGTCTCCATAGGAGTAGCAGACTTGTCCTCTTCGGTGCTAGCCTTCAGAGATGCAATACTCGTACTGGGCACAGAGGGCATGGGTTCACAGGGCTAGGTGGGCGGAAACCTTCTGGGAGCAGGTTTAGGCACGGGAGGTTTCCTGGGTGCAGGTTTAGGCGGGATGCAGACTTTGGTTCTGGAGATCTCCTGGGGCAGGTTTGGCTAGGGGTACCGGCTTAGGTACTGGAGGTCTCCTGGGCACCTGAGTTTTCCCAGGAGCAGGCTTAGACTCGATAGACAGGGTAGCTTTCTTGGAGACTGCATCGGTCAGTTTAGTGGGTTTCATGAAGTTATAAAGTGGAGAACAAAGGAAAATTGCTGAGCAGAATAATATAGTCTATATTATAGTCCCAGATTTTTGATTTCGATTTATTGGTGCACCGGCTGCATTACCAAACTGCGTTACTTTTAAAGGGACATTACCACCAACAAAATAGAATCTCCTTATTGAGTTTATTTTATTATATATATCTTCCATGTGCTTTGTTTTTCTCTTGTATGTTTAGATAAGAAAATATTTTACTCTGGTTTTTTTTTGGATCATTTTGTGATCTTTTGTGCTGTAAAGTACCGCCTCCCTCCTCCCACAGTATCTTTCCGTCACTTGCTCCTCATCGTCTGACACTAAGCACAGAATGGAGTCTATGGGTCAGTCACTGATTCACATCATTGTATAGAGTGGTATGTTTCCAAAGGACATCACCACATGGTAGATTAGAAGTCTTTAAAGCTCCTTGTCATATCTCATTCAGCTGCCATCGCTTATCTCGAGTAGCATATAGAACACAATAGCCTTATCTAAACCATCACTTCTCCACCCTACTGACTGCTAAATACTGTAGAAGCTGAACCACAGATGTAAAACGTTTGCACAAATTTTGGTAAATGATGCAATGGGAACATAAAGTCCGCAAAATGGCAACAAGAGATAAAACTAACTTTATTTTCCTTTTTTACATGCAATTACTTCAGAAAAGTAAGACAGAGAAAAAAACAGCAGCATGTGTCTTATAAAGTGGTTTTATTTGTAATGCACAAGTAATCTAGTTACAGCTTAAGAAAGTGGTAGTGTCCCTTTAAAAGTGGTAACCTATGACAGAATACTTTGTGAATTGCCATGAAAATTATTTTAAATGCATTTAAATAAGAAAACCTCTTCAAAAGTGTAAACACTGTTTATGAATAATTTGAACTTTTCATTTATTTAGAGACTAATGAAATAAATTGGTTTTAAAACCAGCTCTCTGGGAAAAAAAATGTATGCGTATGAAAGAAATAATTACAATATAATTTTACTTTATGTGAAAAGAAATAAAGAATTTAATGAATGTATTGGAGCCATTGAATGATGACACTGATTAATATTTAAGCATGCATTTCTTACAATAAGCAGTACTGTAATCAATTTTCAAAGACTGGAATAAATATAATATAAAACCTAATTCCTCAATTTTTCCTTTCAGCTTTGTATTTTATTATAGGCTCTAATTAAAGTGCTGCTAGTGGACTGGATGGATGACATTGCTTCGCAAATAAATACAGGTACTGTGATTAAAATAAGATAAGATAAGGAAATGGGAAAGTTGTGTTTGCCTACTGCTATACTGTAGCAGTACTGAAAATAATGTGTAAACAGGGTTAGCCTATTTCTTGTAATGCATGCAATCACACTGAATGAATGTACAAAATTGAGTTTTGATTGCTATGTAAGAATTGCCAAGGCCCCGGATGACATTTTTCAGAACAAGTTTACATATTCAGTTTGTGATTCATCCTGTGCCCATCTGCAAGAGGGGCACATCATACTAATTGCCTTTTCCTAGAAGTTGTTTATGATTACAGTCACAGACCATAAGTGAAATCTAGTTTAAATGAAGATATGTAAAGACTGCCTCAACTGTCACTGATGATGGAAATAAGGTTTTAATGACTAACCGCTCACTGCCCTTTCCCTGATCTGAACTGAATGAACATTTTCTAATCTTTACTTCATAAGGTAGGAACGACCAGGTGTTTATTTAGTCATAAAGGAGTTCTACAATTTTTTTAATGCTATTTAAAGAAAACCAATAAATAAATAGACACAACTAAATAAAGATGCAAGAGCCAATTTTTGTGCAGTTTCAATGATTTCATCTTCGTGAGATCCTGTACGAATGTTGGAACTCACATTAGGAATCTTAAGCTGACCCTATAGCCACCATCATAAGCTAATTTAACACTTTCACAACCAAACATTTTTTTTTTTCTACAAAAAGATCACCAGGGTTATTCAAAGAGATCCAAATGGCTGCCGAAAAGGGAATTGATTTTCAGCGTTCGGTTACCTTTCTTGGCCATTCGGCAATCCAGAGAGCAGGCAATTCGCCAAATCTTGGCGAATTGCCTGCACATACGGTGCCTGTTCGGTGCCTGTTCGAGGGCAGTGAATCCCCATGAAGAAGCACTGCTTCGGCTAGTCAGAGAACAAAAACCAGCAGTGAAAGGTTCCCGAAATACCCTGCCGTTCGGTGGTTTAATTCAGCAGGTTTATTCAGGAGAATCCCATAGGCTTCACTGTTAAAAATATTCCCGTTTTAATTCAATATATAATAAACCGTTCATTATAATATTCTGCAGTAAAAAGTCTCTTTATTTATAGATTTGTTTGGATATTTTAAGCATTATTCAGGATTTTTGTTTTTTAAATTCCGATTTTTTTATTATTTTTTTTAAACTTTACTTATTTTTTCTGCAACAGCCCTTTTTACTATCATTCATTGGACCTCATATTTAAATTTCAGACATTTTCACTCAGTAGTTTCTTTGCAAACAGCGTTTCACTTTTCACAAATTCAAGCAAACAGTTTTTCTAATTTATTCACTGCATTCGTCTGCGATGTCGACTTTTTCCGACGGCTGCGCTGCGTGTGTTCGGCTCCTGCTCAGGTTTTTCCAGCATTTTCTGCAGGTTAATCCAGATGTTTTTGCAGGTTTCGGTGTGTGTTCGCCCTCGTTTTGCAGTGAGCTTTTGGCGGGTTTGCGGCGACTTTTCCCTGAAATTCAGGGACCCTGTGGTGCTTGCTGAATATACTGCAGGGTTGCCGAAATCGGATCGCCAAATCGAACTGTATTGAAGAGAACGAAAAGTCACCGAACGTGCGGTGACTTTTCGATTCTCTTTGAATAACCCTGCACATTTATTTGAAATATGGATTGCATAGTTACCATTTAAAATTTGTAAGGTAAAATAGCAATTTGGCATATCGACTTTTATTCTGAGCTAGGTAAAAAAAAATTATGTAAGTTTGTTGACTTTTCAAATGTCATTTTTTTAATCCTTTACAAAAATATTGATGGGATGAAAGGTTCTAAATGCCGGTTGGTATCAATTATTTTGCACAATTTCAAAGGGGTTTGTGTTAATAGCATACAAGCAGAAATGGAATTTGTGCCAAATACAGTAACTGTGATAGATAAGAAAGGTCAGTTATCCAGCTTATACGTGTTTGTAGTGATCATATTGACATTATTATTATAATAAAAAAATAATGTTTGCAAGTGGAATAATGGCTTCAAAAGTTTACATTAGCACTTTGTATCTGTACTCTACAGGGAGTTTGAGTAATTATAAACCTCTGAATTTTATCCCTGTACAGTAGTGAGTGACTACAGAACACTCTGTATTCTACCCTCTACCATGGCTGATGTATTGCAGCAGTAAAGGTTTTGAATTAGTTACAGTGACTGTTGGGACTGCTCCATGTAGGTTCTTTACAGTAATTAGAGGAGAGAGACCGCAGTTGGATATCAAAACGTAATGAAGCCAGTTGTGTATTTATCACCTTAGGTAAATGGTACAGCTGGGGTAACCCAAATACAAATAAGTAGATTGAGAAGAGACAGTGTGTAGCTGAGGTTGCAAGACCTGCTTAAGTTAAGACGTAATTTTTACGATTTAGATTAAAATACTATTACACGAAATTAACAGACAAATATGCACACAAATGAAAAAAATGAGGTTAAAATACAGTGAATTGGGATACTCAGTAGATGTGTGCTCTGTTGAGGAAACTGTGCCTTGGGATCCTTTATATGGTTCCAGTAGGGGTTATCCTTACAGCATGGGAATGAGCAAATAGGGGTGCACACACTGCACTGTGAAAGGAGCAAGCTTGTGTAGGGGAAAAGGTGGTACACAATGAGTGAGTCACCCCCTAATGTTGCTGTACCTTAGGATCCTTAAGCGGTCCTCAAAGAAACCCTTTAGCAGATAGACAGTCCACCATGCAAATCCCTACAGAATAAGCACCAGCGTTGATATCATGCAGTGATAGTCAACAACTGTTTGCTCCCATACTAGGAGTACAGGGTCTGAGATCAAAAAGTTAAAACAAAAGTCCTGCCGGTTAGCTCTACACATTTTGCTCTGTCGGGGTCATCAGGAGCTTAGTGGCTGCGTGCTGTTAGACAGAGAAATAAAGACTGGTCCCTCTCCCCCTACACAAGCTTGCTCCTCTCACAGGGCAGTGTGTGCACTCATGTTTGCTCATACCCATGATGGATGAGAAGCAGCAGGAGGACATGTAGTTGCTGGTAAGCAATTTTTTGTTACAATAGGTTAGGACTGACCTTGAAAGAGGTGCTGTGACGTGGCAGGTGCCCTTAACACTTCAATGGCCATTCAAGTAAGGTAAAACATCTGTTTTGTTTAGCATGGAGCCGAGGGACAAGTGCAAATGACAACCTTTTTTTCACTAGGAATTGAATACCCCCCCAGGGAGCACACTCTTCTTTCCTTAACCCTTTTACTGCCTGCGACGTATGGAGGATGTCCTCGGGTCCACACGCTGTGTGTGGAGGATGCCACCCACACGTCATCTGTCTGCCGACACTCCCTCCCTCCCTCCCTCTACTTACCTTTTAGTCCAGGTCCTTGAAGTCAGACCCCACTTTTAAACCCTTTCCGGCGCACTGACGTCATTGCGCCAGATTCAAGCAGCCCTCGGCAGAGCACCTGAAAGGGAATGAGGAGGTATCTTTGAACCCCTTTCCCTCCTGATCAGGAGAAGTGAGAAAAAAAAGAGAGGCATCGCTGGAAAGGTCAGACTGTGACTTAGGTACCAGTTCGATCTGGCGCCAATCTAACCTGTATCTCCCTTGGATGTTAGTCAAGCCTCTGGAACCTCCCCACACCCACTGATGTCATCGCACATGGGCGTGAGGACATAATTTAGGGAATTAACCACTAGCTGCTCAGGGATTTCCTATGGAAATCCCTATGGTGGAGATAGCGGGTGTAACGTTGGGGGCTTCCAGCCTCTCCTGTGTGCTTGAGGGCAGCATGTCTGATGCTGCTCGCTGACCAACGCCCGGTTTAAATGGAGACAGGCAGGGAGGTGGCTGCATGAGGCGTGGCTTGAGTGGGGAGCGCGGTCTGGTGAAGGTCTTTAAAAACCCTCAGTTACTTCTCAGCAGTGCCAGATCGTGGTTATCCATACCTGAGCTCCTTGTACCTGAATTCTATTGTGATTTAACCTGTTGACCTCTGCTTGTTTTCTGACTATTCTGCCTTCCGTTGCCCTAGACTATTTTCTTGTACTACGCTACTGCACTGATATCGACCGGGCTATTCCATTTGACTATTCTATACTCTGTATTCCTGATTCTGTCTAGCTAGTTTACCTGGCCAATTCTAAGGACCAGACAGTTAGGGATTCTTCTACGGCTACTCTGTTGGTAGCTTTTGGGCTCTGTGGAGTGTTGGGCGTTAAGAACTGCGTGGTGGGATCCGGGAACCGTGACAGCAGGGTCATTTGAACCCCCATAACTCCTGATGAATGCAGGTAGAGGGTCCTATTTGATATCATTGGAAAGCCTAGTGCATGGCCTTTCCAATGATATCAAACAACAATAGGGTAAATATAGAAAAATTTAAAAAAAAAAAAAAACATAATATATATTTTTTTTCCCGTTTTCTTTATTAATGCAGCACTATTGTTCACTTAGTTATAATGTGAACAATGATTCTGCACGAACGAGGAACAACGTTTCTTTCAGTTTAAGCTAAAATCGCGACGTTTCTCAGAAAAATACTGTAATGGGTTCCAATTTTTATATTTTTTTTTACAAGAGTACCCATTATATAACTGCAAAGGCTTGGGTGATAAAATGTGTTAAAATAATTTTACACTCTGTAAACGAATGAAATTTTAATGGAAATTCACTTTTTTTTTTTACATTTTTTGTTATAGCATTCTGGTAGGACATGACGTATACATATAATAATGATACATTATGAATCTGCCGAGTCTGCCTTAAAACCAAAAGGATATTTAATTTGTCTGGGTCGTATACTAAAAAAAATCACTTCAAATCGTGTTTAAACATGATGAGCACAAAACGGTAAACATGAGATCATCACACAGAGGAGAAATGGCTCAGCAGTGAAAGGGTTAAAAAAAAGTATGCAACTGGAGTTTGGTATGTTAATTTTTGATTTTTTAGGGTATTCTAAAACAAAATTGTGTTTACATGGTCTTGGTAGTGAGAGGATTTAATTAATTAGCCTTAGGGTAATTAGTGTCTTAAAAGAGCTGTTCACGACCTACAGCCCCAAACTTAATCCCAACCTCGTCTACCCTATGCCTATGAAGGTTGTCAATCAGCAGCTGCTGAATAGCCTTCTGTGGTTTGGTTCATGGAGGACGTCAATGCATTAAGATATGGAATACAATGCAAGCTAGTCACACGTGCCAATCATCAGGGGGTTGACACCAAACTCAATCATACAGCAACTGCGAGAAAGCCAGAAGAATGCAATGGGAGACCCTGTGTGCCGATATGTCTGATATGGAAGAGAGTTTTTCATTTTAGATTGAAAACAGGGTGGGAGGGTGACAGTGGGTAAGGTTAGGGGAACTTAATTATTAAAGTCCATTGGTTTATTTCTTCTACCTAGGATATATACTGTATTTTGTTTCCGCTTCCAAGGCAATAATCCATATTTAGTAATATTGAGCAATTTTTTAGTTAATAAACGTAATGCGATATTTAAACACCAAAAAGACCATCTGTATTTCCATTATTCAAACCATTCTTTGAGCTATATGAATTATGTTTGATAACATCTTTTCATGCTATGTTAATCTGAATTTTAAATTAAGTTGGCTTTGAGACATTGAAAACACAATCAATTAAAGAGCATATCATGAACTTAACATAGCGTTTTAATGATATAGAAAGGACCATGGAATTGTAGCGATACAGATTTTTTTTCAATACCCCTTCACGTAATCGACACAGAAACACCTTTAGTTAACATACCGGGTTATTCAGAGAGGTGAAAAGCAGGAGAATGACTGGAGAATGAAAAATTCTAGGTCAAAATAGCCGATTTGGAAAGTGAGATGAAAGGGAGAATTTTTCTGGTTTGGCTATTTTGACCTAGAATTTTTCATTCTCCAGTCATTCTTCTGCTTTTCACGCTCTCTGAATAACCCTGATAGTGTTGCATAAAATAAAAAATAAAACAAATACAATAAAAACAAGAAAGAAAAGAATATAGGCCAAACCTAAACACTTTACCTTGTTCTTTGTCCACTGGGACATTAGAAGCAAGTCGAGTTTTTGCTGACACTGGGATAGAAATTTTCCTGGGAATCTCAAAATGCTCAGGCATGCTTATTTCCACATCATAATCAATCAATTTCAACTTTTTGGAGCAAGACAAGAAAGAGGAAGACTTGAATGATGATTTATCCTGTTTTAGGAGAAGATAACATGAGTATAAATTACCAGTAACCACACAAACAAATGCAGATAGAAAGAATAGCTAGCATGGTGAATTTAGGAGACAAAAACTCAGAATTTATTACAGATAGTAAATTTGCAAGAGAACGTGTATATAGAGTTTGGAGGTGTCTAGATACGCTAGGGGTCTTGGAGGGACTGGATACGTTGGTGGTCACGGAAGGGCTTGGATTTGCTGGGGGTCCTGGAGGCAGGAACACAGGGCTTGAGGTTGCACATTCAAGTGTGAGACAACACTCAATGCAGAAGCCCAGACCTTAGTGCCTGTCTTCCTTTAAAAGGGAGTTCACCAGGTGAGTGTGTGCACATGGAGCATTCTGCTGGAGCACAGGAAGAACATAACATTCCAGGCTGAAAACTAGCAGACTGCAGGCCTGGGATGGAACACTGCTGAAGAGAAGCAACGTGCTACCATGTCAGGTGCAGTCACGGGTCTGCCTGTGGTATTTAGGCGACATCTGGCAGAGATTGTGACAATTACATGGTTTTAAACTAATGTGACCCTACAAAACTGGAATATATTTGTGTATAATATATTAACCAATTTTGTGTCAGTAGTGCATACTAAGCCTTAGGGAATTGTACATGTAGAAGATTGGCTGCGTGTCAATTACACAATTTTTTTTGTACGAGAAATTGCTGAAGGCGTCCATAAAAAATATGTATTGATAGCAAATTCAGCATAACTAATGACCTTGACCAACCTATAATATGGTATATATTAGTCATGTACGTCTACATAAGTTTTGATTTTCATGCTTTACTGCATTGAGGCTCATCATTTGTGTATAAATATTTAGTTACAATTGATTATTAGAATTTAACTTTCTTTTAATGAGAAAACTGCAAAAACAACAACAGATTAGGAGCTCAAATCATTCTTAAATATAGGTTAGGCACACATTAAAGATTGATGATCCTGACTGATTAAGCTACATTGCGGAAATGTCTAGAGAACAAGACTTTGCATTCTATGGCGCCATATACACAAAGAGCCTTTTTACAACAGCAATATAAATATTGTGGCATCTAACAGTATTACAGGAGTCAAACAGATGCTCCACAGAAGGATATTCTAGATAATAGAGGAGTAAACTGAATGGTTGTAATATGAATTTGACAATATTATCCTACATGCATGTAACTATACTGGGAAATGAGTACATGAAGTATTATATGGAGAGCTAGTAGATGGTTTTCTGTTCTTGTGTGTTTGAGACCCAACCTGTTTCAGGTCCAGTCTTGACTGTGGCCCTATGCATCTTTTTATCCGTCTCTGTTGTCCTCAATCCCAGCTCCATTTATCCACTTTAAGGACTGGTATACGTCTTTGTGTTTCTATTAGGCCTTACCTTTTGCTCTATTGCCGTCTACTCTGATCTGTCCTCTGATCTAACACGGTCCACTAATCAGATGTTTACGCCTATTTTTCTGCTCCACCGTAGCTGCTCCAGATTGTAAACTCCTCTGGGCAGGATGCTCTGCATCTCTTCTCTCGACTTCCAATTTTAGTAATTTTGTTTAGAAACTGTTAGTGCTATATAAATTATGGTAAACATTTAGGGCCATATTACATAGTTGGTGCTAACTTAACCAGAGCGGTTGTAAATTTACCAGAGCCATTATAGTCTATGGAGGTTTTAAATTTACAACAGCTCTGGTTAAGTTAGCACCAACATTGTAATACTGCCCTTATTTAATAAGATATTCAGTTCATTAACACAAATCCCTATCATACCACTGTCATCATGATACTAGGAGACTGGACAGGCTCAATATCAAACACTAGTACAAGGATGCTTTACGCAAGTTATTCAGTTAACTGTGTTTCAAAGCATTTCTAATGAAGGTTTGGGTGTCGTCAAATGAACTTACTACTCATCAAAATTACTACACCCTAATAGGTTTTCATACTGCCTGTCCAGCATGTGCGTACACATTTTAAACATTTATAAACCAAACTAGTCAAGAAAGAAAGTTAATCAGGGTTATTCGAAGAGAATCGAAAAGTCACCGCACGTTCAGTGACTTTTTGTTCTCTTCAATACGGTGCGATTTGGTGATCCCATTTCGGCGACCCTGCGGTGTATTCAGCAAGCACCACAGGGCCGTCGTAGTGCAGGGAAAAGCCGCCGTAAACCCGACGAACACTCACCGCAAAACCCGGCGAAGGCACACCGAAATCCGGAAAAACATCTGGATTAACCCCGCCGAACACGCCAGAGTAACCCGAGCAGGAGCCGATGACAGCGCAGAGAAGCCGCTGGAAAAAAACGACACTGCAGACGAATGAGGTGAAAAAAAAAACCAGTACGCTTGAATGTTTGAAAAGTGAAGCGCTGTTTGCAAAGAAACTACAGAGCGAAAATGTCTTGAATTTACATATAAGATCCAATGAATGATAATAAAAAGGGCTGTTACAGAAAAAAGAAAAAACGTTTAAAAAAAAATAATAATAATTCGGGAAAAATTTTTTTGCACAGAAATCCCAAAAAATGTCTAAAAGGTCCTAAAAAAAAATCTATAGATAAGAGACTTTTTACTGCAGAACATATAATGAACGGTTTATTAGATATTGAATTAAAACGGGAATATTTTTAACATTGAAGCCTATGGGATTCGCCTGAATAAACCGGTCGAATGAAACCACCGAACAGCAGGGCAATTCGGCAACTCTTCACTGCTGGTTTTTGCTCTCTGAATAGACCAAGCATTGCTTCTCTATGGGGATTTCACTGCCCTAGAACAGGCAACGAACAGGCACCGTATGTGCAGGCAATTCGCCAAGATTTGGCGAACTGCCTGCTCTCTGAATAGCCGAATGGCCAGGAAAGGTAAGCGTATGCTGAATTTCACTGTTCGGTTACCTTTCGGCCACAATTCGGATCTCTTTGATTAACCGGGATAGTTTTTTTGTTATTCTGTGTGTTCTTCCATTATTTTCAGGAAGGGATTAGATTGTTTTTGTTTCTTGTTTATACCTTAACAAACTTTCCCTTATTCTTTACGATTTTTCTTTTAGTTATTTAAAGGTCATTACAGGTTACTGAAGCATCAGCTATTTTGACTTTTTTGTTGTTGTTCTGGAGAATGCATGATAATGATTAAGGTTTTTCTTCTATTTTTTTCCCCCACAGACAAAGTGTATAATAACTGCTTCCGGGCAAGTAAACAAACTGTAAAGAAGAACAGTGGGCACCTGAAGCTAATATAGTCACAGACAGAGAACAACCTTTTCAAGGCTGCGAAATGCTACAGGGTTCCAATAGGAGAGCATTAAGATTTTTTTTGTGCACTCAACACATATCCTGCGTTGTTATCGAATTGTACCACCTAATTAATTTTTGGAAAGCCTCTTCATAGAGCATTGATAAATGAAAATGTTCAGGGCATACTAGCAAGCTGCTTTAACTTTGATGATGTTAATGTCAGGAAAAAAAGTCAATACTGTACCTTTGGAAAATATTAAACTGTGGAGCAGTCATTGAATGGACAATATGAACTTTAAAGGGTAATTACCGCAGTTTTATTCAGTCCTAGCTTTGCCGCTGAAGCCCGGACAGTGCTGCTTTCTAGTGTTCCAGTGACTTTTCTCCTCTCATATTCCAAGGGACTCATCTGCATCTGTCCTGCAATAGCAAAAGCTTTCTCTCTGGCTTCATTTACCAAAGGGATTTGCAGCTTTTCCTCAAGAATGCTATTTGGACTACATTTGAAATACATAGTCTTCTGTGAATTTCTACACCCTGGTTGGCAGATGAAAAAACAAAAAACACATCATTTTAGCAGAAAGGTATCACCTATGTAGGCTATTAGTAAGTGAAGATGGTGGTAAAATATTATATTACAGATGTCATATATATGCCTTAACTAACAGTCCAAAGGAGCCTATTGAGTGCAAGCATGCCTGCACATTTAGAGTGAATACAGAAGAATCAATGACAGAAGAAATAGCTTTGTAGAGTCATATTTCTTAAGGAGGTTGAGGAAGTACAAGAAGTAGATCTCGTCTCTTCACCATAAATGAGACTACAGGGTTAATTCACAAACTACTGATGTTCAACGTTCTTGCAAACAAAAAGGTAAAAATCACCCTTGTTACAAGTATGGTAAATTTGGCTGTCTACAGAAGTAAAATCTAACGTTGCTGCAAATAGTGGTGGACACAACTGAATAATGGTACCACTGTTAGTTTTACACAAAAATTAGACAGCAGATTATTATCATTATCCTTTATTCATTTAGCGCCACAAATTCTGCAGGGTTTTAAGATGAATGTACAAGGGGTTGATACATTGGAATACCCTTCTCTCCCTCCCAAAACAGCAAAGCGCCAAAATAAAAGGCAGGGAGCGGGCTGAATCCCTGTAGTCCAGTAATACAGCATATAGCCACTGTGTCCCTTCAACTAGGCTGATCCCCCCCCCCACATCCCTGGTGCTTCCGGCACAGACCTCAAAGCATCTCTGTGCAGTACTCTGGCGCTAAGTGAGAGCACATGCGTTCTGATGACATGGTCAGTGGAGACACTGAACCACTTACACATACAGAACATGAGCCACACACTCACTCACACAATTAACAGTATTAACTTCCCCTTTGAAACAGGGGCCAGGTGGAGCATCAGGGCGGGGTCTCTTCCTGGCAACGGGCCACTGAACTCATCATGGGCTGTGTTGCCCTGTTAGCGGCCCTGATTGAGAACATTATCTTATAGAGCTACCCTAGGGTTATAATGGAAGCAGGGTGTGGAGGGGTTATACATTAACACTTCCTGACTATCCTCTTCACTCTCCCTTTTAACCCTTTCGCTCAGCGCGTCCACCCACTGGTACTGTTCCATGCAGAGGACGCGCTGAGCGCGTCCTCCCTTTGCGGCCAGCGATCGGCCGGATTCCGGCCGATCGCTGTGCCCCCCGGTGAGGGCTGACATCCTCAATGTCAGCCCAGCACCCGGGACCACTGCCGGCACCATTAGATGTCATTGCGGCGGCGCGATGACATCTAATTCAGGCGCCCCCCCCACGTGTGCGGAGGAGGCGTCTGAAAGGGAGGGGGGAGGTCCATCGGACCTCTCTCCCTCCCCGATCGCCGGGGTGCACAGGGTTAATCCAGGCACCGTTTGGAAGGGCACAGCCTGCCCTTCCAAACGGTGGCTGTCATTAACCCCTGAAAAGCGCCGGATTGTGATCCTCTCCCGGAGCTGGCTGACATCTTGGATGTCGGTCAAGCCTCCGGGAACTACCCCTGAGGAATGGCGTCATCGTGCATAGCACGATGACGCCTGTCCTGGAGTTAACCCCTAGCTGCCAGCAATGGTGGAGATAGGGGGTTCATTGGAACCCCTATCTCCTGATCCGTGGCAGCTAGGGGTTAATGTTTGATATCGTTGGATCGGCCAAACATGACCATGAAAAAAGTTTTTTTTTAAAAATAAAAATTAAAAATAAAAAAATATTTTAAAAAAAATTCTAAAGATAAACAAACAAGTTTTTTTTGTTTTTGTTTTGTTAATGCAGCAATATTGTTCCCATTTCAATTATAATGCGAACAATTATGCTGCACTAACGATTTTTGTATGCGGTGCGTTTGTTAAAAATAGCAACATTTTCCACAAAAAAAAATGTAACGAGTCCCCATTTATAATTTTTTTAACAAGCACACCCCATAGAAAGTATAACCACAAACGATCGCATGTTAAAATGTGAAAAAAAAAACACTATTGAAAATACAAATGTTATTGCATTTTTTGTTATAATACACAGACAGGACATGACGTATACATATAATAATGACATATTATGAATCTGCCAAGTCTGCCGGAAAGAACGATATATAATATGTCTGGGTCATATATCAAAATATGGCTTCAAAACGCGGTTAAACATGATGAGCGAAAGCGGTAAAAATTACCTCAGCACAGAGGTGTGAAAAGCCTCAGCAGCGAAAGCGTTAAACACTTTGAGTGAGCTCTAAACACATCTTACATACCTTGATGCTGGTCCGGAGGTCATATGTTAAGCACATTACTGATGTGTTTCAGTTAACGGAGATGACTTTTATTTTTTAATACCATAATTTGTCTAAAGAAATGATACTATTGAATTATGCCTTATGTACAACGTTTATATATCCAATGAATCCAGTATAAGTGTGTTATAAGGAATAAAAGTTCATAACACATACTTCGTAAGGAATGAGCGACGTTGGACTCCTCGCAAGAAACCATCCCTCAAGTCTTTTAAGGAAGCAAACCACAAAGTCATTAGGGAAATGAAAAGTTCTGGGGGAAAATGCTCACTAGATCATAAAAGCACACAACAAAATGACTGAAAATTGGATCCGACTCACAAAAAATAAATAGAGGGAACATCATACATATGTTCATGTGGTCTCTTCCTTTTCCATTAGTATAGGCAAGCTAGAGTAGAATTGAAAAAAAAGACTACGGACCTGCAAAGTCACATGATTTAGCTGTGCCACGTTGTTTTGCCTTCGTTCTCCCATTCACCCAACAGCTTTAGGCTGTCTCCTGATTTTCAGGAGGACTAAGGGAAAATGCTCTCTGGGCACCTGTTTAAAATGGTACACACAGTGCTGAAATAGTAAAGTCAGGACTTTCAAGCCTATACAGGTGAGTTAATACAGTGCACGTATATGGGCAGTGCTGGCTGGCCTTTCAGCTTCTTTCTCTGACATTCAATACATTGATCTTTCATTGATTGTGCTTCTGTCGGCTTTCTTCTGGCACAGTTGCCAAAACGAACATGGAAGTATAGATTCCAGTATGTTTTAGCCAAATTCTTGTAAATCTGGTGGCGTGTTGCACTACACTGTGTTTGGAGATCTTTTGGACAATAGTGCACCTAAATATACCGACTGAGGAAGGCTGTTAATGGCGAAACGCGTCTCGGTAACGCATCTGTCCATTTTTCAATATGCAGTTAATTTTTTAATATACAATAAATTCTATATGGTTTATATTCTATTGACTACTCTCCTTGGATATACACTTGCCACCGCTTGGAAGCTCCTGATATTTGGCCCTCAGACGGTTGGGAAGAGGTTCTGGGTATCCACCATAGTGTACCTGATGCTGTATTGAGTGAGCCTGTGTGGAAGAGGCTCCATATTTGGTGAGTTCAATACATTACCACCCCTTTCATTTTTAAAACGGTAATATACTATGGGAGCGCTGTCCATTATTTTATTGTAGCCATCGCAATCAGAGTTGAAGACTTAAGGGATACGCCACCCTCTATATGGCTGGAAGCTCCTAAACCTAGAGCCAGGGATTTTTTTGGGCTCTTATAAATGTGAGTTTCCATATTCCCACGAGTGATTTATCTGCCATAATTAATTGGGATTTTCTGCACGATTATTTTTCATTTTTTCTCTCCCCTCGAATTCTCCTTTTTTCTCCTTTCTGGGTACCCTCTCCATTTTTGAGAGACGGCAAGAGATATACAGACCAAGAAAGGAGGACTACATTTGTGCATTGCTTGAACATAAAGAAGATTAAGTAAATTTTAAGGAATTTTTTCCACTGGTATTCCTACCGTTATATTGGATATCACTGAATTTGCACATTTCGCACATTCGGACACTGTTGCACTTTATAGACTCTCTTATACCCATTGCACTGCTGGAATTCTATACATTGTTGCACTTTACTGTGTTCTAAGGCACATTGCACTTTTATATGTGTACATTGATTGAATATTTGTCACTTTAAGATTGAAGCACTTTAAGATTGAAGCACTATATGTTCGATACACTTCGTTGTTGAAGTCTACCTTTAAATCTATTTTGATGCGCTACAAAGGTTCTATTTATAATTTCATTTTTGGTTGATGCAGATTTTGGTTGTTTTTTCTGTATATTGCGTTTACCCCTGGCAGCATCTCACTACTTATTAGTTATAATTTAACTATTCAATAATACTATAGTAATCTGGTTTATAAATAGGCGCCTACGCTGTATGAGATAGATAGATACAGTCATGGCTGAAATTGTTGGCACCCCAGACATTTTTCCAGAAAATCAAGTATTTCTCACAGAAAAGTAATGCAGTAACACATGTTTTGCTATACACATGTTTATTCCCTTTGTGTGTATTGGAACAAAACAAAAAAGGGAGGAAAAAAAGCAAATTGGACATAATGTCACACAAAACTCCAAAATTGGTCTGGACAAAATTATTGGCACCCTTAACTTAATATTTGGTTGCACACCCTTTGGAAAAAATAACTGAAATCAGTCGCTTCCTATAACCATCAATAAGCTTCTTACACCTCTCACCCGGAATTTTGGACCACTCTTTCTTTGCAAACTGCTCCAGGTCTCTCTTATTGGAAGGGCGCCTTTTCCCAACAGCAATTTTAAGATCTCTCCACAGGTGTTCAATGGGATTTAGATCTAGACTCATTGCTGGCCACTTCAGAACTCTCCAGCGCTTTGTTGTCATCCATTTCTGGGTGCTTTTTGATGTATGTTTGTGGTCATTGTCCTGCTGGAAGACCCAAGATCTCGGATGCAAACCCAGCTTTCTGACACTGGGCTCTACAGTGCGACCCAAAATCCTTTGGTAATCCTCAGATTTCATGATGCCTTGCACACATTCAAGGCACCCAGTCTCAAAGGCAGCAAAACAAGCCCATAACATCATTGAACCTCCACCATATTTCACTGTAGGTACTGTGTTCTTTTCTTTGTAGGCCTCATTCCATTTTCGGTAAACAGTAGCATGATGTGCTTTGCCAAAAAGCTCTATCTCGGTCTCATCTGTCCACAAGACATTTTCCCAGAAGGATTTTGGCTTACTCAAGTACATTTTGGCAAACTGTAGTCTTGCTTTTTTAGGTCTCTGTGTCAGCAGTGGGGTCCTCTTGGGTCTCCTGCCATAGCGTTTCATTTCATTTAAATGTCGACGGATAGTTCGCGCTGACACTGATGCTCCCTGAGCCTGCAGGACAGCTTGAATTTCTTTGGAACTTGTTTGGGGGCACTTATCCACCATCCGGACTATCCTGCGTTGCAACCTTTCATCAATTTTTCTCTTCCGTCCACCCACAGAGAGATTAGCTACAGTGCCATGGGTTGCAAACGTCTTGATAATGTTGCGCACTGTGGACAAAGGAAAATCTAGATCTCTGGAGATGGACTTGTAACCTTGAGATTGTTGATATTTTTCCACAATTTTGGTTCTCAAGTCCTCCGACAGTTCTCTTCACCTCTTTCTGTTGCTCATGCTTAGTGTGGCACACACAGACACACAATGCAAAGACTAAGTGAACTTCTCTCCTTTATATCTGCTTTCAGGTGTGATTTTTATATTGCCCACACCTGTTACTTGCCCCAGGTGAGTTTACAGGAGCATCACATGCTTGAAACAATCTTATTTATCCACAATTTTGAAAGGGTGCCAACAATTTTGTCCAGACCATTTTTGGAGTTTTGTGTGACATTATGTCCAATTTGCTTTTTTCCTCCCTTTTTTGTTTTGTTCCAATACACACAAAAGGAATAAACATGTGTATAGCAAAACATGTGTTACTGCATTACTTTTCTGTGAGAAATACTTGATTTTCTGGAAAAATTTCTGGGGTGCCAACAATTTCAGCCATGACATATATATATATATCTCTTTCCTCTTCTTTCACTAATGTTATAGTGTAGACCAGTTTTTGTTCCTCAGGCTTTGTTATTTCAGAATTTATGTTCTCTTACCATTTAATAAATAAAACTTTAATTACAAGAAATTTTCTTCCTTCTTGTTTCTTAACTATCAGGTCTAAAGGATGAAACTAAGGAAATTAGGCAGAAGAAGAGAACAATCTAGACCAAATAGCCGATTTTGAAAGTGAGATAAATGGGAGAATTTTTCTGGTTTGGCTATTTTGACCTAGAATTTCCACTTCTGCCAATTCTCCTGATTTCACCATTTAGTGAATAGACCTGTATATAATAACATTTCATTGCCAAGGAATCTACTACATAATACAATACGGGTTCATGGTAGAGAAATGAAAAAAGGTTGGCATGGCTGAAACATAATAGGGGTTGGTTTATATTACATACATAGATATAATGACATATTATTGCAGTTAAGTGAAAAGGAATCAATAGCTTTCTGCAAGAACATTTCACTGGTTTATATGGGGATTTTTTATACTTTGAAAGACAGCCCAACAACTTATTTTTTATGGGCATTCATTTTAATGTTTTTAAATAGGTTGGTAATGAATTCTGGGAATTCAAGTTATTCAAACCCACCTAATTTTTATAAATGCTTAACAATAATTCACTTAAGATTTAAAAGAATACTTTTTTTCCATAATGTCATACAAAAAAAAAAAGTGGATCGCAAATAACAAACTTTTTCTAAATACTGACAAAACTGGTACAATGCTCTTTGGAACCGCACCTAAACTACACAAATTGCAAATACCCCATCTATGTGTTGGGACAAAATCAAATGGCACGCTGACCACAGTCACTTCTCTCAAATACCTAGGTATGTGGTTAGACCCAAATCTATCTTTTGGCCCCCACATCGAAAAACTCTCATCTAAACTCTACCCCAAACTAGGTGCCCTGTACAGAAACAAATCCTGCCTGAGCCCCGCGGTAAGAAAGCAGATTGTACAACAAATGCTTATGCCAGCCATTGAATACGGAGATGTAGTGTATGCAGCCGCCCCACAAACACACCTCCAGAAACTTACTACATTGTATAACTCATTCGGTCGCTTTGTGCTACAATGTAACTACATGACACACCATTGTGACATGTTAAAAGAACTAAACTGGCCATCACTGGACTCTAGACGCACCCTTCACCTTTCCAACCTGGTGTTTAAGAGCTTTTCTGGGAAGCTACCACCCTATCTGAATATGCTGCTTTCCCCGGCAGTTCCCTCATCCTATAACCTCAGATCCAGGACCAGCACCTTACTTGCAATACCGCAATACAAAAAGAAAATGGCTCGATCCTCATTTTCCTACAGAGCACCGCAAATATGGAATAACCTCCCAGACGCCATCAAATCTTCCCCCAGTCTAAAGTCCCTTAAGACTTCCCTATTAACATACCTCAATACGAAATGCACCTGTAAACATGTAACATAATGACTTTATTTGCTCCATATTTATTTTTCTGTTAATCTGTATATTTGGTCTTGTGTTAATATCTTGCATTTTACAATTTTTTTTGTATTTCTGTAACCACTCAATGTTCTCGAACCCAGGACATACTTGAAAACGAGAGAAATCTCAATATATCCTTCCTGGTAAAATCCTTTTATAAATAAAAATAAATAAATAAATAAAGACTTGTTATTAAATACATGCATTCATGAGGGGTTTCAAGTGTTTCTTGTCAATGTGTCCACCTATAGCCTACTGGGTATAAAACATTATTAAAGTCTTATCAATTCTGTTACACAACAATACATCTAAGACCAAGAAAGTTCCTTTTTCATCAGTCTTAATAGCCAAAGGTTTCATTGCAATTAAATGAATCCACAACAAAGTAATTGGTTTACTGCACTCTTTCATGACTTCAAGACCTCAGTGGGAATTCAGCGAGTAATCAATAAGTCATTACCAGGTCAGGATATTTTCCTTTATCAGACAGCTTAATATATACACTTGCAGTTTACACTACAAGTATTCACAGACGGAACAATATACTTGGGAAAATAAATTAAACAAATATCGTTATGACAAACATAATAACCTCTTGAATCAGGTGTGCATCGTGAGGCATTTAAACTGTATCTACCATAATAGTAACACACTGACCAATAAAATGTTATTTAGAGCCATATGCTTATACCATATGTTAATTAGAACTTAATGTTATTTAAAAAAATGAACTGGAAGAGATATATACAGAGACAGAGGTCATTTGCATATCCTACCCAGAGTTCCTTGCTGCATATGGGGAATGTGGCACAGGAACTCTGGGATGCAATTCTTTGAATTGCTATGATGTGCAGATGGCTTCTGCAATAATAAACACACTTATTATAGTGTGGAGGCTTTTTATGTCACTTTGCTTCTCTCATGCATGAGCAGACTAACAGGGTTATCCAAAGAGATTCGAAAAGTCACCGCACGTTCGGTGACTTTTCGTTCTCTTCAATTCGGTTCCTTTTGCCGATCCCATTTCGGTGACCCTGCGGTGTATTCAGCAAGCACCACAGGGTCCCCGAATTGCAGGGAAAAGTCACCGCAAACCTGACGAAAACTAAATGCAAAACCCACCGAATGCACGCCGAAAACAAGCAAAAACATCTGGATTAACCTTCGAAAAACCCGAGCAATGGAGCCGATCACACGCAGCACACTCAGCGAAGCAGCCGAACAGGAGCCGAATCACACGCAGCCGAAGCAGCCGAGACCGCAGACGAGGCAGTGAATAAATTAGCAAAACCGTTTGTATGAATCTGTGAAAATGAAACGCTGTTTGCAAAGAAACTACTGAGCGAAAATGTCTGAAATTTGCATATGAGGTCCAGGGAATGATAATAAAGAGGGCTGTTACAGAAAAAATAATTAAACTTAAAAAAAAAAAAATCAAAAAAAAATAAATAAGAAAAATGCTTAAAGTATCCTAAAAAATCTATAAATAAAGAGACTTTTTCTGCAGAATTTTATAATGAATGGTTTATTCGATATTGAATTAAAACGGGAATATTTTTAACATTGAAGTCTATGGGATTCTCCTGAATAAACCTTTCGAATTAAACCACCAAATGGCATGGCATTAGGGGAACCTTTCACTGCTGGTTTGTGTTCTCTGAATAGCCGAAGCAGTGCTTTTTTATAGGGATTTCACTGCCCTCGAACAGGCACCGAACAGGCACCGTATGTGCAGGCAATTCGCCAGGATTTGGCGTATTGCCTGCTCTCTGGATAGCCGAATGGCCAGGAAAGGTAACCGAACGCTGAATTTCAGCGTTCGGTTACCTTTCTCAAGCAATTCGGATCTCTTTGGATAACCCTGTAAATGTTTCGTCTATTCAGAGAACAAAAACCAGCAGTGAAAAGTTGCCGAAATGCCCTGCCATTTGTTGGCTTCATTCGACAGGTTTATTCAGGAGAATCCCATAGGCTTCAATGTTAAAAATATTCCCGTTTTAATACAATAGCTAATAAACCGTTTATTATAATATTCTGCAGTAAAAAGTCTATTTATAGATTTTGTAGGATCTTTTAGCGAAAAAAAATTTCCGTTTGTTTATTAAAATCGTTTTTTCTATAACAGCCCTTTTTATTATCATTCATTGGATCTTATATGTAAATTCTAGACATTTTCGTTCTGTAGTTTCTTTGCAAACGGAGTTTCACTTTTCAAACATTCAAGCGTACTTTTTTTTTCACTCCATTCGTCTGCGGTGTCGGCTTTTTCCGGCGGCTGCTCTGCCCTGTGATCGGCAGCTGCTTGGGTTTCTCCGGCGTATTCGGCGGGGTTAATCCAGATGTTTTTCCGGGTTTCAGTGTGTTCGCCAGGTTTTGCGGTGAGTGTTCGGTGGGTTTGCGGTGGCTTTTCCCTGCACTACAACGGCCCTGTGGTGTTTGCTGAATACACCGCAGGGTCGCCGAAATGGGATTGCCAAATCGCACCGAATTGAAGAAAACAAAAAGTCACCGAACGTGCGGTGACTTTTCGATGCTCTTTGAATAACCCTGTATATTTTATATAGGAAGGCTTTACGTAGGTATGTGGAGCACATAAGGTACAAATTGTTAGTGAATGACTTGAAATCTGCTTAACCCTTAGTGAGAAAACAACCACCTTTTGCATGCTGTCATCCATGTTTTGTTATTTTATATAGATTTGTATATGTGGTGTGATATTTACAGTGATACAGCTGGTGTCTTACTTAGTTAATAAATGGTTGTTTTTAATGTTGCTTGATGTCTGAGGGCCTGAGGTTGTAAATATCTGTGCATCTTAGGCTAGGGTCAGACTAACGCATTTTTCACGTTGTCCGTGAAAAAGTGCGTTCGAACGAATGGACGTATTTTTTCATGGAATACGCAATAGCGGTCATTACGATGCGCAGTTTCATCCGTGATTTTGTACGGATCATCATAAAACACTTTTTGGGTCTGGACGTTATGTTGGCCGGACATTAGCAGCGTCTGACGTCTCCTAATCACGCACACACGCCGCTAGCGGACGCAGCGCACTCTGTACGTCAGTACTAGTGGTTTCACGTTCTCTAAAAAATGCGTTTGTTTGCCGCTTGCGTTGCGCGGCCGCACTTTTGTGCGACCGTACTTCGTATATTGGCCGTCATTGCCCGGCATCTGCTGCTAGCATGGCCGTGATTATGTGCGGCTGCACGCGCGTTCGCACTGCCTCAGTCTGACCCTAGCCTTAACGTTTTGTTTATTTTTAGGTATCAGTCTGTGTATCCGGCTTTCTTCTGGAGCAGAAGTGAATAAAGCTCTTACCCCAAATAGGTGCAGTAAAAGGGAGATGGTAAGCAAAAAGAGCTCACAGGGATTATTTTTAATTTGGTCTCCCTTTTTGTGGCAACTGAGGAATAAGGCTCAATATCTGTCAAAACAGACAAGCAAATGTAATGTAAAGCTAACAAGTAATAATTTATACAGAGAAAACAAACCATTGGTGATAGGAGAGGCGTTGTTTACTTATCTTTAGAATGCTGAAGTGTTTCCCAGGAGACGGTCCGTAGCTCCACACAGAAATAGAAAAAAACGTAGGGGCTTCAGCAAAGAGAGGTTGTTGTTAGAGATGGTACTTGGACCAGTCCAAGACTGGCTTCGTCAATAACCGGAAATGCCAATAACCGGAGTTGTCAAAAAAACGGAATGATGAGAAAATTAAATGAATAAAACTTTTATTCCAATATAAATATCAAACGATAAAAGCCCAACGCGTTTTGTCTAATCAAAGACTTTTTCAAGGGCAGTAGTAATATGCAGTATGTCAAATAAAATTATTTCTCATCATTCCGTTTTTTTGACCACTCCGGTTATTGGCGTTTCCGTTTATTGGCGAGGCCAGTCTTGGACTGGTCCAAGTACCATCTCTAACAACAACCTCTCTTTGCTGAAGCCCCTACGTTTTTTTTCTAAGTAATAATTTATCCCAGCATGTATAACATGCAGTATTCCATCTCTTACAGCAAATGGAAGGCTACAGAGTTTATCGTTCTGCAACATTTTTCCTGGTAGTTCTGACCATTAGTGGTTCATCTGTATATTACACCAATGTAATGCATGGTGACTTTCAATTTTTTTCGTTGCACCGGGTGGGACTCCCATTGTGACCATATCGATCCATAGTGAATCTTAGCCAAGGTTATGGTAATAATTTCAGTATATCATGTTATACACAAGACATTCTAATGGTAGGGCATCTACTTTCATTGCCATGTTGCTTTACTACCATATAAAACACTGATCTAGTCAAATTGTCACAGTTAAGCTCAGTGCTGTATTCCAGAATTTATTTCAAAAGTAATATATCAGATGCATACCCAGGACATACTTGAAAACGAGAGAAATCTCAATGTATACTTCCTGGTAAAATACGTTATAAGTAAATAGATCAACATCAAAAGCACACTACCTGGAATGGTATGACTGATATGCAAAATGTTTTCATTGTCCTCATGAAGTAAAGTGGAAGGCAAAGGAGGAATTACTGTTCCTTCTATAATATATATAAAATCTCCAACCTGAAATTAAAATTTAAACAAATATGAATTAGGTGTTTCCACAATTTACTAAACATGTGAAGAATAAATAATTCTTTAACCCCTTAGTGACCGGGCGGTTTTACACAAATCCGTCTTTTAGTGACCGCTGCTGTTTTTACGTTTCTGCGCTGTTCGTGTTTAGGTCAAATTTTCCTCTTACTCGTTTATTCAACCCACACATATTATACACCCTTTTTCCCGCCATTAAATGGACTTTCTAGAAATACCATTATTTCCATCATATCGAATAATTTACTATAAAAAAAAATATGAAATATGAGGAAAAAAATGGTAAAAACACACTTTTTTGTAATTTAATCCCCAAAATCTACAACCACCCAAAACGACCCCGGCTAAATAGATTCAAAATTTTGTCCCGAGACTAGAAATACCCAATTTTTACATGCGTTTGCTTTTTAACCCCTTCACTGCTGAGACAGTTCACCTATGTGCTCATTCTGACCATTTTGTGCTAATTATTTTTAGATGACAGCGTAGGTCCTATTTAATTAAACCCCCCCAGACAAAAAAAACTTTTTTAAAAAAAACATTTTTTTATTTTATTTAATTTTTTTTTTTTTTTTTTATTTAATTTTTTTTTTTATTTTGTTTTAAAACCAAACCTGGTCATGTTTGGTATCATTTGAAAGGCCATAATCAGGCCTTTCAAATGATGGCAAATATGACCATCTAGCTGCCATGGATCGGGAGATAAAGGATCCTTAGGATCCCCTTATCTCTACATGGCAGCTAGAGGGTTAACTGGCCCACTGACATCCTCACACATATGGTGAGGTTGTCAGTGGGTGGGGGGGACCTGGAGGCTTGGCTGACATCCAAGATGTCAGCCCCCCTCCAGGTTTGAATCGCGTTTTGGCGCCAATTGGCGCCGCAACGTGATCCGGCGGCGAAATGGTTAATGCCATACACCACTGGAAAGGGGAGGCTCTCCCCTCTCCAGCGGTGCAAACGGCATCTCCCTAGCTTCAATGGTTGGGGAGAAAGAGGGCTCCGAAGGAGGCCCCCCCCTCCCCTCCATTGAAATGCATGGGGACGCCTGCTGATGACGTCACCACGCAGCGTGGCGACGTCATCAGCCTCGCCTGCCCATGTAAATCACATGGGCAGGCTTCCTCCCTGCCAGATCGCCGTGGGATCCGGCGAGGGAGGGGAGTATCGGGCGGGAGGGGGATTAGGCGCCGCTGACGTACCCTGTACGTCCGCGGGTCTAAGGGAGACCCGAGGACAGGACGTACAGGGTACGTCAGGGGTCCTTAAGGGGTTAAAATATATTACACGTATTACTTTGAATTGTCATGGTAAATTCCTGGCTGCATCCTGATACACTATTAATAAAGTTAGTTTGGGGAGCAGGAAAACCTGCTTTATTTCAGTTAGGTAGATATTCCCAATGGGCTAGATTCACTAGATCTCCCCGGCAGATCTAGAAATGAGCCGTTTTAAAAAGATAAAATCACCAAAGGCTGATTTCCTTAAAGAAAAAAAAAAACCTTTGTGAATTGAGGGGAACTGCGTTTTGGGATTTTAACTTTTTAAGGCTGATAGAGTCCCATGGGATCTCATAGCTCATTTCTAGATCTACCAGGGAGATCTAGTTAATCTAGCCCAATGTCTAGTGTCAGCATTGCTACCTGCCTCCATGTTTCTATGCATTTTTTAAAAAAGTCATACAGCCATTTGGATACTCAATTTCTTTAGTGTGAACTTCGAAAAGCCCTTCATCTAAACAGAAACCATACCGCCCTTAAATTTGTATTTAATTCCTTTACAAATAAAAATAATTGTAAATTTAGTAATGTAAACTTAAATTATTACAGTAAACATGGGCAACAGTTTAAGAAAGTAAACAAATCATTATAGCCATAAAATGCTATAGTTATGTGACATATATTCAGGTGAATAATGTATTGTTAGTCATAGCACAACTCATATTGATTTGTAATATAAAATTCTGACATCTCTTTGGCCGCTTGTGGTATATTTTAAAGCAATGAAAGTATTGAAAAGCAGAACACAGTGATCAAACAAAGCCGACATTTGAAGGACACAGGGAGGCAAGTAGATTATATTTTCTGTGCAATTATTTTCAGGTTTTGTATCCTATTCTTACTTACGTTATTAAATCATATGTGTTATCCTAATCATAATGCCAATCAATAGGTAACATGTTCATGCTTGTTCAGAAATACCAAATACACAGGGTTATCCAAAGAGATCCGAATTGCTTGAGAAAAGTAACCGAATGCTGAAAATCAGCGTTCGGTTACCTTTCCTGGCCATTCGGCTATCCAGAGAGCAGGCAATTCGCCAAATCCTGGCGAATTGCCTGCACATACGGTGCCTGTTCGGTGCCTGTTCGAGGGCAGTGAAAACCCCATGAAAGAGCACTGCTTCGGCTATTCAGAGAACACAAACCAGCAGTGAAAGGTTCCCCTAATGCCCTGCCATTCGGTGGTTTCATGCGGCAAATTTATTCAGGAAAATTCCATAGGCTTCAATGTTAAAAATATTCCCGTTTTAATTCAATATATAATAAACCGTTCATTATAAAATTCTGCAGCAAAAAGTCTCTTTATTTATAGATTTTTTAGGATAATTTAAGCATTTTTCTTAATTTTCTTTTTTAAAAAGTCCGATTTTTTTTTATTTATTTTTTTAAGTTTACTTCTTTTTTCTGTAACAGCCCTTTTTATTATCATTCATTGGATCATATGTAAATTTCAGACATTTTCGCTCAGTAGTTTCTTTGCAAACAGCGTTTCATTTTCACAGTTTCATACAAATGGTTTTGCTAATTTATTCACCTCCCTCGTCTGCTGCTTCGGCTGTGTAGGATCGGCTCCTGCTCGGGCTTTTTCCGTGGTTTTCGCAGGTTAATCCAGATGTTTTTGGGGGTTTTCTGCATGCATTCGGTGAGTTTTGCGGTTAGTTTTCGGTGGGTTTGCGGCAGCTTTTCCCTACAATTCGGGGACCCTGTGGTGCTTGCTGAATACACCGCAGGGTCACTGAAATGGGATTGGCAAAAGGAACCGAATTGAAGAGAACGAAAAGTCACCGAACGTGCGGTGACTTTTCGAATCTCTTTGGATAACCCTGACAGTTGTGGATGTTTTATAGCGTTTAATGAATTTTATTTTATATCCCTAATTTCATTCTATTGATATGCTCACCTACATCTTGCATAACTATCTCAGATTTTCAAAATATATTAATTATTTTTATCTACTCATCTCTGTTAGTAAAACTCAAAACACAGATTTAGGATGAATATGTAAAAACGTGTAGGCGCAACTTGGTAGGTTTGAACTAAAAATGTGCACTTAGTGTGTATTATAATGTAAATGCCGCCTAAAAGGATAAAGTTAGCACAACTAAAACATCCCAAAAATTGTGCCATATAACATGCACTAAATCATAAGTGTGAGTAAGCCATGCGGCACACAAGACAATAATGCAATAATGTACTGTGTATGAAAATGTAAAACAAATTAAGGCGTTATAATATTTATAATTAATGTTACTGTGTCTTATTTATCTTCTTGGTGTCTCTCAAAAACAAAAATAAATAACATATAAACAATAGTTCCGATTGCAAAGAACCAGTCCAATTATTTAAATTATAGGAGAGTAATTCAAATTCCTCAGAGCCTAATTGTTCCTGGCTCTGGGGTACAAATTCCTTGTGCCCCTTTGACCCTCAGTGCCCTCCTGCGAGTTCCTTGTGTATCGATTCTTCTATCTCTTTTGCAGATTGAATTAGTACGGAGTCTAGCCCTTTTTCTGTGTTTCTACAGTCAGCCTTTTGTGTGTCTTGACTGCCTGTCTCCCTATCTGTTATCATTTATTTGTTTCATCCCCATTATTTCACATTGCCCACTTGTGTCTACTCCTTTGCACTGTTTATATTGATTTATTTAATAAAGCTCTTGCACAGTGCCCCTGTCCTCTTGAACGCACTCAGTTTGTGGAAGACGCACTGAGCTCATCCGGACTTTGTAGGGGCGATCGGTCGAAATGGATCACTGTGGTCTCCCTGTGCAGGCTGACATCTTTGATCTCAGCCCCGCCTCATGGACTCCAGCCAGCGGACTGACATCATCGTTGCGGGCACGATGACATCAGCCCCGCCTCGTGGACTCCAGCCAGCGGACTGACGTCATCGTGCCAGGCACGATGACGTCTATTTCGGGTACATTCCCCATGCCACAGTAGGACCCCTTTCCCTCCCCATCGCTAACGGACACAGAAAAAAGGCAGGCTTTGCTGGAAAGGGCACAGTCTGCCCTTCGCTGCGATTTCTGCCTTTAACCCCATATGTGTTGGATCGTGATTCGGCGCCAAATCGTGGTCCTCTCCCGGAAGTGGTTGTGATCTTGGAAATCAGCCAAGCCTCTGGGATCTCCCCCCACCCACTGATGTAATTGCGCTGGGCACGATGACGTCAGTTCGGGAGTCAAGACTTAGCTGCCATCTTTGGTGGTGATAGGGGGTCATGAGGAGGGTCATTTAGAGTCAGTTAGAGGATCATGTTTGGTATCATTGGAAACTCCAGAGCATGGCCTTTCCAATGATACTAAACATGACCAGGCTCAGCGTAAAATAAATAAAAATAATTTTTTTTTATTTATTAATGCAGCACTATTGTTTACTTTTAAATTATAATGTGACACAATGATGCTGTACTAATTACTTTTTTCCCCAGTTTTAACTAAAATTTTGTATTTTCTCCAAAAAATACAGTACCGGTTTCCATTTTTAATATTTTTTAACAAGCGTACCCTATAGTATATAAAACTGCAAGGCTTGCATAATAAAGTATGAAAAAATAAATTTACACTCTGTAGACTGAAAATTCATATTTTCTAAAAAAAAAAATTATGTTATTCCGGCAGGACATGACATATACATATAATGATATATTATGAATCTGCTGAGTCTGCCGTAAAAAAGGATATGTAATTTGTCTGGGTCGTATAATAATACATGACTACAAATTGTGATTAAACATGATGAGAAAAACCCGGTAAAAATTAGCTCAGAACACAGTGGTGAAATGGCTCATCAGTGAAGTGGTTAAGTACCATAACTCCTGTGTTTCACTTTTTTCTGCATATGCTACTGTAAATACCACAATATACACAGTACATACATTGTTTTGTGCGCCATATTCATTATTCACGTTTATGATCCATTACAGTTTTAGTATGAGTTTAGTATGTAGTCAATATGCTAAAATTCGAATTAAGAATTTATGTATACCAGTTGATTTTTATACTTATTGGAAAAATAAGCACTTCATGAATAAAGGCATGACATGTTCTAATTCCTATATTTTGTTTCTCCTATTCTAAAAAAACTCATGATAAAATCAATACCAAAACATGCATTATTTAGTAGTTCAGGACATTAGAAAATGTAAAAAAAATAATGGACAAGTGTTTTGGTTCGATATCACTTACAGATGATAATCCTGCGCGATATGCCTTTTATTTTAGTTTGCATCGCTTTGGATGAATTATTTGAGCAAAAGGCTATACAATTTTACCTACTGTATGCCATTACCATGTGTTCAGTGAGCACCAAGATGGTCGCTGCCATGTGACTACAGTGAGCACAAAGATGGCAGCTGCCTTGTGGCTACAGTGAGAGCACCAAGATTGCCGCTGCCCATACGGACACAATGAGTAAATAACACAAGCACAATTGCACAGAACCCAAAATGCACTTAATAGCAGCCAAAAAGAAAGCAATTTCTGGTATTCTGGCAGAGTTATACAGGGTTATCCAAAGAGATTCGAAAAGTCACCGCACGTTCGGTGACTTTTCGTTCTCTTCAATTCGGTTCCTTTTGCCGATTGCATTTCGGTGACCCTGCGGTGTATTCAGCAAACACCACAGGGTCCCCGAATTGCAGGGAAAAGCTGCCGCAAACCTGATGAAAACTAACCGAATGCACGCTGAAAACAAGCAAAAACATCTGGATTAACCTTCGAAAAAGCCGAACAGGAGCCAAATCACACAGAGCCGAAGCAGCTGTGACGTAGAGGAGGCAGTGAATAAATTAGAAAAACCATTTGTATGAATCTGGGAAAATGAAATGCTGTTTGCAAAGAAACTAATGAGCGAAAATGTCTGAAATTTTCACAGGAGGTCCAGGGAATGATAATAAAGAGGGCTGTTACAAAAAAAAATAAGTAAACTGAAAAAAAAAAAAAAAAAAAAAAAAAAATCGGACTTTAAAAAAAAAAAAAAAAAAAAATCTGAAAAATGCTTAAAGTATCCTAAAAAATCTATAAATAAAGAGACTCTTTACTGCAGAATTTTATAATGAACAGTTTATTAGATATTGAATTAAAACGGGAATATTTTTAACATTGAAGCCTATGGGATTCTCCTGAATAAATTTGCCGAATTAAACCACCGAATGGCAGGGTATTAGGGGAACCGTTCACTGCTGGTTTGTGCTCTCTGAATAGCCGAAGCAGTGCTTCTCTATGGGGATTTCACTGCCCTCGAACAGGCACCGTATGTTCAGGCAATTCGCCAGGATTTGGCGAATTGCCTGCTCTCTGGATAGCCGAATGGCCAGGAAAGGTAACCGAACCCTGATTTTCAGCGTTCGGTTACCTTTCTCAAGCAATTCAGATCTCTTTGGATAACCCTGATAGTCACTTATTAACTGCTAAATATACTTAAATTTGCCTACCCCATTTGTAATTTTAAAAGGTATATCAGCAGATAACGTGGGATGTAATATAGCAAGTAAAGAAACAAGGATGGCTGTAATGAATTTACTTTAGTAAAAGGCAAACGGTAACATTAAAAGCAACAATGTTATAATCCTCTGGTCCAGAGCAAACAATATTATACCATTAATAAAGACTCTCCCTAGAGATTACAATGTAATAACCTCATGGTCCGGAGTTTAATAATAATAATAACTGCTCTTCCCAGAGATTAACCCTTTCGCTGCTAAGCCATTTCACACCTGTGTGCTGAGCTCATTTTTACCGGTTTCGCTCATCATGTTTAAACATATTTTCAAGCTATATATTACTATATGACCCAGACATATTATATATCATTCTTTCCGGCAGACTCGGCAGATTCATAATATATCCTTATTATGGGCCATATTACATACTTGGTGCTAACTTAACCAGAGCTGTTGTAAACTTAAAACCTCCATAGGTTATAATGGCTCTGGGAAGTTTACAACAGCTCTGGTTAAGTTAGCACCAACTATTTAATATGGTTTTAAGTTTACAACTGCTCTGGTTAAGTTAGCACCAAGTATGTAAGATGGCCCTTCATGTATACGTCATGCCCTATCTGAATATTATAACAAAAAATGCTAATTTAAATTTTCAATAATTTACAACGTGTAAAGTGTTTTTTTTTCACATTTTAACATGCGATCGTTTGCGGTTAAATTTTTTTATGAGTTGGCATTGTAAAAAAAATTAGAAGTGAGGAATCGTTACATTTTTTTTGGGGAAAAATTACGCTATTTTTAACAAACGCACCCCATACAAAAATCGTTAGTGCAGCATCATTGTTCACATTATAAATGAAATGGGAACATTATTGCTGCATTAACAAAACCAAAACAAAAAAAACCTTTTATTATTATTATTATAAATATTTTTTCATTTTCATTTTTATTTATTTATTTTTCTTAACTTTTACCATGATCATGTTTGGTATCGTTGGAAAGGCCATGCTCTGACCGATCCAACGATACCAAACATTAACCCCTAGCCATCACGAATCGGGAGATAGAGCGTTCATTGGAACCCCCTATCTCCAACATAGGTGGCAGCTAGGGGTTAACTCCAAAACTGACGTCATCGTGATATGGACGATGACGCCAGTCATCAGGGGGAGTTCCCGGAAGCTTGGCCGACATCCAAGATGTCAGCCAGCTCCGGGAGAGGATCACGATCCGGCGCCGAATCGTGATCCGGCCAAGGGGTTAAAGCCAGCCACCGTTTGGAAGGGCAGGCTCTGCCCGTCCAAATGGTGCCTGACTTTCACCGCTGCCCCCAGCCCATCTATTGTCCCCGCCGAGGTCCCGGAGTGCTGGGCTGACATCAAGATGTCAACCCGCACCAGGTGGGTGCAGCAATCGGCCGGAATCCTGGCTGATTGCTGCCTCTTGTGCTAGAACGCACTCAGCGCGTCCATAGCACAGGAGAACCACCTGGCTGGATGTGCTGAGCGTGTCCTTAGCAGCCAAGTGGTTAACATGAGAAAATGAAACATTAGTTAACATAAAAAATGTATAATAATATAAAGTAAAGACATGCATAGGTGATTTTTAAACGCAAAAGGGATTAAGAAGCAGCAGTCATTTACCCATCCAGATATACACAAAACTCATGGCGTGCACGGCCAAAGGGTTCTGCTCAAAATCCAAAGCAGAAAAAAGAGCTTCATTGCCAGTGTTTCCAGAGGAGGTTGGGTTAGAGTTTTCACCCACCGGAGTGGGTTCTAGTGATTGAATGGAAGCTAACCTTCCTGAGAGGGGTTAGCTGACTTATGTCACGTCCTGACCACAGCATTGCCAGACATATAAATGTTTTGCTCTTCAGTGACATCCAGTGGTGGTCACTAATTGTTACATGGCCATTTGGGGGTTTTATTAATTGTTCATTTGGAATAGATCACATTTTTATTTAGGAATTCAGTGCCATAACAACAAGTAAAGAAGTTGACTTTTCAATAATGCAGCTCCAATTTTGTCATTGTAAAAAGAGTTGTAAAAATAAAGAAAAAAAATTGACATGAGTCAATCTTTCCATACAATTTAACACCAGTACAGTGTAAAAACAAGACAAGTATTATTTTAAGGATTAATATTTGTGTTAGCTTTCGGTTTAAGGTTAGTATTCAGGTTATGTTGCGTTTATGGTCAACTGTCGCCAACAGATTCCACTCAATTTTCTACGCAATCTTCACCACAATTCTATCATGCTCACTTCATTGTTAGGCAACAGATTCTGCTCCTTTTTTAACGGAAGATAAATGTCTACATGTGTCAGAAAAATGGACGTAGTCCCGTAAATTTTTCTATCCAATTTAATGCCATACTTGCAGCATGTTTCCTGATGCAAGTATGGTGTTAACGTTGCATAGAAAAATTGACACAACCGTGTTGATTTTTCTAACATGGCATGACTTTTAATTCAGTAGAATTGGCACTACATTATTGCAAATGGACATTTTTGAGGCACCTATTTAATACTCGACCACGAGACGGTGTCTTCCCCCAAAAAATACAAGTTTGAATAGTCTTTCAAATTTGATATTGGTAGTGGTTGTACAATTGCACGGCAATGGACTGGTACTTGAGCTAGAGCTGGAGCAACATTGGCAGCTGGATTAGAATTTATTTATTTTTATTTATTTATTTATAAAGTATTTTACCAGGAAGAATACATTGAGATTTCTCTCGTTTTCATGTATGTCCTGGGTTCAGGAACAGGTATATACCTAGGTCAGGTATAGAATTTAATGCACTACATTATCAGGGTTATCCAAAGAGATCCGAATTGCTTGAGAAAGGTAACCGAATGCTGAAAATCAGCGTTCGGTTACTTTTCCTGGACATTCGGCTATCCAGAGAGCAGGCAATTCGCCAAATCCTGGCGAATTGCCTGCACATACGGTGCCTGTTCGGTCCCTGTTCGAGGGCAGTGAAATCCCCATGAAAAAGCACTGCTTCGGCTATTCAGAGAACACAAACCAGCAGTGAAAGGTTCCTCTAATGCTCTGCCATTCGGTGGTTTAATTCGGCAAATTTATTCAGGAGAATCCCATAGGCTTCAATGTTAAAAATATTCCCGTTTTAATTCAATATCTAATAAACCGTTCATTATAAAATTCGGCAGCAAAAAGTCTCTTTATTTATAGATTTTTTAGGATACTTTAAGCATTTTTCTGATTTTTTTTTTTTTTTTTAAAAGTCCGATTTTTTTGATTTTTTTTTTTCAGTTTACTTATTTTTTTTGTAACAGCCCTCTTTATTATCATTCCCTGGACCTCCTGTGAAAATTTCAGACATTTTCGCTCAGTAGTTTCTTTGCAAACAGCGTTTCTTTTTCCCAGATTCATACAAATGGTTTTTCTAATTTATTCACTGCCTCCTCTACGTCACAGCTGTTTCGGCTCTGTGTGATTCGGCTCCTTTTCGGCTCCTGTTCGACTTTTTCGAAGGTTAATCCAGATGTTTTTGCTTGTTTTCAGCGTGCATTCGGTTAGTTTGCGGTTAGTTTTCGTCAGGTTTGCGGCAGCTTTTCTCTGCAATTCGGGGACCCTGTGCTGTTTGCTGAATACACCGCAGGGTCACCGAAATGCAATCGGCAAAAGGAACCGAATTGAAGAGAACGAAAAGTCACCGAACGTGCGGTGACTTTTCGAATCTCTTTAGATAACCCTGTATGTGCTTGTTTAGGATTAGTTTTTGTCTATCACATGTCCACAGACATTTACCCCAATTCTAGTAAAATAATTAGCAGTAGAACTGCAATTCTTACAACAGTGACAGTCCATTTACACATGGATAAGGAGTGAGAGACAATTATGATATTGTCGTATGTTGTGATCATTTTGGGATAGTAAAAATTTTATTTATTTTCCCCAATTTTTTACATCATTCAAATCACTATATATAAATTTTAGAAAAAGCTAATTTGCCCTCCAAATTATAGTTAAAAAAAACTTTAAATAAATTGTAGTTTGAATAATAGTATTTTTTTAATTCGCTTAAAAATATTTATGATATTTACCTGCTCATTACTGAAAATAACTGTACAGTAATGGTTTCCAAGGTCAAATGGAAGAAAATTCAATTGTAGAGAAGCAGGTGCATCTTCCTTTAAGAAAAGGCAGCTTGTTGGGCAAAAAAACTGCCGGAGTAAACTGGTTTGGTATTCTGTGAATAGAAAATAAATAAAATATATTTCATTATACATCATAAACACATGAAAAGGGTCCAAGAGCACCCACTATACAGCATTAATAAAAACTTTAGGACTATATTCTGTGTTAGTTGTAAAGCTAATCAAGGCTATAATGTTAATGGCTTTAGATCTTTAGCAGGTGTTACACAATAAATAAAGCAAAGGACCTGATTTACAATCTTCTATCTCAATTGTTGCAGTAATATGTAAATGATAGAAAGGCTGAACGACTGTTCTCTGTATATTGAATGGTTTGAGTTATGTTACTACTGGATTATAAATTGAGATGATGAAAGAGGTTGCTTGAGCAAATCAATGCATCACATCTAAACTAATTATGCTCATTAAAAGAACTAAGCCAAGTAATTTTTGTTGAAAACAGCCATGGTAGAAAAAAGATGGTTTTAAATTGTAGTGAAATTTTGGATAGCTTGAATAAAGTTTGTCATATAAATCAGCGCAATGTTGTAGATTTTTCTATGCAAGGTATTTCAATAATTTCATTTTACTGATGTGAGCAAGGTGCAAAAATGACACTAGTGTAAGGTCCCGGAGAGCCATATTACAACCCTCACATGCCAGCAGCCGCTCGCTGAGACCCAGTTAGCCAGAGGGAGTTGGCAGAATGCTTTTAGTGCATTCTGCCAGCCGCCCCAGCCCCTCAAACTGCCCGAAAAGCTAACCTACTGCTGGCTTGTGATATCGGTAGAAGTATGGGGGGGGGGACATTTGCATGAGTAAAAGTACTCCTGAAAATGCCGGTTTTGGCACTGGTACTGATACTATATTGGTATAGATGCATCTCTATCCCGTTGACTGCTAAGGACATGTCCTACACTTCATGTATTTAACTTGTGATCATTATCATCCTGTAGCTTTTGAAGTGAAGAAATTAAGCCAATTACACTTGTTTGCCATAACCAGATAACATTCTGAAAGATAAACATTGCAAGGAACATGTATTACATGTTAATATGTGACTTAACAGATAAAAGAAAAAAAAGGTGTTTTTCCCGTGTTCACAATTAAATTTGAATATTTCCCATTCTATAAGACGGACATCAAAAATGTACCACATTTTTGAAAGGCGAGAGTCTGTTTTTCCGGATGATATATCACATATATCAATATATATCTATATGTCAATATAGAAAGCAGCAGATTTTATAGAATTGAAATAAAACCTGCAGGAACAGTTAACCAACTTTTTATCTTTTTGCTTAGCAGGGCAGAAACCTGGCAAGTAATTCTGAGAGGAAGACAAGGGCCCAGACAACACACTGCAAAATGAAAAGTACTGAAACTCTTTTATAATGAGGAGTCACTTGCCCCTTTAAGAAGCATAAGATCACCATAAAAAGGTGAATACCTATCTCATATAGATGGCAGAGAATAGTTTATTTTGTTGGGATGTGAAATTATAAAACTTATATTCTATTCCTCAGGAACTGAAAGATGCGTCCATCGTGAATCTCTATAAGAGGAACGGGAATCGACAAGTCTGCAATAATCATAGAGGAATATCACTGCTTTCCATCACAGGCAAGATCCTCGCACGAGTATTGCTGAACCGTCTGACTGATCACTTGGAACAGGGTTTATTGCCTGAGACTAGACATGTGCACAACACAAAATTTCGTTTTGAACTAATGGATTAGTCCTAAAATGCAATTTATTTAGTTGCTAAAGAAATTTGTTTTCAGTTCTTTAGTATGAAAACTAATTTCATTCATCCGAAAACCAGTGAATACAATTATTATTGTAGTGGCTCCTCAGAGGGCTGAGATCGTTGCTTGTTACAGTATCACTCACTCTCAGCACAATGTGTCAGGCAAAGCTGTTACAGTAACTGACTGCTGCTCACAGTGCTCAGAGTTTCAGTAAAACTAGTAAATAATATTTTTATATATAAGAAGTTAGAACAATATTATTTCCTTATTTTACTGAAACTCTGAGCGCTGTTACAGTCAGTTACTGTAACAGCTGAGCCTGATACATTGTACTGAGAGATAATATAACAAGCAGCCGATCTCAGCGCTCACAGCCACTGGATTTAAAGGGCTAAAAAAAAAAGGTTCCGCTCTGTATAATGTATAGAACATCCTCCTGCATTAATTAATACCCCTCTCTGTATAATGTAGATAACATCCACCTGCATTAATTAATGCCCCTCTCTGTATAGAATATCCTACTGCATTAGCATGTGGAGTGTGCAGAACTTCGAAATGCAATGCTTATCCAGCACAGGAGAGGGAACTTTTACTTAAACTTTGTATCTCTGTGCGGGAAACACAGGAATATAAAAGCAGGGGAGAGGGAAAATGTAAATCGGTCTGAAAGCTCAGAGAAGAGATGACTGGTGCAAATTGATTTATATAATAAAATAAAGCACTTTAAATCTAGGGAAAACATTCAAATAAATCACACTGAAGGCTCATAATGACAGAGTAACTGTGAGAGCTGGATACTAAATGTAGACGTAAAAAAAAACTTTATAACAAGCAGCACTGGGAGAGGAGAGGGACTTTATATAAAATGTGTATTATAGATGAGGAAAGTGGGATAGTGCTCCTGGATAATATAAAATGTATCAGACCTAAGCCCCTATTATGCAGAGCAGGAGGGGAGATAGCACACGTTTTATAAAGTCCCTCTCTTCTCCCAGCGCTGCTTGTTATAAAGGGGTTTTTACTATCCAGCCCTCCGCTGTCATTAGCTTTCAGTGTGATTTATTTGAATGTTTTCCTTCTCCAGCTGCTTTTATCATCTTATCTGCCTCATAGACATGCAAGGGTTAAATAAAGGTTTCCTCTTCTGTGATAGTTGTCTGTGCTGCAAGTGTGTATTCTGGAGCTCTATCACTGTCAGATTTTCGGGTAGGCGTCAGGAAGGATTATGCATACAAACCTTTTCTGTAGTTTTGCGATGTTGCGCTTCATTACTGGTCTCCTTCACTCATCAATGTAATATCACAAAAAGGACTGAAACTAAAAAGTAGTGCATTTTATTTTAGTTTCTTTCGTTTTTTGTACTGAGCTGTTTCGTATCTCTTGAGTCATACTAAAACTAAATTATCCCAAAATTCAGACTAAATCGTTTTAGTACTAAAAACGAATGCACATGTCTACCCGAGACACAGTGCTGTTTCCGCAAAGAGCGTGGCACTGTGGACATGATCTTCGCAGCCCTTCAGCTCCAACAGAAGTGTCAAGAGCAGAATTGTGAATTGTACACCACCTTTGTAGATCTCACCAAGGCTTTTGACATTGTCAGTCGCGAAGGGCTGTGGCGCATCATGTCAAAGTTTGGGTGCCCTGATAGATTCATCCTAATGGTACGTCAGTTCCACGATGGAATGACTGCTTGTGTACTGGACGATGGAGACTCTTCAGAGGCCTTTCCCATTACAAACGGCATCAAGCAAGGCTGAGTGTTGGCACCAACCCGGTTTAGCATAATGTTCTCAGCAATGCTGTCAGACACCTTCCAGACCAGCTCCTTGGGAATTGGCCTGAGATACAGGACCGATGGGAAGCTGTTCAACCTGTGTAGACTCCAGACTGTCATCAAGGTAAAGGAGAATGTGTTACGTGACCTCCTTTTTGCTGGTGACTGTGCCCTGAATGCTGGATCGGAGCAGGAAATGCAAGCCAGTGTGGACAAATTCAGAGCAGCTTGCAACAACTTCGGCCTCCTCATCAACACAAAGAAGACAAAGGTGATGTATCAGCCAGCTCCAAACGTCCAACATAAAGAGCCCACCATCACAGTGAAGGGACAAAAGCTGCAAGCTGTCGGGTATATTACACAGAAAAGGAGAGATTTAAAATGGATGCCTGTAGCCATTTTGTTTTAAAGACAGTTTTTCTTTCAAAATTTCTCTAGGTTTAGAAATGAACGAGGTTTTTTTTTAACAAAGTTCATTCCTGGGTTAAGAAGTCCCAGACATGAAGGAACCTAGAATGAATGTGAGATAATGCTAAGACGTGTTATAAGTAAATTTATTGGTCTATTCTAAGTTTTTAAAACAAAAGAGATTTTGTTTCTTTTGGGTATAGGAATAAGAGTTAAATATTCTGTAATATAAAATTATATTCACAAAATATATGTTTATAATCAAGGTATATTTTATTATAATTACAGTATGAAATATATACTCCAAAATATTGTAGAAAGTATATAATTGGTAAATAATAAAAATTACTAAAGAATATATTCTGTGAGTTAACCAGGAAAGAATTTAGCTGATCTAAGCAACCAAAAGGGAGGAGAACTATAAATCTCAAGACAGAGACAGTCTAGTAGTTAGAAGACAAGGTTCTTTGTTAAGTTAGTCTGACCTTTTGACCCAAGATAAGATATTAAAAAGAAATAAAAGAAATGGTGGAATTAATATAAGAAGTGCAATACTGCCCTCTAGAGGATAGTAAAAATAATGATTTATATTATTATTGATTATCCATGACGTCAAATTGGGTATAATAGGTGGCAAAGGTTCTTTTGTAAGTCAGTCAGAGATGTGAGCAGACAGAGACTCACATCGCCATGCACTCAGACATTCATTATACATGACATTCTGAGAAGTCAGAGATTTCAACAGACAGAGACTCACATCAGACTCACATCACCATGCACTCAGATCCCAAGACATGAGGCAATTAATATTCTCACCAAATCTCTAACTCACATGCATTGATTATCTAATATCGATAATTTACACATATTCCAAAACAAAGCATCACATAGAAAATTCCAAGGCAGACTCATCAACATCCAAATTGGACAGGTAATGTATGAAATAAGGAATTAATGTAAAAATATATTTGTAGAGATTTTTGCAACGTAGACTGAGACTTCTCGGATAAGGTTAAAATCCAAATTCTAAGTAATTCTATTCTGCAGATAGAAATATGAAGAAGTGGATATAAGGATTTATTCCTAAAGAAATGTTGCAAGATTGATACCAATATATATATTGAATTTGGAAATTACTGTGATTAAAATTAATGAGCAAGGAATTATATAACTACAAAATAAAAAGCAAAAGATTAGAAGTTTAATTCTCGAGATTAGGGGAGGATTCACTAAATAAGTTTTTATTACTTATCATCAAATTAGCTTATCTTTTGTTGATCTATGTAGCATAGAGATATATATATATCTATAAGAGCTGGCTGGTTAAACATTGTTTGCTGGGAAATGCATGTTGTATTAAGCAGAAATGTTTATTAACCATTTGTGTATTAGTTACTAACTGATAAGGTAAATGATATTAATCATATATGCAGTTACTAACCGGAGATACATATATTGTGAAGCTAGTTTTTATATGCTGATGGAGTGTGGTTTATAAATTGTTGTTTATGATATGAGATTTGAAATTCTTTTGTATACGTAATAAATATATATATTTTTATCCGATTATTGATTATTGTATTTTTTAAAGCAAAACACAGACAATTAAAAGAATTCAGGATAATTTCTAAGAGATATAGACGATTGATATTTGTGTCTCGTATAAGTTTCTTATGAAATAATAATCCCTGATATATTGGAGGCGACTGCCGAGGTAGGTCCAGTAAGTCCAATATAGACATATTGGAGGCTTGGCTGATAAATCCAATATATACAAACGTGTTGTATTCACGTGCAGAGATTATATCCGACAAAGCAGTGGACCAATTTACATACTTAGGCACCCTTTCCCGTGCAGGGACAAATGACATTGAGGTAAACTGCAGAGTAACCAAGGCAAGCTCTGCATTTGGCAGACTACTGACAAACGTATGGGACCCCCGTGGTATAAGCCTTGCTACAAAGCTCAAAGTCTATTGAGCAGTAGTGTTCACTACCCTGATGTATGCCAGCAAGACTTGGACTGTTTATAGGAGGCATGCAAGACAACAGAATCACTTCCTCCGCAGACTTCTTAGGATCCGGTGGCAGGATAAGGTGCCAGACAGAGAAATCCTTTTCAGAGCAGGCCTGTCATCAGTTTACACCCTGCTGATGAAAGCCCAGACACGGTGGGCAGGCCATGTTGCAAGGATGCCAGATCATCACATCCCTAAACAACTCCTTTATGTTGAGCTTTCTCAAGGAAAACGGTCGCACATGGGTCAAAGGAAGCGATACAAAGATGCACTGAAAGCTTCCTTCAAGTCCATGGATATTGATATCACCTCCTGGGAAACCCTGGCACAAGATCGATCGACATGGCCCACACTGATCCTCCAAGGCTGCCAGAAATCTGAGGACAGAAGAACAACTACAGCACAAGAGAAGAAAGCCAGAGCTGCAAATGTTGCTACAGGGGTACCTAACACATGTCTTCTCGACATGCGGCACAACATTTTGTGCACATATAGGCCTTACCAGCCATCTGCGGACACACCGTGGACAACCCACAACCTGTTAGATGTCAAGGTCCTCTTCGAATACAATGGACGAACATCATAGAAATAGCTCACTTGATCACTTATTTGAAAGAGGCTTTTCCCACCATTCAAAACACACTCCATATTTTTAAACATGACATTTTATCTTGGCTCTTTTTTGCATAATGGATGAGATGCTACAAACGGGTAAAATATGACACAATTTTAGCTATATAAATATAAAAAAAATTCAAATAAAAATGGGCATAGAATCTTAGGTTTTTTTTCCTCCTGTGCTGATGAAGTGGTGCTGATTGTGGAATCAAACAGTTTGTATAAAATATATAGTGAAGTAGGACTCCTATGCTGGTTTTTAGGATGCACACAGTCAAAATTACCCCAAAATTTCACTTGTTTTGTCTTATATTTGAGTGACAATTTGTTCATATTTCAAAAAAAATTATCAAACTAAAGTTATTTTCTGATAGAGAAGGGTCTGTTGAAAAAAAACAAGGTATAATGGTATAGATATCTTACAGACAGATGGCTGAAATTAGTGGTAATATACAGAGACTGCCAATGGCTGAAAATGGCTCAGCAGTGAAGGGGCTAGTAATAACAATAGGTCTTGCAAATCAGAAAAACAAGACTTTTTTCACGTTGGTAGATGTTAAAACCAGGCAGGAATCCACAATAGAAAGGATAAGTTAGTTTAAGCCCTAAAATTCAGCACATATATGTATATATGCAAACATCTTATATAGATTCTCGAATATATAAAAATATTGGAATTTGGGAATTGTATGCAAACAGATATTTACAATTAATGAATGTTCTAAATTCAATTATATTGTTGAGTATATGCACCTGTGTAGTATGTAATCTAATAATTTTTTATTCACAATATGTGGGGCTTTACCAGAAACAACTGTTTAAATGTAGTATATCTGTCAGCCAATTGTGTCTTCGAAATACGAAGTAAATTCACATAGTGCACCAGATAGTTAAGATAATTTAATTAGAACATCAACTTGAACATAAAATAGTTCAGCTGTGAAATGTGTCAACTCTAGCGTAATTTTATTATGTACATGGAATCATTACATTTTTATTAATCCCCTGCCACTTGCTTAAGTGAACATTTACCATTATTTAAAGAAGGGAAATACTCCCAATGTTAATGAGTAGGTTCGTGTGCACTATATCGAATCACATAGCATACAATTACAGTTATTATTAAAGCACCAAAATGTTCCACAGTGCTCTACGAAACAAACATAAATAAGGACAGGGATAGACTTATTGAATTAACATAGACTAAAGAATTTTTTATTTAAAAAATAGTTTAGAATAATGCGTGTACAAGCTGAGGTCCAAGGAAGCCAGAAAATCCCAATACCGAATATACAAGCTGAGGTCAAGCGAAGCCGGAAAATCACAATGCCGAGTATACAAGCCAAGGTCAAATAAGTCATAGAGTGCAGAACTGTTGCGGACTAACGGGTCAGCACCACAGAACCAAAGGCACTGAAGAGAAAGCTCACAGAATTTAAATAGAGGTGTGATTTTCTTGATTAGCTGCATCTTCTGGGTGCGCAAAAATGTATTTGCAGAAAACGACTCATTAAGCGGGGACATCATCAAGACTGTGCCGATCTACTTGCCATTTAAATAGCGCAAGCAGCTGGCACTCCATGGGGGGCAGAAAGGAGCAGCAGGGCCCGGTAACCGAATGCCGTAGGGTGCAACCCGGGGCTCTGGACGAAGAGCAGCCCCCAGCCCAGACCCCATGTTGCGCAAACACAGCCCCACAACCCCATCAATCATAACAGAAATTATAATATCAAATGTCTGGCAGAATAAAGGGACCTGGATAAAACGTACCTGCATAGAAGGGAAGAGATGTAGGCAGGGACATCGTTATTAAGAACTTTGTAGCTGAGGACCAGTATATTGAATTTTTAAAAAAGGAGGGAGCCAGTGCAGATATTGACAAAGCGGTGAGGTTTGAGCGGTTCAGGACGTAAAGGAGATGGGCCTGACGGAGGCGATTATTATAGACTGCAGAGAGATCATATGGGGTTGTTAAAAGGCCAGTGAGACAGGGGTTACAGTAGTCGAGGCGTGAGATAATAAGAGCTTGGCTGAGCAAACTAGTCCTGAATTAGAAAACGTTTTCTCATTTGAAATTGACAAGATTTGGCCAATGGCTATATATGAAGAGTGACCAGAGATCAGAGAGGCAAAATTGATACCAAGTGGCACCATTCACCTGATGGGATGCAGGAGGGAAAGCTTTAAAATGGAGGAAAACAAGGAGTTCAGTTTCGGGGAGGTTGTGAGGGGTCATCCAGTTAGAGTCAGCAGACAGGCAGGCAGTGATACAGTCTAATGCAAGCCATAGAGATCATGGGAGGAGGAGTACACCATAGGAGAAAGTTAGATAGTCAACTGAGAATAGTGCCTCTAGGACAAAATTTGAAGATGGTGAGAAGAAGAAGCAGGTATTCAGCTTGGCTAAAAGCAGTACAAAGTTCAAGTTTATGTAGAGCAGTGGTTCCCAACTGCGGTCCTCAAGTACCCCCAGCAGGTAAGGTTTTCCAGATAGCTCAAGCAAAGCACAGGTGATATGATTTGCTGCTCAGTGATTGCAGGATTCTGTCTGCATTTCCACAAGGCAATCCTCCTGGCCTGTTAGGGGTACTTGAGGACCGTGGTTGAGAACCACTGATTTATAGATTAGTGATCTTTCGAATTAGCAGCAACTAAATAATTTGTCACTTTCAGCAGAGAAGTCTAAGGGGTTATTCATTACCCTTGAATTGGCCCCAAATTGCACCAAACTGAATTTCATTATTCGTTGCAATGTCAGGTCAACTCGTCTATTCACGAAGATTTCAATCCACCAAATACAGGTGAATTGACAGCCAAATACGGCGCAATTCGCCACAGTTTGGTGCTTAGATCATCAAGTAGCATGCTGGATGCGAAAGCCAGGCTGATGTCATTGAAAAGAAGTTACAAATGAGGATATCCGTAAGCCAGGTATGGACCATTTCTGTCAATTAGATTTTAAAAATAATTGTTTAATCCCATAGTGACAACGCTGTTTTACCATTGTCAGTCCGAAAGTATCCACTGCTGGTTTTATGCTTCTGCACTGTTTGTGTTTAGCTCTAATTTTCCTCTTACTCGTTTATGGAACCCACACATATAATATACCATTTTTATCGCCATTAAATGGACTGTCTAAAGATACCATTATTTTCATGATATCGTATAATTTACTATAATTTTATTTTTAGGAAATATGAAAAAAAATGGAAAAAACACTTTTTCGAACTTTGATCCCCAAAATCTAAGACCCTGGCTAAAGTCTAGTTCCGAAATGTTTCGATGATTTTGCTTTTAACACCATCACTACTGAGCCATTTCACCTCTGTGTTCCGAGCTCATTTTGACAGTTTTCTGATCATCATGTTTAAATGCGATTTGAAGTCTGTTTTATTATACTCCCAGACAATTTATTTTCTTAAAAAAAAGTTTTTTTACATTTTTTAAATTAAATTTTCAATTTATTTTTAACACCAAGCCTGGTCATGTTTGGTATCATTGGAAAGGCCATACTGTGGTATAAGGGGTTAAAGAGATGCACTCATACGGTGACCTTTCCAGCAATGCTTCTCTTTTTTTTTTTATTCTGACTGTTCGGTGGGTGGCTCCAGAGGACCCATCCCCCATTTGGGCACTCTCCTGGCTGTGCCGGAAGGGTGCCTGAAACCGACGTCATCGCGCCCAACGATGATGTCAGTGCGGTGGCCAGGGTCTTTAAATGGACAAGTATAGGGAGGGGGATTAAAAGACCATGACGTAATGACGTACAGGGTACGTCCTTGGTCCTTAAGAGACTTTTTTTCCAGGACGTACCCTGCACGTCATTGGTCCTTATGGGGCTAATTGTCACCACAAAAGCATCATCTGCACAGCCCATAGCCAGTAAATGTGCAAGTTTTCCACATGCAAGCAGTAAGTAGGCGCTGTGTTGGGGTTAAATCACATATTTCTTGGGGCCTTTACTGCCAATTTCGTATATCCCATCAAAATAGGACATCTCTTGTGGGTGTTAGTAGATCCCTTTAACAACAGACCTGAAAAGAGTTTTTTGTTTCTACAGAAAGTTTTATTGGCTATTATTTTCATGCAAATATTGACTAGCAACAAGGCGCTCAAATAATCACTGTTCCACTTTACACACATACCGTGAAGAATTTAATTTATCTATCTTTGCAAACATGAAAATTTTACACGTCAGTCATGAAATAGCTTAAAGACTCAGCCAGAAGTTTAAGGATGTAAAATACGGTTGACATTACAAGTGTAGCATATCATGTACTGTTCTGTTTAAGATAGTCTCACTATTGCAATAAGTCCTTGAGGAAAAAGCTGAACGCAAAATTACTATGTCAATCATGGCTAATGACATTTTGTAAGATATACTACCACACTAAAAACATACTGTAAGAAAATAGTGGAAATGAACTTAGATTTTTTACATTCTGCTGAGCCATTATAATGAAAGTGCATCTTGAATTCATAATATCATATAACATTATTCAAGGGCACAAACATATGAAGGAGGTTTCAAGTAGAAGAAGTATTTCCTTAATTCAGACAAGTTACCTTGGTCCAGCTGCCCGTCCTTACTTTTTTCACAAATCACCTTGGATAGCACTTGTCCTACGAAGTCAGTACTGTAAAATATAACATCATTGATTTATTACTTTCCTTCTCAAAAAGCAAGTTGCAGTCTATACAAAATGTATTAAGGAAAGGTTTTAAGAAGGGTTATTTTTACAAATAATATTTGTTAAGTAATTCTTCAAATTAAACAGATACAAATGAAGAGGTCAAGAGGTGTATGTCTGCTGCAACGTATTCCCAAACTCATTTCACTCTGGATGTATTACAACAGTGCATCACAAACATTACAGTAACCTTTCAATGTTAACTAGTAATAAAAGACCTTATTAGAGCTGGTCCACAGCTTGTGAGCTGATCTTGTAAAAGGCAGAAAGCAACATAAATAGTCAAAGTTAATACAATGTATCGGAAGTGTTGAGTAGAAACAAGAGAACCAGGTTCCATGATATTCTGTTGCCTAAATGAAAATACTTCTCCTTTAATTGGAGAATCTATGAAAATATTATCAAACACCATGCATCAATAATCAGACCATAAAACCATGTGAAAACAAGAAGTAAGAATCCGGTTACTCTAGGTCACGTCCCACGTTGTTCTGTGTTCATGGCGGCCAGCAGTGCCTTCCTCGCTGCACGCTGGCCGGCTGCCAAGGGAAGAAGCTGAGGGTCGTGATCACGGGTCACTGACAAAGGAGAGAAGAGAGACTAACGAATCTCCTGGCTCTTAACCCTTTGGCTCCTGGCTGGCAACCTGATCTGGCATGTGACCTCTGGCAATCCTGTCTGACTACCTTGTCTGACATAACTCCTGGCACCTGGAGGACGATCCCCTCTGGTGATACGACCCCTGGCACTTAACGGACAATCCCCTCTGGCAATACAATCCGTGACTTTTGGTTAATGGTCAGCTTTGGTATAAATCCCTTGCATCTGGCTCACAAGCACCCTGGTATTAACCCCTGGTACCTGGCTCACGTGTATCTCTGGTATTATCCCCTTGTGTTTATTATTTATTCCTGTTTGTGTATACCTCTGGTACAGTTTATATTTGAGCATGGGTAGAATTACCGTCCACTCCAAGGACCGGCAGTGTAGTATAGTTTGTGTGCAAATAGGGGGAATAGACATATCTAGGAGGTTCACTATTAAATAGGTGTCTGAAAGATAGAGACTGTAGAGTAAATTTATATAAAGTTACTGAAATCCCATAGGTGTCTTGGCAATGTCTGAAAATGACATTGTCACAAAAGTACATTTACTTGATCCTGTTACTGAGCATATGGAACAGGATTAGAACTGTGGGAAAGCAACTGTGGCTTATAGCCAGTCCTCAGAATGACCTGGCCTTACACAGAAAAGGAAGAACAACACTAGAAAGTACGTGAGGCCAACTGTTGGGCACAGACTGAAAGATCTGACAGACAAAAACAAAGATGAAACATCCCATGTCAAAAAACAAACAGGCCCCGAAAAGAAGTTAATCAGTAATATCAAATTAAAAAGTAAGGAACAGTTAAGATACGTTCTCCTAGGCTAGCAGATGCTGAAATGGCAGCTAAACCTCCTCTTCCAGGCTCATTTGGGTCATAGTGATAAGGTCATCATGGACATATAGGGCCCCATTACATTCTTCACGCAAAAACACACGCACAACACGTGAATTTTTGCACGAAGCGTTAAACGTTAACGCACGTAAATCAACGCTGGTATTACAATCCTCACGCATTTTTTCATCCATCAAAAAATAACGCGCGTAAAATGGACGCGCAAAAACGCAGAAATCAGTGTGCGGACTGTTTTTTTCACGCAATTCAGCTAATCAGAATTAAGAACCACAATTGTCTCACGTTAAGTTTTTGCGCCTGCCAAAGTCAATCTGCGCATATATGCTGCATCAATAAAAAAGACACACACAACTTCTCCATTTTATTGGTTTGGAATGAGTAGAATGTGTAACTATATACTTTGCTGCGTATTTTTTTTTGGGCTGGTGTATTTGGTTTCGGCCAGGTTGATCGAATTTGCCAGGTTTTAGGAGTCGCTAAAATTATGCGCGCAAAGGTTGTGCGCTACAAACTGCGCATAGATTGTAATACCATCCGCGTACCAGCGCACAAACGCATTTGTGCTCACAATGTTAAGTATAGGACGTGCGACATACAGTAAGCTCACGCAGCGTTCGCGCAGGTTCACCTACGGTGGACGTATACACGCGTTTGTTGCGTTGACATTGTAATATGATGTTCTGCGCAAAGGGTTTTGCCCCTCGCGTTAATGCATTTTTGCGTGGGCACAACGTATGCACGAAGATTGTAATAGGGCCCATAGTTTCCAGATTTCAGTGTCAAAAATAAATGGAATAGTTAGTCTGCAGAACTTCTGTGAGAGGATATATGATGGCTTTGGATGGGAAGAGGTAGTGACAACAACATTTTATGATTATAATGGGTAGCCGTTGTACAGCAATACCTCTGCACAATACCTTTATTAATTTTAAAGCAAATGCTTCTGAAACCTTAATTTTCCCCCTATTCTGTATGAAATTTGACATACTGAATGGAGGGACAGGGAAAGCTATTGAATGATTATAAACATGTTATGTGTTTACAATGAATAGAAAACTATATACAAAATTTCTTGTTATGATAGCATATCATTGGATCATAACATTGGTTATACAAGCATATTTTTCATAAATTCAATACAAACAACTACTGATAAAGTAAAGATACATAAATGTAGCCCGACATACCTGAAAGCACTTTTTTGGTTTATTTTGTTAATTTCCTGTAGCTGATCAGGGGACGATAAGTAACTTGTGGATTCCACTAAAATCACTCTAAACGGAAATGAAGAACAAAAAATATATATATATGCATGTATTTAAATAAACCTAACAACTCTCACAGTACATAATGTTACTAATGCTTCAAAATAACATTTTGGTTAATATTTAAAAAACTATAAATTACATTTTTAAAAAACAAATGTTATTTAAGACAAAATAAACATCTAGATTTTAATACATCAATGTCATATTGCAAAAATCCATCCTATAAGATAACATTTTCAATTTTGCAGCTGTCAGATACAGTCTCAATTTAATAAAGCTCCAAGGTGAAACTACATAATGATAATAAGTAGGAGTGTAAATCAGATAAATGCGAATGAAATGCTAGGAGGATGCATGTAGTTCCAGAATGTTTGTTGAAATAAAGAAATTCCATTACTAATATTATTGTGATTTCGGAAGACATATGTTTTACAAAATTACATTATCTTATTTCAGAAAGAAATCAGTCAAGTTTTGGGTTTTCCATTTTTATGAAAACAGCATATTCTTTTGTTTTCAAGCACATAACACTTATTACACAAATACATCATAAGTAAAAAATGTACCATATTCTAGATGTTTTAGAGAGCAATTCCAATGCTGATACCCTTAGATAAATACTGAATGTTAAAAAGATACTCCAAAGTAAAAATACCAGCACCAGCCTTCCACAATCCTGGTTTTACCTTCATCAAAGAGTAAAGGACACATTAGTTGGAAGGCTAATTAATCATTTCATTAATTGTGAAACTATTTAAACTCAGGAGTCAGGACATTGGGGTTTGCTAAAGTTATAAAGACCAACGAAAATAACCGTTGTTGCAATAGTGTCAAATGGCAGCATTTGACAAAAGAATAGATTAATTATTTCGTGAACCATTGGAAAAACAGCGATTTTTGAAGGTGTTCTGCTCTTTGAATAATCCAATTATTAAAAGGTATAGGCAGAAACAGAATGATAGCTAGAAAAAAAATCTCTAATTTGATGTTCACCTTCCCTTACTGCGTTACACAATAGACTGATTCCTGGTATTTGATATTTGTGAATGTTATCTACTTCATTCACTGTATGTACTTTTGTCTACTGTATATCTGATCCAACAATAAAGAGTCCTTTAACCCCTTCAGTGCTGAGCTAGTTCACATCCTTAGCCCATATCTGTATTTAGTAACGGATTTCGGCCATTTTTGTCTGAGGTACCAAATTAATCTAAAGCATTGACTGCAATTACCTACATTCCTCAAACACACAGGGAGCAAGGAGGAGACTCACAAGTAGTCACTTGCATAACTGGCTATCAAGTAGTTATGTTTAAAATGGTGAACAAATACACTCGCAATATACAAGAGCTGCCAGCTCTCATATGTTCGCCTCACAGGCTGTTATAGGCCGCCCCCGCCTGCAACACTGATCCTCTTGTGCAATCGCAATCCAAATAGAAGCAAAAATAATTTGCATAGTGTGACCCGTTACATTAGATCATGCGTGTAATGAGTAGTAACTCACTCACCAATCCCGGAGTCTGCCATTCCTTTACTACTGATGAAGCACAAGAGTGGCGCGAAACGCGTCTGGTTTTATAGTTAATGATTTTTTTGTATCTAGTATTCTCTAATTAATAAATCACCTTTTATTTAATCTATTTTTGGATCCACTGCTGGTTTTCCCGTGACACCAGAGGGCGTACTGGGTTCCTGGTGAAAGAGGCTTTCTAAAAGGTTGTACCTCAAAAACAAACATTTATGTCAAATCCATCTTTGTGTACACCACGGATAAATCATTTTCTTTGTTTTATTCCCTCTATCAAGTAGGTCTGGTTATTACGCAAACCTTAACACTACTACATAGTATTTCATATATAAATCTTGCAAGTCATTCTCATACTACCAACATATTTGCATATAGTATTCATGTTGACCTGTGATATTAATAAAGTTATTAAAACTAAATATTCTTCCAGTCACTCCACCGCATGCTAAATAGCTGCCTCTTGCCTTGATCTGTACTTATTTTAGCAGGGATTAGCTTCATAAGCAGCTTTATTCTCCTTGCTAATGCATGAGAAATGTTTTACAAAATTGGGCATATGTAGGAAGATATTTTACAGCATTTAATAGAGTTATTGCTTGGACTATGACTATAGCTATGTGTTGGGAAAGCAATCATTCAGAAGAGTCAGGAGATTATGAAAAATATTTAGCTACAAACATCACCATAGGCTTAAATTAAATCCAAAAGGTGCTTTGAGGAAATGAGTACTTAGAAAAATGTAAGGATTTGTGAGCTGTATATTAACCTTTTAATGCCTTGTAGATTAATGACATGCCAACCATGGACTAAACTGATTTACCTAAACTCTGTTTATCACACTTTTAGTAATAAAAAGTGATATTTTATATAATATGATGTTAAGGACATTAAGTAAAGAAGGTCAAAATAATGTGTGGAATATTTTTACACGTTTACAAATTACAGGGTTTTCCTTTGAATTTATTGATTATCTAAAAAAATATATATTCATGTATCTCCAAGAAAAAGGTGTATTCATGATCCAATCCCTTAAGAATTTAGAAGCAAAAGTGTTCATATGTGCGTGTTTGCAATATAAGATTAGGTAAAAGAGGCTAGATACCATTATGTGGTTATTTCTTAATTATCTGCTATCAACTCTAGGTACATAGGTCAATAGGATGCCAACATAATATAAGTATTGTGACTGTATGTAGACAAAATACTCATACATCGTAAACGCAGTCTTCATTTCTACTGCACAATTACCATGCCTCAATTCCCTGCATCATATTACCATGCCTCCATCCCCTGCATCATATTACCATGCCTCCATCCCCTGCATCATATTACCATGCCTCAATCCCCTGCATCATATGACCATGCCTCCACCCCCTGCATCATATTACCATGCCCCCATCCCCTGCATCATATTACCATGCCTCCATCCCCTGCACAGGCATGTACTGACCATCGGGAGCATCGGGAGAATCCAGAGGGGCCGATGGGTCAGTGGGCCGGCTGAGCCTGGGGGTGCTTTTTTTAAAAAAAATAAAAAACTTAGTCCAGCACTTAGTATAACCAGGACTGGATAACACTAGTGTGGAATGTCAGCACTTGTTTCAAAGGTCTGATGGATTTCTGCATTGCAGGGGTGGGTTAGGGGGGCTTCCTTGGACACCCACACATGGATTCTGGAGCTCGCTATGGCTTTATTGTGTGTAAAGGAGCAGAATCCACAGAGACTGCGAGGATTCCGCTCCACATTTTACTTACAGCTTCTCCTTCCAGTGACTGGCGGCTTCAGAGTTTGAAGCCAGCAGCAGCCATAGCACCACATTTTGCTACAAATCTCTCTTGTGCTGTGTGCTGTGACCAGGAGCCATGCCCAAAATGTGAAAATACATAAGGTATTGACTAAATATGCATAGTGAGGGTGAATCCCACCCTTATGTCTTATACCTCAGCACTGATGCGTCTCCCGAGAGCAGTATACTGTAGTGGCCAGACTCACAGCCAGGCATGCAGGGAGCCGTAAATCTGACAGATCCTCTGATCTGACAGTCCCTCTCTCCTGCTCCCTTTCTATAGCCTATTTAAGCCGGAGCTCAGTGTGGCAGTGCTGTGCTTTCTCTATAGGAGCACTCAAGGGGTTAATTATCACAGGAGTCTGCAGAGCTCAGGAAAGTATTTGCTAATCAGCCATAGCCATGTAGCAGGGACACAGGTCCAAATTCTAGGTCAAAATAGCCAAACCAGAAAATTTCTCCCATTTATCTCACTTTCCAAATTGGCTATTTGGTCTAGACTGTTCATTCTCCTGGCAATTCTCAAGGTATGTCACTGTTCTGAGCTCCTTAAAAGTGTACCCGAATTACATTTTATTAAAGTATATTTTAATATTTATCATATGATTTATTTTTTATAAAATAATTTAATCAATATTCTAATTTAAATTAAATATATTTTAATGCATATTTATTTCATTTGTTCAAATTACATTTACATTAATATATAATCCATATTAAAATACTGTTTTAATACATAATTATTTTTAAATTCTATTGCTGTGGAGCTCTGTGATACGCTCATACACACACTGTATATTACTGTGGTTTTTATTGCTGTGGAGCTCTGTGATACGCTCTTACACACTGCACATTATTGTGAGTTTTATTGTTGTGCCACTCTGTGATACGCATCAACATGTTTTGGTGGGCATGGGGGGGGTCAGTATTTCATCCTTGGATCCAGGCAGCACAATGTCTTGTGCTGGCCCTGCTCCAGTCCATATCAATATATTAATCCGGCCCTGCGTGTTTGGATATCGAAATGGGCCGGTCTCGATGAAGTCCAGGGCTATTTTTTGTCCCAGTCCAGCCCTGCCCCTGCATCATATTACCATGCCTCCATCCCCTGCATCATATTACCATGACTTTCACTATTTACCTTGGGTATTTCCAGATTATCACAATAGCTACAAGTGTTCCTATCTCAACTCATTTTCACAGTATTACCATATCCCCAATGCCCTCATCTCAATTTTCCTATACTGAATTGCCATCATCTCGGGTTACAATTCTAATCCAATTTCTGGCAAACATGAGATACATAGGGCGCTATCATGTGCCTCTCTCTAAAACTGGCTCGTTGAGGGGAAAAATTTGTGATTGTGAATTTCCCCTTTGCGTCCCAGATTCCCCAACAGTTCGTGTGGGCAAGCGCTGAGTCCAGCAGCCTGCCCTGTAGCAGCCGCTGGGGGCAGCGCCGTCCCAAGCATACGCTCCATGGAGTCCACGGAACTCCATAGGACTTCATGGAGGCTACTCCTTCCGGGTCACATGACTGGCAGGATCTCCCCCCTCCTGAGATCCTGCTAGTCAGCAGATTGATCGCGGAGGGAGACTGGGACTTTTTTTCTCCAGTCTCACTCTGCTCCCGGTGGCCATCAGCAGCGGATCGAGCCGCCATTCTCGCTGCGGGATGAGAGGTGAGTATTTGATTTTTGGGCGGTTTTTCAGCTGCTGCTAACTTATTCTGCAGAAGTGGAATCAGTTAGGTGCAGCTCTCAGCTGGTGTTAACTTTTTTAGTTAGGACTTTGTGATCCTAATGCTAGTTACTCTATGCTTGTTCTTTACGCTTCCCATGTTAAGTATAGGGAGTGCAAAGTACAGTAAACTCGCGTAATGAATCGCTAATTACGATTCACTAATGGGTTTTTAACCCATTAGCGTGTCAGAGGTGATTCGGGGCCAGCGCCATCACCTTTTCTAAGCTAACGCTCACGTACATAGTTCTTACATGTACGATAAATTAACAATTTTGCATAAAGATTTATTTCTGTCTTAAGAGTTATTATAAACTTGTTAGACTGTTTAATTTTTCAATTATTCTTTTTATACCTTTCAAAAATGGTGGAATGAAAATTTGTAGACACTGGATAAAGTTCCTGATCTAGCACAATTTCAAATGTGCTCTGCATTATGAAGGAACAGTACAAACAGAGTAATTGTGATATTAAAAATGATCAGAAATCCTGCTTGAAGGCATTTTGTAGTGATTATTAGGAATGAAGGTTTGAAAAAAAAAAATATATAGAAAACTGTTTGTGGGCATAATCCTTGCAAATGGAAATTATAGCTACACTAGTTACACTATGGGGTTATTCAGAAACTGGCATTGTTTGCTGATCTTGCAAACAACAGTAAATAACCCCATTGTTGCAAGGGTATAACCAACCACCTGAATCCCTGCACAGCAGCAGATGACCCCAGAGCTCTCCCTTAGTTCTGTTTTCTCCCTGACTGCTGTAGCGTAGTAATTATTATTATTCTTTATTTAGAAAGCGCCGACATATTCCGCAGCGCTGAATATTAATAATAGTAATAACATTTGTAGAACTTTTTTTCATTGTGGGGACCCCCCCCCATTCCATCTCATTTGCAGTCATACAGGGTGAATGAAGTGAGGTCTAAGGGCAGAATTTATTAAGCGTTCAATAGGGATGCAAAATGCCTGCTATTGATGTGAGACATCTTGCCTCATACGCTAAGGCCTTGGATCACGCTGTGACCGAAACACAACACCCAAGCATCACAGATGCGAGTCCCTATACCTATAAAGGGTGATACAGTCAGGTCCAGAAATATTGGGACATCGACACAATTCTAACATCTTTGGCTCTATACACCACCACAATGGAGTTGGAATGAAACAAACACAATGTGCTTTAACTGCAGACTGTCAGCTTTAATTTGAGGGTATGTACATCCAACTCAGGTGAACGGTGTAGGACTTACAGCAGTTCGCAGATGTGCCTCCCACTTGTTAAGGGACCAAAGGTAATGGGACAGAATAATAATCATAAATCCCACTTTCCCTTCTTAATACTTGGTTGCAAATCCATGCAGTCAATCACAGCCTGAAGTCTGGAATGCATAGACATCACCAGACGCTGGGTTTCATCCCTGGTGATGCTCTGCCAGGTCTCTACTGCAACGGTCTTCAGTTCCTGCTTGTTCTTGGGGCATTTTCCCTTCAGTTTTGTCTTCAGCAAGTGAAATGCATGCTCAATGGGATTCAGGTCAGGTGATTGACTTGGCCATTGCATAACATTCCACTTCTGTCCCTTCAAAAACTCTTTGGTTGCTTTTGCAGTATGCTTTGGGTCATTGTCCATCTGCACTGTGAAGCGCCGTCCAATGAGTTCTGCAGCATTTGGCTGAATGTGAGCAGATAATATTGCCCGAAACACTTCAGAATTCATCCTGCTGCTTTTGTCAGCAGTCACATCATCAATAAATACAAGAGAACCAGTTCCATTGGCAGCCATACATGCCCATGCCATGACACTACCACCACCATGCTTCACTGATGAGGTGGTATGCTTAGGATTATGAGCAGTTCCTTTCCTTCTCCATACTCTTCTCTTCCCATCACTCTGGTACAAGTTGATCTTGGTCTCATCTGTTCATAGGATCTTGTTCCAGAACTGTGAAGGCTTTGTTAGGTGTTCTTTGGCAAACTCTAATCTGGCCTTCCTATTTTTGAGGCTCACCAATGGTTTACATCTTGTGGTGAAACCTCTGTATTCACTCTGGTGAAGTCTTCTCTTCATTGTTGACTTTGACACACATACACCTACCTCCTGGAGAGTGTTCTTGATCTGGCCAACTGTTGTGAAAGGTGTTTTCTTCACCAGGGAAAGAATTCTTCGGTCATCCACCACAGTTGTTTTCTGTGGTCTCCCGGGTCTTTTGGTGTTGCTGAGCTCACTGGTGCGTTCCTTCTTTTTGAGAATGTTCCAAACAGTTGTTTCGGCCACGCCTAATGTTCTTGCTATCTCTCTGATGGGTTTGTTTTATTTCTTCAGCCTAATGATGGCTTGCTTCACTGATAGTGACAGCTCTTTGGATCTCATCTTGAGAGTTGACAGCCACAGATCCCAAATGCAAATAGCACACTTGAAACTCTGGGCCTTTCATCTGCACATTGTAATTGGGTTAATGAGGGAATATCACACACCTGGCCTTGGAACAGCTGAGAAGCCAATTGTCCCTTAACAAGTGGGAGGCACATCTGCAAACTGCTGTAAGTCCTACACCGTTCACCTGAGTTGGATGTGAGATATTGGAAGAGTCAAAATTGGTAATAAATGCAGTTTATTACATCCCACCCTAAATAAGAACTCAATTTCTCCACAAAGAGAACAATTGAATGGTGCTTTCTAAAGCTATGCAAGTGGAGTTCAAGGACTAAATAAAAAAATTTCTTAAACCATTTCTATGCAAATACATGTATAAACATTTTTGTTAGTGAAGGGATTCAAGTATAATGTATTATTATAGTAAATGGAATAACAGACACAATCATAAATTCTGAAAAATACTATCCCTCATAGCTGCTAATTACTCATCTTGACTTTATTGATTAAAAATGGTCAGGATGTCTGGAAATGATGCGGCACTAACCAAAATATTTCTTTCAGTATTAGATAAAATCGCGTATTTTCTCAGAAAAATACAGTAACGGGTTCCCATTTCTAGTTTTTTTTTTTTAACAAGCGTACCACATAAAATATATTACCACAAAGGCTTGGATGACAAAATGTGAACAAAATTATTTATATGCTGTAGATGATTGAAATTTGAATGGAAATTCACATTTTATATTTCTTTGTTATGGCATTCAGGCAAGACATGACGTATACATATAATAATGATATATAACGAATCTACAGAGTCAGCCGACAAGAAAAGGATATATAATTTGTTTGAGTCATACAAAAAAACATGACTTCAAATCACGTTTAAACATGAAGAGCACAAATTGGTCCTGGACTGGTAAGATTGTTATGATGTCTTTTTATATAAATTGATGTGTTTTCCCAGTTGTGTATTACCTGGAGAAATGCTCGGAAAGGGTATAAACGTCGGTTCTTGGACACAACGGGCCATATCACATACTTGGTGCTAACTTAACCAGAGCTGTGGTAAACTTACTAGAGCCATTATAGCCTATGGAGCTGTTAAGTTAACAGCAGCTCTGGTTAAGTTAGCACCAACTTTGTAATACTGCCCAACATTTTTTAATGGATTAATAAAGCATTGTGTTTTATCTTTTGATTCAAGTCCCTGAGTGCGTCCATTCACTCTATACATACAATGTTACTGGACTGTGCGCATCGGCATCCTTTTTTGGTTGACTTTTTGCAGGTGTACAGTTGGTTCATTTATAGATATAAAACTGGGAGAAATAATGACTGTATCCAGCCAGAGTAATTTACCCGCTGATATAAAAATCGTCATTAGATTTGTAAAGCACTGGCGGTTTTACTGTGTTTTTACAGCATGTCACAAGGATTTGATTTCTATAGAACTGCAGGTGAATTATTGCTTAATGCAATAGGTCCTATTTGAGATAATTATTTCTCATTGCAACAAATAAAAGTAGCTATTAAAGAAGTTATTTTGTATAAATGTAATTCAATACTCATATAAAATTACACAATACAATGACAAATCACATTAAAGCCATTTAGGAAACATCAGCTTCAATTAATCAAGATTCTAGTTCAAGTAAACGTGCTCAACAAAGTCCAAAAATGAATACATACGGACATCAATGCTGCTGAATAAGTAAACTGGCCTTTGTCAGCTAGAAGCTAAAAGAATGTCAAAGGAATTATAGCTGAGCTACTTTGAACGATACAGTTGTTATTTCTTCCACATTCCTAAATAAGTTATAAGTTGCAAAGCTACTACGCCAAGTATTCCTGAAAATTGCATGACTTGAGTGCCCTCTCCTCTCTCTGCCTCATGGGTGAGGTGTTTTCGGTCAGGGGTGGGGTTAGCCCTCATCCACAAGCTCATCTCCGAGAACATTGATCTCAGCTTCATGGATTAAGAGATGGAAGCGGAACACTTTTCATGACTCCATTAGTTCCAGTGGCTCTCCCTTGTATTGAGAGCCACTGGACTGGCTGCCTGGACTCAAGAGTACAGACCCCACTCCCCTGCGGTTATGTGCCTGCTCTGGCTTACAAGAAGCCAGCAGCAGGTCATGTCTGGGGGCGGCATGGAGGGAGCCCAACATTGGAATAGGTGTCAGGGTGGCACCTGGCGCGGGCCATAGTGGGACCCAAGGTTCAAGGGGGTCTGAGCCTGGTGTGCAGGGAAGCACACGGATTGTACCTGGATTAGGCAGATGCAGTATTTTACAATCCAAACGCTAACGGGTTAAGAAACCCATTACTGTTTGGTATCTTGTGCTTTTCAGCACGAGGTTACTGTACTTTGCGCTCCCTATACTTAACATGGTGAGTGCAAAGTGTTAATCAGCATTAGGATTACAAAGTCCTAACGCTGATTAACATCCAGCTGCGATTAGCAAAACGTTAACCACAGCCTGGACTTGGTGCAAACGGATTCCGCTGGCACCAACCAAAAAAACCCCCAAAAAATTCAGATACTCACCTCCTATCCCGCGGCAAGGACCACAGCTCCATCTGCCTCCTTTGTCCGGCGGGAGCAGGGAGAGACTGGGGGAAGTCCCCCAGTCTCTCCCTGCGGATCACTACGCCGACCTGCCAGATTCTCGCGAGGTGAGATCCGGTAGGTCATGTGACCGCCAGGGTCTGCCTCAATGGAGTCCTATGGACTCAATGGAGAGGATGTGCGCGGCGGCGCTTAGCACTGCCACGCGCATCCCGGGGCTTAGCGCCCGTTAACAATGCAGGCAGCTTTTCTAGCACCTGCATTGTAATTCCACGCTAAAACGGAGGCGCAAAGGAGAAACTAAGCAGGTTTTTCTCCTTAGCGTCCCCGTTTTAGCACACATATTGTAATGTAGCCCTAAGTGTTGGTTAAGAATTTCAGCAAAATGTGATCCTCTAGTAAAAGAAATTTCTAATCGAATTTCAATAAGCAAGTTTAAATCCAAAAATAACAAAGTGTCTCACCTAAACTTTCCTTGACTTTCGAATGGAGATTGAACGGAAAGGCTGATCTTGCTTAATTCGTAGCATGGTGCTTCTTGCTTATGCACACCCTGTGAATGAGTATATGATTTATATAAAGGATTTATTCATTGATTGTGCATACGTTTATGTTAGCTCTTTACACAATCCACTGATATTTTGAATTATTGGTGCATGAATTCTGCAGCATACTGATGGTAACTTAACCATATTAAATCACTGATTTAAACTCAAAAAATTTAACACGAATAAGAAAGAATATACAGTGTAGACATGTGCACAGCACAAAATTTCGTTTTCAACTAATGGATTAGTCCTAAAATGCAATTTATTTAGTTGCTAAAGAAATTCGTTTTCAGTTCTTTAGTATGAAAACTAATTTCATTCATCCAAACACCAGTGGATACAATTACTATTGTAGTGGCTCCTCAGAGGGCTGAGATCGCTGCTTGTTACAGTATCTCTCACTCTCAGCACAATGTGTCAGGCAAAGCTGTTACAGTAACTGACTGCTGCTCATCACAGCTCTCAGAGTTTCAGTCAAACTAGTAAATATAGTTTTATATATAAGAGGTTAGAACAATATTATTTCCTTGTTTTACTGAAACCCTGAGTGCTGTTACAGTCAGTTACTGTAACAGCTGAGCCTGATACATTGTACTGAGTGGCTCACAGCCACTGGATTTAAAGGGCTAAAAAAAGGCTCCTCTCTGTATAAAGTATAGAACATCCTCCTGCATTAATTAATACCCCTCTCTGTATAATGTAGATAACATCCTCCTGCATTAATTAATACCCCTCTCTGTATAATGTATAGAACATCCTCCAGAATTAATGTCCCTCTCTGTATAGAACATCCTCCTCAATTTATACCTTTCTCTGTATAATGTATATAACATCCTCCTGCATTAATACCCCTCTCTGTATAATGTATAGAACATCCTCCTGCATTAATTAATGCCCCTCTCTGTATAGAACATAATACTGCATTGACATGTGGAGGGTGCAGAACTTCAGAATGCAATGCTTATCCAGCACAGGAGAGGGAACTTTTACTTAAACTTTGTATCTCTGTGGGGGAAACAGACAGGAATATAAAAGCAGGGGAGAGGGAAAATATTAACATAAATCGGTCTGAAAGCTCAGAGAAGAGATGACTGGTGCAAATTTATTTTTATAATAAAAAAAGCACTTTAAATCCAGGGAAAACATTCAAATAAATCACACTGAAGGCTCATAATGACAGACTAACTGTGAGAGCTGGATACTAAATGTATCAGATGTAAAAAACCCTTTATAACAAGCAGCACTGGGAGAGGAGAGGGACTTTATATAAAACATGTATTATAGATGAGGAAAGGGGGATAGTGCTCCTGGATAATATAAAATGTATCAGACCTAAGCCCCTATTATGCAGAGCAGGAGGGGAGATAACACACGTTTTATAAAGTCCCTCTCTTCTCCCAGCGCTGCTTGTTATAAAGGGGTGTTTACTATCCAGCCCTCCTCTGTCATTAGCTTTCAGTGCGATTTATTTGAATGTTTTCCTTCTCCAGCTGATTTTATCATCTTGTCTGCCTCCTAGACATGCTAGGGTTAAGTAAAGGTTTCCTCTCCTGTGCTGGCTTTCTGTGCTGCGAGTGAGTATTCTGGAGCTCTATGACTGTCAAAATTTCGGGTAGGGGTCGGGAAGGATTACGCATACAAACCTTTTCTGTAGCTTTGCGATGTTGCGCTCTTCATTGCTGGTCTCCTTCACTAATCAATGTAATATCACAAAAAGGACTGAAACTAAAATGTAGTGCATTTTATTTTAGTTTCTTTCGTTTTTTGTACTGAGCAGTTTCGTATCTCTTGAGTCATATGAAAACTAAATTATCCCAAAATTCGGACTAAATCGTTTTAGTACTAAAACGAATGCACATGTCTAATACAGTGTGGTTTTTCCCCTGAACTAGACTCTGTGGTACTTACAGTAGGTACAATGCTTTTCATTTGTGATTGAAGTGTGAATGCCATGGTGGTGCCCCCAGCTCCACTGCCAGGTCTTGAAACAAGAAGCAGTGTTGCTTTGTTTGGATGCAGAAAACGTCTCTTGTATTCCACTGTCAGAGATGTCTGGCTTCTGCAATATATCAAGGTTGTGACTGATGACTCATATATAGAGGAAGCAGAACAGGTTAATGTCACAATTAAGGCACACATAGCAGGTAGCATTCAACTAATTTAGACTATAAGCCAAGTATAATAACATCATACAACAGGATTAACAAAAATATAAAGTACAAAGAAAGTTATCCTAGAGATTTCAATTATCCGCTTGCTACTAGAAGTTCTCAAAGGCATTTTTATACTTAAAACTACAATTATGCTTTTATTATCTATTTCAGTGGTTCCCAACCGCGGTCTTCAAGTACCTCCAACAGGTCAGGCTTGCCAGATATCTGAAGCACAGCACAGGTGATTTGATTTGCTGCTCAGTGATTGCAGGATTCAGTCTGCATTTCCCCAAGGCAATCCTTAAAACCTGGTCCTTTAGGGGTACTTTAGGACCACGTTTGGGAACCACTGATCTATATCATGCATAGTTTTCTTTGCTAGACACTAAAGTAGTCTCTCATATTACTGACTATTTTTTGTTCTCATATGCAACTCTATACTAGTAAAACAAGAAAAGAAATAAAAAAAACACCAGAAACAGCAAATCAGAAAGCCAGGTTATCCTCTGCAACACCCCGCCCCCTCCATGCACATCACTAAAGAGGACATTCTCCCGATGAGGTTTCCTTACAGGATGAAGATGATCAAAAAAGCCGTATTTTGGATAGAGGATGACCATTGTAAGACTAGCAACTCTATTACTTCAAGAAGCGTGTATTTGTTTTTGTGTGCTGAAAGTTTTGTTTAGAAAAAACATGAAGAAAGAAAGAATGAATATGAGAAAATGAAGAAGACTGAAGGAGATGAAAGAAAGAAAGGAAAGTGAGCTAAAGAGCAAATTATAAAAGAGGATACGGCTTTAGTAATACAATAAAAACCAAAACTGTCGTTTTTTATTTTAATAGGATGTATTTAACTGGTAATATAACTCATGCATAGAACATACTTTTTTAGAAGTTGGGGGAAACCCAGCCAAGACAAATTATTTCAGCTAGCAAAGACATTAAAGTCTCAGCAGTATCCTAGTGATGAGCTCGGCCACATGGGAAATTAATAGCCATTGAGAAGTAAGTATGCTGAAGTTAGCTATAGAAAATGTTTAAAGTTTTTGACCTTGACATGGGAAAACTTTGCAGTCCGCAATCGCGGCTTAACATACAAGAATGAAAGGACAGCTAATGAATTTCTTATCGTAATGTCCAACCACCAGCTTGTACTGGAATTTGTACTTGGAAAAAGTGGTGACATTTATATGAGGCTAATCTGTACGACCTGAAAAGGGATTCTTTTCAAAATCTTGGCATTATCATCTATAGTAAAAGCTTATAGCTGTCAGCAATGAAAATCTGTACACCAACAAGCAGGTAAGCCTTGGAATATGATCTCATCCCTGTATGTCAGTTTATTCTTTTTAGCTAGCTCACATACCAAAAAGTAATATGGAAATTACAATGGTATAGGATAAAATGGGAAGAAGTTGGTTTGCTTCATTTGAGAGAGTTCCAACTTTATTGATTGTAGCATAAAATGTGAATCTTGCTACATATTGTATTTGTTTCAAATGTGCTTAGTTTTAATACTGTACCAATTGTCCAGAGGAACAGACAGTTCCACTTCGCAATCCCCGCAACACTGTTCATGTGTTGGGCCTTTACAGCCCCGTAAAAGCATGAATACCAGAGCCCCTAAAGAATGGGCTTGACACATGAATATTCAATAATAATTAACTTTTATTTGACACACTTAAAATAATTCATTACTGAAAAAGAAATCTGACAATAAACATCAAACAATAAACTTATTTAAAAACAACAATTCACTACTAGGAAAAGGTGAAAATTGGGATAATATTTTAGTTTTAATACTGTGTAAATATAATGACTATATGCCTTTTCTGCCTTAAAGGTTCCTTGTGTAATATTCAAGCAAAGGTAGACTATTAATATCAACAATAGCAGTTCACACTTTAATAGTGATAGATGGAAAAGTTCTTGTCAAGTCTTCCTCTAATGCCTTTACTGGTGTAGTTGATGCCTTGGGATTTTGTGCCCCTTATTGATCCACAAGGGTTGTTTCTACTGCTAGGCTCCATTTTATTGATGCTGCTGGTCACGCGCGTCATTCTGTGTAGTCCTGCACTCATATGTGTCCAACCTCGGACAAGCCTGAGCGTTAATTTCCTCTGCATGTATTTAGACCTGTCATCTGACCTCTCGTTTCTATCCTGTCCTGGATCTTGGCTTTGTAACCCCATATTTCTGTACCTCTGTTACTTTGACATCAGCTTGTTCTTTAACCATTCTTTATATTTTACTAATCCAGTCATTACTAGGACAGGTTTCTAGAAAAGGGTTTCTCTGTGCAGTATCTGTCTTCTAGGCCTATTACAGTGACAGCTCATTAAAAATATAACATATAGCTGTACCTCTTCTAGGTTGATTGGCACCGTCATCTCCATATGTCAAAATACATGTATAAATATAAGGTCATGCACCCATGATATTATGAATCATTGCAGGCACGAATAAGATAAATACTATCCAAATATACAGGACTTTAAGGCTTTGCTTAGTATTCAGTGTCACAGAAAAACACAATGAGACAAAGACTTGAAATACACATTGAAAGATTAAACCAAAAACAAATTCCTATACTCATAAGGTAATTTACAACTAATATATTTGAGAAAAATGGAGAGGGACAATTCAAACTTACCCCCCCCAAAAAAAAATGTATACCCAAAGGTGGTTCTACCATTTTTAAGGGTTTTGGATAATTTTAGGGTAGCAATAAAACTTCTCCGCATCTTCACGGTGATAGATCTAGGACCCTACCCAAACAGTAATATTCAAATGAGGCAAATTAATTATTGTCATACCTCGGATAATACTTTACACACACACCTTGTTATTATAAGTTGAAGTAACACGTGTTACTTCTTGACTTTTGCACATAGTGACTGTAAAGGGTACTATTATTATAATTTATATAGCACCAATAGCCTTACAATAAAGAATGGGGAATTAAACTAACAACTTACAAATCTAGAAACCAAAGACAAGAGGTATAACCTTACAATCTAGAGGTTTTGGGGTGGAAAAAAAACCACAAAAGCACAATAAGAATGAGTGATTTCAAATCACTCTTTATCCGTTCAAAAAGTGATGAAAGATGTTGTTGTAAGGTGATTTTGCAAATTGGAACAAAAGGAAAATAAAACACTATAACCTCTAATTCTCACCTTGATTCTTTAGCCACACGCGGCAGGACAATAAGCACAGGTCCCTAGGTGTTCTTCAGCCTAGACTCTAGGGGCAATATCATGTGCCTATAGCTAAAACGGGGACTCTAAGGAGGAAAATGTTCGCTCGCAAATCTCTCCTTAGCACCCCCGTTTTACCAGTGGATTACTGTCACGGGGGCACTTGGCATGAGCTTTGACTGCCGGGTCACATGCCAGGTCTCCATGACCTGCAAGATCTCACCTCTCGCAAGATTCTGCAGGTTGGCGGAGTGATCGCAGAGGGAGACTGGGGACTTTCCCCCCCAATCTTACTCTGCTCCCGGTGGCTAGAAGAGGTGAATCGGGAGGATGTTCTTGCCGCAGGATGAGAGGCGACTATCTGATTTTTTTTTCAGCTGGTGCTAACACATTTCGCAGAAGCGGAATCAGTTAGCACCTGCTCCAAGCTGGGGTTAACTTTTCAATTAACTGCAGCAGGACATAATTAGCGTTAGGACTTTGTAATTCTAACGCTAATTAACTGTTTGTGCTCACCATGTTAAGCATAGGGAGCGCAAAGTACAGTAAGCTCGCGCTGAAAAATGCAAGCTCAGAATCACTAACGGTTTTTAACGCATTACCGTTCGGAATGTAAAATGGTCGGCCCGCGCTAGGGTCCCTTAACGTCAACACAGCTGAGAGCTAACGTTAAGTATATAAGCATGTAGGGCCCTATGTGTTTAACAATAAATGTCCATAGTGACGGGCTGGTAATAACAGGTTACCAAGGTACAATTTGCAGATTACTGCTACTGCTTTGTAATCCAGGCTATGGTGTCTAAATCAAATGGTAAATATCCTCCCAAAGAAAGTCAATTTTAATCCCATATTCTAAAACTTGGAGATATTCAATGTGGCAAATATTTATATGATCACATTAATTCATGCACTGTAATGCTGAAAATTTATATTTTAGTTAGTTAATATGACAACAATTTATAGAGCTAATACAGAGATCATTGGTACGGTATCTCATCAATAACGTTTTCTTTTAAACTTTACTTATTGTGGGATATTCCAATTCAGGCTAGGTTATCATTTCAAGCATCTTCAGAGGTAAAATTTTGCTTTACACTGAAAAATATAGATCAATTTTGACTGACCGATATCTTAACATAAAATAGTTAAAATGTCAAGCGGTGAATCTCTGAGTCTCTGTAACTTTCAGCAAAAGGAGTACAAAGTTAATCATCTAGTATCCCATTTACTTCAAGGACTGCAAAGAAAAGTTTAATAAGCACAGATACAACTGTGATCTTTAAATGGCAAACACAAGACATGAAGTGTTGTCTAACATGGATTAGCGAATATATTACATCCTATAAGAACAAAAAGAGAACAAGCCAATAACAAGCCAACATCAACAGTCAAAACTAACAAAAGGCTAAAGGTGTCATTGTCCATCGATCAAGAACAAAGGTCATATTTTCAATCAGAATTTAAAGAGGTTTTGTCTCAGGATTTTTTTTTTAAAGAAACAGATTAAAACATACAGTGTCAAAAAAACTATCAGGGTTCAGAGAGACGTGAAAACCAGGAGAAAGGCAGGATAAGAGAACAATCTAGACCAAATAGCCGATTTGGAAAGTGAGATGAATGTGAGAATTTTGACCTCGAATTTTTGCCTCTCCAGTCATTCTCCTGGTTTTCACCTCTCTCTGAATGACCCTGTATTTGTACCCTTTGGAATAAATTGGTTCTCTGTGTAATTTGATCATAAAAAGTAATCTCTTTTTTATAGCAAGTATAGCAAACACAATATGACAACACAAACAATTATCTTTCACGTCTTTATTGAAACACATTCCATTAAATATTCACATTGCTGTGGAAAAAGTGAACACTTGGATTTAATCCCTAGCTGATCCTCCTTTGGCAGCAATAACATCAACCAAGCAGTCTAGTGGCTGTGGATTCGATCTGCACAATATGCAAGAAGAGTTTTGAACCACTCTTTCTTTTCAGAAATGCTTCAGGTCAACCATATTGTTAGGATGTCTGGTATGAATATATTTCAAGTGTCAGCTAGCGTCAAGCCCCGCTGATATAATCCTATAAAATATATTGATGACCTTGGGAATTCATTTTTCCTTTTATGATGGCAATAAAGCAGTCCCAAATCTTGATGCTCCCTTCACACTGTTTAACCATTGGGATAATATTTTCATGTTGGTATGCGGTGCACTTTTTATGTCATACATAGTACTGTGTGTGTTGTTCCCAAACAACTCAACCTTATTTCATCAGTCCACAAAACAACTTCCTAGTTGGCTGGCGTCAGACAGCATATTTGAAGAGCGGAAGGAACGTCCGTGAGTGTGGACGTTCCTTCCACTTGACGCTTGTCTGGCCGCCTCGCTGAGCGTACTTAGTGCGCTCAGCGCTTCAAGGCTCGATCCTCCTATGGAGAATCGCGCTTTGCAGCTCCGTCAATGTTATATCAAGCCGCCGGGTTTCTAGTCACATTTCTTACCGAGGCCATCCCCCCGATTGCTCAGTATGTCCCAGTGGCCTGATCCAGGAATATTCCTGGTTGTTATATAAAAATTATGGTGGCTGCTGTGCTTTTGTGTCCTATCCTGCTTGTAAGAACTAAAGCAATTCTTGATCCCCAAACTATTTCTAGAACTGCCCTTTCACCACATACAAGACATTGTAAATTGCTCAGAATATTTAGCGGCTGTGGCTCCGGAAACTATACTACATGTCCGGAAACAGTCCACCCCACATCCATTCTATTACCAGAGAAACTTTTAAGAGATTTTCATGGACTGGCTTGACATTCTCCAACTTGAAGAACTGCTTTCTACAAAAGATTTTCCACACCTTAGTCCCCATCTTATAGCATCAAATTTAAATTGCCCTGGCATTCACAATGTGGTTCATGCCCTGAACCATCACAAGTAATCTTTAGAACATTCACTCGTTGACCTCAGCACATGATTCCATCTTTTTCATGGTTCAGTCTCTTCTTGTCGATGCCTATAATAGGTTTTTATTCCCAGCAACCACAGCATGATTAGCTGTTGAATTGATGGTAAATTTCCTTTATATTCAAACTGATAATCAATTGTTTTACACAATCACAAATAATAGAAAGAAAAAACACCTCCACAAACAGTACCATCTTTCCTTCACTTAAAGGGAAACTCCATGCAAAAAATAATCCCCCACCCCTTTTTAACCCCCTTAGTATTTGTACAGGTGCTTGTACCCCTCACATACTAGTTAGGCTTGGGTCAAACGAACGCATTTTTAGCATCGACCGTCAAAAAAAGTGCGTCCGAATGCATTGATGTATTTTTTTTTGGACGCAAAAGTAGTCAAACGATGCGCATTTTCGTGCGTGTTTTTTTACGGATCGTCAACACTTTTTGCGTCTGGACGTTATGTAGGCTGGACATTAGCAGTGTCTGACGTCTCCTAATCACGCACACACGCCGCTATGCCGACGCAGCGCGTCAGTACTAGCGGTTCTACGTTCTCAAAAAAATGCGTTTGTTTGCTGCTTGCGTTGCCGGCCGGACTTTCGTGCGGCTGTACTCCGTATATTGTCTGTCATTGCCTGTCATTTGCTACTACTACGCCGTGATTAAGCGCGCCTAAACGCACGTTAAAAATGCGTCAGTCTGACCCCAGCCTTATAATACTTGCTCCAGTGAGAGCTGCACAGACCGATGGTTTAATACAGATTTTTTGCTATACCCATCTTACTTTATTCTATTCTGTAACGTGTGAACACTGTATGTCAGGGCTGGAAAACTCTAGTCCCTGTTGCCTATCTATTGCATTCAAAGAATTCTGGGGCTTGTAGGCGATCAACATCTGAGGGGGCAGAGTTTGACATCCCTGCTGTTTCTCTGACTCTTGTGCTCGTAAATCTAATTTGCCAGACTGTTGAAAAGACTTGTACTGATTGGTTTTCACAGTCATGATGCTTGCATAATCCATGCAGCTGCCCTGCAAAAGAACCTTTATAAACTTACTACATTTCATAACTCATTCTGCCGCTTTCTGCTACAATGTAACTACATGACCCACCATTGTGACATGTTAAAAGAGCTAAACTGGCCGTCGCTGGAATCTAGATGGCTCCCTTCACCGTTCCAACCTGGTGTTTAAGAGCTTTTCTGGGAAGCTACCACCCTACCTGAATAGACTGCTTCCCCCCGCAGTTCCCCTCATCCTATAACCTCCGATCCAGGGCCTGCACCTTACCTGCAGTACCACAATACAAAAAGAAAGTGTCTCAATCCTCTTTTTCCTACAGAGCACCACAATTATAGAATAACCTCCCAGACACCATCAAATTTTCACCCAGTCTAAACTCACTTAGATCTCTATTAATATACCTTGATACAGAATGCACCTGTAAATATGTAACATAGTAAATATATTTCCTACATATTTATTTTCTGTTAATCTGTAAGTTTGTGTTGTTTTGTTTTTATATATTGCACTGTACTACTTAGCATTGTTACAGCCGGTACAGAAATACAATGTTCATGAACCCAGGACATACTTGAAAATGAGAGAAATCTCAATGTATCCTTCCTGGTAAAATACTTTATAACATTTTTAAAAAAATACTCAATGTAAAATGAGCATTTCAGGGGTTAAGTAATTTAACCCTTTCCCAACCGCTGATGTACTATGTACGTCCGATCGGGAAGTCTCCCTTAGACCCGCGGACAAAAAAAAAGTACGTCAGGGTCACCTAACCTCCCTCCCGCCCGATACTCACCTCCCTCGCCAGCTCCCATGGCGTTTTGACAGGCTGGAAGCCTGCCCTACCGTTTTAGAAGGGCCGGCAGCCTTGATGATGTCATCACGCTGCGTGATGACGTCATTGGCAGGCACCACCCAGTGCCTGCTGCAAAATCCAGGAAGGGGAGAGCGGTCATTTTTGAAGCCTCTATCTCCCCAACCATTAAAAGATACAGCGATGCAAATTTCACTGCTGGAAAGGGGAGATTCTCCCCTTTTCAGCAGTGCATAGCATTAACCATTTTGCTGCCGGATCGCAATTTATCACCAAATTGCTATTCAAACCCAGAGGTGGCTGACATTTTGGATGTCGGCCAAGTCTCCGGGCCACCCCCCACCCATTGACATCCTCACCATATGTGTGAGGACATCAGTTGGCCAGTTAACCCCTAGCTACCAAGTGGAGATAGGGGGATCCGTTGGATCCCTATATCTCTCGTTCCATTTTTAAAAACAAATTAATAAAATAATAAAATTATTTTTTTTTTTTAAAAATTGTCTGTGGGGGGGGGGGGGGTTTACTAAAATAGGCTAGCATTAAAAAATTATTTGCATAAAACGATCAGAATGAGCTCAGCGCACAGAGGTGAAATGGCTCAGCAGTGAAGGTGTTAAAAAGCAAAACCATTTAAAAATTGTGTATTTCTATTATCGGGACAAAATTTTGAAACTATTTAGCTGGGGTCTTTTTTGGCTGTTTTAGATTTTGGGGATTAGATTTCAGAAAAGTGTGTTTTTTCCAGTTTTTCATCATATTTCATATTTTTTTATAGTAGATTATAGGATATGATGGAAATAATGGTATTTTTAGAAAGTCCATTTAATGGCAGGAAAACGGTATATAATATGTGTGGGTTGCATAAACGAGTAAAAGGAAAATTTGACCTAAACACAAACAGCGCAGAAACGTAGAAACAGCAGGAGGCATTAAAGGACGGATTTGCATAAAACCGCACGGTCACTAAGGGGTTAAATGGAATTAAAATTTAACACCAGCTCGTTAGCAAGGTCACTGCACTATACAGTCTAACAAAGCAAACCATCATTAATGGTTATGGATGCAAATCCATCTTTTGATTTGGATTGTTTTTCAAAATCTACCCTTTGTCTTTGTTGGTTGTTCGGTAACTGTTTTGCATTTTACGTACAGGTCCTTTGAACCAATCTCAAAATAAACACTGAACTATTTATGGTGCCATACACTACATTGATCAGTGTTCAGAGGAGGAAGAGTGATCAATTAGAGTAAAATAACCAAATCAGCAATACTGTTCCTGTAACGAAAAAAAAAAAACGCCAGACTGGAATCAAAAATGTTGCTTCCCTGCTTGGAAACAAACCAAATGGAAATACTGTACATCAAAAAGCATTTATCTATAATAAGGGGCCACAGAGTGCAGCAATTGTGCATGCATCACAGGCACTTCAAATCATTCTGCAACATTTTCTTCTGGCAAATTAGCAATGACATTCTGTGATGACAGATATGAAAAGTGCTTTCTTCAACAACTAGACGGTGCTGGTTAAAGGAGTCGAAATATACATATATATCTAAAAAAGCAAGGTATTAACTTGTCAAAAACTCAGGCTGTTATTTTAAATTATATGATGCTTTCCTCCGAAATTCATTACTGACAGCTATCTGGAGGTAACATTAAGTGCTGCTGATGCAAGATAAAAAGTCTATTAATGTGTAATAATAATGCCGGATCAATAACTCATGCATTACGGTTACAGGTTCTTCATCATAGTTTAAAACAATAATGCTCAGGTTTTTGGGCTGACTCATAACCGAAAATGTCTTGCCATTAAGCTATTTAACTGTTCAAGGTCATTGATTAGATTTGTCTTTGCGTTGTAAGGGTTGCATACTGCATTGCGTGAAATTACAATAATTTTAGGAATATATCATACATCAGGTGTTTGCTCAAGAGCCTGGAACTCAAAAATCTGCTAAAAAAAAAAAGTAAGGGCATGGCTTAGAGTGATGTGTTGGATCCCACACCAACTGTCAACAAACTGGACGCCATGATCCGTCACTGACAACCAGCTTGACAGACATTGAAGGCAGCTTGCTTTATGTATGTAGTACATATAGCCCGCTAATTATATATAATTTATCTCAGGCAACAGATGGCTGGGGAGAAGAACTACCAAGCATAGCAAATTAATTGATTTCATTTAATAGCAACTTTGTATTTTCAAAGCGTAACATGTCAGACAACGAAATCCATTCCTACATTACATCAATTTCCTTATATAGAAGTTAATTCTTGCGAAGTAAAAAAATATGGCAAATATTCTCTATTCTTCAGAATTTATAAGAATTCATACAGGTAAATCACTGCAGAAAACCAAGAAATGTCATAAAAAAACTGACACTGTCCCCTCACCATTATAAGTGTAGGAACCTGCACCGCCGTGCACAACCAAAATAAATAAAAACGATTACTTACTTAGGGGCAATTGTAAATGTAGACCCTCTTGGCAGTGAGAAATCTGCTGCCCCGTCACCTATAATTGTAGCATTGTATACTAGAGGACGGTTGCTGGGGTTTTTCACACAGACCTGTTTCAGAAAAATAAGACGGATAATAATATATAACAGCAAGATTGTGATAGAAAAGAAGAAGCAAAAAAAATAACATAACTGTAAACAAAACAAACAAAAAAACTTTGAAACATTCCTTCAAAGCTAAATAAAATGTATCCTTGAACTTTCTATAATGTTTTTTTAAGTTCTTCTCATTCTGCTGTACTAGAAATGCTGAAAACCTCTGAATAAATTCCAATCGAAAGCTACTGTAATGCAAGCTGGAAAAAAGAAAATAAGAGTGGCATTTGCAATGTGACAACCAGTGTTATAGAAAATCAGCTTTCCATTCACATAAAAAGTCTGAAATTAATTTACTGGATAGATTTTTAAGGAAATAAAACAACCTCAGCACAGAAGAAGATCATTAATGGAAAGCTTGAAATTCTTTACTCAAGTATGCACTGAAGAATAGAAGAAAACGCAAGGATTTCAGCAAAGATTGATGTTAGGGATGATGCCGGAGCCAGTCCAAAGCTGGAATCGCCAGTGACCGGAAACGCCAATAACCGGAGTTGGCAAAAAACGGGATGATGCGAATTTAAATGAATAAAACTATTTATTTACAAATTAAATATCAAACAATAGACGCCGACGCGTTTCGTCTAAAAGACTTCCTCAAGGGCAGTAATAATATGCAATGTGTCAAATAAAAAAATATTATTTTTTTTGACACATTGCATATTATTACTGCCCTTGAGGAAGTCTTTTAGATGAACCGCGTCGGGCGTTTATTGTTTGATATTTAATTTGCAAATAAATAGTTTTATTCATTTAAATTCTTTTCATCCCGTTTTTTGCCAACTCCGGTCACTGGCGATTCCAGCTTTGGACTGGCTCGGGCATCATCCCTAACATCAATCTTTGCTGAAATCCCTGCATTTTCTTCTATTTCTGTGTGGAGCGGTGGACCATCTCCTGGGAATATTTTGGCATTTTAAAGATAAGTACAATTGCGCCTCTCCTATCACCAACTGTTTGTTTTCCATGCACTGAAGAATATCTGGATAAAATTTCATTGGGATGTGACAATACATCAAGTGACCATCATAGAAAGAAATAATGTATATTGTTAGTACAAAGTCATATGTGGTTTATTCACTAAGCGTACTAACTGGTTGTCTGTGTTACTCTGCAGCTTCTCCTGTTGCCTTTTCGATCATACTCCTGTGAAATGCTGGCCTTAGTCAGCGGTGCAAAACAAGCAAACACTGGCATTTTGTGGATAACCCCCAATATCTTATCTTAATTTGCATTTATTTGTTCTAGTGAGCATAATTGATGGCAATTCAGCATTTGGCCTGTTCCACATACTGTACATGTTCAGTGACAGTCTGAGCACATTAACTTTCCCACAAGTTAAGTTTATCACTCCCTCCTTTTCTTTTATTACATTTACTTTTGTCATGCTCTCATAACATCTTTATTAAGATTCTGCTATCACCATGACAACTTCAGTTTATATGAATATCTGTCATCCATGTCTGTTGAGTCTCCCGAGTGTCCACACAGGCAAGACAAAAATAACCAAGGAACGATTCCGGAAAGTTTGAAATGTTTATACTGGATGACTATGTTAAAATCTTTGCAGCAAATATGGAATTTAACTCTTGCTTCTGCATATATGACAATGAAGAAAAAAGTCAACATATACAGGTTGACTTTAAATGTTTCACCACATTATAGGCATTCTATGATTTTGACATGAAAAATGCTGCAGAGACAAGACACATTACACTATGTAGTGCCAAGGACTGTAAAGTGTACACATGTGAACCACAAATGTATTGGTAAGTACATGATGGGTCTAGGGTTAGGAGGATTAAAATGAATAAATATTGTACTAAGGGTGAAACTCAGGAGAATGACAGGAGAAGTGAAAATTCTAGGTTAAAAAATTCTCCCATTTATCTCACTTTCTCACTATCTCAAATCGGCTATTTGATATCTAGATTGTTCTCTTCTCACAATTCTCCTGAGTTTCACCTTTTACTGAATAGACCTGTATTGATATGGTTTTGTTTTGTGGGGCTCATTCACTTAATAGGAATGGCTTTCTTCCAATCCTATAATGGTATAGGTTTCTTCAATATCATCTTTTGCCCTTTCTTGTTTTTATGGTGTTTTGGTAGCAAGGTATACTGTAGTTGCCAACAACAGTAAAAATCGCCATTGCTTCAACTATGGTGAACTTCAGCTATTCAGTGAAGCAAAGATCAATGATGGAATGTGACATTGCTGCAAATAGTGGTGAACAACGCTGAACAACGGTACCATTGCTATTCTAGCGTAAAACAAGTAAACTGCAACCATGCTCCTTTTAGCATTGTTCTACTTTTGTTTGAATATACTTACTGGAGATAATATATTGGTGCTCTTGATTGAACTCCAATAGAAACCACAATCAAAACAATAGTAAAACCATAAATAAAAACATGAAATGTAATTATAGGAAAATCTACACTAAATACTTCACCAGAAACGACGATGGAAAAACACCAAGAACTACACGGGAAAACTTTGGCAAATACTACAGTGGAAAGAATGGAGAAAACTACAGAGGAACTTCCCTAAATAGAGATTTCACCATAGTTTCAACTACTGGATGCCTCATTATATGAAAGAATAAGCTTTCTAGTGCATTGGACAAGACACACTGAGGTGTGCATTTGCTGAACAAGATTTTTATCTAAGCACCAGGAGTTGTGGATCTAGATTTGATACAATGACATCACAATTAGAAATTTCAAAAACTTTAGGAGCAAGTATATGCTTGCTGTGTATTTGTAACGCAAAGAGTTCAGGCTATTTTGCTTTTTTAATCTCACAAAGCTACTTATGGCTACAAAAATACTGCCACATAACTTGGCATTCAGTAGAGGAATGTACCTGTCTTGCGATGGTCTCGTGTAGAATGCCATCAAATTCAATGTTCTTTCTAGGTACATACTGTGGAAGTTTTTCATGCAAGTATACACACAGTATAAGCATCATGACTGGATTTGGATCACAGATTTCAGTTGCCTTTCACAGAAATAAAGATATAGCCATTAGAAACTATTTCTATTTTACTAAATGGTAACTTTTTATTAAAACTTGGTGAATTCCTTAAACATAACATTGTAGTACTACTATAATAGAGTGGCAAGAAAAAGTATGTGAACCCTTTGGGATTACGTGGAGTTTTGCATGAATTGGTCATAAAATGTGCTCTGATCTTCATCTAAGTCACAACCATTTGAAAAACACAGTCTGCTTAAAATAATACAACACAAACATTATATGTTTTTATGTTTTATTGAAAAGAACATGTACACATTAACAGTGCAAGGAGGAAAAAGTATGTGAACCCCTAGCATAATGACTTCTCCAAGAGCTAATTGGAGCCAGGAGTGAGCCAACCTTGAGTACAATCAGTGTGATTTTCTTGGATGTGTTGCTGAAAGCTGTCCTGCCCTTTAAAAAAAACACACCAGTTTTGGGTTTACTGGTTTCAAGAAGCACTGCCTGATGTGAACCATGCCTCGCAGAAAAGAGCTCTCAGAAGACCTACGATCAAGAATTGTTGACTTGCATGAAGCTGGAAAGGGTTACAAAAGTATCTCCAAAAGCCTTGATGTTCATGTGTCCACGGTAAGACAGACTGTCTACAAATGGAGAAAGTTCAGCACTGTTGCTACTCTCCCTAGGCGTGGTCGTCCTGTAAAGATGACTGCAAGAGCACAGCGCAGAATGGTTAATGAGGTAAGGAAGAATCCTAGAGTGTCAGCTAAAGACTTACAGAAATCTCTGGCACATGCTAACATTTTTGTTGACACAACTACAATAAGGAAAACATTAAACAAGAATGGAGTACATGGGAGGACACCACGGAGGAAGCCATTGCTGTCCAAAAAGAATATTGCAGCACGTTTGAAGTTTGCAAAAGAGCACCTGGATGTTCCACAGCACTACTGGCAAAATATTCTGTGGACAGATGAAACCAAAATTGAGTTGTTTGGAAAAAACACACAACACTATGTGTGGAGAAAAAAAGGCACCGCACACCAACATCAAAACCTCATCCCCACTGTAAAACATGGCGGTGGGAGCATCATGGTTTGGGGCTGCTTTGCTGCCTCAGGGCCTGGACGTATTGTTGTCATTGATGGAAAAATGAATTCCAGAGTTTATCAAGACATTTTGCAGGAAAACGTAAGACCATCTGTCCGCCAACTGAAGCTCCGCAGAGGATGGGTGATGCAACAGGACAATGACCCAAAGCATACAAGTAATTCAACAAAAGAATGGCTTCAACAAAACAAAATACGCCTTCTGGAGTGGCCCAGTCAGAGTCCTGACCTCAACCCGATTGAAATGCTGTGGCATGACCTTAAGAGAGCGATTCACACCAGACATCCCAAGAATATTGCTACACTGAAACAGTTTTGTGAAGTGGAATGGTCCAAAATTACTCCAGATCATTGTGCAGGTCTGATAGGCAACTACAAGAAACGTTTGGTTGAGGTTATTGCTGCCAAAGGAGGGTTATTAAGTCCAAAGGTTCACATACTTTTTCCACCCTGCACTTTGAATGTTTACATGTTCTGTTCAATAAAAACATGAAAACATATACTGTTTGTGTTGTATTATTTTAAGCAGACTGTGTTTTTCAAATTGTTGTGACTTAGATGAAGATCAGAGCACATTTTATGACCAATTCATGCAAAACTCCACGTAATCCCAAAGGGTTCTCATACTTTTTCTTGCCACTGTAATTAAAACAACACATGTGTTTCTTTTACAAAAATGGAGAACATAACAAGGACTGACAGTCGAATATGCATCAAAATCCTGACTCAACTAGCACCGTTCACAAAGTCTGCAATCCACTTTATGACATCTTTGCAGATTTGATGTATGTTACGGATCTATACATTTTCTGATATGCCCTTTTAATCCTATATAGAAGTGTTATATAGCTCGTAATGCAAATGTATTTATAACCAATTTATGCTATATGGCAATAGACCATGAGTTACCATAAAGGAAAAAAATAATTCTACAATGTGTAATAAATGTGTATTAAGGCATCAGCATGTCCATTCCCGTGTTTTCTTCCACTTGAGATTCCTGTGAATTTTATAGTTTCAGCTCCTGATTAACTCTTTACACATATTAACACTATCTATCCAGAAAAATCACAACGCAAAAGGATGACGAGGTAGAAGAAAGGATATACACAAATTTCCTTCCTCTTTCAATGAGCTAGTTCTTATTCTCTAACAATACGGATAGGAATCTGGATATTTTTTCTGTTACATGACTAGCGAGTGTGGATTATTTTTTTCTATATTAATTTTCCTTTTTACTGTAAGAGTGTTTGCCATTTTTTGTAAAGAATGATTCTGTCCCATTTTCATTGCCATAGAGAATGTGAAAAAACACTTGTTTACAGGGCTTAAGTGCTAAAGACATCCAAGGTTTAATATTTTTGAAGGTAAAAATATATTATATATAGAAACAAGGGTATTAGTTTTAGAGCTAGAACTTGGAGACTTTTGCACACAATTAAGTATGTGGATGTAGCATGTAAAAATATTCAGGTGGGTATAGAACAGCGGTGTGCTAATTAATCATAAATTGAGCATATAATAAATATAATATTTAGTGGATATGCATTCAATAATAATACTATCAGGGTAATTCAAAGAGAATCGAAAAGTCACCGCACGTTCGGTGACTTTTCGTTCTCTTCAATTTGGTTTGTTTCGCCGATCCCAATTCGGTGACCCTGCGGTGTATTCAGCAAGCACCACAGGGTCCCCGAATTGCAGGGAAAAGCTGCCGCAAACCCGTCGAAAACTAACCACAAAACCCAGCGAATGCACGCTGAAAACCCGCAAAAACATCTGGATTAACCCACCGAAAATGCCGGAAAAACTCGAGCAGGAGCCGATCACACACAGCGAAGTCGCCGGAAAAAGCCAACACCGCAGACGAAAGCAGTGAATAAATTAGAAAAACAGTTTGCTTGAATGTTTGAAAAGTGAAACGCTGTTTGCAAAGAAACTATTGAGCGAAAATGTCTGAAATTTACATATGAGGTCCAGGGAATGATAATAAAGAGGGCTGTTACAGAAAAAATAAGTAAACTTTAAAAAAAAGGGATTTTTTTAATAAAAAAAAAAATACAGAAAAATGCTTTAGATATCCTAAAAGATCTATAAATAAAGAGACTCTTTAATGCAGAATTTTATAATGAATGGTTTATTAGATATTGAATTAAAACGGGAATATTTTTAACATTGAAGTCTATGGGATTCGCCTGAATAAACCTGCCGAGTTAAACCACCAAATGGCAGGGTATTTCGGGAACCTTTCACTGCTGGTTTGTGTTCTCTGAATAGCCGAAGCAGTGCTTTTTTATGGGGATTCACTGCCCTCGAACAGGCACCGAACAGGTACCGTATGTGCAGGCAATTTGCCCGGATTTGACGAATTGCCTGCTCTCTGGATAGCCGAATGGCCAAGAAAGGTAACCGAATGCTGATTTTCAGCGTTCGGTTACCTTTCTCCAGCAATTCGGATCTCTTTGGATAACCCTGTATGTAGTTCATGGTACTTTTGAACATTAATTTTTAAACATTTATATACAAGACATTTTCTGTAGTTTAAGGGTATCGGAAGCACAGCTGCAAAGCAGAGAAGTTTACCAGAGGACCGTTGTGAATTATTGAAAAGAGACATATGAAACAATGTACAATATAGAAATAAATCATTGCTCTAATATACAAACACAGGTATTACCTGTATGTCGATATTAAGGTTAATTGCACGGAGAGAACTGGTGAGGATCAGGCAATTATGCAGACATTCTTCAGGACTTTCAGGGTTGCTATACATATATGTAAAATGTGTAGAAATCTGTAGAAAAACAAATTCAGACAAACCGCTTTCTAAATTTGTGCTTATGACTGCAGCAGATATTTGTTTCCATGTTACTATTTCACCCAAGAACACACTGAAATACAAATCCTTATGGCGTGAAGTGTTTCTCTAAGATTTTAAAAGCACCGTTTTTAGTTAATTAATTCTGGTTTGGTTTAGAAGCAATTTCCAATATGTTATGTCTCCTAACAGGTTTACAACCCTCTCTTGATGTTGTCTTTAAACTTTGAGTTCAGAGTATACAAATCAATAAAATAACCCGTAAAAGCTTTTCCTGTTTGGCCAGAAGTGGTATAGATTTTATGGTTTACTGCTGTCTGGCTGTTTGTGTTGTGTTAGAATGTCTTAGCAGTCTTATGTTTGATAAATACGTATGGTACTCACTAGATACGGACAGTATGCTGCCACCAGAGCTGACAGCACAAGACCATCTAAAAGGTCTTTGTCAAAGTTCATTATCCATCGTGTGGATGGTACATCGCCTAAAAGGAAATAAAATGAAAACTACTGAAACACATAGTTTTTCATGAATAATTCCTGCTAATGTATACAACACAAAATCATTTAAAAGAATGGTGAGAATACAAAAAAGAGAAAACATATTGAAGCATATAGTTGAAAAAAAAATAGATGCATAGTTGAAGGGACACTCTACACATCCTGGTCACTTCAGGTTTTGTTTAAAGTGGTCAAACTATGTGTAGTGCCACCCTCTCATTGTTTTGGTTCCTAGCACTCTCCTCCACCCACATGAGTGTCATCAGGCAGTCAGAATTTTGACTTTCTTTGGTTGCAGGTCACTAGATTGAGGCTGGTAATGTCAGCACACTCCCGGTGTGCTGTCATCACCCTCTCTCAGGGCGCCCATGATAGCAAGCAATCGGTTCTGCACATCTGAGAGCGGCCCTGATCCATCGTTCTGTGTAGCCGCTACAGAACTTGCATACCCTAAGTACGCATGTTCCAAGCGACGCACAATTTGCACAAGTACAAAATTGCATAAAAATAGCTGAAGAGCCTTTCAGAGCCCTGAGTTGACGTGGACCAGCAGTACATGCCTTGACAGAAAAGGTAAGCATACATAGGTAAAGAAAGGGAAAAAAAATTGGGCGGATGCTGTCAGCAACATCTGCCCAGTTATGTACAGGCAAAAAAAGGGGAAAAAAGTTTTGTTAGTGTTTCTTTGACAATTAAATATAGGGTAAAATTTTACTTTTGCACTAAATCAGTGGTTCCCAAACGTGGTTCTTAAGTACCCCCAACAGGTTAGGTTTGTCAGATATCTGAAGCACAGCACAGGTGATATGATTTGCTGCTCAGCGATAGCAGGATTCTGTCTGCATTACCCCGAGGTAATCCTTAAAACCTGGCCTGTTAGGAGTACTTGAGGACCATGGATGGGAACCACTGCACTAAATTGTTGTTCTGTGAGGTGAAATATTGAATGAAAATGTGTGGCAATAATAAAATATGGTCCTATAAAATATAATAAAAAGTTCTGTTACAGAATAAAAAAAAAAATATGCCATTAAAAAAACGGGAATCGAAAATGTCAGTTCTCGCTGCAAAATAGTGTAGGAACTGCGTTCCCACACGTTCCCCCTGCACTTGACCCCTGCTTATAAGGCCATTGCCACATCAGGCCACCAATTGGCATTGGGCTTGCTACCAGATACTAGACCTATACTGTTTTTGCTTGTAGGTTAACGTAATTTTGAGCACGACATATTTTTTCAATTAAAAGAACGCAATATCTAACGCATTCATGCTCCTTCTTGATAAACATATTTACAGAAAACAGAAATCTTAAATGGAAGCATATGCATTTCCCAGGCACAGTGTTCTAGCGGCTACACATACTTGGCTTGTTTACACGGTTATCTTGATATGCCATCATATCCACATACAGAAAAGAAGAAAAAGGTGCGGCGCTTCCCTGTGTGTACATACACAAATAAGCGATATTATTTACCCAATAAGAAGTAACACGTCTTCAATTGATAGAGCATCAATACCTCAAAAGAGAATAGACTAACATAACATAATATTGTTTGTATATATAAATAGATTTTGAGGGATATATCAACTCTCACTCACACTCTGGAGAGTCCCACCCGGCTCTAGCAATCTTCGCCTGTGGGTAGAATTCATATAGGCCCTCCCACTGGCCACTTCAATGGATGGTGACTCCCAATGGATATATAGAGGAAAAAGATAGCAACATAGGGTGATTCTGTACACACTTATGCAGTATTCGAACATAAAACTCAGACCACTCACGTGTTCATGAGCCACCAAGGCTCAAGTGGATAAGCCCAAAAGTTGTTTCAAGTGGGCACAACTTTTTATAAAAGCCTCAGTGGGTCCTTGTGGCAGCATAGAGTGGAAACCAGATAATAGGCATAAAAGGAAATAAAATAAAATAAAATAAAAAAGGGAGTAGTAAAAAAATTATTTAATAAAATATAAAATGATCGAATAAAATAGCTGAACACGTTTCGCCTAGGTCGATTTAGACCTTACGGCTTCCTCAGCAGCAGTAAACAATAAACCCCCTGGTTCATTTAAATAGACAGTCCATTTTAATTGCCCCTCCAATCAGAAGGATTTCTAAGGGCGGGAAAAGGTTCCATGCCTTCTCCAAGCTCGGGTCGATTCTCTGATGTCATCCTCCCGCGACACTATCGCTCCGTCGATGGTCCGGAGCGCAAAATGGAAGTAATTCACCTTCCTCCTCTGCGCACCAACGTCAGGAGTGAAACCGGAAGCCACGTACTTACGTCCAACACGTCTATGTATCGAAAACGAAAGTCCGAAACGGTTCTATGCCCTCTCTAGATTTGAGTCGCTTCTCCGACGTCATCGTCTCGTCACACTATGGCTCCGTCGATAGTCCGGAGCGATAAAACGAAGGTAATTCGCCATCCTCTTCTGCGCCTGTGCGTCAATCTCGGAAGCGAAACCAGAAGCCGTGCACTTGTGTCCGACACGTCCATATAACGAAAACGGAAGTCCAAGACGTCCAATTGGTGAAAATGACACATTTAGAATCTATATTAAAGCTTATTATATTGGAAACGCTCCATAAGCTATAAGAAGCTTTAATATAGATTCTAAATGTGTCATTTTCGCCAATTGGACGTCTTGGACTTCCGTTTTCGTTATATGGACGTGTCGGACGCAAGTGCACGGCTTCTGGTTTCGCTTCCGAGATTGACGCACAGGCGCAGAAGAGGATGGCGAATTACTTTCATTTTATCGCTCCGGACTATCGACGGAGCCATAGTGTGACAAGAGGATGACGTCGGAGAAGCGACTCAAATGTAGAGAGGGCATAGAACCATTTCGGACTTTCGTTTACGATACATAGACGTGTTGGACGTAAGTACGTGGCTTCCGGTTTCGCTCCTGACGTTGGTGCGCAGGCGCAGAAGAGGAAGGTGAATTACTTCCGTTTTGCGCTCCGGACCATCGACGGAGCGATAGTGTCGCGGGAGGATGACATCGGAGAAGCGACCCGAGCTTGGAGAAGGCATGGAACCTTTTCCCGCCCTTCGAAGTCCTTCTGATTGGAGGGGCAATTAAAATGGACTGTCTATTTAAATGAACCAGGGGGTTTATTGTTTACTGCTGCTGAGGAAGCCGTAAGGTCTAAAATCGACCTAGGCGAAACGCGTTCAGCTATTTTATTTGATCATTTTATATTTTATTAAATAATTTTTTTACTACTCCCTTTTTTATTTTATTTTATTTCATTTTATGCCTATTATCTGGTTTTCACTCTATGCTGCCACAAGGACCCACTGAGGCTTTTATAAAAAGTTGTGCCCACTTGAAACAACTTTTGGGCTTATCCACTTGAGCCTTGGTGGCTCATGAACACGTGAGTGGTCTGAGTTTTATGTTCGAATACTGCATAAGTGTGTACAGAATCACCCTATGCTGCTATCTTTTTCCTCTATATATCCATTGGGAGTCACCATCCATTGAAGTGGCCAGTGGGAGGGCCTATATGAATTCTACCCACAGGCGAAGACTGCTAGAGCCGGGCGGGGCTCTCCAGAGTGTGAGTGAGAGTTGATATATCCCTCAAAATCAATATATATATATATACAAACAATATTATGCTATGTTAGTCTATTCTCTTTTGAGGTATTGATCCTCTATCAATTGTAGACGTGTTATTTCTTATTGGGTAAATAATATGGCTTATTTGTTTATGTACACACTGGGAAGCGCCGCACCTTTTTCTTCTTTTTTGATTGCTATCTTTTTTGTCACTTTAGGGATGAAATAGATGGGTGCAGTGGCAATCGTGTTTTAGGCTCTATCCCACTCAATATTATAATTGTTGCGCCTATACCAATTTCTCCTTCTTTGTTATATCCACATACAGACTGGAGTTAAACATGTTACTGAGAATTTAGAAATCTGGAGTCTAGCTGCTGAATTCTGGCACATAAGTGTGAGCAGAGATGTTGGCAAGTAGTTTTTATTTGATTTCACAGTCCCTTCTATGATATTTTCTAAAACGTATACTTCTCTTTCTGTTTCATTTCTGATAGGCTATCGTATAATCATATTGATATTAATTATGTCTCTACAACACAAAAGTAGTGGAGTAGCACATACAGTACATAACAATACTCCTGAATATTGTTCATAAAACTAGAGTTTTATCTTAATTCATATTTAAGCTTAGCATTATAACTTTTTTTGCTACAAAGAAAAGAAAAAAAAGTTTTGAAGATTTTTCATTGTCTAGAATTATTGGTGGCAAAGGGAGAATGTTTAACCTTAGAATGTAACATTGCACAGGCCACTTAAATCCAAATTGACTCCCAGAAGAATATTAATAATAAAATAAAATTACAATGTATACATAAATGAGCAATGAAATACATCTATCAGTTTGTCAAACGGATTTCTTTATGTAAATATGAACTGGAAATCTATCCCATATAAATAATTTCCAACATAGGTGTGTGAACAGGGTATGCCTGGTGTGCTCAGGCACACCCTAATGTTGAGTGAAGGATTCATCTTTGACCCCCTACATAGATATTTTGGATGTTCATTAACTGATTCATGATAAATTACATGAATATTGCCTGTATTGCTGCATAAACGTTGGTTATCCCCAACTAAAAGTGACTGTTCTGTACATATTATCCAAACCTAGATATGTAATTAATAAAGATTCCATGGGTGCACACCCTAATGAAATGGTCTGCGCACACCATTGATTTCCAATCATAGAAATATATACTATTTTATCTTGGTCAATAACAGTAAAACTATCCAATATGTCAATGTTTAAACCAGTTCTTTGAAGGAGGATTCAAATTCTTATATAGTATAGATGTAAGCCAACCAATATCCTTCACAAACTGTGATGAACTGAAATAAACAGATGAGGAATAAAAATAGGACAAACATTTTGAACTTTGCTCATAATGTCGCCAGTTTCCTTAATTGTAATGTTACAAGGAAAGGTCTGGTAGAATTTAGTACTAAAATTGCACACCTAAGAGGAGATAAAGAACATCACTAACTGCTAAATTTTCACTGTGATTACGGCAAAACTTGTTCCCTGTATTCCATATGGCATGTTGTGTCATAGACCATGTCGCCTGCATGGTAGGAAAGCCCAATCTGGTGCTGCCCCACCATGAAATTCTATGGCAGCAGCTGTCCTACATTGTCCTTAGATTTCTTAATAGCACCGCACCAGCTACAGGTGCTCCTAATCCTTTATCATGAACATTCCTATTTAAGGGTGGAACACACATCATGCAATGCTTCAAAATTGTTTTTACAGTCTGCTACTCGCAGAGGAACAAGAAGTCTATTCCCTCGCTAGTTTCCTGTATACCAGTTCCTGCCTACTGAAGACCCTCTGCTTCCAAGGACCCTCTGCTTCCATAGACTTTCTCCTTCCAAGTACCCTCTGCTTACAACGGCCCTCTGCTTACTAAGACCTTCTGCTACAGAGACTTTCTGCTACAGCTCTGGTTACAAAGGCCTTTATATTTGGCTTAACCCACTTTAAACCTCAGTGCCTTTTTTCCCCCTCAGCCTCCAACTGCCTTTCTGTGAGTTCACCGTGAACCGGTCTCCTCCTATCCCTTTTGTACATCAGTACTGTGTTCAGCCCGTTTCCTTCTATGTCCCTGTGGTCAGCACCTTTCGTGTCTTGCTGGTCTGTCTCTCATTCCCTATTTTTTCTTTATCTGCTTCATCTGTTTTTTCTAGAGATGTGCAATTTGTTTCGTTCTGAATTGAAATTCAGACGAAATTCGCCATTTTCCTGTTTCGGGAGCATTTCCGAAAACAAAATATCGACCACCCGAAGCCTCGGATCAATCCAAAATTTCAGATCGATTCGATTCGGATCATTTCGGCGATTCGGCTCATAAAATAATAAAATAAAAAACAAAATAAGTCATAACAAAGCAAAAAACCAACTGATCCGAATCACCCGAAATGAGCCGAATCGGCAAAATGATCCGGATCGTCAAAATGATTCGAATCACCAAATTGAATGATCCGAAACGAAAGAAAAACTGTCCGAAATGATCTGAAATGAAAAAAAACACCCCAAAAAAATAAACAAAACTAAAAAAAAGTCATGCACAACCCTAGTTATTTCATTTATTTCACATTGCCCATTTACATTTACTCTTCTGCCCGGTTCTATTTGTGCCATATTAAATAAACCCCTGTGTATTTATAATACCTGTGCATCTATATCACTGCAACTTTGGGCTCATACCATGTCCAGAAAGCTCCTTGACAGATTGTAAGGAGGAAATGGGTGGTCTTGTGTAAGCAAATACAATGAAATGTTCGTGGGGCTCCTTACAGAGTAAATTCACTTAACATACTGGTGACATCAGAAATTGTCCCTATCAGAGAAATGATACTTGAATGTTTACAGAATGAGGTTATGATGCCTTAGTGCTGACTATAACCCAGATCTTTTCATTTACCGGTTTTACAATCTTTCCATGACACTTTTCTCATTTTCTCATAATGTACATTGAGCCAGGTAAGGAGGATCCTTTCAGAAGTGGAGTATATGTTACTCGATAAAGGCTCGGAGCTCATTTTTGGCATAAATTCATTGGCATGCTCAATGCTGCTCTTTCTTAGAGACACACGTGAAAGGATCAACACCTGGTAGAAGACAGTAAAATTTCATATTGAAAGAAAAAAAGGTTAATGATAATTTTGGGGGGTAAGGATCAACATTTATTGGTTATTGTATTGGATTAATTGAATGATGTGAGGGTAATCTCACTTTAGAGACTATGGGCTATATAACAAAGTAGGTGGCAATTTAACCAGAGTTGTTGTAACCTTACCAGAGCCATTATAATCTATGGAATAGTTACGTTTTCAACAGCTCTGGTTAAGTTAGCACCAACTTTGGAATATTGCCCTATACTGGAAATTCATTGATGAAGCTTCTCCTGCTGATGTTTGAATTTTTGTTTTGGGAAAGGTCTAAGTTTATTGACTTTTCAATGATGGTAAACTACGGTGGTGAGTGAATAATCCCCTATATATTAGAAGCCCTGACAAGCCATATATTGTATGAGGTGTGGTAAACCAATGAAAACAATTGTATAACTACACCTCCTGTAAACAACAGATTAGGAGCAGAACAGCTACTCAAACTAAACTGACATGATGTGCATATCACGCTTTTGGAGACAAGAAACTATTGTTATTATTATTATTTAGTAAGTGATAACACATTCCACAGCGCTGTACAAGGTGCAATGGATAAAGACAAGACAATTCTATAATACATGAAAGGAGACAGACAGGTCAGTATGCCTGCCAACAGATACATGAGGACTCTATTCCCGTGGGAATTTACAATCTAGATGGATGAGGGGGTGAGATACAGAAGGAGAAGACTACAGTGATGAGTTAATGCAGAGAGAGGTGAGGACTGTTTTTGGGTGGTCTGGGTGTCTTGTTACGGACTTAGGTGGTAGACTTCCCTAAACAGAAGGGTCTTTAGGGAACATTTAAATAAAGGCTGATTTGGGGACAGTCTGATATTGTGAGGAAGTGTATTCCATAGTGTCGGCGCCACGCGACAAAAGTTCTGCAGTCTGGCATGTGATGAGGTAATGATGGAGGATGCCAGGCACAGGTCATTGCTGGATCTTAGGACACGGACTGGGGTGTATTTGGTGATTAGTGAGGACAGGTAGTGAGGATTTTGTAGGTCAGGGTGAGTAGTTTGGATTAAATTCTGCTGTGGATGGGGAGCCAGTGCAAGGATTCCCAGAGATAAGCGGCAGAGACTGAACGACGGGCGAGATGGATAAGTCAAGCTGATGTGTTTAGGATGGACTGCAGGGGGGAGAGGCGGGAGATAGGAAGGCCAGTCAGGAGGTTGTTGCAGTAGTCCAGGCGGGAGATAAGAGAGTGGATAAGTTGCTTTGTGGTGTTGGCAGTCAGAAATGAATGAATTTTGGAAATATTGCACAGGTGATTGCGGCAAGATGAGGAGAGTGATTGGCTGTAATGGCTGAAGGAAAGACTGGAGTCAAGAGTCTCTCCGATGCAGCAGACTTGGGCTGAAGGAAGGGGATACCGTACACAATTCTGGAGAAGTCAGAAAACGGAGTAGAGTTAGAGGGAGGAATTAGAAGGAGCTCAGTCTTGGACATATTGATCTTCAGGTAGTGAGAGGCCATCCAGGCAGAGATCCCAGACAGACTGTCACTGACCTGAGAGATACCAGAGGGAGAGAGATCAGAAGTGGAGAGGTAGATCTGAGTATCATCAGCGTATAGATGATACTTGAAGCCATAGTTGGTGAGGAGTTTACCCAGTGAGGAGGTATAGATAGAGAAGTGCAGAGGAACTAGGACTGAGCCCTGGGGTACCCTGAATGACAGAGGCATTGCAGACAATAAATAAATGAGGAGAGATGTGCAAAACCAACTAAAGCGTTGTATGGTATTAAGAAATTTACACTTTTTATAATAAAGCACAGTTTAACCATTAACCATTAATATTTCATACCTTGAATATCTGTAGAAGCACATCAGTCCACGCACGTTTACTGACAGACAGAAATGCATTCTCGTCTATCCGATGAAAATTTATGTTCATTGCATCAACATTATTATTAGGATTCTGCAATTCAATAAGCTGGATCTTAAAAATAAAATGAATTTATCAGTAAAATAAATGGCTTACACAACACAATATAACTTATTGTTCTCTAGTTAACATGCCTTTTGTTTGAATGGGAATGTTTACATAAAGAAATTATTTTTAAAATGGAGGAAATTATTTTAATATTGAATAGAATAATTCTTTTTAATTACATTAAATAAAAATATTTTTATGAACATGCCAAGGGACACATGCCAAGGGACACACAGTAACAATTACAAAACCCTATTGCACAGTCACAATTACATTCTGAAAAGTTATACTTATGTTACAATATTTGTAGAAAAAAATAAGTTTCATTCCCCTTCTACAGCTTGTAGAATATGGCTGGTGAACCCAAATCTAGTATGACTCAAATATTAATAACATTGAATTAACAGGTAATATTACATGAAATTGACCAAAAACAGAATTTAAATTCGTATTATATTTTCGTCTGGTATTGTGTCTATATAGCATACTGCTGGACACAAGAATAATGTAATTTTATTCAATATCAGCTAGTTACAAGAAAGCATAGTATATGGGGCTTTGAAACATCAAACCCTTTGTTCGCAATTCTCTAGATATTATAGGACAGCAGTGCCCACACAGCTACAAAGCAAAATGTTCAGACAAAACACCAGGGTAATCTCATTCCACAAAAGTAATTTATTTTAATGTTTGCATAAAGGTATTTTGTCATGCTGGCTGTGTGTTTCTTCAAGGACATTCTTTAAAAATATCAGTTATTACTGGACAATATTCTCATATGTGGTGGGTGCTCAAATACAGTAATCTAGAGCAACGTAAGGCTCCAGCCATGCAAAACTAACTAAAATATACAAATAAAATGCAGAATGGCATGTCTGAATTGTTTACTGGTATTAAAGGCACGGGAGGTGTCAGTCATTTTTTGGTGTCAAACATAATACAGAGATATGAACATTTTAACTTACACAAAAAAGTCTAAATATTGCTAAATGAAAATAGAAATTTATCAGGATATTTACCTAACTCAAAATTTGTGCATTGTAGTTGTAAGAAATATATCTATATATGTAATAACATTAATAAATAATATTTATATATATGTAAATTATTCCCACATATTTGCATATGTAATTTTGGGCAATTTACTAAAGGGGTTATTCACAAAGCACCAAAACTTCAGTGAAATTTTGGTGCTTTGCATGTCGGAGCTCTTTGGCCATTCCATTTCACTGACCCTTCACTGAATTCAATATTCGCCAAACACCTGCCGAACTGGCTACCATACGGCAGAAAAAAGAACAAAAAGACAGAACTCTCCTATTCTCCTAATAGGCGTTTAAACCAATAAAAATGCATTAAAATGTGTCTATTAAAAAAAGGTCTGTTTTACAAAATCAAAAAAAAAATTGGGAAACAAATTTTCTGTAAAAAGAAAAATAATAATTACATGCTGAAAATTAAAAAAAAAATTTTAACTTCACTTTTTTTTTTTACATTGAAACCTATGGGGATTGCCTGTTTAAACCTGTCGAACGAAAACATCGAAAAACATCGAAACTTCGGCGTTCTGTGAATAGATTAACCATTAATTCTCTATTGAAAAATGACGAGGACAACGGAGACTGCCAATCTACTGTGGCCTGCAGTGTATTTCGCTGACAGTTGGCCAGCATTTGGCGAATTGACAGTTTAGTGAAAAGATGATCTGCCACGATACTGCACCGTACGGTGAAACTCACCGTTCGGTGCAATTCGGTGGAAAGTTCGTCGCTTTGTGAATAACCCCTTTAGTATTTAGCTAGATTTCCACATGGATCAAGGCACAGAATAAAGTATATTTGTCCGTGGACACATTGTAACGGAGTTGAAGGCAAATGCAGACATTCTACCTCGTCAAACCTTATTGTGTGAAATGGAAATCTTGAAGAAATAATAATATATATATATATATCAGATACAACATAAACTACCAGGGTGCTGAGCTTTTAATGAATTGTGTAAGTGGCACAAATTGCACAAGATGAAATTGGCATGTTGTCATCTCAGCACACCTAAGTGATAGATCAACAGGTTTGGCCACATGCAGAGCACTGTCATATGAATGAAAGTATACTGCAAATGTTCCAGGCAGCAAAATTACATAAAATAGCCTGATATCTTTTTTTAGAGTCAAATAAAGCACCACAAGATATAGTAATATTAAAAGGACACAGGGACGTGTATCCAGTACTGGGACTAGGCCTTCTAGCATTCTTGGAAAGTGGTTTCCACACAGAAGCACAAAAGTCTATGATCATAGCACAATGGTTGTCACTGGCAGGTGTGATATAAAGCTCAACACTGCCAGATTCAGGAAACCAGAAAAACAGCCTATAGAATGAAATCTTCAAGCCATTTGGCTTCCAGACAGTCTTAGTTTGTCGGATCTCTTGCATGTTGTATTTTTGGTGCGTTAATTCAAATGTGCAATCCCTGCACATTACAGCCCTTATACCAGCATTTACCAACGACCACCCTGATATTAAAAGTGAAAGAAATGTTATTTACCTACAAGTAGACTTTTTGCATTCTTATGTCAATTATTTAAGAATATATCAGTTATTTCATTGTGTCAGATAATAAGTGTAAGAAGCAGGGTCTTTGTATATCAGAACATAAGGTAAAATATAGATTTCCTATAGACTAGGAAAAGTCTTGCTATTTTTGCCTCAGGTTAGTTTCATCTTCTCCAAGGAAGCTTTTTTATATTGGAGACCCTTCAAACACATTTAGAAAACATGCCAGCAATATATGATAAGTAACAAGGAACCAATTATGAGCATATAGAAGGCTGTGGTGTAAAAAATATAAATAAAACACCTCAGATCTTCATTCCGTATAAGTACAATTACAATCCATAGTTTCATTGAATAAGACAGTGACAGCACCTATAAAAGGAAAAGGGTTGCTATGGGAAGTGGTGATCTTCTGCATAACAGCTAGTTGACTCATTCTAGATAGACAGTGCATATTTATAGAATGCATGCCATCTTTTTATTTCCATGATTTCAAAACAAACCTTCATCACCATAACCTTATGTAAAGGACCAATTTAACATTTTACTCAAAAAAGCCTTTATTTATAATATAAATTGGTCTATCTACTTATAATTAAAATAATTATAGCTACATCTAAATCAGCAAATTAATGTATTTAATTGAGTATTGCATTCAATTTAAAGTATTCCTCAGCACTGATTTTGTTTCGCTTGTTTAGCACTCTAATCTCTACAGTAAATTATAATTTTTCTGACAGTAGAAATATATTCTTTTCAGAAATTAACCATTTTCTAACAGGGACATTCATGTTTGTAGAGTGTGCATTGTAAGATTTAACACTGAAAAAAATATATAGAGGCAACTTGTCTTGTGAAATGACTTACCTCGCCCCATCGAACTCTCCCCTGATCTTCAGGCCTTCAAGAAATCAATCAAACCCATCTCTTCAGATTAGTGTACCACATCACTGATACAACTCATTCACCTGCTCACCTACTCACACGATTGAAGCCGCTTCTATGGCCCCCACCTTTCCTGAATCGCTGGCACTATTGATCCTGACATCCAGTAAAACTCCCCTGGTCTTCCTCAATCCTAATCCCTGTAGACTGTAAAATGATCCCTCTACACCTCTTGTTTCCATCATATGCCCGTTTATCTGTATCTCGTTCCCTTTGGTTATTATAAAGCGCTGCAGAAACTGTTGGCGCTATATAAATGATGATAATAACTGTAATAATTATCCTAACCACTTAATTCCTCTATCCTCTTCATTAGAGTCGTAGCCACTTAACACGGTCAAGGGGTTAATTTATTAAGTAGTAAATTACAGTGAGTTGAAAACCAACTTGAACAATCTAGGTTGCCAACCATAATGCAGTGTTAAATATATTTTGCCAGGCATTTCAAATCACTGTTTAAAAAAAATGAAACTCTAATACCGCCAGTGGAGAGAAGCAGTGCGCCGATATATATATTTTTTATTACCTATCATTAGCCCTCGGTAATAGCTCAAGATAAAATCATAAACTCTAAAGCAAACATCATTTTGATCTGTTCTAATGCAATGCACTGCTTAGTGTTGCAGTAAATATTATTTACAGTGCATGAAGTTCCCCTTGGAGAAGAGGTGATCTAAAAAATATTGATATTTACTAAAAAAATATATCTTTACAGCCCACAAGGTTAATGAAGCATAGTGAGTGCAGTTATCTGCTTTTATGTGTATCAATATAATATGATAGCATTACAGTCTCCAGTCGCAGCATACTGTACCTGTACTTGAATCCATTTTTCATAGTCAAGTGGTTCAAACAAGAATTCTGGCTTGATATGAGGAAGGAATGCACCTTGGTTTCTATTGGAACAATACACACAGAGCAATAGCTGGTTAAAAGGGCACTTATTGACATCTTAGACTTTAATCATTGCAAACAGGTAGGAGAGCATGAAATCTATTTAGTTGCATGTCAGTATTATTTAGGGGAGATGCACAGTTACCAGATAGTACTGGTCACGGAAATCTACTCTAACTTGCTAAATGTAACACCAAAGCTGTGATTAGTAAACTGTCAACTCTGTAAATTACAATTAACATGACATGATTAACAGGAATTATCCTTGAGACTTGAATTTACATCTCGTTGCATTAGACACAGATTTATGCAGTGGTATGTCTCCCCCCCCCACACAAAACCTAACAGGGACCTACAGTATTAGGCCTGTGTCAGACGAACGCAGTGATCATGTCCGTGTTGCCGCACATTTTAACGTCCATCGTAGCATAAAATTATGATCAATAGAGACCCACACACGAAGTACGTTCGCACAGAGGTGCGGACGCACAATGCACGTGGCACCGGACGCAATTTAGACTAGAACGTCAAACCGCTAGGACGGACGCACAGAGTGCGCCACGTCTGCATAGCTTTGTGTGTGAGTGATGGAACGTAGTCAGACGGACTGCATTTTTGACGTCCAGCATTTTTGACGGACAAAATGGTTTGTAAAATCATGTATCAATTTTTTTAATTTTACATATTCATTTTATTTTTCCTCTACATCAGACAAAAAAAACGTCAGTCAAAAAAAATGGACCGTGTGGTGTCTACAGTATCATCAGTCAGAAAGTACGTCAGTTGTGCACGGACGCACAACTGATGTATTAATTAGTTCCGAATTTGATAAGACCATACGTAGAACAGTAAGGCGATAACATTCTATTTCATCACAAAGATACAAGACTTAAATGATTAAATTAATCACGGATTATGATCAGCAGAATATGTGCAAATACAATATAAGCTAAGAATACAATTGCAACCTGTGAACGCACGGTGCAACAATGTGCAAACCTTGCTATAAAGCAGATAATAAGCAAAACAAATGGTGGAAATAGCTAAATTCAACAACCAGTGATGAAGGGCTGCATACAAAGAAGCTTGTGCCAAAGCGTTGTTACTGGCTAGCTGTTGATAAAAGCTTTGTGCAAGAAGAGGTTACCTGCAGCAGTCATTTTGGCCACCAGGTGTAGGAGATTGCACAGCCTGCATATGCAAGTCCTATCCCTATAATGGGCAATATTTTGCAGCTACATGGGTGGGCTTAATCAGCTGTGATTTTGCAGATATTCTTGTGGCGCCATGGCCTCGATACGCCTTTTGCGTTTCATAATGTACAGCAATTAAATAGTTGCTTACAGAAGTCAATTATCTCAAAAGCTAGTGACCATAGATAGCAAGCTCTGTACTGGAAATTCATGACCTTCCTCAATAAAGAGAGAAAGGGCTGGTGAAGAAGAGTATTTCAATGTCTAAGCATATGCATATCTATGTATGTATGAGTGCATGATCAGGTCTAGTCACTAAAGGTGAATCTCAGGAGAATTGACTGGAGAAGTGAAAATTCTAGGTCAAAATAGCCAAACCAGAAAAATTCTCCCATTTATCTCACTTTCCAAATCGGCTATTTGGTCTAGATTGTTCTGTTCTGCCAATTCTCCTGAGTTTCACCTTTAGTGAATAGACCTGTATGTGAATGTGCCTTTGCATAGTTCATATTAGGGACTGTATTCAAAGTTTAGCAGAGGTAGTTCATAGAATTAGTACTAGCAGTAATCCTCTAACGCTTTAAATTTAATGTTTCTATTCTGAGGCAATTCTAGATACAAGAAGAGCTAATATCACTGACAGTAATAATAAAACCTGGCGGTATGCACTCTGGAGTGCATAAGACTTCAATGTTTTTTAACACATGGGGGTCTATTCCAAGGTTGCTGTTAAAAAATAAGCACAGCGCTTGAGATGTTAAGAGGCATATTATATCCGAGGTGCAAGCTACGCTTGCGTCTTAGATGTTGCACCTTGTTACTGTATATTAGCATCTCCTATACTTTATATGGGAGACTCCAATGTGGCCCCAGCAGATGAAGAACAAGCTATTCAGATGAGCCCCTTTTCCATCTGTGTCTGACGTTATTCTGAAAAGAAGAACGTCTTTCAGTCCCTGGTGTTAGGTGATTGCTGAAGGGCAATCACCTAAAAATCCAATACTCCCCCAACATCCCTCGGTGGAGAGAGCGGTGCAAATCATTCCTTCTTTGCTCCCAGTAATCCACATATCAATCCGCTACTTGGCCGGATCTCATTTACACAAGATTTACATGAGATCACGTTCGTCTCAATGGAGTCTTCATGGACTCCTAGAGCAGATAAACGACATTGGTTGTTATCTTTTAACAGCTAACATGTATTGTGACTGGAGCTGCTGAGAAAGCTACCCCATCATAATACAGGTGCTAAATGGCAGTCTCTAGTGGAAAACGGAAGACGCTAAGGTTTTCCATTAGATCCTGCCATTTAACATCAAACTTGGAATAGGGCCCAAGACTGCCAATATAGCACAGAGCTCTAGAAGGAACACTTTAATCCCAAGGGGTAATACATTAAACACCAGTGTTTGCCAGCATTGCAAATCCCAACTACTATCACTAGTATTACAAGGCCAACAAACTATAGCGTTTCTCAAAACTAAAAACCAAAACGGCTAGAGTCGAAGCTTTACTGTATAACTTCTGATTTTTAAGGTTTTGGTTTTGAGAAGCACTGGCATTTGTCAGCACTGCAATCCCAGAGATTTTAATCGGTGTTTGGAACGCCAGCACTTAATTGATAACCCCCAGAGTGTTCATGTGGTAGGTCAGGAGAGAACAGCAGACTGTCCCCACCTTTTCATTAGAGAAGTAGGGGGTAGTACAGATAGGTTTTTAAATTATATTATTCAAAATAATTATATAAAATACAGGATTTTTTTCTCATTTCTAGTAACATTAGCAATAACAATCACAAAATATTTCTGTAGGAAATAAATAGGCACGGATGGAAAAAGTACATCAAAAATATTAGTCTTAAACGAAACCAACAATGGCTTTGCTACTGTAAAATGTCTGCTTTTTACCTTAAAAAGATTCTCCATAATCCATCATACATTAAAGGTTCACTAATCGTGTAATGCTTGTACCTCCTGTTTAATTTATGTCAATTAGCCTTTATAATTGATCTATCCTAGACTATCATCGAGTACCTGGCTAAAGTGTCCACTTTAATAAATTTTTCAAAACTTTAATGATTCCTGTCAACATAAACATCTACACCTACTGTAAGCCACAAATGTGGAAAGGCCAATGCTCGACAAGTCAAAAAGACATATGTAAATAAGAAGACAGATTGAGAGAATATAAACATAATTTTTTTTTAAACTTTAGATTTAATGACTATAATTTCAGCCTAAAATGTTGTGGTGTAAGAATGATGTTCTACATTTTGTTTCTTTGGTAAATTACATATTAATATAGTGAAAGAAAGGGAGGTTTGTGAGGATCCTGAGAATGAGCAACAGCACTAGTGGCCTGCTCTACAGTGGGGCCGCTCAGGTCTCACAAGGTTTTAGCTTGCTTGTGCCATTACAGGGATGAATGCTCCATATGCAAATCAGCCTGCTCTCACCCAATGAGGGAGGCCAGTACTGATTGCCAAGGACGTCATATCTGCACGAGAGGTGCAGCAACCCCCGACGATCGTTTCGGCCTTGTTAGGCCTCGTCATGAGGTTATAGCTGACACCTTCATATTATAGGAATAATGATTTGGCGAAAATATATATAATTTATAGGAGACTTTTTAAAAGCAATAAATGAAAATAACCAAGTATACAATCTCGGTTATACTATTCTGCAGTGTGCATTCCCATCTGAAGTGCCAAAAGGTTCATTATTCTATCCATGTGCATTTCAAGGGAAAGATTCAGTCATAACGTTTTGTTGTTTTGTTGTAAAATAATGCGTTGATCAAGAAAAATAGGGGGGAAAAATGAAATTAAAAAAAAATTCTTTGAGTTTCATGTGTTATGAACTGCACATTTTCACACGTATGGAGCTATTGTGCAGAAAGTTATTATCTTGTAGAACAGCAGACTTTGATAAAGTCATACACTTAGAGCACGGGGTAAATGCCTTAAGTCACGCAATTACTGGGCCTGTACATAAACAGTTTCTTACTTGAGGAAAGTGAGCAACGTTGCATGTTGCCAATGAAGCTGTAGCACTCTCTCGGCCGGGTCTGATGGCAATGACTGGCTTGCAGAAATTCCAGGCAGCATCTGTCCACTCAGGTAGAACAGCATGTCATAAATTGTTTTTGTCTGCTTGCCCAGATTTATTGTTTTCTTCACCTTTCCATCAGAATTTGACAATTGAATTTTGCACACCGCACTGAACAGAAGAGAAAAATAGGAAAAAGATGTTTAAAACAACAAAAAATTCATTATTATTTGAACCAGCTATATTAAGTGACAGACTTTCAAAAGGTAGATTACTCAAAGGAATGACCATTTCAAAGTCCAAGTAACAATTTACATAGAGTTCCAATTCCGCTACATTAATCTAAATCAGCTGCAGCTCAGTTCTTTATTTTATTGTTCGTTAATTATTTATCAGAGGATTTGCTCTTCATCATGATGGCTGGATGCTGCTGCATTACTCGGATTCTGCAGAGTATCCTTTTGTTAGGTCAAAAATCCATGACAGCTGCTAAAATGTAATCATTTATTCATAAACTTATTTAAAAATATTGATTTTATGTCACGTGCCTTTGAAACTCATCTAAAGTAACTGTCAGAACAAGCATTATAACCCAAGACAAAAGGTTATCAGACTCTTTTCTGTGTAAATAATGTTGTGCAGTAGTGTGCCCTGCGTAGCCGCAGAGCCCAAAGAGTTAAACCTAGGTATGCAAATTGAGGATTGATAAAGGTCTCACCTTTGAGGGCTGTGGTGAGGAGCGAGACTGGAAGTCTACCAGGGAGGCAGCAAGATCTCAACAGTGAGTCTGTTTGAATAACTGCTTATTATTTGAACTGTTAATATCACTGGAAACAGGGATCAGTGGGACTTGGAGATATTTGTGAGTTAGTCTCCTAGGAGGAGTAGCTGTTTTCTTGGGATTGCTTTTTGTTTTGTAAGGTCCATATGCAAATAAAGCATATTTGCTTTTGTGAACTTGAGGAGAAGCTTGGTCATTCTATTGTTCTATCTTCTACCACAATTGATGGGAAATATCAATTCCACAAACATACACTATTGCAAATATAAAAACACACACACACACTGTGATTTCTTGAACGACATAAAAATGTAGATATTTACCCTATGTATTCAAAATGATGTTTGTACAATCAAATATATGCATAAAAATTATAGTATTGAATGCTGAATGAATTTATGAAGCAATAGAACGATAACACATGTGTAAGAAGCTGTATCACATCAGCATTAGATAAGCTCTGCCCGCTTAGAATATAAAAATAAAGTTTATATTTAATAGTGATTAGAATAGAGCTAGGGATAGGATTATTGCATTTGTAACCTCTACATTAGAATAATAAAAAACAGAGTTTGATTACTAACCCCTGCTTCACCCCTTCCAGGTTTTTTTTTTTTTCATTTTTATTATTAAGAACCTTTGAATCTCACGTTCTCTCTTTTGGGTTCTCCTCTCGCTTTCTGCCACTTATTAAACAGTGCTTTGCTATATCAAGTCCAATTGCATTACATAGAGTTCATTTTCTACTAATTGTGCATGAGTACTAGAATGCACACAGACATTTATATTATTTGCACAGCGAAGCATTGACTATATATTGATACTGTATATATTAACATGAAAGGGCAGGCTACTAGAGCAGGTATAAGTGGATTTATTCAAAATTGTCAGAACTCACCTAGCGTCTGTGTCCATGTCTCCCTGCCTCTTCCAGACAGCAACACGCACCCAAGCTGCCGGCCAATCATGCTTTTATATGGCCATAAGACCGGCGCGCACGGTTCCCAATGACTCCAGCCAGCCAATCAGGAGAACTGGTGCCTTATTTAAACTGCTTTCTCCAAATTCCAGATGCCCTTTCGTGGTTTCAGTGTTCACTGACCCATTAGAGCTTATCTCCCGTTAGAGCGAATCTCCTGTTCCACCCCATACCAAAGGTGCTCTATTTGATTGAGATCTGGTGGCTGTAGGCCATTGGAGTACAGTGGACTCACTGTCATGTTGAAGAAACCAGTTTGAGATGATTTGAGCTTTGTGACATGGTGCATTATCCTGCTAGAAGTAGCCATCAGAAGAATGTGGTCATAAAGGGAAGGACATGGTCAGCAACACTACTCAGGTAGGCCGTGGTGTTTAAACAGGGCTCAATTGGTACTAGGGGGATATTTTCTTGGCACACTTTGGGCCCCTCACACCATTACACCACCACCACCAGCCTGAAACCATGCAAGGTTTTTCCAATCTTCTATTGTCCAATATTGGTGAGCCTGTGCGAATTGTAGCCTCAGTTTCCTGTTCATAACTGACAGGAGTGGCTGCCAGTGTGATCTTCTGCTGCTGTAGCCTATCTGCTTCAAGGTTGGACGTGATGTGCGTTCAACAATGGTATTCTGCATACCTTGATTGTAACGAGTAGTTGAATTAGGGTTGCCTTTTTATCATTTTGAATGAGTCTGCCCATTCTCCTCTGACATCAACAAGGCATTTCCATCCACACAACTGCCGCTTTTAGGATATTTTTGCTTTTTCGGAACATTCTCTATAAACCCTAGAGATGGTTGTGCGTGAAAATACCAGATTTTGAATACTCAGACCAGCCTGTCTGGCACCAACAACCAGGCCACATTCAAAGTCACTTATATCCCCTTTCTTCCCTATTCTGATGCTCGGTTTGAACTTCACCACATCTAGATGCCTAAATGCACGGAGTTGCTGCCATGTAAATGGCGGATTAGCAATTTGTGTTAACAAGCAATTGAACAGCTGTACCTAATAAAAAGGGGCTGCTGAGTGTATATACTCTGTGTGAGAGGAAGTGAACAAAGTAGAGAGGTAAACAATTCTAACACATTGAAAAGCATTAGATGCAGTAGGTTGAATGCCCGTACAAACCGCAGACTCCTCTTTAAACAATGTAAGCATGCAATTGCCTGCTGACATAGTTTTTGGATCATGGTTGACCAAAGTTATGAAAAGAAAGAAATCAGCAGCTGATTGACAGCTTTCAAGGAGGGTTGCGACACGCCCTTTATCACTGAGCCGTCATGCTTTGCAGAGACACAAAGGGGAAAGGGCAGTGTCCTATCGCCACCCTTAATTAAGTATAAGTAGTACTGATGACCAGAGTATCTATTTAAAGATGGAGTGGGTGTTAAAGAATGGAAAGATTTTGGGTAGATTTATTTAGACTTAGTATCTTCTACTGGGGGGAATCTCCTGTAAATCTTGTGAGAGCCTCCTTTTTAGGTCGGGGTCAGATGAGTGTTTTTGAGAGCGGAACGAACATCCTTCCAATCTGACGCCCGTCTGGCCACCTCGCTGAGTGCAGTTAGTACAATGAATGCTGCGAGGCTTGATCCTCCTATGTAGGATCGTGCTTTGCAGCACTGTCAAACGCGCATCGTAGAGCTTCGACGGGGAGGCTTTCAACACAGCCACAGCACGTCTGCTGTAGCGCATGCAATTCATGCACGCGCTACAGCGTGTGGCCGGCCCCGAAGAGTCACAATGTTGTGATGGACGCCGGGAGGCACGTCAGTACAGGCGCACATAGTGCCTTAGCCACATCTTCCAGGGTAACAAACAGCAACACTGCAAGCTCTTTCTAGCAGATTTTATTTTCTCACCGGACAGCAACAGTGGTAAAAGGCAAACACAAAAACCTTGATCTCCCTTAGCTGGTTACTCCTCTCACACATAGCAGTTTCCTTTTTCTTTATTTTTTTAAGGCTGAGCAAGCTGATGGATAGGCCACACCTGTGATTCAGTCTGCTGGGATAATGGCCCACCCTTCACTCCATTATCCCAACCCCAGGGTCCCAGAATACAACTTCCAACATGCCCAGCTACAGCACACACACCAATATTCATCATTTCCCTGGGGTTTTAGCTGAAGGAACGGATGCCATTCAAATGGTCTGGTCTCACATACCTCCCATTTATGATTATGCCCTGTTTCCGGTCACAAGCTTTTCTTCAGAGCGTACCTACATATTTAAACATTACACCCCATTTGAGTTTCATGAGTACATTTATTTATGCTTTGGTCCTTTCAAACTAAACTTGACAAAGTTTCAGGAAGGATTGACCAGTTACTATGGTGAAGAGATGAACAAATATACCCCACTATGCTAAACATTGTGTTATGCTTCTTGGCATTATTGCAACATTGAGGCTCCAAATGCTTTCTACCTACTACAGTATACTATGTTAACGGACATAGGAGAAGAAACAGTTAAACATCTGGATCTTCCAATGTATGAGGTCATTCGGAAAGAAAATTTTAGCTGTGAAAAATGCAGTTAAGGTGATTTCATGCTGTTAAAGAAATGAACAGAAATTGATGTAGCTCGCTAGGATCTCAAGCACTGAACATTTACAGTGTACTGTTTTGTGCAAAAATATTTCTTTCAGCCTATAATAGGTTTGATCTTTTACGCAATCATTAATACGCATTACTACTTACCCGTGGATCAAAAAAATGACAATGTATATTAGAAATGTAAATAGCGTGAGATTACGAAAAACAAATGAAAGAACTGACTAAAAGCTCACTAAAAGAAACTAAATCTGAGTTTGAAAGAACGCAGGGAATTCGGCAGGAAGGGTGTCCGCAGTAATACACGGACCAATCCAAAGCTGGTCATCTGTTCCGGAAACGCCAATAACCGGATGAATGCCAAATAAACCAGGAAGATGGGAATTTAAATGAATAAAAAATTTATTATAAATGAATAAAACAAATAACGCCCAACGCGTTTCGTCTAAAAGACTTCCTCAAGGGCAGTAATAATATGCAGTGTATCAAAAATAAAATGATATCATTTTATTTTTGATACACTGCATATTATTACTGCCCTTGAGGAAGTCTTTTAGACGAAACGCGTTGGGCGTTATTTATTTTATTCATTTATAATAAATTTTTTATTCATTTAAATTCCCATCTTCCTGGTTTATTTGGCGTTTCCGGAACAGATGACCAGCTTTGGATTGGTCCGTGTATTACTGCGGATACCCTTCCTGCCGAATTCCCTGCGTTCTTTCAAACTCAGATTTAGTTTCTTTTAGTGAGCTTTTAGTCAGTTCTTTCATTTGTTTTTCGTAATCTCACGCTATTTACATTTCTAATATACATTGTCATTTTTTTGATCCACAGGTAAGTAGTAATGCGTATTAACCACTTGGCTGCTATGGACGCGCTCAGCGCGTCCAGCCAAGTGGTTCTCCTGTGCTACGGACGCGCTCAGCGCGTCCGAGCACAGGAGGCAGCAATCCGCCGGATTCCGGCGGATTGCTGCGCCCCCCCGGTGCGGGCTGACATCTTGGATGTCAGCCCAGCACTCGGGAGCCCGGCGGGGACATTAGATGTCATCGCGGCTACGCGATGACATCTAATTCAGGCGCGCCCCCCGCATGTGCAGAGGAGGCGCTTGAAAGGGAGGGGGTGGAGGTCCTTCGGACCTCTCTCCCTCCCGATCGCCGGGGAGCAGGGGGTTAAGACAGACACCGCTTGGAAGGGCACAGCCTGCCCTTCCAAACGGTGGCTCTCATTAACCCCTGGGGAGCCGGATCACGAATCGGCGCTGAAAAGCGCCGGTTCGTGATCCTTTCCCGGAGCTGGCCGACATCTTGGATGTCGGCCAAGCCTCCGGGAACTCCCCCTGAGGACTGGCGTCATCGTGCATAGCAGGATGACGCCAGTCCTGGAGTTAACCCCTAGCTGCCACCAACGGTGGAGATAGGGGATTCATTGGAATCCCCTATCTCCGGATCCGTGGCAGCTAGGGGTTAATGTTTGGTACTGTTGGATCGGCCAGAGCATGGCCGTTCCAACGATACCAACCACCACTGTGAAAAAAGTTTTAAAAAAAAAAAAAAATTAAAAATAAAAATGAAAAAATATTTTAAAAAAAGATTATAAAAAAAAAATAAACAAGTTTTTTTTTTTTTTGGTTTGTTAATGCAGCAATATTGTTCCCATTTCAATTATAATGTGAACAATGATGCTGCACTAACGATTTTTGTATGCGGTGCGTTTGTTAAAAATCGCGTAATTTCCCCCCAAAAAAAATGTAACGAGACCCCATCTCTAATTTTTTTAACAAGCGCACCCCATACAAAATATAACCGCAATTGCTCGCATGTTAAAATGTGAAAAAAAAACACTTTACAGGTTGTAAATTATTGAAAATTCATATTTTATTGCATTTTTTGTTATAATATACAGACAGGTCATGACGTATACATATAATAATGACATATTATTAATCTGCACAGTCTGACGGAAAGAACGATATATAATATGTCTGGGTCATATACTAAAATAAGCCTTCAAAACGCATTTAAACATGATGATCAAAACCGGTAAAAATGACCTCAGCACAGAGGCGTGAAACGCCTCAGCAGCGAAAGGGTTAATGATTGCGTAAAAGATCAAACCTATTATAGGCTGAAAGAAATATTTTTGCACAAAACAGTACACTGTAAATGTTAAATTCCCATCTTCCTGGTTTATTTGGCATTCATCCGGTTATTGGCGTTTCCCGGAACAGATGACCAGCTTTGGATTGGTCCGTGTATTACTGCGGATACCCTTCCTGACGAATTCCCTGCGTTCTTTCTAGTGTTTTATGAGGAGCTGTGGACCATCTCCTGGGAAGTTTTGTCGGCATTAACCCCTTAGTGACCGGGCGGTTTTACACAAATCCGTCTTTTAGTGACCGCTGCTGTTTTTACGTTTCTGCGCTGTTAGTGTTTAGGTCAAATTTTCCTCTTACTCGTTTATTCAACCCACACATATTATACACCCTTTTTCCCGCCATTAAATGGACTTTCTAGAAATACCATTATTTCCATCATATCGAATAATTTACTATAAAAAAAAATATGAAATATGAGGAAAAAAAATGGTAAAAACACACTTTTTTGTAATTTAATCCCCAAAATCTACAACCACCCAAAACGACCCCGGCTAAATAGGTTCAAAATTTTGTCCCGAGACTAGAAATACACAATTTTTACATGCGTTTGCTTTTTAACCCCTTCACTGCTGAGACAGTTCACCTATGTGCGCTGCGCTCATTCTGACCATTTTGTGCTAATTATTTTTAGATGATAGCCTAGGTACTATTTAATTAAACCCCCCCCCAGACAAAAAAAACCTTTTAAAAAAAAAACATTTTTTTTATTTTATTTAATTTTTTTATTATTTTTTTTTATTTAATTTTTTTTAAAAACCAAACCTGGTCATGTTTGGTATCATTTGAAAGGCCATAATCAGGCCTTTCAAATGATGGCAAATATGACCATCTAGCTGCCATGGATCGGGAGATAAAGGGATCCTTAGGATCCCCTTATCTCTACATGGCAGCTAGAGGTTAACTGGCCCACTGACATCCTCACACATATGGTGAGGTTGTCAGTGGGTGGGGGGGACCTGGAGGCTTGGCTGACATCCAAGATGTCAGCCCCCCTCCAGGTTTGAATCGCGTTTTGGCGCCAATTGGCGCCGCAACGTGATCCGGTGGCGAAACGGTTAATGCCATACACCGCTGGAAAGGGGAGGCTCTCCCCTCTCCAGCAGTGCAAACGGCATCTCCCTAGCTTCAATGGTTGGGGAGATAGAGGAATGGTGGGATCCGGCGAGGGAGGTGAGTATCGGGCGGGAGGGGGATTAGGCGCCGCTGACGTACCCTGTACGTCCGCGGGTCTAAGGGAGACCCGAGGACAGGACGTACAGGGTACGTCAGGGGTCCTTAAGGGGTTAAGATAAGTATCACTGTGCCTCTCCTATCACCTACTGTTTGTTTCTAAATCTGAGTTTGACCTTGATTATAATCTTTTGCATACTTAAATCTGGCAAATGTTCATCTTTTTATTAATATAGTTTTATTTCCTAACTATCACAATTCAGTTTATTATTACATGAATATTAGAAAATGAAATAACACTTAAAAGAGAAACACCAACCAATGCCAACTCAACAACAATCAAAAACAGGTGCAATAGAAGAACATATTCAAAACACATTCACCAACAATATTGCCAAACTAACAAATATATGCATCACAGCAAATGTAACCTCAAATAAAACAGAAAAATAAGCAGAAACATACAATTGTTTGACACTGCCCTCACCTTCATCTGGTATAATTTAAAGTGCACCTGCAGTGGCCAGGTTTACATTCCCTGCAATATTCCATTAGGGTTGGGTATCGCATTGGTCTAAGGCTAGGGACAGATGAGCGCATTTTCTGCGGCCACCGTCAAAATGTACGTCGATGCGTGCGCACGCATTTTTTCACGGAATACGCTTAAGTGGTCAGACGATGCGCAATTCTGGACGTATTTCATGACGATGGGGTAAAAAGAAGTCTAGGGAAATCCGGCTGTTTGAACGTTATGTTGGCCGCACACTAGCAGCGTCTGACATCTCCTAATCACGCACACACGCTGCTATGCGGCCGCAGCGCACTCTGTACGTCAGTACCAGCGGTTTAACGTTCTCGAAAAAATGCGTTCATTTTCCACTTGCGTTGCGCGGCCGGACTTTTGTGCGACCGTACGTCGTATATTGGCCGTCATTGCCTGTCATCTGCTGCTAGTGCGGCCGTGATTAAGTGCGCCAGAACGCGCGTTCGCACTGCCTCAGTCTGACCCTAGCCTTAAAGATCAATTTAGTATCTCATCCCTTGATGAGATCTTGTAGGCTGTGTTTGCCAGATTCCACTGTTGAGTGCCACCATGTCCTCCTTTGAGTGCATAAATCAGCATAGAAACATAGAAACATAGAAAATGTTGGCAGATAAGAACCTTTCGGCCCATCTAGTCTGCCCAATTACATGGATACTTTACCTGGATTTATCTTTTGTTTAGGATAGCCTTATGCATATCCCATGCCTGCTTAAATTCAATTACTGTTTTGGCTTCTACTATCCACCACCCTCTCAGTAAAATAATGCTTCCTGATGTTACTTTTAAACCTTTGCCCCTCTAATCTAAGGCTAGGGACAGATGAGCGCATTTTCTGCGGCCACCGTCAAAATGTACGTCGATGCGTGCGCACGCATTTTTTCACGGAATACGCTTAAGTGGTCAGACGATGCGCAATTCTGGACGTATTTCATGACGGTGGGGTAAAAAGAAGTCTAGGGAAATCCGGCTGTTTGAACGTTATGTAGGCCGCACACTAGCAGCGTCTGACGTCTCCTAATCACGCACACACGCTGCCATGCGGCCGCAGCGCACTCTGTACGTCTGTAGCAGCGGTTTCACGTTCTGAGAAAAATGCGTTCATTTGCTGGTTGCGTGGTGTCGGCGCACTTTCGTACGCACGTACTGCGTATATTGGCCGTCATTGGCCGTTATGTGCTGCTACTGCCGCCGTGATTTAGTGCGTCTGCACGCGCGTTCCGACTGCCCCACTCTGACCCTAGCCTTAGACTATGTCCTCTTGTTTTGCTACTTTGTTTCCTTTTAAATATACTCCCTTCCTCTACCTTGTGGATTCCCTTTACGTATTTAAATGTTTCTATCATATCTCCTCTGTCTCGTCTTTTTTCCAGATAACAGTCAGGTGTGAGCATGCCAGATAACAATCAGGTGTGAGAATTCAGTGGAAGGCCATCCTGTAAGACAGCGCCTCCACTTTTGTCCACCCATACGGTATGATACCAGAAATGAGCGACAGTGATTTATTTATTTTTTCCAGGGGGTTAACTGACCCACTGACATGATCGCACATATGGGGGCAACGTCAATTGGTGGGGGGTACAATTGTTTGACACTGCCCTCACCTTCATCTGATATTATTGATAGTACACATCCAAGATGTCAGCCACTTCCAGGTTTGAATCACGATTTGGCAACGAATCACAATCCGGCACCTAAGGGGTTAAAGAGAGGCACTGCTGAAAAAAGGCAAACTCTGCCCTCTCCAGCGGAACCTTTCTTATTTGCCTAAGTGGAGCTGTTTGGGAGGGCTCTATGAATAGGCGGGGCAGACTCGGCGCTTGCCAGACCGCCGCAGGAACCCAGCCAGAGAGGGGAGTATAGGTGGGAGGGGGGGGGGGTAGACGACCATGATGTACATAGGACGTCCTTGGTCGTTAACCCTTTCGCTGCTGAGGCTTTTCACACCTCTGTGCTGAGGTCATTTTTACCGGTTTTGCTCATCATGTTTAAACGTGTTTTGAAGGCTTATTTTAGTATATTACCCAGACATATTATATATCGTTCTTTCCGTCAGACTCGGTAGATTCATAATATCTCATTATTATATGTATACGTTATGTCATGTCTGTATATTATAACAAAAAATGCAATAAAATATGTATTTTCAATAATTTACAACGTGTAAAGTGTTTTTTTTCACATTTTAACATGCGAGCAATTGCGGTTATATTTTGTATGGGGTGCGCTTGTTAAAAAAATTAGAGATGGGGTCTCGTTACATTTTTTTTTGGGGAAAATTACGCGATTTTTAACAAACGCACCGCATACAAAAATCGTTAGTGCAGCATCATTGTTCACATTATAATTGAAATGGGAACAATATTGCTACACTAACGAACCAAAAAAAAAAAAAACTTGTTTATTTTTTTTTTTATAATTTTTTTTTAAATATATTTTTAGTTTTAATTTTAATTTTTTTTTTTTAAAAAAAAACTTTTTTCACATTCGAGTTTGGTATCGTTGGAACGGCCATGCTCTGGCCGATCCAACCATACCAAACTTTAACCCCTAGCTGCCATGGATCGGGAGATAGGGAGTTCATTGGAACTCCCTATCTCCAACGTTGGTGGCAGTTAGTGGTTAACTCTAGGACTGGCGTCATCGTGCACGATGACGCCAGTCCTCAGGGGGAGTTCCGGAGGCTTGGCCGACATCCAAGATGTCGGCCAGCTCCGGGAAAGGATCACGAACCGGCGCTTTTCAGCGCCGATTCGCGATCCAGCTCCCCAGGGGTTAATGCCAGGCACCATTTGGAAGGGCAGGCTGTGCCCTTCCAAATGGTGCCTGGGTTAACCCCCGCAACGCAGCCGATCGGGAGGGAGAGAGGTCCGAAGGACCTCCCCCCCTCCCTTTCAGGCGCCTCCTCCGCACATGCGGGGGGGCACCTGAATTAGGTGTCATCGCGCTGCCGCGATGACACCTAATTTCAGCGGCTGCGGTTCCGGATGCTGGGCTGACATCGAGGATGTCAGCCCGCACCGGGGGGGCCAGCGATCGGCCGGAACCCGGCCGAACGCTGGCCCCAAAGGGAGGACGCGCTCAGCGCGTCCTCCGCATACCAGCAGCCATGCGGAGGACGTGCTGAGCGCGTCCTCCGCATTGAAGTGGTTAAGGGGATTTTTTCCCCAGGACATACTATGTACATCCACAGTCGGGAAGGGGTTAATAGGAAACTTTACATAATCTGGCAACTCAATTTTATGTGAGTGGTCCCACTGCTGTGAGCTCCCTGCCCTCCTTGGGGAGCTAGCTCAGCCATCCAAGTGCATGGGCTTAGTCCTTTCCAGAATCACTGCTCAGAAACCCTGAGGTCAGGTTTTTAGGACTTGGAGATGTGTTGGGGACAAGCATTACCCTAAGGTATCAAAGGCTTCCTGCATTGCAAGCCAATGGATTGGCAGGAGCACCAAGATCCCCTGTGGTCAACTGACAGGCCGAGCTGGGAGCAGGTCATATCCTGCAAGATCAGCGGGAGGCAGCACTGGCTTTAGGGGAGTTTTTAAAGTAAACTAAAAAGGGTATTAAATGGGAGGAGGGAGTGCAAAGAGGGACAGGAGAGGTTTATGCCCTCTGTTTCCTAACCTCTCCTGTTTTAACCCTATATTAACCATGAGTGTATGCTAACTTCTAATTATTTAAAATGCAAAAAAAACCAACTTCTCAAATTACATGAGGTAATATGATAGCTTACTTGGAAGCATGCTCATATCAGTGTTTCTCGACCAAACAATACCTCAAAGGAAAACACGTTGTAAGGGTGGCAACTAATCATACTCATACAACAGCTATTTGGAATGCTCTACAGTACAGAATTAATTGAGTCATAAATTAACCTTGACATCACGTAACTAAATAATATTACCTCCAAAGAGAGTGTGGAATTGAAATGGGATTACATCCACTAGACCATCCAAACATGCTAAACCACGTCTGAACTGCCATTAAAACTTTTTGGAAGAAAAAGCCTTCTTCTGAGTCTTCTTCAGGAAAGAATGATAGTTCAAAAATATCCTTCGTCCTTTGGTACAGATTTTTTTCACTTTCTGGGAAGCTGTCATCTTCTGAAATTGATGATGTAACATTTCATTATCTGGCAACATCAATATTCTTCACTGTAAAATGTTTAAACACTTAAAATATCTATTATCCTAACATTATTAAAATATGTACACTATCATTACCGAATTGATGGAAAAAACAACCTTCTATCATTTTCTCAATTGCCACCTAATCTATGGTTTTAATAAGCAACAATAATTAATGACATTAATCTAACAATAAAAAAGGAGCTTCAGAGCTATTATCTAAAGCATTTCACTGATTACTAAAGAAATTGCTAAATACAAAAAAGGCCATAAAAGTTTATTTTCCAGAGTGTTTGCGTATTTGCAATAAACATTCTTGCTGTAAACAGTTATTTTTCACCTCTGGAGACAGTTTTGGGTGAATACATGTGTATAGACTGAGGGCAGTTACTGATTAATTTTTGCAAAGAAAAAAAAAAGAAATTACAACATAATTTCGAAGATTGATCCCAACAATCATTTTGCTTACCAGGCACTGTATGAGGTCAATAATTTTCCTCACCATTATATCTGTAATCTATATTAAAATCTCAATTTTTTTCCTCCTGATTTACTCTCCAGGCTCCACAGAGTTGTTAATTGCTGGATTTTAACCCCTTCAATACCAAATGCTGTTATTGTTGTGAAACGATTATCATACCATTGATTTGGAACATGAGATGGGTGGTTAACAATTAAATATACAAGTCTAGTCACTAAAGGTGAAGCTCAGGAGAATTGGCAGGAGAAGAGAACATGCTAGACCAGTGGTTCCCAACCGCAGTCCTCAAGTACCTCTAACAGGCCAGATATCTGAAGCACAGTGCAGGTGATATAATTTGCTGCTCGGTGATTGCAGGATTCAGTCTGCTTTTCTCCAAGGTAATCCTTAAAATCTGGCCTGTTAGGGGTACTTGAGGACCGTGTTTGGGAACCACCGATCTAGACCAAATAGCTCATTTAGAAAGTGAGACAAATGGGAGAATGTTTCTGGTTTGGCTATTTTGACCTAGAATTTTCACTTCTCCAGTCATTCTCCTGAGGTTCACCTTTCTTTGAATAGACTTGTTAGGGTAAAATGGTGATTTTGAAAAAAGACTGTTGAGCCAAAATAGTTTATATATTAAAATAATGTAAATTGTTTATTGTTTTAGATATTTATCATTCTTTACGGAAATATTGGCTGGGATGAAAGGTTCTAAACTCCTAGATAATGCCACTTTTCTCACACCATTTCAAACTACGTTGTAATAGGGTTGCCAGATCGGCCATGTTTTCTGGGACACATTTTACTATTTCATGCAGTGGGAAGTGCTGACAAAGTGCTGCCCTGTAACATGTATAATTCATATGCTGCAGGAAGGAAATCAAGGCAGACCACTTGGGATTCCTTTTTTATTTCCTACCTGCAGTATATGAATTCTAAATGCTGTGAGCTTAAAAGAATTGCACTTTATGAATTGTGGTTTACACTTTCCAAAATCATATATGTCGACAATTATATTTTCTGGCCCTCATATTCAGTTATGACTAGGGTTGCCAGGTCCACCATGTTTTCCTGGACACATAATTTTAGACTGATGGGAGGGTGCATGAATAATATAAACTCTGTAGTATGTAGAACATATGTGCTGCAGGTAAGACTTCAAAATGAAATCCCAGGTGACCCGCCCTGATTAGATTATAGATTTCCTTCCTGCAGCATTTGAATCATACATGCTGCAGGGCAACATCTGCCGTGTGCTCTCCTTCTCTATGAAATGATAAATGTCCAGGAATACATGGTCGACTTGGCAAAACTAATATCGACCCACATTCTTGAAGAAATCCTTATTTTTAGCAGAGCTATTTTGTTTCCTCTTTGGAATTCTGTAAATTACTGACCTACAAGATATCACAGATATAATATATATTCAGCTCTTCCAGACTGTTACCCAAGGGCAATTGGTTAGTCCTAAAATTACCCGGGTAAAGTCTGAAATTTTCATTTTTTTTGCAGCTTTACCCAGCGGTTTTGGGTAATGTCAGGATTACCCAGGTAATCTTAAAATTAACCGCACTTCGGCCTTTACCCGTAACATATATATAGTTATACACATACACACATACAGTATCTCACAGAATTGAGTACACCCCTCACATTTTTGTAAATATTTTCTTATATCTTTTCATGTGACAATACTGAAGAAATGACACTTTGCTACAATGTAAACACACACAGCCATTAATGTCTAAACCGATGGCAACAAAAGTGAGTACACCCCTAAGTGAAAATGTCCAATTGGGTCCAAAGGGACAAGATTTTGCATGGCCACCATTAAGTCCATCCAGCCCTGCCTTAACCCTCCTGGACATGGAGCTCACAGGTTGCCACTGGAGTCCTCTTCCACTCCTCCTTATTGACATCACGGAGCTGGTGGATGTTAGAGACCTTGTGCTCCTCCACCTTCCATTTGAGGATGCTCCACAGATGCTCAATAGGGTTTAGGTCTGGAGAAATGATTGGCCAGTCCATCACCTTTACCCTCAGCTTCTTTGGCAAGGTAGTGGTCATCTTGGAAGTGTGTTTGGGTTCGTTATGGTGGAATACTGCCCTGTGGCCCAGTCTCCGAAGTGAGGGGATCATGCTCTACTTCAGTATGTCACAATACATGTTGGAATTCATGGTTCCCTCAATGAACTGTAGCTCCCCAGTGCCGGAAGCACTCTTGCAGCCCCAGACCATGACACTCCCGCCACCTTGCTTGACTGTAGGCAAGACGCATTTGTCTTTGTACTCCTCACCTGGTTGCCGCCACACACACTTGACACATCTGAACCAAATAAGCTTATCATTGTCCCAGTAATTCATGTCCTTAGTCTGCTTGTCTTCAGCAAACAGTTTGTGGGCTTTCTTGTGCATCATCTTTAGAAGAGACTTCCTTCTGGGACGACAGCCGGGTGCCAGAAAAAATCCCTACAGCCAGGTTCCCTAATGCCAACATCCAGATGGCCAACTTCCAGACAGGACAAGTGCCGGACATCCCAACTTCCAGACATCCATAATTCCCGTGGCTAACCCTAAAACTAACCCCTAACCCTAGGTTTAGGGGGGTTAGGACTAGGTTTAGGGAGTTAGGGTTAGGTTTAGGGGGGTTAGGGTTAGGTTTAGGGGATTAGGGTTAGATTTAGGGGGGTTAGGGTTAGATTTAGGGGGTTAGGGCGAGGGCTAGGTTTAGGGGGTTAGGGTTAGGTCTAGGTTTAGGGGGTTAGGGCAAGATTTAGGGGGTTAGGGCTAGGTTTAGGGGTTAGGGCTAGTTTTAGGGGTTAGGGATAGATTTAGGGGGTTAGGGTTAGGGATAGATTTAGGGGGGTTATTGTTAGGGCTAGGTTTAGGGGGTTAGGGTTAGGGCTAGGTTTAGGGGGGGTTAGGGTTAGGGCTAGGTTTAGGGGGGGTAGGGAGTAGGGTTCGTGTTAGCCGCTGGGATTTTGGATGTCTGAAAGTTGGCCATCAGGGAGTTGCCTGTGTAGGAAAGTTGGCCGTGTAGGGAAGTTGGCCGTCGGGATTTTGGCATTAGGGAACCTGGTAATAGGGATTTTGACCCAAACCCACGACAGCCATGTAGACCAATTTGATGCAGTGTGCAGCGTATTGTCTGAGCAGTGACAGGCTGACCCCCACACCCCTTCAATTTCTGCAGGAATGCTGGCAGCACACATATGTCTATTTCCCAAAGACAACCCCTAGATATGACGCTGAGCCGTGCACTCAACTTCTTTGGTCGACCATGGCGAGGCCTGTTCTCAGTGGAACCTGTTATGTTAAACCACTGTATGGTCTTGGTCACCGTGCTGCAGCTCAGTTTTAGGGTCTTGGCAATCTTCTTATAGCCTAGGCCATCTTTATGTAGAGCAACAATTCTTTTTTTCAGATCCTCAGAGTTCTTTGCCATGAGGTGCCATGTTGAACTTCCAGTATGAGTGAGAACGATAATAACACCAAATTTAACACACCTGCTCCCCATTCACACCCGAGACCTTGTAACTCTAACGAGTCACATGACACCGGGGAGGGAAAATGGCTAATTGGGCCTAGTTTGGACATTTTCACTTAGGGGTGTACTCACTTTTGTTGCCAGCGGTTTAGACAGTGATGGCTGTGTGTTGAGTTGTTTTGAGGGGACAGCAAATTTACACTGTTATTCAAGCTGTACATTCATTACTTTACATTGTGGCAAAGTGTCATTTCTTCACTGTTGTCACATGAAAAGATATAATAAAATATTTACAAAAATGTGAGGGGTGTACTCACTTCTGTGAGATACTGTGTGTGTGTGATGATTATATATAGTGTATATATAACAGTACAAGATAATTAACAATTAATATTTTAAGTTGAATGTTCTAAAATGGGAAATGAAAAAGACTAAAAAAGTTGATAGCTTGGAGAAAATATGCCAACAACAACAAGTATTCTATCAATATTGAAAACAATTACTTCATTTTTTGTAATTAACATTTTAACTTTACGCCACTAAAAATGGTATGATGTAAATAAATAAAACACCAAAGATTTTTTCTTTTTGATTAAACTGTGGACTTCCTTCTCGTTCTGCACAAGGTATATCTGCTCTCCTGTCATTCATATCCCAAATTTTGCATTGACCTTCAGCAGAAGAAGCTTTGAAGCAGTCATACATATATTACATATCTCTGTGGCAAATGCAGTGTTGTTGTGCCAAAATTAGCATCTGCAAACAAGTACAAAGTGATTACTAACTGAAAATAGGCACCAGCTTCGCAGCTGTGACAAATTGTCTAAAGTAAATTATTTTGGCTTTATTATATGGCTCTAGACTTCACTTCTGCTTTATTCTGCTGTGTAAACAAAAAAAAGTTACCAAACCTGACACCATTACTAAAACAAGGGCAAGGTCAATGATACCACGATTCACGAAAGAAATATCAATGCAAAACATCTTTCTTTCTTGCTGTGAAGGCTGCGAAAATTATACTGCTGCACCTGTGATCTACTGACAGCCACCTAATCTTGTGACCCAATCATTAGAAAGCAGATGCTCTCCTTTTTCCAGAATATGCCCTTAAATCCTTTTGTGTCTCCTATATGGAGTATAGGAAAGCCAACAACCCCCCTGTCCCACCACCTGCAAATTAGAGCGTAACCCCCTCAAGCAAAAAAAGTTATTCTCTTCTTTAGAATGAGGCAATGGTTCCCAATCCTTTTTTTATTAAATACCCCTAACAGGCTAGGTTTGACAGATATCTGAAGCACAGCACAGGTGATATGATTTGCTGCTCAGTGATTGCAGTATTCAGTATGCATTTCCCCAAGGTGATCCTTAAACTCTGGCCTGTTAGGCGTACTTGAGGCCCAGGGCTGGGAACTACCGGAATAAATAAGGGCTCACAATCCAATCTAAGAAAGCATAATGGGAGATAGAGACTCTATTAAAGTCCTCACCTATCAGTAAACAGTTTCCCCTGTCACCCAGTGGGTCAATGATTACCCTTTTGTGTGTTAAAAACATCTGCATATTCGTAGTCCCTCATTTCAATTTGGAGATTCGTACATTTTTTTTGTTGGAGGGAAGGGGGAGTAATCTGATACTGGGGGAGAAAGGGACTGCTGAATCACAGTCCTGCTAAGCTTCAGTTAAAGTTTTAATTGCAACGTTTTTCCACTTTCTAGCAATCACTTGAATGCCGAAAGGACAAGTGACTCTGAACTAGAAAGGGTGAACCTTCTCCTCTCCAAATTGGAGTTTATTGTTCCTGTAAGTCATAAGGAGGGGAAGAAGATAAATTGTTTATTGCAAAACAGACCCCAACCCCTATCTCCTGTAGAGAAAGATTTTTTTTCCAGATTTGTTTTTTGGTATTTTTATAGGTCATCGCAAATTCCAGAATCATGGTACATCAACAGGGAGACAAGTGTAATTAGCCACCATACACTACAAGCCAGGGAGCAGGGTGCACACCCTATGCAGAAGGCATCTCCAATGTAGCCTAAGCACTGTGTAAGGTGTTAAAAGGCATATAAATCCCCTTTTAAAGTGGACTTTTTAAACAATTCCATGGCTGCAAAGTCCTTCGATATTCCAATATCAATCACTTAGCAAGCTTAAACATAAGTTGTCATCTGCTCAAAGTCAAATAAATATACCATTCAACAAGAGTATGACTGTTTGGAAAGGCTAGTGTTTTGAGTTAACAACACTAATTATTAAGAAGTCATTATTGGTCTGCCAGCGATTCTTTTTAACGATATACTTTCTGTTGCTGCGCTGCTGAGAAGGCTACGTCAAAATGTTGACAGTGCTGTTTATCTTTGGGATTGCACTGTGCAATACATTAGAAAATTACAGGGGAGACAGAAAGGAAATTGGAAAATTTGAGCAGCCGTTGAAAAAACAAAGAATAATGTTCATGATAGATAATATAACAAACACAAACCTTTAAGAATATGGAGCAGAAATCATTTCAGTATTCCCTATAAACGTCAGTACACAATGCAGATATACATAAGTGTAAGTTGATTACTGTAGGTTTTGTTATTGAAGAATAGATTTCTGCACATGGTGTGCACAGTGACAACCGGGAGATAACCAGGAGACATACCTAAGAGTGATGCTTCGCATGTTGAGCTTGTCACTGCACCAAGGGAACTAGAAGATGTACTTTGTGAAGGTGTTTCTGGAATATAGCAGGGCCGCAGGACAGCTTCTCCACAGCATTTTCCATTTTTTCCATTATGGCCTAGATGTTGTAACATGTATTCATTAATGTGTGGGTCACCGGTCATAAAGAAAGTTTAGAATGATAGACTAGATGGACTCGAGTGGGTTTTTTTTTGTACCCATGTAACAGTCTGCACATATAGGTGGATTCTTAAAGCTGCAGAATTGACATTTAGGTCGTTTTATAGACTATTTTCTCGCCTTACTATAAAGGAATATTTCTTATAAACGCTGAGCATGGTTCTTAAAAGGGCATCATGCATGAAATTACACAGTGCTTTGCAATATGGTTTCTCTATGCACTGGGTTAGCCAAACCACTAACAAATTTATGGATGTTAAATAATTTAGAGATTTAATCTCAGGATCCCCAGTTACATCAAACTCTGGCAGCACAGTGTAATTGCTGGCAGTTCTGAGCATGGAATGTCTTTCACATGTGACATGAGACAGCAAAGTATACCAGGTTAGGAAACATTCATGGACATAGCTTGTAAAGCAGTGATCTTAAATGTAATTCCCACAAGGCTGCACAAGATTAGGTACAAAAAACATTTAGAAAAAAGGAAAATATAAGATCGATACCTTAAGAACGACAGGTGAAATGCCTAATTATTTACCACTTTTAAAGATGACTTGCTGGTCCGTACGGTGGTATGCCAAATGGGGGTATACAGTGAGGATGCAGTTCTCGGACATTGCTGCAACCTGAAGTGAAAATCTAAGTAATATAAGAAAGAATACTGTATAATTATCCTTTTAATTTACAAATAGTCAACATGTTCAGTAGTAAAGAAAGCTAAAACACAAACCTCATAAAAATAGATATGATCAGATTGCCCTGTATCACAAGTGAAACCTTTTAGACTGGATCAGCAATCATCTTCAGATAGTTCATTACTTTGTTATGATATCTCTGTATCTATTGCTGTATATATCTCTACATCATTCTCTGAATGTTTCTGTCTGCCTATCTAGCACTGTAACATTTCTGTATAAATGGATCGCAGTATATATCTACCTAATATATATATACGTATATATCCCATGATGGGCAGTCATTAGGTTTGCAGAGTAGGACCTGCCAGAGGGTGGATTACATTGACACTGTTGGCAGGCTTAAGCAATTCACGGACGTTCATTGTGAACCAAATTTCCACCATTTTATTCAACAAAGCTTATATTTAAGAATTTTTAAACATGAGGTAAAAGCTGGTATTGTGCACCCATGCATGAAGCTGTTGTTGCAGTTTTTTTGAATGTGTTTGACTGGAGAGCTCTCTCCATGGTTATATATATATATATATATATATATATATATATATATATATATACTGCTCAAAAAAATAAAGGGAACACAAACTTAAGACCTCCTAGATCTGAGTGAATGAAATATTCTTATTAAATACTGTGGTCATTACATAGTTGAATGTGCTGACAACAAAATCACACAAACATTATCAATGGAAATCAAATTGAGCAACCCATGGAGGTCTGGATTTGGAGTTACACTCAAAATTAAAGAGGAAAACAACACTACACGCTGATCAAACTTTGATGTAATGTCCTTCAAACAAGTCAAAATGAGGCTCAGTAGTGTGTGTGGCCTCCACGTGCCTGTAGGACCTCCCTACAACGCCTGGGCATGCTCCTGATGAGGTGGCAGATGGTCTCCTGAGGGATCTCCTCCCACACCTGGACTAAAGCATCCCCCAACTCCTGGACAGTCTGTGGTGCAATGTGGCATTGGTTGATGGAGCGAGACATGATATCCCAGATGTGCTCAATTGGATTCAGTTCTGGGGTTACGGGCGGGCCAGTCCATAGCATTAATGCCTTCGTCTTGCAGGAAATGCTGACACACTCCAGCCACATGAGGTCTAGCATTGTCTTGCATTAGGAGGAACCCAGGGCCAACCGCACCAGCATATGGTCTCGCAAGGGGTCTGAGAATCTCATCTCGGTACCTAATGGCAGTCAGGCTAGCTCTGGCGAGCACATGGAGGGCTGTGCGGCCCCCTAAAGAAATGCCCCCCCACACCATTACTGACCCACTGCCAAACCGGTCATACTGGAAGATGTTGCAGGCAGCAGAACAGTCTCGCGGCTTCTCCAGACCCTGTCACGTCTGTCACATGTGCTCAGTATGAACCTGCTTTCATCTGTGAAGAGCACAGGGTGCCAGTGGCGAAGCTGCCAATCTTGGTGTTATCTGGCAAATGCCAAATATCCAGCAAGATGTTGGGCTGTAAGCACAACCCCCACCTGTGGACGTCGGGCCCTCATACCACCCTCATGGAGTCTGTTTCTGACCGTTTGAGCAGCCACATGCACATTTATGGCCCACTGGAGGTCATTTTGCAGGGCTCTGGCAGTGCTCCTCCTGTCCCTCCTTGCACAAAGGCGGAGGTAGCGGTCCTGCTGCTGGGTTGCTGCCCTCCTACAGCCTTCTCCACGTCTCCTGATGTACTGGCCTGTCTCCTGGTAGTGCCTCCATGCTCCGGACACTACGCTGACAGACACAGCAAACATTCTTGCCACAGCTCGCATTGATGTGCCATCCTGGATGAGCTGCACTACCGGAGCCACTTGTGTGGGTTGTAGTCTCCGTCCCATGCTACCACTAGAGTGACAGCACCGCCAGCATTCAAAAGTGACCAAACCATCAGCCAGAAAGCATAGGAACTGAGAAGTGGTCTGTGGTCACCACCTGCAGAACCACTCCTTTATTGGGGATGTCTTGCTACCTGCCTAGGCTTCCCACCTGTTGTCGATTCCATTTACACAACAGCATGTGGACTTGATTGTCAATCAGTGTTGCTACCTAAGGCTAGGGTCAGACGAAAGCATTTTTCCCTGCGAATGTGAAAAAGTGCGTCCGAACGCATTGACGCATTTTCGGGCGTGATTTTGTACGGATCGTCAATAAAACTCTTTTTACGTCTGGACGTTATGTAGGCTGGACATTAGCAGTGTCTGACATCTCCTAATCACGCAAACACGCCGCTATGCTGCAGCTGCGCACTCAGTACGTCAGTACTAGCGGTTCAGCGTTCTCAAAACAATGCGTTCAAATTCCACTTGCGTTGCACGGCTGGACTTTTGTGCGGCCGTACATCGTATATTGGCCGTCATTGCCCGTCATCTGCTGCTAGTGCGGCCATAATTATGTGCGCCAGAACGCACGTTAAAAATGCGCTGGTCTGACCCCAGCCTAAGTGGGCTACCTAAGTTTGATTTCACAGACGTGTGATTGACTTGGAGTTACATTGTGTTGTTTAAGTGTTCCCTTATTTTTTTGAGCAGTGTATATATAGATACAGCTCTGTGTATATCGTTTTACTTGTATATCTCTGTATCTACCCTTGTATATTCTCTTTATCTATCACTGTATATATCTCTGTGCCCATCAACCTATCCAGATATTTATGAGCACATGTTGGGACATGATTGCAAACCATAACCAAAATACTATAAGGTTCATTAGCAAAGATCGGACTTCGAGGATTTCATCAACTATACCATTGGTGTCAAACTGTGGCCCCCAGATGTTTCTGAAATATAACACTCATGATCCTCTGGCCATCTATTGCATTGAAGGAATTCTGGGAATAGTAGACATCAACATCTGTGGGGCCGTGGGTTTGACAGCCCTGAACTACACCCTCCCCCAAGAAATTGTTATCAATGCAAGAGTCCTTTCAACTGGAGGGGAGATGGGATGGCACAGGAAATTAATTCATGGTAAAAGCTGAATATGCCACTGTCTACAGCAGTAGTTCCCAAACCTGTCCTCAGGACCCGCTGACACGCCAGGTTTGCCAGATATCTGAAGCACAGCACAGGTGATATGATTTGCTGCTCAGTGATTGCAGGATTCAGTCTGCATTTCCAGAAGGTGATCTGCAAAATCTGGCCTGGTTGAGGGTCCCGAAGTCAGGTTTGGAAAACATTGGTCTACAGAATACTTATTTGAGTGCACTGAAAATGAATATGCAATATTACAGATTTTTCTTAGACAAAATATTCATTGTATATCATTATAGCACCATACAGATCTTTAATTTCACATTCTGCAGGAACTTCATGAATCTATTATTCCAAACTGCAACATATTTCTAAGAATTATTATATGTTCCATTCTTGTGACATTTGTATTTCTTGGCACCAATAGAAAGTGGGGCAACCACTGCATGGACCTGGAACACCGATAACTACTATCCTGGTTTTCTACGTAGGTGTTAAATTTTACAGTATGACTTTGGTTGGGTCCAAGTCTGAGCAGGAAAAAACACTAAAAGGAGACATATATTGATTCATACAAGAGCATAGAGTATGGTAGAGCAAAACAAAGACAGGATTTCGGCGTAAGTGCAACAGAGAATTGTTTTGAAATTTAACGATTCCTGGATGTAGGAAGCGGAATTAACCACTTTGCTACAAAGCAATTTTTGTTGAAAAAATTATCACATTTATTTGAAACAGTGGATGTAAGTTTAACAACTAAATATAGGGTAAATTAGAAAATTGTTGTTCTGAGATAGCTAAAAACATTTAAATAATGTAAATTTTCTCATTTTTAATTTTTCTGTGTACTCGTTTATCCTTTATGGATATATTGTTGAAATGAAAATTTGAGCTATGGATGGTGTCCCTTATCTTGCACAATTTCAAATGGGGTCTGCCATATCAGCATTTCGCAGAAATGGCCTTTGCGTCAAATACAGTAAATACAGTAAATGTGATAAAGCTAGATAATAAAATGGTCAGATCTCCTGCTTATGGGGATTTGTAGTGATCATAATGTGATTATTAGCAATGAAGCTTCCAAAACATGCCAACAGAATATAAAAATAATATCTGTATTTGGCATAATGCCTGTATATGGAAATTACAGTAAGACTTTGTATCTGCACTGTACTGTGATTTTCAGTCATTATAACCCCTGAATCTTATCTTTGTACAGCAGTGAGTGGCCTCATAGCTCTCCATGTATTCTGCCATCCCCCTGGCTGTTCAATTTCAGCCACAAACAGGATAATTCAAAGAGATTCGAAAAGTCACCGCACGTTCGGTGACTTTTCTTTCTCTTCAATTCGGTTTGTTTTGCCTATCCCATTTCGGTGATCCTGTGGTGTATTCAGCAAGCACCACAGGGTCCCCGAATTGCAGGGAAAGGCTGCCGCAAACCCGACGAAAACTAACCGCAAAACCCGGCGAATGCACGCTGAAAACCCGCAAAAACATCTGGATTAACCCGCCGAAAACCACGAAAAAACCCGAGCAGGAGCCGATCACGCGCAGCGAAGCCGCCGGAAAAAGCCGACACCGCAGACGAATGGAGTGAATAAATTAGCAAAACAGTTTGCTTGAATGTTTGAAAAGTGAAACGCTGTTTGCAAAGAAACTACTGAGCAAAAATGTCTGAAATTTATATATGAGGTCCAGGGAATAATAATAAAAATGGCTGGTACAGAAAAAATAAGTAAACTTAAAAAAAAAAAATTTAAAAAAATCAGACTTTTTAAAAAAAAAAAATACAGAAAAATGCTTAAAATATCCTAAAAAATCTATAAATAAAGAGACTTTTTACTGCAGAATTTTATAATGAACAGTTTATTAGATATTGAATTAAAACGGGAATATTTTTAACATTGAAGCCTATGGGATTCGCCTGAATAAATCTGCCGCATGAAACCACCGAATGGCAGGGCATTTCGGGAACCTTTCACTGCTGGTTTGTGTTCTCTGAATAGCCGAAGCAGTGCTTTTTCATGGGGTTTTCACTGCCCTTGAACATACAGTGCCTGTTCGGTGCCTGTTCAGGCAATTCGCCAGGATTTGGCGAATTGCCTGCTCCCTGGATAGCCGAAGAGCCAAGAAATGTAACCGAATGCTGATTTTCAGTGTTCGCTTACCTTTCTCAAGCAATTCGGATCTCATTGAATTACCTTGAAAATGTTAGATTTTTTTGTTTCAGTGAGAATTGGGGTTGCTATTTGCAGCATGTTTAATGTCCCTCCAGGGTAACTGGAGAGAGAGATAAAACAAAGTATTACATTTCTCCACAGGGGGCACACTAATTCTGCTTTAAAGGAACACGTTTAAAAAAAATAGCGTTCCTTTTTTGCCCCTAAATAATTGGGCAGAGGCTGCTGAAAGCCTCTGCCCAATTATTTTTCTTTTTGGTGGATCTTCACTCACTTTTTGTCCCTCGCCGGGTGCATCTCCTCCTCTTCAGGGACTTCTGATGCCAGAGGTCCCTGAAGCTTTTCCACACAATTTTCTCTCCTACACAATTACGTAGCGCAGGAACCGCAAATTACGCATTGCAACTGGGCCACTTTACGTATGCAAGTCCTATAGTGCCGGCACAGAAACATGGATTGGTGCAGATTCAATCCATCAGCTACCTCTCTGAGACCGAGCAGTACCACAATTGGTCTCAAAGAGAGTGACGTCGGCTCGCTCTCTACAAGCTAATGTCACTGGTGACTGATCTGGTGACCAGCAACCGGGAGATTAAAAAATCCCAGATGCTAATGATGCTGGGTGTGGTGTAGGAAACTCTAAAGTGGTCAAGATGAGTAGAGTGTTCCTTTAAAAAGGTGTGGAAATTGGCTTTAGATATGATAAAGATTGTTTTTCAAATATTACAATGCAAAATCTAGTTATCTCAATTTTGGGTGTGAAGGAGTTAAAGAGAAGCTTGTCCTTCCAACAATTTCTCAGTACGATGTATGAAATATTTTATGATTATTGACCCCAATTTTATGCTCTAGCTTTTATTTTTACATTCATATTTTATTTTTCTCTTGAATATGAGGCTTACATCTTTTCATTAGTTAAACATTGGAAAAAAAATCATTTCTGTATTGCATACATTTTCTACCACTTCAGTAGTCCTCTTATTTTTCCGTATGGCCTGTAGGATGGTTCGAGGAAGCACAATAAAACATGTCTGTGATCTTTACTTTCAGCAACATTGCCAGACATTAAATTCAACTTTTTAATAAATCGAAATTCCCAGATTCCCATGTGTAGGTTTGCAGGAGGCTGAATAATCAAGCATCTATGATCTCTGCCTTTAACTAGCAAATATTCCAAAGCCTCCTTAACAGACTGCAAAATCATTGTATAACAAGTCTACTTCTTTTTCAGTTGCTTAGCCCTCATAAGTGACTATGATGTATGTGAAAATGTTTAGCTCTATAGTAATTGATGTTTTGTCATCTATCATATTACCAAAAAAAAAAAAAAAAAATATGATTATATGCTAAAACTGACATTAAGAGGGAATAATGTCGAAACAGCCCTTTTTAATTATCTGAACACCACATCTAAAGTGTCCAACGCTGCAGGAAGAAGAATCCATAGCTCACAGAATAAAATGAGTTCATTAATCAAAGTGGTTTCTAAGAGATTCCTACAGTGATTAATTAATTGATCTACTTCTTCGCGAAAATGGATTCTACATACTGTGAGACATTATTACATGTTCATATCAGCAGGGAGTGAAATACATGTATAATGTCTAAAAATCTGGGTTTTGCAATTTTATGTGTGACTTTTTCTTGTTATACACAAATGAGGAACATACCCACTTAAATACATACATTTCTTAGCTGCAGCACATTGTTTGCATTTAATTTGCCTTATATTTGAGATGCAATATAAACAATTCCAAATTAAAATAAATAAAAGCATTAATTGAACATTAAGTCTCTGTGTCTCTTGACAGTAAAGACAGCTATATGGATAGATCTCTAATTGGTTTTGTGCTTCTAGAAAAGGTGAAGATCTTTCACTGATGAACTGAACTAATGTTTCCAAGTATTGCTACATTTGTCAATACAGATTGAGAGCTATGAATAAAGGTTCTTAATGTATCGGTGTACCATATAATTTGTATTTGTCTTGTACTGAAAGAGGGCAAATGGATATATGGTTAAGAAGAAGTAATCACAAAATCCCAGTTTGTTACTGCTAACAGGTTATCAATCTAATTCAATGTTTTGTGGTTGAAATATGACCCCTTCACACCCACTACTTAATGGTTTTCAATAAATCCACTGGCCGGAACCAATGGGTTTATGGAAAACCACTTTACAGTACCCTTACACACCTACATATATACATACAGAAAAAACAGTGTCATGTCTACTCCCTAACAGGGGGGCGGCTGCAGCAACCAGAAGTATCCAGCGCAGTACATGTATAAAACATGACAAGAAAAAAAAGGCGTCATCTGTGCTTATCCCTATAGCTCCATGCAAAACAAACCACAATCAGAGGTTTTGGTTTACTTGAATGGACATTGAAGTGTAAGCTCACCTGCCAAGTCACGGCACCTCTGGCAGACGAGTCCTAACTTAATTACAAACAAGAGCTGCTTTTCTAAGCAACCTCATACTCTCATGCTGCTTTTCAGCTACGAGACAAAATGGTGGGTTTATTTATACCCTCACCAAAAACATTTCCACTTTGGGATTAAAAACAAAACACAGAATGGGACAGCAGCAAAAATGATCTGGCTGGAGATACAAAAAATGTATGTATGCATATTTTGTTGTATCTCCAGCCAGGTCATTTTTGCTGCTGTCCCATTCCGTGTTTTTGTTTTGAATACGGAGATTTGTGCAGCGCTCTGACTCTCCAATCATCAACACAAGATCTTGGTGACAAATTAATGCAACTCTGAACAAAAATATAAGTCGGGCACGTGCCATAATCAAAGCAAAAGATTGTCCAACAGAATGTTAGAGTTTGTGACTATTTATTGACCAATCAGTGTGTAATATTAATTCATTTGCAGTTTATGAAATGAATCGGCTGTGTTAGTAATGAGCATTTTTAAAAACTCCTCTTAATGCCTCTCCACTGAAAGTCTATGCATATTAACAATCCAATAGGAATTTTCAGTAACCTAAATGGACTAGAACTCCCATCGGACATTTAAGAAAAAAAAATTGCATCTAACCCTTCTTGACACCCTGGTAATCACATTGGTGTAAATAATACATCCATCTCGGTAAATGGTTGAATGATATATATTAAATCATGTCAATATCTTATTTAGCTCAAAGCCACTCTCTGTAAACGGAAAAAATGAATAGCCTTGAAAATCAAAGCTATATTAAAATATCATCCCTGAGTGACACAAACTTAAGGAAAGGAAACCAGGTTTCCGGGCACTATGCATAATACTCTACATCTGTATATCTTAAAAGAAAGAGAAAATGCATTTATCTGTTATCCATTAGCTGTTCTGCTGTTTGCATACTTATTTCCCTAATGTGCATTTGCAAGGAAGTTACAGAAAATAGGCAATAGTCATTAAATATATTATGTGAATCAACATTTGCAACCTGCTGGCAGCCAAAAAAAGCTCAGGCTCCAACTGTGAGGACAAAAAAACCCCTCATAAGCGCAGGAAGCTCATTTTCATTAAGCATACTCAGAGATTTTGTCATCTGTTTTATGCCAGAAGACAGCCTCTGTCTGAGAATTGGCTTTTTCTTATCTATCTTTTTAATTCTTCAGCCTATAATGCAATTTTATTTGTCATGGGGTACAATACAGTATGGCATATATTTAAAGAATTAGGGGAAAAAACGTAATTGATGATTACTGAATATTATTCATTAGAAAGCATAGCACATACAGAATAAAAAAAACACAATGGAAGGAATTCTCTCTCACTTTACCACCCACGTTGGAAATTTGCCAATATGACTAATACTGTCAAATCATATCTGGATTGTAATCTTTATTCCTATTTCAATGTTAATTGAAAGAATAAAATACATTTAAAACAGTGCTTTGGAGTACAGAACTCCATTGTTGCGTCATTTCAGTATCTCTAGCCATGCAGAACAGCTGTGAAGTTAACAGAACTATGTAGCAAACTGCAATCTCCAAAACAATGGAAGAACAATGTCATATTCTTTGTGGAGCTCACGGGGAAGGTACAAAAGGATGATTATTACAAGATTTATGCTCTATGAAAATCAGCATCCCCATTCACCAGAAAGCACAAGGACTTCAATTTAGGCTAGGGTCAGACTAACGCATTTTTCGCGTTGTCTGTGAAAAAGTGCGTTCGAACGAATGGACGCATTTTTTCACGGAATACGCGATAGCGGTCATACGATGCGCCTTTTCGTCCGTGATTTTGTACGGATCATCAATAAAACACTTTTTGTGTCTGGACGTTATGTTGGCCATTAGCAGCGTCTGACGTCTCCCAATAACGCACACACGCCTCTAGCGGACGCAGCGCACTCTGTACGTCCGTACTAGAGGTTTGACGTTCTAGAAAAAATGCATTCGTTTGCCACTTGCGATGCGCGGACGAACTTTCGTGCGGCCGTACTTCGTGTGTTCCCCGGCATTGGACGTCATTTGCTGCTAGCACGGCCGTGATTTCGTGCGTCTAAATGCACGTTAAGACTGCTTTCGTCTGACCCTAGCCTTAGAAAGGATGCATGTTTTGTTCAGTTTTAAAAATGACTAAATCCCCATTTCAAGCAACAGACCAATATTGCTGATGGTGGTTACAATGCTTTTGGGTAACCAAAAAATAAGATGAAAATAATCTGGTAAAATGCATTTTTTAGACTATTCTGGTTCAATGCAACAATCCATTTCCTATCTGAGGTGTTAATGTTTATGGCCCCTATTCCCTTCTTCACGCGAACACGAGGAAGCCAACAGGGAAAATCTACAACTGCAGATTTTCGTATAGCATTCACATGTTAACGCAACATTCCTGGACCGGTGCTAGCTCAGCACTTCAACCCGGAATGCAGCTTTATCCGCTGTGATACTCACGGTATCGCTTTGGCACCGCTGCAGGTATCACCTCTTGGAGTTCATTGGACTAGATTGGATTGGATATCCTATGATTTTGCTCTAGACTTTGAGCTCATCCAAGCAGGACCTCTACAACTCTTGTTTCCTATGTTTATTTTAATTTTGTCATTGTTTTCTGACTGGTTATTGGAAAATGCTGGGGAAACTGTTGGCGCTATATAGATGATGATGATGATGATGATAATAATAACGTGGGATAAAATAGCAACTTTGTGTATAGATTGTTTTTCTAATGGTGTGATTCTTTACGCTTCAAAATGGGTGCTATGTGCCACGATATCTATGCTACATGTCCCACACACACAAAGAACTCAGATGGTGCTTAATGGCATTTCATCCTTGAATGCTGGGATTAGCCTAGACGCATGGCCAGGGTTGCATAACATAATGACGAGTTACATGCTGATTATACATAATGGCTCCAGTCATTCGCTAAACGGCTGGGTTGGAATAGGGCCTCAAGTATGCCTGAGTAGTGCTATCCAGCTGTATCTCTTATGTGCCATTAGAAATAGATAGAACTTTCAAACTGACTTCTCAGTGATGCCCTGTCTAAGAGTGGGCCTAAATTTATTGGAGTCCATCAATGTGCCTATGTGTATATATGTACTTCAGTCTGTAAGTGCTTCTAAATGTCTTGTGTCAGTATCTAGATATGTGAATGTAGTTGGCTGTCATTGTATCTTGGTTGTGTTTGTCAGAGTTTGTCATGTGAATGACTCCAAATGTCAATGTGGCAGTCTGTGACGGACCTTAAATTTGTAGGTGTGAGTTTACATAGTAGCGTATGAATGGCTAGATGTTATTAAAAATGTGTGATACATTGAGTACAATGCAAATAATTAAACTTACTGGTTATTGTCTTCATCTGTGAATAATAGTTCAACCAAGCAAGACACTGGTTTGGAAGATTTAAAGCTAATCTGGCATACTAGACTCCCATTTTTGTCTCCAGGGTCGGCAACAGTCTGTCCATTTGGGAAGGATAAAAAAAACAGTTTCTCTTGATCACCATTTTCAAGCTCCACGTTTGGACAATTCACCTTTATTTCAGATTGTCTAAGGGGAAATACAAATAACGAAATGTATAAAATGTCATGTAGAATGATATTTAGTAAATTGTATTTTTATTTAAATACACATGATAGAATAAGATCTCTATCTGAACTGTCCACATAGGCAATCTACCCATTAAGGGAAACCTCTATGCCAATGTTTCTTGGGCTCCAGCGACTCTTACCACCTTGACTTCCGTTCCATTCATTTTGAATGCAGTGAAGTTGCTGCAATCAGCTTACTTCTCCAGTCAAAGGTTTGGATTCACTAATCAAAGATTTTTCAGACAAGTGCAAGCTGTGATACATTGTAGCTACCTCACCTTGACAAAGTAAGAAAATTCACAAGTTTAAGCGTACCCGGTGGAGATATTTCCCACTATGGGCCCTATTGCCTTGTTGGTGCTAAAATGGGGACACTAATAGGGAAAACATGCACCTGCTGGTTTCCCCATAGCGTCCCCATTTTAGCACCATATTCTGGCGCAGGCGCTAATTCAGCAGCCTTCACCAGAACGCAGCGCTATCCTCAATGGTACTCACGGTAGGGCTTCCGCGCCAAAGCAAGTAAAAGTAGGACTCCATGGAGGACTGCACTCCCGAGATCGCGTCTCAGAGTGATCGAGGAGGGAGACTGTGGACTATTTAGCATTCACCGCAGGGTCCTCAGAGTGCAGGAAAAACCTGCCGCACACCTGTCGAAATCCCACTGAAAACCCACCAGAACTGCCTCAAACACGCCGAACAAGTCATAAAAAGCCACCGTGCCGCTGATCACAGTGCAGACCAGCCGCCGGAAAAAGCCGACAAGTTGACGAACGTGGTAAAAAAAATAAAAATACGATTGAAAGTGTCAAGATTGAAGCGCTGTTTGCAAAAACAAACTACTGAACAAAAATGCCTGGAATTTATATATAAGGTCCTATGAATGATAATAAAAAGGTCTGTTACAGAAAAAAGAAAAATGCTTTTAAAAACAAACCGAAAAAAACGTTGCTGAAAAAATCCAGAAAAATGCTTAAACGATACAAAAAAATAAATCAATAAATAAAGAGACATTTTACAGCAGAATAAAATAATAAACGGTTTATTAGATATTGGATTAAAACGGGAATATTTTTTTAACATTGAAGCCTATGGGGTTCGCCTGAATAAACCTCCTGAATGAAAACACCGAACAGCAGGGCACTTCGGCACCTTTTCACTGCTGTTCAGTGTTCTCTGAATAGATTATCCATTGTTTCGCTATGGGGAATTACACTGCCTTCAAACAGGCACCGTACTTGCTGGCAGTTCGGCAAAATTTAGCAGACTTCCTGCGCCCTGAATAGCCGAATGGCACCGTACACTGAAATTCCGTTCGGTGACATTTCGGGGCCAGATCGTCTCTCTCTGAATAACCCCTTAAGTAGAGAGTAGTAACCTTTGGATATAGCAGCAACTACATCTTTAGTCACTTTGGTCAGGGAAGTCTCAGTAGAGCGCTGGGAGTGAAACCTAGACAGATGAAGGTCGAGTAAGGAGTTTGGTTTGAGGAAATAAGTAAATCAGGTATAGACCAGACTTTCTTGAGGTTTGGGATGATAGTTAGACACAGACGTGACGCAAAGAGGTAACTGCTTTTAAATAAGAGTACTCAACGCATGTTTGAAAGCAAAGTGGAAGATGTAACAGTGCAAAATCTTAGATTTGGAATGGAGAAGGCATAATTCTTATTTTCTTTCCTTTTTTTATGTATTAAATTTGTAACACTAAAATACATGCACCAAGAAGCATAGACACAAGGAAAAAGACAGACAGACATAATAGCATGCAAACATATTTGATTAGCATTATTCAGTATTCAGAAATGGAATTAAAATAACGCTGTAATTACCTGAAGAAATCCACTGGAATTATATCAACAGATGACTGGGCTTCTGTATCCAAAGGGACAGGAGTCATTATCACAAAAGGTGGATCAAACACGAGCTTCGGCCTTTTGACACTTCCAACCAAGTTCAGTGATATAAAGTGATTGTCTGGATTATTATTTAAGATCATAGGTAATTGATACACAAACTTGCCTGGGCCAGCTGATGGGAAGAGGAAAACATTAGAGTGATGAGATTTGTACAATCTCTGCAATTCTCATTCATAATTAAACGTAAAGGCACACGCTATGCACCCTGACCACGTTAGCTTATTAAAGAGACTGCATGGAGTGATTCCCACCGGCCCGTTTGACAGATAGTGCTGTGTGAATCAGAAGGTTTTCCTCCACTCACACAGTTCTCACTCATCACCTGGAATTTTGAATATCCTGCCTGCCTGGTGCCACCAGAGGGACCAGTGAAGTCAGCACGCTTTGCATGTTTTTGCTGGGAATGTGCACACAGCACCAATTTACCATTCTTTGCAGGAAATTGCGTAAGTAGCTCAAAGGACTTAAACATTTTGGAAGCCATGAGCTGAAGAGAAGAAGTCTGGCACAGAGGAAGAAAAAGACAAATATTTTCTACTAATCCTATTCAAATATAAAAAATAATTGGGCAGATGCTGTCAGCAGTATTTGCCCAATTATTTAAGGGGGGGAATTTATATAGAGTGTCCCTCTAACACCAGAATGTGCCAACAAATTCCTGCTTAGAAAACGTCCACCTTGCCAACAATGTTTAGGGACTTCAACTAAAGGTAGCCATATATCATAGTATTACGCACTTAGGGCCCGATTACAAGGGTAGCGCTAAAGGTGCGTGACACGCTAGGGCTGGCGCTAATTGAGCAGCCTGCCCCGAAACCAAGCGCTACCCTCAATGATACTTGTGGTAGCACTTCTGCACCGCCATGAGTATCACCTCCTGGAGTCCATAGGACTTCATGGATGGTTCTGCTTCTGTGCTGTGGGCCCGGCAGCGCAGAGTGATTGCGAAGGAAGACTGTGGAATGGTTTTGTCCTGAGTCTCACTTTGCTCCTGGAGGTCAGAAGCAGCGGATCAGGCCACCTTTCGCCACGGGATGACAGGTGAACATCTGATTTATTGGGGGGGATATTAGTTGATGCCAATGGATTCCGCAAAAGCAGAATCAGTTTGCACCAGCCTTTAGGTGACGGAAAAAAATCTGTTCACCGCATGACTGTGGTAATTAGCGTTAGGTCTTTGTAATACCTTACTTATCCTAACACCAATTACTGTTTGCGCTCCCCATGTTAAGCATAGGGTGCACAAAGTACAGTAAGCTCGTGCAATCACCAATGCAGTAACTGATTTTTTTTTCCTTGATTAGCATTCGGAAGGTAATAGGGCATGCGTTAAAGTCACTTATCGTTCGATATCTAATCTAGCCCTTAAATTTTAATTCATTTGAGATTATTATAACCAATTATGCAATTATGTTTCCGATTTGGATACTTACTGGGACAAAAGGAAATTGTGATGCAAGTAATTTCTCTTGGTTCCATCGTGCCAGAACATTTGTTGAACTTAAATATCCCATCTTCTCCAAGTCGGTCAAGGTTTAATTTCCAAGTCACAACTTGCTTTGAGGTGTTTGTTAATTCCAATTTCTGTACAAAAAAAAGTTTAAATTCAAGTACTAACTGAAATACAGATAATATACATTTGGAGATTTGCGTTAAAGTATCTAAGGTGCAAGTAACTTCAATTATTGGGGTATTTAGTAAAAATTGTGTTCTCAAAATAAAGAAAGGGCAGGATGAACAGGTAGTAGTGTGGTCCATAGCCTATCAGTTATTCAAAGAGAGGTGAAAACCAGGAGAATTGGCAGGAGAAGAGAACAATCTAGACCAAAGAGCCGATTTGGAAAGTGAGATAAATGGGAGAATTTTCCTGGTTTGGCTATTTTTGACCTAGAATTTTCACTTCTCCAGTCATTTGTTTGGTTTTCACCTCTCTTTGAATAACCCTGACTGTAAAGAATATATCTTCCCCATGTTTGTCATCAACCTGATCAACCAACAGCTATCACCAGACTGAAATGCAATAAAACATAACACATTGTTATTTTGAGGAGGAAATATTACTCTGATTCTTTGTTTTGGGACATTACAAGATATTTACAGGGTTAGACAAAGAGCACAGATATTCCACTGGAATTCAACATTCACCGCAGGGTCTCCGAAGTGCAGGGAAAATCCAAATGCATCCGAAAAACCGCTGTTTCGAATGCAAAAACCGCCGCAAAAGCACCAAAAAACATTGGGTCCGATCCAATAACTCGCCGCAGGCCTGCCAAAAGCATCGGATCCGATCTAGTAAGCCGCCGTAAAACCGTTGAACGCATCTGCAAAAAGTCTACAATCCGCCAAACAGAGCACCGACCAGCTGCTTGAAAAAGCCGACGAACAGGGTAAAAGAAAGCAAAATAAACACTGCAACTTTTAAAAGCTGTTTGCAAACAAACTACTACATGAAAATGTCTGTAATTAATATATAAGGTCCTATGAATAATAATAAAAAGGTCTGTTACAAACCTTCCAAACCAAAAATTGCCAAAAAAATCCCGAAAAATGCTTAAAAATTCCTAAAAAATAAATAAAGAGACTTATGCTGCAAATTAAAAGAATATATGTTAAATAAATATTTAATAAAAAACAGAATATTTTACACATTGAAACCTATGGGATTCGCCGGAATAAACCTGCCAAATTAAACAACCGAAAATCAGGGTATTTCACTGCTGTTCGATGTTCTCTGAATAGATTAACCATTGCTTCTCTATGGGGGATTTCACTGCTGTCGAAAAGGCACCATATTTCGCTGGCACATCGCCAATATTTGTCAAATTGCTAGCTTTTGAATAGTCGAATGGCCACAAAATTGTACAGAACTGGAAAATTCAGTGCAATTTCGGGGCCAGTTTGGCTCTCTCTGATTAACCACTTTAGTTAAATGTTCAAGATCAGCAAACACAATTTAGGGCATTACTTACCTTGGAGATTAGAGCCTGATCTGTAATGCCTAGGTTCAGAACGATGGAATTCAGGTCAAATTCAAATCTTGTGCTGGAGAACCTTACTAGTTGCTGTAAGACTGGAAGATACAAGAAATAAATTTATTTATAAACACATTTATCAAAGCAACTCACCAAGTTAAATCACGTCACATGCACAGATATCAATTGTGAAGACAATTAATTAATTATTTATTTATTAAGTATTTTACCAGGAAGGATACATTGAGATTTCTCTCATTGTCAAGTATGTCCTTGGTTCAAGAACATTGAATTTTTACAGTAGGGTAGAGAAAATGAAATACAAAGTAATAAATGCAAATATTAAAAACAAAACACAAATATACAGAATAACACATAAAAAATAAAAATGTAGGAAATATAGTCACTATGTTACATGTTTACAGATGCATTCTGTATCGAGGTATGTTAATTAGACATGTGCACAGCACAAAATTTCGTTTTCAACTAATGGATTAGTCCTAAAATGCAATTTATTTAGTTGCTAAAGAAATTCGTTTTCAGTTCTTTAGTATGAAAACTAATTTCATTCATCCAAACACCAGTGGATACAATTACTATTGTAGTGGCTCCTCAGAGGGCTGAGATCGCTGCTTGTTACAGTATCTCTCACTCTCAGCACAATGTGTCAGGCAAAGCTGTTACAGTAACTGACTGCTGCTCATCACAGCTCTCAGAGTTTCAGTCAAACTAGTAAATATAGTTTTATATATAAGAGGTTAGAACAATATTATTTCCTTGTTTTACTGAAACCCTGAGTGCTGTTACAGTCAGTTACTGTAACAGCTGAGCCTGATACATTGTACTGAGTGGCTCACAGCCACTGGATTTAAAGGGCTAAAAAAAGGCTCCTCTCTGTATAAAGTATAGAACATCCTCCTGCATTAATTAATACCCCTCTCTGTATAATGTAGATAACATCCTCCTGCATTAATTAATACCCCTCTCTGTATAATGTATAGAACATCCTCCAGAATTAATGTCCCTCTCTGTATAGAACATCCTCCTCAATTTATACCTTTCTCTGTATAATGTATATAACATCCTCCTGCATTAATACCCCTCTCTGTATAATGTATAGAACATCCTCCTGCATTAATTAATGCCCCTCTCTGTATAGAACATAATACTGCATTGACATGTGGAGGGTGCAGAACTTCAGAATGCAATGCTTATCCAGCACAGGAGAGGGAACTTTTACTTAAACTTTGTATCTCTGTGGGGGAAACAGACAGGAATATAAAAGCAGGGGAGAGGGAAAATATTAACATAAATCGGTCTGAAAGCTCAGAGAAGAGATGACTGGTGCAAATTTATTTTTATAATAAAAAAAGCACTTTAAATCCAGGGAAAACATTCAAATAAATCACACTGAAGGCTCATAATGACAGACTAACTGTGAGAGCTGGATACTAAATGTATCAGATGTAAAAAACCCTTTATAACAAGCAGCACTGGGAGAGGAGAGGGACTTTATATAAAACATGTATTATAGATGAGGAAAGGGGGATAGTGCTCCTGGATAATATAAAATGTATCAGACCTAAGCCCCTATTATGCAGAGCAGGAGGGGAGATAACACACGTTTTATAAAGTCCCTCTCTTCTCCCAGCGCTGCTTGTTATAAAGGGGTGTTTACTATCCAGCCCTCCTCTGTCATTAGCTTTCAGTGCGATTTATTTGAATGTTTTCCTTCTCCAGCTGATTTTATCATCTTGTCTGCCTCCTAGACATGCTAGGGTTAAGTAAAGGTTTCCTCTCCTGTGCTGGCTTTCTGTGCTGCGAGTGAGTATTCTGGAGCTCTATGACTGTCAAAATTTCGGGTAGGGGTCGGGAAGGATTACGCATACAAACCTTTTCTGTAGCTTTGCGATGTTGCGCTCTTCATTGCTGGTCTCCTTCACTAATCAATGTAATATCACAAAAAGGACTGAAACTAAAATGTAGTGCATTTTATTTTAGTTTCTTTCGTTTTTTGTACTGAGCAGTTTCGTATCTCTTGAGTCATATGAAAACTAAATTATCCCAAAATTCGGACTAAATCGTTTTAGTACTAAAACGAATGCACATGTCTAATGTTAATAGGGAGCTCTTAAGTGACTTTAGACTGGGGAAAGATTTGATGGCGTCTGAGAGGCTATTCCATAATTGTCATGCTCTGTAGGAAAATGAGGATCGAGCCACTTTATTTTTGTATTGTGGTACTGCAAGTAAGGTGCACGTCCTGGATCAGAGGATATAGGATGAAAGAACTGCTGGGGGAAGCAGCCTATTCAGTTGGGGTGGTAGCTTCCCAGAAAACCTCTTAAACACCAGGGGCCCTATTAAATTCTTCGCACATAAGTTTGCGCCGGCGCAAAAACGCATTAACGCGAGGGGCAAAACCCTTTGCGCTGAACATCGTTTTACAATGTCAGCGCAACAAACACGCGTTTACGTCTACCGCGGGTGAACCTGCGTGAACGTTGTGCGAGTTTACTGTACTTTGCGCGTCGTATACTTAGCATTGTGAGAGCAAATGCATTTGTGCGAGGGTATGCGGATGGTAATACAATCTATGTGCAGTTTGTAATGCACAGCCTTTGCGCACATAATTTTAGCAACTCCTAAAAGCTGGTGTTAATGTCAATTTCTGCTACACAATCTACACATACCAAATGAATAAATTTCAGAAGTTGTGTGCGCTTTTTTTATTGATGCAGCATATATGCGCAGATTGACTTTGACAGGCGCAAAAACTTAACGTGAGACAACTGTGGTTCTCAATTCTGAAATGGCTGAATCGCCTGAACAAAACAGTCTGCACACTGATTTCCGTGCCTTTGTGCATGTTATTTTTTGACAGATGAAAAAATGTACGAGGATTGTAATATCAGCGTTGATTTACACGCATTAACATTTGACGCCACGCGCAAAAATTCACGCGTTGCGCATGCATTTTTGAATGAAGAATGTAATAGGGCCCATGGTTTACATCCACTTAGACTAACGAATAAAACGTCAAAACACCGGTCTTTGGGGCCCCACTATTTCATTTAATGTTAGATCCTTTTGAGAGAACATGCCTGACCACTTGTCCGCTTGACCCCATCCCCTCTCACCTTATTCGGTCTGTCCAACCAGTTAATGTCCCTACATTGAGTCATGTTTTCAAATCTCCGTCTCCTCTGGAGTCTTCCCCTCTGCGTTCAGTCGTGCTCTGATCACCTCCATTCTCAAGAAGCCATCTCTTGATCCCACCTCCCTTTCAAACTACCGTCTCATCTCTTTGCTCCTCTTTGCCTCTAAAATCTTAGAACACCTGGTCTATATACAGCTCTCAGGTTTTCTAACTGCTAACGCTCTACTTGACCTGCACCAGTCCGGCTTTTGCTCCCAGCATTCCACTAAAACTGCTCTGCCCAAGGCGACTAATGATTTAGCTGCTGCTAAAACCAAAGGTCACTTCTCCCGGCTTATCTTCTTGATGTTTCTGCTGCATTTGACATTGTTGAACACACTCTCCTGCTTCTCACGGTGCGTCAAATTGGCCTTGGTTAGACCGCAATATCCCAGTTCTCTTCCTACCTCTCTTTGCTCCTTCTGTGTCTCCTTCGCTGGTGCCTCTTCACCCACAGTTCCTCTCTCAATTGGGTACCTTAAGGCTCTGTTCTGGGTTCCCTACTCTTCTCGATCTATACCGCCTCCATCATCTCTTCCCATGGTTTCCAATATCCTCTCTATCCACCCAAATCTACCTTTCCTCTCCCGATCTCTCTCCTCCTGTGTTGGAACGTGTTACTGCCTGCCTGTCAACTTTCTCCAACTGGATGACTTCCCATTTCCTAAATCTTAATGTTGTGGATTCTATTTCTCAAGTTTGGTACTTCCATTCTGGTGCCCCTTCTGCTGTACTAGGAGGTGAGAGTGTAGGTGATCGTAGCTCCACAGACTAGACGACATATAGTCCTGTGACAAAATGTTAAAGTCGATCCTTGCTGGGTGAAAACCAAAACTGCAAATGCATTTATTCTAGGTTTTCAATTACAGACATTCAAAAGTAAAACACCCCCCCCCCCAGCGTTTCCATGCTGAATAGTCTCCTCCTTCCACGCACACACCCTGGTCTACAGACAAAGAATAATGAAACTGGCAGAGAGATCCGGGTACAGCCAGTCCTTGGGGGGGGGGTTGGGTGGAAGCAGGGAAAATTGTTACATACAATTTACACATGGGAAAACAGCACAGTATATCACACAGCACTCTACACTAAATACATAAGGGAATAATATAACAGACATCAGGGAATAGGGTACATAAAACAAAAACAACCAACTCCACTACATACAGTATAGCAATGCCCAAATGCTCCACGTCTCCTCCATAATCACCCATCGTCTGCGGATATGAGGCTGGCATCAGCTCCTCTCCATAAGGCACAAAGTCCATATGTAGTCCGGGCAATGCAGGGAGTTCCCATGCCAGCCAGTCTCAGAGACTTGAAATCCAAGTCTTTCAAAAGTTGGCGGACACTTCCGTCACATTTAACCTCTCTAAAACTGAACTTATCGTTTCCCTCCTTCTAATACCAACATTCCTCCACCCATTTCCCTTCAGGTGAATGGTGCCACTATTATTCCTACCACACAGGCTCATGCCTCGGTGTCCTCTTAGACTCTGATCTCTTCTTAATCTTCACTCCTCAAATTCTGTTGCTTACCAAATCCTGCTACTATACCTAAAAACATTGCACGTAGCTGCCCCTTTTTTAATGAGGACTCTACTAAAACACTCATCCAAGCTCTTATTATCTCACACATCGACTACTGTAACCGGCTTCTCTCTGGCTATAACAGATCCCAGATTCTCCCACTACAGTCTGTAATGAATGCGTGTGCCAGACTCACCCACCTCACCTCCCGCACCTCTCACACCTCACCCCTCTGTCAATCTCTACACAGGCTCCCTGTTTCTTTTAGAATTCAATTCACAATACTGGTTCTCCCGTACAAAACTCTCCATAACCGTGCCCCTGCCTACATCTCCTCCCATATTAACAGGTTCATCCCGTCCTGACCACTTCACTCTGCCAATGATCAGATGTCATCGTCTCCTTGTACCCGCAGACCTAACTATTGCCTTAAGAACTTCTCCCAAGATGCCCCCTTTCTATGGAACTCCCTTTCAAATGACACCATGCATGACCCACTAACTGTCACCGTTCTGGAGATATGGGGGTTCAAATGAACTCCCCTATCACCACCAAAGGATTTCCTTGGGAAATCCCAAGGTAGTTAGGGGTTCCCTGGCTAACTGACATCATCACGCCATGCGCGATGATGTCAGGTGCCGAGGGGGGACCCGGAGGTAGAGCCTCCATCCAAGATAGCGGACCCCACCGGAGCTAGTCCGCGATCCGGCCTAAAATGGCACCGGATCGCGGTCTGACACTTCAGGGGTTAAAGACTGGCATCACTTGGAAGAGCAGACACTGCCCTTCAAAGCGGTGTCTGTCTTTATCTTGTAGACCCTCCCGATCGGGAGGGAGAGGGATCCCCCCTTCAGGCGATCTCCTGGCTTTGCCGGGGGGGGGTCGCCTGAAAATGACATCATCGCGTTAGACGCAATGATGTCATTATGGTGGGGGATCTATAAAAGCGGCATCTGACTTCTAGGAAGTCAGAACGCCATGGGACCCCGGACCAGAGAGGTGAGTATCTCTCTGGCTCCCGCTGGGTGGAAGACATGTGGGGAACGTCCTCCGCATACAGCAGGAGTCAATGAGGACGTTCCCCACACGTCTTCTGCAGGGAAAGGGTTAAGTTGCATTAGGCTTTGATGGCCTCCTGCATGATTTTGTATACGAGTCTGCTCTGTGAGGTGTTCAACCTCATTCACTATCCTATGTCCCTACCAAAAGGAAAAAATTAAAGGTGGGAGTGTGAAGAGTTACTTCCCTCACCCTGCGATTGCAGTCATGCCACCATATTCATATCTAAAGTCCATCTTGATACAAAAGCAGTTGGAGACTAGTGTTCTCCTGTGGCAAGTTTAGAGAATAAGTACAAGTGATTAGCCAAGAGTAAAGGCTTCCCTCTACTTTTTAACTCCTCTATGGAAAATTCTTTTGGATTTGGTGCATGTAAGGTCCTGGAGGCCCTGACCCCCTGGCGCCCCCTTTGGTTTCACATCCTGCAGGCCCCCTGCAGGTTCCAGGACTTTTTGTATAGACTCTGCACATCCTGAACTCTCACATCCTAGCCATAGAACCTCACCTGACCGCACCTTCCCCTGATTATCCAACTATATCAGGAAGCTACGCCCTCTAGAACTCACTTCCACATTGCTGTTACCTGGCTGTGAATCTATGTACCAAAGCTCCCTGAACCTTCTGGACACTCACCTGATTCTTCAACCCAAAACTCCTAGGACCTTCTGTATTATCTGGACATTCATCGGCTTCATATACCGGTACCCTCCCATCCTGCTCCCCTTCTGCCCCCCATCTAGGACCCCCCGTGTACCAGACCCTTTGCTTAACCCTGACTACGCCATTGTCTGTTCCTTGCCGGATTCTGTGCTATAGTGTTTATTTCCAATAAACACCCTTTGTTATACAGTAAACCTGCCTCTATCACTGCATCCTGGGCTCACAACCCCATCTTGCTACACAGAGCACAGTCTGAACCCTGACAGTGCAGTTCACCATTTCTCTGAATAGATTAACGATTACTTCTCGATGGGACAATTTCGCTGCCACCACAGATCACCGAATTGCGGCGATCTGCAGAGAACTGCATCGTATTTCGCTGTCAATTCACTATTGGCGAACTGACAACTTTCAGAATAGGCAAACTGCCAGGAAATTGCACCGCACGGTGAAATTCAGTTAGGTGCAATTCGGTGGCAAGTTCATTGTTTATTGAATAAGCCTTTAAGTGACGTTGAGGTGATCTTAGACCTTCACTGTAATATATAGTTCATACTTTTGATCATAAGGATAAGCTGGGAATGCATTTGGCACAATCATAGTCTATAGTTTATTGGAAAATGCTTCAAAATGAAATATATAGTCCAGTCAACAAACTGGCATGTAATTTGACTAACATACCCCAAGGAACCATGTGTTTAACCAGAGCAAAGACTTTAAATTCACAATCATAGCTGCGCTGGGACTGTATCCAACCAATGATTTGGCAAGTCAATCACATCTCCCTGACTGATCCACTTGTCGATCAGTTGCAGTGTTCCGCAGCTCTAGCATGAGTATAAATGTGTATTTAACCATTATCCATTTGAAAACACTCTACTACAGGGCATTCAAGTCAAAACAACAAGCTCTATTGAAAAAGTCTTGTCATTTTTTGACAAGAAAAACCCTTTAAGGATTTACTATATAATAGTATTTATTATTACCATAAGACCCAAATGGGCAAACCTTTAGAAAAGGAGTATGTTTGTTATTTTGAAATCTTTAATCAAGGTTGAGTAAGGTCAGCTTGTGATATGCATGCATAGACAAGATATAAATCAATTCATTTATACACTGAAGGATTTCAGATATTTTTTTTGCTGTAATCACTGACATAAAGAGACAGTTTTATTTATAGTACATACCAGTAGCATTCACTCTGCAAATAGGAGTGTTGATGTTCACGGTTTGGGGCCTGGGAACAACTATGTGCTTTTCAGAATTGGTAGGAGTGACAGGCACAGAGCTGTCAGAACGAGATAGGCGGCTGATAAAATTTATATTTATTGGAAGTTGAAAGTCATATGCTGCCACCTGCAGGACATAAAGACAGGTATGCAGTTAGACTATTTAATTTATAATTTTAATACATTCTAACATAGTCCAAGTTTGTAAAGTAAATAGGAAAAATTAGCGCATAGAATTTAGTTGTCATATCAATATATTAGATATAATTAAATAGTAGGAGTTTATAGGCTAGATACAAGCTGTTACTTCATCCCACTTAATCAATGTGAGAAGAATTTCAGCAATGTGCTGTCACAGTTCGTGAAGAATACTGAGCAATTTACCTTCATTTCCATTATTGAGCACATTCGATGAATAAAACCTCCTGTAGGAGCCCAACATCAAGTAAACTCGATCTGGTCTTTTTTTTTAATAATAGTCTAGGAATTAAATTTATTGCAAATGAAACTCATTTGCATATGGGCTCCAGAACATGTTCTCAACTCTCCAGATTACTGTACGTTGTAGTGATGTGCTGGAGCTCAAGGAACTGCTCTGTGTCCGTAACAGACAGACTGAATTCTGTGTTTCACAGACACATGCTGCAGTAGCAAAATTTGGCACGACACTTCGAGAAGGGGGAGCCATCTACCTGTCAAAGAGCTTACTGTAGTGACCTGTAATAATGTCTACACAGAGCTACGCAAAATTTTACATTTTAGGTCATTTTAATTTATTTTCTATAAAACCACTTCGCCCTGCTAATGGTTTTTGAAAAATCACTTGATAGTGAAGGGGTTGAAGTATTGATCACTTAAGTGAATGAATATCTGTAAATGTGTGTGTATATATCACTTGTTTATTTAAATGATATTCAAATAGGAGTCCACTAGACTCCAGACCAGCTGCAAACATAATGTAAAATAATTATAAAAGAATTAAGAGTAATATTAAATTATTATCTGAACCATAAAAGTATAAAAAATCTTTGGCCAATATTACAATCTTAACGTCAATGTTAGCGTTCAGGTATGTGAGCGTTAACGCTATGTTAAGTGGCCCTAGTGCAGGACGACCATATTACAGTTCGAACACTCACAGGTTAAAAACTCGTTAGCGCATCGGAGATTGCGCTCGCTTCCACAAGGTTACTGTACTTTGCGCTCCCTATGCTTAACATGGGGAGCGCAAAGACTTAATTAGCGTTAGGATTACAAAGTCCTAACGCTAAATAAGCTCCCCCCTTGCAGTTAAGTGAAAGGTTAGCCACAACTAACTGATTCCGCTTTTGCGGAATCAGTCAGCGCCAGATGAAAATCCCCAAAATCAGATACTCACCTCTCATCCTGCGGCGAGAACAGCGATTCGATCTGCCTCTTCTGGCCTGCAGGTCACCTGACCTGGCAGCTCATGCCTCCATGGAGTCCTATGGACTCCAGGAGGGGATACTCACGGCAGAGGGTCAGCGCTGCCTCGAGCATCCTGAGGCTTAGCGCTGCGTTACAAAGCAGGCTGCTTAATCAGCGCCGGCCCCATAATATGGAGCTTAAACGGGCAGGCGCAAGTTTTCCACCTTAGCGTCCATGTTTTAGCAGACAGATTGTAATAGTGCCCTTTTTTGTATGTCGATTAAAGTTAACAATGTAACCACTCCTTAAACCAACTTTAACACCTTAAAACAACTCTGTATGAAATGTTTCGTAAGGTACTCTAAAAAGACCTTGGTATCTGAAAAGGATGGGAGACTATGCCAAGTCCAACTTGTTTGGTTATGAGGAGGTGGAATAGACAACCAAGATTAGATTAGATAATTGCTGATTTGTTACTGGATTTGAGAAAGCAATTCTTATGTTTAACATACTGTTTTCTCTATGAACTATTCAGAACAAAGAATATAATTCTATATAGACTACACCAATTTGGTATTCAAATACTGCAATGGTTTTAGCGAATAATAGTTTTTCTTCGTTAATGTAAAAGGTTTGACATATGGGACTCTAACATTAAACCTTTCCTCATTTTACCTGCAGAAGTGTGCTTCGCAATCATTAATATAAATACAGTAATAGGACATCTGCAGGTTAAAAAGCAACTTACAAGAACTAATGAAACAATGATGCCTTATAACATTTCATTACCATGTACGTGCATATTGCTCCCATGGTTCATTATAGTTAAATTAGAGCAGTTCCAATTCCTTGTTCTTCACAATAAAGTACCTCCAATAACGTGAAATGCATGCCAATGTGTTACTTAAATATTTAAGCTGTTAAGAATAGGGATATATTGTTATAAAGACATTGAGCATTTTTGGCTGTAACTTCATTTTTTTCTACTAGTGTAGTAAAATATAAAAAGACGTGTAGTAGACATGTGCACAGCACAAAATTTCGTTTTGAACTAATGGACTAGTCCTAAAATGCAATTTATTTAGTTGCTAAAGAAATTCGTTTTCAGTTCTTTAGTATGAAAACTAATTTCATTCATCCGAAAACCAGTGGATACAATTACTATTGTAGTGGCTCCTCAGAGGGCTGAGATCGCTGCTTGTCACAGTATCTCTCACTCTCAGCACAATGTGTCAGGCAAAACTGTTACAGTAACTGACTGCTGCTCATCACAGCGCTCAGAGTTTCAGTAAAACTAGTAAATAATATTTCTATATATAAGAGTTTAGAACAATATTATTTCCTTGTTTTACTGAAACTCTGAGCGCTGTTAGAGTCAGTTACTGTAACAGCTGAGCCTGATACATTGTACTGAGAAATAATATAACAAGCAGCCGATCTAAGCGCTCACAGCCACTGGATTTAAAGGGCTAAAAAAAAAAAGTTCCTCTGTGTATAATGTATAGAACATCCTCCTGCATTAATTAATACCCCTCTCTGTATAATGTATAGAACATCCTCCTGAATTAATTAATGTCCCTCTCTGTATAGAACATCCTCCTCAATTTATACCTTTCTCTGTATAACGTATAGAACATCCTACTGCATTAATTAATGCCCCTCTCTGTATAGAACATCCTACTGCATTGGCATGTGGAGGGTGCGGAACTTCGGAATGCAATGCTTATCCAGCACAGGAGAGGGAACTTTTACTTAAACTTTGTATCTCTGTGAGGGGGAGACACAGGAATATGAAAGCAGGGGAGAGGGAAAATATTAATGTAAATCAATCTGAAAGCTCAGAGAAGAGATGACTGGTGCAAATTAAATTTTTATAATAAAATAAAGCATTTTAAATCCAGGGAAAACATTCAAATAAATCACACTGAAGGCTCATAATGTCAGAGTAAGGCTAGGGTCAGACGAGCGTGATTTCTACGGACTGTACGCCGTGCATACGACGCAGTAGTGGCCACACAGTCCGTTTATTCACTGACGTATATATTTTGACGGATGTAGGAGGGAAAATAAATTAAAAAGCAAAACCATTTTGTCCGTGAAAAATGCTGGACGTATAAATGCAGTCCGTCTGACCACGTTCCATCACTCACACACAAAGCTATGCAGACGTTGCGGACGCAGCGCACTTTGTGCGGCCGTTCTAGCGGTTGTACTTTCTTGCCTGCCTTGCGTCCGTGGGCCGCGGCCGTTGTGCATCCGCAGTTCAGTGCGGACGTACTTCGTGTAACGGCCTCCGATGGGCTTCCTGTCATGCTATCACGGACGTACTTTTAGGCGCAATCACGGACGTGAACACTACGCTCGTCTGACAGCAGCCTAACTGTGAGAGCTGGATACTAAATGTATCAGACGTAAAAAAAAACTTTATAACAAGCAGCACTGGGAGAGGAGAGGGACTTTATATAAAACGTGTATTATAGATGAGGAAAGGGGGATAGTGCTCCTGGTCCTGGATAATATAAAATGTATCAGACCTAAGCCCCTATTATGCAGAGCGGGAGGGGAGATAACACACGTTTTATAAAGTCCCTCTCATCTCCCAGCGCTGCTTGTTATAAAGGGGTTTTTACTATCCAGCCCTCCTCTGTCATTAGCTTTCAGTGTGATTTATTTGAATGTTTTCCTTCTCCAGCTGCTTTTATCATCTTGTCTGCCTCATAGACATGCAAGGGTTAAGTAAAGGTTTCCTCTCCTGTGCTGGCTGTCTGTGCTGCGAGTGAGTATTCTGGAGCTCTATCACTGTCAGATTTTCGGGTAGGGGTCGGTAAGGATTACGCATACAAACCTTTTCTGTAGCTTTGCAATGTTGCGCTCTTCATTGCTGGTCTCCTTCACTCTCAATGTAATATCACAAAAAGGACTGAAACTAAAATGTAGTGCATTTTATTTTAGTTTCTTTCATTTTTGGACTGAGCTGTTTCGTATCTCTTGAGTCATATGAAAACTAAATTATCCCAAAATTCAGACTAAATCATTTTAGTACTAAAACTAATGCACATGTCTAAAGTGTAGATACACTAGGCTTGACAATGGAGAGCTCACCTAACAGTACGGTAGCAGCATGGGCACTATCAAGATAAACACTTCACAGGTCTAAGAAAACAGGATGGGGCAAGTAATGTGAAGCACAATAATATCTAGCACCATATCCGTTTATCAGCATGGACTGGAACATTTTTCCTTTAGGAAATATTTTTCAGGGGAAGTATAGTAAATATTTAACTTTTTCAAGAGGCACCAAGTTTTGAAATATAGATTGAAAAAACCCAGTCACCACAATCAGGTGTAAATGACTTGGTTGAGTCCAGGTAGGTAGTTGATAGTGCACATTATCCTATTGTATAGATTACAAGATTAAATCACCAGTATTGAGATATTGGGCTATTATGTTGTACTACAAATTAGGGATGAGCCGAACACCCCCGTGTTCGGTTCGCATTCGAACAATTTCGAAAGTTCGAGTTCGAACTCGAACACGAACCGAACTCAATGCAAGTCAATGGGACTCAAAAGTTCGGTTTTTAGAGTGCCCTGCAATAGGGCATATATGCAAGATATTTGCCATAAAAGGTGTATGGGGGTCCGGGTAGTGCCCTGGGAGATAGGAAACAAGGACAAAAAGTTAAAAAAAAAAAACCTTTTAAAAGGGACAGTGAGTTTTCCATGAAATAAGGGTTAAAAATGAAAATGAAAAATTCCTTCAAATATTGTGCCTAGGAGGTCCCCATAACCTGCCCGTGAAGTGGTGGATTTGTAGGATGTATAGAAACATTTAAAAACAAAAAAAATACGTTTCAAATGACGGTAAACGGTTTTCCTTTAATCTATTCATAAACAACTGCTTGGGGCGGCAGTCTGTATTAAAAGAGGAGACCTTTTAGGACACACAGAACAAGTTTAGTAATTTTTTGGCTAAATTATGGTGAAACTTACGCAGTCTTTGGATGAAAGTAACAATAGGTGCTTTAAAATTGGACCTTTAGTGCCGTCACACCGTAACCCCTCTGAGGTATTGTGGAAGAGTGCAGGGTTGGACCCTGCGGTTCAAAAAATTTAAATGATATAAATCTGGTAATGGCGTCAGTGCACCCAAATAATGTGCCTTTCATGGCAGCAAGTGCCTTCACACCGTAACCCTTTACCCTTGTATCGTGGATCAAGAAGGCTTGCCAACCAGTAATGATCCCTCTCCTGGATAGCACGAATCCTGGGGTCCTTTACCAGGCTTTGCAGGATAAGGGAGCCCATGCAGCGTAGGTTGGAGGTGGCATTAGCTTCCGAGTCTTCCTGGTCAATGAGGAGGATGACCCCATTGTGCACTTCCTCCTCCTAGCCACGTACTAGTCCTTGTGTTTCTGGGCACACAAAACCCTCCCTTGAGGAATCCCCACCTTCAATGCCCCCACTACTTAAATATTCTTCCTCCTCATCCTCCTCCTGTCTGATCTGAGGAGGACCCGCTGGAATGCTGTCTGCGGAAAGACTGGGGCCTTGAGAGCTAGGGAAGGCCTCCTCTTCCTCCCGCTGCTCTGCCTCTAGAGCCACAGCTATAATTCCCCGCAGAGTGTGCTCCAGCAGGAACACTAAAGGAATTGTGTCACTGATGCATGCACTGTCCCTGCTCACCATCCTTGTTGCCTCCTCAAATGGTGACAGTACAGTGCATGCATCCTTGATCATCAGCCACTGCGGGGGGGAAACAAGTTGACCTGAACCTGTCCTTGTGCCATACTCACACAGGTACTTGTTGATGGCCCTCTGCTGCTTGTGCAGATGCTGCAGCATGGCTAATGTCGAGTTCCACCTGGTGGGCATGTCACAGATCAGACGGTTTGTGGGAAGGTGGAATTCTCTTTGAATTTCTGCCAGGCGAACACTTGCTGGGAATGACCGTCTGAAGTGGCTGCAGACTTTTCTGGCCTGGCTGAGAAGCTCTGCCAGCCCTGGGTACCTAGTTAGGAAACGCTGTACCACCAGATTTAGGATGTGTGCTAGGCATGGTGCATTCGCCAACTTACCCAGGCATAGGGCGGAGAGAAGGTTGCTGCCATTATCACAGACGACATTCCCAGCTGAAGCTGGCGTGGTGTTAACCATTTAAGCATCTGCCCCTGCAGAGCTGACAGAATTTCTGGCCCGGTGTGGCTCCTGTCCCCTAAACAAACCAGCTCAAGCACAGTATGGCATATTTTTGCTTGAGCCATTGCGTAGCCCCTGCCACTTTAACTCGGTTTAACTGACACTTCGCCATAGACAGAGAAGGAGGAGGAGGAGGAGGAGGGAGAGGTGGTGGCGGTGGAGCAGACAGACCTCATGCAAGCAGCTTTCTGGAGGCGTGGTGGATGAACAAGCTCCAGCACAGAGCCCCATCTTGGATCCCTCCCAGCTGCAATAAGAGTTACCCAGTGTGCCATGAAGGAAATGTAACGGCCCTGTCCATGCTTGCTGGACCATGTGTCTAAAGTCACATACACCTTGATGCTGACTGCCTTTCCCAATGACTGGATAACATTGTCTTCCACGTGCTGATATAGTGCTGGAATGGCCGTCCGTGAAAAGTAATGGCGTTTTAGAACATGCCACTGTGGTACAGCACATTCAGCAAATTCACGGAAGGGAGCAGAGTCCACCAGCTGGAAAGGCAGAAGCTGCAATGCAAGTAATTTTGCTAAGCTGGCATTTAGATGCTGTGCTTGGGGATGGTTGGGACTATATTTTTTTCTTACGCTGCAGCAGCTGGGGCAACATAATCTGACTGCGTAAATCTTCAACTGATGTGATGCTGTCACATTGTGAGGAAGCACCTGGTACATCTATTACTGTAGCATCATCCCTGTCAGTGGAGGTTGGAGTTAATGACATGGCATGACATATAGTGGGGGTAGAGACAGGGGAGGAGGACCTACGCAAAGTTTTGCACCAACGGGATGCGTGGCAAGTGGTCATATCTCGCCTCAAGCACGTGGTACCCAAGCGTCTGGTGTCTTTCCCACGCTTGAGCCTCATCTGACATAGATTACAAATAGCAACGGTGGGGTCTGCTGCACATTTCTTAATGAACTCCCAGACAGCAGAGTTCCTGGATGTGTGCTTTGAGACAACAGCGCTCTGCACCTGAGCAGCTCTGACATCTGATGCCTTGGACTGGCTAGTGCTGCGGTTGGTCATAGAGGATGTTGTGCCTCGTGTTTGTTGTGCCTCCTCCTCCTCCTCACTTGACTCCTCTGTTCGATCAGGCACCCAGGTGGAGTCAGTGATCTCATCATCATTGTCATCACCCCCTATCTCCTCATCACTGGAGCCAACTTGGCAGTATGCTGCAGCTGCTGGGGCAATATGAGTGCCAGTTATTTGTGTGTCACTGGCACCCCCTTCCTCTAGGTTCATTATATTCCCTTCCTCGACCTCATAGATTGAATCAGAGCACTGTAGTTGTTGCACATCCTCCAGCAGCATGTCACTGTCATTGTAGTCAAACAATTCAGCTGACTCCTCCGTGTGTGATAGTGAGGCTACGGTAGGAGTAGCTGTGGACATGGAGGCTGCATTAGATACTTTGGCAGCTGAGGTGGACTGTAAAGCACTACAAGCCTGGCTGGCAGAGGACTCGGAGGATGAGGATGGCCTGGTTAGCCAATCCACCAAATCCTCTGTATGTTGCTGCTGCTTAAGACGGCCAGCACCAGTTAGAAAGGACAAGCGTGCCCCTGCAGAGGATGCACCACGTCCGCGATGACCAGAGGCACAGCCTCCCGACACAGAGGCTGCTTGCCCTCTTATCTGTGCCTGGGAGCGTCTGCCTGTCCTTTTCGGTCTTTCTGACATGGTGAGTGATATATAGATTAAATATATACAGAACTCAGAGTTGAATCAGTTATAAAAATTGGAGATATGCTGCAGAACTCTGATTCAACTCTGGTATAAAGATTAAAGATTTCCAGAACTCTGGTATAACTCCGTGAGACACCCTGATAGCTGGCAGCCAGTGACAAGACACAGATTACAATTCCCAGAAATCTCCTATAAATCACGGGTGGCAGTGACAAGACACAGATTACCACAATTCCCAAATATTTTGTAGAAATTACTGACCCCTCAAAATACTGGGTGGCAGTGAGAACACACGGATTATAACAATTCCCAAATATTTTGTAGAAATTACTGACCCCCCCCAAAATACTGGGTGGCAGTGAGAACACACGGATTATAACAATTCCCAAATATTTTGTAGAAATTAATGACCCCCCAAAATACTGGGTGGCAGTGAGAACACACGGATTATAACAATTACCAAATATTTTGTAGAAATTACTGACCCCCAAAATACTTGGTGGCAGTGAGAATACACAAATTAGAACAATTCCCATGAATATTGTAGAAATGAGACCCCCCCAGTAGCTGGTGGCAGACTGGCAGTGAGAACACACACTAACACAAGAACAATCTCCTCTCAAACACGTGCTGAAGCGCTGTGTGAAGCCTTATATAGTGTGCTGCGGGATTCAGCTCTGTGAGCCCATAATTGGGCAAAATTTGCCCTACAGGACTCTGAGCCGTGATTGGCATAGTCTTGAACCTGTCTTGCACCTGACCTGTGGTCAGGTGCAAGGTTGTAGCCAATTACAAGCTTCAGGCCAGTGGAAAAGTGCATTGTGGTCCATTGTGGGCGAACATGCAGTGAACACGCGGAAATGTTCGTAGTTCGCGAACATGCGAACAGGCAATGTTCGAATCGAACTCCGAACCGATCAAACCGAACAGCTCATCCCTACTACAGATAAGAAACATGCCTTGCCTCACCTCAAAGATCTGTAACTATATCTGAAATCCTATGAACCAACGGTTTTCGGAAGCCAAGAATACTTCAGATACTAGGTTTATGGATATCATTATTGTGGCTCAGTTGGATTGGGAAATAGTATCTGATGGTCTATGAGCCAGAATGACTATTGATTTCAAGCATACTACATAGCAGAATTGGTAAGAAAAAAATAGCACTAATGGTAGATCTCTGTATTTGAGGTATGAAAAAGGTCTTTTCTTTTCTCTTGACGTTTGTATAGTATTAAAACATCTGACTTTCCTGTTGATTAATCACCTAGCGCTAGACACGAAAACTTCACTCCCGCACATCTTTGCTGAAATGAAATGGAGAAACCTGCAGGATCGCCAGGGACAAAACCCAGTTACTATGGACAAGCCACCTTCATATCTGTCCAGATTCCTGGAAAGAGAATGATTCTCTTGTCTGACTTGAAATGATGTCCATGGTTGTGGATTGATGATGATTCAGAGAGGAGTTGGAGGCAAATATGTAACACATGGTGACTGTAACATTCGTAAGTGATATGTGCACATTTCTGTGAATTGTATATCTAATTTTATATGTTGACTGTTTATTTATTTTGATTTAGGACTGCTCCAGTGAAAGCTTTATTAAAATGGTTGATTTTGGGTATAGGTAATATGCAAGGAAACGGAGACTGAAGTCACTGGATCCATAATGTTAAAAAAAATTAATCTGTTATAGGTTTCTGATGAAAATATTAGTACCCATTTCAGCAGCATAATGCAAATCATGCTACTGTTCAACAAACTCTGCCCACACCAAGATGACCATAATTGTGCCGGAATCCAGTTAAAATATACAGTAAAAGCTTACAACCTTACTACTAATAATTTTACCTCTTGGCTGTGACAAATGAAAGGTAAAATTAAATATATCAGCACAATTTCTATCGTATGTTAGCAGGTGTTTGGTTAGCACGATGTATAAGGAACAAATGTTGTTTAAAATGTGTAATCATGTCATTTCTCAGTGACCATATGCTTTATCATACATGGAAACTAATAGCTTCAGTTGGGACAACATAACGAAAAGTTTTCCAAAAATGAGTTTTGTGGTGTATAGATACTATAGAACTGTGCTTTTCATGGGGATTTCTTTATTCTCCAAAATTAAAAAAAATGATTTTCAAATCGACACAAAACACTGAACGTACTGAAAAAAGGTAAGAGGCCATTCCTTTACAAAGAAAAAATCAATCCTTAAAAAGGACAGACAAGCCGCCCGCCACAATGACCATTTAATTCAATTAAGTTGGTCAAGGTGAGCAAAGGTTCCCACTCTTTTTTCCTTCTCAAGTATCTTGGACAGGTTGAGATCACATTTTGGGTGGAGCTAAGGTCTCCATTCTAGAAGGCTCCTAATCAGCTTGTGCAGTAGAACCTTCCCAGGCTCCATCCAGAACTGAACAAGTCTTATAGCATGGTTGGCCATTCTCTTTTAGGACGTTAGCATTAAGAGGCATCTGATTGGCTGAGTGGTGAAGTGAGTACTGATCCCATTGACAGCATCTGCATCAGATCTGTCAGAACAGAAGAGTGCGAAGGGAAACACCAGCACTGGAAAAAAGGCATCTTTTTACTAAAAGTGTGTGTATATATATGTATATACACTACATTTACTATTCTTCACCCCAGCTCTGTGCATACAGAAATGTATTTTTAATGTAATAATCTTCTTCCAGCTTTGTATCATATCTTTTTTGCATAGAAACTTTTAGGAGTCTTAGATAATTGATTGGAGTTAATATTTTAAACATCCCTACTGCAAACTCATTTGTATATATACATACATATATACACAAACACACACACACATACACACTAATTACAAACTCATTAGATATGTTTTAAAAACAGCCTTGCTGTTATGTACTGGGGGCACATAGCTAAGCTTTTTATCAAGCACTGAGCATAAGTAATCACCACTGAAAGAAGAATGTATTTCAAGAGCCTCTGGCAGGAAATAAAAAGTGTTTGCATCTGCTTTTTTTAAGTTCAGCTACATTAAAATTAATACAGTTGTAGAATCTTAAATGAAACTCTTCAAGCAGCATTAGCCTCTTTAAACATTTGTCTAGCAAGAAATCAGTGGCATGAAAATACTTAATTTTATGCATATCCAGGGAAATCCACAAATAATGAATTTAATCTAATTAACTCGCACCTTCTACCTAAATAACTGTACAGATATCACAATTAAAGGAGTGTCTGGGCTCGAATTCAGACTGTGCAATTAGCTCATTAAAAAAAGTGTTAGCTTGGGGAGTCCGTGATGAGTTTTCTTCTCTAAAAGGTATGCAACAAGAAACAACTAGATTAGAAAGACTAGAGGAGCCTTGCGGATTCGTCACATATTTCTAAATCAATTATCACCAGCTCAAGAAAAACAAAAATCAATAAATGTTATGATTACTATTAAAATCTACTGTTATATACATACTCACCTCCTTGGGCATAAAAACCAAAGAGCATTGGAGGGATTCCTTCTCTTCTAAATTCACAACATATACTTGAGGATACAATGAATCAACATCAACCACTACAATGGCAGTAAAGAAAGATAATGTTATAGCGATATTCATAAAATGTACACATTTTTACTAGTGACATGCAACTATATCATTCCATTTTAGTACCTTGAATTTAAAACCATTATAAACGAATTGCTACTCAGATCTTAAGTAATAGATGTGATAGTAAAAATATATGTTAGAAAGCCTAGTAAGGTAACAAAGGGCTCCATGTTTATTTTCTATATACAATAGTCAGTGGAAAAAGCTCTTGTGACTGGTCTAAAATCCAATATGATTGGAGTGGAACATGTACATGGATGGAGATCCCAGGCGTATCTCTAACTACTATCTAACTACTAAAAGACAGTCCAGATGAGAAATGCCACAAAGGGTCAATGAAAACAACACGGTTAAGATCCTTTGGGATTTCCTGACAGGCAAGTGATGGCCAACCAACCAGATCTTGTTGTGGTAGAGAAGAAACAGAAGAGTGCAATGTAGCAAAACCCACTGGCCATAACATCAAAAATAAAGAATATGAGCTGGTGAACAAGTACCCAGTGCTGAAATAAGAGCTAGAGAAAATGAGGAAAGTGAAGATGATAGCAGTCTTGGTGGTAGTAAGAGTACATGCTTGGGAATACCCAAGATACAGTGCTTACAACAGATTTCAATGGGAACATCTGAAATCTCTGTTCAGAGGAGTGCAGTGCTAAGATACTATGCAGGACAATCAAAACCCCTCAGGTATATTTTTCTCCTTCTTTGTCCTCTACCGCTCTAAAGACCTGTGGGTGAGAAAAAAATGTGTGTGTGTGTACATTGTGACGAGAGGAGAGGAGTGGTGTTTGAGGGACGGTATGTGTCCCCTCGAGTTTTGTCATATTGTTTGGACTAGCACTCCAGGCCGGAGTTTGGGTTCAGCTCGGGGCACACAAATCTCCGGGTTTTGCAGTTCTCCCTGGGGAGGCTTAATTGATTGATGGGTGAGGCTAGAGGGAAATAAAAGCAGGAAGTGAGGTTCATTCAGTCTCCACCCTGGGACTCAGACCAGCTACTGAGGGAGCAAAGCTGAACCAGAGATCAGGCTGCAAAAGGAAAGGTTGGAATACACTTTGTTTTCTGAAACGGTAGTGAGGGAAAACCTTAAATGTTTAGTTAGCGCCGGACAGGCAAGGGTATTGTTTTGTTTTGTTTTGTTTTGTTTCTTGACCTGTATGCAGCTCTTGAATAAAAGTACAGAGGGCTGTACATTATAAAGAAATCCTGCGATTGGGACTACCTTTATCCTGGGAAGGGTACCCCCCATTTGAGCTGTACCCCACATATGGTGGAGAATGCGGGCAACGCCCGGAGTACATGACAAGTGACGATATGGACGACGTAGTGAAAGCCCTGGTCCAGGCCACAGCGGCCCAACAGGAGACCAACCGACAGATGCAGGCTGACCGGGATCTCCTCCGCCAGATGCTGGAGCTTCAGCGAGCCGCCCAACAAACGGACAGAGCAAACCAGCGCGGGAAGACCGGGAGGTACTCCAGGAGTTGGCCAAGGGCCTCATAGAACTAAGACAAAACTGTGCGGTCTCCGAGCCGGTGGTGCCCAAAGTAAAGAGTGCTAACCAGTTCCTGCAGAAGATGACTACGACGGATGACGTGGAGGCCTACCTCACGACTTTCGAAAGAACCGCCGAACGAGAAGGCTGGCCGAAGGAGGAGTGGGCTGGTTTACTGGCACCGTTTCTAACCGGGGAACCTCAGAAGGCCTACTTCGATCTGGAGCCAGAAGCGGCCCGGAAATACGACACCCTGAAAGCGGAGATCCTAGCAAGACTGGGAGTAACGACGGCTGTTCACGCCCAGCGCGTGCACCAATGGCGCTATGTAGCGGAAAAAGCCCCGAGGTCACAGATGTTTGACCTCGTACACCTTACCCGAAAGTGGTTACAGCCAGAGACCTTGACCCCACCGGAGATCGTAGAACGAGTAGTGATGGACCACTATTTGCGGGCGCTTCCAGGCCCCCTGAGGAAATGGGTCGGCTACGGGAACCCAAAAACTGCCACCCAGCTTGTAGATATGGTGGAGCGGTACACCACGGCCACAAATTTACAAAGTAACTCAGCCCTGGAACATTCCACGGCACCACAAGGCGGTATGCCTAAAAAACTTGGCAAGTTCGTCGTCGGCCCTAAGGACATGGGAGAGTCGAAGAAGACCTTTAGTCGGGAGGAAGAAACCCCAGGCTTGGGTCTGAAGATCGGGCCGAATCGGTCAGGAAAGTTCTTGAGGACACCCTCGGGACTCGACACCGTAAGGTGTTTTCGCTGTCATGAAATGGGACACATTGCTGCTCACTGTCCGGTTATGGACGAACCAATGCAATGTGATAATGCCGGGAGGCCGAAACGCTTATCCTTCTTCGCTCAATTCACATGCACTGCTGCACACAAGGAGCATATTGAGAGACAGATGTGTAAGATGTCCGTAGATGGGAAGGCAGTTACCGCCCTGTTAGATTCGGGGAGCGTAGTGACCTTAGTCCGACCCGAGTTTGTTGACCCCATCAAGTATCACCCGAGTACCATAGGTGTGGTCTGTGTCCATGGGGATACCCGCGACTACCAGACCGCCATGGTAGACATTGGTACGTCCTGGGGGATTGTGACACAGTCTGTGGGGGTGGTTCCTTCCCTGCCATATGAGGTGTTAGTCGGGAGGAACTTTCCACGGTTTTGGAGTTTATGGGAAGAAAAAAAACTCCGAATAGATAGTGTGGACCCTGTCACGAATCTTAACCCCGAACCGTTTGAACCGGATACGGAAGAGGGCATTGTGGGGGTCCCAAAGGGGGATAGTGTACCTTTTCCTTTCTCTGTCATGGCTGGGGAGCAGGAAGAAGAACCGGGCCCTGGGGGGGTGAACGGATCGGTTGACGTGCCTGATTTAGAAGTCAGAAGGGACGATTTTCTTAGCGAACAGGTGAAGGACCCCACTTTGGCCAGAGCCCGGGAGAATATAAAGGTTATAGACAATAAACCCGTTGACCCAGATATGAGGCTAGCTTTTCCACACATGGCACAGAGGAAAGACTTGTTGTACCAGGTCGTGAGACAAGGGGAGGATGTGGTGGAACAGCTACTGGTGCCTCAACCATACCGCAAGTTGGTGCTAGATCTTGCTCATGGGCACGTACTGGGGGGACACCTATGGGTAGAAAAGACCAAAGAAAGAATATGCCGGAGGTTCTTCTGGCCGGGTCTGCATGCAGATATAAAGAATTATTGTGAGTCCTGCCCGGAGTGTCAACAATCCGCGCCCGTGCCCCATTTTCGTAGCCCACTGGTGCCGTTGCCTATCATAGAGGTTCCCTTTGAGAGGGTTGGCATGGACCTGGTGGGTCCGGTGGTGAAGTCTGCCCGGGTCACCAATATATCCTCGTGATAATGGATTATGCCACGCGATATCCGGAAGCGATCCCACTACGCAACACCTCGGCCAAAACCATAGCCAAAGAACTGGTCCAAGTGTTTAGCCGGGTAGGCATCCCGAAAGAGATACTAACGGACCAGGGTACCCCTTTTATGTCGAAGGTGACCAAGGAGTTGTGTAGGTTGTTTAAAATCTCCCATCTACGCACATCTGTATACCACCCCAAACCGACGGGCTAGTGGAGAGGTTCAATAAAACCCTAAAAAATATGTTAAAAAAAGTTGTGGACAGAGATGGGAGGAACTGGGACTTCTTACTCCCGTATCTCATGTTTGCCATCCGAGAGGTGCCCCAGGCCTCTACGGGCTACTCCCCCTTTGAACTCGTATATGGCAGGCATCCCACAGGACTCCTAGATATTGCCAAGGAGACGTGGGAGGGTCAGACCACCCCTTTTAAGACTGTCATTGAACATGTGTCCATGATGCAGGACAGGATTGCCGCCGTTATGCCCCTGGTGAGGGAACATATGGAGCAAGCCCAGGAAGCCCAGAGGAGGGTGTATAATCGGGGGGCGAAAATGCGTAGTTTCAACCCCGGGGATAAGGTCTTAGTGTTGGTCCCAATGGCTGAGAGCAAATTCCTAGCAAAGTGGCAAGGCCCTTATGAGATAGTCGAAAAAAAAAGTGAAGTAAACTATAAAGTCCTCCAACCCGGTAGAAGGAAAACCGAACAAATCTACCATATAAATCTCCTGAAGCTGTGGAAAGACCGGGAGGCCCTGCTGAGCACCCCAGCTACTTCAAACCCCATGGCTCGCCCCACACCTGAGGTTCCTATCGCCGACACATTGTCGGTGTCTCAACGCAATGAGGTGAAGGAATTTTTGAGGGGAAACACCGATTTCTTTTCAGAGATACCAGGACTAACCACGGTGGTTCACCATGACATAGTGGTTGAACCTGGGTTCTCATAAATGTTAAACCCTATAGGATCCCAGAAGCCAGGCGGGAGGCCGTCTCGGCAGAAATTGGGAAAATGTTAGCCTTGGGTATAATTGAAGAGTCCCATAGCGACTGGTCGAGCCCCATAGTGCTGGTGCCAAAACCAGATGTGAGTATCCGTTTCTGCAATGACTTTAGGAAACTGAACGCTGTATCGAGATTTGATGCGTACCCCATGCCCCGGGTGGATGAGCTTATCGACCAACTGGGTACGGCCCGATATATAACTACCCTGGATTTGACGAAGGGGTACTGGCAGATACCCCTGACAAACCGGGCCAGAGAAAAGACCGCCTTTTCCACCCCGGATGGGTCGTTCCAATATACGCGAATGCCCTTTGGCTTACACGGGGCCCCTGCTTCATTCCAAAGGTTAATGGATAGGCTATTGAAGGCACACCGACGGTATGCCGCCGCGTATCTAGACGATGTGGTGATCCATAGTCCTGACTGGCAGACGCACTTGGTACGAGTACAGGCCGTAGTCGATTCGCTGAAGGAGGCAGGTCTCACGGCAAACCCTAAGAAATGTGCCATAGGCTCGGAAGAGGCCAAATACTTGGGATACGTCATTGGACGAGGGCTAGTTAAGCCACAAATTGACAAGGTGGAGGCTATTCAAAAATGGCCCCAGCCCCAGAATAAGAAGCAAGTCCGGGCCTTTTTAGGGATCACCGGCTACTACCGCCGCTTTGTCCCAAATTTTGCCACCATGGCCTCCCCACTGACCGACCTGACAAAGAGTACGAAGTCGGGGTTGGTACGATGGAGCCCTGAGGCTGATAGTGCCTTCAAAGCCTTGAAGCGGGCGTTATGCACACAACCCGTGCTGGTGGCCCCTGATTTTTCAGGGGACTTTGTAGTCCAGACTGATGCTTCGAACGTGGGTCTGGGGGCGGTTTTATCCCAGGTACGGGAGGGGGAGGAACACCCGGTGGTCTACCTAAGCAGGAAACTCAACAGGCACGAGCAGAACTACGCGATCGTTGAGAAGGAATGCTTAGCAATTAAGTGGGCCCTGGATGCTCTTAGGTATTACCTGTTGGGCCGACAGTTCCGGCTCATCACCGATCACAGCCCGTTGCAGTGGATGTGCAATAGTAAGGAAAGAAACTCCCGCGTTACGAGATGGTTCTTGGCCTTACAAGCCTTTCGGTTCACGGTGGAACACAGGGCTGGGAGGTTGCAGGCTAACGCGGATGCGCTGTCACGGGCCCCCAACCCTATTGTTGCGTTTGCTCAGCCGCAGGGGCTGGAGCAGAGGGGGGATATGTGACGAGAGGAGAGGAGTGGTGTTTGAGGGACGGTATGTGTCCCCTCGAGTTTTGTCATATTGTTGGGACTAGCACTCCAGGCCGGAGTTTGGGTTCAGCTCGGGGCACACAAATCTCCGGGTTTTGCAGTTCTCCCTGGGGAGGCTTAATTGATTGATGGGTGAGGCTAGAGGGAAATAAAAGCAGGAAGTGAGGTTCATTCAGTCTCCACCCTGGGACTCAGACCAGCTACTGAGGGAGCAAAGCTGAACCAGAGATCAGGCTGCAAAAGGAAAGGTTGGAATACACTTTGTTTTCTGAAACGGTAGTGAGGGAAAACCTTAAATGTTTAGTTAGCGCCGGACAGGCAAGGGTATTGTTTTGTTTTGTTTTGTTTTGTTTCTTGACCTGTATGCAGCTCTTGAATAAAAGTACAGAGGGCTGTACATTATAAAGAAATCCTGCGATTGGGACTACCTTTATCCTGGGAAGGGTACCCCCCATTTGAGCTGTACCCCACAATATATATATTTTTTTTCTATTATTCTGATGTGTCCTGTTGTTAAAAAGATTTATCATGGGATTGACAGTCAGTGGTCATCAAAGTTAAATTCTGGAGAATTGTTGAGAGATACTGATGTCAAATTGTTGGCCATTTCCCGTGACTTTTTAAGCCAATAGTTAGATGAAGTTTTGGAATGCCCCTGGAATGGTTTTTGTAATTAAACTTTAGTAATTAACTTGAACATTCTTTGTAAAGTGAATGTTGTTAGCAAATAGAGCTTTATACCAGGCTGTTCTGCCCAACCAAATGTTCATCATGACCCCTTGCAAATTTCCACTCCAACAGTTCAAATGCAAATGAGGTTGTTACATCCATTTTTACATATACTAGCAATTCTAGAATATGGAGGTTGCAGTTAACTAACAGCTGGAGGCCTCATAATAGAATACCCCAGCTGTCAAATACTCAGGTCAATTCCATTAAAGCTGGCTTTTTGTCCCAAGCTAGTAATTTAAATTCACTTCACTTCACTGGGACTTTGTAGAACTTCTGAAAATTGCAATATTGCTCTGACAAACTTTCACATTATTGAAATCACAAAGAACTCAGGAGGCCATAATTCACTCTTCAGCATCCACAAATAGGACCAAGTGCATAATCATGAGGGAAATTTGTCTCAATTGGATATGCAGATGTGTGTGGGTGAAACCATCCAGTTTGTAACAGAAAATCTAAAGACTGCATTCTACTCAAAGGGATTCAGATTACTCTACCTTAATAGGTGAGATTTTAATGTTACGCTTCCGCATCATTGAAAAATATGAAATTTTTTGTTTTTTTCTTCAAGTATTTCATATTTTGGCAGACGTGGAGAAATAAACCTAGTGAGCAAAACCTCACTTGAAATCTACCTAGCAAAATGTTAAACAGCAAGCTTACATAATAAAAGTATTAATAAATAAGGTTAATATAATAAGTGACTTCTATTATAACATATTTATTTGTCTTCTATCTTTAAAGTAAATAATAAATTAAATTAATCAAAAAGATACTTATTTTTTCCATCTTTGTGTTGGTAAAACTGAAGTATAAAAATGTAGAACTCGGAACTGAAATGAGTTAAAAGTCATAGAATAATCTTTTGGACAATAAGACATTCACATACTGTAGCTGTGATAATTATATTTTTATTACAAATGCCAAGCAAGCATACAGGGTTATTCAGGGGAATCAAATTCCCCAATCCAGCGGTGAATTCAGCATTCACCGCAGAGTCCCCAAAGTGCAGGGAAAATCCACCGACCGCATCTGAAAATCAGGCGCAAAATCGGCGCATCAAATGGAAAAAACGGCTACATCCGAAAATGCCAATGATCCGCCGAACAGCTGCCGGAAAAAGTTGACGAACGGGGTAAAAAAATAAATACATAAAAATAACCTCTGCAACTTTTAAAATTTTAAACGCTGTTCGCAAAAACACTACTGGATGAAAATGTCTAGAATTAACATATAAGGTCCAATGAATAATAATAAGAATGTCTGTTACAGGAAAAAAAATGCTTTTGAGAAAATTGAAATTATCGGAATTTTTTTCCTGCAAAAATCCCGGAAAATGCCTAAAAATAAATAAATAAAAAGGATAAAAAGTTTAATAGATATGTACTAACAATGGGAATGTTGTTAACATTGAAACCTAGGATATTCGCCTGACTAAACCTGCCGAAAGAAACCACCGAAAATCAGGCCATTTCTCTGACATTTCTCTGCTGTTTGGTGTTCTGTGAATAGTTTAACCATTGCTTCTCTATGGGGATTTCACTGCCGTTGAACAGGCACCGTATTTCGATGGGAAATTCATATTTGGCGAATTGTCAGCTTTTGAATAGCCAAATGGCCACGAAATTGCAACGTATGGAGGAATGCACTGTTTGGTGCAATTTCGGGGCCAGTTCGGATCTCTTTGAATAACCCCCATAATGTAATCCATAGGTTGTTGAGGTAGGTACCTGAATCATCTTTGAAACTCAAGGAAAAGTCTTCATAAGCAGAAAGGTCAAACTCTACTTTTGAACGTGCCTGCCCTTTGTTTTGAATCATGAAGGGCATGGCCTGAGTGGCATTGACATACACTCCTGGAAATAAGAGGGAGCTCTGCAAAAAGAATACAGTATTAAAAATATTTAAATCGACAACTGCATACAAAAATTCAACTCTATGCTTATCAATAACACTTGCATATAGCAGTGTGTAACAACTTTTGGTATAGTTTCTTATCCATAAGGTTTAAGAAGAAAATCTGTAAACCTCTGATAGTACTACCTATACTAATTAAGCAAGAATAACACTAAATGGTAACCCATTTTTTTGTAAAAACTTCCTTTTCTTTCAGTTTATGCACTAAAATTGCTGTCAACTACGGTAAAACTCTATGCAAATACAGATAGCAGTAGTGTTGTTTTGTGATTGTAAAGCATCAATCACAAAGTGGAGAACTGGTTGAGAAGAACATTTTCCAACTCCAGCTTGAGATTCTTACGATGATTCTTTTTTTTCCAATCCAGCTTGAGATTCTTACCATGATTCTTTTTTTTCCAATCCAGCTTGAGATTCTTACGATGATTCTTTTTATTCCAACTCCAGCTTGAGAACCTTACAATGATTATTTTTATTCCAACTCCAGCTTGAGATTCTTACGATGATTCTTTTTTTCCCAATCCAGCTTGAGATTCTTACGATGATTCTTTTTATTCCAACTCCAGCTTGAGAACCTTATGTAGCGCTGTGTTTAAAACCTTACTGTGGCAGTACCTATTTTTGGCCACCAGAGGGAGACAAGCGCGATAAGAGACACTGAACATTGGGACTACGTTTCCCGGCATGCTTTGTGAACAGACACAGGAAGTGGGTGGGACACAGACGCTGTACATCCTGAGCCTCGTGGAGATAGCTGGCAGAGCGCGCCAGGGAGTGCATGAGAGAGGACACAGTGCTGCAGAGTGGAACCGTGACTAGGCCGGAGCGCAAGTGTAGCCTATCAGGATTCTAGTGGGGTTATCCTGCCTTGCCAGAAGGAGCCTTACTTATCGACAGACATCACCCAAGCTGTTATCCAGACAAGCTGAGGACCTCGAGTGAGGAGTACCGCGAGTCCATTGGATGGGAGAGCAGGCGGTAGCTGGACAAGTCCAGGCCGGAGCACAGAAAGCCTGACCACCGATCCAGTAGCCGGTATCCCAGCGAGGAAACGAGCGGAGAGACGTCCTGGGTCAGCGGAGCCTTGGTGATCGAACGGATGGGTGAGAGGCCTCCAAGGCCGGTTTTACAAAGCTCAAGAAAGCACGCTGTTGTTTATTTCTGAAACCCACAGGGCCCCAACTTGACTAGTCGAAGACATCGTTTAAAAGATTCACTGGCCAGTTGAATAGTACCCGGGTACCATAACACACACATACACTCACAGTTCGGGACTTAACCTGTTCGGGACTCACTCCCTAGCACTCGGAAAAGGGGCAAAGATTCGCATCTTATTTTTTTTTCCGCTGTGCGTTTCTCGTAATTACGAAGCATTGTATTTTTCTGTTCGGTCGCGCATTTTTTTCAGAAATACGAAGTCTCGCATTTTGTTTTTCCGCTGCGCGTTTACCTCGATACGAAATACTGTAAATATATCTACGAACACCGTGTCTCATTATATGCCTTTTACTTCAGTAAACTATATAATTTATAAAATCCACAACGGTGCTGGAGTATATTTATTCCCTAGTGCGGGGAGACTGACCCGTGGTTCATTTTCAGCGGCTCCTCCGGGAGTGAGCGCTACACTTACAATGATTCTTTTTATTCCAACTCCAGCTTGAGATTCTTACGATGATTCTTTTTTTTATTTTATTTAAGGATAGGATAGTTGTGTTGTATGTATCTTCATAAGCCTTCCTGAACTCCATCTCAGCAGGAAACCACCTGCATGCTAAGCCTTAATAAGTCTACACTTTACAGGTTGTGTACAGATGATGTAATCTTAAAACATGAACCTTGAAGAACTCAATGACATTTTTAAAGTCTGAGATAAAGTGTGGACATATTCTTTTCACTGCAAACCTTCATTGCCCAAAGAAAGCAAACAATACAAGACTAATACAGCATCAAAATACATTAAAAACACTGACAGGATTATTCAGAGAAAGGTGAAAACCAGGAGAATGGCTGGAGAAGCGAAAATTCTTGCAGGGTTATTCAAAGAGAATCAAAAAGTCACCGCACGTTCGGTGACTTTTCGTTCCCTGCAATTTGGCACGATTTGGCGATCCTAGTTCGACGACCCTGCGTTGTATTCAGCAAGCACCACAGGACCGCTGTACTGCAGGGAAAACCCACCGCAAACCTGACGAACACTCACTGCAAAATCCGTCGAACACTCACTGAACACTCACCGAAACCCGCAGAAACAGCAGGATTAACCCGCCGAACACACCGGAGAAACCCGACTAGCCACCAATCACAGTGTAGAGCAGCCACTGGAAAAACCAGAGACGCAGATAAACGAGGTGAAAAAAACCCAGTACATTTGAAATTTGAAACGCTGTTTGCAAGAAAACTACTGAACGAAAATGTCTGAAATTGACATATACGGTCCAATGACTGATAATAAAAAGGGCTGTTATAGTAAAAAGAAAAGACGATTTAAAAAAAATAAACGGGAAATTTGTTTGCCAAAAATGTCTAACAGATCCTAAAAAATCTATAACTAAAGAGACTTTTTACTGCAGAATATAATATTAAACGGTTTATTAGATATTGAATTAAAAAGGGAATATTTTTAACATTGAAGCCTATGGGATTCGTCTGAATAAATCTGTCAAATGAAACCACCGAACAGCAGGGCATTTCGGCAACTTTTCCCTGCTGTTTGGTGTTCTCTGAATAGACGAAGCATTGCTTCTCTATGGGGATTTCACTGCCCTCGAACAGGCACCGTATGTGCAGGCAATTCACCAAGATATGGCGAATTGCCTGCTCTCTGAATAGCCGAATGGCCAGGAAAGGTAACTGTATACTGAATTTCAGTGTTCGGTGACCTTTCGGGGCCAGATCGCCTCTTTGAATATCCCTGTAGGTCAAAATAGCAAAACCAGAAAAATTCTCCCATTTGTCTCACTTTTCAAATCAGCTATTTGATCTAGATTGTTCTCTTCTCCGGCCATTCTCCTGGTTTTCACCTTTCTCTGAATAACCCTGATACAGATATAAAAACACATACAACTGCTCCATAATCGGTTTCCTCAACCACACGAACATCATGCAACATTAATAAGTGTAAACTTATGTGACTTTGAATAGTGTTACACAATGGTACTTCTTTATGACTTTTTATTAGCGGTTGAGCATATTGGCATGTCATGTCCTCATCAGGGGCCACAATTGTGCAGTGAATGTGTTTATCTCCTGAAGCATCTTCTGATTGCTATAAAAGACAATCCCAGAACAACAATATTGACCCAGTTCACAAGACTAGCTGGTTTATTATTGGAAAGACTTATCTGCACAATACATTATATAAGAAATGTCCAAAACTTGATACTATTTGGTGATATTGGCAGAATTATTGTAATCCACCCCTAAAAGCTACAAACAAAGAATTATGTGGACTTTTTGATGATGGGGTCTGCTCTCTTTTTTAAGCTTCATTTTATTTCTCTATTGGTTAGGAGCTCAGTCTTTTATATGTGGATTTGTAGCTATAATCCGACATGTTATTTAGATGTTAATACAGTTGTCCTGTTACAATTTCTGGTGTATTGCGGACATGCATGGCTTTCTAGAGATCCGAGGTTATCCATGAAGCACAGACATAATTTCAGTTAAATCCCTGAGCTGACTGAGCTTGGTATTAATGTATTTACTTCTGTAAGCAATCACTGCGAACCATGCTTCCAACACAGAGGATGTTAATTACAAATCCGTATTTCAGATGTATGACAGTCACATTATTGGTGAATCAAGCTATAATAGGTGATTGGAGGGATTTGAGCTAAAAATCAATATGTGTCACAACAACTTCTACAAAACCTGATACTCACAACAGAAATATCTACTTCAGGCGAAACAACTGATCCACCAATTCTTAGTTCTTGTGGCTTGGCATTGCGAATAGACACCTAATAAAAAGAAAAATAGGTTAATAAATTCTAATCATTTTTAAATGACAGGAAGCTAGATATCAAACTATAGATTTCAGAATGATAGAAATTATGCAGCATAGATTCACAACCCTACAGAGTCCACAACACGTGTATTAGCAAATATGAATAGTAAATAATAGTGAATATGGATAATTTCAATTAAAAATATTAAAATAATAAATTGCATAGATCCCTTATATTTACAGCTTTTGCAGTGAGCTGTGCCATGATCAAGAAATTATTTAACCAACTGGGGTGCTACTGTACATTTCCGTAACACTAAAACAGGTAATCTGCCCCAAACAAACATCCTAGAATTATTGTGATTAAATTTGTGGAAGAAAGCTTTATATCATGCACACATACCTGTGGAAGAGGTGTCAATAAACCTCCAGTTGTTGCTAATTGTGACAAAGAATACAAAAACAAGTCCAATGGTGCAAATAACCTCTGTGGTATAGTGACAATAAAAATATAGAAGTAGTGTTGTTCCAGTGTACCATATGAGCGTACAACACTCTGTTTCACTTAGGACACAATTCCATACATGACTATAGAGTTGTTGATAGGACATGCACATGGTACAAGCACTAGCCTCTGTTTCACTGAAGTTCACTGAAGCCGCAAACAACAGAATAAGTCACAGTTGTTGCAACTTCAGTGAACTTTGGCAATTCACAGAAGTAAAATTCAATAATGGCAGGTGAAGTTGCTGCAAACAATGCTTTACTATGGTAGCAATGCTGTAAAAAAGAGTCATTTGTGGCCATTCTTGGTTTAGCATTGTTCTGCATTTTACCATTATTTGCAAAACTAAATATACTTTTAAAAGGGACAATATTCATTGAACACAGACAGGCGTAATGGTGATAACAAAAGTAGAAAATTAAGCAACACTAAACTACTTCAGCAGCAGCAATGGTGAAATAATAAATTACAGTGAAAACTGTGCCAAAGTATGGTAGGACTTCCCTAGAGAGTGATTACACTGCAGGCCCACTGTAGTTCAGTGGTTGCCACCCCTGGTCCTCAAGTCCCCCTAACAGTCCAGGTTTGCAGATATCTGAAGTACAGCCCAGGTTATATAATTAGCTGCTCAGTGATTGCAGGATTCAGTCTGCATTTCCCCAAGGTGATCTGCAAAATCTGGCCTGTTACTTGAGGACCAAGGTGCGGAACCATTGTTGTAGTTCATCAACCGTAGTGCCCTAAAGTTCGCCAAAGTAAATCTACTGTTACTTCAATACAACGATAGTAATTACTAAATTATCCTTATAGGGCTTTTGCTAAGCTCTGCAGTTATAAGACTTAGGGCTCTATTACAATCCCCGTGCTAAAACGGGGGCGGTAGGGAGAAAAAACTGCGCCCGCAGTTTTCCCCCTACCGCCCCCGTTTTAATGGGGGATTACAATGCAGGCACAAAAAATGCTGCCTGCATTGTTTGCGCCCGCTATGTCCTGGGATGCGCGGCAGCGCTAAGCGCAGCCGCGCGCATCCTCTCAATGGAGTCCATAGGACTCCATTGAGCTCCCTCCTGCCGGTCACATGACCAGCCGGATCTCGCCTCGTCAGCGTAGGGAAACGCAGGGAGAGACTGGGGGGACTTTTTCCCCCAGTCTTTCCCTGCTCCTGCCGGCCGGAGGAGGCGAACAGAGCCACGGTCCTCGCCGCGGGACAGAGGGTGAGTATGCGTTCTGTTTTTTTTTTTTTTTTTTCGCCTGTGTTAATGGGTTCTGCAAAATCGGAATCCGTTAACAGCAGGTTCTGGTTCTGGTTAACTTTTCGCTGACCAGAGCCAGACGTTAGTCAGCGCTGGGACTTTGTAATACCAGCGCTGATTAACACTTTGCGCTCCCCATGTTAAGTATAGGTAGCGCAAAGTACACTAACCTCGCGCTGCAAAGCGCAAGGTACCAAACGCAAATGGGTTTTTTACCCTGTTTGCGTTTGGATTGTAAAATGCGGTAGATACCGCAGCTAACGGTAGTGCTCACGCAGGTGAGCGCTACCGTTAGCGTTAGGAGTGTAATAGGGCCCTAAATGTGTAAGGATATTGTGACAGCAATGTGAGTCTATGCAAGGAGCACATGGTGTCATTACTTTGATTGAACTGTCCCTTTAATTACGAGAAAACCTAACCTCTAAAAATCCCAATTTGTAACATACTGGTCAACAGTTTTCCTTCATATTGCAGAATGTGAACATATACAATTTATGTTTGCATTTCATTTTGTTATGTTCTGTCTCTGATTTCCTATGCTGACTCTAAACGCTTTGCTAAACACTTACCCAGGACACAGAGTCTGCAGTTAATCCCTTATTCTTTGCCTAAGTCTTGTTGTATTTATTAAAGCTATATATTTCACTACTTAGTAAAATATTTTTTATCTTCTTACACTGCAAGGCTATAGAATACATCAATATAACTAGATTTCTGGTTACTGGTTTCTTGGGGACACTAAAGCTTGCCTATGTATGTTATATGCTACAGTCAGTTATTACAGTTTGTATTTTGGCTCCCACATTCATTGCAATTATTTCCTGCATTACCTCCTTTCATGTAAGAAACTGCTATTTGAGGAATAATTGTAGCCTGCGACAATGGAAAATAAAGCACCGTGCTACTGGCAATGACACAAGTACACTACAAAGATTTAAAGGCTGTCACTATATCTGCATGAGTATTTATTTTTTTCCATTAGAAACCATGATTTCAGGTACAGAAAGACAAGGAAGACATAAACCTGTCTGCAATCAATTAGGTTGCAATAATTGTATAATTGAGCAGTTATTTACATGTTATCACCATGATTCTCTTATGGTTTATAGATTTGTTTGATGTAACTATACAGTTAAATTACACACTTGGCTAAATACTTTTAGCTAAAAAATGATAGTATTTATAATCATGTATGTTACCACTTAGTAGTTAAAGCAGATAAAATAATTTCCTCGGTGTGCTTTAATTAGGCTGGGGTCAGACTAACGCATTTTTAACGTGCGTTTAGGCGCACTTAATCACAGCCGCAGTAGCAGCAAATGACAAGCAATGATGGCCAATATATACGAAGTACGGCCGCACGAAAGTCCGGCCGCGTAACGCAAGCGGCAAAAAACATATTTTTTCGAGAACGTAGAACCGCTAGTACTGACGTACAGAGTGCGCTGCGTCCGCATAGCGGCGTGTGTGCGTGATTAGGAGACATCAGACGCTGCTAATGTCCGGTCTACATAACGTCCAGACGCAAAAAGTGTTTTATTGACGATCCGTAAAAAAACACGTCCGAAAATGCGCATTGTTTGACCGCTTTCGCGTCCACCGTAAAAAAATACGTCAATGCCTTCGGACGCACTTTTTGACGGTCGATGCGAAAAATGCGTTTGTGTGGCCCTAGCCTTATTCTCGGAGGCAGCCTACACTTCAAACACACTACAAAAGGTTTACTATGGAAAATTACGTCACCTACTGCTCGTTTCCAAAACTGACAAAATAAGAATGAAGCAGAATAAAACAAAGATGATCCAACATCATTTTCAGAAGTTTTTTGTTTTTTATTGGAGCCATTGAAAAATTCTGGGACCAGTCAAAAGTGTTCACTTTCAAGGTTATTCAGAGAAAGGTGAAACTCTGCAGAACTTTTGGAGAAGTGAAAATTATAGGTCAAAATAGCCAAACTAGAAAAATTCTCCCATTTATCTCACTTTCCAAATCAGCTATTTTGACCTGGAATTTTCACTTCTCCAGAGTTTCACCTTTCTCTGAATAACCCTGTTACTTTCAAATTGGAACGGTTAAATTCAGCCAAAATCTATTGTTTTTTTTAATCCATTTATTCTGTTTGTTCTTTTTTTAACTTTTATCATGATAGTCGTGTTAGTTTTACAGGGCTATTCAGAATGAGATGAAAACCTTGAATGACTGGAAAATTGAAAATTCTAGGTCAAAATAGCCAAACCAGAAAAATTCTCCCATTTATCTCACTTTCCAAATTGGCTATTTGGTCTAGATTGTTCTCTTCTCCTCCCAATTCTCAAGGTTTTCACCACTCTCTGAATAGCCCTGTTAGTCTTACGATTAGGGTTAACCCTAAACCTTAACCCTAACATTCTGCTTTATTTTTGTTTTATTTTTAGGCAGATTCTGTTTGTTCTTTTGATGCGAGCATAGTAACGCTAACATGAGCGTATTAATCCAGACCATAAAATAGGCACTTACAGTAACCTAACTCTAACCCTAAAAAAAAAAATAGATTGTGACTTCAGCACACTCTCTGCGTGCTGCTGATGTCACTAGTGACTGATCTGGTGAACGGCAGCAAGGGAATTTAAAATCTCGGCTGCTGGTGATTCTGGGCGGGGTGGGGTGGAGGAAATTCCTCTACATCACCCAGCATTTTAACCAGATTGGCACTGGAGGGAGAGGAAAGAAAGAGAGTGACTTTAAAAAGATAAAGTGGTCAGGATGAGCAGAGTGATCCTTTAAGGTTAGGGTCAGACGAACGCATTTTTCGCATCGTCCGTAAAAAAGTGCATCCGAATGCATGGATGTACTGTTTCACGGAACACGTCATAGCGGTCATACGATGTGTAATGTCGGCCGTGATTTCATACTGATCCAAACCAGGAAACTTTGGGTGTCTGGACGTTATGTAGGCCGGAAATGAGCAGCGTCTGACGTCTCCTAATAACGCACACATGCCGCTATGCGGACGCAGCGCACTCGGTACGTCAGTACTAGCGGTTCGACGTTGTTGCGAAAATGCGTTCGTTTTCCGCTTGCGATGCACGGCCGAACTTTCGTGCAGCCGTACTTCGTGTGTGGGCCTGCGTTGGACGTCATTTGTTGCTACCACTGCGTAATAATGTGCAGCTAAACGCACGTTCGCACTGCGTTCATCTGACCCTAGCCTAAAACTTAAAAAGAAAAAAAAAGCTCTGTGCACAACATGACACTTAATGTCATTAAGCAATGTAGAGAGTTAAAAAAAAAAAGAAGAAATCGTTTGTGCACTGCGTTTAATAAAACAATCAGGTGCAGACCAAACACAATTATATGTGCAGCCATATAGAAATTGTAGACATCAATACGGTATGATAGCTTGAAATATACATGGAGGAATAGGAATATGAAACAGTTTCCACCTAACTGTCACAGTTTAATTCAAGAAGTACAAAAGAAAACTGATCACAAACGATGATTTACCTCAACTCTGGTATCGAACTTCATTACAGCGTTTGGAGTGAAGAAGATTCGCAAAGTGGCATGTCCTCCCACAGGGACCAATCCTTGAGATGGTGTTATAGTCATTCCAGGCAAAGGGTGCATATCCACAACCTGCACACACCAATTATTATTATTATTATTCTTTATTTATAAAGCGCCAGCATATTCCGCAGCGCTGTACAATAAGCACAGTATAGACAGGGTTACAATACATTGAACAACATTTGACAAACAGTACAGGAGGAGATGAGGGCCCTATTCCCGTAGGAACTCACAATCTGGGAACCAATATGAATAATACATTAGCAAGGTAAGATCATTATACAATCTCCTACTTCATTCTCTAATTTTCCAGTTTTTATTTCTATTATAATAAATTGTATAGTTTTTAACAAAGGTTCGCAATAAAGTACAGAGCAAAATTTTGTATGATCAAACAATTGGTAAGGGAGTCAGACATCATAATGCAATATCACGATTAGCGTTGCATTGTAAATGAAAAATGGGGAATAATAAAAAAGGGGGGCGATGGGGAGTAAAGGGGTACTTGCTGGGGAGAAAGGCCTGAGGAATGAGCTTCCCATCCCACAACACCAAAACAGAGGGAGATATCTATGGCGCTCACACGTTAGCTAGGTGTGACAGCTATAGCTGCTGAACGCATATGGAAGGATTTAGGGAGGAGCGGGGTTCCAGCAAAACCAGTGCAGGACGTGTTTGCCAGTTGTACAGTGGGCTTTTCAATTGATCTAGATTATTCCACCTCGTGAACGGAGGGGTGACATAATGCACTGTATGCAGGATTTGGGTAGTATTGCTTTGGCAGCATTAAGCAAGAAAATCGTGACTGAGTTTTTGGAGTTGACAGACCCAGAGAGTTATGGTGAAAGAGCAACGCTGCTGGTGTGAATTCAAGATCAGCATAATATGTTTGGATAATCCGGACGCATACTTGGTTGGATTAGGGGCCATGATCGCCACATACAAGAAGTAGTATGATGGGATTTGGAGGTGTGACACCTCCAAAATAAACCATCAACATGGTCGGTGACTTTTTCAATGTCGGAGGGTGTCTGTCACATTCCTCCTTGGTATATATGTCTGATCCCTATACGCAACACAACTATCCTAAAATTCCGATCCTTTGAATGGTCAGTGCGTCTATCTATATCGGAATCAGAGGAATACGTAAACAGAACAACAGACTGGGGATAATACAATTCGGAATGTCAGAGGAATGCCAAGGGTTGTATGCCAGAGCCCTCCACCATGACAGGAGGAGGCAGCGCCTGGACTTTGGTATACCCATTACATAATAAGGATTTGAGCAGATTTACATGGAACACATTATTTATCTTGAGACATGGTGGCAAAAGACAAAGCATAAGAAGTCAGAATTATACAGCACAGAACTCTGTATGGACCTATGTACCTAGGAGCCATTTTCATAGTTGGCACCAGCAGGCGTATATGACGCGTGGACATCCAAACCCTGTCCCCTACATATTATGTAGGTGCTTGCCTCCTGTGCCTGTCAGCTTTCTCTTTTGGGACTAAATATTCCTTTCCATTATTTCCTTAATCGTGTTCCAAGTCTCCCTTAATGCTGACAAATAATTGTCCAAAGTGTTTAGACTGGTTATGGGAAACTGAGAAGGGAGTGCTGGGGGGGGGGGGGGTCAAGCCCATATATACCATATAAAATGGGGAATGGCCAGTGGTCTCATTGGAGGCATTGTTGTGTGCATACTCTACCCATGGCAACAGCTCAGACCAGATGTCCTGCTGTTGAGAAGAGAAACATTGCAGATATTGCTCCAGACCCAGGTTAGCTCTCTCAGCCTCATCTGTGCAGAGCTCTATCACCTCTTCTACGCTAGTGCTAAGGTGAGCGCTAGCGTTAGCTTGAAGGAGGTGATAGGGCCCGCAGTGTGTATATGGTCAAATGGGAGAAAGCAGTAGTCCAGGTGAGTATAGGTATTATGAAGTGAGCTATAGTACGTGACAGCTCTGTTGGGTGGGCCGCTCTTCAGCAGTCCACCAGGCGCAGGGACCAAAGAGCACTTCTCCCCTTGCGGTAGACCACTTGAAGCATAACGGATGTACCCCTGGAGGTGTCCATTTGGGCATCCAGGAGAACATTAAGAACCCCACCCGCAACAAGGATCCCATCCTGGAAATCCTCCAGCTGATGGAGAACTGTGTGCAGAATGGTTTAGATGCCACAATGTGCCTAAAAAGAAAAATAAAGCAATACTGCTAATGATTCAAAAATAGTCGAAGAGCTGCCGCAGAGGGCGTAGGCTTTGAAGAATAAGCAAGTGATGAATGGGCAAAGTCTTTTCAACAGTGTCTTCACAGTAAGCCAAAAGGCTAGGTCCCAAATGGTCACAACATTTCCACAATGTCCTTGGGCATCCACTAGTAGCAAACTAAATTGGGGGAAGTGAGTAAGGGCAATAGCTACACCAAGAGTGAGTTGAGTAGCTAGCAACAGAGACCCTCGGTCAGGTATCAGGGGAAAATTGTTATGAGTAGGGAGGGCAGCTGTACCAGGCGCTATGGCGCTTACCCCAGAGTAGCGTAGTTTGGATCTTAATGGACAGAGTATTTCTATACTCAATTTCACTGCAATAAAGACTGTAAAACCTAGAATCCCAAACCAGGGAGGTATTACTCAATCCTGAATACCATTCAGCACCAAATGATTTCGTGACCTCTAGGTTGCAGAGTGAAAGCACTTTAACTCTTTTACAACATATACAATGACTCAAGACATGAGCATAATGTGATTCAAGAAAAGTGTGGTTATCTCTGCGTTCTGTAACTTGCAGGGCAGGACTTCTATATAACGACTTGGTAGCAAATAGAACCCTTGAAAGATTGATATATTCTGTAACCTGCAGGGCAGACCTGCTAATATAGAATATGCGTTGTACCCCGCAATTAGACCAAACGTTGCACACGTAACTTGAGCTATAGATAGATTCAACAATATGAGAGGCAGGTCTACTTGCACAAAACGAGTGTGATATCTTGTGCCCAGTTTCTGGACTCGTTAGGCAAATCGGGAGGTCGATTGAACGAGCAACCTGTAGGACAGATCTCCCAAGGGAAAACAGGCTGCGCAACATAGGCCTGTAAACACAGACAAACACACAGGGAAATAAGCGTGAGAATCGTCAGTGCGAAATCTGGGTCTATCAACAAATCAGGGTCCTCGTACACGCAATGAATTGGCAACAGAGTAACAGGATAAACGAAAGAGCAGACTCAAGTCAGCTGGCGATGCGGGAACTATACTCCACATCAGGGCGACGAGCAAAGACTTGCACCCTGTATTTAAGGCCGGCGGCCCCGCGTCATCATGCCAGGCCCCGCCCCTTTAGACACCGATCTGCCAGCCATTGTGTAACGGGTGCTGTAGCGCTCACACAAAGTAGCGAGATTGAGATCTTGTTGGACAGAGATATCTGCTTGAGGGTTGCAAAATACTCGGTATTTTCAGATTTATACTCCAAAGCCAAGGAGTATAAAAGGACAACTGATTTGCTACTAAGTTCCAAAGGTTTCGAGACCAACAGACAACTTAGAGCACGTTCAGAAACACAATGGTTAATTTGACAGTCAAGGGAATTGTGCAGACTGCAGGGCAGTCACTGAACTGACAGATTTAGCGTTTTCTGATAAGCTCAAACGGGTATGTAGTACCTTGTTATCACCAGAGTCTGCTGACACACATAAAGGGGAAAGGGATTTAGGGGTTATTATTGCAGAGGATCTAAAGGTAAGTAGTCAATGTAATAGAGCAGCAGGAAATGCTAGCAGAATGCTTGGTTGTGTAGGGAGAGGTATTAGCAGGAGGAAAAGGGAAGTGCTCATGCCACTGTACAGAGCACTGGTGAGACCTCACTTGGAGTACTGTGTGCAGTACTGGAGACCGTATCTCCAGAAGGATATAGACATCTTAGAGAGAGTTCAGAGAAGGGCTACTAAAATGGTGTACGGCTTGAAGGAGAAAAGTTACCAGGAAAGGCTTAATGATCTTAACATGTATAGCTTGGAAAAAAGACGAGACATAGGAGATATGATAGAAACATTTAAATACGTAAAGGGAATCCAAAAGGTAGAGGAAAGGAGTATATTTAAAAGGAAACAAAGTAGCAAAACAAGAGGACATAGTCTTAGATTAGAGGAGCAAAGGTTTAAAAGTAACATCAGGAAGCATTATTTTACTGAGAGGGTGGTGGACACATGGAACAGCCTTCCAGTAGAAGTGGTAGAGGCCAAAACAGTGATTGAATTTAAGCAGGCATGGGATAGGCATAAGGCTATCCTAAATAAAAGATAAATCCAGGTCAAGTATCCATGTAATTGGGCAGACTAGATGGGCCGCCGAAAGGTTCTGATCTGCCGACATTTTCTATGTTTCTATAAGGCTTAAAGCTTGCACAAACCCGGGTACACTTGGCAGGCTGAGCACGATGATCACAGGCAGAAAACAAACAGTATCTTTCTATTGCGGATTGCACATAAATACGCAACCATAAATCATAAACCTTGGGCCTTGAACAGAACCCCGATAAGGCTGTTGATAGTTCCCCAGAGCGAGATGGGAATAACCCCAGGAAGCGAGTTAAACCCAAAGCGGCCTGCATAGGGTTGAACCAATGACGCACAGCACTAACAACCGATATTGTTAGTAACATAGAATGGTCAAAGACAAGCCGGGTCAAAATCAGGAGCAGGAATCGTAGACGTAAACGGCTTGGCAACTAGAACAGCAATGAAATCAATAGCAAGTGATGCGGGAACAGAACTTCACGTTAGGGTGACGAAGCAACTCCTCGCGCCCTGCTTTAAACCCGGCGGCTCCTCGTGACCACGCCAGGCCCCACCCCCTCAGATGCTGCTCGGCCATTACAACGTGCTGGAACTCGAGCAGCCAGTGGCACCAAACCATGCCCAGACCCCCCAGGAAGCACAGCAGGGGCTGAGGATGTAACACATTGCTCCTGGCACCCGGCCAGTCAGCGAAGCCACCAGGCGCCCATACCCCCCAGGCAGCGCCACAGGAGCAGAGGACGTCACAGCAGCCAGGCCAAACAGGACCCGAGCGAGTGGTAAGTATCAAAGTATATTTAAGCAATGTTAACTACCCCAGGGGTGAGGCATGGAAGGCTTCTGCTATTGGTCTCTGGGGACAACAGAGTTCCTAGGTCAGAATCAGGCGGATGGAAAGTGTAACAGGAACACAATGGGGTTCTGCCCAAACTCCAGAATCAGAATCTGCCTGTTATTTAGTCAGTTCCATCTCGATCCCAGAACCACACAGGGACCAGCTTTCACGTTCTAGAATACCCGACTGGTAGCCCTGGCATTACAGAGAGGTGACCCAGAGGAGCAGAGCCCCCATAAACAGCCAGACATATGCTTCTTTGAGTGAGAATAAAAAACTTTTGAAAAACATTTCCAGGGCTTCCCTTATATTCCCTTTCACCAGTTATTTAACCTCCCTGGTGGTATTCCCGAGTGTGACTCAGGGTTAAATTTCACTACCGCGAACGGTAACCCCGAGCCACACTCCGGCTGGATGCATACTTACCTCCTCCTGCGCTCCCTGGCTGTCCCCCGCAGTGTGATCGCGGCAAGTTGCTTCCTGGTAAGGCTCCCTGCGAGTCACACGATGCAGGGGGGCGGGACCAGGTAGCAAACTTAAAAAAAATTATAATACACTGTATTCCAATGTTTATGAATGGCCACTAGGTGGCACTACAAGATAAGAAACCGACCATACATAGTTTCACCCTTGTTTTCAGACAAATTTCAGTGTTTTTTGAATATCATAATTATTTTTGAGATAATAAATTATTATGTCGTGTTTCAAACTTTATCGGACTCCGTGTATTTACTATTTATTTTATTTATTCATAAATGATTTTACCAGTAAGGACTCTTGCTTTCACGGATCACGGATTTCAGTGCGTGATTCCTAATTATTGCAGGCTATGTACAAAAACACATTTCCTTTTAAAAAAAATGTAGATGTTTTTAGACACAAAATTTGGAAAAAATTAGACCGCCAGGGAGGTTAAGAGAAACAAAACCAAACAAGAGAATAATCCAATTAAGTAACAGTACAATACAAACTCCTCCCAGACACAGACTAAGTAAAAGCAAACACAAGAACAATCTTCACACTAATCATAGCATACACTATCACATATCTTGGCAGTGTGACAAACATTATCCAGGGAGAAATGGCTGCTGGGTGGGTCCATTAAATGATGGAGGGGCTTCTGTCACAGAAAGATAATTCAATTGTGTACCCAGAAAAGGCAGCCATCATCATAGCAGTGGTATGAAAGTCAGTTTGCATTCTGAGTGCCTGGAAGAAACAGGTTGTACAATAACCTTGAGAGCTGGAGGGGCTAAGAGGTATAGCATTAAGTCCAGTGCTCCGAGAAAGCCAGGGAAATCATCTTTCCTGCGCAGTGTGTGAAAGCAATTAGGTTCACCGACCTAGAGCCTAAAGGGTAATAGCCATTTGTACAACAGTTGCTGCTGTTGCATGGCAGTGTTAAGCAGTTTAAGATGCCATCTGGTGTGCAGGGTGAGAGAAGGGAGGTCTTGAAACAGGGAAACCTGAGCGCCCTCAATGAAGACTTGTTGTAACAAGCAAGCCTTACTCTTAATGGCCTCTTTTTCATGATGAACTGATAGCAAACAGCAAACCACATGCAGTGAGCCTTCAGGGGGGCCTTTAGGTCTTAAACCCCTGTGAAAGAGCTCACATTGAATATTCATAGCAAGGTCTCTGGATAGAAAAGTGTTAAACAAATCAGGAGTCATCGCAGTTCTTCAGCGGAATTCTCAATTTCTGGGAGCCCGTGTATTCTAATATTATTCCTGTGGACCCTGTTCTTTATGTCTATGTGGTGCTCTATTTCCCTGAAGAGTGAGTCCTTATGGATGACCTGGGTGGTGAGAGCAGTGGATGCTGCTTGTTGTCGGGTGTTATCTGCCTCCACTGTGAGCAGTCTGTCCTGAGGGCCACGCATGTCATTGCACAGGAGCTGAACTTTGGTCGCAGAGGCTGCAGTGAGGTCCAGGTGCATTGCGGTATGGGCTGTGCCATCTTAAATGGCGAGCGGCGGCCTTTTTGGTCTGCCTAGGCCCAGGTATGGCCGGATGGAGGACGCCAGGGAATTTTAGGTGGACCCCGAGGGTGCAGTGGTAGAGTAGACCCTGCGAGCTTTGCCCATGCTGCGGTTGAGAGGGTCTGTGATCGCAGTATGAGTCACAGCATGGAGGAGCTTTCGGCTTAAGCCGTCATTTTCTACAGCATCCAGTCCATGTTATTTTACAGGTATTTTTAGACGCGTTGACGGAGTTATTCAAGGCGCATCAGTGTTCGCGAAACAGAAAGGAGAAGCTTCTCCTGCCACTGTTTGGATTTTTCTTTTGTGAAACACTGGCGTTTGTCACCATTGCAACAACTGAGCTTATTACTGGTGTTTTCAATTTGGGAAAACATAATCGCTCTTTGACTAACCCCCTAAATGTTTGCAATTGGAACTGCCAGTAGTGAAATCTTAATCCTATGTTTCTAAATTGAAACCGTGAGTGAATGACAGTAATTGGGCAGGCTACTAATGCCAACATACACTTTAATAAGCACAGACACATATTTTCAAACATAGGAGTAGGGTTAGCTAAACAAGCTAATTTGAGACCTCATTTTATGATTTTAAAGCTCGCCTGACTCCCTTGAACTGAGAAACAATGAGCAATGCCATTTCAAGGAATGTGAAAATCTATTATACCAGTGGTTCCCAACCGCGGTCCTCAAGTACCCCCAACAGGCAAGATTTTAAGGATTAACAAGGAGAAAAGCAGATTGAATCATATCACCTGTGCTGTGCTTCAGATATCTGGAAAACCTGGCCTGTTAGGGGTACTTGAGGACCACGGTTGGGAACCACCGCATTAGAAGATGTACTTTGGCTTAATGCATATGTTTTACTTGCAAATTCATTACGTTATGAGAGTGAAGTTCCTTGCAATTATAAAAGTAGTTTATCACAAAAAAACTTATGGTGAGATACAACTAACATATGAATTAACCAGTTTCAACTTTTTTTATTTTGAAAATTATCAACAGAACCTCCGACCCCATAACACCACATATCTATAACATTTATTATTTCATTTTAGCAAGAGGTGCTTAAATATGCATATCTAATACGTAAAGCCAATGCAGTTCAAGAGTGTTAAGGTTCATTGAGCAATGGTGTTGGGAAAGATCAGTCAGTGATGTGACCCAAGGCAATCACTGCTTATTTGATGGTGTACCTGAGGTAAAAAAATTGTCATGTTTAAAAAAAGTGTTATCATTACCTGAAAATATGCATGGTTCACACTTGTGTTCTGAATAATTGCAGTCTTGCAGGTTGTTAGACCAAGTGGAGCATGGTGGAAGAGCACCCTTTGTTCAGTAAACTGGACACTCGTAGGTCCAAGCTGCAGAATGAAGAAAAAAAAAACAATATACTATAAAAGTATCTTATTTGATAATAAAATTCATTAACATTCCAGTAAATTGCTCTGCTCACAAAAAAATACCCTTTGAAGGGCCTAGTTTTCTTTGTTTTTTTTTAGATAGATGCCCATTGGGTAGGAGGTCCCTACTATTCTTATTTGTTCCTGCAATGCATTCCTGACCTAAATCCTGGAAGGATGATCAGCTCAAACTGACAGCTTTTATTACAGGCGGAACCCCCTCCTCCATTCAAAAGAATCAGCCTCAGGAGGGGACACACTCAGTCACCCATTACCGTTAGACATGCGCACAGAAGAAAAAATATTTTTCTTTCAAAAACATACATAATTCACACTCCACATATGACATACTGAAGCGCAATCGGAGTTAGGATTTATTTAGGATTAGGGATTGGATTAGGGATTGGATTAGTATCAGGGTTAGTGTTACAGTACCTATATTTATTTTAGGGTTAGGGTTACTATGTGTGCTTACATGAAGGATTAGGATTATTATTATGTTTAGGTTTAGGGTTACTATTTCTGCTTGTTTTAAGAATTTTGCATTGCACAGCGAGTGTAATTTTTCAGTCATCTGAGTAAAAAACAATCGATCCCAATAAGTGCAGATTCAGTTCGGTGATTCGAGATTCAGAATCTCCCCATTCCAGCTGAATTCGCATTCACACAAACTGACATAATGAACTGAGAAGGAAGAATATTTTAGTATTTTCTTTTTCACACATACTAAACATTTTTATTCTGGTGGAAAAAGAAAATGTATTTTTTTTTATTTTATTTTGAAATATTCTATTTCTAGTGTCATTCCTTCATTTGCAAATTACAGAAAGAAAAAACATAGCAGGAAAGAAATGGAAAATAATCATGGTAATGTGGTTTTGAAATATAAACACTGACAGAATTTTATTTTAAAAATGTGTAAATAAAGCGAGCATAGATTATAACATAAATACTGTATGTAATAACAATTAATCGTGGGAGTAATTACAGCAATTATTATATATCGTATAATGGTTTTTTTTATGATTACTTCCACAAATAACTCATGTACCAGGGCTTAACTCATGGCAAGTTGTACCTGCTGTTTAGCACAATACATGTATTGTTATACAGTTGCTGACTTTTATTAAATAACCCTGTTTTATACATGTAGTTTGTTTCAAACTTAGTGGAATTTAATAGAGATATACAAGGGAAAGAGGAGTTCTCATTCCTGTAGGGAAAGAATCTCGAACAAACATGGACTTAAAAAGATGTATGAATCACATTTCAGCTTGGGACTGGCATACAATTACCTCAGCAATGCATTTTAGCTTTAGTGTATTTCCCTGCTGAACACACAGATTGAATTCACCCACGTCTGGGGAGTTGAAACCTGGATGCCATACAACTTCACATTCAAGGTCTTTGTGCGCTTCAACTACACCTAAAACAGATCAATTTAAAGAAAATGTACTTGTGATTAGACAAAAATATGAGCAATTTGCGACCAATTACATATTTGAATAAATAACCCAGTTACAATTGTAAAACATTGACATTATATGATTCTTTCTGATTTTATAAATTCTCGGGCCAAGATTGTAGGACTATATTAGTTATTCAAGGATGATGAGTAACATCAAAAAACACATCAAAGCGGTTCTATAGTTACCATGAAATATACATGTCAGACAAAATGGGAAGCTTAAGAAAGGTTTAATGCAAATATTTCAAGTTCATCTCGATAAACGAATATATGACTGAAAAAGATAATGGAAATTCATCTGGATATCTAAGATATATATAAACCAGGGGTCAGCACTCTTAACGGATGGGTACTTCTCAAGACACATAACGGTACATACTCGCCACCCAGGACATACTTGAAAACGAGAGAAATCTCAATGTATCCTTCCTGGTAAAATACTTTCTCCAAAAAAAAGAAAGTAGGCACAACATACAAAACAGTCCATTATACAAACTACACCAGCTCAAAACTAATATAATTTAAAGATGTCCAAGGTTTTTAAAGATTTAAAATCTTGAAAAATCTAGAAAGTCTTTAAATTATATGAGCTCTGAGATCATGTATTTTGCGTAATGGAATGCTCTCCTCTTGGTTTGAGGAGATAGCGATAGAAGAGAGAGAGTAGTCCTAGTTGTTGAACAGAAACGTTGGATCTCTTCAGTTTAAATTAAATTATTCCTTCATAGGTCTATTCACTAAAATGGGAAATTCCGGAGAAGTGTCAGGAGAAGAGAACAATCTAGACCAAATAGCCAATTTGGAAAGTGAGATTAATGGGAACATTTTTCTGGTTTGGCTATTTTGACCTTGAATTTCCACTTCTCCTGAGTTTCACCTTTAGTTAATAGACCTGTTAGACTTATCCAATATGTTAAGTCTATGTATTTGTATGTAAAACTTTATTCATAGCACTGATTGAATTAAATGTTTATGACAACAGTCATTCAGTTGTATGACGAGTCACACTACCTCTTGCCGGGCGTATGGAGAAAGCTATTCCTTCTTCGGATATGATTGGCTTCCAGTTAAATTCAGCCAGGTGGTTCCTGTGATTATACAATCTTATGGAAGATCTAAAGCCTGTTTCAGCTAAGAAGTCACAGTTAGGTCTCAGCACCAGTTCACGAACTGACAGCCCGAGGGCAACGGGAACTGCTTTTGCTGTTATAAATATGTATCCAGTATGCTTGTTATTTATGGTATATGTAATCGACCTGCAAAAGATTACAAATATTTTTTTATATTATATATCTTAATAATGTTTTAATGGTAATTAAAATTAACATTTAAAAATAAGTAGAAGAGTTAAACAATGTTAAAATTTTCTCATTTCATAATATTTTTAACCTCAAGGAGAGGTTATCACACATTTATTTTCTATTACTTTGTACATTCTTGACAAGCGCTTGAGGGTCACAATTTTAAAACCATTCTATCTCATAAAGGTGGCTGATGAAAAAGAGCAAATCAATTATTAATGAGCCCATTCAGTCCCCAGTGAGGTATGTACTAGTAAATAAACTGCTGACGGATGCCAAATGGTTGTCCTCTTAAATGGAAAGCCATTGCAGATTGCAACTGCCTGAGGAAGGAAAGAGTCATTCAGAACTATTGCTTTCATAACTGGGCTTGATTGTAACTATACACATTTTTGTAATATAACCACATCAGTTTAAAATATGTTATGCAGTTTAATGTCTGGTATAAAAGACTTGCAGTATTTATGGAAAACATTTTTCCGAGGGAAAAATGAGATGCTGATTTAAACAATTCAATATTTAAACATCAAATATCAATATTTAAATAAAAAGATAAATGTTTACAATAAAATATCATGAACCCATGAGATAAAAGAATAGTCCTTTGGGACAGTACATCGTAATAATTGTCTGAAAACATTTCATTGTATCCTACAGGAGAATTTTGTGGTTTGACTAGTGGTTAAGTATAACAACCAGTTGTGTCTCGCAAATATTTTTAAAAAAACATAGATATTGGAAGATAATGACTCCAGAGTCATGCAAGGATTGTTCCACTTGCCACACAATAATCACCTCCTAAAACCCTCAGATGCCAAACTCCTGACAACCACTCCGTTATCAGTGCTCTCACTAGCCTCAAAATTCCTCTCCTGCAAACTCTCCATCCAGCTAATGCGATCTTGCGGCAGGGACACGCTTGGCTTCATGGAGTCATATGCACTGCAAGGACCCAACAGCAGCAGCGGCACATGATGCCACTGCTGGCATCACCCAGGGCATCTGTTTCAATTTGAGGTCAGCTGATTGTATGAGGACCCTGTCTGTTACCAACTCGGATTGTTTACCTGACCACTCCATTTCTGAATCCTTGTGTATGATCGACTTGCATAAGCCTGATCCAGGTTACTCCTTAGCTGCTGTTAAGGTTAACCTTTGCTGCCTGAGTGCATGTTCTGTTCTGAGACCTGCTGCTAATATACCAAGGTTGTACTCTGTGTTTCTGGTGTGTCTGTTTTCCTTGACTGAGAGCTATAGGATTAATGGTCCTGACCACTCAAGGATCGGAGGGTTTAGAGGTTTGTCCAAAAGGATCTACACCACGGTTGTCGAGGGTGAGCGATACAGCGAACGTGGCAATTACTCTGCTACTTGCCTGGTGTTGCCCATCGTTACTTTGTTGCACATGTTTAGGATCACGGATCCTACCCTTTGGAGCACCCAGCCATTAGCGCGACTCTGTTAAGTCCACTCCGTGGTAACCACCCTTTTTTTATTTTTGTACCTGTTTGACAGGGATAGGTGGGACTTTCTATTCCATACTTTAACAGATATGAATTTGAAAAAAATACACTCTGAATCCTAGTACCCTACTCCTGCCCTTTGGTGTGAATAATTGTGAATTGAGCCTAGTCAGAGCCCGTTCAAATCACAAATGGTACCAGGCAGGGTTGTCCACTATCTCCTCTCTTATTTGCGTTGTACCATATGTGATGCTGCTGATCTCACAGGCATAAAAGTAGGGAATTGTGAACATCACTTAGCAGCCTATGCTGATGATTTATTATTCTTTGTTTGCACCCCTTTGATCACCCTACCCAACCTCCTAAAGATGTTCAATTAATATGGCGAATTTAGTAACTTTAAAATTGAACCTGGACATATCGGAATTACTCCCCATCTCTATTCCCACTCGCATGGCAACCAACCTTCAAACCTCCTTTCCTTTTAGATGGTGTCAGGGTAAACTGAAAAATCTGGGATCAATTTGATGAGAACTTCAAACCACTACTAGCTGCCATAGAGGAAGATCTCTGAAAATAGGCCATTCCAAATATTTATTGGTTTGGGCGTATCAATGCCATCAAATGGTCTATGTTTTTGAAGACCGTGTACCATCTCCAAACAATTCCAATTCAGTTGCCCAGCTTCTTTTTTAGGGCTACCAGATACTTACTTTGGAAATATATGTGGAACGGCCACTTGCCATGGATCAAACGGTTTACTATCCCAGTGTTCCATTGATGGCACGTCCCTGCCAAACACCTGACATTACTATTGCACAACCCACATACAATGACTGGTAGAGTGGGGTGGGGCAGACACCAAAAAACAATGGGAAGAGATTGAGAAAGCATTTGTGGGTCCTGCATTAGATGCCCTACCTGGTTACCACAGCCCACAGTGCTCCTGCCCCCACTTCCCTTCTCCGTACTTTGGTCACACTCAAATTATGATGTTCCTTACAGGCACGCACAACTATTGCTCCCTTGTCCATTGATGCCATCTCCCTGACAGACAATGATTTATCTAAAAAGTACTTCCTTACGCATTGCTGCTCCCCATCCACCAGAATACAAGAATGTTCTGCCAAATACCAGACTTCCACCACAGCTCGAGTAGACTTCTGCCATAAGCGACTCATTATAAAAGTTGATGCAATAGAGTCTTCATCCTTTCAGGAAATTATCCTACTCTCGACGTATCTCGGCTGTATTGTTATATTATTATAATTGTAACATAGCTTTCTGTAAACAGATGCCCAGTGATATCTGAGAAATGTATCATAGTCCCCCAACTTATTGCCAACTACCCCTTACATGCCCTTCCTTACCACTGTAACCCTGTGTTCTTAAGGTTTTCTCTGTGATATATTGTCTATATCAGGCTATATTTCTTTATATAAAACTGTATGTACGTACGTACTTACTTACTTACTATCTGCTCTTTTTAATAAACTCAAATAAGTTTAAAAAAACAAACACAAAAAACAACAGTTTGTCCTTACTTCTTAAATTTTCCCAAAGAGTTTGTCTCAAACACAACAGGTATTTGAGTCTTTGACATGGGAGGCATGACATACGACAAAGGACTTGTTTGCTGAAGCTCCTCACAAACTATTTCTACTTGTACCCAGATGTGCATGGGCAGACTGTTAATAATATTAATTTCTTTAACAGATGTGGAGCCAATGCAGACTTCACCAAAATCTATTACAGAAGGACCTGTGAAATAGAAAAATAAATAAATAAATAAACTAGAAACTACAGCTTGAAAACCTCAAAACTTAAAATTTAATTGAAATCAGATAAGCTCTGCTGAATTTTTATATTGCTCATTTAAAAGACAGAGAGCAAGCATTGTGATGAAATATTCAAAATATTATCATATTAAATAAATTAAGCCAGTTAAATATCTAGACAGTGTGTGCATTCTAGCAGTATTAGTCTTTAAAATGTCCTGGTGCTACGCAAAAAAGTGTATGGCTTGCAGCCTGTAATATTACCATTAGCGAACAAACATTAAAGAACATTACGCAGATTTATAAGCAAGGAGACTGGAAAGCAATCGGGTATTACAAATTATCACCTTCACAAATGATTTCCTAATAACTATAGTGCAACTCCTACCGATCGCTACTTGATGAAGTTGCTGAGGGGTCAGAATAAAACGGCAATCTTGTTTCTCAACATGTGTAGATGGTATGGCATTAAAACCACCAGTGACCTGAAATAAATGGTAAAACGGGTTAAAGGAAAATTTGTATAATCCCAAATAAATATGCCAGTAAAATCTAATGTCAGCCAGAAAACATTTCTATGACGCCGTTCCTCAAAGGTTGGTTTTTAAAAGTGAATGTTTGTCCATGGGGCAGTGCCCACTAAAAAATAAGGGGTTATTCAAAGAGCACCAAAATTTCGGTGTTCTTTCGCTCCCCACACTCAGGGGAATCAAATTCCCCAACCCTACGATGAATTCAGCATTCACCACAGGGTCCCCGAAGTGCAGAGAAAATCCACTGAATCGAAAATAAAAACCACTGCAAAACCGCCGAAATTATTGGATCCAATACGATAAGCCACTGAAAACCTATCGAACGCATCCAAAAAAATCCGACAATCCACCAAACACAATGCTGACCAGCCGCCGGAAAAAACAATCAACAACCCGACGAACAGGGTAAAAAGAAACAAAAAAAAAACACTGCAACTTTTAAAATTTTAAATACGGTTTGCAAAAAAACTACTGGACGAAAATGTCTGGAATTAACATATAAGGGCCTATGAATGATAATAAAAAGGTCTGCTACGTAAAAAAACAAACTAAAACGCTATTTAAGAAAAGAAATTCTAAAAAAAAATAATACAGGGTAATTCAAAGAGATCCGAATTGCTTGAGAAAGGTAACCGAACACTGAAAATCAGCGTTCGGTTACCTTTCTTGGCCATTCGGCTATCCAGAGAGCAGGCAATTCGCCAAATCCTGGCGAATTGCCTGCACATACGGTGCCTGTTCGGTGACTGTTCGAGGGCAGTGAAATCCCCATGAAGAAGCACTGCTTCGGCTATTCAGAGAACACAAATCAGCAGTGAAAGGTTCCCGAAATGCCCTACCATTCGGCGGTTTAATTCGGCAAGTTTATTCAGGAGAATCCCATAGGCTTCAATGTTAAAAATATTCCCGTTTTAATTCAATATCTAATAAACCGTTCATTATAAAATTCTGCAGTAAAGAGTCTCTTTATAGATTTTTTAGGATATTTTAAGCATTTTTCTGGATTTTTTTTTTTTTTAAAGTCCGATTTTTTTTTGATTTTTTTTTTAACCCTTTCGCTGCTGAGGCTTTTCACACCTCTGTGCTGAGGTCATTTTTACTGGTTTCGCTCATCATGTTTAAACGAGTTTTGTAGCCATATTTTGATATATGACCCAGACATATTATATATCGTTCTTTCCGGCAGACTCCACAGATTCAGAATATGTCATTATTATATGTATACATTATGTCATGTCTGTATATTATAACAAAAAATGCAATAAAATTAGAATGTTCAATAATTTATTATGTGTAAAGTGTTTTTTTTTCACATTTTAACATGCGATCGTTTGCGGTTATGTTTTGTATGGGGTGCGCCTGTTAAAAAAATTAGAAATGGGGACCCGTTACATTTTTTTTTGGGGAAAATGTCGCTATTTTTAACAAACGAACCGCCTACAAAAATCGTTAGTGCAGCATTATTGTTCACATTATAATTGAAATGGGAACAATATTGCTGCATTAACAAAACAAAAACAAACAAAAAAAACTTGTTTATTTTTTTTATAGAATTTTTTTAAATATATTTTTTTATTTTAATTTTTTTTAACAAAAAAACTTTTTTCATTATCATGTTTGATATCATTGGAAAGGCCATGCTCTGGCCGATCCAACGATATCAAACATTAACCCCTAGCTGCCACGGATCGGGAGATAGGGGGTTCATTGGAACCCCCTATCTCCACCATTGGTGGCAGCTAGGGGTTAACTCCAGGACTGGCTTCATCATGCATATGCACGATGACGCCAGTCCTCAGAGGGAGTTCCCGGAGGCTTGGCCGACATCCAAGATTTCGGCCAGCTCCGGGAAAGGATCACGAACCGGCGCTTTTCAGCGTCGATTCGTGATCCGGCTCCCCAGGGGTTAATGACAGCCACCGTTTGGAAGGGCAGGCTGTGCCCTTCCAAACGGTGCCTGGATTAACCCCCTGCTCCCCGGCAATCGGGAGGGAGAGAGGTCCGAAGAACCCCCCCTCCCTTTCAGGCGCCTCCTCCGCACATGCAGGGGGGCGCCTGAATTAGATGTCATCGCGCCGCCGCGATGACATCTAATTGCTCCCCCGGGGTCCCGAGTGCTGGGCTGACATCCAAGATGTCAGCCCGCACCGGGGGGGGGGGGCGCAGCAATCCGCCGGAATCCGGCGGATTGCTGCCTCCTGTGCATGGACGCGCCCAGCGCGTCCATAGCACAGGAGAACCACTTGGCTGGACACGCTGAGCGCGTCCATAGCAGCCAACTGGTTAAGTTTACTTATTTTTTCTGTAACAACCCTCTTTATTATCATTCCCTGGACCTCATATGTAAATTTCAGACATTTTCGCTCAGTAGTTTCTTTGCAAACAGCGTTTCACTTTTCAAACATTCATGCAAACGGTTTTCCTAATTTATTCACTGCCTCTTCTGCGGTGTCGGCTTTTTACGGCGGCTGCGATCGGCTCCTGCTTGGGTTTTTCTGTGGTTTTCGGCAGGTTAATCCAGATGTTTTTGCGGGTTTTCCGCGTGTATTCGCCGGGTTTTGCGGTTAGTTTTTGTCGTGTTTGCGGCAGCCTTTCCCTGCAATTCGGGGACCCTGTGGTGCTTGCTGAATACACCGCAGGGTCACCGAAATGGGATCAGCAAAAGGAACCGAATTGAAGAGAATAAAAAGTCACCGAACGTGCGGTGACTTTTCGAATCTCTTTGAATTACCCTGATAGTCTTTTTGCTGCATATTAAAAGAATAAACGGTTTAATAGATAGTGTATTAAAATGGGAATATTTTTAACATTGAAAACTATGGGATACGCCTCATTAAACCTGCCGAATGAAACTACCAAACATCAGGCCATTTCACTGCTGTTCGGTGTTCTCTGAATAGATTAACCATTGTTTCTCTATGGGGGAGTTCAATGCTGCTGAAGATCACCCGTATTTTTGAATAGGTTTCAGCACCAAGGACATCACCCACCGACCACAGCCAGACTGAAGGAAACAAAAAGGCTGCGTTTGGCAAAAATAGAAGATTAAAAGCCTCGTTGTTATAAAATAATAAGGAATCCAAAAATTTTTAAAAAATCCCGAGAAATGCCTAAAAAATCCTTGGACATAGAGTTTTTGCCGCAAGTGAAAAGAAAAAGGCTGGGGTCAGATGAGCGCACTATGTGCACCCGTACTGATGTGCCTCCCTGTGTCCGTCGCATCGTTGTGACACTTTGACGAGGCTGGCCACACGCTGTAGAGCATGCACGAATTGCTCGCACTTTGGCCGGCATGCTGCGGACGTTCTGAAAGCCTCCCCATCGAAGTGCTATGGGCATAGGACATAGGAGGATTGAGCCTTACAGCACAGAGTGCACTAATTGCGCTCAGCGAGGTGGCCAGACGGGCGTCAGAGTGGAAGGATGGAGCTGCTCAGTAGAGCGGCTTTTGGTACATTGGTTAGGTACTCACTCTACAAAGAGGTGCCTTGAAGGGGCGAGTGAGCTTACGTTGCAATGGCCATTAAAACAAACTAAAACCTCATACTGTTTTGTTGTACATGGAAATACATAGAAACGAGCGCAGATGACACCTTTTTCCCTTATGTTTTATACATTAACTGGGCTGTTACTCCTGGCTGTTACTCCTGGCTGTTGCAGCCGCTCCTGTGAGTATGGGCGCGACGCCATTTTTTCTGTAAAAGTGTGAATTGCCATATTCTTGGAATGATTGTCAGAAGATAGTGCACTAAGTGCACTCTATGCATCTTCAGGCCTATGGACTCCAAGGTATTCAACTATCAACCATGAAGTCCTTCAAGTCTCTACACTGCTCCAAATCCACTGTTTTTATATTTTGTTACCTTTTATGTATTATTCCCAGGCTAATTAACTTTTTGTTTAATGTTTTCCCTCTGTTTTTGATAGTCCCTTTTCACTCTGCCTCCCCACCCCCACCCCTCGCATGTCATTAACTCCTTGCATACAGACCCCCTCCTAAAATCTCTGTCTCTTTCTTTCTACAGCTCAGCACACACACAGCCAGCACCTTCTCTCAACAATCTTTGCATCTGCACTCAACTGCCCTCCTCATCCACCCTCCCACCCAGTCCTAGCCCCAAACGCATTGCTTCCCTTCCAGCTGCTGCCACATTCTTTCTAATTAACCTTCAAGTCCAAGCTTCTAGTCACTTCCATACTGTGACGGATCGGCAGCCACAGGATTTATTTAGTTTAATTTCATTCTTATTTTGTTATATTTCGTTTACCCTTTATTTATAGGAACTAATTTCCTTTGTTAGATTTAGTGTAAAACTGTTGCTAGACTTCTAATTAATCATGTTTTTCCCCTGCACCATCCTGCTAGTAACCACGGAGTACATGCTTGCTACAATGTATCAGCGCTCCACGCTTCAAACTCCAAAATACTTTATGTTCAGCTATATTGTGTGGTTTTATATGTATTGTAAATTGCTCGTTTTTAGTTTTAAATAGACTTATATTTCTTTAGTTAAATGTGGGTTTTTTAAAGATATGAACAATAAAGAAGATTGTGATGCACACTGTATATGTATAACTACACACGGGTGCTAGTCTAAGGCAGACCAGTCCTCAAAGGTCCAAATACATAACACTACAAAAATGCCAAGAATGCACACCAAAGTACAAATAAATTTTTATTGATACAGAAATAAAAACACTAAAACACCACGAAAAATCTTTATATAATATATAATTTGCCAGAGAACCAACTCAAAAGTAATAAGGTTGGTCTACACTTATCCTAATGCAACAAAAGAGATAAGTTAATATATGTCCTCCAAACAATATGTTGATAATAAATCTTATATCACAAGCAGTGTTTAAAGAACCAAAAAAATAAATGAACAACCACATGTAAAAAGAAAAGAAACTGAAATACTGATACCACAGGGAACCTCTCAGCAGACAAAAACCAGCAGAGACCAAACACTCAATGTTTCGGTCAAAGACCTTTGTCAAGAATTTTTTAAAGATATTACCCGCCGCTAGTGGCAAATGCTTTCCTTCGTATAGAATGTACAATAGGTTTGAGTAACTTGTGGATTATGCAAAAGTGCTTTCTCTTTGGATATCTATTATCTGTTTACCTGTCTCAGCAGACAAAAACCAGCAGAGACCAAACACTCAATGTTTCGGTCAAAGACCTTTGTCAAGAATTTTTTAAAGATATTACCCGCCGCTAGTGGCAAATGCTTTCCTTCGTATAGAATGTACAATAGGTTTGAGTAACTTGTGGATTATGCAAAAGTGCTTTCTCTTTGGATATCTATTATCTGTTTACCTGTCTGAAAGGTTGGGAGTCACATTGTCTCAGCCACCCACTATCTGATTCCCTTTACAATGGGTTATGTAAATCACTGTATGTGGTCACTGTGGGGTGAAGACTTCATCTGCATACAACCAGTGGACCAAAGTGAAGACTGAAGAGGACCTGAAAGAAGCCTGCAATGGTCTTGGAACGAACCAATCAGAACTGTTGGGGTGGGCGGGAAGTCTGAATGTGCATAGCTGTATTTTGTATATAAGCACTGTCTGTTCCCATACTAAATACAGTCTGATTTACCTTCAACCTACACTTTTGTCTCGACTAAGTGATTGGGGAGGGATACAGGGCTATTCTCACAGAGCCTCGGTATTCACGGATCCAGGCAGAGACAAGCAGCGGATTGATGCCCTCTTAATAGCGGCATTACAGGCTCCAGTCAGCAGATTGGCTGATTCTGAGTAGCCGCCTTCACTGCATCCAGGGCAGAAACCTCGGTTGGCATGCTACCTCCATGGTGCTCCAAGGCAAGGACGGAGTTAATGGTTAATCTACTCCTGCTGAGTAGCGGATTTCGTTACACATACAATCCTTGCTATTTTCTCGCTAGCCACCAGCTCCACACTCCCCTGCTCCCTTTTGTTTCACTTACATGTATCCTTTAGCTTGTAAACTCACGGGATGTCTGGCTGAGCACTTGTACAAAGTGCTGTATCAGTAGGGCAATTATCCTACGGGCAGGGCTGTCTGTCCCTTATGTGTTTTATTATGTCTCATATCTGCACTCCCTCTATGTAAAGCGCTACGGAATCTGTTGGCGCTATGTAAATATCTGTAACTGTAACTATATATGTAAATACACACACACACACATTTATTCATGAAAATTTGCACACTACAGAAAACTAATTTTTCTTTTTATACTCCTGATTATCACTTACTGGTAACCAAGTCAAATGTTTTGTTTCACAATACTCACTTGTCTATTTAATGATCTAGCTTCTCCATCAGCCAGCTGGCTCATAGTCAGGAGATTCCCATGATGTGCAGGAGCAGTTTTCGGTGCCTGAGATTCTGTAATAGATTCTTTGATTGAGATGCTCGGGGGTCGCAGACCTGCTGCAGGTGTAATTCCTAGATCTACAGGATTATTAACATCTTCAAATTCCCTACAAAAAAAGGCTTAATTTTTAGTGAAAAGGGAAGAGGGAAACGGGAAAAATGGAAAGCAAAGAATAACACACAGTGAAAAGGATTTGTACCACAGCAGGGGGGTATGTGTATTAACATTTTTTTTTTAATTATAAAACAATACCTTGCTTTTTCTCTTTCCAAACGTTGTTCCCTTCTGTCTTTAATATAATTATCATAATAGGCCTTGTGAGCCATCTTCAGGCTTTCCTCATGTTCTGTGTATGCATAATCAGGATCAACATAGTTGTATCTTTCAACTTTGGTGAAAATTGTCCTTGAGGGAATAGAAATAGGTGTCTATTAATTCACAGATTACAATAAATACATCATGATCTAGTAAAACATGTAAGTACAGTGGGGAAATAAGTTTTATAATAGTTGGTTATGACATCATGTAAAATAAGACACATTGGAACTATCAACTAGTAAGACATAAGGTATATTAAAAAGCCACTCTGGTCATGTGGACTGGATTATTATCCTCGCCTTCTTCCCTTTTTTTGTTGGGACAGCAGTTAAAAATTGAGGCCTTACTCTCCTGACATTCGAAAACAAATGCTTACCTATTCTAAATTTCCAAAAAAAAATGCCTGTGAAAAAAGAATAATACTAAAACATAGACATGTGCACAACGAAAAACTTTCAAGGTTATTCAGAGAATGTGGTGACCTTTCGTTCTCTGCACTTCGGGCGATTTGGCGATTCTAGTTCGCCGACCCTGCAGTGTATTCAGCAAACACCGCAGGGTTCCCCGTAGTGCAGGGAAAACACGCTGCAAACCTGCAGAACACTCGCCGAACACTCACCGAAACCACTGTAAAAACCCCACCGAACACGCCAGATAAATCCACCGAGCCGCCGATCACAGTGCAGAGCAGCCGCCGGAAAAACCCGACAAGCAGACAAACATGGTAAAAAAAAAAAAACGTACGCTTGAAAGATTGAATTTTGAAACGCTGTTTGCATAAAAACTACACAACGAAAATGTCTGGAATTTACATATAAGGTCCTATGAAGGATAATAAAAAGGTCTGTTAAGGAAAAAAATGATTAAAAAAAGGAAAAAAATGTTGCTTAAAAAATATTGCGAAAAATGCCTAAAAGATCCTAAAATAATCTAGAAATAAAGAGACTCTTCACAGCAGAATAAAATAATAAACGGTTTATTAGATATTGAATTAAAACGGGAATATTTTTAACATTGAAGCCTGTGGGATTCGCCTGAATAAACCTGCCGAATGAAACCACCGAACAGCAGGGCTTTTCAGCAACTTTTACCTGCTGTTTGGGGTCTCTGAATAGACGAACCTTTGCTTCTCTATGGGGTATTTCACTGCCCTCGAACAGGCACCGTACGTGCAGGCAAATCGCCTGGGTGGCCAGTACGGAAATGCCAAGGACGTCATCCCTGCACGAGAGAGCGGCAGCAACCCCTGACATTCGTTTCGGCTTGTTAGGCCTCGTGAGGAGGGTATAGCTGACATCCCTCTAGGGACCTTGAGCAACAGGTCCACGTCAACGAGCAGGCACCCACCATACAGCAGGCCACTAGTGCTGTTGTGCTCTTGACCCTTACAAACCTCTTTTTTTCTCACTTTAAGTTTACATGGTGATCCAGACATGGACCCTTGCTTGATGTGCCTAGAGTGGTATCTGCTATACTCTGCTGATGAGGCCTAACAAGGCCGAAACAAACGTTGGGGGTTACTGCACCTCACGTGTAGGGATGACGTACTTGGCATTGAGTACTGGGCACCCTATCTGTGTGATGGCAGTCTGATTTAATAATGGAGCAGTTGTCCCTGTAATGGCACAATCCAGCTAAAACCTTGTGGGAAATGAGTGGGTCGCACCGTAGAGCAGGCCACTAGTGCCCTTGCTTGCTCTCAGGACCCTCACAAACCTCTCTTTTTCTCATTATACGTTATTTCGTTAATTCATTCGTTCAAAAAAAAAATTGTTATTCGGAATTACTTCCAAATAATGAATTCACAGAATTTCGGATGAATTGCGATTCGTTATGAAACGAATTGCACATGTCTACTAAAACACATACGTTAATAAAACATGGTGATGGATGGAAGTGTAAAATGCTACCATTTATTTTTCATTTGCACCACAACCTAAAATGGCAGTATTTATAGTAGCAAGCACAGTGTGAAATATAATTTCACAGTGTTGTATCTGCACATTGTTTACAGAGCAATGTGGTGAATGCATAGTTAATCTATTATTAAGCGGCATATATCCTCCTCTCAGAGACCACTAATGGCTCTAAACTAGTACAGCTCTGAGGTAGTGCTGATTACCTGTACTGAATCTGAGGGTCACTGGGTCGAATGCTTGCAGCTCGATCATTAGGAAATGCCAGAAGAGCCTCTTCGCCTGTTCCCATTTTATATGGATGATCATGAATATATGTCTTGACTGCATTCAATGTAGCAACTCGTGTAGAGCCAGTGGTGGATGTTTCATTATCAGCAGCTTGAACAAACTGTCCAGTGGCATTAGACACCTTTGGGGTAATACCTATAATTGGGTGGAAAAAAAGAAATGCGTAATAAATATTAAAAAAGAAGTAGAAAAATAGTTTATACACTCTTGCAAAATTCAGCTAGAGGATAATTTACAAATTCTTTATAAGTGTCTTATTGTTTGAGATGCAAACCCTCTGTAACAGTGGTGATTCGGTAATCTTAAATTGGAGGGGACAGTCTCCACCTGTTGAAGCTGATTCTGCCCAATTTCACTTCAAGCCAAAGCAATCTGAAAACAACATTACCTGGTGCACAATCAGACTGTGAGCCAGTGAGACCTTAAAATTTAGTTCTGCCTGTTCTATGTCTACACAGAAACTCCATGGTTTGATCTTAAAAAGCTCTTAAAGGGGCAGACTGAGCATTTGTAAATGGCTCAGACAGGATTCATTTGCTAATACGTCCCACTCAGTCTAGTAGATCTTAACATAGTCGCTATTTGCTTATATTGACTGGATACGGCATATCTCAAAAATCTTTACTTGGATTAGATTACCGTGTAGCAAAATACAGAGCGGACATGCTGTGATTGGTAAGAGGGGAGGGGGGTCCTACAGGGAAAACACTTATTTATCCTACAAAAGAAAAGTATAATCCAAACAGTAAAAAGAGAAGCTTTACAGTGCAGCTACTCCTTTTGGTATTCAGATTATAGTTTTGAGAAGTGCCTATGTTTCTCGGCATTGAAGTACCGGTGATTTTGCATTGCTGGCAAACACCAGTGCTTAGTGTATAACTCTCTATATAACATTTTAGTCAAGGGATGGGGGGGGAGGTCAAATGACAAAGAATAAAGGAAAAGTAAATAAGATAAAACAACAGACCTTTTGTATACACAAATGAAAGCAGGTAAAATGTGTAGGTTGAAAGAATTGATATTTTTAATTTCTTGTATAAATAACCTGTGTTGAAAAGCCTGTTCTGATAAAATGGGCGGTGAACCCCCCTTTCTAAGTGTCAATTCTGCATGTAGATAGTTTTTTCTTCTAAAGGATATATGGCCTGTGGAATTTGTAGCCAGATTTCCTGTAAGTCTTTGTTACATGAAGTGCAGTAAAAAGTGCGCGAACATTGTAAACTAGAGAAAAAAACATCTCTGAACCATATATGGTAATAATAAGTGTTTCTTTGTTAGCTGTGATGGCCAAATTCTGATGTGGAAATGTATCTGTACTGATTGCTGTGTGGGGTGGATATGAAACTTTGTCTACAACGAACAATTTCATTGGATGTTTGAAAGATAATAAATATCTGACTGAACAGACACAGATCAGATTTCTCTTAAGACTAACACAGACTTGTGTTTGATTTTGCGGAAATCTCCGCTGATCAGTGATACGCGCAGCTGTTGCCTTGTTTGCAATATGGGAAGAAAACGGTTTATTGAAATTTCAATTATAGTAATTATAAATAGGACATTGATTTGATTAGCTAAATTTTATTATTTAACATAGGTAGGGCAAAAAAAAGAGAAAAAAAATGTATGGTGCAGAAGATGGACCAATATCTACAATGGCAGGACGAGTGATGGAGAGATTCCATGATGTACCATGGAGCCAATTCTAGGCAGGTATGGATGTGGCTCCAGAGGTCAGGATCAACATGTGCATTTTATTTATTATTCAATTATAGCATATTCTACGGAGACTGTCTGTTGTAGGGTCAACATCAAGCTATGCCATCTTCAAAAATAAAGCTTACACTATAGTGACAATGTAAATAAACTTAAAGCCTTTTTTAGCCAGCCTGGGTATGTGCAGATCACACATTTTTGTTATGTTCTTTACATGAAGTGGGACTGAATAAAAAATAGGCTTTGCTGCCTCCCAGGAGTAGTGGGAGAGGAGTTTGGTGCTGAATACAGGTGGTTTTAAAAATAAATCATATTTATTATCAGTACAAATTAAAGGGAAAAAAATATTTAAATTTTGCAAATTGTAGAGAGACAACTCAAGAATTACTGTAAAAGACTAGAAAACATAGGCCCACACTGACTGCTTATTATGTTTCTGAGAAGTCACCCCAAACATGCCAACATCTCTTTACCTCAACAAGTGTTCAAGGTTATACCCAGCATTACAAGTGCCATTAATGCCAACCACCATAGGTGCATGTGATGCCAAAATCCATGGAATAAGTGATACATGAAAATAATAGATTCTTTCAGACCAACACTCTACCCCTAAATAATGTAAACTTTGTTATTCCTAAGATACACATGGACCCAACTGCAATAAATAATGGCAAACTATGTAAACTGGAGAAAACAAGCAAATATGGTTTACAGCACAAATCCATACCTGGATTGATTTTCATAACAATTTTCTTTGTTACTGGCTTGCAAACAGCCAAAAATGTAAGCTGTTTTTGATGAAAGGCTCTCCTCTTTAAAGCCAACGAATTATCTTCAAAAGTCGGGCCTAAAATATCTAACACTTGTTTCACTTTAAATTTTCCAACTTGATGCGGTTTAAATGAAAACATCACATCCTGGGGAAATAAATGGACAATACAATACTGTGAGATACAACTCACACACAAGATTGATTGCTATATTATTCCTACCACAAATTGCTCTTAGAGAAAATGCCTTCAATTTTAGAGCTTTTAGATGCAGACAGAGAAAAAATGTTTGCAATCTAAAAGATGGCCGAAATAAAACTATAATTTATCATATTTTCATAACATTGTAAACTGTAGTGTGAAGTACAAAATACTTTGAAAGTTTAGGTGTAAATTGTATTTCTTGTGCTCTACATCATGAGGCAATGTGATTTACTGAGTACACCGACCCACTGAAATATGATTAATTTGAATAGTTTGTTTCAGATGCAGATTTAGAGCCAAAAGTCCCTGAAACTCTGTCATACTTGGAAAAAAAAAAGGAAAAACCATGGCAGACTGCATGCTTTCTTACTAATTTATTAGACTACCTACATATAACTTAAGGGACAGTTTTCCTCTTACCTCTGCCAAAAGAAAATACTTTAGAACTTACATTTATGGGAACTAGCATTACCATTTATAGTAATGCATTCCTATAAAGTGCATCTTGTTCTGTGAATGTATTATACTAAATTAAACGTTTAATGAATTGAGTTAAACTGAGTGCTACGAGTGCCCACAGCCAAATTTACGCACCTCATATTTGATAATTAAAAGGAATCTTCAAGTAAAAAAGTGAAATACATGTGTTTACTCTCATTGCTACTGAAACTACTGCAAATACTATTGTGCCAATATGTTGCAATTGGTGATGAAACAAGCAATTGATTGTAACTGGACAAATGTTGCATATAAGAATATGGGATTGATGTCTACATATATTAACAACATATATACCATATTTTACAAAAGAAGGAAATATCAGGTGAGATAGGATATATGGGTGAAATGATACATAGGATAAAAACAACTCATTAGTTGCTTAGCTTTAGACAGGCACGTGTTGTTTAAAGCAGTGTTTGTCAACTCCAGTCCTCAGGACCCACTAAGAAGCCAGGTTTGCCAGATATCTGAAGGACAACACAAGTGATATGATTTGCTGCTCAGTGATTGCAGGATTCAGTCTGCATTTCCCCAAGGTAATCTGCAAAATCTGGCCTGTTAGAGGGTCCTGAGGAACGAAGTTGAGAAACACTGGTTTAAAAGGTTTCTGTAGACACTGTGACCATTCAATGTCAATGAGCATCCACGTCCCTCTCTCAACTCCAGATGGGTCTTGAAGGGCTGATTCAGTGCTCCAAGTGGAGGAGATTATAGAAGAAATATAATCAGCATATCATTAAATACTTGCATCTTTTTTTGACTTTGGAAAAGATTTCCTACTTCCAGGAGAGGAGCTTGAAAAAGTGAAAGTTATTTCTATGAGTAGATGTGAACGCCAGTTATTATGCATTTTTTTCTTCTTATTTACCAAGTAAAATACATTATTTTGATGAATTATCGCATACCTGAACATGTCCAGGCTGAATTTTTCCTTTAGCAGGAGATATATGAAAATGGGATATTTTATGAAAGCTAAACACCACAGGGAGCAATGGAGATTCATTTTTTAGTGAACATAGAATATCGATTTGTTCACCGATGAAGCATTCCTTAAAATTGTACACAGTTCCTGAATTGAATGTTAATGCAACAGGGACGACCGATCCTGTGACTGCTAATTCTACATGTTTCTTCTTTTCTGTATTAAATTAGAAAGAAAAGTATTTTAATAAAATAATTGTTTCATGCCCCTGTGAGTGAAAAGTAAATCAAATAAATATAGAAGAGTCACCGAAGGCATTAAATAGAAAAGGTATATTTACAAGAAAATAAATATGATAAAATACTGGTAATAGATTCATACATAACTAGGGTATAAACATGGTGTACCCCAAGACATTGGACTAAGGAAACATAACAGGTGCTACCTTGTGTATAATCTTAATTTTTTTTTAAAATGGTATATAAGATAAACCTAGATTAGTACATATAGATACAATATGCATATATACACATTGCAAAACGAGCTAATAGTTTTTATGTATATATTGTATGTGTCAGTTCATAGAATGCAAAAAAGCATTAAAAAATAGAGTTTAAACATATTTTTAAAATACAAATTTGTTTAAAATAATAAAATTTGACAAATCCCAGCCTAGTAAGGATAACATGATGTGCAATGGATTTACCTTTGTTACCCAAGACACAGCCTGTCTGTGATTGGAGAAAATAGTCTTTACTTCCCCCAGGTTCGAATTTGATAAAAAATGCATAATCTTGCTGTGATGATAGCTCTTCTGATTTGACATCTTCATTATACAGCCTGGATATATGTTACAATTTGCATTATTTTAATAAAAAACACCTTGTAAAATTCAAAACAGTATATATTCATCACTGTAACCTCGTATCATGATTAAACTATAAAGTTGTTTTTATTTCACTTGCAATATGTATAAATCAATTGATCTTTCATATTCTGGAAGAATGAACTCATATCTGGCTGCATTAATGCAAAAAAACTGTCACTACCATCTCTACTGGTAAAAAGCTTATTATATGAACATGTGGAAAAATGTTCCATTACAGAGCCCCATCACAAAATGATCAAGCTGTGGTCATGGCAGAGAGACACCAGCCACAGATAACATGGGTAGATTGAATTTAAGGAGAACAGAAGAGCAACATATACATAAGAAATGTTTGAAGTGGATGCACTGGGGAAGAAATTAAAAGGGGCAATCTGAGGAGAAACTGGGTTTGCACAAATAAGATAGTGTGGCACTAGCAAAAGACATGCATGACGATTTCTGTTTTATTAATAGAAAAGACAGCAATCGTCATTTCCTTTCTAGATGGTAAAAAGACAGGAATGACCAAATCTGTATCTTTATAAAAGGTCAAAAGATAGAAATCACAAATTTTGCAAAACTAACAAACTTCGAAGGATTTAAACAGGATCACCTGAACAATAAACAAACAGTTTTCCACATATAAAATAGGGATGAGCTGTTCGGTTCGATGTGTTCGGAGTTCGATTCGAACATCGCCCGTTCGCGAACTACGAACATTTCCGCATGTTCGCCCACAATGCACCACAATGGACCACAATGCACTTTTCCACTGGCCTGCAGCTTGTAATTGGCTGCAGCCTGCACCTGTCCACAGTTTAGGTGTGTAGCGCTCACTCCCGGAGGAGCCGCTGAAAATGAACCACGGGTCAGTCTCCCCGCACTAGGGAATAAATATACTCCAACACCGCTGTGAGTTTTTATCATTTAAATAGTTTACTAAAATAATAAGCAGATGTTGAGACACGGTATTCACAGATATTATTACAGTACTTTCGTATTGCGGTAAAACGCGTAGCGAAAAAAGAAGCGAAACACGAGGCTTCGTATTTCGGAAGAATAAAATATTCGCAACCGAGCAGAAAAATATACAATTGCCCAATAGTTCGGAAAACAGAGACACGTAGCGAACCCCAAAATACAATCTCTTCGTATTACGATAAACGCGCAGCGGAAAAGAGAAAAATATGTATTCGGAACGTAACTTTAACTCCCGTTCCGATTCGTAACAAAATGAGTCCTGCACAGGTTTAAGTCCCGGAATGTAAAAGGTGTGTATGTGTGTGTGGTACCCGGGTACTGTTCAACTGGCCAGTGAATTTACTTAAGGAATGTCTTCGACTAGTCAAGTTGGGGCCCTGTGGACTTTAAAGAGAAAACAGCAGTGTGTTCCTTAATTACATACGGCCTTGGAGGCCTCTCACCCATCCACCGGTTGCTGTAGGCTCCGCTGACCCAGGACGTCTCTCCGCTCGATTTTGACTGGGGATACTAGCGGCCGGATCCGTTGTCTGACTCTCTGTTGCTTGTCCACGACTTGTCCCGCTCACCGCCTGCTCTCCGTATCCGATCAGCTCGCGGCAACTCCTCACTCCAGGTCTTTGGCTTCTTTAATCTGCAGCAATCTCAGGAACTTGGAGGTCTCCTTCTCTTTAGGCTGAATGACCCGATAAGGAACTGACAGGTCTCACTCTGCTCTGGCCTAGGCCCTCTTGCGATGTCTTGCACTGCGTCTGCTCTCTCTCGTTCCCTCGCGCGCTCTGGCGCGTTCTCCACGAGGTTCGGGATGTAAGTGTGCTCGGTCCCACCCACTTCCTGTCTCCTTGCAAAGCACGCCGGGAAATGTAGTCCCAATGTCCAGTGTCTCTAATCGCGATTGTCTCCATCTTGTGGCCAAAAATAGGTACTGCCAGCAGCAAGATTTTAACACAGCGCTACACTCTCCCCCTCCTAGAACTCTTGGGTCTCTCCAAGGAGGTACAACAGTTACATACATTTCCACAATATTTGAATACAGTTTACATACAATGTACAGGTTCAGCAGCATACATGTAATGGGTTAGGAACACTTCCTCCAAGTTGATCCATACTTTGGGCTACCTCAGCTAGCATAGCAGACACTTCGGGCAACCTCTGCACAGTGGTAATGGCCTCTTCAGTGCTATGTCCTGGTGAGTCGTAGGTGAGGCGTTGGGGCGGTCGAACAGAGCGTTTTGGTTCTGGCTCAATCAGTTCCTCTTCAGGTGGAAGTACTATAAGTGTTGGCTCAATCCTTCTCTCTCTCACTGGAGCAGACGTTTCTTCAGAGTATGATCCTCCAGTGAAGGCATAGAACTATAATCACCTGAATAAGCTTCAACTTCCGGAGCTACCGGGATCCAGCAGCCTCAGGGACTCCCAACTGAAATTCAAGAGCTTCAGGGATTTCAACAGTCTCAGGGACTTCCAGCAGAAATCAGGAGCTTCAGGCTCAAGTTACTCTCCCACCCTCAGGAACAACGACAACCTCCTCAGGCTCCGGTGAGCGCATCCAGTCCAGACAATAACTCTCTTCTTCACTGTCTCTTTCGCTCTCTTCAACAACCCGGGTCTGTTGAGACCGAGTAACAGGAGGCAAACGTGGAGCAGGCGGATTTGGCAGAGGCAGTTCGTCCCCAACTGGCATCCTCACAGCCTCTCTCAAAGGTAACAAATGATTCCGGTGCCAGTTCTTAAGAGGCCCAGCCTTTCCATCCGGCGGATTTGATACACCGGCAGACCCGGCAGTTGTTTGCAGACAATGTAAACTTGAGAACTCCACCTATCCGCCAACTTGTGTCGCAGCAGCACCCAAGTTCTTCAATAGAAAACCTATCACCGGTTGTAGATCTTGTATCCGAACTTTCAAGTCATAGTTCCTTTTGTTTCTTTGCTCCCTGTTTCCTGAGGTCAAACGGGCCTGTTCAAACGCAGAAGCCAGATTCTTCCGAAGTCTATCCACGTAGTTTCTATGGGAAGCTACTGACGTCTGGTCTAGAGATAACCCAAATGCCAAATCAACCGGCAGTCGGGCTTCCTCTTCCGAACATAAGACGGTACGGTGAGTATCCAGTTGCATCACTCTCCGTACTGTTATATGCATGCACCAGAGTAGCTATGTGACGACTCCAACTCTGCTTCTCTACGGTCGACAAGTCCCCAGCATGTTTAGCAGTGTGCGATTAAACCTTTCAGGCTGAGCATCACCTTGAGGGTGATATGGTGTAGTTCGGGTCTTTTGGATTCCCAACAGCTCTAACAATTGCCCCACCAGTCTGCTTTCAAAGTCTCTACCCTGATCAGAGTGTATCCTCCTTGGCAGTCCGTAATGAACAAAGAACTTTTCCATCAACACCTTGGCCACTGTCGGAGCGCGTTGATCTTTTGTGGAAAATGCTTGGGCGTAACGAGTGAAATGATCAGTCACTATTAGAATGTTCCCTTGCCCACTAGCATCCGGCTCTAAGCACAGGAAGTCAATGCACACCAAATCCATGGGTCCCTGGCTCTGCAGATGGCTCATTGGAGCAGTTCGGGTCGGTAGAGTCTTTCTCTGAATACATCTCAGACAGGAATGACAATAACTTTCCACTTCAGCTCTCATGCAAGGCCAATAGAACCTATCTCGCACCAGCTTAAAAGTTCTCTCAGCACCCAAATGTCCATGCTCATCATGTAGTGATCGCAGCACACTCTCCCTATGTTTAGTGGGGAGGAATAACTGTTGAATCTCTTCAGAGTTAGTTGAGGGGCCCCTTCGGTAGACCACCCCATCCAACATCTTTAACCGCTCCCACTCTTTATAGACCAATCTGGCTCCACTCGGGGAGTTGGTTAACAAAATCTCTCGCTGGTTTGCAGTCAGGGCCTTTATGGTCAAGGCAATTAAAGGGTCTCTGGCCTGATCCGCTTTCAGGTCCTGTCTCGAAAAGGTAGGTAAACTTTCATCCCTTAACTGCGTAGGGTTACAGTAAAACTCAGGAACAGCCGCAGCCATGACTCCTATGGCCTCCGCTTCAATCCCTCCTTTGACCCGGCGCTCTGTTCCTTGACACAAAGCTTGCACCCCGTCTGGAGTCAACTGAGTCCATTCTGTAGTGTAGGGTCTTCTCGATAACGCATCAGCATCTCGATTATTCACCCCAGGGCGATACTTCAGGCTGAACCGAAACCCTGACAGAGCGGCCAACCACCGATGTCCCGTTGCGTCCAGTTTTGCGGTAGTAAGGATGTAGGTAAGAGGATTGTTATCCGTCTTGATCACAAACTCGGCTCCATACAGATAGTCTTTTAACTTGTCTACCACTGCCCACTTTAAGGCTAGGAACTCCAACTTGTGAGTAGGATAGTTCTTTTCAGAAGGCGTAAGGCTCTGGCTCACGTACGCTACAGGCCTCAGCAATCCACCATACTCCTGATACAGGACTCCTCCCAGACCTTCTCGGCTGGCATCCACATGTAGCTCATACGGCTTGTGAGGGTCCGCATAGGCCAAAACAGGAGCTCGGGTTAGACTCTCTTTCAGCTTCACGAAAGCTCCTTCACATTGACTGGTCCATTCACCTTGTATAGACTCTCGAGCTTTCCTTGGCCCTGGAGCTGACGAGTTTTGGTCAGAGACCTTGCAGCCTTCTTCTGTGGTTTCCTTCTGCAGGAGTTTGTTCAGTGGTTGAGCTATTTTCGCGAATCCTCCCACAAATCTTCGATAGTAGAAACAGAATCCCAAGAAAGATCTAAGTTCAGTGACGTTTCGGGGTCTAGGCCAAGAAGCTACGGCCTCCAACTTCCGAGGGTCTGTCGAAACACCTTCTGCTGAGACCACATGTCCTAGATACGTAACAGACGGTAGACAGAATTGGCATTTCTCCAGAGACAGTTTCAGCCCCTCTTCATGGAGCCTCTTCAAGACCTTCTCCAAACGTTGTTCATGTTCTTCCAGAGTCTTCCCAAACACAATTATATCATCCAGGTACACTAATACTTCGATTAGATTCATATCCCCGACTGTCTTCTCCATTAACCGTTGGAACGTGGCTGGAGCCCCCGTAAGGCCTTGAGGCATTCTGTTGAATTCAAAGAACCCCAGTGGACAGATGAACGCAGTTTTCTCCTTGTCCTCAGGATGCATGGGTATCTGGTGATACCCGCTTCGCAGGTCTAGTACACTAAACCACTTTGCTCCAGACAAACACTGTAGGGCATCTTCTATCCGAGGAGTGGCATATTGATCGGGGATGGTTCTCCGGTTTAATGTGCGGTAGTCTATGCATAGGCGGACAGAACCATTTTTCTTCCGGACCAACACTATGGGAGATGCGTATGGACTCCTGGACTCTTGGATCACCTTGGTTCTTTGCAATTCATTCAGCTGCTCTCGCAGATCATCCAAGTCTCCTAGCGGAACTCGCCTTGATCTTTCAGGAAACGGCTTGTCTTCTTGTAACCGAATGCGGTGCTCAGTACTCTTAGCTAGGCCCACATCGAACTCATCTTTCGAGAACAATTCCTTCCACTTTAGGACTTGAGACTGAAGACGTTTCTTCCACTCAGGTGAAATGGGAGCGTCCTTGGGGTAGAATCTTTCATCTGGAATCTCTTTTTCCACTCCCCCTCCTAAATCGGTAGAGAGGGGGGTAGCAGACTCTACTTGCCCAATAGGCATTCGTGCTTTAAGGACTACTGGAGAATCCGTCACATTGCACACGCTGACCGAGACTCTTCCTCGTGTTCTCTTCAGAGCTTTGGTGGAGATTACTTCAGGAATTACTTCGACTCCGGTTTCACTCAGGTTTCACTTCAGGATTAAAATCGGTTCCCAGCACCACATAAGGACCTGGTTGCGATCCGTTCAACTTGACTGAAGCCCGGAAACTCGCTACTTCTCCTGCTTGCAGAACCTTCTCTGTTCCCCCCAGTCTCCACAGGCGCCCCACCTCGGCGGTGCCTTTCGTTCTTCGACCATCCTCTGATAGACCGGACGTAACATCGGGTGCACTCCTTGAGTCGAACCTTCTTCCAATACAATAGGTGTCAGGAGACGCCGCACTAGGTCAGTATTCGTCCCCACTATCAGGGAGCTTCTGTTCGCACCTGAGGGTCGAGGACACACAATGGCCAATGCATCACAACCCCCAGACTGCCCGATGACTTCAGATCCGATCTCCAACTTCACTTGCAGGTACCCGTCATAGGGGAGTTTCTCAGTGCCGATACCCCATATTTCCAAATCCTTCAATTCTTGCAGAGGAATGTGCTTTAAGTGTTTCTCATAGAAGTCTTTGTAGATCAATGTCACCTGAGCCCCTGAATCTAACAGGGCTTTAGTGTAGACTCCCTCCACTTGAATTGGCACAATAGGAGAAGGACCTATCAGTTGGTCAGGAAACTTGGTGGCGGTATCCGGACGCTTAGACCCTGGCCTTTTTCTTGGCCCGTGTAGGTTTTGGGTGTGCATTGCCTCCCCATGACGCAGACCCGGATGCTAAGGGAGTGACTCTTTCAGTCCTGGCAGGCTCAGCAGTTGGCTCGGCTTTGGGCCCTCTCGCCCTCTTAGTCTTGGCTTGGTTTTTGGAGCGGGGTTCAACCTTCGGGCACCTAAGTTGCTCCTTCACTGGTGCCCTCTGGCGTTTCCCGCCGGTGAGGTAATAACAGTCCTTCTAGGGCTTTCAACAGTCCCTCGACTCTATCCTTCTCAGGCTTTCGGCCTTTGCACTGTGCGCGGAAATGGCCCATTTCTCCACAACCGAAACATCTCTTCTTAGAGAGCGGAGACGTAGTTGCTTGTTGAGACTTGGTTAAAGGACTAGGACCAGACGCCACAGCAACTCCCGTCGTCTGCATACCTGTGAGGAATGTCTGCATTTCTGCCTGCATTTCGGTCACCTTCATCAACACTCGGCACAGTTCCGCGTGCGCTTGTTGCAATTCAGCTTGAGCTTCCTGTACTTTCTTGACGGTTTTGGACAATTCACCACGTTCAGGGAGGTTCGATTCTTTGGCAGCCCTCTCCGTAGATTTAAAAACGACTAGGCGTTCCTGTTCGTCCTCGTCAGATCCATAAGTATCTAGAGAGTCGCTTTCAGGCTGCAGACCGTCGCTATGTCTCACAGGTTGTGCATAAGCCCTTTCCCCCCGCCTGAAGGATTTCTCTTCCAGTAAAGCCTCTTCCTCTCGTACAACTCGGATCAGTTCCAGGTACTTCAGCTCTTGGTTACCTGCTCTGCTTCTCAGCTGCATCATTACTGGATCTAGAGGTTGAGAGCCCCTCAGGATCTGTTTTATTCGGATCTTATCTACTTCGGCCGGTTCGGCCCCTTTCTTGAGGAGTATCTGGTATAGAATCTTATCTAGGCGCCTCATGTACTCGGTCATCCTCTCACCTCTTCTCTGATAGGTGTGTTCGTACTGATATACCAGTTCGGCCGCCTTTTCGGTTCGCCCAAAAACTTCTTCAAGAACGTTTAAATAATCTAAAGCAGTACAATCTTTTCTACTCAGTTTCAGGTTTCTCACCGCTTCTGACGCAGGTCCCTTTAAGCTCTCGGTGATCCTTTGCTTTTTCTGGGCCTCAGGGACATCCCACTCATCCAGAGCCTGCATCGCCTGTTCCACCCATTCTTCAAAGGTTTCTTCTCCCGCCGGAGTTGGTACGTTTCCTGTAAAATTTCTTAACCGTCGATAACCGAAGTTAGTGTGAGGAGGGCTTGTTTTCTGACATTTAGCCAGTAGATCTCCAATAGCCACGATAAATTCAGGCCCGATCATGGCCAACGGACTAGGCGCGGGAACACTTGCGGATTCGCCACGTGGCGCACTTGGCTGAATTAGTTGGACTTCCACCTCATCGGTCAGTTTCACGCTCGCGCCCTGAAAACATGGTGGAACACCCTTTCTCCATTCAAGAAGAACATACGTGTGAGAGGTATCTGTGTGCTTTACAATGTCCAGAATTAACCCCCGATGGTCTGGTGTCAGCGCGGCCACGGCCTGGCGAATCTGATCTTCGGCCCAAGTGTCTGCGGGAATATCCACGACTATACAACATTCTAACTGACTACTGTGCTCCTCACACCACTCGGCAACAGTGTCTGGATCCATATTTAACCCTTTAGATGCGGTTTTTCCAGAGACTGGATCCCGGAAACGAGCCCCCACGTGTAGCGCTCACTCCCGGAGGAGCCGCTGAAAATGAACCACGGGTCAGTCTCCCCGCACTAGGGAATAAATATACTCCAACACCGCTGTGAGTTTTTATCATTTAAATAGTTTACTAAAATAATAAGCAGATGTTGAGACACGGTATTCACAGATATTATTACAGTACTTTCGTATTGCGGTAAAACGCGTAGCGGAAAAAGAAACGAAACACGAGGCTTCGTATTTCGGAAGAATAAAATATTCGCAACCGAGCAGAAAAATATACAATTGCCCAATAGTTCGGAAAACAGAGACACGTAGCGAACCCCAAAATACAATCTCTTCGTATTACGATAAACACGCAGCGGAAAAGAGAAAAATATGTATTCGGAACGTAACTTTAACTCCCGTTCCGATTCGTAACAAAATGAGTCCTGCACAGGTTTAAGTCCCGGAATATAAAAGGTGTGTATGTGTGTGTGGTACCCGGGTACTGTTCAACTGGCCAGTGAATTTACTTAAGGAATGTCTTCGACTAGTCAAGTTGGGGCCCTGTGGACGTTAAAGAGAAAACAGCAGTGTGTTCCTTAATTACATACGGCCTTGGAGGCCTCTCACCCATCCACCGGTTGCTGTAGGCTCCGCTGACCCAGGACGTCTCTCCGCTCGATTTTGACTGGGAATACTAGCGGCCGGATCCGTTGTCTGACTCTCTGTTGCTTGTCCACGACTTGTCCCGCTCTCCGCCTGCTCTCCGTATCCGATCAGATCGCGGCATCTCCTCACTCCAGGTCTTTGGCTTCTTTAATCTGCAGCAATCTCAGGAACTCGGAGGTCTCCTTCTCTTTAGGCCGAATGACCCGATAAGGAACTGACAGGTCTCTCTCTGGCTCTGGCCTAGGCCCTCTTGCGATGTCTTTCACTGCGTCTGCTCTCTCTCGTTCCCTCGCGCGCGTTCTCCACGAGGTTCAGGATGTAAGTGTGCTCGGTCCCTCCCACTTCCTGTCTCCTTGCAAAGCACGCCGGGAAATGTAGTCCCAATGTCCAGTGTCTCTAATCGCGATTGTCTCCATCTTGTGGCCAAAAATAGGTACTGCCAGCAGCAAGATTTTAACACAGCGCTACAGGTGCAAGACAGGTGCAAGACTATGCCAATCACGGCTCAGAGTCCTGATTGGGCAAATTTTGCCCAATCATGGGCTCACAGAGCTAAGTCCCGCAGCACATTATATAAGGCGTCCCTTGCAGCCCCAGCACGTATTTTTTGAGAGGAGATTGTTAGTGTGTGTTCTCACTGACAGTCTGCCAGCAGCTATTGGGGGGGGGGTCTCATTTCTACAAAATATCTGGGAATTGTTCTAATCTTTGTGTTCTCACTGCCACCAACTATTTTGGGGATCAGTCATTTATACAAAATATCTGGGAATTGTTGTAATCTGTGTGTTCTCACTGCCACCAGCAATTGTGGGGGTCTCATTTCTACAAAATATCCGTGAATTGTTCTAATCTTTGTGTTCTCACTGCCAGCAGCAATTGTGGGGGTCTCACTTCTAGAAGATATCTGGGAATTGTGGTAATCTGTGTGTTCTCACTGCCACCAACTATTTTGGGGGTCAGTCATTTCTACAAAATATCTGGGAATTGTTCTAATCTGTGTCTTCTCACTGCCAGCTACCAGGGGGTCCCACATACTTCTAGCAGATTTCTGCAAATTGTAGTCTGTGTCTTGTCACTGTTGCCAGCTATCAGGGGGTCCTATCAGGGGGTCTCACTGACTTGTAGGTGGTTTCTGGGAATTGTAATTTGTGCCTTGTCACTGCCACCCATCAGGGTGTCTCACTGATTTATAGGAGGTTTCTGGGAATTGTAATCTGTGTCTTGTCACTGGCTGCCAGCTATCAGGGTGTCTCACGGAGTTATACTAGAGTTCTGGAAATCTTTAATCTTTATACCAGAGTTGAATCAGAGTTCTGTATAGATTTAATCTATATATCACTCACCATGTCAGAAAGACCAAAAAGGACAGACAGATGCTCCCAGACACAGATAAGAGGGCAAGCAGCCTCTGTGTTGGGAGGCTGTGCCTCTGGTCGTCGTGGACGTGGTGCATCCTCTGCAGGGGCACGCTTGTCCTTTCTAACTGGTGCTGGTCGTCTTAAGCAGCAGCAACATACAGAGGATTTGCAGGATTGGCTAACCAGGCCATCCTCATCCTCTGAGTCCTCTGCCAGCCAGGCTTCTAGTGCTTTACAGTCCACCTCAGCTGCCAAAGCATCTAATGCAGCCTCCATGTCCACAGCTACTTCTACCGTAGCCTCACTATCACACACGGAGGAGTCAGCTGAATTGTTTGACTACAATGACAGTGACATGCTGCTTGAGGAAGCGCAGCAACTACAGTGCTCTGATTCAATCTCTGAGGTTGAGGAAGGGAGTATAATCAACCTATAGGAAGGGGGTGCCAGTGATGACACACAAATAACTGGCACTCATGTTGCCCCAGCAGCTGCAGCATACTGCCAAGTTGGCTCCAGTGACAAGGAGATAGGGGGTGATGACAATGATGATGAGGTCATTGACTCCACCTAGGTGCCTGATCGAACAGAGGAGTCAAGAGAGGAGGAGGCACAACAAACACGAGGCACAACATCCTCTATGACCAACCGCAGCACTAGCCAGTCCAAGGCATCAGATGTCAGAGCTGCTCAGGTGCAGAGCGCTGTTGTCTCAAAGCACACATCCAGGAACTCTGCTGTCTGGGAGTTCTTTAAGAAATGTGCAGCAGACCACACCGTTGCTATTTGTAATCTATGTCAGATGAGGCTCAAGCATGGGAAAGACACCAGATGCTTGGGTACCACGTGCTTGAGGCGACATATGACCACCTGCCACACATCCCGTTGATGCAAAACTTTGTGTAGGTCCTCCTCACCTGTCTCTACCCCCACTATATGTCCTGCCATGTCATTGACTCCAACCTCCACTGACAGGAATGATGCTACAGTAATGGATGTACAAGGTCCTTCCTCACAATGTGACAGCATCCCATCAGCTGAAGATTTACGCAGTCAGATTACGTTGCCCCAGCTGCTGCAGCGTAAGAAAAAATATAGTCCCAACCATCCCCAAGCACAGCGTCTAAATGCCAGCTTAGCAAAATTACTCGCATTGCAGCTTCTGCCTTTCCAGCTGGTGGACTCTGCTTCCTTCCGTTAATTTGCTGAATGTGCTGTACCACAGTGGCAGGTTCCAAAACGCCATTACTTTTCACGGAAGGCCATTCCAGCACTATACCAGCACGTGGAAGACAATGTTATGGAGGCATTGGGAAAGGCAGTCAGCAGCAAGGTGCATGTGACTTTAGACACGTGGTCCAGCAAAGCATGGACAGGGCCTTTACATTTCCTTCACGGCACACTGGGTAACTCTGATTGCAGCTGGGAGGGATCCAAGACAGGGCTCTGTGCTGGAGCTTGTTCATCCACCACGCCTCCAGAAAGCTGCTTGTATGAGGTCTGTCTGCTCCACCACCACCTCTCCATCTTCCTCCTCCTCCTTCTCTGTCTCTGGCGAAGTGGCAGTTAAACCGAGTTTAAGTGGCAGGGGCTACTCAATGGCTCAAGCATAAAGATGCCATACTGTGCTTGAGCTGGTTTGTTTAGGGGACAGGAGCCACACCGGGCCAGAAATTCTGTCAGCTCTGCAGGGGCAGGCGCAGAGATGGTTAATGACAGGAAAAAGTGGTGATAGTCTGCGCTTCTCTCTTTGATCACAGATGTTCCTCAGATGGGGAATCTTCTTATCAATTAGGTCACCTTTTCTTATGTAGTCATCAACCCTCGAAATATAAAGGGATAATGGCAAACATAGTGTGATCTGTATAACACATCTGAGTCCCCCCAGGATTTATGCAATAGTTCAACTCACATTTGGAGGTGTCATAAATCAGACACTAGATGTATTGTGCAGCCGATATTTTTAGGAGATAGCGGACTCCCCTCTTTCATTTGATGATATTCCTCCAAGGAAGAAAATAAGGTTGCAGGATATCCGATGAAAGTATAAAAACTTTTTATTCCATAAAATAATTAAAACAATTAGTAAAAATAAACGCCAATACGCATTTCGCGATCAAATCGCTTCATCAGTTGGCATACAAATCAGATTCATTGATTTGTATGCCAACTGATGAAGCGATTTGATCGCGAAACGCGTATTGGCGTTTATTTTTACTAATTGTTTTAATTATTTTATGGAATAAAAAGTTTTTATACTTTCATCGGATATCCTGCAACCTTATTTTCTTCCTTGGAGGAATATCATCAAATGAAAGAAGGGAGTCCGATATCTCCTAAAAATATCGGCTGCACAATACATCTAGTGTCTGATTTATGACACCTCCAAATGTTCACCTGGCAGAAATTCAAAGAGAATTCTACCTTCCCACAAACCGTCTGATCTGTGACATGCCCACCAGGTGGAACTCGACATTAGCATTGCTGCAGCGTCTGCACAAGCAGCAGAGGGCCATCAACGAGTACCTGTGTGAGTATGGCACAAGGACAGGTTCAGGTCAACTTGTTTCCCCCCCATAGAGGCTGATGATCAAGGATGCATGCACTGTACTGTCACCATTTGAGGAGGCAATGAGGATGGTGAGCAGGGACAGTGCATGCATCAGTGACACAATTCCTTTAGTGTTCCTGCTGGAGCACACTCTGCAGGGAATTATAGATGTGGCTCTAGAAGCAGAGTAGCGGGAGGAAGAGGAGGCCTTCCCTAGCTCTCAAGGCCCCAGTCTTTCCACAGACAGCATTCCAGTGGGTCCTCCTCAGATCAGACAGGAGGAGGATGAGGAGGAGGAATATTTAAGTAGTGGGGCATTGAAGGTGGGGATTCCTCAAGGGAGGGTTTTGTGTGCCCAGAAACCCAAGGACTAGTACGTGGCTGGGAGGAGGAAGTGCACGATGGGGTCATCCTCATTGACAAGTGATGACACAGGTGTTTCTGAGGCTGCGAAAGATCACAGGAAGAGTGGTGAAGGCCGGGGCCGCTTCACTGATGCCTTTTTAAATTTTTTTAGTCCACGACGCCCAGAGATGTCAAATGTAGGCACCCATTGCCAGCGTCTTCACCATATGGTGCAGGACTACCTAGGGGCAAGGGCAGACCTGGATACCTTTCCAGCAGATGATCCACTGGCTTACTGGGTGTTGAGATTGGATCACTGGCCAGAATTTAGCCAATATGCTATGCAGCTACTAGGTTACCCTTCATCCAGCGTGCTTTCTGAAAGGAGGTTCAGTGCCGCTGGAGGTTTTGTCACAGACAAAAGAGTGCGTCTGTCCACCGACTCTGTAGACCGGCTGACATTTATAAAAATGAATCAGTCCTGGATCAGCAGCTATCAATCCCCTGATGCTGACGTAACGGAATAGATTGGGGATCTCTTCTGCATTCACAAAACCTCCACCACTACACTCTTTCCACAATACCTGTTAAATTAAAGGTGTCGCATGAGAAATACGTCATCGAGGAAATAGGCGGGCAGACGCCGTGGAGGAAGTGGGATCCCGAGCGCCATATTTTCGGTGGAGGGAGAAAACACCACGGGAATGAGGCTTATGTGATTGTAATGAATAAGGGAGGGCTGTTTGGGGTTTAATTGACTAATTATGTTAATGAATGTGATTATAAAATGGCGATGTTCAGAATTGATTTCTATACACTTTTATTTTTTAACCATGTACTTATAACTGCACATATTTCTCCTGATGAAGTCTTTTGACGAAACGAGTCGAGCGTGAGCAGTCTTATCTTTATTTTTATTTTTATTAATAAAATCCTTTGACTGGAGAAATTTTGGTCTTGGCTGATTGTTCCTGAAGTGCACCGGCTGTGGAGGAAATCATACCCCAGGTCCTAGGCATCCATGGAACGGTGATAACGATCTTGTTTTTTGATGTGCGTGAATTGATTCAAATACTATTTGTTCATTTAACATGCACCTCTAAGTGATTTTCATTCATTGTAGGATTACCCTCTACCTTCTTCTTATTACAATATTTGGCTGCACTGACAGTGACGCCTATATTACCAGATTTATATAATTTTAATTTTTTGGACCGCAGGGCCCAACCCTGCACTCTTCCACAATACCACAAAAGGGTTACGGTGTGAAGGCACTTGCTGCCACCAAAGGCACAATATTTGGCTGCACTGACACTGACGCCTAGATTACCAGATTTACATCATTTACATTTTTTGGAACGCAGGGTCTTCCACAATACCACAGAGGGGTTACGAAGTGACGGCACTGTTGCCGACACTGAAGGCCCCATTTTAAAGCACCTATTGTTACTTTCATCCAAAGCCTGCATAAGTTTCACCATAATTTAGCCCAAAAAAATCACTAAACTTGTTCTGCGTGTCCTAAAATGTCTCCTTTTTTAATACAGACTGCCGCCCCAAGCAGTTGTTTATGAATAGATTAAAGGAAAACCGTTTACCGTCACATGAAACGTCATTTTTTTGTTTTTAAATGTTTCTATACATCCTATAAATCCGCCACTTCACGGGCAGGTTATGGGGACCGCCTAGGCACGATATTTGAAGGAATTTTTTGTTTTTATTTTTAACCCTTATTTCATGGTAAACTCACTGTTGCTTTAAAAAAGGTTTTTTTTTAAAACTTTTATTCCTTGTTTCCTGTCCCCCAGGGCACTACCCGGACCCCCATACACCTTTTATGGCAAATATCTTGCATATATGCCCTCTTGCAGGGCACTCTAAAAATCGAACTTTTGAGTCCCATTGACTTGCATTGAGTTCGGTTCGTGTTCGCATTCGAACTCGAACTTTTGAAATTCAAGTTCGAATGCGAGCCGAACACGGGGATGTTCGGCTCATCCCTAATATAAAACTATGAGGGTGGGTATTTAGATTTACTAATACTATACCATGATGTTTCAATGATTACAACTGTTGGATCTATCATAATATACTGAAATACTCACTTTGGGCTGAAGCATACAGTGATGGTAGTTTTACCAAATGGAAGCAATACACCTTCATTAGGTAAACAGGAAATCAGATTTTCAACTTGTGTGTCTCTTGTTGTGTCCCTGTACTCTATGTCTTCCAAGACATCTTCTGTACTTCTCTGAAGATATGTTCCCTGGATAGTAGAGTAAAAAAAAAAAAAGTTTAGAAAAATAAATATTAGCCTGCAATGAAGTCCAGGTTTAGGTCATCATCAGGATCCCATACTATAAAAGGTAGAGTTAGACAAACAATAGATCCCCAGTTTAAGTAGCACTTTAATCATCATTAAGGACGTGTCAGTCTTAACTCCTTTACTACCGAGATTGAGATATCTCAGGCTTCATATGCACAATCTGGTGCCCCGATAGAGATATCTCGATCTGCTGATCTGCAGTCTGAAAGCAAATTAAATTTGTTTGCTGCAAACAAAGTTTGTTTGCTTTTGGGCTGCAGAAGTGCTAAGGCACTTTGCCAAAACGTTGCTTGAATCCATTACCCCTGTGGCTGCTCCACAATACATATTTTTATATGGTCAAGCTCCTGGTGTGGCCTGCTGATTTTTGGTATGTATAATTAATTAGGAATGATTTTACGAAAAAACACTGGTTTCTGACAATGTTTTATTTTCTTAGGCGACCAACTTGGTCACCCGACTACGGACAACGCCATCGGCCAATCAGGGTCATCCACTGGAAACGTCTGTGGACGATCCAGTTTAGCAGATGGACAGGCCGGCAAATAAAAAACACCCCACTGCGGGGATTAAAAAACACTGTCTCTGGTGCGGAAACTCGAGATTCAGCAACAAGGACAGCCCCAAAATAATTTTAAAAAATTGTCGGGCTACAGGTGGGGAATTAGCCCAACCAGTCCCTGGCGCTGAATAGGCTTCAACACCAGGGACAGGAACGCTGAACGCAGCCAGCTCGCAAAGGAGAAAGAAGGATGCGATAAATAAAGACTCGTCTTTAAAAAAAATCTGAACCTAAAATTTTGCTTAAAAAATCCAGAATACCAAAAAAAGAATTTAAAAAAATATCGAAAAATTCAATAAAAAGGCTTTTTGCTGCGGATTAAAAAAATAAAAACAGTTGAATAAAAATAGAATAAAAACGAAAATATTTTTTCCATTCAATACTATGGGCTTCACGCATGGCAGTTTTCCTATACAACAGGCATTATATACAGCAGCTCCCTGTATAACACACTGTGTAGGTAGCGGTCCATCCAGCAGCTCTCTGTATAATACACACTGTATGAAGCAAGAGCTGCTGGATAGACTGTTTCCTACACAGTGGGCCACATTACGATCTCCACGCTAAAACAGGGGCGGTAGGGAGAAAAAACTGCACCCTCAGTTTTCCCCCTACCGCCCCCATTTTAGCGTGGAATTACAATGCAGGCGCTTTAAAAGCTGCCTGCAATGTTTCTGTGCGCTACGGCCTCGCGATGCTCGCGGTAGCCCTGAGCATCCACCTGCCGGATCTCGCCTCGCGTAGTGATACGCAGGGAGAGACTGGGGGGACTTTTTCCCCCAGTCTTTCCATGCTCCCGCCGGACGGAGGGGGCGGTTGGAGCCACGGTCAGAGCCATGGGACAGGAGGGGAGTATGTGATTCTTTTTAAGGGTGGTGTTAACAGATTCTGTAATCTACAATCCAAACCCGTTTGCGTTTGGATTGTAATATGCGGTAGACACCGCGGCTAACGTTAATGCTCACGCAGGTGAGCGTTAAGATTGTAATGTGGCCTGGTGTGTGTTATACAGAGAGCTGCTAGACATGACCCTTCCTGTCATTGATAGGCCAGGCAGCCTCCCATGCAGGCTGGAGTTCAGGAGGAGGGGGTCCGTGAGCAGCTTTTGGGTGGCTTGATTGTGGAGGAGAAGAGCCCGAGGAGGAAGGAGGACAGCACTGTGCCGATCGCCCTCAACACTCTATCCTCCAATGCAGGTGTTTTTTGGAATAGCTTCAACCAATGGGGCTTTCCCATTGGTTCAGGCTTTTCCAATGCTCTATCAGTGCCTCTCTGAGGCACTGAAGAGCAGTGTTCAGGAAGTAGGCAGCGCTTGTCTCTATGACACACGCTGCACACTTCTTGAGCAGCTTACATGATTAGCGCAGCGGGGAAGCGTCCCACTGCAAATTGCGTAGGCTGCTGTGAAAACTAAGGCCCGCAGAGGACGAAGCGGACAGTGGGGGAGCGTGGAGGAGGCGAGTTAATGACTTAATTTTTTCACTTAATGGCAGGTGAGGCTCTGCAATGTATCTTTTCACGTTTCCACTGCACATGGCAGTTACACTATACAATTCATATTTTACATGTTTCCCTGCTGTGGCTCAGCGGTTTAACTGTACAATGCATCTTTTTTCATGTAAACTTGTACCAGATGGTCACAGCATCGTCCGATGAATCCAAAAACTTTGGAAGGATCACTAGTCTGTAGTAATCGCAAAAAATCATCTGAAATCGTCCGTTGGTGGTCGGATGCAGTGGAAGAGGGCTGATTCAACTGCATGTTGTAGGATCGGTCGGACAACTTCAGACGTTATCGGATGATCGAACCATCGCACAAATACGGTGCCAGTGGACAGCTGGTCTCATGGTTTAATTCAAAAAGTGTCTAATGAATATAGCCATCAGACCTACTATAGGTCCAGAAGTAGATATCTGGAGACATAGCCAAAAACTTTGGTTCGGAAATGTAAACCTCTGAATCCAAATATTTTAGGTTAGGTCTAGGATGTCTTTTTTGTGTCAGGGAAAGGCACCGGGTGGGGCCAGGAGTAGGCAAGGATCTGGACCCAGGATGCGGTAATACACAAGTCTAGAGGTATATGGACAACGGTGAGTTGCAGAAGAAAAAAATGGTTTGAATCAGAGGGGGAGGACATGTAGAGGACTGACAATAGGGAATGAAGGAAACTGATCAGAACAGTGGAACCTTGAAGACAATGCTGTAGCAAGGTGGAGAGGAAGAGCATAGCCCTTTATTCAGGGTGTGTTTCAGTGATGAGTAGATACTTGTGGAGTGCTGCCCTGAACTGCAGGCACGGATCAGGAACCTGACATTATGGCTAGGATTGGGGTTAAGTTTGGGGCTAAAGTTAGAGCTACTATTAGGCTATGTTTTGAGTTGGGGTTACCGTTAGAGTTCAGGTTATTTTATCTGCATGGTTTATGATTAGGGTTAGAGTTACTATTTCTGGTTGCTTTATGATTGGGGTTAGGATAACTATTCTGGTTGTTTTATGATTGGGGCTAGGATTACTATTTCTGCTTGTTTTAGGATTAGGGTTATCATGTCTGCTTGTTTATAGGGTTAGGGAAATTGCATTTGCTCACTGATTGTAACTGTTTTCAGTCATATGTTTTCAGTCATCAAATTCTGATGTTAATTGGATCCATTCAAAGTACCGGCTGGGTGGAGTAGAGGTTACATCACTGCTCAATAACCGTGGAGACTGTGGAGATACAGGTTGAATCCTGGCAAGAGTACCTCTCCAGTCCTTGGGCTCCTCTCACATTTTTGTAAATATTTTATTCTATCTTTTCATGTGACAACACTGAAGATATAACGCTTTGCTACAATGTAAATTATTGAGTGTACAGCTTGTATAACAGTGTAAATTTGCTATATCCTCAAAATAACAACACACAGCCATTAATGTATAAACCGCTGGTAACAAAAGGGAGTACACCCCTAAGTGAAAATGTCAAAATTGGGCATAATTAGCCATTCTCCCTCCCCGCTGTCATGTGACTCATTAGTGTTACAAGGTCTCAGGTGTGAAGGTGGAGCAGGTGTGTTAAATTTGGTGTTATCGCTCTCTCTTTCATGCTGGTCACTGGAAGTTCAACATGGCACCTCATGGCAAAGAACTCTGAGGATCTGAAAAAAAGATTTGTTGCTCTACATAAAGATGACCTAGGCTACAAAAGATTGCCAAGACCCTGAAACTGAGCTGCAGCATGGTGGCCAAGACCATATAGCGGTTTAACAGGACAGGTTCCACTCAGAAAAGGCCTCGCCATGATCAACCAAAGACGTAGAGTGCACATGCTAAGTGTCATATCCAGAGGTTGTCTTTGGGAAATAGACATATGAGTACTGCCAGCACGGCTGCAGAGGTTGAAGGGGCGGGAGGTCAGTCTGTCAGTGCTCAGACCATATGCCGTACACTGCATCAAATTGGTCTGCATGGCTGTCATCCCAGAAGGAAGGCTCTTCTAAAGATGATGCACAAGAATGCCTGCAAACAGTTTGCTGAAGACAAGCAGACTAAGGACATGGATTACTGGAACCATGCCCTATGGTCTGAGACCAAGATAAACTTTTTTGGTTCAGATGGTGTCAAGTATGTGTGGTGGCAACCAAGTGAGGAGTACAAAGACAAGTGTGTCTTGCCTACAGTCAAGCATGGTGGTGGGAGTGTAATGGTCTGAGGCTGCATGAGTGCTGCCGGCACTGGGGAGCTACAGTTCTTTGAGGGAACCATGAATGCCAACATGTACTGTGACATACTGAAGCAGAGCACGATCCCTCCCTTCGGAGACTAGGCTGCAGGGCAGTATTCCAACATGATAACGACCCCAAACACACCTCCAACCACTGCCTTGCTAAAGAAGTTGAGGGTAAAGGTGATGGACTGGCCAAGCATGTCTCCAGACCTAAACCCTATTGAGCATCTTGGGGGCATCCTCAAACGGAAGATGGAGGAGCGCAAGGTCTCTAACATCCACCAGCTCCGTGATGTTGTCATGAAGGAGTGTAAGAGGACTCCAGTGGAACCTGTGAAGCTCTGGTGAACTCCATGCCCAAGAGGGTTAAGGCAGTGCTGGAAAAAAATGGGGGCCACACAAAATATTGACACTTTGGGCCAAATTTGGATATTTTCACTTAGGGGTGTACTTACTTATGTTGCCAGCGGTTAAGACATGAATGGCTGTGTGTTGAGTTATTTTGAGGGGACAACAAATTTACACCTTTATACAAGCTGTACACTCACTACTTTACATTGTAGCAAACTGTAATTTCTCCAGTCGTCACATGAAAGATATAATAAAATATTTACAAAAATGTGAGAAGTGTACTCACTTCTGTAAGATACTGTATATATATCTGAGGTTTGGTGTGGGAATGCATGCACCTGAGGTCTGTTGTGGGTATGTATGTATCTGAGGACTGTTGTGTGTGTGTGTGTATACATGTATCCGAGGTTTGGTATGGGTGTGAGTGATAGATCTGAGTACCCCAACAGTGTCACATCTGCCAATGCCACTTCCTTGCTGGACCCCCCTGTTCTCCCCAGCCAGAGTCTATACCTTTCTCCAGTCCTCAGACAAAGCTAAAAAACCGGGACACGTGGAGAGCCTGCTATCATCCCCCAGAAATAAGACAAGGCTATAGATCTGCGGTCTTTCAGGGTCAGAACGGAACTCTTAATTTAGAACGGACACACATATTTATACGGTCAATCTGAGTTATTTCCAAACACAAAACCTCCCCTAGAAACTGTTGGGAGACATAATTCACTAGGAAAAAATAATGGAATAAACATTGCGTAACATTCCTAGACAGACAGGACAATGGCAATCGTGATGATTAACAAGATTACAGTCTAAAGACAGTAGATAATGGGGCAGAGTTTGCCTGACAAAGAATATTAACCAACTACTGAAATATACAGCAGAAAACAAGATACACATGGACCATAACGATAGACAATGACATTCTTACAGAACACAGATTACACAAACACCCTGCACTCCAAGTCCAAAGTGACGCACAGCACATATCTCCCCCTCTTCCAGATCGGCATGGCAAGCTTAGATCCCAAACGGATCGCTTGCCACTGACGAGACCTCTCACATTGTCCCTTTGCAGCACGATCTGTAAAGTTCCAAGGTGGTGGCAAATAAACACCGTCAGCGGGGAATGATGGTCGCCGAAGGGTACCCCTGGTCGCTGGTCCATAGTTCCAGGGCAAGAGGCAAGCCACCCCTTTTGTCCAGTGTGTCCAAAGATCCATTACAGTGGTGTGGGCCAGTTAAGAGGCAATAACGGTCCACAGGGACAAAGTTAGTGGGCCACATCTCTCCCTTTCCCAGGCTCCTCCGCAGGTCCAGGACCTGCACGGGCCAAAACACAGAGTCCTCATACACGTCCAGGTAGTGCCCCTGGATGGCGCACAATTCCACATGTCTGGCAGCCCGTGGACTGCCATAATTGTCTCCCTAGTTAAAGTGGATCCATGCTGGGCCAGGACCGTAGAAAACATAGCCTGGGGAAGGCCTCTCCTCAGTTTCCCCATCCTCCTCACTCCCACGATGCAGCAAGTCCTCATATTTGCACTCTAAAATCGAGTGTGACATGCAGCCAGCACACCAACTGGTCCTGATGGCTCGCAGTGAGCTGAGGCCACAACACTCGGGCTCTCCACAGCTGTAGGTCCTCTGTGATCCACTGCTCATAGGGAATAAATTGGCCCTCCTGCCCCACGCAACGCAGGGTACTTGGCCATTTGTATTCCATGGGTACATATCAGCTCCCACAGTGCTCGATGCGCTGTCTGCTCCACAGTCCTCTGTAGACTGTTTTTGTCCACCACAGGCAACACCTCTGCAGTCTCTTTCATCGGGCATACATCGCCACTCGCTCTGGGGGCACCACACTTGCGCCTTTGATCATCCCTTCAATCTAAGGTACTACAGTTCCATCCACAGCAAAAGGTCCCCAAAGCCAGAAAGCAAATCCCACCAGCTGTCAGCCAATGTGACAGATCTCATTACCCCAACAGGGTCACATCTGTCAATGCCACTTCCTTGCTGGACACCCCTGTTCTCTCCTGTGCCTTTCTCCAGTCCTCCGACAAAGCTCAAAGACCGGGACATATATGTAGAGAGCCGGCTATCATCCCCCAGAAATAAGATGAGGCTGTAGATCTGGGGGTTTTCAGGGTCAGAATGGAACTCTTTTAATTGGGAGCAGACACACATATTTATACAGTCAATCTGAGTTATTTACATAAACAAAACCTCCCCTAGAAACAGTTGGAAGACATAAATAACTAGGACAAATAATGGAATAAACATTGAGGTCTAGGGTTTGTGTGTATACATATATATACAGTATATATAAGGTCTGGTGTCTATGTGTGTGGGCAGGGAGTGTGCAGGCCTGTGCAGAAGGTAAATGGGGTGTCTGGCCATACATTTCAATATTAACAGAAATTGGCCAGGCTTTGAGCAAAATCATAGATATTTTTTTGTTAAGCACTCAGTCACATGACATTAAATAAAAGTAAATTATCGGTAATCGGTATTGGTGAGTACCTGGGGGGAAAAAATGGTATTGGTGCATCCCAAATGTTAATCCTTTATAAATCTGACTTTCATTATTTTGTTCTGTTATTATTAGCAGCAAAGTGAGAATTAAAGGAGGAAGAACAGAGTAAAAAAGTCTGATAATAAGTACATGTAAGTATTTCAGAATTAGTAAATGTACATTAAAAAGAAGGAGTAGTAAGGGTAAATAAATGAGAATACATAGAGAAAATTATTTTGAGATTTTAATGGTCCATTTAATGAAAGCAGAGCAGAACACTGGAAATTATGGATGAAAGCCACATGCTACCTCAATAAAAGTGATAACCACCGCTAGCTATATTATTTTTGGTAATCGTGAAAAAAAAAAGAAGAAAGAAGCTACGTTTTATGAAGTTTTTACGTGATTGTGTACAAAAAGTAAGTAAGAAACAGTATGGTATTTTACAATTTCAGCAAAAAAGCACAATATTCTTTCCCATAACAGCATATTTAAAAAAAGTATACAGTATTCCTCATATTAAATATATAGCTTTGTATGAAGTGTACCACAGCTGTGCTTGTTTCTGCAGAGATATTGTGTGAAATTATCTTGTAAACCTACCAATTCTACGCCAACTGCTTTGTCATCTAGGATAGAAACCCAGCTGACTTGCTCAGGGCTGTTGTTGTAAAGGATCACTTGTTGTGTCTGCGATGTTCCAAAGTAAGTGGCTGCAAATTGAATGCGTTTTAAAGCTTTACCAGACATGTCCAACAACTCCAATGTCTGATTGACAATATTCCCTTTGATCGGCAAGTGGATCTCATTGCGGTCCTGAAGCTTAACCCTGAGAATGTAAACGATCAAATCTAAATTAATATTGATATGAAATACCAAATCAATACTAAAGAGCAATAGATGAAACAATGAGAGTGAAATAAATCCAATAAATAAAGAGTTTATCATAACTTGGTATTTTATATGAATTAAAAAAATATTAAGAAAATAAGCAGTAACTCACCATAGACAATAGACAGACCATTGACTAACATTGCAAGTAGGAAGCACTCACTCTTGCGATTGTTGGTGTCTAATTGGAACAGCATAATGATATTCAGGAATCTAATGGTCATTATGGAGTTTAACCACAAAACAGTGGAACAACAAATGTGTAAAATTTAGGTCAAAACTGAGAAAAATTTGTAAAATGAAAAAATTACTAGTTTTCATTAGAATATTTTGACCACTTGTCACCTCACCACGATGTGCTCTTTAACAACCAGATCTCATAATCAAATCAAATTGATGATTGTAAAATGCTCGAAATTTTTTTTGAGAAAGTATTTTACCAGGCAGGATACATTGAGATTTCTCTCGTTTTCAAGTATGTCCTGGGTGGTGAGTATGTACCGTTAGGTGTCTTGCTCAAGGACATTTACTGGAGAGGTGCTCTTGCCGGGATTCAAACCTGTGTCTCCACGGTCACAGAGCAGTGATATTACCTCTACTTAACCCAATATGACCAGTGTCGTCTGCTTTATTGGGAGACATTAAGAACTGACATTGATTCAGCGCTGCTTGCTGAGGGAAGAATCCAGGGACTAGCGGAGGAAAACGAGTCATGACTGCCAAGGGAAAATATTTGACCTGGGTTCTCAAAACATTATACATTTTATACTGCCATACACCTTAAGAATGGGCAAGAATAGGAGTTGTATGTTTGAACTTTTTATTGTTTGTGTTTTTTCCAGAATGTTTTTGGTTTTTTTTGCATCAAATTGCACTCAGTTCTTATTTTATTATCTTCCATTATCAAAAGTACAGATCAACCAAGATATCTGTAAGGATCCTCTTAAGAACCCCAGAAATCCTGGGGTGATAGAGCAAAATCCAATAACCTCTAAAGTTCTGTTTATTAACCTTACCAACATATATTGGTGGTACATAATTTACTTCAATATGGGTGGCTTATATCATGTGCTGTTCATGTGTAGCTTAATATAATATGTAATTGTCAACTACATAAGAAAAGCTTTTTTTACAGTACAAACAGTAAAAATATGGAATTTTCTTCCTAAAGATGCTGTGCTATCTGATTCGATTAATGTGTTTAAAAAAAAAAAAAAGGTTGAGATGCATGCCTGGTGAAATAGAATATAAACGGATATACAAATAAAAATTGTATTGCATTGCTTGTTGAATTAGGGAGAAATCAGATTGCCATTGTGCTATCAAGAACGTTTTTTTTTCCCTTCAGGCACAACTGAAAAACGCACTAAGAGGGATTTTTGCCTTCTTCTGTATCAACAGCAGCTATAGGGATATGTGGAAGTTTGAACTTGACGGACATAGGTCTATTCTCAACCTCTATTACTATGTAACTATCAGGGTTATTCAGAGAGAGGTGAAAACCTGGAGAATGACTGGAGAAGTGAAAATTCTAGGTCAAAATAGCCAAACCAGAAAAATTCTCCCATTTATCTCACTTTCCAAATTGGCTATTTTGACCTAGAATTTTCATTTCTCCAGCCATTCTCCTGGTTATCACCTCTCTCTGAATAACCCTGTATGTTATTGGAGCTGCTGCATCAAAAAATAAGCAGGTCATAGTAAAAAGAGTTATCAGCAAGAAAAAAAAATACTACAGCCTGCCACAGGATAATTTATTGTGGCTACACAGAAGAAAGTCACTTTGATCACTGCTGTAATAAATTGTAAAGGAAACACTAAAATTTCGGAGCTATTTTTGGATTGCTGGAAGAACCTATATAAAGAAACTGCCTGCTTGCACACAGGGTAATTCTTATCTGATTATCTAGAGCGGGAATGTCAGACTCAGGCCTCCCTAATGTTGCTGAACCACAAGTCCCTTTGATGCTATGGCCATCTATTGCATTGAAAGATTTCAGGGAATCGTAAATCACCGGTATCCAAGAGGTCACAATTTGACATTCCTGCTCTAGAATATTTAACAGACATCCAACACAATTTCAAAACATGGCAAGCAATCCAATTTAGCACTAAATGCACATTACCAACTACAGTTACAGTATCATCTGTTACAGCTACATCGCAGTACTTCATGTTGTACGACACACTTATTTTATTTATTTATTTATTTATAAAGGATTTTACCAGGAAAGATACATTGAGATTTTTCTCGTTTTCAAGTATGTCTTGGGTTCAAGAACATTGAATTATATGGTTACAATAGCACCTGTCGAGAGGAAAGATATTAAGCAGCAAGTGAACAGTCAGTTCTTGAATTTCATGTGTTGGAAGCAGGAAAAATGGGCAAAAAAATCTTGAGTGACTTTGACAAGGATCGAATAGCGATGGCTTGATGTCTGGGTCTGAGCATCTCCTAAAGGAGAAGTCTTGTGCGGTGTTTCCGATATGGAGTGGTTAGCACCTACCAAAAGTGGTGCAAGGAAGGACAACAGGTGAAATGTTGTCAGTCATGAGTGCACAAGGCTCAACGATGCACATGGGGAGCGAAGTCTAGCCTGTCTGGTCCCATCACACAGAAGAGCTACTGTAGCTTAAATTGCTGAAAAACCTGATGCTGGCCATGATAGAAAGATGTCAGATCACACACGTACCACCTACCTAAAGATTATTGCAGACCACGTACCCACCTTAATGGCAATTTGTGTTCCCTGATGGCATTGCTTATTTACTTATTTATAAAGGATTTTACCAGGAAGGATACATTGAGATTTCTCTCGTTTTCAAGTATGTCCTGGGTTCAAGAACATTGAATTGTTACAGTTCACTTACACAATTCTAACCTAATATACAGCTTTTTGCAAAAAATATTATTTCATAAATTGTTTTTCATAAAAAAGCTTCAATCCACTTATTTTTATGTGGCTCTAAAACCAAACATATAGGGTTAACCGAGTTTGCGGCAATTCACTGCAGGGTCGGTGAATAAAACTCGCCAAAGTGCAGGGAACAGGAGAGCACCGAAATGTCAGTGACATTTCAGTGCTATAAAAAAACTGAAGAGTGTAAGAAAAGATAGCGCCAATTTTGATGTATTTATATAAAGGATTATATGTTTATGTGCTGCTCTTCAGAAGAAGTCAGTGAATGGTGGCCCATCAACCTCAAGGGTCACAAAAAGTATCAATGCAATAGAAAAAAAAGACTTCTACAAGTGCACAATTAATATATAGGTGTCAATATATATTTCAATAGCTCGTGATATTCAAACATTCGTGTGCTGCTGACTTAGGCCGGGTGCACACTAGACTAGAGTAGACGTTTTTTGTAACGCACTAACGCGCGTTAAAAAAAAAAAACATCGTACCCGACGCTCGTCCACGCCCCCTTGCGTTATCTTCCATAGGAAGACGTGAATCCTAGCGTTCTAGAATGGCGATGCGCTAGGATTCGCGTCGACGGGTGCTCCGCTATCCTCCTATGGAAGATAACGCAAGGGGGGGTAGACGAGTGTCGAGTACGATGATTTTTTTTTTAACGCGCGTTAGTGCGTTACAAAAAACGTCTAGTGTGCAGCCGGCCTTAGATGATGAACAAAATATCACACTTGTGCAGTGCAGACAAATAACAAGCTTATACTTAAAGATTTTAGATGGACATATATCCCCATGAGACATTTTGGTGCTCTCTGAATAACTCTGTTTGTAACACCAGGGAAACCCCTAGCATTTGTGGGGCCAAGGACAAGATAGTCTTATTCATAGCAGTCTGCAGGTACAGCTATAAAATGCATAGCATCCTGCAGGTATTGCTATAAAATGCATAATATCCTGCAAGTACAGCAATAAAATGCATAGCATCCTGTAGGTATCGCTATAAAATGTATAGCATCCTGCAGGTATCGCTATAAAATGCATAATATCCTGCAAGTACAGCAATAAAATGCATAGCATCCTGTAGGTATCACTATAAAATGCAAGCATCCTGCAGGTATCGCTATAAAATGCATAGCATCCTGCAGGTATCACTATAAAATGCATTATATCCTGCAAGTACAACAATAAAATGCATAGCATCCTGCAGGTATCGCTATAAAATGCATAATGTCCTGCAAGTACAGCAATAAGATGCATAGCATCCTGCAGGTACAGCTATAAAATGCATAATATCCTGCAAGTACAGCAATAAGATGCATAGCATCCTGCAGGTATCACTATAAAATGGATAGCATCTTTCAAATGCTATAATGTGCATCCTGCAGGAACATGAATAAAATTCATATTTATTTTCATATCATCCTGCAGCTACAGCTGCAAAAATGCATAGCATCCTGCAGATACAGGTCAAATATTCATAGCATCCTGCAGAGGTAGAGATGTAAAAAGGCATAGCATCATGCAGGTACAGCTATGATTATAGTAATAAAATGCATAACATCTTGCAAGTATAGCTATAAATTTCATAGCATCCTGCAAGTACACCTGTAAAATTCAGAGCATCCTGCAAGTACACCTGTAAAATGCAAATTATCATGCAGGTACACCGATAAAATGGCATAGCATCCTGCAGGTACAGCTATGAAATGCCATAGCATCCTGCAGATACAGCTATGAAATGCATAGCATCCTGCAGGTACAGCTATGAAATGCATAGCATCCTGCAGATACAGCTATGAAATGCATAGCATCCTGCAGGTACAGCTATGAAATGCCATAGCATCCTGCAGATACAGCTATGAAATGCATAGCATCCTGCAGGTACAGCTATGAAATGCCATAGCATCCTGCAGGTACAGCTATGAAATGCATAGCATCCTGCAGGTACAGCTATGAAATGCATAGCATCCTGCAAGGGAAACATGTAATCCATCCTGCAGATACAGCTGTAATAATGCATAGCATCTTACAGCTATATAATACGACAAAACTCAACCAGTAGTGAGACACGCAGGGAATCAGAAACCACCTTGATCACTCCCGAAACGTCTCATCCTCTGAGTCTTGACACCAGTAATAAACAAGCCAAATGTAGTAAATGGGGAGGGAGTCCAAAACACAAAAGAGCAAATATACATCAAAGTGCAATACCAGTACAAACATCATGGTATCAGCCCGATAGGACCTCACTAACAGGAAGTATATAATATTCAGGCACATCTGTGTTACCACTATACGCCAGTGCAAGACTTTGCCGCTGGTATCAGCCGCCACCGTCAGGAACATCAAGGGAGGCTTCCACAGGGTGTGCAGAAAAATATTTAATAAAATATAAGGTAACAATAAATGTATTCCAAATGTGTTTCATCTTATATATAAAAAATACTTCATAAGGAAATACACCATTGAAGCGGTCTCGTTTTCAATACGTCATTTTCACAGTATTTTTTCTCTCTTACAGACACCATGTGTACATCCATGAAATGCAAATCCGGAAGTGTGTCGTGCCCCCGATGACATCATCAGTTGTGGGGTCTTGACTCAATTTCTGGTAATAGTTTTCATCGGACAATTGTCCGTTATCTTCTGCAATGTAGCCCTGGATGCTCATGACAACTACTGATCCATCCTTGTCAGCTGGCTTGTTGATGATTTTTGTTGTTGCTGGATAGATTGTTTAGGGCCATTATTTCTGCATGTCAGAGGTTAGGTGGTATTTATTTTGTTGCTGTGTGGTAACTAGGGATGCCACTCTCAAACAGAAGTTTTCAATATAGCAGCTATATACATATAGAATTGTATATAAGGATAAATAATTAGAGCTATAAATAAGAAGTATTGACAGGTAGAGCTATATATACATACAGTATAGTTTAATTTTTTTTAAAAACTTTTACAGAGAAAGGTGTCCACCACATCGGACTCCTTTCCCTGTAAAATAAAACAAATAAAATACAAAATGTTACCTTTTTTTCAGGTTTATAAAGCTATTTGCGCCCCTGTAGTGGGCACCTGTGGGTGCACATGTCTATTTTTCCAAATTGTAAATCCAGTCCTGCTGCAAGCAGTGACTCCCATATATTACAAGTTGAGCTGCTATCATGGTGGCACACTCAGAGTTATTCAGAGAGAGGTGAAAAGCAGGAGAATGACTGGAGAATGGAAAGTTCTAGGTCAAAATAGCCAAACCAGAAAAATTCTCTCATTTATGTCACTTTCCAAATCGCTAATTTTGACCTAGAATTTTCCATTCTCAAGTCATTCTCCTGCTTTTCACCTCTCTTTGAATAACTCTGATAATGAATTCAGGAATAGCATCCTCTAATGTTAAAGGTTCATGCTGAATTCTGCAATTAACATTTCCCAATTAAGAGCACCAGTGAAATAGAGCCCTAGGTTTCCTGAAACTAGCGTTCCAACCCAATAAATTAAATGCATCTCCAAGTCTGTCTTAAAAATACACAGCTGGACCATAAGACAATAAACCATCAAAATCACTGAACTGAGTGAAAATATGGCATCCAAAAGCTGCTTCAATCGTCAGTACATATGCCTCCATCTGTTTCACTGATGTACAGACAAGTCAAAGTCATAAAAGACTTAATATTTAATATATCAAGACATCACTTGCATATCAAGTCAAAATTTATAAAAAATTGTTGCTCTTCTTGCAAAACGCTCTCAAACCAAGTTACTCTCAATCCAAGATTTTACTGTAAATGGAAAAAGTGTTAATACTGGACATAAAAAATAAAAATAAAAAAAGAGAAGACCATTGCGCAGTATGTACTAATAGAGTGAATAAGCACACACAGCTTATCTATAACACTCACAAACGGGGAGTCTTCAAGACACTAGATGCACGCCTTTGAGTCTCTTATGGGGGACTCCACCCATATATCGATTCCTTTTTCTTGATAGTGAATATATGTGTTCCAGAACCTCCTCTATTGGGTGGTTCTGTAATAGCGCCTAGGACCTCTTATCGTCTGAGGGGGTCCCACCTCATAGATCCCTGTTGAATCCAGAATCCTGCAGACTTCATTGATGAATTAAACAAACTTCATTGATAAGTTCTAGGCATATGATATGGCGTGGCAACAATGTACCAATTGACACCAAAATAGAATTGAAGCTATTGAAGGTATTAAAATAAATAAATAAATAAAATGGGGATACTGAAAAAAATAAAATAATTTAATAACAAATATACATACTATGTATATACTATGTATATTTGTTATTAAATTATTTTATTTTTTTCAGTATCCCCATTTTATTTATTTATTTATTTTAATACCTTCAATTCTATTTTGGTGCCAATTGGTACATTGTTGCCACACCATATCATATGCCTAGTGTCATGTTTCACATGATTTGTGATATGCCTTTAAGAATTGCACATGTCTTATCTACCCCTGAGTTTCTCTCCTCCCCTCCTCAAGGTGCAGGGATTTCCTGTCCAGATAGCTCCACCCTTGTTCTCTTCCCAGTAATCCTTTGCAAGCCTTATGGACTCAGATTCATTATGATTTTTTGACCTATCCGATGTATATTGTTGTGGATTTTCTACAGTTTTGGAATAAAACTTCAACAGATCTTCAAAGTGTCATCTGGATTAGGGATGAGCTGTTCGGTTCGGACGGTTCGGAGTTCGGCCCGAACTTTGGTTGTTCGAAAGTTCGCGAACTTCGAACTTTTTGGGTGTGTTCGGTTCGAGTTCGAAAAAAAAAAAAGAAATTTTGAAAAATGTATAGAAAATGCTTAAAAAAATACTAAAATATCTAGAAATAAAAAGACCCTTTACTGCAGAATATTATAAGCAACGGTTTATTAGATATTGAATTAAAAACTAATGTGTACGTGCAAAGATGCTCAACTTTAAAAGACCTCTGTTCACAAACGGCATAAACACCAGGTGTTTTTAGTCTGTTCTAATGAATTTGATACTATGTATGTATTTAGACTATACTGAGGGGTGTGGTGTCTGCTTTTGAGAAGTGTTAATTTCTCTCTTCTAATATGCTGCCTTTCTAATGAGACCAAACACGATCATGTAGAAAAAATACAAAATTTCCTCATTTCCCGCTTTTAACATCTAAAGCAATGTTATTTCTCACCTCGGGATTAAACATTCACAGGGTTATTCAGAGAGCGGTGAAAATTAGGAGAATAACTGGAGAAGTGAAAATTCTAGGTCAAAATAGCCAAACCAGAAAAATTCTCCCATTTAACTCACTTTCCAAATTGGCTATTTGGTCTAGATTGTTCTCTTCTCCTGCCAGTTCTCCTGGCTTTCACCTCTCTTTCAGGGTTGTTCAGAGAAAGGTGAAAACCAGGAGAATGGCAGGAAAAGAGAACAATCTGGACCATATAGCCGATTTGGAAAGTGAGATAAGGCTAGGGTCATTTTTCGCATCCGACCGTCAAAAAGTGCATCCAAACGCATTGCCGTATTTTTTTCACGGAATGTGCGAAAACGGTCATACGATGCGCATTTTTGTGCGTGATTTTTTACGGATCCAAACCAGGAAACTTTGGGTGTCTGGACGTTATGTAGGCCGGACATGAGCAGGGTCTGATGGACCAAATCAAGCACACACACCGCTAGCGGACGCAGCGCACTCTGTACGTCCATACTAGCGGTTCTGCGTTCGAGAAAATGCATTCATTTTCCACTTGCGTTGTGCAGCCGGACTTTCGTGCGACCGTACTTCGTATATTGGCCATCATTTGCTGCTAGTGCGGCCGTGATTAAGTGCGCCTAAACGCACGTTAAAAATTCGCTAGTCTGACCCTAGCCTAAATGGGAGAATTTTTCTGGTTTGGCTATTTTGACCTAGAATTTTCTCTTCAGTCATTCTCCTGAGTTTCCCCTTCCTCTGAATAACCCTCTCAGGGTTATTCAGAGGAAGGGGAAACTCAGGAGAATGACTGAAGAGAAAATTCTAGGTCAAAATAGCCAAACCAGAAAAATTCGCCCATTTAACTCACTTTCCAAATTGGCTATTTGGTCTCGAATTTTCCATTCTCCAGTCATTCTCCTGCTTTTCACCGCCAAAAAAATCAGTAAACTTTTTCTGCGTGTCCGAAAATGTCTCCTCTTTTCATACAGACTGCCGCCCCAAGCAGTTGTTTATGGATAGATTAAAGGAAAAGCATTTACCGTCATTTGAAATGTCATTTTTTGGTTTTTACATATTTCTATACATCCTAGAAATCCGCCACTTCACGGGCAGGTTATGGGAACCTCCTAGGAACGATATTTGAAGGAATTTTTCATTTTTATTTTTAACCCTTATTTCATGGAAAACTCACTGTCCCTTTAAAAACGTTTTTTTTTTACCTTTTTGTCCTTGTTTCCTGTCCCCCAGGGCACTACCCGGACCCCCATACACCTTTTATGGCAAATATCTAGCATAAATGCCCTCTTGGAGGGCACTCTAAAAAACGAATTTTCAGCCCCATTGACTTGTATTGAGTTCGAGTTCGGGTTCGGATCCGAACATTTTGAAAGTTCGGGTTAGGGTCCAAACCGAACTCGGGGGGTGTTCGGCTCATCCCTAATCTGGATTGAGTCACTGTCTGTAATTCATCTAGACTGGGAGTTATCGCCATCTCATCACAACAGTAAGTTAAAGGGATACTCTAGGCAACATGACCACCTAAGCCATTTTAGGTGGTCATGATGCCCGGAGTATGCCGCTCTCTGTCTCCCCTCCCTCCGCTCAGCAGTTCAGCAGAAAAAGATGAAAACAGCTGAGAGAGGCAGAGGAGTTTACTCCGCCCATATTTCATATTTCCCGCTTCTGACGACTTTTGCCGAGTAGGAGTCTCCAACTCGCCGCAGTAGCTGGCGGCAGCGGCTGAGGGTTAGTGTTGCGCGCATCCTCTTGCGCGCAATACTAATCCTCAGAGGGAGCCGGAAGGAAGCCTGCCGATTGGCTGGCTTACGTGAGAGGCGCGAATGCGCCCTTCTCACGTAAACCAGAAGGCAAGTCCGATGCAAGAAGGACGGGAGCGGAAGAGGAGGGAGGGGAGTATAAAAGCCGCTGGAAACAAGTGAATTTTAGGGTAAGTATTACAGTTACACAAAAAAAAATTTTTTTATTAAAGGTAATAGGGATAGATTAGGATAAAAAAAACGGGGGGGGGGTGATTTTTGAGTGGAGTGTTCCTTTAAGAGATTACATTCTCAGTGCTTTGGTGGAGAAACAGAACAGTCAAAAAATCATATAATCAGTCAGAAGACCTTAGAAAGATCAACCAAAAGATCAAGAAAGATCAGTCAGACATCCTCCGTAGGATCCTTGCTAGCTCTGGATACACAGGGAGACGCTTTAGGGACAGTGGAAATAGCAGCTTCACACAGTGCAGACATTACCACAAGCCTGTATGTGCCTGCAAGCAAGTCCCAGCATAGCATTCAACAGTCTCAGGATATTAGTGCTGTAAAAGTTCAATACATCTGTGCCTTAGTTTATACAGTGCACCTGTACACTACAACCAGTTTATTCCTCTGTATGCATTGCACGTGATTTGACTGTGAAAAGAAAGTAAAAACAAATCTTTCTTCAATGTTGCCTAGAAATCCTAGCTGAGCTGAGCAAAATTGATACATTTCTCTGCGGCTATAGAACTATATCATTAACCCTCTCCTTGTCGGCAAAATGTTCCAGAAAATCAACATGCAATCTGACACACTACCAGACTCCGAAATCCTTTCAGATCAGGAATTAAACCCTGAACTAAACAAAAGAGAAAAAAGATTAACAAAACCAACCTGGAAAGTACAAGAAAATCTTGAAGCTGACGCAAAAAAGTTGCTGTCTCATACGAATGATCTCTGATGTACTAATGTCACATGCATGTCAGCTCTCTCTCAACCATGTCATGATGCATTACAACTAGAGAGCACTATTAACCACTTGGCTGCTATGGACGCGCTCAGCACGTCCAGCCAAGTGGTTCTCCTGTGCTACGGACGCGCTCAGCGCGTCCGAGCACAGGAGACAGCAATCTGCCGGATTCCGGCGGATTGCTGCGCCCCCCCGGTGCGGGCTGACATCTTGGATGTCAGCCCAGCACTCGGAGCCCGGCGGGGACATTAGATGTCATCGCGGCGACACGATGACATCTAATTCAGGCGCCCCCCCCGCATGTGCGGAGGAGGTGCCTGAAAGGGAGGGGGGAGGTCCTTCGGACCTCTCTCCCTCCCGATCGCCGGGGAGCAGGGGGTTAAGACAGGCACCCTGGGGAGCCGGATCACGAATCGGCGCTGAAAAGCGCCGGTTCGTGATCCTTTCCCGGAGCTGGCCGACATCTTGGATGTCGGCCAAGCCTCCAGGAACTCCCCCTGAGGACTGGCGTCATCGTGCTATCCTGGAGTTAACCCCTAGCTGCCACCAACGGTGGAGATAGGGGGTTCATTGGAACCCCCTATCTCCCGATCCGTGACAGCTAGGGGTTAAAGTTTGGTACTGTTGGATCGGCCAGAGCATGGCCGTTCCAATGATACCAAACACGACTGTGAAAAAAGTTTTTTTTTAAAAATAAAAATTAAAAATAAAAATTAAAAAATATTTTAACCCTTTCGCTGCTGAGGCTTTTCCCGCCCCTGTGCTGAGGTCATTTTTACCGGTTTTGCTCATCATGTTTAAATGAGTTTTGAAGGCTTATTTTAGTATATTACCCAGACATATTATATATTGTTCTTTCCGTCAGACTCGGTAGATTCATAATATGTCATTATTATATGTATACGTTATGTCATGTCTGTATATTATAACAAAAAATGCAATAAAATATGTATTTTCAATAATTTACAACGTGTAAAGTGTTTTTTTTTCACATTTTAACATGCGAGCAATTGCGGTTATATTTTGTATGGGGTGCGCTTGTTAAAAAAATTAGAGATGGGGGTCTCGTTACATTTTTTTTTAGGGAAAATTACACTATTTTTAACAAACGCACCGCATACAAAAATCGTTAGTGCAGCATCATTGTTCACATTATAATTGAAATGGGAACAATATTGCTGCATTAACAAACCAAAAAAAAGAAAAAAAAGTGTTTATTTTGTTTTTTTCTAATTTTTTTTTAATTTTTTTTTTAATTTTTATGTTTAATCTTTTTTTTTTTTTGACAAAATTTTTCACAGCAGTGTTTGGTATCGTTGGAACGGCCATGCTCTGGCCGATCCAAGCATACCACACTTTAACCCCTAGCTGCCACGGATCGGGAGATAGGGGGTTCCAATGAACCCCCTATCTCCACCATTGGTGGCAGTTAGGGGTTAAGTCCAGGACTGGCGTCATCGTGCTACGCACGATGACGCCAGTCCTCAGGGGGAGTTCCCGGAGGCTTGGCCGACATCCTTGGCCAACAGCTTTTCAGTGCCGATTCGCGATCCAGCTCCCCAGGGGTTAATGCCAGGCACCATTTGGAAGGGCAGGCTGTGCCCTTCCAAATGGTGCCTGGGTTAACCCCCGCAACGCCGCCGTTCGGGAGGGAGAGAGGTCCGAAGGACCTCCCCCCCTCCCTTTCAGGCGCCTCCTCCGCACATGCGGGGGGGGCGCCTGAATTAGGTGTCATCGCGTTGCCGCGATGACACCTAATTCCAGCGGCTGCGGTTCCGGATGCGCGGCTGACATCGAGGATGTCAGCCCGCACCGGAGGGGCCAGCGATCGGCCGGAACCCGGCCGAACGCTGACCCCAATGGGAGGACGCGCTCAGCGCGTCCTCCGCATACCAGCGGTAATGCGGAGGACGCGCTGAGCGTGTCCTCCGCATTGAAGTGGTTAAAAAAAAATTATAAAAAAAAAAAAAAAAAAACTTTTTTTTTTTTTTGGTTTGTTAATGCAGCAATATTGTTCCCATTTCAATTATAATGTGGACAATGAAGCTGCACTAACGATTTTTGTATGCGGTGCGTTTGTTAAAAATCACGTAATTTCCCCCCCAAAAAAATGTAACGAGGCCCCATCTCTTTTTTAACAAGCGCACCCCATACAAAATATAACCGCAATTGCTCGCATGTTAAAATGTGAAAAAAATACACTTTACACGTTGTAAATTATTGAAAATTCATATTTTATTGCATTTTTTGTTATAATATACAGACAGGTCATAACGTATACATATAATAATGACATATTATTAATCTGCCGAGTCTGGCGGAAAGAACGATATATAATATGTCTGGGTCATATACTAAAATAAGCCTTCAAAACGCATTTAAACATGATGAGCAAAACCGGTAAATATGAAACGTGAAACGCCTCAGCAGCGAAAGGGTTAAGCAAATAGATGTCGCTTATCAGAATTATCAAAGACTGTGTGTTAAATATATTCATCTCTTAAAGCGGTAAAACACTAAAGTGTCACTGGAAGAACTAAAGAGATTCAATGAGCTCAATCTAGAAAGAGACTAGTGCTGCAAACAAAGACAAAGGTAGAAGTAAGAATTGCACAGCTCCATGAATCCAGATCCCACCGCTCTGCATCCACCAGACACTCCTCAAGGTCTTCCAAATCCCTACAATCAAGGTCTTCCACACTCAGTCAACAACTCATAAAGGCCCATGCTGATGCTGAAGCTTCTAAAATTCAGGCAGCCTTTGCCAAAAAGAAAGCAGAAATGGGAGCTGAAGCCGCACGCATGGAGGCTGAAGCCACACTCCAGAAGGCAGAAATGGGAGCTGAAGCCGCACGCCAGAAGGCAGAAATGGAAGCTGAAGCCGCACGCAAGGAAGCTGAAGCCACACGCCACAATGTGGAAATGGAACTTTTGGAAAAACAATGTGAACATGCCACGGCCATGGCAAGATTAAAAGTTTTAGAACAGGCTGCTAGTGAAAGTGAAAGAGACAACAGTAGCAGCAGACACTCAGCTCTGTCTTATGCCTCAGATTCTTCACATTCCTCTCCAGAATGTCAGCTCCCTGTCGCAACAACCAAAGCACTCAACCAAGGTCTCTTTTCCGCACCTACTGTACTCCAAGACAATTTGCCTTCATATCTTCCAGTACACCAGACTGCAGCATCTCAGCAAGCAGTGGACAATAGCATGCACATAAAAAACTATCCACCTTACCTTGACATCAGCCAAGTACCTACTAGCAAGCACACTGCTCCACAGCTACAAACTAACATGCCAATGAACTTTAAACCAGTTCCAGTGTTGAATGCCTCAGCACCAACATATGTTCCCAAGTCACCTGCAGTCATGCACCCAAAGTCTGAAAACACAGACATGTCACAGTTTGCTAAATACATGCTTCGCAGAGAGCTCACAAAGACAGGCCTCACCAAGTTTGATGACAAGCCTGAAAATTACAGAGGATGGAAATTCACCTTTAAAGCCACAATGAGTGACCTAGACATCACTGCTACAGAAGAATTAGATCTGCTCATCAGATGGCTAGGTCCCCAGTCTACTGAACGCATCAAGAGGCTCAAAGCGGTTCATATTGACAACCCTGCTGCAGGCCTTAATGCTGCTTGGGACAGACTTGAACGTACCTTTGGCAGTCCAGAAGCCATTGAAGATGCCTTATTCAAAAGATTGCACAGCTTCCCAAGGATTTCCGCTAGAGAGAATTTAAAGTTTCAAGAACTCAGCGATGTTTTATTAGAGCTTCAACTCGCTAAAGCTGACATTACCTGGTCTCAGTTACCTTGACACCCCTCGTGGCATCAACCCTATTGTTCTCAAGCTACCGTATGGCCTTCAAGAAAATTGGGCAGCGCTTGGATCAAAATACAAGGAAAAACATCAAGTTGCCTTTCCTCCTTTTTCCTACTTCTGTGAGTTCATCAAAGGAATTGCAGACACAAAGAATGACCCAAGTTTCTCCTATGGTGACGGTAACCCTCTCAGTTCACCCCCTCCAAGACCTACAAACACACGTATGACACACAGAGACCATCAAGGACCAGTGTCAGTGAAAAGGACCACTGTTCTACCTGCACCTGCTACAGTTCTTGAAAAGACTGAACAATACAAGAACATCGAGAACCCAAATCGCCAATGTCCCATACATAACAAACCGCATCCACTTAAGAAATGTATTGGCTTCAGAAAGAAAACCCTACAAGAACGTAAAGAACTTTTAAAGAAATTTGGGGTCTGCTACAAATGCTGCGCCTCCACAGAACACTTTGCAAAGGACTGTAAAGCTATCATTAAATGCATAGAGTGTGACAGCGATGACCATGTACAAGCTCTTCATCCATATCTGCACAACTTTACTGAGCCCACAAACAATCCTCCTGAGGCAAAGCAAGGCGGGGAGCGCACAGATCAAGCAGCACCTTCTACCTCAGTGTTCTCTTAATGTACGGAAGTCTGTGGAGAAGGACTCTGTGACAAATCCTGCGCAAAGATATGTTTGGTTCGTGTATACCCAAGAGGTCAACCTGAAAAGGCCATAAGACTGTATACCATTCTGGATGATGAGAGTAAAAGATCTCTTGCAACAACACAATTTTTTGAACTTTTGAACATAAAAGAAAATGCTCTACCGTATACCCTAACTACTTGCACCGGCACTACAGAAGTCTTAGGTAGGAGAGCCAGCGGTCTTGTGGTTGCTCCTCTAAACGACAATGTGGAAATACCTTTGCCCACTATCACTGAGTGCAACCAGATTCCAAGCAACAAAGAGGAGATCCCTACTCCTGAAGCTGCCTTACACCATTCTCACTTGAAGGACATAGCCTGCCAAATACCAGCCCTCGACGGAAGTGCTGATATCCTGCTGTTGCTCGGCCGAGACATCTTAAGGGTGCACAAAGTTCGTCAACAAATCAACGGTCCACATGATGCTCCATATGCTCAGTGTCTGGATCTAGGCTGGGTCATCATAGGCAATGTTTGTCGAGACAAACGCAGAGAATCTTACTCAGTTTCTTCCTTTAAAACACACGTCCTGCCGAATGGACGGACTTCTTCTTCTGCACGACGACCACACCAATATCATGTGAAGGAAAGACTGCTTCATAAGAGCGCACAACGACATATCATACAGGACGAAGAGAAAGCTCTTAATTTCTGGGATGACAACATCGGCAACACAGTGTTTGAGGTAACATCTAAAGACAACGAGTTGGCAGCTACCATGGAAGACAAAGAATTCCTGAAAATCATGAGTAAAGGGTTCCACCAAGATGATTCCAACAGCTAGGTAGCACCTCTACCATTCCGTACTCCAAGAAAGAGACTACCAAACAACAGAGAACATGCAGAAGCATGGTTTATTTCTTTACAACGCAGTTTGAATCGGAAACCTGAGATGAAAAGACACTTTGTGGACTTTATGCAGAAAGTGTTTGAGAGAGATCATGCTGAGCCTGCACCTCCGCTTAAGGAAGGAGAAGAATGCTGGTATCTTCCATGCTTTGGTGTCTATCATCCTTGCAAGCCTGATCAGATTAGGGTGGTCTTCGACTCAAGTGCTCAACATGAAGGTGTCTCCCTCAATGACAGTCTTCTCACTGGGCCTAATCTGAACAACAACCTCATAGGAGTTTTACTTCGCTTCAGACAAGAACCAATTGCTATTATGGCTGACATTCAGCAAATGTTCCACTGTTTCATTGTCCGTGAAGACAACAGAAACTTCCTCAGGTTCCAATGGTATCGCAATAATGATGTCAATGATGAAGTCATAGACTACCGGATGAAGGTACATGTTTTCGGTAATAGTCCTTCTCCCGCAGTAGCAATTTATGTACTGAGGAAAACGGCTCAAGAAGGAGAGAAAGAATTTGGGTTTGATGCACGACAGTTCGTCGAAAAGAACTTCTATGTAGACGACGGACTCAAATCTCTGCCTACAGAAGAAGAAGCTATTGACCTTCTCACTAGAACCCAGAACATGCTTGCCACTGCAAACCTCAGACTTCACCAAATCATTTAGAACAGCGACAACTCCATGAGAGCCTTTCCCTCTGATGACTACACTGTCAGTGTGAAGAAATTCCAACTAGGTACAGACCTTTCCATTACACAGTGCAGTCTTGGATTGCTTTGGAACGTTAAGCAAGACACGTTCACGTTACAAGTATCAGCCTGTGACAAGCTCTTCACAAAGCAATACATACACAATCAGACAAGACAGTTCCACTTGTCTGTCGGCAACAGAATGGAACGTATAAGAAAGTTCTCTACACCTGAACAATGGCACTATGTGTCCACTAACTTCAACCCTGCTGATCGAGTCACTCGCGCAGTACCTGCTACTGCATTTCTGGACACATTATGGCTATCCCCACCAATACTCTCAAACGAAGAACTCATCTCAAGTTCTAAAAATTCTACCTTTGAACTGTTTGAACCGGAATCTGATAAAGAACTTAGAGTTGTTACCGTTACACTCAACACCTCTGTGAAAGAAAGGATAAGGCCGAGTCCTCACCGTTTTGAACACCTTTCTATGTGGTCTTCTATTGTAAGAGCCATTACATGCCTTATTCACATTGCTCATCAATTTACAAACAGCTCTGACACAGACAAAGAATTTTACAAGTGGCACATCTGTAAAGCCCCCCCCCCACAATTCAGGAGGCCTTGCGACCAGAAAAGATACTGAACTTCTTGAATGGCAACAAGTGTAAATGGGAATTCAACCCACCTCACTCCTTTCGCATGGGAGACTCTTGGGAACGCATGAATGGAGTTGCAAGAAAATTCCTAGACTGGTACTGGACCAGAAAACTTTACAACTTATTCATGAAAGAAGATTCTCCACACTTTACTTCAGGCCTATAAAGGAATTAGTACTTCTTCTGCCCAAAGAGGAGAAGACAAGTCTCACAAGTCATCAATTTGACTCAAAGGGAGGTAAGAAGGATTGGTGCATGTTGCTGCCTTCCCCTCTGAAGATGGACTCACTGACTGTTCTTGACACAGACTGGACCATCAACATCAAGATCTGCAAGAATTGTTAATGTTTGCATTATTTTCTCTTGTTCTTCCCTTCCCTCTTGTTTTTCAGATGTTCCTGGAAAAGCATCTTCATTTATTTGTATTTGAACTTTGACTAAAGTTATTGAATTATAGAAATCATAGATTTCGACGGGGAGTGTGATGTTTCACATGACTTGTGATATGCCTTTAAGAATTGCACATGTCTTATCTACCCCTGAGTTTCTCTCCTCCCCTCCTCATGGTGCAGGGATTTCCTGTCCAGATAGCTCCACCCTTATTCTCTTCCCAGTAATCCTTTGCAAGCCTTATGGACTCAGATTCATTATGATTTTTTGACCTATCCGATGTATATTGTTGTGGATTTTCTACAGTTTTGGAATAAAACTTCAACAGATCTTCAAGGTGTCATCTGGATTAAGTCACTGTCTGTAATTCATCTAGACTGGGAGTTATCGCCATCTCATCACAACAGTAAGTTAAGAGATCACATTCTCAGTGCTTTGGTGGAGAAACAGAACACCTAGAACTTATCAATGAAGTTTGTTTAATTCATCAATTAAGTCTGCAGGATTCTGGATTCATTATCAGACGATAAGAGGTCCTAGGCGCTATTACAGAACCACCCAATAGAGGAGGTTCTGGAACACATATATTCACTATCAAGAAAAAGGAATCGATATATGGGTGGAGTCCCCCATAAGAGACTCAAAGGCGTGCATCTAGTGTCTTGAAGACTCCCCGTTTGTGAGTGTTATAGATAAGCTGTGTGTGCTTATTCACTCTATTAGTACATACTGCGCAATGGTCTTCTCTTTTTTTCTTTTTCTTTTTTAGGTTCATGGACTATTATTATTTTTATATATTTTTTGGATAATTATTTGATTTTATGTTAATTTGTGTATATTTTTTGTGCGCTCCCATATACCTTGGTATATTATTTACAAATTGTTAGGAGTGGAGGATACACTTATCTGGTGAGCTGCGATTATTATTGATTTAACACAACCACTGAGCGCCTATACACTTACCTTTTTAGGTTGTTTTATGAATACTGGACATATAGGATAAAATCTACTTAAGGCTAGCGTCAGACAAACGCAGTCATCACGTCCGTGTCGCTGCACAGTTTAACGTCCGTCGTAGCATTGATCTGTGATCAATAAAGAACCGAAGTGCACACGCACCACGCAGGTGGCAATGGATGCCATTTAGGCGTCGATGTAAAAGCGCTAAGACGGACGCCCAGAGTGCGCCGCGTCTGTGTAGCAGCCTGTGTGCGTGATGACGCGACGTCAGACGCAGCACATTTGTGACGTCCATCACGTTGACGCTCAGAAGTTTTTTTGGTCTGGTTCACTGTACCTGTCTTTTAATTTTAATAAATTTTGTTTCCCATATTTCCCTTTTTTTCTACATCCGTAAAAAAAAAAACAGACCGTGTGGTGTCTACAGTATCTTCCGTCAGTATGTCCGTCCGTTATGCAGGCACGCAGAGTGCGCTCAGACTGCATTCGTCTGACAATAGTCAGAGTTAATTATTTCCATGCAAACATTTGAAAGAAGACAAAACTATTTCATTAAACAAAACACATGTTTACAAACACTAACAGGGTTATTCAGAGAGAGGTGAAAAGCAGGAGAATGACTGGAGAATGGATAATTCTAGATAAAAATAGCCGATTTGGAAAGTGAGATGAATCGGAGAATTTTTCTGGTTTGGCTATCTTGACCTAGAATTTTCACTTCTCCAGCCATTCTCCTGCTTGTCACTGCTCTCTGAATAACCCTGAATATTTAAAATTTCCCGATTTCACTTACTTTGCCAGTTCATCAATTATTCTGGGTTTATCAGCGTACAGTTCCATTCTGATTAATAGCATTTGTTTTGGCTCCACTGTTCCACTGCATGGTGTAATAGTGATGGGTAGAGATCCACTATATTTCATTTTGAAAAAGCCTGGGGAAATACAATTTATTAATATATCTTTAGAATATTATTTCATAATTAACTTAAACACGTTTCCCCCCCATGTCATCCACTTTATTGTATCCTGACAATACTTGTGGTGGAAAAAAAAAAGCTTTAAATAAAGGAGCTTATTCATTTGCTATTTCTGAAATTCCATCATTTACCCAAGACTCCATTCAATGATTGAGCATACAATAAAAAGTGCAGCTTGGCTGTAATCACGGAGTTGTACTTTTCAGCATTGGTTTGGAATATTGCCCTTGAAATCTACAGTGGATAATTAAAGGACTGAAAACAGGGCAGAAAACATTTAAATAAAAATAAACTTGATCCATATACACTCTCTGACATAATGCAGAACATACCAACAAGGATCACATCACGAAATCGTATAATTTTCAGCTAAAAAACAAACAATTGCCCATATACGCTCTTTCCTAAAGTAGTGCCCTACTAAAATGCACATCCAAGCTCTTATTATTTACTGCCTCAACTACTGTAACCTTTTTCTCACTGGTCTGAAACTATCCCAGTTTATCCTTCTACATTGTATAATGACCATCAGGGTTATTCAGAGAGCGTGAAAAGCAGGAGAATGACTGGAGAATGAAAAATTCTAGGTCAAACTAGCCAAACCAGAAAAATTCTCCTTTTCATCTCACTTTCCAAATCGGCTATTTTGACCTAGAATTTTTCATTCTCCAGTCATTCTCCTGCTTTTCACGCTCTCTGAATAACCCTGCATGTCTCTACATCCTGTACCTCTCATACATCACTTCCGTATAAGTCTCTGCACTGGCTCCCTGTATTATTATTATGTATTATTTATTAAGCGCCAACACATTCCACAGCGCTGTACAATGGTGTATCTTTTAGGATTTAATTCAAAATACTGATACTCATGTAAAAGCTCTCAATAACCATGCCCCTGCCTATATCTCCTTGCTTATTAGTAGGTATGTTTTATCCCGGACACTTTGTTTAGCCAATGATCTGTTATTATTCTCTCTCGTATCTGTAAACCTCACTATTGCCTTCAGGACTTTTCCCAAGCTGCCCCCCTTTTTATGGAACTCTCTACCCTCATAACAGTCAAATCTCTCCATGCCTCCAGTCTTTCAAGACATCCTTAAATAATACATTACTTTACAGCTCAGCCTATCAGCTCACTGCAAATTCCCCCATTGTACCTCTTCTGATCCATGTCCCACAAAGACTCCATGCATTCTGTCACTTCTCATACCCAGCTATTTAACCTCACCTCTGTGTGTCTGAGACTGTGTAGAGTAGACTGTAAGCTCTTGAGCAGCGTCCTCTTTTCCTATCATTCTCAAGTGTGTCTAACATGTTCGTTTCGCCCTACATTTTGTACAAAGCGACTGAAATTGTTGGTACTTAATAAATATTTTTAATTGTAATCACTAATGAGGAATCGAGTTTAAATGTTTTTCTTCGCTTTTTACTCCCATTTGGTTACCGGTGGTAAAATGCAGTGGCGTTCAAAAGGCAAATACTCAATATAAAATTATATTATGCAAATTGTCTCATATATATTTTTTACTTTAGTCTGACCCTCAGATAGGACAACAAATCATATCCCCCATCCTTCCCCATTCAGTGATAGCTTCGCACCGGCTTTCTTTTCTGTTCTAGCTCTGGCAATTCTGTCTCTCTGTACAAAAATCAATCAATTTGTGGCTATTTCACATTGTATCAGGAGAACAGGAGGGGGGTCATGTGGATTAGAAAAGCAAAGGTAATGATGTCTGGCATCCCTGTAACCTCCCGAAGCCCTTTATTTAAAACGCCATCCGTTTTATGGCCCTGATTGACCTTCTGATCAATGTCCTTCATGGCTTCAGAAAAAGAAGATGCTGCCTGTTTCGAGTTGGAAACACAAAGATACAAAAATAAAACATTGTGGCATATTTTATAATATATATATTACTAATAAAATGTGATATTATAAAATAAACCGGGAAATCTCAATGTATCCTTCCTGGTAAAATACTTTATAAATAAATAAATAAATAAATATTACACATCCCCATTTTAGCTCCATATTACAGGGCAGGCGCTAAGGCTAATGTCAAACGAACGTAGTGATCACGTCCGTGTCACCGCACAGTTTAACCTCCCTGGTAGCATAGAATTATGATCAATAGAGACCCACACATGAAGTACGTGCGCACCAAACTGCGCACGCACAACGCACGTGGCAAATGGACGCAAGTTAGGCAACAATGTAAAACCGCTACCATGGACGCGCAGTGTGCGCCACGTCCGCATAGCGTTCTGTGTGAGTGATGAGGAGATGTCAGACGCAGCGCATTTGCGACGTCCAGCACCTTGACGCACAAAATGGTTTTTCATATCCTTTTCAAAATTTTACCATTTTTTCATATTAATTTTATTTCCCATAGTTCCCTTTTTTTTTCTACGTCCGTCAAAAAAACACGGACCGTGTGGTGTCTACAGTATCTTTCGTCAGTAAGTCTGTCCGTTATGCACGCACGCAGAATGCGCTCAGACTGCGTTCACCTAACATTAGCCTAAATCAGCAATTGGCCCGCTGGCTGGTACTTTGAGACCCCTGGGCTAGAGGGTTAAAAAAAAACTTTTTTGAGAATGGAAAATTTCAAAGTATTATCTCTCAATTAAGCTGGTAAATCAATCAACGTGGTTACTGTTCTATGTCCGAGTGTAAGATTTAATTTACTGATCCCAAGTAGGGATTTACAGTGGGAAAACAAACTGTAATTCTAATATTAACATTGCCACCTTATGGATACTTGGGAGAATTTTTGGCTAAGGAGCATTTTATTGCATTAATTGTGTAATAACTATTTAAAAATAATGAATTTTTGTTTAGGTTAGTTTAGCGTGTTAGGGTGTTCCACCAACCAACTCCTCTCCTTGTAGGCTCTGTAGAACAGCATATTAACAATTCAAAGGCACGTAAAACATTACTTTAATGATATCAACAGGTGTTATAAACTTAACTTATCAGCAAGAGCGGAACATGGCCCAATGTGTGTAGGAAAAGGACACTGCACATCTACACCAAATCCTTTCAAGTGAAGGGTGGAGAAAACATCATGGTTGTGGTGTGATTTGCTGCCTCAGGGGCATGGATGCCTTTCAATCATTGACAGAAAGACTATTTGAAAATGTTATTAAGACATAACAGGATACTGTCCTGGCAGCAGTCCGAATATCTATACTATAAAAGAGTAAGCTAAAAACTGTCCGTCGCCAAAACCCTACTGCGCATGCGCGACGGACATTTGAAAGCGGCCGTTAAAACACACAGGTAGCTGCGCGTGCCGGCCGCGTGAAAAAAAAAAAAAACGGCACGAGCCGCGCGCAGCTACCCGTGTGTTTACACGGCCAGATGCCCCGATCCTCCAGCGGTGACCGTCCTCCGGCTGCCGGCGGGCCTCCAGGCTCAGGCGAGCCCCCGGCTCGGTTTGGGCCTACAGGCCCAGCCGAGCCGGGGACTCGCCTAAGCCTAGAGGTCCGCCGAGCAGGCCGCCGGCAGCCGGTCACCGCTGGAGGATCGGGGCCGAAGTTCCCAAAACATACATAACCCCATAAGTCGGCCCTGAGCTCCAGCGGAGACCTCCTCCGGCTGCCGCTGGCTGCTCGGCGGCCTCTAGGCTTAGGCGAGCCCCCGGCTCGGTTTGGGCCTACAGGCCCAGCCGAGCCGGGGACTCGCCTAAGCCTAGAGGCCCGCCGAGCAGCCAGCGGCAGCCGGAGAAGGTCACCGCTGGAGGATCGGGGCCGAAGTTCCCAAAAAATACACCCCAAAATCGGCCCTGAGCTCCAGCGGAGACCTCCTCCGGCTGCCGCTGGCTGCTCGGCGGGCCTCTAGGCTTAGGCGAGCCCCCGGCTCGGTTTGGGCCTACAGGCCCAGCCGAGCCGGGGACTCGCCTAAGCCTAGCGGCCCGCCGAGCAGCCAGCGGCAGCCGGAGAAGGTCACCGCTGGAGGATCGGGGCCGAAGTTCCAAAAAAATACACCCCAAAATCGGCCCTGAGCTCCAGCGGAGACCTCCTCCGGCTGCCGCTGGCTGCTCGGCGGGCCTCTAGGCTTAGGTGAGCCCCCGGCTCGGTTTGGGCCTACAGGCCCAGCCGAGCCGGGGACTCGCCTAAGCCTAGAGGCCCGCCGAGCAGCCAGCGGCAGCCGGAGAAGGTCACCGCTGGAGGATCGGGGCCGAAGTTCCAAAAAAATACACCCCAAAATCGGCCCTGAGCTCCAGCGGAGACCTCCTCCGGCTGCCGCTGGCTGCTCGGCGGGCCTCCAGGCTCAGGCGAGCCCCCGGCTCGGTTTGGGCCTACAGGCCCAGCCGAGCCGGGGACTCGCCTAAGCCTAGAGGCCCGCCGAGCACCCAGCGGCAGCCGGAGGAGGTCACCGCAGGAGGATCAGAGGCGAGGTTCCCAAAACATACTCCCCTAAATCGGCCCTGAGCTCCAGCGGTGGCCTCCTCCGGCTGCTCGGCGGGCCTGTAGGCCTAGGCAACCCCCCGGCTCGGTTTGGGCCTGTAGGCCCAAACCGAGCCGGGGGCTCGCCTGAGCTTGGAGGCCCGCCTAGCAGCCTGCTCGGCCGGAGGAGGTCACCGCTGGAGCTCCGGGCCAATGTAAGAGGGTGTTGCCATACACATACTCACCGACATCGGCCCTTCTCCAGCGATGGCGGTCCCGCTTCCAACGTCTTCTCTCTCCGTTAGTCGCCGGCATGACGTCACGAAAGCCTTTGACCCCGGGTCAACATGCCTGGGTCAAAGGGTTTCGTGACATCATGCCGGCGACCGGCGGAGAAAGAGAGGACGCTGGAAGCGGGACCGCCATCGCTGGAGAAGGGCCGATGTCGGTGAGTATGTGTAACCTACATCCCCCTACATTGGCTCGGGGCTCCAGCGATGGCTGTCACAGGCTGCTCGGCCGGCCTCCTAGCTCAGGCGAGCCCCCGGCTCAGCTGGGCCTGTAGGCCAAAGGCAAGCCAGGGGGCTCGCCTGAGCTTGGAGGCCGCCCGAACAGCCTGCGACAGTCGGACGACAGTCACCGCTGGAGCTCTGGGTTAATGTAGGTGAGTATATGCTCTCAACACCCACCCTTTCTAGCTCGCCCAGGAATCCAAGCTTAAGGCAAGCCCCCGGCTTGGCGTGGGCCTAGAGGTCCAGCCAAGCCGGGGACTCGACTGGGCCGGGAGGCTCAGGCGAGTCTCCGGCTCGGCTGGGTCTCTAGGCCCACGCCAAGCCGGGGGCTTGCCTTAATCTTGGATACCGGGCGAGCTAGAAAGGGTGGGTGTTGAGAGCATATACTCACCTACATCGGCCTCGAGTCCTGCGCCAGTTCACAACATACTCACCCACATCTGCCCTTAAATCCTCCAGCGATGGCGGTCTCAGCTCGCAGCGTCCACTCTCTCTCCGTTGCTCGCCGGCATGATGTCACGAAAGCCTTTGACCCCGGGTCAAAGGCTTTCGTGACATCATGCCGGCGACCAACTGAGAGAGAGAGAGGACGCTGCGAGCTGAGACCGCCATCGCTGGAGGAGTTAGGGACCGATGTGGGTGAGTATGTTTTGGCAACATCCACCCTACATTGGCCCGGAACTCCAGCTGGGGCTGTTGCAGGCTGCTCGGCCGGCCTCCTAGCTTAAGCGAGCCCCCGGCTTGCCTTGGGCCTACAGGCCCAGCTGAGCCGGGGGCTCGCCTATGCTAGGAGTCCGGCCGAGCAGCCTGCAACAGTCGGACAACAGTCACCGCTGGGGCTCAGGGCTGATGTAGGTGACTATATGCTCTTTACACCCACCCTGCTTGCTCGGCCGGTATCCAGGCTTAGCAGAGCCCCCGGCTTGGCGTGGGCCTAGAGGCCCAGCCGAGCCGGGGACTCTGCTAAGCCTGGAGGACGTCCGAGCATGCAACTCGACCGGCCTCCATGCTCAGGCGAGTCCCCGGCTCGGCTGGGCCTCTAGGCCCAAGCCGAACCGGGGGCTCGGCTAAGCTTGGATACCGGCCGAGCAAGCAGGGTGGGTGTGGAGAGCATATACTCACCCACATCACCCTCGAGCCTTCCACCAAGTTCCAAAGATACTCACCGACATCGGCCCTTAGGTCCTCCAGCGATGGCGGTCCCGCGTCCTCTCTCTCTCTCTCTTCGCCGCCATGAACTCAAGCAACGGCTTTCACCCAGCCAGGTGCGCGCGCATCCCACCGCCGCAAGAACACCAAAAGCGTCTTGCGAGGTAGGATGCGCACGCAGCTGGCTCCACGCGCGCCTCCCGCCAAAACAGTTTGTGGAGTTTGCGCGCGCCTCCCGCCGCTGAACCACCAATGAAAGCGCGCGAAATCACCACAAGAAATCTGAGCCCGGGGCTGAGCACAGAGCACGGCACCCAGCACACCACCAGCACCGAGCGCAGAGCCCAGCCCGGAGCACAGAGCCCAGAACAGAGCACTGTGCAGAGCCCAATAAACGGCCACACTAACACAACAAAAAGTTTAAAAAAAAAAACATTTTAAGTCCAAACAAAAAAACAGTGCACCCCTCTGCACAAAACCTCCACAAACCTCTTAACCCTTTTAAATATACAACAAAGGAAATCACACAAAAACAAAATTATTTTTATTATAATAATTTAAAAAAAAAATGCCACCCAAACGAAAAATGGATTTACAACTACAATCTGTTGCAAAAAGGAGAGTAAATCAAACAGACACTGATGACACGCAGAACGAGCAACTACAACATTTCAGAAATAAAAAAAAAAACAAGAAAAGAAAGGAAAGAGCTAAAATGGATGAAAATGCACGATGTCAAGAAAGAATCAAAAACACTTTGGCACACAAAGTACAACGTGCAGAAACAAAAATAAAAAAAATCATCAACAAAGAACAGGATGATACGGTACAGCAACATTATTGTGGGAAACTCGATGTTCTGTGCACCAACTGCAATGCACTTCATTTTGATACGAACCAGCCATCCGACAGACTATTCACTCAATGCTGCAACAAAGGAAAAGTATACATGGAGCCCATTAAAGTTGCACCTTTAATAGAAAGTCTTATGACAGGCGCTCATAAGCATTCCAAAAATTTCAAACAAAATATTCGATCTATCAACAGTTCCTTAGCATTTGCTTCCATGGGGGCAAACATTACTCCTCCTCCTGGTTATGGACCATACTGCTTTAGAATTAATGGCCAGATTTACCACCGAACTGCATCTCTTCATCCACACAATGAGGATAACCGAAAGTTTGCACAACTATATATTCTTGATCCAGATGAGGCTGCTAAACAACGCCTCATGATTAATGAAAATTCAAAATGCAACCCTGAGCTCATGACAGAGTTAAGCACCTTTATGGATAAAAACAATCCATTTGCTGAGGCCTGCAAAATGTTATATGAGGTTGAACAAGAATCCTTACAGGAGGCTATACAAAATGGCACTATAACACCAACTGTCACCATGGCGATAGTACAAGATCGCACGGACGATCAACGCAGATACAATGCACCTCGCAGTAATGAGGTTGCAATTATTTTCCAAAATGATGATGGAGAACCTCCTCTCGAACGAGATCTTATCATTCATTGCCGAACGCAAAACCCAGAAAGAAAAACAGAAAGAATAAGCATTTTAGATCCAAACTTAGAGCCGATGCTATATCCACTTTTATTTCCTTTCGGGGACCAAAGTTGGTCACCACGCATTAAACTTAACTACACCCCTACTACTGTGAAAAACATACGCAGTCATTCGTCTGTGAAGCCAAGAGAAAGAGTCACTCAAATGCAATTTTACAGCTACATGCTTTCAATCCGAAAAGATTTCAACCCATTTTTAAATGCAGGCAAATTAACTCAACAGTATTTTGTAGACGCATATGTTAAGACCGAAGGTAACCGTCTCAATTATGTACGACAAAATCAGTCCAAATTACGAGTTGAAAAATACACAGGTCTCATGGACCATCTACAAAACGCTGCCAAAGAACAGGGCTTGATACCAGGAAAAGCAGTAATACTTCCATCAACATTCCAGGGTAGTCCCAGAAACATGCTGCAAAACTACCAAGACGCCATGGCTATTGTACGAAAATATGGTAAGCCTGACTTCTTCATAACAATGACATGCAACCCAAAATGGCCAGAAATTATAGAAAATATTACAGAAGGTCAAGCAGTGGAATACCGCCCTGATTTGGTTGCCAAGGTTTTCAACTTAAAGCTAAAAGAACTACTACACGACATCACAAACAAACATGTGTTAGGTAAACCTGTTGCTAAGATTCATGTAATAGAGTTTCAAAAACGTGGATTACCTCATGCCCATATTTTACTCATATTATCACCACAAGATAAGCTTAAGGATGCCGATGATATTGATAGGTTCATTTCAGCAGAAATCCCCAACATTCACGCACAACCCCGATTACATGCAATAGTCGTCAAACACATGATACATGGACCATGTGGCCCTCAGAATATTAATTCACCCTGCATGACTGATGGTGTTTGCTCAAAAAATTACCCAAAAACATACCAAGAACAAACATTGTCAAACATGGACGGCTATCCACTGTACCGGAGAACACAAACAGCTGCTTCTATTGAGGTAAATGGAAAAATAATCAATAACTCTTGGGTTGTGCCGTACAACCCATTATTATCTTTAAAATACAACTGCCATATAAACGTTGAGAGCTGCGCTTCTATTAAAAGTGTAAAGTACTTATTCAAATACATCTATAAAGGACATGACTGTGCAAATATTTCCATCAAGGAACATGCAACGCTCCATCATGACGAGATCACCTCCTTCATGGATTCTAGATATGTGACAGCTCCAGAAGCGGCATGGCGTCTTCTTGGTTTCAAAATGCACCATCAAACACATACCATCGTGCGCTTACAAATCCATCTTCCTGGCGAACAGTCGGTATACTTTACTGAAGATAACATCAGGAACGCTATAGAAAGAACCCAATCAAGAGACACAACATTGACAGCTTGGTTCACCTTAAACAGAGTAGATGTGGCTGCACGTGAATTCCTGTATACTGATATTCCACAACATTTTGTATTTCATCAGAAAAATACCACATGGGAAAGGAGATTGAGACATCGAGAGAATAACACGATTGGGCGAATGTACTCTGTTAACATAAATTCAGATGTTGAGAGATTTTGCTTAAGATTACTTTTACTCCATATTAAAGGAGCAACCTCATTTGAACATATCCGAACAGTTGGTGGTGTGCTCCTTCCAACATTCAAAGAAGCTGCTCAAAGACTCGGTCTTTTTCAGGATGATGAATTATGGGACTTGACTCTTCACGAAGCTTCAAGTGAGATGATGCCTCAACTGCTTCGAGAGCTTTTTGCCAACATTTGTGCCCTTGCATCTCCACCAAATGCTAAACAACTCTTTGAAAAATATAAAGACCAACTCATTGAAGACTTCTCAAGACACCCTGGCCACACACCAGACTGCCAAACATGTCTCAATAGTGCACTATTAGACATTCAAGACATTTTAATTGTTAACGGGAAAAAATGTCAGGATTTCGGTTTACCAACGCCTACCGACTATTCAACCGTCAAAACAACAGACATTTATGATGCAGTTCATCAAAGTCACATCGGAGTACAAATGCAGGCGGCTTTAAACGATCTACAAAGAGAAACTTTTGAAGACATTATTTCTGCCTCCCAAAACGATACTTTACCCCAAAGGTGCTACTTTATCGATGGTCCTGGAGGTAGTGGCAAAACATACCTATACCAAACTTTATTACATTCATTTAGAGGAAACAAAGAAATAGCATTAGCTGTAGCTTCTACTGGAATTGCTGCTAATTTACTAGAGGGTGGACGCACATATCACTCACAATTCAAACTGCCTGTTCCTTTGTTGGACACTTCTACATCATCAATGAGGCAAACATCTAATGATGCCACAATCCTTAGAAAAACAAAAATAATAATTTGGGATGAATCAACCATGGCTCCAAGTAATGCTCTCAGATGCGTTGACAAACTCCTGCAAGAGCTCATGAAAAACAGCAAACCATTTGGCGGTAAAACAATTATCCTCGGAGGCGATTTCCGACAAACTCTACCTGTTGTGGCACATGGCAGTCGATCAGCAATCGTTGAATCCAGCATTAAATTCAATTCACTATGGGATAAATTTAAGATCATAAAGCTGGAAACAAATGTACGATCTGTGGATCCAGAGTTCAGCTCTTGGCTAATTAAACTTGGCGATGGAAAACTCACAAACGAACATGGCTTCCATCACGATATATTTCAGATACCACCTACAATGATCTGCAAAAACTCGATTGTGAAAGAAATTTATGGTGACCATTTACACCCTGATCATATTTCGCAGTTTGAAAAAACTGCAATTTTATGCCCCAAAAATTGTGATGTGGACAACATCAATGAAGAAGTGCTTAGTTTGTTAGAAGGTGAGAGCACAACATATTTAAGCACTGATTCTATTGATGATGAATCACAGGAAGACAAGGATAATTACCCCATTGAGTTCTTAAATGAATTGACTCCTTCAGGAATGCCAGTTCATAAACTGAAACTAAAAATTGGCAGTATTATTATGCTCCTGCGTAACCTGAATACAAAGAGAGGCCTGTGTAATGGAACAAGAATGATTGTGACAGCTATGCGACAAAATCTGCTCATTGCTAAAGTTTTGACACCTACCTCAGAACCAAAAAACATTTTCATTCCTAGAATTGATTTAGCACCAAGTAACACCGAACTGCCATTTGTTTTGCGAAGGAGACAATTTCCAGTTAAATTGGCCTTTGCAATGACTATTAACAAATCCCAAGGACAAACCTTAGACAGAGTTGGCATATATTTACCAGAACCCGTCTTCAGCCATGGACAACTATATGTTGCATTCTCCCGAGTCAAGAGCTCTGCGGACGTTAAAATAAAACTCATCGATGGACGTGAACAAGGCTACCTAATACCAGGGACTGATGCATGTTTCACTAAAAATGTTGTGTTTAAAGAAATTTATTCAAAATAGTCACTAAAAATATTTCACGTTTCTTGATGCTTCTGTGTTTTCCTTTCGACAAACATTCATACACACCACACTTTTCAATAGACTGCCCTCTGGGCAGGCTTTACACCTAGTTAATTAAATAATTGTGCAGCAACAGGAGATCTGGAGCGTGACTAGTTAGTGTGAAAATCCTGGGCTCCAGCAGGGAGGGGCTGAGCTGGGAGCAGGGGGAGAATCTGTGCTGTGATGAGAGCAAGGGGAGAATCTGACCACCAACCTCGGTGTTCCTCAGCACCTTGATCCCTGTATCTGTAACACAACCTGTTGTCTGCACAAGCCACAGAGGAATCACACTGCAGGGGCTGTGCTATCCTCTCTGCATGCCCAGGCCCAGCCACAGGGTCAGTGGTCAAGCGAGATCACTGGTTTACCACAGGAAGCAGCCAGCAAAGAACAGGAAATAGGATTATTTATTTTTTCATATTCTCCCTCTCGTCATGTGCTGCATCCGCTGTGTATGCCTACAACGAAAGGTCCATGCAGCCAGGGACTCCTCTTAGGGCCTGTCAGAGGAAAGAAAGGTCATATGGATTAATGGGGTTAATGTTGCAGAGTACGGTTCCCACCCATCCGGGCTTTACCCAGACAGTCCGGTTTTTGAATCATGTGTCCGGTTTTCAGACCCCCTGCCACCCAGACACATGACTCATGTGGGCAAATGTGGGCCAGCCCCCCTCCCCTTCTACCTGGCCAGGTACAGAGGGAGCAGAATGCAGCTGCAGCGTGTGCCTGTGTCTCCCCTCCGTGCTGGCCCCGGCTCCTGGATGAGTAGAGATGTGGGCCAGCTCCCGCTCCCCTTCTACCAGGCCAGGCACAGAGGGGACAGAATGCAGCTGCAGTGTCTGCCTGTGTCTCCCCTCCTCCCCTCTGCTGGCCCGCCCCCTCCATCCCAGCAGCAGGAGCAGGTCTTCATACACAAGCAGGTCTTTCCCATCTCTTCTTCCCCTTCTCTCGCTCCCCCCTCCTCTCACTTCTCCCACCCCATTCCTCCTCTTCCTCCCATTCTCTCCTCTTCTCCCTCTTCTCCCTGCCCATTTCACTCTCCCCCTTTTTTTCACTCCACTGTTCTCCCTTGCTCTCTCCTTTCCCCTCCCTCATTTTCTCACCTCTCTTTTTCTCCCTCTCTCCCCCTTTTCTCCCTCCCCTTTTACAATCTCATTTTCTCCATCACTCTCTCCCTCTCCCATTTCTCTCTTCTCCCTCCTCTCTCGCTCTCCCCTCTTTCACCCATTCCTCCTCCTCCCACTCTCTCTCTCCTTTTCCCCTCCCTCATTTTCTCCCCCCTCTTTCTCCCTCTCCCCTTTTCTCCCTCCCCCTCCTTTTCTCACTCCCCCTCTCCCCCCCTTTTCTCCCTCCTCCCCCTCTCTCTCTCCTTTTCCCCTCCCTCATTTTCTCCCCCCCATTTTCTCCCCCCTCTTCTCGCTCCTCCTTTCTCTCCCTCCCCCTTTCTCTCTCCCCCTCTCTCCCCTTTTTCTCTCTCATTTTCTCCATCCCTCTCCCATTTCTCTCCTCTTCTCCCTCCCTCATTTCTACCTTCCTCTTTCTCCCTCCCTCTTTCATTTTCTCCTTATCACTTTCTCTCCGGGGCTGAAAGGAAGGACGTGTATATGTATACGTATGTGAGCATCTGTGTCTGTGTGACAGACACAGATATTTTGGCACACAGTGCAGGAGTGTCCGGGTTTCGCTTGAAGAAATGGTGACAACCCTAGTTTTGAATGCTTAGTGAAGCAATAGAGCATGTGTGTGTGTGAGAGGGGTTAATGTGGTAGAGAGCATGGAGGTGTGAGGGATTAATGTGGAAAAGAACATAGAGGGTGTAAGGGATTAATGTGGCAGAAAGCAAGGGGGTGTGTGTGAAAGGTTATTGGGGCAGATATCATGTGGTGAGAGGGGTTAATGTGGCAGCGAGCAAGCGGATGTGAGGGGTTAATATAGCATTATTGTGAGATTTATAGCTGTGGAGCTTTGTGATATGCTCATACACACGGCACATTATTGTGAGTTTATTGCTATGGAGCTCTGTGAATGAGTGCATGGGGTAGACAGCATTTCATCCTTGGACCTAGGCAGCACAATGTCTTGGGTCAACTCTGAACATACCTGTTATGGTGGGTCCTCATATATTTTGTTTTAGAAGTTATATAGGTTTAATCATTCCGTTAGGAATATTACACTGATACGGGGGTGGACGATTATGTTTTTTTTTGGGGGGGTTTTACTCAAAATCTGTTTTGCGCTGTCAATGGCATGTCCATTGTAATGGTTTTATAAGTATCACAAGTAAATACAAGCACTCCATGACAAATCATGTACATAGTGGTATAAACAATAGAATGGTCTTTTTGAATGAAATGGTTAACAGATTCCTGTGTAGTAAAACAGTTTCTTCTTATCGGCTGGTTAGCAGTCTCCGCAGAACACGACTAAATGATTTATTACTTGTGTGCATGTTTGCTAATCAATGCATGACGGTCAATTTACCTGGAGAGGAACCATGGTTCATAACACCAATCTCCTTATGTATCGCTTTGCCATTTGCAATTATATTCCCAAAATTAACTTCGGGATCAATCTCTAAATAGCAGGAGGGTGTGAACCTGCAAAGAAAACAGAATGGAAATTAATTACTTACTAATGATATCGGGAAGCTAATATTCCACTAAATGCCATTGTTACTAACAAAGTCTGCATTGCAACATCTGAGATGATACAAATGTTTGCCTTCTGCCCTTATATTGCTGTTAATTGTGCTTCTGGAAAGACACAAAACATGAAGTAGATGGGAAATTTAACGATCCGAAAGAAAATCATGCAGCCGTAATCATCACTGTGCTGCTGGAAAAATACCTGCTCAATATAATTGCTCTGTTTCATAGATATAAGCCAGTGTTTATATCTTAATTTGGTATTTCAGGTGGGATACAAATTGAGAGCGCGTGCACGGCCATTAATTAAACGAGGGTTATGTTTGTTTTAAAGCTCTTTGAAGACTCTGGTCTGATACAGTATCTGAAATTAGATTTGGATGAGATTTCTATCTGCTTACAGATATTACAAAGATCAGAATTTGTCATTTAGAAACAATTTCTTATTCAGCACATGTTTAGTGAATTAACGGAGGGTTTTATGCCGCCACAAGCCTTTTCAACGAAATCCGCCTGACAAATCTATATTGAATAATACCGTATATTGTCACAATTAAACACAGATGTGAAAATGGATTCTGTGCAAAGCATAGATAAGTGTACTGGACAGAGTTCGTTCTCTGTTTAGGGAATATTTCATTATTATTTATTAGCATGGATATTGCAACAATGTACCAATTGCATTATTTTAGGGTGTGCACATGCACACACTTTATATCACTTAAGAACTGTAAATAATCATAAACTGTTCACTTTCATGTTCCTTATGAACCAAATAAGGAAATCCCTTATAGATAAATAGAAATAGAAATCCCCAAATAGAAAAATGGCAAAAGCAGGAGCAGTTCACCAACAGGGTTATTCAGAGAGAGGTGAAAACCAGCAAGAATGACTGGATCTGCGAAAATTCTAGGTCAAAATAGCCAAACCAGAAAAATTCTCCCATTTATCTCACTTTCCAAATCGGCTATTTTGACCTAGAATTTTCACTTCTCCAGTCATTCTCCTTGTTTCCACCTCTCTCAGAATAACCCTGTAAGTATATACACCCTTTTGGACAAACCCAGCAGTACTGGCTGGGTGGAGTAGAGGTAACATCACTGCTCTAACTGTGGAGAGAGACTGTGGAGACACAGGTTTGAATCCTGACAAGAGCACCTCTCCAGTAAGTGTCCTTGGGCAAGACACCCAACGGTACATACTCACCACCCAGGACATACTTGAAAATGAGAGAAATCTCAATGTATCCTTCCTTGTACAATACTTTCTCAAAAACAAAAACCTGCTCTACTACAGATGTGGAAAAGCAGGTCTGAATCCTCAGTGGAGCACTTCTCCAGCAAGTGTCCACAGGCAGGACACTTAAGGATAAATGCCTACCTCGAAATACATTTTTGTAAATCCCTAAATTCCCTCAGGACTAGGGTCCTCAAATTATACCAGATCATCTTTACTAAGCTATGTGGTCTTCTAAAAAGTTATCTTTTTGTCAATGTAAATTGTACAGCACTACAGAATTTACTGGCACTTTATAAATAAAGTATAATAACAAATATCTAACTGGAGAATTATGTATGTGAAATTAGGTTAGCAGGGATTATTAGGGGATGTACTGCGACACACCGAGTTATGACATGTAGCTTTAAGATTATTGCCTAATGTGGACAATGTAAATTCTTTATATGTATTGCGATATGTAGGATGGAATTAGAACTAACTATAAGAACCGTATTACATCTTATATTAAAGGTAGAATAGATTTATCCATAGGGGGAGTACTGGATGGGGTTTTCGTGCTATATGATCATAGATGGGTATTGGAAGGAGAATTGCAACAAAGAAATAATTGTAGAATTCTGCAACTCAATTGCTTTTGAGAAATGGCATGGATATCTTGGGCTAAAATGTGAAAATGCCTAGGCGAATCTCCAAAAATCTTAGCGTGTATATTTGTATTTTCTTTTCCTGGTGACCACAGAAAGTTAAGTGTCACATTAATGAGGATTATTGAGGTCATGGTTTAGTCTTCGAAAGATGGAGAGAAAGAGCACCACAAACCAAAAATGTCAATAAGATAGAATTAACAGGGCAGCAGATCACTGTTCTTACATGTGGTGATAGTTTATAAATAGTCATTAGGAACACCTAAGTATCTGTGGACTAGAAATCTCTCCTAATCCCATACCTGCCCGTTTAAATCCTAGAAGACTATTATCCCAGACTGTTCAAGCAGCTCATGTTATTATGCAGTGCATGGCACCAGGCAACAGGACGATGAAACATTGCTCAGTCTGGATGCCACCTGGGCTGTTCAACACTAGCAGAGATTCTGGAGCATTTAGGTAAGTAAAAAATTGGAGCTCATCCGACTGAGGAAGCCTGCAGAGAGCTGGGCGAAAAGCGTATCGGGACCGGTATGGTTTTATCAATTTCATATGAATTTTATTTGATTATGCCTAGGAGCGAATCTGCTTTCTATTTTTTATGTAATAAAGCCATTTTAATTTATATGGCGATTCTATTGAATTTATGACGGTACGACAAAGAGCAATATTGGCGTCTAAAGGGAAGGACCCCCCACCCCCTATTTCAAGTGGGCCATATACGCAGTTACTAAGCCACCTGAGCTAGGAGGCTCGAGGACACGTGAGTGTTTTAAGTTATTTATAGGGATGAGCCGAACACCCCCCGAGTTCGGTTCGGGCCCGAACCCGAATTTTTCCAAATGTTCGGGTCCGAACCCCATGCAAGTCAATGGGGCTGAAAATTCGATTTTTAGAGTGCCCTCCATGAGGGCATATATGCTACATATTTGCCATAAAAGGTGTATGGGGGTCCGGGTAGTGCCCTGGGGGACAGGAAACAAGGACAAAAAGTTTTAAAAAATACGTTTTTAAAGGGACAGGGAGTTTTCCATGAAATAGGGGTTAAAAATTAAAAAAACGAAAAATTCCTTCAAATATCGTGCCTAGGAGGTCCCCATAACCTGCCGGTGAAGTGGCGGATTTGTAGGATGTATAGAAACACTTAAAAACAAAAAAATGATGTTTCAAATGACGGTAAATGCTTTTCCTTTAATCTATCCATAAACAACTGCTTGGGGCGGCAGTCTGTATGAAAAGAGGAGACATTTTCGGATACGCAGAAAAAGTTTAGTGATTTTTTTGGCTAAATTATTGTGAAACTTATGCAGGCTTTGGATGAAAGTAACAATAGGTGCTTCAAAATTGGTCCTTTAGCGTCCCCAACAGTGCCGTCACACCGTAACCCCTCTGAGGATATGAATCTGATACAGGCGTCAGTGGCAGTGCACCCAAATATTGTGCTTTTGGTGCCAGGCCTGCAAGTACTATCATACAGTAACCCCTCTGTGGTATTGTGGAAGAATGCAGGGGTGAACCTTCCGGTCCTATATTAAAAAGATATGCATCTGGTAAAGGCGTCAGTGCACCCAGATATTCTGCCTTTGGTGCCAGACTGCCAGGCCAGCAAGTATCAACATACAGTAACCCCTCTGTAGTATTGTGGACGAATGCAGGGGTGAACCTTGCGGTCCTATATTAAAAAGATATGCATCTGGTAAAGGCGTCAGTGCACCCAGATATTGTGCCTTTGGTGCAAGACTGCCAGGCCAGCAAGTACCAGCACACAGTAACCGTTCTGTAGTATTGTGGAAGAATGCAGGGGTGGACCATGTGGTCCTATAATAAAAAGATATGATTCTGGTCAAGGCATCAGTGCACCCAGATATTAAATGATATAAATCTGGCACAGGCGTCGGTGCAGCCAAATATTGTGCCTTTGATGGCAGAAAGTGCATTCATACCGTAACCCTTTTGTGATATTGTGGAAGAGTTCAGGGCTGGAGGTTTTGCGAATGCAGAAGACATCCCCGATCTATTCCGTTACGTCAGCATCAGGGGGTTGATAGCTGCTGATCCAGGACTGATTCATTTTTATAAATGTCAGCCGGTCTACAAAGTCGGTGGACAGACGCACTCTTTTGTCTGTGACAAAACCTCCAGCGGCACTGAACGTCCTTTCAGAAAGCACGCTGGATGAAGGGCAACCTAGTAGCTGCATAGCATATTGGCTAAATTCTGGCCAGTGATCCAATCTCAACACCCAGTAAGCCAGTGGATCATCTGCTGGAAAGGTATCCAGGTCTGCCCTTGCCCCTAGGTAGTCCTGCACCATATGGTGAAGACGCTGGCAATGGGTGCCTACATTTGATGTCCCTGGGCGTCGTGGATAGGGATGAGCCGAACACTCCCCGAGTTCGGTTCGAAGCAGAACCCGAACTTTCCAAATGGTCGGATCCAAACCCGAACTCGAACCCCATACAAGTCAATGGGGCTGAAAATTCGGTTTTTAGAGTGCCCTCCAAGAGGGTATATATGTTAGATATTTGCCATAAAAAGTGTAATTTTTAACATGCGTTTAGGCGCACTTAATCACGGCCGCACTAGCAGCAAATGACGGGCAATGACAGCCAATATACGAAGTACGGTCGCACGAAAGTACGGCTGCACAACGCAAGTGGAAAATGAACGCATTTTTTCAAAAACGCAGAACCGCTAGTACGGACGTACAGAGTGCGCTGCGTCCACTAGCGGCGTGTGTGCGTGATTTGGAGACGTCAGACCCTGCTCATGTCCGGCCAACATAACGTCCAGACACCCAAAGTTTCCTGGTTTGGATCCGTAAAAAATCACGCACAAAAATGCGCATCGTATGACCGTTTTCGCACATTCCGTGAAAAAATAAGGCAATGCGTTCGGATGCACTTTTTGACGGTCGCTGTGAAAAATGCGTTAGTCTGACCCTAGCCTTATCTCACTTTCCAAATCGTCTATTTGGTCCAGATTGTTCTCTTTTCCTGCCATTCCCCTGGTTTTCACCTTTCTCTGAACAACCCTGAGAGAGAGGTGAAAGCCAGGAGAACTGGCAGGAGAAGAGAACAATCTAGACCAAATAGCCAATTTGGAAAGTGAGTTAAATGGGCGAATTTTTCTGGTTTGGCTATTTTGACCTAGAATTTTCACTTCTCCAGTTATTCTCCTGCTTTTCACCGCTCTCTGAATAACCCTGTGAATGTTTAATCCCGAGGTGAAAAATAACATTGCTTAAGGCTGGGGTCAGACGAGCGCAGTTATTACGTCCGTGTTGCCGCACATTTGTACGTCCGTGGCAGCATAGCATTCTGACCAATGGAGCCCCACACACGAAGTACGTCCGCACGGAAGTGTGGATGCATGGCGAACGCAGCAAACGGACGCAGGTTAGGCAAGAACGTAATACAGCTAGAACGAACGTGCGGAGTGCGCCACGTCCGCAACGTCCGTGTAGCTTTGTGTGTGAGTGATGAAACGATGTCAGATGGACTGCATTTATACGTCCAGAATTTTTGACAGACAGAATGTTTTTTCATTTTAATTTATTTTCCCTGCTACATCAGTCAAAAAATACGTCAGTGAAAAAAAAACGGACTGTTTGGCCACTACCTTGTTGTCAGTCAGTAAGTACGTCCGTACTGCACGGACGCACAGTCCGTACAAAATGCGCTCATCTGACCCTAGCCTTAGATGTTATTTTGAATTTTTTTCAAACACCAGTTAACCACTGCTCAGCGCGTCCAGCCAAGTGATCCTCTCCTGGAGCTGGCCGACATCTTGGATGTAGGCCAAGCCTCCAGGAACTCCCCCTGAGGACTGGCGTCATCATGCATAGCACGATGACGCCAGTCCTGGAGTTAACCCCTAGCTGCACCAATGGTGGAGATAGGGGGTTCCAATGAACCCCCTATCTCCCGATCCGTGGCAGCTAGGGGTTAATGTTTGATATCGTTGGATCGGCCAGAGCATGGCCTTTCCAAGGTTACCAAACATGAGAATGAAAAATATTTAAAAAAAAATCTAAAAAAAAAAAGTTGTTTTTTTGTTTTGTTAATTGTTCCCATTTCAATTATAATGTGAACAATAATGCTGCACTAACGATTTTTGTATGCGGTGCGTTAAAAAAAGCAAAATTTTCCAAAAAAATTTAACGAGACCCCATTTCTAATTTTTTTAACAAGCGCACCCCATACAAAATATAACCGCAAACGATCGCATGTTAAAATGTGAAAAAAAACACTTTACACATAATAAATTATTGAAAATTCAAATTTTATTGCATTTTTGTTATAATATACAGACATGACATAACGTATACATATAATAATGACATATTATGAATCTGCCAAGTCTGCCGGAAAGAACGATATATAATATCTCTGGGTCATATGTCAAAATATGGCTACAAAACGCGGTTAAACATGATGAGCGAAAGCGGTAAAAATGACTTCAGCACAGAGGTGTGAAAAGCCTCAGCAGCAAAAGGGTTAAATGCAGCATATTACGATGTTTTAGGGAAGTTAATTCTCAAATCTCAATCAGAAGTAGACACCACCCCACCCTCAGTATGGTGTACAATGTATCAAATTGATTACCAGACTAAAAACACCTGGTGTTATGCCCGTTTGTGAACAGAGGTCATTTAGAGTTGATAATCTTTCCACGTACACATTAGTTTTTAATTCAATATCTAATAAACCGATGCTTATAATATTCTGCAGTAAAGAGTCTCTTTATTTCTAGATTTTTTATTATTTTTTTAAGCATTTTCTATACTTTTTTCAAAAAAAAAATTTTTTTCGAACTCGAACCGAACACACCCAAAAAGTTCGAAATTCGCGAACTTTCGAACTGCCAAAGTTCGGGTCGAACTCCGAACCGTCCGAACCCGAACAGCTCATCCCTAGTCGTGGACTAAAAAAATTAAAAAATGCATCAGTCAAGCGGCCCTGGCCTTCACCACTATTCCTCTGATCATCCGCAGCCTCAGAAGCACTTGGTAATCTACCAGTGCCTGGAAAGGTGTTACACAAGTGTCGCTTTAGAGCGTCCTCAAGTTTTTTCATCCTGTGCTCCCTCTGTGCGGGCAGGATGAGCTCTGCAACTTTACCCTTGTATCGTGGATCAAGAAGGGTTGCCAACCAGTAATGATCCCTCTCCTTGATAGCACGAATCCTGGGGTCCTTTAGCAGGCTTTGCATTATTAGGGAGCCCATGCAGCGCAGGTTGGAGGTGGCATTAGCTTCCAAGTCTTCCTGGTCAATGAGGATGACCGTATCGTGCACTTCCTCCTCCCAGCCACGCACTAGCCCTTCTGTTTCTGGGCACACGAAACCCTCTCTTGAGGAATCCCCACCTTCAATGCCCCCACTACTTAAATATTCCTCCTCTTCCTCCTCCTGTCTGATCTGAGTAGGACCCGCTGGAATGCTGTCTGCGGAAAGACTGGGGCCTTGAGAGCTAGGGAAGGCCTCCTCTTCCTCCCGCTGCTCTGCTTCTAGAGCCACATCTATAATTCCCCGCAGAGTGTGCTTCAGCAGGAACACTAAAGGAATTGTGTCACTGATGCATGCACTGTCCCTGCTCACCATCCTCGTTGCCTCCTCAAATGGTGACAGTACAGTGCATGCATCCTTGATCATCAGCCACTGCGGGGGAAAAAAAACCAAGTTGACCTGAACCTGTCCTTGTGCCATACTCACACAGGTACTCGTTGATGGCCCTCTGCTGCTTGTGCAGACGCTGCAGCATTGCTAATGTCGAGTTCCACCTGGTGGGCATGTCACAGATCAGACGGTTTGTGGGAAGGTGGAATTCTCTTTGAATTTCTGCCAGGCGAACGCTTGCTGGGAATGACCGTCTGAAGTGGCTGCACACTTTTCTGGCCTGGCTGAGAAGCTCTGGCAGCCCTGGGTACTTGGTTAGGAAACGATGTACCACTAGATTTAGGACGTGTGCTAGGCATGGTACATGCGTCAATTTACCCGTGCGTAGGGCGGAGAGAAGGTTGCTGCCATTATCACAGACGATCATTCCCAGCTCAAGCTGGCGTGGTGTTAACCATCTCTGCACCTGGCCCTGCAGAGCTGACAATTTCTGGCCCGGTGTGGCTCCTGTCCCCTAAACAAACCAGCTCAATCACAGTATGGCTTCTTTTTGCTTGAGCCATTGCGTAAAAGGAGGAGGAGGAGGAAGAGGAGGAAGAGGGAGAGGTGGTGGTGGTGGAGCAGACAGACCTCATACAAGCAGCTTTCTGGAGGCGTGGTGGATGAACAAGCTCCAGCACAGAGCCCCGTCTTGGATCCCTCCCAGCTGCAATCAGAGTTACCCAGTGTGCCGTGAAGGAAATGTAACGACCCTGTCCATGCTTGCTGGACCACGTGTCTAAAGTCACATGCACCTTGTTGCGGACTGCCTTTCCCAATGACTGGATAGCATTGTCTTCCACGTGCTGGTATAGTGCTGGAATGGCCTTGCGTGAAAAGTAATGGCATTTTGGAACCTGCCACTGTGGTACTGCACATTCAACAAATTCACGGAAGGGAGCAGAGTCCACCAGCTGGAAAGGCAGCAGCTGCAATGCGAGTAATTTTGCTAAGCTGGCATTTAGACGCTGTGCTTGGGGATGGTTGGGACTATATTTTTTCTTATGCTGCAGCAGCTGCGGCAACGTAATCTGACTGCGTAAATCTTCAGCTGCTGGGAGGATGTCACATTGTGAGGAAGGACCTGGTACATCCATTACTGTAGCATCATCCCTGTCAGTAGAGGTTGTAGGCAATGACATGGCACGACATACAGTGGGGTAGAGACAGATGAGGAGGAGGAGGACCTACGCAAGTTTTGCGCCAACGGGATGCATGGTGGGTGGTCATATGTCGCCTCAAGCACGTGGTACCCAAGTGTCCGGTGTTTAACCCACGCTTCAGCCTCCTCTGACATAGATTACAAATAGCAATGGTGGTGTCTGCTGCACATTTCTTAAAGAACTCCCAGCCAGCAGAGTTCCTGCATGTGTTCTTTGAGACAACAGCGCTCTGCACCGGAGCAGCTCTGACATCTGATGTGTTGGACTGGCTAGTGCTATGGTTGGTCACAGAGGATGTTGTGCCTCGTGTTTGCTGTTACCTCCTCCTCCCTTGATTCCTCAGTTCGATCTGGCACCCAGGTGGAGTCAGTGACCTCATCATCAATGTCATCTTCACCCCCTATCTCCTCGTCACTGGAGCCAACTTGGCAGTATGCTGCAGCTGCTGGGGCAACATGAGTGCCAGTTATTTGTGTGTCATCACTGGCACCCCCTTCCTCTAGGTTGATTATACTCCCTTGCTCAACCTCAAAGATTGAATCAGAGCACTGTAGTTGCTGCGCATCCTCAAGCAGCATGTCACTGTCATTGTAGTCAAACAATTCAGCTGACTCCTCCGTGTGTGATAGCGAGGCTACGGCAGGAGTAGCTGTGGACAATGCATGGAGGCTGCATTAGATGCTTTGGCAGCTGAGGTGGACTGTAAAGCACTAGAAGCCTGGCTGGCAGAGGACTCGAAGGATGAGGATGGCTTCGCTAGCCAATCCACCAAATCCTCTGTATGCTGCTGCAGGTTAAGAAGACGGCCAGCACCAGTTAGAAAGGACAAGCGTGCCCCTGCAGAGGATGCACCACGTCCACCATGACCAGAGGCACAGCCTCCCGACACAGGGGCTGCTTGCCCTCTTATCTGTGTCTGGGAGCATCTGCCTGTCCTTTTTGTTCTTGCAGACATGGTGAGTGATATATAGATTAATATATACAGAACTCTGATTCAACTCTGGTATAAAGATTAAAGATTTACAGAACTCTGGTATAAATCAGTGAGACCCTTTGATGGGTGGCAGTGAAACCTCCTATAAATCAGTGAGACCCTTTGATGGGTGGCAGTGAAACCTCCTATAAATCAGTGAGACCCTTTGATGGGTGGCAGTGAAACCTCCTATAAATCAGTGAGACCCTTTGATGGGTGGCAGTGAAACCTCTTATAAATCAGTGAGACCCCTTGATGGGTGGCAGCCAGTGAGAACACACGGATTATAACAATTCCCAAATATTTTGTAGAAATTAGGGAGCCCCAAAATACTGCGTGGTACTGGCTGTGTGACAAGACACAGATCACCTCAATTCACAAATGTTTTAAAGAAATTAGTGAGCCCCAAAATACTGTGTGGTACTGGCTGTGTGACAAGACACAGAAGATCACCTCAATTCACAAATGTTTTAAAGAAATTAGTGACCCCAAAAAAACTTGCTGGCACAATGACAAGACACACATATCAATTCCCTGATATTTTGTAGAAATTAGACTCCCCCAGACCCCCCCAGTAGCGTGGCAGACCGGCAGTAACAACACACAACAATCTCCTCTGAAATTTCCTCTGAAATGCGTACAGAATCGGCGCGTAGAAACGTTATATAGTGTGCTGCGGGACTTAGCTCTGTGAGCCCATGATTGGGCAAAATTTGCCCAATCAGGACTCTGAGCGGTGATTGGCATACTGTTGAACCTGTCTTGCACCAGACCTGTGGTCAGGTGCAAGGCTGTAGCCAATTACGAGCTTCAGGCCAGTGGGAAAATGCATTGTGGGCCATTGTGATCTCGAACATGCGCCGAACACCCGGGAATGTTTGGAGTTCGCGATCTACCCGAACAGGCTAAGTTCGGGCCGAACTGTCCGAACCCGAACCGCTCATCCCTAGTTATTTACATCAACCTTTATATAAGAACCTAGAGATCTGCGCAATGTGTGTGCTTTTTGTATTTTGAGGTCAATCGCCTGGACGGGAGAACACACTTAACGAAAAATACAGAAGCAGGAGTTAATGGAACGAGGCCCCCCTATAGTAGCCCGAATGCGACACTACTGAGCCATATTCATAAGGCTCTTCAATTGTGAGTGTGACAAGTAAGGCTAGGGACAGATGAGCGCATTTTCTGCGGCCACCGTCAAAATGTACGTCGATGCGTGCGCACGCATTTTTTCACGGAATACGCTTAAGTGGTCAGACGATGCGCAATTCTGGACGTATTTCATGACGGTGGGGTAAAAAGAAGTCTAGGGAAATCCGGCTGTTTGAACGTTATGTTGGCCGCACACTAGCAGCGTCTGACGTCTCCTAATCACGCACACACGCCGCTATGCGGCCGCAGCGCACTCTGTACGTCAGTAGCAGCGGTTTCACGTTCTGATAAAAATGCGTTCATTTGCTGGTTGCGTGGTGTCGGCGCACTTTTGTACGCACGTACTGCGTATATTGGCCGTCATTGGCCGTTATGTGCTGCTACTGCCGCCGTGATTTAGTGCGCCTGCACGCGCGTTCCGACTGCCCCACTCTGACCCTAGCCTAATAGCTTTCTAATTGATAATTTTTATTACGTACTACGCAATAATTTCTTTTTAATTTGTGATATAGGCAATAGATTGGCCATATTAAATAGCCAACTCTGGTAAAAGATCGCAGATGAGTTACACCAAGCAATTAACTGTGATAAGAGATAAGTATCTTTTAGTGGCTTTCTTTAACACAGTGGTGGGAAGCACTCTAATTTGGTGAATATACAGTTGCGAGTGTGCTGAGACCAATTATTGATTTTAGGAAGCACTAACTATATTGGACTGCTGAAATATAACAAGCTTTTTCCTGGTAGCTTGTTTATCTTGTCTCGAGCTAGTATTTAACCCCTTCACTACCAAGTGACTCTCCAAAAAAACATTGCCAGAAACCAGTGGTTTTTTTAAAAAAAAATTTTTTTAAGTTAATTATACATTATAAATTAATTTGAGCATATATCCATTGTATTATTTACTATAAAATAACCTATTTTGGCCAGTAGGTGGTGCCATCCACTGCCAAATAGAGTTACAGCAGTTTGAGCTGCTGATCTATTTTCCCCCTGTATCGCCTACTGAAAGCCCGATATAAGGGCATCAGACGATTTTACACAGTTTTAACTCTTTGGGCATTATGCCCACAGGGCTAAAACTTTGGGAGCACCTTCTGCAGGCCAAAAGCAAACAAAGTTTGTTTGCTACAAACAAATTTTATTTGCTTTTGGGCTGCAGATGACCAGATCGAGATATCTCAATATTGGGGTACTGGATGGTGCCTTTTGAAGTTCGAAATGTCTCATTAGTGAAGGGATTAAGGAGAATACTGACCCTTTTGACAAATGATTTTCTAAAGCAAAGTCACTTAACACTGTAAAATAAACACAATGAAAAATCCCAAAGTTACCCTAGCCCCACATTGCAGAGGGTGATGAAACCTCCACATGCAGTAAAACACTTGGAACAAATAGTTCCCAGTGTCCTTCTGCAGAGCCAGCACAGAGCACCAGAGATTGCACAGGTGTGATATTCTCTCCATTGAGTCCTATGGATTCCAGAGCCAATACCAGTGACAGCATGCAGTAGCTGCTGGTCATGTAGTGGCTTGCTTGTCATAGAGCTGGTAACAAGGAAAACAAGAAACACTAAGTGCTGTTACCAGGTAGACCAGAATAATGGGGGGGGTCTTAATTTTTGATACAAATACTTGTACATGTAAACTTTCCTGAATGAGGATAACATTAGAATGCTTGTAGGGTAGTGGGGACGATTGTTAATGGAGTCAACAGCTGTACTAAGATTGCAATCCACTTCACTTTCTTGCTTTTGCAAAGCAAGCTACATTCTGAGAATAAAACACCACAACAGAAATATTTATATGACATAATGTTTTGTGTAATGCTTAGAACGATGCTCTCTTAGCTGCATGGTAGATATTAATCATAAAATAAAAAGGGATATTAAATATAGAGTTCTCTTTTTGCTCTTAAATAATTGAACAGATGCTGCTGGCAGCCTCTGCGCAATTATTATTTTTTTATTTGAGGTGAATTTACTCACTTTGTCTCCCTCGCTACGCACTGCTCCTAGTCTGATGTTTTTCTAAACAATTTGAGCGCCTATGCAACTTGTGTAGAGTAGGAACCACAATATGTGCACCACTGTGGGACTTGTGCACTCTACGTACGCAGGTTTTGTAGCGCCTGCGCAGACTGAAGGAATGCACGTCTGGTCTGGTCTACCGGCTGCCTCTCTGAAACCTCTCGTTATTGCGAGCAGTCTCAGTGGGCGATGTCAGCATGCTCTCACTAGTGACCAATCTGGAACAAATCCTGGTGGCTGGTGATACTGGGAGGGGTGGAGGAAACGTCTTCACTTCACCCAAGGATATCTTCAAATAAAGGTGGGGGCAGAGGGGCACTCCTCACTTCCTGACCACTTTAAAACGATAATGTGGTCAGGATGAGTAGAGTGTCCCTTTTAAAACAGGATTCCAACAAGTAAATGCTGACATAAAGGAGGGACAAATAACATACCCCAGCAAAGGAACATCGATGACACTTTCATCCACCAATATGCGAATTGTATCACGAATGTCTTCTTTTCCTTTTGGTCTATAATTCACAACCGCTGTCACTTGAAGTCCAGGTGCCACTGGTTTGTCTGGATTTACCACATTAAGTGTGAACTAAAACACAACAATAAATACATCATATTGTAGAATGCCTGAGTAACATAAATGATATTGAACTCTGAAAACTCCATTTCACATTGACTCTCATTGGGACATAGAGAAGACACCAAACACTTACGGGTCTATTCACTAGCTGTGAAAAACAGGAGAATTGGCAGAAGAGAAGAATCTAGACCAAATAGCCAATTTGGAAAGTGAGAGAATTTATCTGGTTTGACGATTTTGACCTAGAATTTTAACTTCTGTCAATTCTCCTGAGTTTCACCTTTAGCTTTCATTTGTTAACTCATGTTTGGAACCTGAAATATTGTTCATTTAATAGGAATTGACTTACTTGTGGATTTTTGGGTGCTTGGATTTTGATGGTTTTAACAACACGGCTGATATTTAGTACAACCAGGTTTGCTTGGTAACTCTCACCTTCCAATACATCTATGAAGTGAATTAAAGGTGGAGAGACCTTCACTCCCAGCATATCATCAGTCCTCACATCCATGGGTGTACTGGAAAAGTGAAAAAAGAATTAAGAGGTTATTTAAAGACTGCCGAATTGGCCACCGAATTGCACCAAACAGTGAATTTCAATTTACGGTGCGAATTTTGTGGCAATTCGGCTATTCAAAAAGCAGGCAATTCACCAAATATTGGTGAATTGCCAGTGAAATATGGTGCAATTCAGCAGCAGTGAAATACCCCATAGAGAAGTAATGGTAATTTTCGGTGCTTTTGATCTTCAGGTTTAAACAGACGAATCCCATACTTTTCAACAGGGTGGATTAAAAGCAATGATTTTTTTATTTATTTATTTAAATTAGATTAACTTGATTTAAATCAAATCCACCCTGGGTTTCAATGTAAAAAAAATACCCTGGTTTTATTATTTTTTTATTCAACTGTTTACTTGTTTCATTTGAAGCAAATGTTTCTTTATTAATTTATTTTTTAGAATTGTTTATAGGGACTTTTCTGGATTTTTTCGGCAAAATGCTAAATTCCGATTTTGTTTTTTTAAAAAAAATTCTGTAACAGACCTTTTTATCGTTATTAATAGGCCTTTACATATTATCTCCATGTATTTTAATGCCTTTTGAAAATCGCAGGCTTTATTTTTGTCCGTTCGGTCCCATCCTATGGAAGACTCCACTACTACCATTACAGGATGAAGAAGGGCTTTTGATTAGGTTGTGGTCAGGAACAACCTTGAATGTTCATTCCCTTGGAGCATGGTTAATGCTCATTAAAAAGTGAACAGAAATGCATATTTATTTATATTTACCATACTGGACTTTAGGTATTACACTATGTGGTTCTTTGTTTTTGCTCTCTGAGGATCAATATTGGCTTCAATATATGAAGTGTGCTTCAATATATGAAATATTGGCTTCAATATATGAAGTGTGCTGGTCAATGGGTGGCCTCTAACAGTCATAAGGCGAAATAACAGAGGTGGTAGTTCTCTCAAATTGTGAGTTGTGCATTTGCTTAGAATGTATTCTCGTATCTTTTTTTGTACAATTACACCTACAGGGTTATTCAAAGAGATCCAAATTGCTTGAAAATCAGAGTTCGGTTACCTTTCTTGGCCATTCGGCTATCCAGAGAGCAGGCAATTCGCCAAATCCTGGCGAATTGCCCGCACATACGGTGCCTGGTCGGTGCCTGTTCGAGGGCAGTGAAATCCCCATAGAGAAGCACTGCTTCGGCTATTCAGAGAACACAAACTAGCAGTGAAAGGTTCCCCTAATGCCCTGCCATTCGGTGGTTTAATTCGGCAAATTTATTCAGGAGAATCTCATAGGCTTCAATGTTAAAAATATTGCCGTTTTAATTCAATATCTAATAAACCGTTCATTATAAAATTATGCAGTAAAGAGTCTCTTTATTTATAGATTTTTTAGGATATTTTAAGCATTTTTCAGAATTCCGATTTTTTTTTTTTGATTTTTTTTAAGTTTACTTATTTTTTCTGTAACAGCCCTTTTTATTATCATTCCCTGGACCTCATATGTAAATTTCAGACATTTTCGCTCAGTAGTTTCTTTGCAAACAGCGTTTCACTTTTCAAACATTCATGCAAACAGTTTTTCTAATTTATTCACTCCATTCGTCTGCGGTCTCGGCTTTTCCGGCGGCTTCGCTGCGTGTGATTGGCTCCTGCTCGGGTTTTTCGTGGTTTTCGGCAGGTTAATCCAGATGTTTTTGAGGGTTTTCAGCGTGCATTCGCTGGGTTTTGCGGTTCGTTTTTGAGGGTTTGCGGCAGCTTTTCCCTGCAATTCGGGGACCCTGTGGTGCTTGCTGAATACACCGCAGGGCCGCCGAAATGGGATCGCCAAAAGGAACCGAATTGAAGAGAACGAAAAGTCACCGAACGTGCGGTGACTTTTCGAATCTCTTTGATTAACCCTGCTAGTGAAACGCGTTCGGTTTGTTTTTATTTTGGTTTGTTTTTACTTTATTTTGCCTCTACTGCATTATTTTATTGTTCTTAATTGGCTATTCACTTGGCCCTATTATGGAATAAATTCCACACTACTTTTATTATTGTGGTGCTCCTTCATATATCCACAAGCGTGGTCTAAGGCTTTTATATATTACTATTGTCATCATTTATATAGCGCCAACAGTTTCTGCAGCGCTTTACAATAACCAAAGGGAATGAAATACATATAAACGGACATAGGATGGAAACAAGAGATGTAGAGGGGCCTGCTCATTCATAGGAGCTTACAGTCTAGAGGGATATATATATATATTACTGACGAGGTCCTTATACAATCTGCACCATGATGTTCTCTTTCCTCTGAGGTTACCTGGAGGCATTTTTTTCGTTTGAGGTCAGTGGGGGAACCTGTAAGAAATCCACCCTCGGGCGAATACACCAGAGCCCGGCTAAGCTCTGTAAAGTGTGAGTAATTGTCCATCATTTCTTGTATAAACTTTATCACACTATGTTATCATGTTCTCTCCTCTAATTGAGGTATTAACCCCTTTGTGGAAGAGCACAACTGATTCAAGTTAAGTGATTCATTTTTTCTCTGGCTATATGTAAAATATTACCACTTCCAGCATCAGGAAGCGCCACACCCCTCCCATTTTTGTAATCTCTACCGTTTTTGGTGTCGTGATTTTCACACCTGGGGGGTCTCAGGGGGGTCCCGGGCGCACGACGCTGCTGGCTGGCCGAGTGCCAGGAGCTCCGGCGGTGCCCGGCATGCTTGTGGCTGATCAGGGGGTGGGGCGCGGCGTGATGACGCGTAGCAGCCGGCCTTTAAGTAAAGAGCGCACGCCCTGAGTCATTGCCTTGACGTGGAGTCATTTTCCTGCATCGCTGAGTTACTCATTTCGAGTCACTGCTTTACGGATTCATTTTCTGTTATACTGACCCGGTGTCAGGATCAGCGCTGGTGGGGTCCCAGTCTGGTTGTATTAAGCCCATTATGCAGTGAATTCAGGGGTTATAGACAGACAGTACCTTGCGGGGTAGCGTGGAGACAAAAGGGCTAGGCAAGAATCGTAGTCTAGAGACGGTCTGAGGTTCAAGGGCTGGTAGAGAGGATGCAGAGTCGGTGGGCAAAGCAGAGGTCTGGTACACATAGAGAATAGGCAATCATAGGTCCTTTCAGGTCAAGGGAAGGTAGATAATGCAGAAGTCCAGAGGGATGGGCAGAGAGAACCTTTATTGCAGACACAGGGGTGTGGTGTGTGTGTTCTGTGTTTAACTGTGAAGGTTCTGGTCAGCGAGAGCTGAGACTGGGCAGCACTTTTTATGGATGTGCTGCAAGCACGGATTTGGCAGCAATTAGCAGGCATGGATCCTGACACCCGGAGTGTATAAAGGACCTTGATTGTGATTGATACAGCCTGCATGTATGGTTTACCTAGAGCAGCCTCAGAACGATTGCTGATCCTGCCATACGCTGATTCAGAATATATACTGACCCTGCAGAACGCCAACCCAGATTGTATGCGAACCCTCTCTGTTGCCAACCCAGATTGTATGCGAACCCTCTCTGTTGCTGACCCGGATTGTCTTATTGACCACGCTGATTCTGTAGTGTTTGACATAAATAACCTGCACAGGCCTAACACAGGCTATACCTTACTTGTCAACAAAGGTAACCCTTTCTGTCCCAGTGTAAGCCCAGTCCTGACATCTACTGCTTATCTGTATCCACTGTTGCTGATCTGTTTGTTTTCCCTGGCTGGGAGTGATAGGGTTAGTGGTCCTGACCACTCAAGGATCGGTGGGCTTAGAAGTCTGTCGCTAGGGATCCAAACCACAGTTGTCGAGTGTGAATGTGACAGTGATTAGGGACGACACGTGTGGGTGTATAGGCGATCGTGCCTATTGGTATCCCTTCTGACCACCACTATACATATTGCGTCTTACCCTACGTTTTCCCTTTTTACACAGGTTTAAGCTGCAAGACAAGTAACAAGCACATACTACACTCCACCATACTGCCACTGCATGTTTGACCTAGGGTCCATGTCATACAGCTGTTGCTTGCTCTCACTCAGGCTGCATGCTCAGAGGCAGACTATTGACAGCCAATAAGGAAGTCTGACACCAGGCAGCTACACATGACGATATATTGAGGACACACAGTTGGAGGAGCAAAAATAGGATGGGGATTTCATGCAACCCAGCTGTATGAGACATCAGATTCCCAAAAATATGCTTTATAGGCAATTATGCTCTGCCAGCCTGATGGATGAGTATAGTGGGAAATCCAATCCTTTAAACATTAGCACAGGATTCCCTACCAGTACCATTTGCTACTCACCAGCTCACGGCTGCTTTGTCGGAGGTCCCTCACTGTTCTTTCTGGTCCCTCAGTGTAATTCCACCCTCTGTTTGGCAATGAGCCAATAATAGCATTAGGGCTGAAACAACTAATCGATTAAATCGACAACTAATCGATAATGGAAATAGTTGACAACTATTTTAATCATCGATTAATCGGTGTTGATTAATCGTCCTGTGTACAGCACACACTGTTTAGAGTCGACTGATTAAACGTAAATAACCTCAGATTCGGAGGTGATTGGAGAAGACGCGCCGCTGCTTTACTGGGTATGATTTATTTATTTAGTTCTAGGGTTATAATCAGACATAACCAGTTTGTTTTTAGTCCGTTTACAACAGGAGCAGAACCAGGGGCGTAACTACCAGGGGTGCAACCGCACCCGGGCCCTTGAGCCCAGGGGGGCCCACACTCGCCTGCCTGGGCCTGGGGGCTTGCCTATAATATATAATTCTTCTTTTAATTTATTTTGTACTTATTTGTAAGTCATACTTTGGAGCTTTGTGATACAGTAATATGTGGTGTGTATGAGTGTATCACAGAGCTCCACAACAATAAATCTCACAGTAATGTGCGGTGTGTATGAGTGTATCACAGAGCTCCACAGCAATATAACTCACAGTAATGTGCAGTGTGTATGAGCATATCACTGAGCTCCACATCAATAAAACTCACAGTAATATGTGGTGTATAAGTGTGAGTTTTGTTGCTGTAAACCTCTGATTTACACTGATACACACTGCACATTACTGTGAGTTTTATTTCTGTGGAGCTCTGTGATACACTCATACACACTGCACATTAATGTGAGGTTTATTGCTGTGGAGCTCTAGGAGATACACATAGTGCAAATTACATTAAAATGGGATGGACTGAAGAGGTCATGGTGAACCTGGAAAAAATGTGATACTGTCTGGAGTCAACATTGTGGACCAGGACGGGACCAAAGCATGTTAACAGGAGGGGGGGGTATGTTTTTGCCTAGGGTGAGGGGGGGGGCATCATGGTTCCTGCACCTAGGCCCTGAGGTTTCCAGTTACACCTCTGAGCAGAACTATAACACAAACAATAGGATACTGCCACTGGGTGAAGGAGCTGTATGTCTGTGTTTTATCCTTACTTGAAGCTGGAGTCCTGTGCCACCACCACACCCTCCCTGCCACACCCTCTTCGGCTGGGAACTGTCATTCCCTCCCTTTGGTCTGGTCCCGTGCGGTTTCCCAAACTCACTCCCACACTCAGGTCTGGTCTTTTGTCTATACCCACTCCCTCTCAGGTTAGGTCGCTTGAGCAAAGTCACTCCCTTCCACCTCCAGTCTCCCTCCCACTCAGTTTTGTTCACAAAATTATTTAAAAGGGACACTCTACGCACAGTGACCACTTTAGCTTATTAACGCCGATTTTATACTGACATCATCATCTATGACCAAGTGCTTGTAGCCACGTTCATTTGAGGAAGCAAACATGGGCTTAAGCTGTGCATGCAGCATCAACCGATCCCTCTGACCAAGCACTCGCATACCTTGTGTGAAAAGTACGCAAGATACGCAAACTGTGTATGTACGTATGAAAGTTACGTATACTACGCAAATTGCTTATGAAAAAAGGGGGATGGGGTCGTGGTTATGTTATTTTTTTTACAGAAGAAAAAAGAGAGATGGTAGACACCAACTACCCAATATTTATTTATTTATTTATAAAGGATTTTACCTGGAAGGATACATTGAGATTTCTCTCGTTTTCAAGTATGTCCTGGGTTCAAGAACATTGAAGTGTTACAGTTACAGAAATACAAAGTAATACAATGCAAGATATTGAAAAACACAAATATACAGATTAACAGAAAATAAATATGTAGGAAATATAGTCACTAGGTTACATGTTTACAGGTGCATTCTGTATATAGTCACTATGTTACATGTTTACAGGTGCATTCTGTATTGAGGTATGTTAATAGGGAGCTCGAGTGACTTAAGACAGGGGGAAGATTTGATGGTGTCTGGGAGGTTATTCCATAATTGTGGTGCTCTGTAGGAAAATGAGGACCGAGCCACTGTCTTTTTGTATTGTGGTATTGCAAGTAAGGTGCTGGTCCTAGATCGGAGGTTATAGGATGAGGAAGCTGCTGGGGGAAGCAGTCTATTCAGGTAGGGTGGCAGCTTCCCAGAAATGCTCTTAGACACCAGGCTGGAGAGGTGAAGGGTGCGTTTAGACTCCAGCGATGGCCAGTTTAGCTCTTTTAACATGTCACAATGGTGGGTCATGTAGTTACATTGTAATGCAAAGCGGCAGAAGGAGTTATACAATGTAGTAAGTTTCTGAAGGTGTGTTTGTGGGGCCGCTGCATACACTACATCTCCGTAATCAATAGCTGGCATAAGCATTTGTTGTACAATCGGCTTTCTTACCGCAGGGTTCAGGCAGGATTTGTTTCTGTACAGGGCACCTAGTTTGGGGTAAAGTTTAGATGAGTTTTTCCATGTGGGGGCCAAAGGATAGATTAGGGTCCAACCACATACCTAGATATTTGAGAGAAGTGAATGTGGTCAGCGTGCCATTTGATTTTGTCCCAACACATAGATGGGGATTTTGCAATTTGTGTAGTTTAGGTGCTGTTCCAAAGAGCATTGTTACAGTTTTGTCAGTATTTAAAAAAAGTTTGTTGTGTTTGATCCACTTTTCTACCTCTGTGAATTGTTTTTGCAGCACGGCCTCCAACTGCGGGAGATTTGGTTTGCTGGTATAGATCACAGTGTCGTCTGCGTACATATGTACAGTTGAGGCTTTGCAGACGTTGGGCAAATCATTTATGAATATTGTGAATAGCAGGGGGCCTAGTATTGAGCCTTGGGGTACACCACAAGTGACTGGGAGCGGGAGGGAGGAGCTGCCAGAAATTGACACATATTGCGATCGGTCGGATACATATGATTGAAACCAGGTTAGCGTGCGATCACCAATGCCAGAGTTTATAAGTTTTTCTAACAAGATGCCATGGTCTACTGTGTCAAAGGCCTTGGCAAAATCAAGGAAGATGGCTCCAGTTTGGATATCATTGCAGACTTTTAAAAGGGCGGTTGTAGTTGAGTGATTTCACTCCTATTAAAATATCAATTTTAATAGGTGTACAAAAACCGTACATGACACCCAACGCATAAAAAACATAGGTCACGAATTGAAACCACCCAATGAGGGATGGTTGCCTCACTAACGCAATCCTGTTGGTCTGTGCATTCAAATCAAAGTAAAACTGAGTAACACAGTCTACCTAATGTAGGCTACTGAGCGGCAGTTAGCAATATGCCAGGCGTTCATACAATCAAATCAAAAAGCATTGAATAATTTATAATCTTCGGAGGATCACCTTAAATAGGTATAGAGGTCGACCGATATGTGATTAATTATGCACATAAAATAGCAAGATATTATATAGACTATGTAAAGTATCAATGCTATGAAGAGCCTAACAATTGGCTCCTATATATGCCAGATATACATTCATTGAGACAAAAATTGTACTGAAAAATGTAACCGTGCAATCATAGAAACTGCTAAATCAGCGATACAGCATAGATTTATAACCATAGAACCATCAAGCAGCACAAAAGCCATACAACAGAGATAGCTACGCCCTCATTGTTAGGGGCAAAATTAAATAGGAAAGGGGAGTACAGTGGAGGCGCTAATGTAGTGTGTATAATTACGTTGTGCAGCCGACAGGGATTATAACACAAAACCTCGACAGAAATGTGCAAGTTAAGTAGAGCGAAAAAGGAAGGGGATCCTAGTGGCGCAGTCTCTTCTGAGGGTGATCTATATATGGTGGATACAGGTGGATACAGTATTCCTATTAATCCAATAAGTGCACGGTCGAAATGACCACTAAAGTGCTGTAACAGAATAAAGCTGGGTACAGTGGTAGTATTGTGTAAGATGAGACAGTTGTGTCCTGTTCTATATAATAGTGGCAATAACTGTCCTCATATAATCAAAAAGTGCATAAGAATGCATAAAAGTGCATATAAAGTGCCAATGCAAAAATAAGGAAAAAATGCATATATAGGTGCACGTGGAAGAAAGTCTCTAAAAAAAGTCTCATTTTCCAGTTCGTTTGTGAAAAAAAGGAAGAAATAAATTCGGACCGTATGTTATATGATGAAGTTAAAGATAGTCCGGTGGGGTCTCCGATGGGGTAATCCAGAAGTTTTGAGTGAAGTCCTGAAGTACTGTCCTCACCTAGGTCCTATACAGACTCCCAGTTCCCAAAAATTGGGAAGAAGGGGGAGAGGGGTAGAGGGGAAACAAAAAGAGAAAAAAATAGTGCAATATTGATTTGTAAAGGGTTAAGTGCCCAATGACAAGGGGACACTTACAGTGTATAGAGCCTCTCGTACCGGCTCTGGTGTGGAGTGCCTTGGGCCTAATCAAGGGTGGCCTCTGCCCTTCTTTAGAGTTATTCTGGGGTGACCTTCGCCTTTCTTCTTAGGCTAGGGACAGATGAGCGCATTTTCTGCAGCCACCGTCAAAATGTACGTCGATGCGTGCGCACGCATTTTTTCACGGAATACGCTTAAGTGGTCAGACGATGCGCAATTCTGGACGTATTTCATGACGGTGGGGTAAAAAGAAGTCTAGGGAAATCCGGCTGTTTGAACGTTATGTTGGCCGCACACTAGCAGCGTCTGACATCTCCTAATCACGCACACACGCTGCTATGCGGCCGCAGCGCACTTTGTACGTCAGTAGCAGCGGTTTCACGTTCTGATAAAAATGCGTTCATTTGCTGGTTGCGTGGTGTCGGCGCACTTCGTACGCACGTACTGCGTATATTGGCCGTCATTGGCCGTTATGTGCTGCTACTGCCGCCGTGATTTAGTGCGTCTGCACGCGCGTTCCGACTGCCCCACTCTGACCCTAGCTTAATGTTTGCTCGATCGTCTCAGATATAAAGAGAAGACATCCTCATAGCGCAATATGCAGCCAATGGTTAAAAATGGTAAGCAATGGTCAAAAGCAAACTCACCGATGTTGGAGCCTTAAATTCCAGGCTCAACTTGTGGGCATATGGTACTGCTATGGTGGGTACCTGCACCTCTTTCAGCGGCGAACAGTCTTCTTGTAAGGAGGAAGGAGACAGGGTATATATAGCATAAATTATGAAATAAAGGCTGGATGCAGATGGTAAATAAAAAAGGGGTTTAGTAGTTAAAAAAGCAGGGGGGTATCACAGATACGCGTTTCGGCTATCAAACATAGCCTTCCTCAGTCCATGTGAAAGGTAGTTTTTAAAAAATGGGGGATATGGAACACTCCACGTGTGTGTGTTTATGTAGTGGACACTAAACATGAATTTCCGGGGTTACTTCCGGGTTCGCGGAGGTTGCGGTCACGTGGTACGTGCCGCGTCATTGCGTGGCGGCCATCTTGGATGTGCGTTCCATTGGCCGATTCTATGCGTTCCACACACTTTTGGTGCGGCAGCGTTGGGAGAAAGTAGAAAACGGTTCCTCTGATGCTGGGGGAGTGGTCCCAAAAGCGTATGGGGACAATCAAGTGCAGAGGGACAGTCATTATATACCAATGGTCACACCGCTGCACCAATGTAAAAATAATGCAAGTGGTGGCCTAATAAGATCAGAAGGACATAAAATATGGTAAAAATATTTCACCATATTTTATGTCCTTCTGGTCATTTCGACCGTGCACTTATTGGATTAATAGGAATACTGTATCCACCTGTATCCACCATATATAGATCACCCTCAGAAGAGACTGCGCCACTAGGGTCCCCTTCCTTTTTCGCAAAATTAAATAGGTGCCAAAGTGGGCAAAAGTGACCAGACCCACAATATTAAACTGTTAAAAGAACCTCACTCCTCGACATGTTTTGCCGCCACAGAACCGCGGCTTTTTGAAGAGGGAAGACCCTCTGTACGGTTGCTGCTTATATACCGGGACCTTGATGGCAAACGCCGGATCAGCTGTGTTACTCCGCCCATTCAGGAATCCACGTTCGTAATGGTACCTTGAACACACCTCTCTATTGGGGAACCTCATCACCATAGTAACCAACTGTTATATTCCAATCTATTATCAACATCACGTAATGGAAACATAGTTGGTCTCATTCCCTGCAATAGGGGCCAGTTTACTACTGAGTGGCTGGTATACATATTCATTAAATGAATGCATCAAAATTATCTCAAATTGAGGGGTAAAGAGGGCAAAAACATGCCCCAAACCAACATGTGTAATCCATTGGTGAAATGTTGCTAATGAAATCTAATGCCTCATTGAATAATAGGCCCAGAATCTCATTAGGGCTAGTAAATTGGTAATATGTATCGCCATCTATACCAAAGTGTTGCTCACTAGTCTGCAGGTCTTCTAATCTCTATATTGTTTTCATAGCTTCATAGGAAAGTAGGCAAAGAAAAGTGACGCTGTAGCTGATTATGTACTAATATATATCTAAACAGCCATCTATCATCATATTCATTAAATAGATGCATCACAATTGTCTCAAATTGAGGGGTGAAGAGGGTAAAAACATGCCCCAAACCAACATGTGTAATCCACAATAAAATGTTACTAATGAAATCTAATGCCACATTAAATACTAAGCCCAGAATCTCATTAGGGCTAGTTAATTGGTAATATATATCGCCATCTATACCAGAGTGTTGCTCACTAGTCTGCAGGTCTTTTGATCTCTATACTACTTTATAAATTATTCAATGCTTTTTGATTTGATTGTATGAATGCCTGGCATATTGCTAACTGCCGCTCAGTAGCCTACATTAGCTAGACTGTGTTACTCAGTTTCACTTTGATTTGAATGCACAGACCAACAGGATTGCCTTAGTGAGGTAACCATCCCTCATTGGGTGGTTTCAATTCGTGACCTATCTAATTCATTATATGTTTTTTATGCATTCGGTGTCATGTTAGTTTTTTGTACACCTATTAAAATTGATATTGGGTAGTTGGTGTCTACCATCTCTCTTTTTTTTTTCTTCTTCAATATTGCCGGGTTATGCCCATTGTAGACACTGGTTTTTGATCCTATTCCCAGTGCTTTTTCTTTTCCTTTCTGCATATTTTTTTTTACATAATGTTCCTTTTAAGGAAACAAATATTTTTTATTTCTTTTATCCGATGAATCGATTAATCAAAATAATAAAACCGGTCAACTAATCGATTCTGAGAATAACAGTTAGTTGCAGCCCTAAATAGCATTGTTCTTAATGAGCAAACATTTTTTTAAGTTGACGTTAATTTTTATTCTCTTTTTAAATTATATATTTTTTTTATTATTATTTTCATGCCAAAAACTGGTGGAGCGCTGCCCCTATAGTGCCGACGTAGGATCTTCCACTGACACCAGAGCATTTTATACTTATAGGCAGGGGAGTATCTACCGCGAGGCAAACAAGGTGTTTGCAAGTGGGGGTGAATCTGTTTTATAGCGCCCCTTAGTGGACTCAAAGATTCTCTGATTCTCCCTTTAACCACGTCACTGCGAAGGACGCGCTCAGCGCGTCCACCCGCAGTATCGTTCCTTGCAGAGGACGCGCTCAGCGCGTCCTCCCTTTGGGGTCAGCGTTCGGCCGGGTTCCGGCCGGTCGCTGGCCCCCCCGGTGCGGGCTCACATCCTGACACCTAATCCAGGCGCCCCCCCCCCACATGTGTGGAGGAGGCGCCTGAAAGGGAGGGGGGGGAGGTCCTTCGGACCTCTCTCCCTCCCGATCGGCGGCATGCAGGGGGTTAACCCAGGCACCGTTTGGAAGGGCACAGCCTGCCCTTCCAAATGGTACCTGACATCAACCCCATGGGGGCCGGATCACGAATCGGCGCCGAAAAGCGCCGGTTCGTGATCCTTTCCCGGAGCTGGCCGACATCTTGGATGTTGAACCAAAACGCTTTTCGTGGATGTTCCGCTTCCTCAGTTGGAATATCTCCAACTGGAAGCAGGACCTCCGGGAAACACATTTTGGTTTACTTTACCATATAGTTTTTATATTTTAATCCAATAAATCGTTTTTTACCTCTACGGGTGAACGATTTTTCATTACACTGCGGCACCTACCACTCACCAGAGACCCTCCCAGGATAATTCACAGAACCAGAAGAACATCAACGCACTGATCTATTCTCCTTCTGAAGGGATTCCAAGTATCCTGCGAGGAAGGAGGTGAACTACTGCTTAAAGAAGGGAGATCTGGTGCCCCCTAATAATGACACCAGCTGCCTGTTTGTTTAGTGTCTGACTTAAGACACCCCTACATGTGAGAGCACCTTTTTCTTTATTTTTATTCATTTTTCATGAGATAAATTGCACTATTTTGTGTTTTATTCTGGTTTATTTGAGGCACATGTCTGCTGAACACTAGCATTTATAAGAGGCTCCATCTTTACATCTGACTATATACTTTGAAGGAAACGCTGACTCCCAAACCACACCACCAGGACTTTTGCAAACAAGGTGTTTGCCTTGAAATTTTATTTCCCATATTTCCCTTTTTTTCTACGTCTGTCATAAAAATGGACTGTGTGGTGTCTACAGTATCTTCCGTCAGAACGTCCGTCCGTTGTGCACACACGCAGAGTGCGCTCGTCTGACTCTAGCCTTACAGGTGCATTCCGCATTGAGGTATGTTAATAGGGACTCGAGTGACTTTAAACTGGGGGAAGATTTGATGGCATCTGGAAGGTTATTCCATAACTGCGGTGCTCTGTAGGAAAATGAGGATCGAGACACTTTCTTTTTGTATTGTGGTATAGCAAGTAAGGTGCTGGTCCTGGATCGGAGGTTATAGGATGAGGGAGCTGCTGGGGGAAGCAGTCTATTCAGGTAGGATGGCAGCTTCCCAGAAAAGCTCTTAAACACCAGGTTGGAAAGGTGAAGAGTGCGTCTAGATTCCAGCGACCATGTAGTTACAATGTAGCACAAAGCGCAGAATGAGTTATACAATGTAGTGGACGCAGTATATGTCCAGATGAGGGTTAAGTATCATGGTCTTTTTTTATATCTATTCCATTTTCCGAATTAAAAATGATCAAATCCAACCTTGAGTATCCAGAAATAAAGTTGGGTATGGGGATCCTCTTTAACCTCATACAGTGACATGTTGGTTGATGCAGCCTATCTGGTTCATTAAAGTCATGGAAACTGACTGTATCTCTGCATACAGGTTGATTGTACCTAAGGCCTAAGGAAAACGTGAATTTTGTGCTAAATTTTCTAAGTACAAATTTGTAACTAATACTTGTACAAATATTCTTACCCTAATGACAATATGTAGAGGTAGATTACAAACATTGCAGCATTGTTTATATAGGAAATGTTGCCCTGTTATGCAACAAACATAAATGTTGCAGTGAGCAGTGCAGGCAGGGTTTTCTCCAGGAATTCCCAGTCAACATGTTTCCAGAAAATTATCATTTTATGTCGACATAAAGGAGAGAAGTTTCTTTTTTATTTTATTTTTATTTGATCATTTGCTGGAGTTTGTCCCCCACACTGATGTTTTGAAATTAAAGGCAAATTGAAGAACATAGTATGAGGTGTTTAAAACACACATCAGAGCCAGAAAAGCAAATCTGGACTAAATCCGAAATTCTGAAATTCAGCCTTATTTGTGCTAGTGGACAAAAAAGTATATATTTCTTGAATTTTATGTCTATATAAACACACAGTGCATACACTTACCCGGTCCCTGGGTGCCGTAATATTAGTTATATTAGAAATAGTCACTGCAATTCACTTTCCTCTGTTTCTTCTCACTGTGCAACGCTGCCGTTACCATGGAAACGGCGAAGCAACTTGGAAGCCATCAGCGTTACTGGTTGCCGAGTAACGGTTATTAGTGGGCGAGGCGATGTAGGCGCAGCCATTCACAAGTGGCCTAGGTATCTTTGTCAACCGGTGATTGGAGGAAAATGTCAGAACACGTGGGTCCTCCTGACATCGACATGGAGTTCTAAGCGCTAAAGACATACACGGCCTGTGCTATTAGCTATCGGCTCGTGATGTCCCCACAGGTCTCCGCGATGATGGATTCCAAACTCTATCTTTAACTTGCTCAGCTGTGAATGCTTTTCAAACAATTGTGTCACACTGAGAGTGCTCCTGGGACGAGTTTGTGGCGAGATAGTACCAAACAATGCTGAGGCGTTGCAGCATAAATTAAAGCCATTTTTGGCGTTCACGTTTCATCGATTTGGCTTCAATGTTGCACTCTTCAGTTTATGAACTTATATATCGTGCTTAATCATTACAGGGAATATAAATACTTTCACTATTATTATTCTCAACGTGTGTAATTGCTAAATTTAGCCTATTTAAACCCCTATGGCAGAATCAAGCTATTACATGCTGTTAGGGCTAATTAGGTTTTGTAATTTGGGTTTGGGCTACTCAGCCTTAACCCTAACTTAATACTTCATTTTTGCATGATTTGTGGTCAACGTATTCTGATCCTCCTTTTAACAGGAGCATCAAAAGTACAAGGAGCAGAATCTGCCACCTAAAAATGAAGTGAAAAATGGAGCATAATTTATGATTAGTGTATACCCAAGCCTATAAATAACCATAAAACTAACACGACTGGGTTTTTGAACCACAGGAAAGAGTTAACAGATTGACCCTCAAAACTAGCTGATAATGAGGCAGCATGCATTTACAGTGAGGGGAAAAATATTTAATCCTCTGCTGATTTTGTACGTTTGCTCACTGACAAGGAAAAGATCAGTCTATAATGTTAACGATCGCTTTATTTTAACAGTAATAGACAGAATAACAACAAAAAAAATCCAGAAAAACGCATTTCAAGTTATAAATCGATTTGCATTTTAATGAGTGAAATAAGTATTTGATCTATTAATCAGCAAGATTTCTGGCTCCCCGGTGTATTTTATACAGGTAACGAGCGGAGATTAAGAGCACTCTCTTAATGTGAGTGCTCCTTATCTCAGTTTTTTACCTGTAGAACAGACATCTGTCCACAGAAGCAATCAATCATATTCCAAACTCTCCACCATGGCCAAGACCAAAGAGGTGTCCAAGGATGTAATCGGCCAGATTGTAGACCTACACAAATATTACAGAAAAGGAGGTAACACTGCGGTTACCAGATGGGAACACTCAATATATACAACAACTTTTATTGAATTAAAATAGACAAAACTAAACCATGGACAAACGTAAAAATGGATACTCCATTTGTTCACAGCCCTGTATAGAGCATAGGGTAATATGGCTGATAATAGTATTAACTGGTCACCACTGTGGTTAGTGTTACTTCTATAACATAACATAATAATTCCAAATTGGGGGATATACAGTCACAATTATCCAGATATAATAAGCATCACCTATCCTATCAAATGTAATCACTATAAACATATATTGGCAAAAGGCACGGTAGCGTGCTAAAATATACCAATACAACTACGTAACCAAAAGTATAGGTGAGCCATGGGTCTAATCCTATTACCTCAGCAGTTCGTCCTGCCTACTTAACACCATCTATATTGTAATTTATTGCCATTAGTCACAGTGTGATATGCATCACATTTGATAGGATAGGTTATGCTTATTATATTTGGATAATTGTGACTGTATATCTACCCCCACTCTGGAATTATGTTATATATGTAACAGTATCACTAACCACAGGGTGACCAGTTAATATATATTTTGACCCTTTTGTTGCTTTTTTTTTCCACAGCTATTTTCGACAAGTATTTTTTCTCAAGAGATTTGCCTTGTTGTGGCGAGTGAGCATATACTGTACTTATAATGACATTTCCATGTAAGCTAAAAATCTTATTTTGTAGGCTCTACGGTGACAATTGATTTTTATTTCTTGTGCATGTGTTTGGCCTGACTGTTAGCATTGCATAGCTTCGAGAGAGTGGTGGGACTTGAGCATGTAACATTCTGTCTTAATAATAAAACAAGCAGAAACAGTAACCCTAGCCCTAAAAGAACCCTAAACCTATGCATAAAACAAGCAGGAATAGCCATGCTAACCCCAAAATTAACCCTAACTCTAGCAATAACCCAACTCCTAATCATAGGAAAGCAGAAATAGTAACCCTAAGGCTAATGTCACATGAACGCAGTCTGCGTGCGTGCATAATGGATGGACATACTGACGGAAGATACTGTAGACACCACACGGTCTGTTTTTTTTAACGGAAATAGTACAATAAAGGGAAATATGGGAATCAAAATTAATTACAGTGGCAAGAAAAAGTATGTGAACCCTTTTCGGATTACGTGGAGTTTTTGCATGAATTGGTCATAAAATGTGCTCTGATCTTCATCTATGTCACAACAATTTGAAAAACACAGTCTGCTTAAAATAATACAACACAAACATTATATGTTTTCATGTTTTTATTGAACAGAACATGTAAACATTCACAGTGCAGGGTGGAAAAAGTATGTGAACCTTTGGACTTAATAACTGGTTGACCCTCCTTTGGCAGCAATAACCTCAACCAAACGTTTCCTGTAGTTGCAGATCAGACCTGCACAACGATCTGGAGTAATTTTGGACCACTCCTCTTCACAAAACTGTTTCAGTGTAGCAATATTCCTGGGATGTCTGGTGTGAATCGCTCTCTTAAGGTCATGCCACAGCATTTCAATCGGGTTGAGGTCAGGACTCTGACTGGGCCACTCCAGAAGGCGTATTTTGTTTTGTTGAAGTCATTCTTTTGTTGAATTACTTGTATGCTTTGGGTCATTGTCCTGTTGCATCACCCATCCTCTGCGGAGCTTCAGTTGGTGGACAGATGGTCTTACGTTTTCCTGCAAAATGTTTTGATAAACTCTGGAATAAATTTTTCCGTCAATGACAACAATCCGTCCAGGCCCTGAGGCAGCAAAGCAGCCCCAAACCATGATGCTCCCTCTGCCATGTTTTACAGTGGGGATGAGGTTTTGATGTTGGTGTGCTGTCCCTTTTTTTCTCCACACATAGTGTTGTGTGTTTTTTCCAAACAACTCAATTTTGGTTTCATCTGTCCATAGAATATTTTGCCAGTAGTGCTGTGGAATATCCAGGTGCTCTTTTGCAAACTTCAAACGTGCTGCAATATTCTTTTTGGACAGCAATGGCTTCCTCCGTGGTGTCCTCCCATGTACTCCATTCTTGTTTAATGTTTTCCTTATTGTAGATGTGTCAACAAAAATGTTAGCATGTGCCAGAGATTTCTGTAAGTCTTTAGCTGACACTCTAGGATTCTTCTATACCTCATTAAGCATTCTGCGCTGTGCTCTTGCAGTCATCTTTACAGGACGACCACGCCTAGTGAGAGTAGCAACAGTGCTGAACTTTCTCCATTTGTAGACAGTCTGTCTTACCGTGGACACATGAACATAAAGGCTTTTGGAGATACTTTTGTAACCGTTTCCAGCTTCATGCAAGTCAACAATTCTTGATCGTAGGTCTTCTGAGAGCTCTTTCCTGCGAGGTATGGTTCACATCAGGAAGTGCTTTTTGAAACCAGTAAACTCAAAACTGGTGTGTGTTTTTAGACTAGGGTCAGACGAGCGTGAATTCTACGGACTGTACGTCCGTGTACACGGACGTACGACAGTACGGAAGACGCAGTAGTGGCCACACAGTCTGTTTATCACTGACGTATATTTTGACGGATGTAGGAGAGAAAATAAAATAAAAAGCAAAACCATTTTGTCCGTGAAAAATGCTGGACGTATAAATGCAGTCCGTCTGACCACGTTCCATCACTCACACACACAGCTATGCAGACGTTGCAGATGCAGCGCACAGTGTGCGGCCGTTCTAGGAGTTGTATGTTCTTGCCTGCCTTGCGTCCGTGGGCCGCAGTCGTTGTGCGTCCGCAGTTCAGTGCGGACGTACTTCGTGTGTCGGGCTCCGATGGGCTTTCTGTCATGCTATCACGGACGTACTTTTAGGCGCAATCACGGACGTGAACACTACGCTCGTCTGACCCCAGCCTTAAAGGGCAGGACAGCTTTCAGCAACACATCCAATAATATAACACTGATTGGACTCAAGGTTGGCTCACTCCTGGCTCCAATTAGCTCTTGGAGAAGTCATTAGGCTAGGGGTTCACATACTTTTTCCACCCTGCACTGTGAATGTGTACATGTTATGTTCAATAAACACATGAAAACATATAACGTTTGTGTTGTATTATTTTAAGCAGACTGTTTTTCAAATTGTTGTGACCTTAGATGAAGATCAGAGCACATTTTATGACCAATTCATGCAAAACTCCACGTAATCCCAAAGGGTTCACATACTTTTTCTTGCCACTGTATAATTAAAATACAGGTACAGTCAGCCAGACCATAAAAACCTCTGAGCGTCAATGTTATGGACGTCGCAAATGCGCTGCGTCTGACATCGCAGCACAAAGCACACAGGCCGCTACATGGACGTGACGTACTCTGCGAGTCCGTCTTAGCGGTTTTACGTTCTTGCCTAACTTGCGCACCGAACTCCGCACGCACAATGCACGTGGCAAATGGACGCAAGTACTTTGTGTGTGGGTCTCTATTGATCATGATTCTATGCCACAACGGACATTAAACTGTGCGGCGACACGGACGTGATCACTGCGTTCGTCTGACACGGGCCTAATCCTAAAGGTGAACCTTGCCCTAAAAGTATACCTAATGCTTACTCCATTTTCTAAATATCAATCACCTGAATATTCCGGATCGATCTGATATATTTGGATCAGTCTGAATAAAGAATTCTAGATTTCAAATATTTTGATTTAGAAATTTCCAAATCCAAAGCAAAGTCAAAATATTTTGCAATGCACTGTGTATTACCCTGGTTGAATGTGGAAGTGTGTGTATATAATATATATATTTGGAGTTTTCGAGAGTATACCTCTCTTCTTCAGGTCTTGAAGCTATACTGACCAAAATCATAGAATACAACAATAAAGAGTCAAGCGGGGGGGGGGGGGTAGGATGGGTGTCATAAATACTAACAGTGGACTTGTATGGTCGAGAAAGGTAAACAGAGAGGATCATAGGCCCATAGAACCACATTGTGATACACTTGTATAGAGTGCACATTACCGTGGGTTTTATTGCAAATCTACACCTATCGAATTTACATTACACTAATCTATATCCCATACTTAATAAAGTTGAGGGTACACATACAGGGCTATATTACAATGCTGGTGCTAACTTAACCAGAGCTGTTGTAAACTTAAAACCTCCATAGGCTATAATGGCTCTGGGAAGTTTACAACAGCTCTGGTTAAGTTAGCACCAACTTTGTAATATGGCCCACAATATACACACAGTACATGCTAACATTGTACGGTTCAATGCTTCTTCAATTTTGCTAACATTATACGTTTTTAATTTAGGTCTGTCCATTAACTCCTTGTGTCTTGGACAGAGGTAGTCAGTAAGGGGTGAACTTGCCCCCGAATTGCAGCGAACAGTGAATTTTACCATACAGTGCAATTTCGTGGCAGTTCGTCTATTTACTAAACTGTCAATTTGCCAAATACTGGTGAATGGACAGCATAATATGGTGCAGTTCGCCACAGGTCAGCGACCTTCTGCAGCAGTGAAATTGTTCCACAAAGAAGTAAAGGTTAATCTGTTCAGGGAACACCGAACTACACCGAACTGCACCGACAGGTCAGTGGAATGCCCTGATTTTCGGTGCTTCAGTTCAGCAGGTTTAAACAGGTGAATCCCATAGGATTCAATGTAAAAACAATGTACAGGGTAATTCAAAGAGATTCGAAAAGTCACCGCACGTTCGGTGACTTTTCGTTCACTTCAATTTGGTTCCTTTTGCCGATCCCATTTCGGTGACCCTGCGGTTTATTCAGAAAACACCACAGGGTCCCCGAATTGCAGGGAAAAGCTACCGCAAACCCGACGAAAACTAACCGCAAAACCCGGCGAATGCATGCCGAAAACCCGCAAAAACATCTGGATTAATCTGCCGAAAACCACGGAAAAACCAGAGCAAGAGCCGATCACCCACAGCAAAGGCTCCGGAAAAAGCCGACACCGCAGACAGAGTGAAGTGAATAAATTGGGAAAACAGTTTGCATGAATGATTGAAAAGTGAAAAGCAGTTTGCAAAGAAACTACTGAGCGAAAACGTCTGAAATTTACATATGAGGTCCAGGGAATGATAATAAAGAGGGCTGTTACATAAAAAATAAGTAAATTTTAAAACAAAATCGGACTTTTAAAAAAAAAAAAATCAGAAAAATGCTTAAAATATCCAAAAAAATCTATAAATAAAGAGACTCTTTACTGCAGAATTTTATAATGAACGGTTTATAAGATATTGAATTAAAACCGGAATATTTTTAACATTGAAGCCTATGGGATTCTCCTGAATAAACCTGCCGAATTAAACCACCGAATGACAGGGCATTTCGGGAACCTTTCACTGCTGGTTTGTGTTCTCTGAATAGCTGAAGCAGTGCTTTTTCATGGGGTTTTCACTGCCACCGAACAGGCATCGTATGTTCAGGCAATTCGCCAGGATTTGGCGAATTGCCTGCTCTCTGGATAGTCGAATGGCCAAGAAAGGTAACTGAACGCTGATTTTCAGCGTTCGGTTACCTTTCTGAAGCAATTCGGATCTCTTTGAATTACCCTGGTATTCTTTTTATTTTCAGCAAAAAGTCTTTTATTTATTGATTTTACCTTTTTGTATTTATACCTTTTTGTATTTTTTAGACTAAATTTTTGATATACAATTTTTTTAAAAGGATTTTTTTTATTCTATAACAGACCTTTTTATTATTTTTTAAAGGAACTTTTTTTTATTATTTACGCATTTTCATGCATTATTCTTGGTTTAAACACCTATTAGAAGAATAGCAGAGTTCTGTTTGTCTTTTTTCTTTCAGCAGTTCGGCGGTCTTTGGAGACTCCATCTTCGGCGTACTTCTGTAAATAGTGAATTCACCACAGGGTCGGCGACGTTGAATTGCCAATGTGCGCCGAACTGGAAACCTCGAAATTTCTAAGAAATTTTAGTGCTTTCTGAATAACCCCTATACATCACCTTTACAACTCGTGTCAGAAATTTGACCTTTAAATCAGAGACATGCACTTTTAACAATAACTCATCTTTATTAAGCATTTTTATTAAAGTTTTGTAGACGTATAATAGATAGCTTAATAACAAGTGCCCGACTCATATACAGCTGCTGAATTACAGAAATATTTAAATACTAGTATAGTCACCAAAACGGATATTCCCTCTCAAATATAAAACAAATATTGATAAACATCACTGCACGAAAGGCCTGAAACAAACTGTCCAGCAATGTGTCACAAGCACCTGCAGCTTTAGAGGGTACAATGTACATATCCATATCGAGAGACGGTATCAGCCAAGTCAGCATCACCACACACACTTGGACAAATAGAGTCAGAGGCGGAAAATCAAACATCTTCTACAAAACTGGGCTGACCCGTTATAAACCACCATTAATAATAGCAAATGATATATGACTAAAAGTCATGCAATTGTTTGGTAAAAAAAAGCACAGTTTTTTACAGTTTAATATACAGCAAGCGAATCTTAGCATAACACTAGAATGTTCAAGCCCAGCAAGGTGAGGGAATATATATATATATATATATAATTCCATAAAGTGCACTGAAACGGGAGATATAACTATTTAGGAACGTTTATAAATGGATTAAAATAATGATCCTTCCCTAAGTAAACCCTTTTTGAAGTATCCTATTCATAGTGTTACATGGCCTTTCATATTTATGCAGTTGGCCCTACTTTGTCTTTCTTTTAACAGCACTTAAGGCTGGAGGTGACTTCCCTATTTAATGTCTTCGATAGAAAATTGCATAAATTATAAAAAAATTAATATATTCATTAGCTGCGTACTGAGCACTCATCAGGCCATCTAGTGGCTGAAATCTTTCTGTCAGTCCTGTCAAATTCAGCATATGTCGGAGCTTGGTGCCTTGGAACATTATATATATATATATATATATATGTTACGGGTAAAGCCAGGAGTGTGGTTAATCCTAGGATTACCCGGGTAATCCTGACATTACCCAGGTGTCATTAGCAAAAGTCGGACGTGAAATGAAATTTCGGACTTTACCCGGGTAATCTGCAAAGTATCCAGAGGCCTCTGGGTACCCTGCTTTTCTGCTCTATTTTAACCGGGTAATTCGCACATTACCCTAGTGTTGCTGGATAAAGTGTGATGTGCAACGAAACATCGTACTTTATCCGGGTAATCTGCAAAGTATCCAAACTACTCTGGGTAGTCAGCTTTTCTTGGGTTTTCAGCAGGTTACAGTTGACTGAATTCCGAGGATTACCCGGATAAAGCTGCAAACTGTTATCTGACTGATAACAAAATTGTGTTTTTTGTTATTTTTAATGAAATTGTATCCAGTCACAAACCACACTAAATAACCGTCAGGTTACTCTGTGCATTAATTGTCTGAAAATTCATTTATGAAGATAAAGATATAATATAAAGAGTAACCTGATGGTTATTATGTTTTTTAAATGATATATAAGCACATATGACTCATAATAAAGATCATGTAACTCTCACATTCAAATAAGAAACCTATCCTGTTACTCTGTATATTCATTATATCTTTAATACAATTTAATGTTTGTCTTTTGCCATTTTCATTGATAACATCCATAGATAATAGCAAAATTCACTTTTACCCAAGCGGGGTTGGATGCTCTGCAGATTACCCAGGTGAAGCTGTGGATAGTCCTCAGATAGTCCTCAGAAGTGCGAATTTTTCAGCTCTTCCAGACTGTTACCCAAGGGCAGTCGGTTAGTCCTAAGATTACCCGGGTAATGTCCGAAATTTTCATTTTTTTCCAGCTTTACCCAGCAGTTTTGGGTGATGTCAGGATTACCCGGGTGATCCTAGGATTAACCGCACTCCTGGCTTTACCCGTAACATATATATATAAATTACGAGTATAGTAGTACGTGGTGATACCTTTTTTATTGGACTAACGTAACATTTATAAAACAAACTTTCAAGAGTGTGCCTCTCTTCTTCAGGTCTGGAAGCTTACGATCAGTATCTTAGAATTGAACATTAAGGGGCACATTGGGCGGGTCGGTGTCATAATTGGCGAGAGTCAAATGGTATGGTCAAAGTGGGAAAATAACCACATGAGCGATCTTAGGTCCGTATTAGTAAGCTTCCAGACCTGAAGGAGGAACACTCTCGAAAACTTGTTTTATAAATGTTACGTTAGCCCAATAAAAAAAAGTATCACCTCGTACTACTATACTCGTTATTTTGGCATCTGGACTAACATGGCCTATCTAATATATATATATATATATAAAATAATTGGAGTCAAGTAGTTTTATTCATTAATACAAGAGTCAAGTGACTGTGAGGTATCAAAATAGCGGCACATCAGTGCTACCAATCATGGCAGAGCACATGTGAAAGTATTTGCACCACACGTCCCTTCTAGAAATTAATGGGAGGGCCTGTCCAAGATAAGTGTTTGACTTACATAGCAAGAGTGAGCATAGGGTGGGAAATACCTTACATTAGGGATGAGCAACCTTGGCCCTCCAGGTGTTCTTGATACATTTCCCATTTGGTTCAACCAATCTAATGAGCATCAAGAGAGATTTAGTTTAAAAATATCTGGAGCTCCATGGTTGCAGACCCTTGTTTTACATCATAACCTATGCATACAGCATAGTAAGTATAGTCTTTTGAATGTCCAATGTATACAGTACCAGGCTGCAGTACGTATGTCCGTCTGGAAATGTAAAGGTTTCTCAAAACACAAAGCAGCCAAAATTTGTATGAAAAAATGCTTTGGAGTACCATGATTTCAGTTTGACAGGCTGCTTCCCTTTGCATGAATATTGGTAAGAAAATCCACAGAAGTGAATAGGCTGCTGAGAAGTTTTTCAGGGCATGTAGATTTCTAGAAAAAAAAACATTGGGTTCATCAAGTAGCCTTTGCAGTTTGGTTAACTGTGTACACTAGTGTCATTCTGATGTCAGTATTTATTAACTTCTTTTCTACCAAGCTCTGTTCCATAAACCCACTGCCAGGACCCATTGGATTTCTGGAAACAAATTTGCATTATACATACATTAAACCTCATAGTATAGGAGCACATATCTAGTTACAAACGTCAGATTTTTTTGTTCGTGCATCTAGGGATATTTAGTCGACCTGTGACAATATTATTGGCAATATTTCACAGGTTACTGAATAATAAAGCAATCTGGTAAGCTGAAATAAAAATGTCATACTTCATATAATTTAGTTTTGTACTAAATTTGGTAGTGTTTGTAAAACACAAGCACGCACTGCAGTAATGTCAAAATGCACCGCTCACATGTGTATGTATAATACAACTTTGGTAAAGGGCCTCCTCAGCCCCAGGACCTTATGGGGTTTTGGGAAAAGCATGGCTGTGTGACTCTCATTCTACATTTTTACTTGAAGGCAGGCTGGCATTGATAAGTAAGGTGATGTATTAGCCAGTGCGCACACCTCCCTAAGAGGTGTCTACACTGGAGAATTTAAACCTCATCTTCTGGAGAGCCCCATGGTTTTTCCCCAGTGAGAAGCCTGTATCACATTCACTTCCCTAGCTTCTGAATTGTGTTCTGGTGAACATACACCACATTAAAAAGGAAGTCATAGCAGTATGATTGGTCCAACTAGCATCCCTGCAAGATTTTTGTATAGTCTACAGCAGGGGTCAGAAACCTTGGCCCTCCAGATGTTTTTGAACTATATTTCGCATCAGGATCAGCCAAACCATTGAACACCCAAGCATCATGAGAGATTTAGTTTCTGAACATGTGGAAGCCATGGTTGCTGACTCGTTGGTCTATAGCAGTGGTTTCCAACCGCGGTCCTCAAGTACCCCAACAGGTCATGTTTTCCAGATATCTGAAGCACAGCACAGGTGATATGATTTGCTGCTCAGTGATTGTAGGATTCAGTCTGCATTTCCCCAAGGCAGTCGTCAAAACCTGGCCTGTTAGGGGTACTTGAGGACCGCGGTTGGGAACCACTGGTCTACAGCAGTGTTTCCCGACCCTGCCCACGAGTACCCACAACAAGGATTCAGTCTGCTTTTCCCCAAGGTGATCCTTAAAATCTGGCCTGTTAGGGGTACTTGAGGACCATAATCGGAAAACTTGGACTACAGCTCTTGAAGAAATTTTGGATTGTATTGTGTGCACAGCATTATATTATATAACTTGGGGCTCCATATAAAAAACACTATTGGTACATATCACTTCCAAAATTCAAAAAACATTCTTGATCCCATGATGTGCAACCAGGCCCTATAGGGTAGTCCTTGCCTTTCTATGTAACTTTAATCTCAGAATGTCTGTCAGAAGACAGCACAATCATCTGACACATATTGATGTATTCTTTAACTCCTGAAATTATAACATTTAAAGGTTTTGTCTATATAAATCATAAAACAAGCACATAGTTAACTCCTAAAAGATCCAAACCACAATCCCTTTTTTTCTGTAATTGTCAGTCTTTTGGCCAGTTTGTGAATTACTGGTATACACCATCAGTAAGTACCTGTATAACACTGCACTATTACATATGTATATACCTGTATACATAAAATAGATAATATAAACATATTAAATATATTACATTTGTCAGCATTTAGAACATAATTTGATTATTCCACATGCAAAAGCCTATACAACAGCCTTACCAGAAAAGAGAATACTGCATATGCTTTTTTTCCTACTTTCCATATCTAAACAATACCATAAAATATTTATCCTCTTTATTTAAATATACAGATAAAATATACATTTTCTTATATAAAAAACACAAGATAGCATTTGTGCTGTCGGAAACAGTAACACGATCATAAACACTTATGCACTGCCTTTAAGATACTGACTTACTATTACATTTAATCGACAAGCCAAATTCAACTTTATGTTGACCACCTCACATGCTTTTTTACAATAAACATTCAAAAATCTTTGGCACAGTGTTACTATTTTGTCTTAAACTTCCTTTGGGTCATCTTCAACCTGAATGTGTGAGTCTGTACTTGCAATTCTTTTTTAATTATGGTTCATTAGATTTCTAAATATAAGGCCATTGACACATTTGTGGGGGTGTGAAACATCAAAATTAAAAAGGTACATCTTGCCTTACACAAACTGTAATTCCAGTTTACGGTTTTGAAAAAACACAGGAAAAATCTGCATTACGCATTATGTAAATTTAAATATGTAGTATATAGTATATACAATATCCTAACTAGGGCTGGATTTATGTCCCATTTAATCTATGAGACAAATTCTACCACGAAGCCCTGTCAAGAGAAGTACATATTAAAAAGGTAGCGTGGGATAGAGTTAAAGAATTGGGTTGGGAGTTGAGGCCACCAAGCCATGGTGTCAAAACCATGTTCTAGTTGTTCGTTGAGTGGTGATCCCAACAGTCTTGCACAGACGATACTTAATTACAAGACAGACAACGGCTGAAGTAAAAAGATTATATTAATTTAGGACCTGTAGATTACATTAGATAGAGGCAAAGAAGCAGCACTCACAAATCATGGACGGTCTACCACACATTGTACTTTACAAGGGAGGTGGCCAAGCTCCATAGCCATTCAGGTTTGAACTAGTTCTTGTCGACTCTCATGGACTACGGTTAAAAACAACTTTTATTAGAGATGATCAACAACATTTCAGCCCTTGCCAAGCTTGAAAAAACCATTGTTATGGACTGAAGTGATGCTGATCACCTCTATTTAATAAGAGACATTTTTAACTAGACTAGTTCGACCTAACTAAGCTTGACCTAAAATTTGCTCAGCTGTGTGAATAAGTTTATAAGATCATCAATCTAATGTACATTAAAAAAGCATATTTTTGCTATATGTAAATTCAGATAAGAGGCTAAAATATAGATTTTTTTGGGGATTTCCCAGCAACCTTGTCTTTGGAAAAGCTAAGGGAAAAATAATTTTCAATCTTCTTTCAGAGTGGAAAAATTTGGAGCACAGAAACCAGCTTGTGCGTATTTTTTCTAACACGATTATCATGGCAAAGTGCAGCGAAGAATAAAAGCTATTTTGATTGTTCATTTATTTTCTGTACGTGCCATTAAAACATCATATAATTAAACCATTACTGGATATACAATCATAGGGAATGCATGTGTACAGATGCCATAAAGCAGCCAATGAACTGTGTAGCTTGCTTTTCTTTGTACATAATTGAATGTTTAATGGCAATGGTCTGAGACATAAGCGATATAGACAAAATAAGTAATTGGCAGTGATATATTCTTATGAATGCAAAAAACACATTTCAACAACACTTGCAGCTTTTAAAATCAAATTTTAAAAACGTGTAAAAAAAATAAAGTCCACAATTGTCAACAAGTTCAATATTTATCTGGGGTTTTTTTCAGTCCATAAGCCTCCTAGAAAGCCTGTGTCCATCTGAATTTAATATTTTTACTCTCTCATATCGATCATACTAAAGTTTCTGGAAGAGTGTCAGGGTTGTCTGCAGACAAGAGCTTCCAAATTTGACATCGTTCCCTCTGCCATTCTTGCCAGTCTTGCTCAGCTAGGTTGTTAGTGCTGTTATTTGGGCTTTTCAATGATGTTTGTCGGTTTTGTTCGGTGGACGCAGTCCTTCCTAAATTTGATCCAACAACGGTTTGTGGTCGAGGCAAATTCCATGTGGCCTGCTCAGCTGAAAATACTGGTGATGGTTGAAGGGGCTGAGTGGCACCTGGCTTTGTCGCCCCAGGATATGGTGGTGGTAGCCTTGCATCATTTTTACCAATGTTAGAAAGTCTTAGATTTAGAGGTGCTGGTTTATTTGGAACACAAGGTAACAAAACGTCTTCCTTTGTAACGTCTTCATCACTGCACGAGGTGAAACGAGGCTCACCTTTGGGCATGCAATCCTGGCTTCGCTTGCCCACCTCGGTTTGTGGAGTGCTATAAAACCGTGCGATTGGAATGTGTGGTCTGAACTCAGGAATGGAAGCAGAGGTATTCGTCCTCCGTATGTTTGACTTTCCATTGTCTAAGTCTGTTGAGTTTTTACAGGATGACCAGTTCTGTGCCAGGGTACCTTGTGAAAGAGAGTGCTGTCCTTGCTGTAAGGGAGTACTTTCATATATGTTGCCATAAGAACCTTTGAAAAGATAAAAGATAGCTTTTTACTAGGCAATAATTAGTAGTGCTATTTACAAAATGAACAAATTAATGCATATAACATGATATACTTACATTAGGGTGATCTGATAAAATGTTCACAGAAATAAGTGCAATAGTGATCGCTCTTATATTCATTGTGATTACTTTGAATATCTTATTACCTCATTGGCTATTGCAAGATGTCTTGTTTAGAATGTTCTGCCAAATTTACAACCATCAATCGATGTGGATGTTAACAGCGTTGAAGATTTGTGTAAGGTGACCTTACTCATCAAGTGCATTCCATAAAGGTTCATTTATGGGCAAGAAATAATCTAGAGATGTGCAATTCGTTTCGTAACGAATCAAAATTGGGACAAAATTCACCATTTTCGTATTTCAGGAGCATTTCCGAAAACTAAATATTGACCATCCGAAAATTTCAGATCGATACGAAATTCCGGCGCGATTCGTAGATTCCGATCAATTCAGGTGATTCGGATCAGTTTGTTTTTCATTTTTTAAGAGTTATTTCATTTTTTATTGCTTATTTAAGAATGGGAAGGAGATTACTAGAACCAATAGAATGAAAGTAGTTTATTTATTTTTTTAGGATCTTTTAGGCATTTTTTGGGTGAAATTTCAGGTTTTCTAACTTTTTTTTAAAGAAACAAGGCTTTTTAACCCATAGGTTTCAATGCAGCTTATGAAGCCTCACACTGCTGGGAAGCGCCTCTCTGCAGTATAATTAATGCAGCATATGAATCCACACACCCAAAAAATTCCTAAAAATAAATAAATTAGTAAAGAAACTTTCATTCTATTGTTACTAGTAATCTACTTGCCATTCTTAAATAAGCAATAAAAAACAAAATAACTCATAAAAAGCACGAAAAACCGACTGATCCGAATCACCCGAATCGCAAAATCGATCCGAATTTCCGAATCAATCCAAATCACTGAACCGAAACAAAACAAAAAACTGTCTGAAATGAACCAAAACAAAAAAAAAACCCCGGAAAAAATAAATAAATGAAAACACAAGTCATGCACATCTCTAAAATAAACTACTTTCTCCTACTATGAAATATCTGAACTAGGCAGTGGGCTTATAGTTTCAATTAAATTTGTAAATTAACAATTGGGAGACAGAAGCATTGGTACTGGTTGCACCGTTGATAAGACTGCAAAACGTCAGTAGGAAGGGATAACTACTATTGTTGATTTATTTATTGTATACAACATATTCTATGAGGTAGGAAGATAAACCTCCTGAAAACATAAGACCCTATCCCAACTTCTTCATCCGTTAATGTCTACAGGTTCAGTCATACCTTTAGCAGCTCACGTCGCTGGCACAACAGAATTGCACACCTTGCTTGTGGCTCAGATGCTGCAGTTCCTTACTGCACATTAACGGCTCCTAAACTTTGTGTGGGAGCTGTTAATTTGTGACTCGCCAGTAAAGAATGAGCTATTCCAAAAGCACATTCTTGACTTAAGCTGATATTCTGGAAAAAAAATCTGTTCTTACATCTGATACGTACGTTTCAGAGTGCAATGTGAGCCGCTGCCTCCTTTTACTGCATGGAACAAATAGTTCCTAGTGTCCTTGCATAGACCTGGTATGACCCTCCTATAAATTGTAGGAGACGATACCAACTGCGTCGCTTAGCATCACTGCAGTATCTGTTTGCAGCTCCCAAATATTACAATTTAAGTCACTAATACATTTGACACAGAGCCATCAATAGTGAGTTGCTATAGGTTAATGGCTTGCGCACCATTTTGCATTAGTGAATCGCTATTAAAGGCTACATCGGAATAGGGCCCATAGTGTATGAACTCTCAAACAGGAAAATCATTCACAAGACTTTATTTGCCATGCTTTGATCTTGCAGTCAATTAAATGCAATGTCAGCCAAAGCTAACCAACTAGATGTTATCTTATATTACAACTACTTGCAACTAGTAGACACTCTCAATACAATGGTAAGCATACCTCATTTCAGCTACCAGGGACCAATCGTAAAAAAAAAAAAAAATATGTCAACCATTTGAAAATGTTTCCATTTTTTATTTTACATATTTTGTATATGTACACCTAGGGCAGATTGTTTGAACACTAAGGGTAATTGACTAACCTCCAAATCTGCCACCGAATTGCACCAAACGGTGATTTTCACTGTAGGGGCAATTTGTATATTCACAAAGATGTCAATTCACCAAATACAGGCAAATTGGCATCAGAATACAGTGCAGTTCGCTGCAATTCGGTGGCATCAAAATTGTCCTATTGAATACTTTGATTTGTCTATTCAGACTGACAAATTGCACAGAAATGTCGGCGAAATGACCTGATTCTTGGTGTTTCAATTTGACAGGTTTAGACAGGTGAATATAATAGATTACAGTGTAATAAATGGAATATCTTTAATTTTTTTAAGACCATTTATTTGCTTCGATGACTCCAGTTTCGGTTACATACGGTGACCATTTGATAAATAGTGTATTCACTGAATTTGACAAAATGGAATCATCGAAGTGATCGGGAATGGGCCGAATTGCAAAGCATTGAAATTGCATTTGATTGCTCTACTTTTTCTAGACCCCCCCCCCATTAATTGACAGTAATAATACCAAAGTTGCACTGAATTATCTGCTCTTTAAATATGAAACCTTACCCTAAAATCTTGGTTATTGTCCCTGCTTTGACTCACATACAGTTGTGTTCAAAATTATTCAACCCCCAATGCTGTAAAGGGTTTTAGGGAATTTAGTGTACATTTGTAATTGTATTCAGAATGAAATCATACAAGGACTTTTTAAAGAACCATATGCAACTAAAATGACATCAATTGGTTTTGTAATACAGTAGTAAATGTTTCTTTTGTGAATTCTTCATTGACACAATTATTCAACCCCTTAAAGACTACCACTCTGAAGAACAGAGGTTCATTCAAGTGTTTTCAATCAGGTATTGAAAACACCTGTGGATGTCACGGAGCAGCAATAAAGCATAATAAGCACCAATTAGGCAGCTTTAAAATGACTGTGATACTCAGCTCCTTCTAGACATTTACTGGTGTGGTTACAAACATGGTGAAGTCAAGAGAATGGTCCAGGAAGACAAGAGAAGAGGTGATTACTCTTCACAGGAAGGGCAATGGCTATAAGAAGATTGCAAAGATGTTAAACATACCAAGAGAGACCATAGGAAGCATCATTTGCAAATTCAAGGCAAAGGGCACTGTTGAAACGCTACCTGGTCGTGGCAGAAAGAAGATGCTGACTTCGATTGCTGTGCGCTACCTGAAGCGTAGAGTGGAGAAAAGTCCCCGTGTGACTGCTGAGGAACTGAGAAAAGATTTGTCAGATGTGGGTACTGAAGTGTCAGCTCAGACAATACGGCGCACACTGCGTAATGAAGGCCTCCATGCCAGAACTCCCAGGCGCACCCCCTTACTGTCTCCAAAGAATAAGAAGAGTCGACTGCAGTATGCCAAAAGTCATGTGGACAGACCACAGAAGTTTTGGGATAGTGTTCTGTGGACTGATGAAACTAAATTAGAACTGTTTGGGCCCATGGATCAACGCTATGTTTGGAGGAGGAAGAACAAGGCCTATGAAGAAAAGAACACCTTGCCTACTGTGAAGCATGGCGGGGGGTCAATCATGCTTTGGGGCTGTTTTGCTTCTGCAGGTACAGGGAAGCTTCAGCGTGTGCAAGGTACCATGAATTCTCTTCAGTACCAGGAGATATTGGATGACAATGTGATGCAGTCCGTCACAAACCTGAGGCTTGGGAGACGTTGGACCTTTCAACAGGACAATGATCCCAAGCATACCTCCAAGTCCACTAGAGCATGGTTGCAGATTAAAGGCTGGAACATTTTGGAGTGGCCATCGCAGTCACCTGACTTAAATCCGATTGAGAACCTCTGGTGGGACTTAAAGAAAGCAGTTGCAGTGCGCAAGCCTAAGAATGTGACTGAACTGGAGGCTTTTGCCCATGACGAATGGGCGAAGATACCCGTAGATCGCTGCAAGACACTTGTGTCAAGCTATGCTTCACGTTTAAAAGCTGTAAACTGTAAAAGGATGTTGTACTAAGTACTAAGATTGAATGTCACTTGGGGGTTGAATAAAACTGATAATGATGTGAGCACAGAAAAGACATTTGTGGTTATTTCATTATAAATGTTATGTTATATTTGTCTGACCTACACGTGCCTCTTTGATTTAATTGTAAGCAAGATGACTGAATGATCAAAATCAATGTCAAACTGGCCAAAACACTCAATTTCAGTGGGGGTTGAATAAATTTGAACACAACTGTACATTTTCAAACTTCTCCCTCTCCTCTGGAGTCTTCCCCTCTGCATTCAAATGTGCTATGATCACCCCCATTCTGAAGAAGCAATCTCTTGGTCCCACCTCCCTTTCAAACTACCTTACCATCTCTTTGCTTTGCCTCTAAAATCATAGAACACTTGGTCTATAACCAGCTCACCGGTTTTCTCGCTGCTAACTCTCTACTTGACCCGCACCAGTCTGGCTTTCGCTCCCAGCACTCTACTGACACTGCTTTGACCAAGGTGGCTAATGATTTAGTTGCTGCTAAAACCAGAGGTCACGTCTCCCTGCTTATTCTTCTTGACCTTTCTGCAGCATTTGACACTGTTGACCACCCGCTCCTGCTCCTCACGCTGCGTCAACTTGGCCTCAGTGACACTGCTCTCTCCTGGTTCTCTTCCTATCTCTCTCTACGCTCCTTCTGTGTCTCCTTCGCTGGTGCTTCTTCACCCCAGTTCCTCTCTCAGTTGGGGTACCTCAAGGCCCTGGTCTGCGTGCCCTACTCTTTTCAATCTATACAGCCTCTCTTGGCAAGCACATCTCTTCCTATGGATTCCAATATCATCTCTATGCTGCCGACACCCAAATCTACCTTTCCTCTACCGATCTCTCTCCTCCTGTGTTGGACCGTGTAACAGCCTGTTTGTCGGCTGTCTCTGACTGGATGACCTCCTGTTTCCTAAAGCTAAACCTCTCTAACACTGAATTTATCATCTTCCCTCCCTCTAAGGTCAACATTCTGTGCCCATTTCCCTACAGGTGAATGGTGACACCATTACTTCTACCTCTCAGGCTCATTGCCTCTGTGTCCTCTTTGACTCTGATCTCTCCTTCACTCGTCACATTTAGTCGTTAACCAAATCTTGCTACTTTGACCTAAAAAAACATAGCATGCATCGCCCCTTTCTTAATCTGAACTCTACTAAATTGCTTATCCAGGCTCTTATTATCTCCTGCCTCGACTACTGTAACCTCCTTCTCACTGGCCTTAAGAGATCCCAGATTCTCCCTCTGCAGTCGTAATGAATGCCTGTGCCAGGCTCATCCACCTCACTTCCCACACCTTGCCCTTTTGTCAATCTCTACACTGGTTCCCTATTTCCTTCAGATTCCAATTCAAAATATTGGTGGCCACCTACAAAGCTCTCCATAACCGCACCCCTGCCTACATCCTCTCCCTTATTAGCAGGTATGTCCTGTCCATTCGCTCTGCCAATGATCTGATGAACTATGTTATCAACTCCTAGTGCCCACACCCCTTACTCTTTACTTCAGGACTCTCCCAGTCTCTTCATTCCTTCAAGAGGTCTCTGAAAACTAATTACTTTAGAGAAGCCTATTGGATCTCTCTAGGATTCATCCGATGTACATTTATTGTGCCATTTTCCAAATGCACCCCGCTACTACTCATACTCTGCTATTTACCCTCAACTAGTGTATCACCCCTCTCCTCTTATATTTTAAGCTCTCGAGCAGGGTCCTCTCTCCTACGGTTCCGTGTGCTTAACTTGTATCTATATTTGTCATTGTACAGCGCTATAGAACTTGTTAGCACTTCATAAATTGTTATAACTGTAACTGGCTGCAGTACCTAATACAACCACCAGATGTCAATACAGGCTACTGGTCATGTGTTCAACGTTTTTTTTGGGGTTTTTTTAGGAAGGATTTTTACCAGGAAGGATACATTGAGATTTCTCTCGTTTTCAAGTATGTCCTGGGTGGCGAGTATGCACCGTTAGGTGTCTTACCCAAGGATACTTACTGGAGAGGTGCTCTTGCCAGGATCGAACCTGTGTCTCCACAGTCTCTCTCCACGGTTAGCAGTGATGTTACTGCTACTCCACCCAACCGGTTCTCACTTGATGGAACATTCTATTTTCACTTTCAGTGAATTGGTACTGTTCATGTTTTATATGGGAAGGGGATGATAATATATATCTGAATTAGACATTTCAATTTTTGAGTCCAGCTAGATTTGCCTGTTCATGTTAAACATTTTTTTTTTGCCTTTTTGTCCGCAGGTCACTTTTGTCAACTTTCAAGTTATATATATCTACTGCCATCCATGACTTCTTCATTTCACGCTCCATACATCTACTGGCTTTGACCAAAACCTGTCTCTCTCCATCCAATACTGCAAAACCTGCATCCCTAACACACATGGCGGTCTCCAACTGACACACACCCCTAGACCGAGTGACCAAAAAGGTGGTGGCGTGGGATTCTTACACTCTCCCCACTGCTCCTTTCAACCCTTTCCTCCATGCCATCTCTTACTTTATCCACTGTTGAGGTCCATACTATCCACCTATTTAAACCTCTTGCCGCTCGTATTGTTGTTATCTACTGATCCCCTGGCCAAACAGGCAGGATAACCTCAAAAAATATAACATACAGAGCAAACAATGGCTGGAGGCCATACCTGTCGTTCCTTGTTCTTTGGAAGTGGACTTTAGTGTTGAATGCCAAGTGCCCCATATATGGATGGTATCATCTGGAACGTCTGTTAACAAAATATATGTTTTCATTATAAACTTTATTAGTTAGAACCTTTGGCTGTAGTACATTAATTCTATAGTATTTTTAATATAACCATAAAAGATAACCTATAAAGAAGTCTAAATATTTAAAATATTTTTTTTTTTCTATTCTCAATTGTATACAGAAGATCTCTTAGGTTCAGCTGTATAAGTGAATTTATGATGCTGATGTCCAGTAAAACTCCCCTGGTCTTCCTCAACCCCAATCCCTATAGATTGTAAACTCCTATGAGCAGGGCCCCCTACACCTCTTGTTTCAATCCTATGTCTATTTATCTGTATCTCGTTCCCTTTGGTTGTTGTAAAGCGCTACGGAAACTGTTGGCGCTATATAAATGATGATGATAATATTAATAAAAATGTCAAAAGAAAAGGTGGAAAGTGTGAATAAATAGATATAAACACCAAAATACAGACCATAGATTAAAGTTATTAAAAAATATGAGGACCCCTTGTCCAAGTCAAATGGTAATCATTGTATGGAGAAGAGGTAACATCACTGCTCTATAACCGTGGAGACACAGGTTCGAATCCTAGTAAGTGTCCTTGGGCAAGACACCTAACGGTACATACTCACCACCCAGGACATACTTGAAAATGAGAGAAATCTCAATGTATCCTTCCTGGTAAAATACTATATATATATATATATATATATTTACCACTGCATGTGATGTAAATGTTACCACCCCTTTTGCTTTTCAAGCAGAGTAACAGCTTGATTTAAAGTTCAGCTTATTCATATCATTAGTATAATTTAGCATATTCTAAACTATGTAGAAAATTTGTAAAAGTACAATGCCAAGCTTCATGTTAGTCTTAGCTGGTGAAAGTATAACAGGAACATATTTATTTAGCTGTTGGAAATAGTTGACAGTAAGGGTGACAGATGACCTTGTGGAAACATCCTTTTAAGAGTAATGTGTCGAATCATTGGTGGCAAGTAACCTTTTTTCCTGGCTGGCAGCCTACAGCATAAACTTGTGAGTGCCGATTGCTGGTATTACAACGGAGTTTAGGGTATGGTTGAAGATCCCTGCAAGCATCAAAGACACGGTGGATGACCTTGTCAATGGGCACACTTCAAATTTCAATTCTATTTTTAAAAATCTATTTGAAGGCATAAATTATTCAATAAATACAGTATCTCACAGAGGTGAGTACACCCCTCACATTTTTTGTAAATATTTTCTTATATCTTTTCATGTGGCAACGCTGAGGAAATGACACTTTGCTACAATGTAATGTAGTGAATGCACAGCTTGCATAACAGTGTAAATTTGCTGTTCCCTCAAAATAACTCAACACACAGCTATTAATGTCTAAACTGCTGGCAACAAAAGTGAGTACACCCCTAAGTGAACATGTCCAAATCGGGCCCAATTAGCCATTTTCCCTCTCCGGTGTCATGTGACTCGTTAGTGTTACAAGGTCTCAGGTGTGAATGGTGTGCAAGGGTGTTAAATTTGGTGTTGTCACTCTCACTCTCTCCTACTGGTCACTGGAAGTTCAACATGGCACCTCATGGCAAAGATCATTCTGAGGATCTGAAAAAAAGAATTGTTGCTCTACATAAAGATGGCTGAGGCTATAAGAAGATTGCCAAGACCCTGAAACTGAGCTGCAGCACGTTGGCCAAGACCCTGAAACTGAGCTGCAGCACGTTGGCCAAGACCCTGAAACTGAGCTGCAGCACGTTGGCCAAGACCCTGAAACTGAGCTGCAGCACAATGGCCAAGACCATACAGTGGTTTAACAAGACAGGTTCCACTCAGAACAGGCCTAGCCATGGTCGACCAAAGATGGTGAATGCACGTGCTCAGCACGTTGCAGAGGTTGTCTTTGGGAAATAGACGTATAATGAGTGCTGCCAGCATTGCTGCAGATGTTGAAGGGGTGGGGGTCAGCTTCCAGAAGAAAGCCTCTTCTATAGATGATGATATAGAAGATGATGATATAGTTTCAATTAAATTTATAAATTAACAATTGGGAGACAGAAGCATTGGTACTGGTTGCACCATTGCCAAGACTGCAAAACATCTGTAGGAAGGGATCTCTTGTTGATGTTCTTATTGTACAGGACATATTCTATGAGGTAGGAAGATATACCTTCTGAAAACATAAGACCCTATTCCAACTGAGCCGTATGATTATCTTCTTCAGCCGTTAATGTCTACAGGTTTAGTCATACCATTAGCAGCTCAAGTCGCTAGAACAACAGAATTGAGCAGAATTGCTTGTGGCTCAGATGTTGTAGTTCCTTACTGCACATTGACGGCTCCTAAACTTTGGGCTCTATTACGATCAGGATGTTAAAACGCAGGCGCAAGGGAGTAAAAACTGTGCCTGCAGTTTTCCCTCTTGCGCCCGCGTTTTAATGCTAGATCACAATGCAAGCGCAAAAAATGCTGCCTGCATTGTTTACGAGCGTTAAATCCGGGATGCTCGCGGCAGCGCTAAGCGCAGCTGCGAGCAAACACTCGCTGGAGTCCATAGGACTCCAGTGAGTTCCCCCTGCCGGTCACATGACCAGCCAGATCTCGCCTCGCAAGATCCGGCCGGTCAGCGTAGGGATACGCAGGGAGAGACTGGGGGGACTTTTCCCCCCAGTCTTTCCCTGCTCCCGCCGGCCGGAGGAGGTGGACAGAGCCGCGGTCCTCGCCGCGGGACAGAGGGGGAGTATAGGTTGCTTTTTTTACCCTTTTTTGCTGGTGTTAACGGATTCTGCAGAAGTGGAATCCGTTAACACTAGGTTCTGGCTCTGGTTAACTTTTCGCTAACCAGAGCCAGGCGTTAATCAGCGCTGGGACTTTGTAATCCAGCACTGATTAACACTTTGCGTTCCCCATGTTAAGTATAGGGAGCACAAAGTACAGTAACCTCGCGCAGAGGAGAGCAAGGTACCAAACGCTAACGGGTTTTTTAACCCGTTTGCGTTTGATTGTAATATGCGGTAAATACCGCAGCAGACGTTAATGCTCACGCAAGTGAGCGTTAACGTTTGCGTCAACAATGTAATAGAGCCCTTTGTGTTTTAAAACAAAAAAGATAGGAAACCTAAAATTTCACCCAAAAAATGCCTAAAAAAATAAATAAGTAAAGAAACTTTCATGCTTTTGGCAGTAATTTACTTCTCATTCTTAAATAAGCAATAAAAAACGAAAAAAACAACTGATCCGAATCACCGAATTGATCTGAACTGAAATTAAACGAAAACTGTCCGAAATGACCCAAAACGAAAAAAAAAGACCAAAAAAAAACTAAACGAAAAAAAAAAGTCATGCACATCCTTACTGTACACTCACTAATTTAAATTGTAGCAAAGTGTCATTTCTTCAGTGTTGTCACATGAAAAGATGTAATAAAATTTTTACAAATATGTGAGGGGTGTATTCACTTCTGTGAGATACTGTATATTGTTTAACTACAATTAAAATATCCATTCAAAATATATTTATGTTGTAGTACATTTATTAAAACTTACCCTTTGTGGACCATTGTGAGGCAGTATTATCCTTCGTTTTGGACAGTAAGTGTCCCACCAATGTGTGGTGTTCAGGGGTCTTGTAAAGCTTCTCACTGTTTGCCAGCTCTTCTGGTCTTGAAAGGGCAGATCTTTCAGATAAAACTGGTGAGTTGTTGTCATATGGAGAAACATCACCACTGGAAGCTTTATTGGAGTCCGTAGAAGAGTGTCTTTCTTCAATAGAGTAAGAACGTTCTGACCTCAACATCTCTGGACTCCTAAATACACACAAAGGAAATTGTCTGTCACTGAACCTACTACTGACACTGATGATCACACACGTCAACATTATTATACTGTAAATTTGTGTTATTGCAAGAATAGTACATGGACGTACCTTTAGTAACTGGATGTTTATTCTAAATTAAGGTTGTTACAAGTAACCTGTAATTGGCAGATTCACTTTCCATGTACGGTCGCTTCCATATTGATTGAAAAGATCAATGCAACAAAGGTAAACTTATCTTTCCCAAAAGGGAAAATTTAAAGAATTGTGGGAGAAGATTAATTGATAAAGTTTGTTTTGCTGCTGTTTGAATTTCCATTTTGGAATACACCAAAGTTTATCTTCGTTCCAAAAACGGTAAACTAAGATTGTTTGTGAATAACCCTCAAGTCAGGGCTCAAAATTTCAGGTCCTGAGCTACTAGCCAGGCCTTTTAAGTTACTCGCCCTCAGTTAACCTACCTAACAAAGTCTCATACTGCACATTTTCCTTGCAGTGATAGAGCGGTGACCAGTGGATAGAAAAAGTCTACACACCCCTCTGGTAAAATGTCAGGTTTTTGTGATGTAAAAAATGAGACAGATAAATCATTTCAGAACTTCTTCCAACTTGTAGGCTAGGGTCAGATGAAGGCAGTATTAACGTGCGTTTAGCCGCACTTAATCACAGTCGTGCTAGCAGCAAATGACATCCAATGACGGGCAACATACGAAGAACGGCCGCACAACGCAAGTGGCAAACGAACGCATTTTTTCGAGAACGTCAAACCGCTAGTACTGACGTACAGAGTGCGCTGCGTCCGCATAGTGGCGTGTGTGCGTGACTAGGAGATGTCAAACGCTGCTCATGTCCGGCCTACATAACGTACAGACACCCAAAACTTCCTGGTTTGGATCCGTACAAAAATCACGGCCGTAATTGCGCATCGTATGACCGCTATCGCTTATTCCGTGAAAATACACGTCCATTCATTCGGACACTTTTTGATGGTCGACGCGAAAAATGTGTACGTCTGACCCTAGCCTTAATGTGACCAATAAACTGTACAACTCATTGAAAAACAAATTTAAATCTTTTAGGTTGAGGGAAATAAAAATTAAAAACTAAAATAATATAGTTGCATAAGTTTGCAATGACGCTAACATTCTAATTACAGCTCGATTTTTCAACCGCCCTCTCCAAATTTCTACTCGCAAATGGCGAGTAGGCGAGTGGAAATTTTGACCCCCGCCCTAAGTTGTGTGAACCATGACAGGTTCACTTTGAATATTACATCGCTGTGGAAATCAGTGATTTTTTTCTTTCATCATTTTTAAAAATATTTTTAGTCCATGATACAATACAAAACACTGTTCAGATCAAATTTCATTCAATTATGGGGTTAAGAATTAAGAGGTTTTTAATCAGTTTGGGTAAGAGGAACAGGCCAGCCAATTCCAGCTTCCATTAACCGTCTTTGGCCCATGCCACCAACTTTGTAGCAGCAGAATAAAGCTCATTGATAATTTAAAATAAATACATAATCATAATACATGTATAAAAGGTGAACACTATCAGGGTTATTCAAAGAGAATCGAAAAATCACCGCACGTTCGGTGACTTTTCGTTCTCTTCAATTCGTTGCGATTTGGCCATCCCATTTCGGCGACCCTGCGGTGTATTCAGCAAGCACCACAGGGCCGTCGAAGTGCAGGGAAAAGCTGCTGCAAACCCGACGAACACTCACCGCACAACCTGCCGAACGCTCACCGAAACCCCCAAAAACATCTGGATTAACCCCGCCGAACACGCCGGAGAAACCTGAGCAGGAGCCGATCACAGCGCAGAGCAGCCGCCGGAAAAACCCGACACCTCAGACGAATGGAGTGAAAAAAAATAAAAACAGTACGCTTGAATGTTTGAAAAGTGAAACGCTGTTTGCAAAGAAACTACAGAACGAAAATGTCTGAAATTTACATATAAGATCCAATGAATGATAATAAAAAGGGCTGTTACAGAAAAACTAAAATAAAAAAAATTCGCCAAAAAATGCCTAAAAGATCCTAAAAACATCTATAAATAAAGAGACTTTTTACTGCAGAATATTATAATCGACGGTTTATTAGATATTGAATTAAAACGGGAATATTTTTAACATTGAAGCCTATGGGATTCTCCTGAATAAACCTGTAGAATGAAACCACCGAATGGCAGGGCATTTCGGAAACCTTTCTCAGCTGTTTTGTGTTCTCTGAATAGACAAAGCTATGGGGTTTCACTGCCCTCGAACAGGCACCGTATGTGCAGGCAATTCGCCAACATTTGACGAACTGCCTGCTCTCTGGATAGCCGAATGGCCAGGAAAGGTAACTGTATGCTGAATTTCAGCGTTCGGTTACCTTTCGGCCCCAATTCGGATCTCTTTGAATAACCCTGGAAGTACCTTACTTGCAATACCACAATACAAAAAGAAATTGGCTCGATCCTTATTTTCCTACAAAGCACCACAATTATGGAATAACCTCCCAGACGCCATCAAATCTTCCCCCAGTCTTAAGTCACTCAAGAGCTCCTTACTAACATACCTCAATAGGAATTCACCTGTAAACATGTAACATAATGACTATTTTCTACATATTTATTTTATGTTAATCTGTATATTTGTGAGGTTTTTTTAATATCGTGCATTGTATTACTTTGTATTTCTGTAACAACTGTAACATTTTAATGTTCTTGAACCCAGGACGTACTTGAAAACGAGAGAAATCTCAATGTATCCTTCCTGGTAAAAGCCTTTATAAATAAATAAATAAAATAAAACCCTAATTTTGGACACAATAGAGAACATCATAATAAACATGAAAAAAATGCAAGGAATTTCTAGGGAGCTGCTAACTGGAGGTCAAAACGGGAGCTAGGAAAGTTGGATATTCTGGACTAAAATGTGCAATGTCCTAAAATTTCTCCACAAATTCCTAGCCTAGTAAATAATTATGTAGGATTTTTGCTGACATAAATTTAAGTACTAATTAAAGGCTTCTCTGACTACCCACTAGGGGGCAAAAGAGTACTATGGATTTCCGAGTGAAGATCGCAACAGCAAGCTATAACTGTACTGCATATGTTATGCATTAAACTGGTTGCATATGGAATTCTGACAGGGAAATTCCTCAACATTTAGCAACAGAACTCCCAGTATGTAAAGGATGTTAATAACGGTAGTCTGCCTGACCCCAATCACCTTCATTGTCTTTCTGCCCCATCCCTCTCACTCATATTGTGCCGTTGCCCAATCTTTCTCACTTGCATTTTGCTTCTAACCATTCCTCTCACCCCATTGTGTCTCCGTTCTAACTCTCTCACCTGCCTCTGCCCATTTCTTTCACCCAATTATGGGCCCTATTACACTCTTCACGCAAACGTTAACGCTCACTTGCGTGAGCATTAACGTTTGCTGCGGTGTTTACCGCATATTACAATCCAAATGGGTTAAAAAACCCGTTAGTGTTTGGTACCTTGCACTTCTCAGAGCGAGGTTACTGTACTTTGCACTCCCTATACTTAACATGGGGAGCGCAAAGTGTTAATCAGCGCTGGATTACAAAGTCCCAGCGCTGATTAATGTACGGCTGTGGTCAGCAAAAAGTTAACCAGAGCCAGGACTTGGTGTTAACGGATTCCACTTCTGCAGAATCCGTTAACACCAGGCTCAAAATTTTAAAAAAGCATTTAATACTCACCCTCTGTCCCGCGGCGAGGACTGCGGCTTTGTCTGCCTCCTCCGGCCGGCGGGAGCAGGGAAAGACTCGGGGAAAAAGTCCCCCCAGTCTCTCCCTGCGTATCACTACACCGACCGGCCGGATCTCGCAAGGCGAGATCCAGCTGGTCATGTGACCGGCAGGGGGAAACTCAATTGAGTCCGATTTTAACACGCAATCACAATGCAGGCAGCATTTTTTGCACCTGCATTGTAATCCAGCGTTAAAACGCGGGCGCAAGGGTGAAAACTTCTGTCTGTACATATGTCCGTTATGCACGCACGCAGAGTACGCACAGACTGTGTTCATCTGACATTAGCCTAAAGGATTGGAGTCCAAGAGGACCCCTAGGTAAAAAGCCTGAGAGGTGGAAGTAATGGTGGCACCATTCACCTGAAGGGAAATGGGTGCAAGAATGGTGGATTTAGAGGGAGGGAAGAGGAGAAGTTCAGTTTTGGAAAGGTTGAGCTTTAGGAAACGGGAGGTCATCCAGGCTGTAACATGGTCCAACACCGGAGGAGAGAGATCACGGGGAGGAAAGGTAGATTTGGGTGTCATCAGCATAGAGATGATATTGGAGCCCATAGGAAGAAATGTGGTTGCCAAGAGAGGCAGTATAGATTGAGAAAGGCAGGGGGCCCAGAAGAGAGCCTTGAGGCACCACAACAGAGAGAGAAAGTGGTGGTGAAGAGACACCAGCGAAGGAGACACTGATGGAGTGAAGAGAGAGATAAGAGAAGAACCAGAAGAGAGTTGTGTCACTGAGGCAAGTTGACGCAGGGTGAGGTGCAGGAGAAGGTGGTCGACAGTGTTGAATGAAGTGGATAGGTCAAGAAGAATAAGCAGGGAGAAGTAACCTTTGGTTTTAGCAGCAACTAAATCATAAGTCACCTTGGTCAGGGCAATTTCAGTGGAGTGTTGAGAGCTCAACTGGTGTGGGTCAAGTAGAAAGTTGGCACCACGAAAACTGGTGAGCTGGTTCTAGACTAGACGTTCTAAGATGATGGAGGCAAAGGGAGCAAATAGATGAGACGTTAGTTCGAAAGAGAGGTGGGATCAAGAGATGTTTTCTTTAGAATGGGAGTGATCAGTGCATGTTTGAATGCAGAGGGAGAGGTTGAAAATATGAATCAGCAGGGACACGACTGGTACGTCAGACCGAATAAGATGATAGGAAATGGGGTCAAGTGGACATCATCCTCCGAGACTGGATGAAAGGAAGACATAGAAGAGGGGGCGGGGAGTGACGAAGTGAATGGAGTGGTTAATGGAAGAGTGAAGCAAAGAGATTTCAAGTCTAAGTTTAGTAATGTTATTTGTGAAGTAGTCAGCAAAGCTGACAGCTGTGAGATATGTGGAAGGTTGAGTGAAAGAAGGGCACATTAACAGATTGAAAGTATGAAACAGATGTCTAGACTCATGAGAGAAGTTGGGGATAAGGGACGAGACGTAAGATTGTTTAGTAATGGATAGAGCGAGTCTGTAGGAATGGAGCATGAATTTGTAATGCAGGAAGTCAGCCGATGTGCGAGACTTCCTCCAACCACGTTCAGCTGCCCTAGAACACCGCTGAAGATAGCGGGTGTATTTAGTGTGTCATGGTTAGTGGTTAGGACTGCGTGTAGGACGGAGAGAGGTAGAAGCAAGTACGTTGAGTGATGTGGAGAGGGCAGAGTTGTAGGTATCAGTGGCTTTGTCGGTGCAATTGAATGTTGAGATTGGAAGGATATGAGGGTGGATAGCGGTGGAGAGTAGTTTAGGATTCTGGGCACCAAGGTGCCTTTGGGGTTGAAGAGACATGGGGGTGGATTCAGGAGTCTGGGTTGGCAGCAGGAGAAGATCCCAGGAGAGGTGTGTTGGAAACGTAAGAAATGGTACAGAGGCTGGAGAAAATAAGGTCCAGGGTGTTGCCATCTTGGTGGGTAGGAGAGTTGGACAACTGCGTGAGGCCCAAGGAGGAGGTGATAGTCCCATTCATCTTGTTATGGATTTAAATAATGGCAGAATAGTTCTATATTGAGATGACATAGTCATGGAAGTGAGGCTACAGCTTCATCACCCTCCATCTTTATCTGGCTTTACCCTTTTGCCATCTAGAGTCCTTTTAACAGTGTAGTCAACACTATACAACAAATACCATAAACGCTAGATAGACATTTTCAGACAAAGATACCACATACAAGTAAATGATAAAGGGCAAAAACAAACCAACTAATCTCAACGGCAATCAAACCATTCTTAACAACTGGCTGGCTGGAGTAGAGGTAACATCACTGCTGTATGACTGTGGAGACCGTGGAGACCCTGGTTTGAATCTTGGCAAGAGCACCTCTTTAGTAGGTGTCCTTAGGCAAGACCCCTAACGGTACATACTCGAAATCCAGGACAGACTTGAAAACAAGAGAAATCTCAATGTATCCTTCCTGGTAAAATACTTTCTCAAAAAAATAAAAAATGTCATTAAGACACAGCATCATTCTGTTAATAAGCACAATTCTCTTCCACATAATAGCTGCTTTTCCAACATGGGATTACTATGTGTCCTGCACTTAAAAGGTGTAATGAAAAAAATACTAAATCTTGGGATATGGGAAAGGTTTTTCTCAGAAATCCAGGTTCAAGTATAACAAAGATGACACAAATAATTTCTAACTGACAGACAAATCAAAGCATGTTACACAACCACAGATTTGGCACGCGACGGACAGGAAAATGGAGGAAATATAAAAGAAAAATCCAATCATGGTCTACGATCAGAGGTAATTGCTTGCAGAAAACGAAGAGGAATGTGGTAAAGTGGAATAGAAAAGATGTGAATTGACGGGAAGATGAGACCTGCATGCCAGTGGTATCACACAGGAGAAGAGTAAGACTTTTGCAACAATGATTGACATGGAATTGAAGACACCATTATTGAAAAATTGTTGTGAAGACATTTTAAGCACTGGAAAATGAGCTAGACATAAGGCCAAAGTGGACAAATGAATGACAATCAAATATGGCAACAAAAAAGTTAAACTGCTTGTTGCAAGGCTCGAGACTAAAGGAATTTAAATGTAATAGTAAAAGTAATGACTGCATTCTCGTACTTCAAGATACTTGGCGAGATGCCTTGGAAAGTTGGGGATTGCGATAATAGTGATAATAAATCTCATCTTGGTTAGTCAGTGAATTATAATAGAGGTTATAGTAATTGTGTACTATTATTCTCTTGCTGTTCTGCATTATGAGGATATCCATCTCACTGTACCCACAAGCCATATCAAGTGGAGCGGCAGTTGAAAAGGTGCTCTAGGCCATCTACTATGGGAGGAAGAAGCCCAAGGCTCTTGATTACCAACATCTTATTACCTCCCTCGGATATTCCCTCATTTTTAGTTTAGAGTGTGGATTAAATTTAGCTTTTCTGAAGTGGCTTCACTCAGTTGTCATCGGGGCTGACTGCTACTACAGGAAGCATCAAAGCAGTTGCTTTTCTAGCGAGCATGCAGCCAAACAGATGCCTCTCAATGTTTCGGTATTGAGTGGCACCGGATGATCATCAGCTATGCAAAACCTATGCAAATATGATTGAAACCTAGACAGGCTGTCCAGTGCTCACTGATTATCAGCATTCTGGAGAAAGAGAAACACTCTACTTTGGAAGGCTGTCACAGTCACCAGGGACTGGTGGTTGCGTGCATATATGGAATATTTCATATTATTTGAAATCCTGGAGGCTGGCTCTCCACTGACAGCCGTCACTGACCCTGGCAGCATGCCCCGGAAAGTGAGTGATGGGAAAATGTTTAACAGGAAATAATTGAACATTTTTTCTATATGTGTGATCGCGCTTTAACATGCATCATTGTACTTCTATCATCACTGATTATGTGCATAACTTTTGTTCAGTCTCTGATCTGGAGGTACTCTTATTATTAATATCATTATCCTTTATTTATATAGTGCCACAAATTCACAGCGCTTTACAAGGAGTTGATACATTAGAATACAACACATGGAGGATGACCTGATTCAGAGGGTCCCTGTTCCCAGGGAAACTTACAATCTATGAGATGTACAAGTATTTTGTGAGGTAGGCACATTCATATCGTCAGGTGTCTTGCCCAAGGACACTCACTAGTGGCGTCTGAGTGGGATCGAGACGCCTTTCCATGATTGTAGATCAGCGACCTGGTGGTTAGGTTGAACCAGCTTCTCGTAAAGTCGAGACTTGCTTATCCACAGTTGTATTGGAGGGATGTGCTGAATGATATTTTAACTTGCTTCTCAATGGTCGAAGGGTAGAGACGTTACCACTGGGCTCCACAGCCGATATTGTGTGGTAGGCAAGTATGTACCGTTAGGTGTCTTGTCCAAGGACACTTACTGGAGAGGTGCTCTTGGCTGGGATTCAAACCTGTGTCTCCACAGTTATAGAGCAGTGATGTTACCTCTACTCCATCCAGCCGTTACATATGATTGCAACCACTGAGAACATGATACCATCTTGGACAGCAGCTGTATTCATTTTAATTTCAGTGGAGCTGCAGCATAGTAATATATCACAAATCTCATAAATTCCTGCTGGACAGTGGTTTTGAGACATTAATAGCTTCCATTAAATACTCAGGAATCTAGGATAAACTGAAAGGTATCAGTTACATGCCAGCATGGGCAGTTTTCACTGTAGGAGCTGCAGATACAGAAGCTTGAAGGTGTCTATTTGTGTTTTGTAATGTAATTTGTCTATACAATATGTTTAAAAATGGGTTAAACTGCAGCCTGGAGTGTTCCTGCAGAATCAATAAGCAAGTCCTTGATCTATCAATTTGAAAGAGGACCTTTCACTTTCTCAAGCAGTAATTGTCAGAGCTTCAAGGACAGCTCATACTCCATCACTAATTTAGAAAGTGTGCTTTGATGGAGCGAAGGCAATGATTACAGAGACAGTTTATTGGTTACTGGAAGAAAATTATCAGTCCTTCCTCTTATAAACTGGAGGCTTTGATAAAGAAATAACCTGCTGAGCTCAGAAAGATGCTGTGCTGATACATGCTTGACACAGGTCAGAATTGCTCGGCTACTTCCCTACATGTGCTAATAAACTACATTCCTATTGATCCTGAACTGCAGTAACTGTACATACAGGATGAAACAAGCACGGTAGGACATCAGTTCAGCTTAGACAAAACGTTCTGGGGAGAATGCAGAAGAAAGGAACAGCAGTCAAAGTATATGTGAGAAGTACTTAAGAAAGACATAGGGGGCTTCCATGACTGTTTTTTGGATATTTGATTTTAATAGGAACGCTTATTAAAATATAAAGGTTTACCAAAAAAAGAAAGGAAAGCAAATAGAAGAGAAAACTGGATAGCATTAATGGACTATTTTTATATTACATGGTGTGAAACATTGTACACAACATAATTGTTTGCTATGATTCATTTCGAGCTTTCAAGCAGGTTATTCAGTTTTGGAAAGCTCGTGACATTAACTGTATGTGGGGGTGTTGTGACTCATTTTTCAAAATTACATTTAACTAACCTGTTGCTGTGTTACAATACTTTATGTGACGCAATTTAAAGGTTTATTGTACAACATGGTAAATATATGTAAATCTGCTTTTATTCGCAGGAGTTTATTAACCGTTTTCCACCGCAGAACTTTCTATGCCATCCCTGCCGCTTAGAAGACGCAGGACGTACTAGTATGCCCTGTTGATTTCTATGATCTGCCCCGTGGCCCCCCCCACAGCTGCCACGTGCCATTGGCTGCTGCGAGATGGCCTGAGTTCCACCACCCTGCAGCAAACGCGCGTCAGCGGGCCAGAGCAAAAGCCTGCCGCATCACCTGGCGGCGGGGCGCACTAGTATGCCCTACCGGAGTTAACCCCCTCCCGATGGGTAAGTTTGTAAATGAGTAAATTCTCAGGGCCCTATTCAGTAGGAGCCGTCATACATAACAGGTTCAGCTTTTATCTCGGTCTGCTTTTTTTGTATGCTAGTTTTGTACACTTTTTAAACCCACTATGACAGTGTGATTGACCACGGTTTTGTCAGCAGGTGGATGGAGAAAGCCTGTTTCCCTGAGGGAAGACCAGGTCTGGATTCCAAAGTCCTTGGACACTACACCAGGCAGTGGTAAAACCTGGTCTGGAGCTTCACTTGGTCTTTTTCTTGCGCCGTCGGCGAGGAGCCTGACAATAATATACTGTAGGTCTCCTGAGGCCACTGTGTCCATGAGCAGAATTAGTGGAAGAGCAGCCCTGCATTTGGCAATCCTCCTCTTTTGCAACCCTCTGTTTGACAGTTTACACACTGATGGAAGGATTAAACTGTGTGAGATGGCACTCTTGAAAGCAACAGCCACCATTGTGATAGTGACGCCTAGTGGTGGAAAGATGTAAATTGTGGATTGAGATAACTCATTGCTTGAGGAGATTAAAATATTGATTCTCACTGCACTTTGTAAATGTTGTTTCTACATACATAGCACCTAAGATTAAATCCAAGTATTGTTATTCGCTTTGTTAATATTCCAGCCAAAATTTGGAATGGATTCATGAAGAAAGTGAAAATTAACCTCGGAATTGTATCCAAAGATGGCGTCCTATCCAGTTTGTCAATGGTGTCACATATGTATGTCCATGGTATGTCTGTCAAAAATGTACCTACAGGCGAACATCAATAGACAACCTGTTACAGTAATAGTCTAAGTACTATTCTAAATTCTGATCTCTTTAAGCATGTCTAAAGGTTTTGCACCTTTTGAAGACGAGAAAGAAATGGTTATATAGGTGGTATATAACCCCAGATTAAAAACATCACATGAATCCACTGACGACCCTCAACTGTTGGCCATGACAGTAGCACAGGGGTATCTTATACCCTATTTGTTGGGACTGCCCACGAATAACCCTGTATTGGCGAGAGGTTTCAGACTTCTGTACCAAGATATTAGGTAGCCCAAATGATTCCAACACAGAGATATTCCTCCTTCACATCTTTCTGGACCCCCTAACTAAATTAAAAAGAGAGATTGTTGTCCCACATACTTACTGTAGCAGCACTCCTCCTAGCATCACACTGGAAGACTTTTCCAGCATTAAAGAACATATTCTTGACCTATGAATGCTGCATGGCATGGCACGAAATGTAAAGGGTGAATGAACAGTTGAGAGGGACCATTGGTTTATTTGGGACACTTATTTAATTTCTTCATCATAAATTATATTTATATATTTGTGCTGTACCTGGCAACAGTTACACTAATTTGTACTCCATGTTCTGTATTATTCACTATCTGTGATACATTGTTCAAAATGTGAAATTCTTCCTTCTTTCCTTCTGTGCCCCTTTTATCTGAAACCTGTATACATTTCAGATTAACCCCATAAGGACTAATGACGTAACAGGTACGTCCTACGACAACAGTTGCTTAACGATGGAGGATGTACGTGGCACCATCAGGTAGAAATGGCCGTTGTGTTAAATACCGTAAATATGATAACAAAAAATAATAAAATTGTCCCGATATCCTGCTTATAGGGATTTGTATTGTTAATAATGAGAATATTATCAATGCAGTTTCCACAAAATACCAATAGAATTTATTTATTATTATTATTATTAATTTATAAAGCGCCAGCATATTCCGCAGCGCTGTACAATAAGCACAGTACAGACAGGGTTACAATACATTGAACAACATTTGACAAACAGTACAGGAGGAGATGAGGGCCCTATTCCCGTAGGAACTCACAATCTAGGAGGGTTGGGGTTGGAAACAGGAGGAGAGGACTGTAAGGTGAGAGTGATTGATGGTTGCGTCAGTGAGTTGGGTGGGTAAGCTTCCCTAAATAGGAATGTTTTCAGGGAGCGTTTGAAGAAGAGAAGTTAGGGGAAAGTCTGACAGTACGAGGGAGAGCGTTCCAGAGAGTGGGGGCTGCGCGTGAGAAATCCTGCAGTCTATCATGGGAAGAGGTGATGCGGGGAGAAGCTAGGCGCAGGTCACTGTTTGACCTTAGGGAGCGGGCTGGGGTGTATTTGGTGATTAGTGAGGACAGGTAGTGGGCGCTGAGTTAGTGAGGGTTTTGTAGGTAAGGATAAGGATTTTGAACTTAATTCTGCAGTGGATGGGGAGCCAGTGAAGGGACTCGCAGAGGGGAGCGGCAGAGACAGAGCGGCGGGTGAGGTGAATTAGCCTGGCGGAGGCGTTCAGGATGGATTGTAGGGGGGAGAGGCGGGACAGAGGGAGGCCAGATAAGAGATTATTGCAATAGTCGAGTCGGGAGATTACCAGGGCGTGTATGAGTTGTTTTGTGGTGACAGCGGTAAGAAATGGCCGAATTCTGGAAATATTACGCAGTTGGTATCGGCAGGAGGAGGAAAGAGACTTGATGTGGGGGATGAAGGAAAGAGCAGAGTCCAGTGTAACTCCAAGACAGCGAACTTGGTTTGATGGGGAGATGGTGATACCCTCCACCGTGATAGAGAAGTCAGGAGGTGGGGAGGCATTAGAGGGAGGAATAAGTAGGAGCTCAGTCTTTGACATGTTGATCTTTAGGTGGTGGGAGGCCATCCAGGAGGAGATGCCAGATAAACAGTCACTGACTTTTGAAAGGACAGGGGGAGAGAGATCAGGGGTAGAGAGGTAGATCTGAGTGTCATCAGCGTAGAGGTGGTAATTAAAGCCAAAGCTGTTGATGATTTTGCCCAGGGAGGAGGTGTAGATGGAAAAGAGCAGAGGACCAAGGACAGAGCCTTGAGGTACACCAACAGATAGAGGCAATGAAGAGGAGGAGTTACCAGCAAAGGACACACAGAAGGACCTGTTGGATAAATAGGAGTCAACCCAAGCAAGTGCAGTGTCACCGAGACCCAGAGAGTTGAGGGTCTGTAGAAGGAGGGGGTGGTCAACAGTGTCAAAAGCAGCCGAGAGGTCAAGCAGGATGAGAATAGAATAGTGGCCGTGTTTTTTAGCAGTTAGGAGGTCGTTGGTGACTTTGGTGAGTGCAGTTTCAGTTGAGTGTAGCGGACGGAAGCCAGATTGCAGGGGGTCAAGTAGGGAATTGGAGGACAGGAAGAGGGAGAGGCGGTTGAAGACTAGTTTTTCTAAGAGCTTTGATGTGAAGGGAAGCAGGGATACAGGGCGGTTTTTGGATGGAGAGTTGGTGTCTAGGGATGGTTTCTTTAGTAAAGGGGTAACTAGCGCGTGTTTGAAGGCGGATGGAAAGGAGCCAGTGGAGAGAGATAGGTTGAAGATGTGTGTGAGAGCAGGGGTGAGGGAGGAGGAGAGGGGAGGAATTAGATGTGAGGGAATGGGGTCGAGCGGGCACGTGGTGAGATGTGAGGAGGACAATAAGGAATTGACTTCCTCCTCAGTGGTTGGGAGGAAGCGGCAGAGGGTGGCAGAGGGGACCTGTGGGAGTGGAGGTGGCAGATAACTATCTTGTGTTGGGATGTTGCTTCTGATAGTTAGAGTTTTACTGAGGAAGTAGTCTGCCAGATCTTGAGCGCTGAAGGCAGCTGAGGGGGGAGGTGCAGATGGGTGGAGGAGGGTGTTGAAGGTGGACCAGAGCCGTTTAGGGTTGGAGGACAGCGTAGATATAAGAGATGAGAAGAAGGATTGTTTGGCCAAGTGGAGGGCAGAGGTGTATGACCGGAGAATAAACTTGAAGTGAACAAAATCAGCTTCAGAGCGGGATTTCCTCCAGGCACGCTCTGCAGTGCGGGAGCATCTTTGCAGGTAGCGAGTTTGGAGGGTGTGCCAGGGCTGAAGCTGGCGGCGTGGGGCCTTGCAGAGTCGAAGAGGAGCAAGAGTGTCTAGAGCAGAGATAAGCGTAGTGTTGTAGTGATTAGTGGCAGCATCAGGGCAGGTGAAGGATGAGGTATGAGGGAGGTGGTGAAGTAGGTTGGAGAATTGATGGGGGTCCACAGCATGTAGATTTCTGCGAGTGTGTGTGCGGGGTGGGGGAGCAGGGTGTTTAGGAAGTCCAGATAGGTTGAAAGAGAGAAGGTGGTGGTCAGAGATGGGGAAAGGGTGACATTTGAACTCAGAAATGGAGCAGAGGTTGGAAAAGACCAGGTCAATAACGTGACCATCGCGGTGGGTAGGGAGGAGGGAGGATTGTGTGAGTCCAAGGGAGGACGTGAGTGAAAGAAGTTTGGAGGCAGCAGGAGCGGAAGGATCGTCAATGGGAATGTTGAAGTCCCCGAGAATTAGGCATGGAAGATTAGAAGACAGGAAGTGAGAAAGCCAGGTAGCAAAGTGGTCAAAGAACTGGGAGGTTGGTCCCGGTGGGCGGTAGATGACTGCCACCCTGAGAGCCAGAGGAGAGAACAGGCGGATGCAGTGTGTCTCGAAGGAGGAGAAGGAGAGGGATGGGGGTGGAGGGAGATGCTGGTAGGTGCAGGTGGGAGAGCAGGAGCCCGACCCGCCACCATTTCTCTCACCCGGTCTGGGGGTATGGCTCAAGTGTAGACCGCCATGTGAGAGAGCAGCAACGGAGGCCGTGTCAGAGGAGTTAGCCAGGTTTCAGTTAAAGCTAGGAGGTTGAAGGAGTTTGAAAGGAAGAGGTCATGGACGGCTGTGAGTTTGTTGCACACAGAGCGAGCGTTCCAGAGGGCGCAGGAGAAAGAGGACAGGCGCTGAGGGATGATGGGAATGAGGTTGCTGGGCTTGCAGGGAGGTGATTTATGTGCGATGGAGATAGGATGAGAGGGAAGTATTGGATGTGTTGTGGGGCCAGGGTTAGGGGATATGTCACCTGAATAGAGTAACAGCAGGAGGGTGAGAAAGAGAAGGTGGGAATGGGATTTGTGGGAGTGATTGGCAGCACGAGAGATAGAGGGAGACCATGTTCTGAGGAAACAAAGGAGCTCATGCGAGGCCATCATGTGGGACGAGAGGAGGGAGGGAGAGATGCAGATAGTGTAGGGGTCGGTGGTAGAGGGGCAGGAGTTCCATTTAAGGAGAAAGGTAGAAGTAAAGAGAAGCGTGAGAGAAAGCATATACTGAGCCACTTATAGAAAGAGGCTCACAAATGTGTAAGTATATCTATCTATTGATAATATGATATGGAGTAGAGATATCTGTGCAATGGAGAGCTCTCTTTTTTTCTAAAGCGATGGTCTGCTGAACTATATCAAGATCTATCTTTGGGGATCTGTGAAGTTGGGGTGTGACCCCCCCATAGTGGTCAGAGGCTTGCAATTAGAGACAATTGGGGCTCCTCCTTTTGTAATTGATATCTACATGATTTTATAAGAATTGACTTTAGAATCAAAACAATATTGCACTATTACGTGTTTTTGTTCATATTGAATATTAGGCCGAACTCCAATGAGAAGGAGACATTGTCCTATAAAAGGAACTCGGTATCAGATAAGTTGATTTTCTAATAATCAGTGTAATACAACTACAAAGGTGAATATTGTGATTGTAATGGTGTGCTCCCAGTGGGACTAGTGCCCAATTTTGGCCATTATTTGATACTTGTGTGGGGTGCACATGGGGGTATAAGCAGCACAAGGAGATATGAAAAAAATAAACTGTTTGTGTAGAAGGAAGCACCAGTTCACTTTAGGCTGGTGTCAGACGAGCGTAGTGTTCACGTCCGTGATTGCGCCTTAAAGTACGTCCATGATAGCCTGACAGAAAGCCCATCGGAGCCTGTTACATGAAGTACGTCCGCACTGAACTGCGGACGCACAACGGCCGCGGCCCACGGATGCAAGGCAGGCAAGAACGTACAACCCCTAGAACGGCCGCACAAAGTGCGCTGCGTCCGCAACGTCTGCATAGCTTTGTGTGTGAGTGATGGAACGTGGTCAGACGGACTGCATTTATATGTCCAGCATTTTTCACGGACAAAATGGTTTTGCTTTTTATTTTATTTTCCCTCCTACATCCGTCAAAATATACGTCAGTGAAAAAAACGGACTGTGTGGCCAGTACTGCGTCTTCCGTACGTCTGTGTGCACGGATGTACAGTCCGTAGAAATCACGCTCGTCTGACACTAGCCTCAAACCTTGATTGGTTAGATTTACACACAATGGAATATAGCCTACCATCGCTTCACAAGAAAAAAATCCAAACAACCACAGATGACGGTTCACAGTGATTTTTCTGCTGTTTGAAAGTTTTCCTTTGTGATGTGCCGGCTCTTGTCACATTGCAACGATGGCACAAACCTGTGTTTTCTGAATAACAAGTTAATTAAATTTATCTTGGTAGAAATATGAACTAACATTAACATTGGAATGCACATGCTGATAGTCTCACTAAGGCTGGTTATCCACTGGATCTGCAGTCAACTAACTAGTCATACGTCGTTATGCGTATAGATTGGACTTATCCCAAATTTGGTGGACAGATCAAATCAAGAGCAAAATTGGACTGTCCAAAATAACTAAAAAAAAAAAATGGTTCCAACAAATCGACTTTCAATTTGGCAAGAGATGTCAAGAACGCTTGATTGGTCAATGCAGAGAAACTGATGTGTGCCAGATTTCTTGTTTAACATATTAATTATTGGTTTCAAAAGCATATTTCTCAGAACGGTATCCCCTAAACTACCTAATTTTTCTACGGTATCACTATGGGACACTTTCTCCATAGTAGTTATTTGCTTAATTTCCCTCTTTTCCACAGAGATATGCCTTTTCCAGGTTACTGTGTTTCTTTACTAAGAATTGGTTTTTTGGCTCTGTACTCTGGCTACATGCCCAGATCATCTTCTGACTCTTCCCGCCCTCTTTACTGTTACATCAGTCATATACTCATATAGTGATTATAATCCAGATGTTTTTTTCTAGAACATTTTAACACCACAACTCAACTTGTTTTTATAAGGTCACCCATTCCAATTGCCTTACAATATTAATTTATTCATTCAGACATTTTATCCAAGAGCTCTGAGGTACAATTGGAGGTCCTGCCGATTCCACCCTTCCTATGATCTCTGCTGTTTTATGATTAAAACCTTGGCAATCACACTGGTTTACACCAATGAACCAACTTGAAACATCTAAAACACTACAAAATGCTTACATACATAGAATGCATGTGTTTGCAATGATGATCCTGCTTTCTATGTGTCGTTATTTGGACATCTATTAAATATACCAAATGACATGTAATCAGCTCACTCGTCACACAAAACCACCGAACATAATTCTACACCCTTTAACCCTTTCCTCCCACGTGGCATACAATGCAATCCGCGTGACGGGTGGGCCTTGAAGACACGGGGCGTAATGGTGCCTTCTGGTTACCGCTGACTTCAATGGGCCACCTCGGCCCCTCCCTGTAGACAACACGCAAGGTGCGTCGGCAGGCCGAATCAAAACCCGTGGCAGCACCTGCCGGCAAAGCTTACCAGTATGCCCGTCATTAAGGGGTTAACAAATATACCCAAGATAATGTGAATAAACATAACAAACACACAAATATTTCATCTACACATATGCATACAACTGAGAATTGGAAAAATATCATTACAACATCTATATATGAGAGAGGTCTCTGTAACATCACCGACACATTGATCTAAGAGACAGGGCTTCTGGGTGTAGCTACAACCTCAGCTCTTGTATACAGTGTCACTAGTGGACAACAACAGTAGAACACCAAAACATATTTATACTGATCCTTCTGCTTGACTGCAGACAGAGAAAGTGGCGAATCTCGCCGCCTCAATGACACCTCACTTGACCATGTGGGGTGTAAATAGTATTGATAAAGTCTGGTATACAGGCGAAACTAGTTGGGTGTTTGTGTTTTAACAGTTATATGAATTTTTGAAAGAGATACTTGGATTGGCAGGGTTGCCAGTGGGTGCTTTTATTACAATGCAGATGAGTCTGTTTAATCACCAGGTATTGTGAATTGTGACCTACACCATGGGGCCCTTATAGACAGTTTATTTTACCCTGACATTGCAGGGATATTGAGTATTAGTAATACTGGGCAGAGAATTCTGTAAGGAATATATTGGCAACGGATTGCTTATCCGCTTCAAAACATTGGATTTATCCCTGTATGGCTGATTTGGGATGGTAATGCCTTTTAACCCATTCCCAAATGCATTGCAACGGTTATGGGATACACAGACCCATGATGTTGGTTTGAACTCATCAAATTCATACACCCCACAGGTGTGGCATTGTTTCCCCTGCCATGAGGATAGGTACTCTGACTACTCATTATACAATATTTATGTGGTTTTATTTGTCTACTTGTCAATTTGTATGTATTAATAAAGGTGTACAATTGTGTATACACTGGGGACATACAGTGTAGATCCTTTACTCCTGTGAGCTCCATTGTAGATGCATAGGTGCTTTATTTTTGTTTTGGTTTGTAAAATAGGCGGGTTAGAGTAGACCCATTTGGATCTATGCCATTGGCATCATCTAGAGGTTCTAAGAACTTTGTTGATTTATATTGGGGTGTAAATAGTACCCTGCTTTTACTTGCAGCAGTGCAATGGTGTGTGTTTTTAGATGAACCAGTGGATAACAGGCAGGGGTCGAGTGCAGGGAGAATGCACCAAAACAGCGTTCCCGGACTACTCCACCAGTGCACGTAGGGTCTATATAAAAAATAAAAAGAATAAACTTTCTTTAAAACAAAAAATAAGATATTACCTTTCTACATTGAAACCTATGAGATTCACCTATTTAAACCAGTCGAATTGAAACACCGAAATCAGGGTATTTTGCCCGAATTTCGGTGCAATATGGCATTCTGCAAATAGAAAACACACTAGTCTTCTATGGGACGATATCAGTGCTGCCAAATTTCATCATATGTCACTGTGAAATTGCCAGTATTTGACAAACTGACAGCTTAGTGAATAGACAAATTGACCTGTTGAAATTCACGGTTTGGTGCAATTCGAGGCCAATTAAAGTTAGTGAATAACCCCTTATGCATAAAACCGCATTGCATCATTAGCTACATACTTGCAGCCATCGTGGAAATAAGTAGGTGAGTAATTGCAGCAACATTGTTCACTTTATAAGCAAAAAGTGGACAATGGAGTCGCTTTTGTATGAAAAATAAAGAAAAATAAGAATTTTATTTTATTAATTTTCCTTAATTAGTTTTACACTATATATGGTCATTTATGGGTTCATTAGAAGGGACAGTCTCTGGTCTTTTTGACAACACCTCGACTGACCTTCTCCAACGTGCGTATCCAGAATCCTTTGGACCCCTGCATGTCCAATTATCAAATTTTACTCTTGGGCACTGGGAATCCCCATTTCTGACGTCACCTCGCGCATGTGGGATGACGTCAGTGGGCAGAGGTCAGTCCCTCGGCTGATGTCAACCTGCTGTGGGAAAATACTGTGATCAGCCTAAATATCAGCCGATCGCAGCAAAGGGATCAGGAAGCAAGCATCGTCTGCATACGGGAAGCAAATCTGATGACGCACTGAGCCTGTTCTCCTCAGAGAAGCGATTAAGACCCATTATTCATTCTTGGATAATGGCTTAAGATCGGGAGAATGAGTGAAGTTAGAATAGCTTGTACTCCATTGTCTAGCCACATATTAACAGGTCCTAGGAGCTGTTAACCTATAGTAAGTAGAAGCAATGTCCTTATCACAAGCGAAGCTTGCGGCTTGGATGGAATAAAGGCTTGAGCCATTAAGCCAACAGCTGGATCCATTTTGCATAACTGCTGCCGCCATTAGCTTAATGCGGAGTTGGAATAAGGTCCAAGGTTAGTCATGTGCTAGCTGTGTAAGCATAGAAGAAAACATCATAAGCATTTCCCCTTCGTAAACAAGAAGAAAAAAAAAGAGCATTGGGTAGAGTACTGCAGTCTGCATTGATACTTTAAAGTGACAACCTATGTTGTGATGTCTATATCTTCACGGTGATAATAAAACATGGTAAACTACACATCAAGTCTTATTTAAGTAGATACTAAACTAACAACAGAACTAAATTGCATTTCAGCTTGGATGGCAACATCATTGTATAAAATTCTGAAATAAGTACATTTTTAGTACACTGAACTAAAAAGATATCCAATCACATATGTTCCATAAATTTTTTTGTTATAATAGGCTGGAGGAGGTAATTACCCTTAGCACTTATACTCCTGAGGCCTGATTGAGCTGTTTTTGAGTAGGAGGTTAAAGTAAGGCACAGCACGAAGTCAAGAGCAAAAACTATAAAATCCGTTTCCCGAGCTTGCAAAGTGTGTTCAGTTTTGTCAGGGTATGTGATAATTATGATTTGTAAGCTCCATAAAAGATTGTACGAAACCACGGGATCCTAAAACCAATTTGAAATTGTTGTTATTTTTTTTTATAGATTATTTTATGTAAAATAAAAATCTCACTAATTAAAGATTACCTGAACCTAATAATTACCACCTATTCTGTCCGCTCTCTAACTTTTATTGATGCTTTGCGTTTGGGCAGCAGTTTCTTTCACCTCTCCTTTAAACATAGCATGCATGTAATGATGTCACATAGCAGCTATGTGCTTCAGGAAGTCTAATGGTTATATGAAACCAGTGGGAATTGTTTAGAGAAATGACATCATACCTGGCAATCCCTGTCATCGTATGTTACTCATTAATCTAATGGAGATGCATATACAGTTGTGTTCAAAATTATTCAACCCCCAATGCTGTAAAGGGTTTTAGGGAATTTAGTGTACATTTGTAATTGTATTCAGAATGAAATCCTACAAGGACTTTTTAAAGAACCATATGCAACTAAAATGACATCAATTGGTTTTGTAATACAGTAGTAAATGTTTCTTTTGTGAATTCTTCATTGACACAATTATTCAACCCCTTAAAGACTACCACTCTGAAGAACAGAGGTTCATTCAAGTGTTTTCAATCAGGTATTGAAAACACCTGTGGATGTCACGGAGCAGCAATAAAGCATAATAAGCACCAATTAGACAGCTTTAAAATGACTGTGATACTCAGCTCCTTCTAGACATTTACTGGTGTGGTTACAAACATGGTGAAGTCAAGAGAATGGTCCAGGAAGACAAGAGAAGAGGTAATTACTCTTCACAGGAAGGGCAATGGCTATAAGAAGATTGCAAAGATGTTAAACATACCAAGAGAGACCATAGGAAGCATCATTCGCAAATTCAAGGCAAAGGGCACTGTTGAAACGCTACCTGGTCGTGGCAGAAAGAAGATGCTGACTTCGACTGCTGTGCGCTACCTGAAGCGTAGAGTGGAGAAAAGTCCCCGTGTGACTGCTGAGGAACTGAGAAAAGATTTGTCAGATGTGGGTACTGAAGTTTCAGCTCAGACAATACGGTGCACACTGCGTAATGAAGGCCTCCATGCCAGAACTCCCAGGCGCACCCCCTTGCTGTCTCCAAAGAATAAGAAGAGTCGACTGCAGTATGCCAAAAGTCATGTGGACAAACCACAGAAGTTTTGGGATAGTGTTCTGTGGACTGATGAAACAAAATTAGAACTGTTTGGGCCCATGGATCAACGCTATGTTTGGAGGAGGAAGAACAAGGCCTATGAAGAAAAGAACACCTTGCGTACTGTGAAGCATGGCGGGGGGTCAATCATGCTTTGGGGCTGTTTTGCTTCTGCAGGTACAGGGAAGCTTCAGCGTGTGCAAGGTACCATGAATTCTCTTCAGTACCAGGAGATATTGGATGACAATGTGATGCAGTCTGTCACAAACCTGAGGCTTGGGAGACGTTGGACCTTTCAACAGGACAATGATCCCAAGCATACCTCCAAGTCCATTAGAGCATGGTTGCAGATTAAAGGCTGGAACATTTTGGAGTGGCCATCGCAGTCACCTAACTTAAATCCGATTGAGAACCTCTGGTGGGACTTAAAGAAAGCAGTTTCAGTGCGCAAGCCTAAGAATGTGACTGAACTGGAGGCTTTTGCCCATGACGAATGGACGAAGATACCCGTAGATCGCTGCAAGACACTTGTGTCAAGCTATGCTTCACGTTTAAAAGCTGTTAGTACTTAGTACAACATCCTTTTACAGTTATAAGATTGAATGTCACTTGGCGGTTGAATAAAACTGATAATGATGTGAGCACAGAAAAGACATTTGTGGTTATTTCATTATAAATGTTATATTTGTCTGACCTACACGTGCCTCTTTGATTTAATTGTAAGCAAGATGACTGAATGATCAAAATCAATGTCAAACTGGCCAAAACACTCAATTTCAGTGGGGGTTGAATAATTTTGAACACAACTGTATGGTTCTAAATATTGTCTTTTCAGAGCACACATTTGAGCAATTTAAAATAACTGCAGTTTTTCTACAATGGACTTTGAACCAAGGTAGCTTATTTCACAGGACAAGATAAAAATCGCAAGCAGTTGCATTACTCATCATAATGGATAGGGCCTAATGGTGATTTTTCAGGCCTTTTTCCCTCTTCGACTCGGATCTCTCCTTCACTTCTCACATTCAGTCACTAACCAGATCTTGCTACTTCCATCTAAAAACAATGCACACATCCGCCCCTGTCTTAATCTGGAATCTGCTAAAATGCTCATCCAAGCTCTTATTATCTCCCGCCTCGACTACTGTAACCACCTCCTCTCTGGCCTTAAGAGATCCCAGATACCCAAGATTTTCCCTCTGCAGCTTGTAATGAACTCCTGTGCCAGGCTCATCCACCTCACTTCCCGCACCTTTCACAGCTCACCCCTTTGTCAATCTCTACACTGGCTCCCGGTTTCCTTTAGAATCCAATTCAAAATACTGGTGCTCACGTACAAAGTCCTCCATAAGCACGCCCCTGCCTACATCTCCTCCCTTATTAGCAGGTATATCCCATTCCGTGCATTTTGCTCTGCCAATGATCTGAGGTTATCGTCTCATCGGACCCCCACTCCCAACTCTCACCTTCAGGACTTCTCCCAAGCTGCCCCCTTTCTTTGGAACTCCCTCCCCCGCAACATTAGACTCCCCGTCTCTCCAGTCCTTCATGAAGTCTCTGGAAACACATTACTTTAGAGAAGCCTGTCGGCTCACTCAATGGTGTGTGCAGCCTGTTACATTAGGGAGTGCACCAATGGAACATTTATTAATTTAAAACTTATATTTAGAAATCTTTGCTCATAATGCACATTTTTCATTAGCAATAAGAACCCTTTAATCAGAGATACAGGCAGTTTTTATGCTTTTCATTATGAACCAAATAAAGGACATCTAAAATGTCAATATAGAAGGTGAAAGAAGACTTCTTCACCCAACATTAGGGTTTGCCTAGGCACACCAAGCACACCCGGCTGTGCATGCCTATGGGCTCACTCCATAAATCCCTACTGCACATGTCTTGCTTCATCTTTACCACAGCCTACATGCACCTTGCTACTTCATATTATGCTATTTACCCTTACCTGGTCGGTGTGTCTCCCCTCTCCTCTTAGATTGTGAGCTCTAGAGCAGTGGTCAGTGGTTCCCAAATACCCCTAACAGGTCAGATTTTACAGATCACCTTGGGGAAAAGCAGACTGAATCCTGCAATCACTGAGCAGCAAATCATATCACCTGTGCTGTGCTTCAGATATCTGGAAAACCTGACCTGTTAGGGGGTACCGCAGTTGGGAACCACTGCTCAAGAGCACGGTCCTCTCTCCTACTGCTCTGTATGTTTAACTTGTATGTATATTTGTTATTCTGTCTCACACATTGTACAGCGCTACAGAGATCGTTAGCTCTTTATAAAAAACTTGTAACAGTATGCAGTTAATGGAAGTTATTTTCTTTAGCTTGTGTTCTATTAGAGGAATATTAATGCAATGGGAATGCACAATATATTTTTCTAAATATTCTAGAAAAGTACTGAACTTTGATCTTTACAATTATTTAAATCACTAATTATTATTAATAATAGGATTAGCATCTTCATTATTATTTATATAGTGCCAACAGTTTTTACAGAGCTTTACAAAAGAATTGGGAACTAAAGTAACAATATTACAAAACAAATTTAGTAACCAGAGACAAGACGAGAAGAGGAAAAATAGATGGGAGCCAGTCAAGCTCTGAAAGCACTTTTATTTGGAAAGAGACCGCAACGTTTTGACTCGTTGTGCTGCCTTTCAAGCTTGAACTGATACGGTCAGTGGAGATGTTCACTGCTAGAGGTTTTTCTTCCTTAGACCCGGTGTTGAAAGCCTCCGTCATCTTCTAAGGGACTTGGATTCGAGGTGTCAGAGACTGGCTGGCGCTTGCACTTGCAGCATTGCCCGCACTACATATGGACTTTGTGTCCTTTGGAGAAGAAGAGATGCCAGCCTCATGCCCACAGACTATGGTGATTATGGCAGGACTAATCAAAGAGCATTGTCATGCTGTATGTGATTGACTTTAAAAGCATGTTTCTGTTCAGCAGTTCGTAGAGTTGTTCCTTGGTATTAGTTTATCCTTCCCCTCTGATTTTGCTGGACAGATAATCTTATCACTGTGGAGGAGGGTGATAGACAGCAGAGACGTATTTTTCTGGCCCCCTCCCCGATAGCAAACATTCATTGTGCAAACTGTATTAACATACTGTCTGTCTGGAAAATAAAGTCATTCATTCCTGCTTTTACCAAGGATCAAGTCTCTCTGGTCGTGTGAGGAGAATCTTGGCTCCACTGGGGAATCTCTCTGAAATGTAAGGACTACAAGGTGGGTAGTCCAGAAGAAGACTGTGGGTCTCCTGACGTGGTTCTGGGACATAGAAGGGACAGACGAATAATGGGCCGGTTCTGGTCCTGGAATTTTGGACAGAACCCTGTACGTTCCCGTTACAGACCCCATGTGAGAATACTGCACAATCTCACACAGTTCCAGTTGAAGGACACCGAAGAACTATTTCACCTTTGTGTCCTTCCAAAAACGTTGAAAGCTCCTCTTTTTTTACAGAAGTTGAATTATTACTTATACATAGGGTGTTATATTGATACAATAATATTGTTTATTATATAAAGGAAAGCTTAAATATGAGTAAAAAGTTATTAATATACCAGCATTGGAGAATTAATCAAACACAGGCTCACAAATATGCTTTTAATTCCATATATCTATTATAAGCCTGTACGAATACTATTTTCTGTGCACGATTTCTTTTGGGGATAATTATTTTTGCGCAACAGTAGTTTTTTATCCATCATTAAAAATCAAAGCAATCCAGGAACTCTTGAGTCCCATCCCAAAATGAAGATGTTTAAATATAAACAACTGTATACATAAGGGAAATGTTAATATAAATACATTACGTAGGAGTTCCTAACAGGAAATGGTCTAGTATGTAAAACAGAGTGTCGATTTTAAACGGCAATTATCTTAATTCTATCCATTATGCTTGGTATCATTATTTAAAAAAATATCCAAGTCAATGTCTTATAGGAAATAGAAGGTCAGTTGGATTCCACCCTTCTCTTTCTCCAAATCCTTGTCTCCTCCAAAAAAACAAACCTCTTGAGACCAAAAAGTAGAGGAGTGTAAACATTTCCATTGAACAACAAAACCTTCACATGACTCAAAATAAGGAAGAAATAAAAACAGATTTACTTACGATGATTGAGAAGCTTTTCTTCGTAATAAATAATCCACTACATCTGGGTCTGTCTCTAAAAGGCTAATAAGAACTTCATTTTGTAGATCCGGTGGGACCTTTAAATATAAAAGCAAACTAAAGTTAACCATTACTAGCAGAGAAATATTCAATACATCGCAATTGTGGTATAGAACATGGAGTCTACGGCTACTAAAAATATAGGGTTTTGATATATGGCACTTTTTTCTTATGAGAAAATGTACTACCAAACATTTACTCCATGAGAAGTATTACCTAGACTTCGTGCAACAGTGACTGGTGGTTTAAAACAATATCCTATATAAAGATTGGTATTTTTTCCCAAGTCTCCAGAATTAAAAAGTATGTATTTAACCCCATAGGGACCGGGCGGTTTTACGAAAGTCTGTCTGAAAGTGCCCACTGCTGTTTTTACGTTTCTGTGCAAGATCACATTATGGCTGCACCCAGTGACACATATAGAGTAAAATATTTTCTTAACTAAACATACAAGAGAAAAACAAAGCACATGTAAGATATCAACAACATAAAATAAACACAATAAGAACATTTCATCTTTTGGTGGTAGTGGCCTGTGTTGGCAATTAGAAGGTGATCTTTCAATAGTAAATCTTTTAAAACAATGCACCAGAAAGCATAGGATTATACTGAGAAAGTAAAACACAACTCTTTACATAGGAATTCTCTTGATAGTTTCTTACAAGTAACCTCCAAATGTCCACACCCCCTTGGGCATGTGCATCCCACTTTTTGTTAGTTTCTTTTGTTCTTAAACATCTAATTCTCTTGATACTCATCACATTTATTATGTCTAATGTTTCTTCCCCATTTATTCATGCCACATTCCAGCCGGTGCCATCAGGGCCGGTCCGACAATGGAGCAGTGCGGAGCGGCTGCTCCCGGCGGTGAAAAATCAAAAAGCGGCACATTTTTGCGCTGCCATCCCGATGATGCACTATTTTTTTGTCAGCGCCGGCGGCAGCATCTAATTTGGTGGCAACGCATCATAGGACAGTGAGTGAGTGACGCCGCCGCTGACCTCGCCCACACGCATGCGTCCACAGGCCAGCGCGGGATTAGGACGCATGTGTGTCATGCATGTGGACGGATCATCAGCACGGCAAGCGGCAGCAACAAATTCTTCACTCTCCTTCAGCTCCCGCCAGGACCAGCCAGCCACCAGGTATGTATCTTCATGTCCAAGCTGGCTGAAGGGGTGGCCTGCTTTCTCCACAGAGAGCACTGTGGAAAGTACAGGCTTGCTAGAGGTTCTCACACCCACCTCCCTCCTTCAGTTCAAAGGTCCTGTGCCATGACAGTAGTCAGAGAGCGGGGTGGGCATCCTGCAACTCCCATCAGGCTCAGCCATCCCAGGGCTGGCGGGGGACAGGGTGCTGGAGGGGGGGCCCAGGGCAGACCTCACCTCCCCCCTCAGATTGCTTAGTTTGTGCCGTGCTAGAAACAGTAGTGTTATATAACTGTGATAGCACCCTCTAAAGGTAGCTTATATTAGTGCAGCATCAGTTTTAAGGTGTGCAGGGAAACAAAAAAATATATAAGTTTGTGCTTTTGTTCCAAAAATATATGAAGCGCTTATTTTAGTGCAGTTTTAAAGTGCACAAGGGCAGGGAAACCGAAAACAAAAATTCAGTTTGTGCTTTTGTTCTAAAAATATATAAAGAGCTTAAAGAAGAGAAACCTCGGAATGGGGTGTTTCTGTGCTATTATGGTGGTTTGCCTATTTGTCCAGTATAGTAGACAATACCCAAATGGGTTTATAGAAAGGTCAATGACAGTCTCCGGTAATCAATATAAAAGAAATGGCCTAGATGGTATTCCTGGATATAGTCCTATGAACCATAGAATATGGGTCATTCCCATCCCGTGAGAGATGCAAATCCACCTTGTCCTGTCTCTTTCAATCCTCCCGGTATTTCATAAAGGAGGGGAAAAAAAGGCTGCCTCATCTGCCCAATGGGTGAAAAAAAGGAACTCTGCAGTTACCTGGGCTACTCCAAGCCTATATATCCCCCTGTTCCAATGTGGCACTACCCGGTGCGTGATGTGTGCATGTGACTGTGGAGTATGACGTGTGTGTGCATGTGACTGTGGAGTATGACGTGTGTGTGCATGTGACTGTGGAGTGTGTGTAACTGTGGAGTGTGTGAGACTGTGGAGTGTGTGTGATGGGGAGTGTGTGTGTGTGTGGCTGTGAGCTATGTGGTGTTATGGGATACACTCCTACACACCGCATACTGTGAGTTTTATTGCAGTGAATTCTGTGATTCATTCATACACACCACACATTACTGTGAGTTTTATTGCTGTGGAGCTCTGTGATACGCTCATATACAACACATTTTGTTTGGGGGGCAGCACGTCATCCATTGCTCCAGGCAGCACAGTGGCTTGGGCCGGCCCTGGGTGCCATCATCTCTGATCTTCCCAATTCTTTATTAATGATCTCCATGCCACCATTAGGTATGCATAGCAAGCTCTGTGTCACTCCTAACATTCATTCACAAAGTCCAATAAGCCCATAATACAGTGTAAGCTAGAAGAGGCAAAGAGTTAAGATCGACAGCCAAAAAGGTATGTGCCTCATACAGAAGCATGAAAATAAAATATTATGCGTTAGGTTTAGGAGTGACACAATTTTTTTCTCACTTCCAAATTTAGTGGATTCTGATTCATAAAATAGGTTCATAAGCGAGATCTCTGTCTTTGCTGGTCTACATTCTTACTCCCTTAACACATGATATAGGGGAACATTGGAACAGGAAGAAACAAGTGTCGCATTTAAGAGCACTTCTTATTGCCATGATTATTGAAATTGATAGTGTATTATATTTTTTTCCCATTTTAATCCATTTATGCTCCATCTTCAATAATCTGAGAAATTGAATTTACATGCAATGAACTCTGTACCATTGTTTTGAATTGTTTCTCTGAAACACAGACTCAATACTCTCGAGAGGTAATTTTATTCGTGGGATAACATTGTTTCTTACCTGTCATTTTATTGGAACACTTTTCAACAATTTTACAATGCTGCATGTAATGGAGTAATTTGTACTTTTTATCTTATAAAATGAGCCCTGGGGATATATTATTTTACATACTTTTATGCAAACAAACCAAGACATTAAGAGCTAAATAATAAAAATCCCGATGCACCTTTTCATCGGTGCGGGTGTAATTTTTGTGATATCTCCTAATGCTTTTTTATTCTTATTATTTCCTTTTAGACTAACATTAACAAAACATTTTTGAACGATACACTTTGGGCCATATTACATTCTTGTTGCTCACAGTAGCGCTCACTTGCGTGAGCATTAACATTAGCTGCGGTGTCTACCGCATATTACGATCCAAACGCAAATGGGTTAAGTAACCCGTTTGCGTTTGGTATCTTGCCCTTTTCAGTGCGAGGTTACTGTACTTTACGCTCCCTATACTTAACATGGGGAGTGCAAAGTGTTAATCAGCGTTAGGATTACAAAGTCATAACGCTGATTAATGTCCGGCTGTGGTTAACAAAATGTTAGCACCAGGTCCAGGCTGTGGTTAACGGATTCCGCTTCTGCAGAATCCGTTAACACCAGCCTAAAAAATAAAAAACAGAACCATATACTCACCTCCTGTCCTGCGGCGAGAACCACGGCTCCGACCGCCTCCTCAGTCTGGCGGGAGCAGGGAAAGACTGGGGGAAAAAGTCCCCTTAGTCTCTCCCTGCGTATCACTACGCCCACCGGCCGGATCCGACTGGTCATGTGACCGGCAGGGGGAAATTCAATGGAGTCCTATGGAGTGGATGCTCGAGGCTGTGCTCAGCGCTGCCACGAGCATCGCGGGGCAGTAGTGCCCGCAAGCAATGCAGGCAGCATTTTTTGTGCCTGCATTGTAATCCAGCGTTAAAACGCAAGCACAAGGGGGAAAACTGCGGGCGCAGTTTTTCCTCCCTTGCGATTGCGTTTTAAAGCTAGGATTGTAATGTGGCCCTTTATCTTTAAGAATAAAAACACATCAGGTAAGCCCAACACAGAAAGTGATATCAAGTTGTTCAGGGGAAGTTCCTGTCCAGAAAATCTGCAAGCAGGGGCTGCTTTAATAAATGTCAATGTGTGCAGACTAACCTTTCAATAACATTTGATGGTCTGATTGTACAGTGCTACCCAATCTGCAGGCACTTTAGAAGTAATTATAATGGTATCTAGTAGATTGTAGGGGTTGTATAAAAGAGCAGGATTGTATTCTTAAGGTTAAGTTGTTCTTGGGGTTTGTTTTCCACATTATATTTATTTATTTCACTTGGACCCCTACTACCCATCTGACATTGGTGTGGATGCAGAGGAGGACTGAACCATCGGGCATTCGGGTTGTGTCCCTTCTCAGTGCCGATCTGGCTCTAGCCTAGATGTCAGCTTTCATCGTGGGACAGACCCCCCCCACGTCGGGGAAGTCATTGCACTTGCCCGCAATGATGTCGCAAATGGGGATTTACTCCTACCTGGTAGAGGAATCTCATTACAGGAGATGCAGGGTACTTTGGACCCTTATGTTCAACAAGGACGACTTAGGTACTGATGGAAAGGTCAGAGTATGGTCTTTCCAATGATACCCAACATGACCATGTATTCAGTAAAGATAAAAAATTCTATATTAAAAATAAAATTTCCTTTTTTTTTTCTTTTTTGTTCTAATACATCACCATTTTAAACTTTATAATTATAAAGTAAACAATGGTTCTTCAGTTACCTTCTCATTTCCCACTCTGGGTGCAAGTGTCGAGGGGATGGTACAGCGTGTTATTACATACTGTTCTGTTAAACAACACAAGCTGAAAGGAGAGGTGGTGGTTCTTTGGACTCCTGTAACTCCATTCCATTCACCTCACAAGGTAAAGTGGGGTGTCACTGGAAAGGCCAGAGTCTGGGTGATTCTGCCGCAGCAGAACGGTGGCCAACTGTAAATATGGAGGGGGCACAATGGATCCCCCAATTCTCTGGTGGGCCTGAGTGTATTTTTTTTAACTCTTTATAATAATTATTTTGAAAAATGTGTGAAGACATAAATTCTTTAACACAACAATGTACATGTGAGTGCTGCGTTGTATGGGTGGGTTTTGTATGGGTGTGGCCATCTGTGAGCATGGCACAAGGGGGCCCCATGATCTTCTAATGTTCGGGAGCCTCATTCATTGTCAGTCCGCCCTGCGTGGATGCCATGTCTAGAGGATTAAAATCAATTTAAAGACCAAACACAACATCATCATGAGATCATTTTGCACAACGTGCTCATTGGAGGAGTCCAATGCTGTAAAGATTTCTGACAAACGATGGAAAACATTTTAATGTGGCATGATGTATATGAAATTCTTGCGGCAAGGAGGGTGCCAACTTTTGTCCTTGAGGTAATAAATCATTGCTTAAGGTAGGGGTCAGCAACCTTGGCCCTCCAGATGGGAAACGTGATTCCAAAACATCTGGCGTGCCAGAGTTGCTGACCCCTGGCTTACGCAATTATGAGTGCTCAAAGTTATTGTTTTGAGAAGAAGAAGAAAAAAAGGTCAAACTAAATTAAATCGGTGAATTGCACAACAAGTTCTTATTTCTGTTCTCTTTTACTTTAGATTACATTACGCAGTGATGGCACATTTAAGAAATTCACTTACCATAAAAAGGCTTTCGTAGTTTTCAATCATTTTCTGAACAACAGTAATTATTATAGTACTTTCTTCGGCACGGGCAGTGCTCTGAACCGTAAATTCTTTGTCTGATGACTTCTGCTTGTGCAACAAGTTAGGCCCAAATATTGTGGCCAGATTTAATGATGTCATTTTGTTCCCAGTAATCTAATAAAAAACACATTAGATGGTATAAAATGTAAAAGAATGTCCAAAACAGCCTTTTTAGAAGCTGTAAAGCTAGAACTTCTCTGCTCAGTAGTGCTGCTTACTTTTTCCTAAATATTTTTCGTGGAACTCAAAAGGTTTTATTTTAATACTACAAATTCAATGTAAATGTACAAATGCTTTAAATGCTACAATGTAATACATGTTAACATTTTACATTCTCTACTTAACTATTAACCTCCATAATTACATATATTTGACACATTAATTTTTCTGTTCATTTTCTTTGATAACAAAAACCACTTCAGATAGAATTCTTCATTAAAAAAGGGACTCCACAGTACTGTACCTGCACTCTCTACCAGGGGCAAACTGACCATTAGAGCAAGAGGGCACTGCCTGAGGGCCGTAGCCTCAGAGGGGGTGACCCATGACACCTCTCCTAAGGCTTGTTCAGACCTGCAGACCTAAAGACACCACAGATAAAAATCATGGGGAAATAGCAGCCAGATATAGCAGCACAACTGGGGAGCCTAAGATCTCCTATTGCCTGAGGGCCCCATGAGTTGTCAGTCTGCCCCTGCTCGCTACATGCAGGGCCGGATTTACATCTCAAGAGCCTTTAGGCACAGAAATGTGGAGTCCCCCTCACAAAAAAAGTGGCAAAGATACTTTTTACATTTGTTTTCAGGTTAACAAAAAATAATTGTCACTTTAAAAAAAAAAAAATATATAATTTCCTTTCTGCGCTCACATCAAAAGAGGGGGCAGAATCTGTTGCCTTAAAATGAAGCAAAGATGGAGCAGAATGTTAGGGTTACACGGGTTAACCCAAAACAAGCAGAGATACGAACCTAACCAAAATTTCTAACTGTTACCCTAGTTATGGAAAATGATGCTTCATTTTGGCATGGAGAAATCAAAATACTGGGCATCATATTACAGCCACGGCTGAGGATCGTTTTTAAGACGTGGCTTTTTTTACCATGTCATTTTATATGTGACAAATGGACAATGCCTTTGCAACAAAAAGGGGTTGTTTTCACTTTTTTTTACAATTTCATGGTCATTATTGGTATCATTTGAAAGGCCAGAGACACTTAAGCTGACCAAATTGGGTATATGTAATGGAGATCCAGAGCTTGTGTTTTAGATGAACCAATGCACAATAATGCATTGCATCCTCACCTCCATATTTGCTCCAGGCATGAGAAATATTAGTGCAATGGCATTGTTTGCTTTATAAGTAAAAGCAGATAATGACACTGCCTCAGAGCAGAGAAATAAAATTGCCAAATTTTGCATTTTTACACATTACATTACATGGTCATATTGGTACCATTGGAAAGACCGGACTCTGCCCTTTACAAAGACACCTCCCTTGATCTTGGGTGGTGTAAAGTTTAGAGATGTAGGTTCCAAAGTTCTCATTTTAGATTTGCAATTTACAGTTGCAAGAAAAAGTATGTGAACCCTTTGGGATTACGTGGAGTTTTGCATGAATTGGTCATAAAATGTGCTCTGATCTTCATCTAAGTCACAACAATTTGAAAAACACAGTCTGCTTAAAATAATGCAACACAAACATTATATGTTTTCATGTGTTTATTGAACATAACATGTAAACAATCACAGTGCAGGGTGGAAAAAGTATGTGAACCCCTAGCCTAATGACTTCTCCAAGAGCTAATTGGAGCCAGGAGTGAGCCGACCTTGAGTCCAATCAGTGTGATATTATTGGATGTGTTGCTGAAAGCTGTCCTGCCCTTTAAAAACACACATCAGTTTTGGGTTTACTGGTTTCAAGAAGCATTGCCTGATATGAACCATGCCTCGCAGAAAAGAGCTCTCAGAAGACCTACGATCAAGAATTGTTGACTTGCATGAAGCTGGAAAGGGTTACAAAAGTATCTCCAAAAGCCTTGATGTTCATGTGTCCACGGTAAGACAGACTGTCTACAAATGGAGAAAGTTCAGCACTGTTGCTACTCTCCCTAGGCGTGGTCGTCCTGTAAAGATGACTGCAAGAGCACAGCGCAGAATGCTTAATGAGGTAAAGAAGAATCCTAGAGTGTCAGCTAAAGACTTACAGAAATCTCTGGCACATGCTAACATTTTTGTTGACACATCTACAATAAGGAAAACATTAAACAAGAATGGAGTACATGGGAGGACACCCCGGAGGAAGCCATTGCTGTCCGAAAAGAATATTGCAGCACGTTTGAAGTTTGCAAAAGAGCACCTGGATGTTCCACAGCACTACTGGCAAAATATTCTGTGGACAGATGAAACCAAAATTGAGTTGTTTGGAAAACACACACAACACTATGTGTGGAGAAAAAAAGGCACAGCACACCAACATCAAAACCTCATCCCCACTGTAAAACATGGCGGAGGGAGCATCATGGTTTGGGGCTGCTTTGCTGCCTCAGGGCCTGGACGAATTGTTGTCATTGATGGAAAAGGGAATTCCAGAGTATATCAAGACATTTTGCACGAAAACGTAAGACCATCTGTCCGCCAACTGAAGCTCCGCAGAGGATGGGTGATGCAACAGGACAATGACCCAAAGCATACAAGTAGTTCAACAAAAGAATTACTTCAACAAAACAAAATACGCCTTCTGGAGTGGCCCAGTCAGAGTCCTGACCTCAACCCGATTGAAATGCTGTGGCATGACCTTATGAGAGCGATTCACTCCAGACATCCCAAGAATATTGCTACACTGAAACAGTTTTGTGAAGAGGAGTGGTCCAAAATTACTCCAGATCGTTGTGCAGGTCTGATCTGCAACTACAGGAAATGTTTGGTTGAGGTTATTGCTGCCAAAGGTGGGTCAACCAGTTATTAAGTCCAAAGGTTCACATACTTTTTCCACCCTGCACTGTGAATGTTTACATGTTCTGTTCAATAAAAACATGAAAACATATAACGTTTGTGTTTTATTATTTTAAGCAGACTGTGTTTTTCAAATTGTTGTGACTTAGATGAAGATCAGAGCACATTTTATGACTAATTCATGCAAAACTCCACGTAATCCCAAAGGGTTCACATACTTTTTCTTGCAACTGTAGGTTGTCAAGAACCAGTGCATTGTGCCTTAACCTTAAAACATGCTGGCAGTGTGGGAAATTAGAAGTTAGTGCAGCATCGCTGTTCACTTTACAATTGTAAACTGAAGAATAGTGCTGCATAAGAAAAAATATATATATTTGTTTGTTATTTTACTTTTTACATTAACTTGGTCATATTTGCTATCATTGGAAAGGCCATACTCTGCCCTTTTCAACGATACCTTATATCTAGGCTGTATCTAGCCCATAGGGCTCCAGAGATACAGGAGCCTAAAGGATTGTAAAATGTAATTTATTTTTTTCCCTTTTGTTTCCAGAACAAGGCCTGCTCTGCCTACTTATAAATCCACCCCTGACTACATGGTGAATGATGTGTCTGCCTGATGACGTCCAAGTTGATGGAGACACACCTTTCCAGTGATCTTTCTAGCAGGCAAAGGCACAAAGGGGTGGAATGGGGTACAGGTAAAACGGGTAGATGGGAAGAGGCACAAATAAAATGGAATGGGGAGTCAGATACATGAAAAGGAGTTATCAGGAATGGAGCAAACATTAGGAGGTTGAATGGAACAAGTCAAAAATGGGGACATGTGGAGGAAATAGGTAGTAGGGCAGTGGACATAAGAGTGTCATCGTAGGCATGTTCAGAAAGGTGTGCCTGAATTAGTCCTGCTTTTGACCTTCTAGGTTCCCGTCTACACTTTTTGGGGTTTTTGTATTTGATTTATGGTACAGAACCAGAAAGTTAACAGTTTGTGAATACATGTTGTTTGCAAGTAATATCTAATCATGTGTGCAAACAAATATGAGCAGCACACATCTAGGGGAATCACTATCAGAGGGTTTGACTTGAGGTCCAGTGGTATTTAGCTATAATCAGGCAAATGGCACGGATGATTGCTCGATAGAACGTGATGTCCAACCAGGATGACATATGTCATGCTCATTTAAATAATAAACTGTTCATGGCACAGATCATCAGCCAAGGATACAGTCCTTAGTAAGTGGGAAAACAAAGTGGGTTTGCTATCAAGGGCAAACAAACTACAGCTGCAGCTACACATTCAGTATTGTTGTTTCTGAATGGTGCAGGAATGTGGAGTACCACTTATGAATAGCTATGATAAACAACCCAGGTCTAGTTAGAAATTTTAATTTATTATAACCATAATATGCTTTTGGCAACCCATCACAACTCAGTTATTAATAAATAAGCTTTGTTTTCATAAAATAAAGTGAATAACAACTTAGAATTTTGAATAATATATATGGGCGCCATACAAGTAGTGCAATATTGAAAGACAAAAAAAAGTAGCATTTACACACCTCTTGCCCATCTTTGTCAAATGTATCTTCTGCATGGCTGGCCACTGTAGACAGAAACTGCAGCAACCTGTGTAGAGTGTCGCAGTTGCAGGGAGGTAGCAGGTAAATGAGAAGTTGTAATACACACAGCTGGTCATCTGGATCAACCACTAGAAGAATAAGGAAATAAATAATTACCTCAATAGACAGGTCCATTAAAACATGTTCTACTGGTGTTTTCATACATGGCAGCAGGTTTTGTTATTTGTCATGGTAATCAAGGCATGTGGTACTACAGGCCCACCCCAAGCCAATATGATGGGAGAGGTGGTTAGTGCATTTCTTGCTGAACAAATATATTATAGATGGCAATTTGTTTTTTAAAAATGCCAATTCTTTGAGATACACTGGCTAATTCATATGGCACAGCAGTACTGTTTGGAGCCCCAGAAGGCTGTTGAGTATGAGCTGGAAGGCTGTCACGGCCAGCAAGGCCAGCCAAGTTGGGGAGAGGAGGGGAGTAATCTAGCATACCATGATCAATTAATTAGGTTAACCTGAACAGCATTGCAACACACTGCAAAAGAAACAAAAACACAATTATAAAAAGAAAGCAATTAAAAAGAAAAAAACAAGATAAAAACCAAACTGGTACATACTGATAGTGTTAATGAAAGCAGTGTAGAGCTCCCTGGTAAGGAGTGGGTCTGGCATATCTCTTAGAAATTCTTTTAGTAGGGCTGCCACATCATGGACACTGTGTTCTTCATCTAAAACAACATCCACACCGCGGTCAAACTCTTCCCGCAACTGAAAAAGAAAAATAATTCTGCTCAATGAGCATACCAACAACAATCAGAATTCTATTCTGATGAGATATTAGGAAAATATATGAAAAATTTAAGTATATTTTCAATGTTATAGTAGTATGAGAATAAAAAAATAGTAAATTTCACTATTGATTGTCTACTGAAAATTCGTACAGGTCTATTCACTTAGGCCCTGTTCACACCTATGCATTTTAAAGCGCATTCCTGCGTGCTATAAAAGGCATGAACGGGGAAATCCCATGATTTTCTATGGGACCCGTTCACACCTAAGCGTTTTAAAGGGCGCAGGAACGTGCTTTAAAACGTCCAACGCACAAAGAAGTCCTGGAGCTTCTTTGGTGCGTATAGCAGCGCATTCGCGGCCATAAACATAGCAGCGAACGGCTGCAATGCGCATTCGCGCGTTTTCCGTATGCGCAATACACGCGTAAAAAAACATGCATATTGTGTGCATATGAAAAACGCCTAGGTGTGAACCCAGGCTTAAGGTGAATATTAGGAGAATGACTGGAGAAGTGAAAATTCTAGGTCAAAATAGCCAAACCAGAAAAATTCTCCCATTTATCTCACTTTCCAAATCGGCTATTTTGACCTAGTATTTTCACTTCTGCCAATTCTCCTAATTTTCACCTTTCTTTGAATAGACCTGATAGTGATGGGGAGTACTGCCTAAATCTGTAGGAAGGATATGAAGTTTGGATGTAATGACCGACAGCTCATGATTCCTTTCCCATACTTCCATATCTCTGATGGTTTAGGTTGTGGTTAAATACTCCAGAATAAGACTACAACTTCATAAACTTATATAGGATTTAAATTCCGATCCATGATATAGTACAGTTGTGTTCAAAATTATTCAACCCCCACTGAAATTGAGTGTTTTGGCCAGTTTGACATTGATTTTGATCATTCAGTCATCTTGCTTACAATTAAATCAAAGAGGCACGTGTAGGTCAGACAAATATAACATAACATTTATAATGAAATAACCACAAATGTCTTTTCTGTGCTCACATCATTATCAGTTTTATTCAACCCTCAAGTGACATTCAATCTTAGTACTTAGTACAACATCCTTTTACAGTTATAACAGCTTTAAAACGTGAAGCATAGCTTGACACAAGTGTCTTGCAGCGATCTACGGGTATCTTCGCCCATTCGTCATGGGCAAAAGCCTCCAGTTCAGTCACATTCTTAGGCTTGCGCACTGCAACTGCTTTCTTTAAGTCCCACCAGAGGTTCTCAATCGGATTTAAGTCAGGTGACTGCGATGGCCACTCCAAAATGTTCCAGCCTTTAATCTGCAACCATGCTCTAGTGGACTTGGAGGTATGCTTGGGATCATTGTCCGGTTGAAAGGTCCAACGTCTACCAAACCTCAGGTTTGTGACGGACTGCATCACATTGTCATCCAATATCTCCTGGTACTGAAGAGAATTCATGGTACCTTGCACACGCTGAAGCTTCCCTGTACCTGCAGAAGCAAAACAGCCCCAAAGCATGATTGACCCCCCGCCATGCTTCACAGTAGGCAAGGTGTTCTTTTCTTCATAGGCCTTGTTCTTCCTCCTCCAAACATAGCGTTGATCCTTGGGCCCAAACAGTTCTAATTTTGTTTCATCAGTCCACAGAACACTATCCCAAAACTTCTGTGGTTTGTTCACATGACTTTTGGCATACTGCAGTCGACTCTTCTTATTCTTTGGAGACAGCACCTGGGAGTTCTGGCATGGAGGCCTTCATTACGCAGTGTGCGCCGTATTGTCTGAGCTGAAACTTCAGTACCCACATCTGACAAATCTTTTCTCAGTTCCTCAGCAGTCACACAGGGACTTTTCTCCACTCTACGCTTCAGGTAGCGCACAGCAGTCGAAGTCAGCATCTTCTTTCTGCCACGACCAAGTAGCGTTTCAACAGTGCCCTTTGCCTTGAATTTGCGAATGATGCTTCCTATGGTCTCTCTTGGTATGTTTAACATCTTTGCAATCTTCTTATAGCCATTGCCCTTCCTGTGAAGAGTAATCACCTCTTCTCTTGTCTTCCTGGACCATTCTCTTGACTTCACCATGTTTGTAACCACACCAGTAAATGTCTAGAAGGAGCTGAGTATCACAGTCATTTTAAAGCTGCCTAATTGGTGCTTATTATGCTTTATTGCTGCTCCGTGACATCCACAGGTGTTTTCAATACCTGATTGAAAACACTTGAATGAACCTCTGTTCTTCAGAGTGGTAGTCTTTAAGGGGTTGAATAATTGTGTCAATGAAGAATTCACAAAAGAAACATTTACTACTGTATTACAAAACCAATTGATGTCATTTTAGTTGCATATGGTTCTTTAAAAAGTCCTTGTAGGATTTCATTCTGAATACAATTACAAATGTACACTAAATTCCCTAAAACCCTTTACAGCATTGGGGGTTGAATAATTTTGAACACAACTGTATATAAATTCCAGTAAGCGAACATAGTTACAAAGTACCCATCTCACAAGCATCTATCAGAATGGGTCTTGGAGACACGCTACACAGACTAGAAGCAAATTGTGGCAGCAAGGCTGTGTATTGTCTCCTTATTTCATAAGGTGAAACCCATGAAAAGGAACAGGTGTGAAGTAATGACCTACCTGACGTACTCTCTTTTTGGAACTGCCAACCCTAAATATTCCCACTGTCTGCAAACCTGCGAAAGAGCACATTGTGGGACTGATTAGAACAACAGAAAAGTTCTAGAAAACAAACTATCTGAAAAACAAAAATAAAGCAAGATCGGGATTAAAAAAAGAAGAGACAGCCAAATGTCAAATGTCTGGTTATGTAGTGCTTTATCAAATTTTATTATGCTAATGTGGTTTCCTCATATTGTACGCTTGCCAACTTGTACAAGGGTTCACGCATTTTGCATTCCTGGAACACAATTCATTATTTGATGGCATTCACAATTCACAGGGATGGTTTGTATCTAGATCTAGAAATATATACATGTTTTCCACTGCACAGAGATGTGATCTGGTCCCAGGAACAGTTTTTGTGAGATGTTCTTCAATGATAATACTGAACTTTCCCCTAGTTTCTCTTCTTTCAAACGCTCTCTTAAGACTTTCCTATTTGGGGAAGCCTACCATCCGACTCACTAATACACCTCACTGCCCCAACCTGTCCATCACTCCTGCCTTGCAGGCCATCACTCCCGCCTTGCAGGCCATCACTCGCGCCTTGCAGGCCATCACTCGCGCCTTGCAGGCCATCACTCGCGCCTTGAAGTCCATCACTCCCGCCTTGAAGTCCATCACTCCCGCCTTGCAGTCCTCTCCTCCTGTTTCCACCCCCAACCCTTCTAGATTGTGAGTTCCCACGGGAATAGGGCCTTTGTTTCCTCCTGTACTGGTTTGTCAAATGTTGTCCAATGTATTGTAACCTTGTCTATATTGTGCCCATTGTACAGCGCTGCGGAATATGCTGGCGCTTTATAAATAAATAATAATAATAATAATAA